>OX451735.1:676993458-679393458 GCA_948472305.1 Vicia faba | reverse complement strand
AGAGGTCCTATATCATCTTATAAACATGTTTGAACATAAAAAATTAGGCCCATTGGTTCATAATCTCAAATTTGCTCATTTGGTATTTCAAGAATTTCCTCAAAATTTCCCAACTTGTATAGATCATAACTTGCTAAATTTTCATATTTTGAAGGTGATATTTGACTTTTTGGAAAGCTCAAGATGTTCTCTACAATCTCTATATTGATCATATTTGCTTTTGGAGATATTATCTTG
Organism: Vicia faba; assembly: GCA_948472305.1. Taxonomy (NCBI): domain Eukaryota; kingdom Viridiplantae; phylum Streptophyta; class Magnoliopsida; order Fabales; family Fabaceae; genus Vicia; species Vicia faba. The sequence goes on along the minus strand of OX451735.1, from coordinate 679,393,221 downwards.
ATGTAAGTTTCCGTGACAAAAAGTGTCTTTTGTTGACTTTTGAAAATGACCCATAATGTATTAGCTCATATCTTTCAAATGAAGCATTTTTTGGACTTGAGCATAAAATCAAAGTTATAGAGAATTGAATTTTATTCATAATGAGATTTGGTTGGGGAAAGGTTAATGAAACATATGAAAGTTATGCTTGGTCAAAGTTCAGTTGACTTCTCCTAAGGAAACCCTAATTTGATAATTCTTGACTTTTGATGATTTGGGGATTTCCTTAAGGAATAATGATCAACCCTTGATCAAATGATGAATATAACTTCAAAATGTTTATGTTGACCAAAAATATTGAAGTTTGACTGTATGTTGACCATAGTTGACTTTCTACCCAATACAGTTGACTTTCAATCATCTGAGTCATTGACTGAGCAAACTTGTGATGCAATACTTTAAACTTGACATGAACCTTGTTGAGGACCTATAATGAACCATGGGAACCACTTGAGACCTTTGAAACCTAAATTTCCTTGAGAAACTGAAAACCCTATTTATGGACTTCTTGCTTAGGAGGAGGTTCTTGACTGGTCATCCCTTGAGATTCTTGAGTATTTTAAGAAGCTTTGAAAGCATGTCTTGAGAAAATGGGAGGGAAAATTTTGGGATACAACAGATGGAAAGTATTTTCAATATGATAAAGACTGTTCGTTATGAAAAGACTCTAATGAATAGCAAGTCTTCTAAATATGATAAAGACAGTACATTGTGAAATGACTCTAATGGATGGCAAGTATTTTCAATGTTATAGAGACAGTTCATTGTGAAATGACTCCAAAGGATGGCAAGTCTTTCCAATATGATAAACATAGTTCATTGTGAAATGACTCCAATGAATGGCAAGTCTTTTCAATGTTATAGAGATAGTACTTTGTGAAATGACTCCAATGGATGACAAGTCTTTTCAATGTTATAGAGACATTTCATTATGAAATGACTCCAATGGATGTCAAGTCTTTTCAATATGATAAAGGCAATCTCTTTAAAAGTGGCAGTCTCTTTATTTGAGATAACTTGTATATTACCCTTTCCAGGTGAAACATCTTGGTTAAAGAAGAAACTGGGACCATCTCGTTTCTTATGGCCAAGATTGAGGGGAGGTTTATTTAATTCTCCATCAAATGGCATCCCTTCGAAGAAGTCTCGTAGAGAAGTTTGTTGTGAAATCTTTACAAGTGGTAGTTTCTTTATTTGAGACGGCTTGTATATTTACCCTTTCCAGGCGAGATGCCTTGGTTAAAGAAGAAATTGAGACCTGTTCTAGGTGGAACACTAGATTTGGAAAACCTGTTATTATCCATATAAATCCTACCTTCAATAAAAGTCGATAGTTCACCTTCAGTATAAGTTGGTGCAACTTGTATCTCTATCTCCAATAAAAGTCAGTATTATTCTATTTTTTTTCTACCTTCATCTATGGAGTCGGTAGTTCTCAGTTATATGTCGATCATTGTTATACATTGAATTTTTCTCATTTATTTAGTTAGTGATTCTTTGTCTCCTCTTTGGGCTTTACCCCAGTAAAGTTGAGGTTTCTTTTCCCCAGCAGAGTTGACTTTCCTCCGATGGAGCTGATTTTCTTTCCCCGATAAAACCATTGTTTCCAAAGTCATGTGGTTCCTCAGTGATTTATTTTCCCGGTCGAACACTCTTTTCGATCCTTTTCTTTATTTTCCGCTTCCCCAGTGGAGTTATGTGTCACCTTTGAATTTATCTGCTTACATGCATGATCATAAGCATTGCATGTCATCTTAGAGCCAAAAGTATGGCTTGTTTTATATTTAAGTATGTTCAGTTACGTCGAGACGAAGATTTTAACCTCTGCATCTCCGAATAGAAGACACTTAAATAAGGGCAGCTGTTATACCCCAATTTTTGCCCTAAGATTTCTCCTCATCTCATATCATCAATACACCAAGATCACACATTAGGGTTGGTTCTCTCTTTCTACTATCTCCTATCTTTAATTTTTCTCTTGAGGGATCACCAAGCACCTTGAATTGTTTATCTTGTATATATGTTCTTTTAACTAACATCAAAATATATGTATGTGTCTCTTTGAATGTTCGTATTGCTGGTAATGGCACAATTGCATTCATCTCACCATCTCCTAACACAGAGGGTCAAAATTAGGGTTTTAAATTTAATCAGGAAATCTGACTTTTTGGGAAATACTTGATTACATGCTTCTATACATGTTCATGAGCATCTATGATTGAAGGTTTGATCATCAATATTGATTTGAAAAGGTTCAATTGATCAAAAGGGATACAATGGTCATTTTGTCAAAAGTCATCCAAAGTCAACTATTGACCAAGTGGACTTTTGGTCAACCATCAATTAAATGTCCCTATTTTCACATTTCATGGTCAATGGTGGCATAAAATCAAGAGGAAGTGTTGAATTATAGATAACTTGTCAAAGAAGTTATTTGGACTTTTGAAATTTTCTAAGTGTTCCTAGTACTAAATTTTGGATGATTATAACTTCTTCAATTATTATGGGAAAAATACAAAATTTACATTTTTAGAAAGAGGATACAAAGTTCTTCAACTTTTTTATTGAGGGCTCAAATCCAAAAAGTGAAAGGAGAAGAAGTTATTGAGCTTGGAAAAGTCTGGACACTTAGTGAAATTTTTTAATATGTGCACAAAACCTGATTTCTTCATGGTTACTTTTGAATGTCCATTTGAGCTCAAATCAAAAAGTTATCAACGTCAAAGTTGGATTTTGAAGCTTTCTCTTCATTTTTTATTCAAGAATCATCTCAAATGGTCAACTGCAGAGAGAGATACAATGCTTAGGATTTGGAGCCTTGAGATGTCATGTTGCCCAGTCACAAGCGCACCAGGCCAAGCAATTCATCAAACAGTTCATGGGCACACGTTCATCATCATTTTTATATTTGAAATATTGATTATTTTGAAAATTTTCCAACATCAAAGATCAAGCTCCATGTGTTATGAACAACTTTGCTTCAGGAATTTTCCCAAAATAATTCCTACATTTGAAGATATGATCATGAGAAGTAGGTAGCATGAAGCTGAATTTTGCCTAGCAATAAGGCATGTCGCACGAGCATACCAGATAGGCATTTCATCAAACACATGATGTGCATACATTCATAGCCATTTATCTCATTGATTTGAACCTTGTTTTAAAAAAATTTGAACATGAAAGTTAGAACATGTTATGCCCTTCCATTTTGATTCAAATTTTGTTTCATTTCATGAACTATGGGGAGAGATACGATGACTTGAATTCATGGTCCCAAAACAGTTAATATTTCAATATTCTTTATGTTCACTATACTAGTTCATTTTCCAACATCTTGAGGTTGACTTCGTAGTCATTTTCAAATAAATTTAAGGCCTCATTTCAACTTGTGGTTAACATGAAACTTGCTCACTCAATGGCCCTCTTTCTAATAAGCCAAATCGCATCTCAAATGGTCACAATTTCATCAAGTTCAAAGGAGCGAAATATGTTTGCATGGAATTGCATGATGCTTGCTTAAAATAACATCAAGTTTCCAGCTCATCATGCATGCTTATTTCGCTCGATAATGCTCTCTTTGTTCACTCAAAAATGAAAACATTAATGCATAAGCCAAGCCTCACAATGCAAGATACACATCACACCACCGTATTTTTGATATTTTTTATTCTTTTTCAATTTCTACCTCTAAGGCAGCTTTCTTAACACTCTTCCCACTCTATGTAAACCCTTTCTTTTATCTCATTAGGCATATTAGAAGAGCATTCACAAGCTACACTTTACACCTCCCTCTCACACAAAGCTTCCTCTTCTTCCAAATAATATTTGGCATCTTCCAACCTCTTTGAATTTTTGTGCAAGCTCCAATATCTGCTTAATTCCATTGTGTTGAAGATTGAAAAACAAGGACCATCGGGTTTCTTACTGAATTCAAAGGCACCTTGTGAATTTATTTTTCACAAATTGAGGTGAGCATCATTGAACTCAAGTACGCGATTTAGCTTATTTTCTTGTTGAAGATCATGTGTATCATGGTTTAGCTAGCCAGATCTTAGATCTAAAGTATGATCTCATGCATCATGTTTCTTAATTTTTGGTTCAAAAAGTTTTCCGAAACTCTGTTTAAACCCGTGCTTTAATGCTCAACTTTCGTTCTAATCTTGCATCATTTAAAATAATCATAAGTATCATTGCGTTCTTTGTCATTTTGTGATGAATTTTTATGTTTGGATCATTTGATTTGGTTGAGAATCGAATGAGAACTTTGAATCTGAAAACTGTTTGTTGAATTGTTCAACTCAAAATCATGTTCGTAAAACAATATTCGCGTAGCATTTTCTTTACGATCCATGCATCTTTTGATGAATTTTTTGATTCTATCGTGTTTTACTCATTTAGATTTTGATGTTTGATGTTTATACTTTACGTTTTCATGAAGAAATGAGGAAGTTATGCGTTCTTGAAATTTGCTTATCAAATTGGAATTAGTTAGGGCTTTAGGTTGCAAGACAGGGACGATTATGTGTCATCATTTAATTGAACATGATGTTAATTTCTTTTATAGTGCCTTCTCTTAATCACAGGTGTAATAGATTCTCAATATATTTGAATTTTCTTTGTTTTCTCAAATTTGGTTTTAATATTTTTCTTTATTAAAAAAATCATCACAAAAATATTCTAAACCATATTTTTAATATATTTTCATATTCTGATTTTTATTTCATAGTTTTATCATTTTTTCATGATTAAATAAATTCAAGTAGTTTAATTAGGGTTTTAATCATTCTATGGGTTTTAGAATTTTACTTTCCTATTTTTACTAAATCTAAAAATCCACAAAAAATGTTTTTGAGCTTCCCTCTGAGTCTTCTTATTGAAAATATTTTATTCCAATTTTACAAAATTTGTGGGATGCCAATTGAATCAATTGATTGGTTATATCACTTTTTCTTTATCTTTATTGATATATTGTGTAAATAATTTTTGTTTAATTCTTCCTTTTGAGATAAAATTCAAGAAAAATATACTCACTTACCCATAGGTATTAAAATAATTTTTTATAATTTTTAATTGGGTTTATATGTCAGTTTTCTTTTTTTTTTCTTCAAAATTCTACGAAATTAATTGTTGTTTTTAAGGTCTTTTCTTACTTAAGCATAAAGAAACAATTAATTCTCTAATTTCCCTCATTTCTAAAAATCAAATAAAATATGTTCAAAGTTCCTAGATGAGTCAAGATCATTTAAACGCTTTTTCTGATTTTTAAAGTATGATATTCCATTTTATTTAAAAAAAAATGTAAAGCATGCCTAGTTTTAGTCTTTGACTAACTAGTTTTTATGTTTGAGTTTCAAAAACATATTTCCTCTTCTTTTCAAGAACTTTTGACTACGCCTCTGACTTTTAGAAGACTTTATAGGATTAGGATTAAATGGACATATTTTTACAAGTCATTTTCCTTTTTTAACCTAATTTTGACTTAGGAGTATACTTAGGGTTGTAACTTTGATCAAAGTTTGTGTTTGAGAACTTTTGTGCACAATTTTGTCTAACTTTTGGTATGGCAGATGCTACTGACTTGGGATTTATTTTGGTACAAATTCCTCAACCTCATTGGATCTTGGATGTTGATAGGTTGAAAAACCAAATCCACCAAAATGGATGAATGATGTTGATGATATTTGAAACCCTAATTTCATATAATACATCCCCTCCCTCTTCATCTTATCTATTCCTTACTTGTGCTACATGTTGTTAGAGAATGATCTACATATCATTTCTCTAAACATATGGTACATAGATTGCTATTGACAGGTGTGATACGGTGGGAGAACTGACTTGAGGTTTTGCGTTTGTTTTCGCAAATGTTTCGGTTGAGCAAGAGTCGCCACCGACTTTTTATTTTATCCTAAGGAAAGGTTAAAAAGCACAGCAAAAAACCTTTTGAGATGTTTTCTTGGGTTCGGGGAGTAGATTATAGAAAGGGAAGGTATTAGCACCCTTTCTATCCATGGTTATCCATGGGCTCTTAGTTACTTGCTTAGATCACTTGCCTTTTTGTTTTCAATTGTTTTAAATGGTGCTTGAGTGTGTGGGTTTGAAAATGTTTTGAAAAGAGGCCAATGTGGTGGCAACCTTTGTAATGATCCATGTGGGGATGTATACAAAGGTGTATGTCTTTTGAAAAGGTTTTCATTTGTTTTTGAAAGTTGTTTTGAAAGTGTAGTGATGTGTGGTTTTTTTGAAATAGGCAAGTGTTTTAGTTTGCAAGATTGATTCAAGTAACTAAGAGGTTATCTACTCCTAAATTTCTCAAAAGATTATTGATATGTTTTAACCCTTTTAACAAGTTTGTTCCACCATTGTATTTGGTGGGCAACCTTATGTTAGGATGTGAAAGGGACAGGCGCGGGTCATCGTTTAGACCATAATTGCAACGGCGTTAAATGTCTTTGGGCAATTTTCTTTATGGGACTTGACCATTTGTTTTTGTTTGTTTTGAAAAGTTTTATCGAGGGACTATGATCATTCAAATTGTTTGCTTTGCCCAAAGAAGTTCAACATACAATATGGCCTAATTTTGAAAGGCAACAAAGTGGAGTATCCTAGGGGTGCAAGTGTGATTTGTGTGTCCATTTTCATGCTTGTTTGTCTTGAGATTAGGTCATAACTATTTTTTATCGTTTTTTCGCATACAATCCCTAATTCTAACATGTTATCATTAGAAAGCAATAAAATGTGAAATTAAATTTACTAAGCTATTACAAAACCAAATATGGGAAGGGGGGTACAAATGTTCAAATGGGGATATTGACAAGAATTTATATCTAAATTATTACATCATTTTGAATATTTGCAAATTAATCAATGTAAAAAATTAAATAAGAATGCAAGATGCAAAAGAAATGTTTTGTATATATATGAAAAAATATTATTTATGTAAAAGAGAAAAGAAAATAAAAATATATTATTTTTTTTGGAGTATTTTGAATTTAGGGCAAAAACCCTAATTTTATTAGGAAAAACGTATTATTGTTTAATTTAATACAAACATTTATTTATCATGTACAAAAAATAAAAATAATGAAGTATATTATGAAAAAAGTATTTTGTATCAAATATTAATAAAAATGAAAAAAAATCAAGTATTTTTATATTTTAGCTTAAATATATTAATAAACATATATCTATATATATATATTAATTCTTAAGTATGTATTATACACAAAATAATATATATTTAATATTTTAACAAAATAAATAAATAAATAAAAATATTTTTATGTGAAATATTTTCAGAAGGTAAATAAAAGATAAAAAATGCATTTACACTATTTTCCTATATTTATTCTAATAATAGTATATATATAATATTTATGTTCAAACAAGAGAAATAAACAAATAAATATGCAATAAATACAAAAAATGATGGAAAAAATATTTTCAAAATTTTAATAAGCTGAGAAAAAATAAACAAGTCAAACAAAAAAAGAAAAAGTCAAAAAGAGTCAAAAATGAAGCAAATGGGCTCAGGGGGTTCATGAGTAATGAAGTGGTGCAAATAAGAAAAATTTCCAGGCCCAGCCCAGAAGACCTGTCTTCTTCAACCTCTGAACAATATCCTTCAAGCAAACACGTGTTTTTTATCTCTGGATTCCTGGACTTTCAAGCAAAACTCATAACATGAAAAGTGTAGAGCATCAAGAGACGGTTTCAACCATGTAAAGAACTTGACCTAACTCTCTAAGATGAGGGAGAATTTCTCCTCCCCCAATTTCTGACCTAACTTTTCATCAATGTTCAGACATGAAATTCTCTAAGCACACGAAATATAAATGAAATCTAATCATATGAGCATGTTCAGGGCTATGATTGTGACATGTTTTCTTCACAAACCTAAAGCTAACAATGCCTAATAAGGGAGATAGAACTTCATGAATGTACCTGTTCAGTTGGAATCGAGCTTTGCAATGGAGGATGTTTCAGAGTGAAATGATGACTTGTATAGCTTCCTTGAAGTGTAAGGATGTTTTTCCAAGTCCTACTTTGTCTTGAAACTCCCTGAATCGAGCTAGTGAACTCCAACTGCAAAACAGAAATTTAAAAATGGTGAAGTGGCTTGGAGGTGTTACAGGTCAGGTTTCAAGTCATGGTTAGCTTGCATAGGTTGTAAGGAAGGTAGAGGAACAGGTTTGGGCAAGAATGCCTGAAGGGATTGAGAGATAGCACTCAATCTGCAGGGGTTGCCCTGTTTGAGCAGTTTCAAGGTGATTCTGAGATGGAGGGTGCTTGAGAGGCCAAGGGCTCGTGTGTTAGCTTGGATATGTTTTATGGAATGTGTTTGATAACTTCTTTCTTGTGTGCTTAAGCTGAGATGAGATATGGTACAAGTTATGGACTTTTCTTGAACTTGAAGCAAACAAAAGCAAGTTGGCTTTCTAGGTCAGTAGAGGACCCCCTAATGTGCTGCATAATCCTCTCTTGATCAGTGTGTTATGCACATAATCTTGTGCCAAGCAGATTTTCCATGTACTTTCTTGATTTGCAATTGGACATAAAGTTAATCTTTTCAAAAATGGAAAGTTCACTTTATCTAGTTTAGGATTAATCTTTCATACAATGTTTGTACTCAAAGAACAACACTCTAACACATTGAATATGCATTAAAATATTGAGTATGGAATGGTTCAAGGGCCTGTAATCAAGCATAAAGCAAGCTGAGTTCAAATTTGCAAAGTTATGAACATGTTTTGATGAAGAACAAAAGTGAATTTTTGCCAACTTGTGAAATTCGAATCTCTCAAGTTATGAGGTTGTTTGATGAGTTCTTGGACATTTTGGAAAGCTTGGAATGTGTACTACAATCCATCTTTGAAATGCAAATTAAAATTCCAAGTGGAAGGGTATGAAAAGTGGCCTTGAAGTGGGGTAGAAAACCTTGTCAAAATAGGTTAAAATTTCACTAAGTTAAAAATGGTTTAGTGCCCTTATTCAAAAACTTGTAACTTGAGATACAAGCTTCAAATGAGAAAACTTTGTGAATCAAAGTTTTAGATTATGCAACAAGCTACAACTTTCATGTTTTGACTTTTGTTTGAATCCAAATGGATCTTGGTGAAAAGGTGGGGCAAAGTTTGGAAAAAATTAGGGTTTTTCATAACTTAGAAAAATTCTAAGTTATGAAAAATTCCATTTTCAAACCCTAATTTGCATTTTGTGATTTCTTGGTGAACAAGTTTCATGATTTGGCATGTTTTGATGAAAAATGAATCTTGACTCTTGATTTTGACCAAAAAGTCAAAGTTTGACTTTTCAGTATACAGTCAAAATTGATCAATTGACTGGGAAATTCAACTGTCAATCTTGTGTACTTGGGATCTTTTGAGCTTGATGAATGTGTCAAGACCATTTCATTGAGTCCTTGAGTCCATATGTGAACTTGGTTTGCCATTGGCTAGGTCAAACAGTCAAAAATTGCCTTTGTGCAGTCAAAACCCTAAAAATGACCATTTTGCCCTTTTGGTGATCTGATCAATTTTCTTGTGGAATTGTGATCCAAACTTGATCAAATGGTCCATATGAATTCAATATGTTGATGTGGGTCAAATTTCATGAGGTTTGACTGTCAATTGGCCATAGTTGACTTTTTCCCCAATACAGTTGATTTCTAGGTCAACTGTCCAATTGACTGGGCAAAACTTGGAATCAAGACTTGAAACTTGGTATGGGTAAACTTGGGAGTCCAACATGAAGCATGAAAGTCATCTTAGGCATTTTAGGTCAAAACATCCTTGGGCAAACACAAACCCTAATTTGAGTCCACAGTGCAAGGAGAAGTCTTGAGCAGAGGAAACCCTAACTGGATCTTGATCTTCAAAGGTCCTGTGATGAGAAAATGTTGAGGAAATGGGAGGGCAAATTTTGGGGTACAACAGTTGCCCCTGTTCAATCTTCTTGAACCTGAAGAGTTAGATTGGCAAGTTTGCCTTTCGCGACTCGAGGGTAAAAGGAGATTGGACACTAGAGTTCCCGGAAATTTGCACTCGCATGTTGAAGTGTCAGCAATGTGATGTCAGGAATGGGCTTATAGATGCCATTCGGAGAGTTGGTGGATAGGGAAATGGGCTCATAGATGCCATCTGGAGACGTGACAGAACCTTGTCGGGAATGGGCTTATAGATGCCATTTGGAAGTGTCGATCGCATAAGAGATTCCTTAGCGAGAACTTGTGTATTTGAGAAAGACGGATGTTTTCCTGGCTTGTTACAGGTGTTTGATCTTCAATCTCCTTATGCAGATGTGCCCTGGCTAGATACAGGTATCGAATCTACAATCGGTTGCTCACAGATGTGCCCTGGCTGGATACAGGAGTCGAATCTGGAAATAGTCGTTAATAGATGTGCCCTGGCTGGATACAGGAATCGAATCTTCGAACTCTTCAGACGTGCCCTGGCTAGATACGGGAATCGAGTCTGGAAATATGATAGTTGTTAGATATGCCCTGGCCGGATACAGGAATTGAATCTTCGAACTCTTCAGACGTGCCCTGGCTAGATACAGGAATCGAGTCTGGAAACTGGTCACTCTCAGATGTGCCCTGGCTAGATACAGGTATCGAATCTGGAATTGTGACAGTTGGAGGTAGTTGTCTTTGGGATTGTCTTTTTCCTTGAAAAGGCAAAAACATAAGTTGTATGCAATGTCATGATGTATGATATGCATGATGTCATGATGTTCAACATGAGATAGTGTTGTATGCACTTTATCATGTATGTAAGCAAGATGTATGAAAATGTGAAATGTTTATAAATGTATTTTCGTCTTAGGAAAATAAATCCTTGACGACCGGCCGGGGAATTGCTCTGTGGAAGAGATATTTGGCCGAAGTTTTGATGAGAGGCCTGTTGAGGACTTTAATGATGGATTCCGCTGGGGATAATGATGATAAACTCCGCTGGGGATTGAAGGGATTTGCCGAGGGCGGTCTTCCGTGGTTTTTAGCTGAGGATAACCCAGTTATAAGTCCTTGTGAGGAAATAACTCTAAATAAAACTCGGGAGAGACGTCCGTACCCTGCAGGGGATGAGCTTTAAGACCTGCCGGGGAATGTTGTGTCCTTTCAGGATTGTCGGGGAGTCAACTCCGCTTGGGGAAAGTATTGCTGAATCTTGTTTTACTCTGCGGGGCGTCGAGATGATTTGGTCACATTCTTCAATCGAATCTACCTGGGTACCTTGGCGGACAAAGCAACCAGACTGCATCAGACAACTTCACATTGCCCCTGTCTCTGATGTCACCTGTAATTAATCTCTTGTTTTATATGCAAATATTTATGAATCAGCAATTTAATGTCAAATGCATATATCAAAATGAACATTGGACGTTCTTCGCAAAACAAAACAAAAAAAAAGAGAAAAACAATGGCAATTTGTATGGACAAGTGAATTTGTATTGATTTGAACTTTGCCTGTGAATAGGCGTTTTTGTACAAGAGGCTGACATCCTAGTAAGAGGACGCCGCCAAATAACATAGGATTTACAATTTGAAAAAAGGAAACAAAACAGCTATGTGAAAAATCCCACTGGGTTCCAACTCTGCTATCGCCTTTATGTCTTCGAACGTCTCATCGCTTTGCTGCCTAATTTGAAGATGAAGCTGATTAGTCGATGTCGAAATCTGAGCCAGATAGTTGATACCGAATTCCGGATGCGAAGTGATCCAATGAGACATAGTGTTACGCTTTTATCCCTAACTTTTGCCTGGACCGCCCTTTCGGGTTTTCAGTCCACCGGGATACCCATTTTTGCCCAAGCCGCCCTTTCAGGTTTTCGACTTGCCGGGTGTACATATTTTTATTCATTTCATCCCTTATTTTTGCCCGAACCCTTTTGGTTCGCCGGGAAGCCCTTATTTTTGCCTAGGTATGTCAACCTAGCGGGTCTTTTATTTATGCGTAGTATTTTTTCACTATGCCTGCATTGGCGGGGTGAGGGAGGTCTTCACCATCCATGGTGGTTAGGATCATGGCTCCTCCTGAGAACACACGTTTAACCACAAATGGCCCTTCGTATGTAGGGGTCCATTTGCCCCGGGGATCACTTTGAGGAAGGATGATGCGTTTGATTACCAGGTCCCCAACTTGATACTCTTGTGGTCTGACTCTCTTGTTAAATGCCCTGATCATCCGTTTTTGATACGTTTGACCATGACAGATAGCAGTGAGCCTCTTTTCGCCAATCAGATTTAGTTGATCAAGTCGAGTCTGGATCCAATCATCTTCATTCAAGTCTGCATCCTTCATTATCCGGAGAGAGGGTATCTGGACTTCAATTGGCAAGACTGCCTCCATGCCATAGACCAAGGAGAAAGGAGTTGCCCCGGTTGACGTCCTTGCTGAGGTGCGGTACCCATGAAGAGCGAACGGTAACATCTCGTGCCAATCTTTATAGGTCACTGTCATCTTCTGCATAATTTTCTTGATATTTTTATTAGCTGCCTCTACAGCCCCGTTCATCTTCGGCCGGTAGGGAGAAGAATTATGGTGTTGTATCTTGAATTGTTCACAGAGTTCAGTGATCATTTTGTTGTTGAGATTGGTACCATTGTCCGTAATGATTCTTTCCGGGACGCCGTACCGACAGATCAGATTATGCCGGATGAAACGCGCCACGACGCTCTTGGTTACTGTGGCATAGGATGCTACCTCAACCCACTTCGTGAAGTAGTCGATCGCCACCAAGATGAAGCGATGCCCATTGGATGCCGTTGGTCGGATCTCACTGATCATATCGATGCCCCACATTGCGAAAGGCCAAGGTGCCGTCAGGACATTTAAAGGAACCGGAGGGATATGCACCTTGTCAGCATAGATCTGGCATTTATGACAAGTTCGGGAGTGTTGGTAACAATCGGCTTCCATTGTGGACCAGAAATATCCTGCCCGAAGGATTTTCTTAGCCATGGTGTGTCCACTGGAATGTGTTCCAAACGTGCCTTCATGTAATTCCATCATAATTTTCTCTGCTTCAGCCTTATCCACACAACGTAGCAGAGTTGAATCATGATTCCGTTTGTAGAGAATGTCGTTGCTGAGGAATAATTTTACAGCAAACCTCCTCATGAACTTCTTATCATTGACAGATGCACCTTCAGGGTATTCCTGAGCTTCCAAGTACCTTTTCACCTCATGATACCAGGGTTTTTCAATCACCTTCTCAGCCTCGAGCTCGCAGCAGTACGCCGGTTCATCCAACTTCCAGATTATGATTCGGGGAGCCTCATTGTCCCATTTAACTTTGAACATTGAAGCATTCGTAGCTAGGGCGTCCGCTAGCTGATTCTCCTCTCTAGGGAAGTGTTCGAAAGTTATCTCTTCAAAGTGGGGAAGCAAGGTCGACACATACTCTTTGTAAGGAATAAGATTCGGGTGTTTCGTATCCCACTCTCCTTTGATCTGATTGATCACGAGAGCGGAATCTCCGAAGACACTTAGAAACTTGATCCTCAAATCGATTGCAGCTTGTAAACCCATGATACATGCCTCATATTCTGCCATGTTGTTGGTGCAGCTGAAACATAATCGGGCGGTGAGGGGAGTATGAGTTCCTTTGGGAGATATGATTACAGCACCGACGCCGTTACCCAAAGCATTGGAGGCTCCATCAAAATGCATAGACCATCGGGATCCTTTCTCAGGTCCTTCATCCGGTCCAGGTACTTCACAGTCAGTTACCACCATGATGTCTTCGTCCGGAAAATCAAAGTTCAATGATTGGTAATCGTCCACAGGTTGGTGTGCCAAATGATCTGCCAGTACACTTCCCTTAATTGCTTTCTGAGTTGTATATTGGATGTCATATTCTGTCAAGATCATTTGCCATCTCGCTATTCTTCCAGACAGAGCGGGCTTTTCAAATATGTACTTGATGGGATCCATCTTTGAAATCAATAAAGTAGTGTGAGTCAGCATATACTGTCTCAGCCGGCGAGCAGCCCATACAAGAGCGCAGCAAGTTTCCTCAAGCAGTGAGTAACGAGACTCACAGTCGGTAAACTTTTTGCTCAAGTAATAAATAGCGTGCTCTTTTCGGCCAGACTCGTCATGCTGCCCCAGCACACACCCCATTGAATTGTCAAGCACTGTCAAGTATAGTATCAGAGGTCTTCCTTCCACCGGTGGCATGAGAATGGGTGGCTCTTGGAGATATTCCTTTATCTTCTCAAAGGCGGTCTGACATTCATCATTCCAGCGTACTATTTGATCTTTCTTCAGCAATTTGAAGATTGGCTCACAAGTAGCAGTCAGATGTGAGATGAATCGGGCAATGTAATTCAGTCATCCCAGGAAGCCTCTGACTTCTTTCTCTGTTCTTGGAGTCGGCATCTCTTGTATGGCTTTTACCTTGGCAGGGTCCACCTGAATACCTTTATCACTTACAATGAAACCTAGCAATTTTCCGGATCTTACCCCAAAGGTGCATTTGTTGGGATTCAATCTCAGCTTGTACAACTTGAGTCGGTCAAATAACTTCCTCAGATGGTCAAGGTGCTCTTCATCAGTTTGAGACCTTGCGATCATGTCATCAACGTATACCTCAATCTCATGATGGATCATATCATGAAATAAAGCAACCATGGCACGTTGATAGGTTGCCCCAGCATTTTTCAATCCGAATGGCATGACCTTATAACAGAAGGTGCCCCACTGAGTCACAAAGGTAGTCTTCTCCATATCCTCTGGAGCCATCTTGATCTGATTATACCCTGAAAAACCATCCATGAAGGAGAACACCTTGTGTTGAGCTGTATTGTCAACAAGGACATCAATGTGAGGTAGGGGGAAGTCGTCCTTGGGGCTGGCCCTGTTCAGATCCCTGTAGTCAACACACATTCTGACTTTACCGTCCTTCTTCGGTACTGGTACCACATTGGCAACCCACTGGGGGTAAGAAGTCACTGCGAGGAACCCGACATCAAACTGTTTCATAACCTCGGCCTTGATCTTTTCAGACATCTCTGGACGCATTCGTCGGACTTTTTGCTTTACCGGAGGGCAATCTTCCTTGGTTGGCAGGTGGTGAACTACAATGTCGGCATCCAAACCAGGCATATCTTCATAGGACCAAGCAAAAATCTCCATGTAATCTTGTAGCATCTGGATCAATCGTTGCTTTACGCTGAGCTCTAGATTGGCACCAATCTTGACCTCTTTCCTATCTGTCTCAGTACCCAGATTAATTGTCTCCACCGGCTCTTCATGTGGCTGAATAGCTCTCTCCTCCTGGAGTAGCAGTCTTGCGAGTTCACCAGGCACTTCACAATCATCTTCACCTTCGTCTTCGGCCAAGTTGATCGGATTTTCGAAGTCATAACTGACGGTAGCAGAGCTGTTACCAGTGAGATCCAGAGTGAATTGAAACCTGTATAAGTGAGTGTGTGTAAATATAGCTGTTTTGCAATATATATAACACAGAAAGGAAAAGAGCACAAGATTTGAAATGCAACAAATGCCCAATGTTTTGATTGATGATATATGAAAATGTCATACAAAAAGCCCTCACAAATGGAGCTACGATGCCCTGG
Organism: Vicia faba; assembly: GCA_948472305.1. NCBI lineage: Eukaryota > Viridiplantae > Streptophyta > Magnoliopsida > Fabales > Fabaceae > Vicia > Vicia faba. Next base: position 679,377,599 of record OX451735.1, on the reverse strand, counting down.
GTAGGACACCGAGCCATCAAAGTTTTAACATATTGTTTGTTACAAATTGGAAATCAAAAGAAATTAATTACTGCGTGACAAATGTGATAGGGGTAAAATCCTTTGCCGTCCAGTTGCTTGGTCCGTCGCTGGTAGTCGGGTAGATCCAACTGTCAAACTCTGCTTCCTCTACATCTTCCTCGATAGCATTCACCCTTGAGCTGGAGATAAACACCGGAGCCTTTCTGATCTTTTCTTTGCGCACAGCCCTCTGAGCCTCTGCAGTAAAGCCTAGCCCAAACTTGTCATTCTTCTGAGTGAAGCCAGGAAGCTGACCCCAGTTTGCACAATTGCCTTTCTGAACCACAGCCCGGGCATCCCTTAGGGAAGCCATCTTCAAGGAAACATTCTCTTCGACTGTTGTTTCTGCAGCTGCTGAAATTGGATGTACCTCCTCGAAATGCTGAAAGGGGGTTTCAATAAACTCCCCGTCCATCTCAATGTATCTGAAGGAATTCAAATGGCTCACCATGTACTCCTCTTCTCCTTGCACAGTGACGATCTTCCCCCTGACGGGATACTTCAGCTTCTGGTGCAAGGTGGAGGTCACTGCCCCAGCTTTATGGATCCAAGGTCGACCCAGTAGACAAGAGTACGATGGACGTATATCCATCACATAAAAGGTAGAGTCAAACACTTGAGAGCCCACACGAATAGGGATGTTAACCTCTCCATGAACCATCCTTTTGGAACCGTCAAAGGCCCTGACGATGATATTGCTGGGCTTTAATTCCAGGCCTTCATAATCCAGACGGTCTAAAGCCTTTTTCGGTAGAACATTCAAGGAAGAACCAGTATCCACCAATACATGCGCCAGAGTAGTGCCCCTGCATTCGATAGAGACATGCAGGGCATCATTGTGGTCTCTTCCCTTCGCGGTCAGGTCAGCATCTGAAAAACCCAGGCCATTGTCTGCTGTCAGATTTGCTACGCAGTCAGTGAACTGGACTGCAGACGTCTCCTGCGGCACATGGGCCGTCTTGAGAAATGAGATCAAGGCCTTAGCATGGGCCTCGGAGCATAGCAATAAGGAGAGCATGGAGATCTTGGAGGGCGTATGCCCCAACTGCTCGACAACATTGAAATCACTTTTCTTTATTATTTTCAGGATCTCCTCCACTTCTTGTTGGGAGGCCTCAGCATTTATGGGTATTGGTGCCTCCATCCGGGCAGGCTCTTCTTCAATCCCTTTGCCCCGAGCATTAGATGACTCGGCGGCAGGGGAAATAACTTGATCAGCGACAGGAACAGGTAGACTTGTAGGTGTTATAAGGAGGGGTCTTTGAATAGCGGGCGGTGCAATGTCAGGCGAGAAGAGCCTGCCACTGCGGGTGACCTTGGCTGGACCAGTGATATCGCAGATACTGGCGCCAGTGTCGAATTCTTGTTTGATTCCATTTACATACACGTCTGCCCCATAATGCCAGGGGACAGCTTTATCAGACACGTAGGGGAGAGGCCCCGGGACAGTAATAATCACAGGTGCAACAGTCATGATTTGAACAGGCTTCTTCGGGGGAGCCTTGATTGGATTATTGAAGATGGTAACCACAGAAACTTCTTTTATCGGAACCAACTGAACAGCAGACGTTTTAAACAGAATCTCCTTGCTATCCATTAGGCTTTGGACGCCTAACCTCAGCAAGGGGCAACCAGACAGGGAAACAGCACAGAACAGGCAACCTTCACCGCAACCCGGAAATAAACCGGCCCGCAGTAGGTTCTTCTTAACGGTCTTCAGAGGGGTAACAACTTCATTTACCGAAACAGCATACATTTCTTCCTCAATGGCATTTACTCTATGCTGGGGCATAGGAGCAGTTACAACATTTGGTCTTTCCGGGGCTTCAAACTGAATTTCCTTTGCGTCAATCAGATCTTGCACTTTGTTTCTCAAAGCCCAGCAATCATCAGTAGTGTGCCCGGGACTATCAGAATGATAAGCACACCGGGCATTTGGGTTATACTTAGGAGACGCAGTGTTGATGACCTTAGGAGCTTCTTTGAGGGTCACCAGGTTGGTGGATAACAGTTGGGGTAAAATTTGAGATAAGGTCATACTCAGTCGGGTATACTGCCTCTTGGGCCTTTCGCTTCTTTGTTGATTGTACTGCTGAGGAGCAGCAACAGGTTTTGAGATGACTAAAGCATTGACAGCTTGGCGACTTTCGGGCTTGACTTGTCTTCTAGGACCATAGACGGCACATGCTTCTTTCTTAAACGGCCTCTTCTCAGCACTTGTGGAGGCAGCCTTTTGTATCTTGCCTGACCTGATGCCAGCTTCAATTCTTTCTCCCGTCAATATTAAATCTGTAAACCCAGCGGAGGAGTTACCAACCAAATGATTGAAAAACGGACCAGACAACGTCCCTAGAAACATATCAACCAGCTCTCGATCAGTTAACGGAGGCTGCACCCTGCCAGCCAAATCTCTCCATTTTTGAGCGTACTCTTTGAACCCTTCACCCGTTCCTAGAGACATACCCTGAAGTTGGGTACGCGTAGGGGCGAGATCAGAATTGTATTGGTATTGTCTGTAGAATGCGGTTGCCAAATCTTCCCAGTGTCGGATGCTAGCTCCATCCAATTGGTAGAACCATTCAAGCTGTGACCCCGAGAGGCTATCTTGGAAGAAGTGAATCCAGAGGTTCTTGTCCGCCGTGTAAGGTTGGATTTTCCTTACGTACGACCTCAGATGTAGCTTTGGGCAAGAGACCCCATCGTACTTGGCAAAGGCGGGCGCCTTAAACTTGTGTGGAATTACTACCCCAGAAGATAACCCCAAATCTCCGAAATCCAGTCCCGGCACATTCTGAATTTCCATGGCGCTCAAGCGGTCCTCCAATTGTTTGTACATGTCAGCAGCAGGTGGGTATTGTTCGTCGTTATAGTCCGTCTCGTTGTCGGAGACTGCGGGACTAGGAGCTCCTCCCCCTTGGGGACTGTTTTTCTCAGCAGAAGAAGTAGTTGGATCAGCTTCATTATGGAGTGTGTTCCCAAATCTGCGTCCGGTGTTGAACAGCGCAGTCCTCTTTTTCTTCTTCTTCTTCATGAGTAGAGTCTTCAACTCTTGCTGACCCTGGGCTAGGCTTAGGACCATCTCTTGAAACTGTGCATTTTGGGCCTGAAGGGCCTTGATTGCTTGCTCACTGGAGGAGTCTGGATTCATGATGACTGTTCATACAAACAGCGAAGAAAATTAAGCAACCTGTGAAATAGGGTACCTTCTATGCATATGGTGCAATGGAACGCGTATGTATGCAATGCATTCAAGGATTTAGAATATTCAAAATTTGTTGTAGACAAAAAGGAACGCACATCATATTAATAAGGAGAAATTCGTTAGTACATAAATGCCCCATGGGCCAAATATTACAAAATGACTCCTTAAGGTAAAAAAACATTGCGCATCCTCTTTGGCGCGATGTAGGTGTTGAGATTCCTTTCCTCGTGCAGTAGGCGGGTGAGTTCCAGGACCTTCTTTTCGCTAGCATGTAGACTGGTCTCAAGAGAATTCCGTTCTTCCTTAAGCTGGACCCAGCTCTTCTGCATTTCTTCCCAGGAAGTGGGCATGTCGGGATGTTGAATGGTGTAGGACACCTCTCCTTCCAAGACTGGTTCTTTGATCACAGGGAGCATATGAGGATAAGGCATCACTAACTTCTGGGAGCGGGCTCGTACCCACTTGAGATAAGGTTCCAACGGGATGGAGTTCCTGTGCCCCAGTGTCTTGCTGTCTATCCTACTTGGCATCCTCCAAGCTCTGATAAATCTCTGACGAAGTCCTTGAGTATCGTTGTCGAAGTCAAAAACTATGTTAGGAATTAACATGTCATGAGGGCCATCCCTCCGAGCATAACCAAACTGTCTCCAAGCCAGGCATGGGTTGCAAGTAATGCCTCCTTTGATTCCAAATAAAGGAACATTAGGGTACTCCGCACAACGATCAATGATAGTGACGTCTTCCCTAGACCTAGGGCACCAATGTATATCTGCATGCGTGAGAGTCATTAACCGTTGTGACCATCTCAAACCCCGCTCGTTCTTCAAAACTGATTGCGGAAGGTACGAAATAAACCACCTTCCCAGGAGAGGAGTGCAACACATAAGGACACCCCTTCTTCTCATGGTTCGAGTGTAACATGAGTGAAGGATGTCCCCCAGCAACGTAGGTATAGGATTCCTGGTCATGAAGATCTGGACAGCACTGACATCAATAAGCTGATCTGGGTTAGGGAATAACACCAAACCATAGACAAGAAGGGCCATAACTTCTTCAAAAGCTTGTAGGTCAAGGGAGTTCCAACATTCTTGGGCCTTCTCGAACAGAAACCTGGCTAAGAAACCCTTGATACCACTTCTAACTTCCCAATGTCCCTTGAGGTCAGACGGTTGTAGGTGCAAGGCTTTAGCAATCTCTTCAAGCTTGGGTTCCTCTTCCGTACCGTTGTAGGGTAGCTGATCAAGGATAGGGACCTTCAGAAGTCGGTAGAACTCTTCCAATGTAGGCACCAATTGATAATCCGGAAAAGTGAAACAGTGATGCAGAGGGTCAAAGAACTGGAACAGGACCTTTATCAAATCCTCCTCAATGTTAGTGTTAACCAAGCTGATGAGTCTTCCATGTCTCTCACTGAATGAAGAACCCTCGGGAATCCTGGACAGAAGTTCCTTAAGCTGAGGAGGGATCTTTACAAGGCTAATCTGGATTGTCTTTCTGCGAGCAACTTCCATGTCCTGTAAAACAAGAACAAAGATGAAGATTCGAAACCCTTGAAATGGTTAGTCAATGCTCATGATGTTGTATGATGCCATGATGTTATGATACACCACAAATATTCACAAAGGCAAACACAGTAGGGCACACAAGTCACGCAAGACAAACCCTTAGAGTTTAGGCCTGCATGAGGTCTGGGTATTACCCTCTTGAAGTTTGGTGGGCTCAACCTGTCCTATTAGAAGTAACTGGGTTCTAAGGGTCCCAATATCACTGGATTACTTTCATTGTTCATCGTTTCGATTTAGCCACTGAACTGGCGACCGAAATATCCCAGGAAAGCAACCCTCAATTGAGTGTAGTATCGAGTATCAACCAACCTCGGACTGCACCAAAGTCAGTTATCTCACTACCCTAAAAGGCCAAGATGGTTCAATTAAGGTTCCTAAGGTCAGTTGATGCTTCACGACACCACGCGGCGGCCCCGTACTCTCCTTGACTGAACTCAAGGGTTACCGGTACACACCAAAGTGCCATATCAACGTAGCAGACTGCTTCAACCATGTCGGTATACCCCGCACAGTTCCCTCACAGCCTTGTTGCTACTTTCTAAGAAGGTATCCCCAGATCCGGGTTAGGATCTATAAAACTCCGATACAAAGCCCACAAATGTAAAAGCAAACAAGACAATCAATTGAAAACAAAGGTGATCTAAGCCCTAAGGTTACTCCACTTTTAAAGTTCTTCCCCAGCAGAGTCGCCAGTTCTGTGATACGGTGGGAGAACTGACTTGAGGTTTTGCGTTTGTTTTCGCAAATGTTTCGGTTGAGCAAGAGTCGCCACCGACTTTTTATTTTATCCTAAGGAAAGGTTAAAAAGCACAGCAAAAAACCTTTTGAGATGTTTTCTTGGGTTCGGGGAGTAGATTATAGAAAGGGAAGGTATTAGCACCCTTTCTATCCATGGTTATCCATGGGCTCTTAGTTACTTGCTTAGATCACTTGCCTTTTTGTTTTCAATTGTTTTAAATGGTGCTTGAGTGTGTGGGTTTGAAAATGTTTTGAAAAGAGGCCAATGTGGTGGCAACCTTTGTAATGATCCATGTGGGGATGTATACAAAGGTGTATGTCTTTTGAAAAGGTTTTCATTTGTTTTTGAAAGTTGTTTTGAAAGTGTAGTGATGTGTGGTTTTTTTGAAATAGGCAAGTGTTTTAGTTTGCAAGATTGATTCAAGTAACTAAGAGGTTATCTACTCCTAAATTTCTCAAAAGATTATTGCTATGTTTTAACCCTTTTAACAAGTTTGTTCCACCATTGTATTTGGTGGGCAACCTTATGTTAGGATGTGAAAGGGACAGGCGCGGGTCATCGTTTAGACCATAATTGCAACGGCGTTAAATGTCTTTGGGCAATTTTCTTTATGGGACTTGATCATTTGTTTTTGTTTGTTTTGAAAAGTTTTATCGAGGGACTATGATCATTCAAATTGTTTTCTTTGCCCAAAGAAGTTCAACATACAATATGGCCTAATTTTGAAAGGCAACAAAGTGGAGTATCCTAGGGGTGCAAGTGTGATTTGTGTGTCCATTTTCATGCTTGTTTGTCTTGAGATTAGGTCATAACTATTTTTTATCGTTTTTTCGCATACAATCCCTAATTCTAACATGTTATCATTAGAAAGCAATAAAATGCGAAATTAAATTTACTAAGCTATTACAAAACCAAATATGGGAAGGGGGGTAGAAATGTTCAAATGGGGATATTGACAAGAATTTAAATCTAAATTATTACATCATTTTGAATATTTGCAAATTAATCAATGTAAAAAATTAAATAAGAATGCAAGATGCAAAAGAAATATTTTGTATATATATGAAAAAATATTATTTATGTAAAAGAGAAAAGAAAATAAAAATATATTATTTTTTTTGGAGTATTTTGAATTTAGGGCAAAAACCCTAATTTTATTAGGAAAAATGTATTATTGTTTAATTTAATACAAACATTTATTTATCATGTACAAAAAATAAAAATAATGAAGTATATTATGAAAAAAGTATTTTGTATCAAATATTAATAAAAATGAAAAAAAAATCAAGTATTTTTATATTTTAGCTTAAATATATTAATAAACATATATCTATATATAATTTAATTCTTAAGTATGTATTATACACAAAATAATATATATTTAATATTTTAACAAAATAAATAAATAAAAAAAAATATTTTATGTGAAATATTTTATGAAGGTAAATAAAAGATAAAAAATACATTTACACTATTTTCCTATATTTATTCTAATAATAGTATATATATAGTATTTATGTTCAAACAAGAGAAATAAACAAATAAATATGCAATAAATACAAAAAATGATGGAAAAAATATTTTCAAAATTTTAATAAGCTGAGAAAAAATAAACAAGTCAAACAAAAAAAAGAAAAAGTCAAAAAGAGTCAAAAATGAAGCAAATGGGCTCAGGGGGTTCATGAGTAATGAAGTGGTGCAAATAAGAAAAATTTCCAGGCCCAGCCCAGAAGACCTGTCTTCTTCAACCTCTGAACAATATCCTTCAAGCAAACACGCGTTTTTTATCTCTGGATTCCTGGACTTTAAAGCAAAACTCATAACATGAAAAGTGTAGAGCATCAAGAGACGGTTTCAACCATGTAAAGAACTTGACCTAACTCTCTAAGATGAGGGAGAATTTCTCCTCCCCCAATTTCTGACCTAACTTTTCATCAATGTTCAGACATGAAATTCTCTAAGCACACGAAATATAAATGAAATCTAATCATATGAGCATGTTCAGGGCTATGATTGTGACATGTTTTCTTCACAAACCTAAAGCTAACAATGCCTAATAAGGGAGATAGAACTTCATGAATGTACCTGTTCAGTTGGAATCGAGCTTTGCAATGGAGGATGTTTCAGAGTGAAATGATGACTTGTATAGCTTCCTTGAAGTGTAAGGATGTTTTTCCAAGTCCTACTTTGTCTTGAAACTCCCTGAATCGAGCTAGTGAACTCCAACTGCAAAACAGAAATTTAAAAATGGTGAAGTGGCTTGGAGGTGTTACAGGTCAGGTTTCAAGTCATGGTTAGCTTGCATAGGTTGTAAGGAAGGTAGAGGAACAGGTTTGGGCAAGAATGCCTGAAGGGATTGAGAGATAGCACTCAATCTGCAGGGGTTGCCCTGTTTGAGCAGTTTCAAGGTGATTCTGAGATGGAGGGTGCTTGAGAGGCCAAGGGCTCGTGTGTTAGCTTGGATATGTTCTATGGAATGTGTTTGATAACTTCTTTCTTGTGTGCTTAAGCTGAGATGAGATATGGTACAAGTTATGGACTTTTCTTGAACTTGAAGCAAACAAAAGCAAGTTGGCTTTCTAGGTCAGTAGAGGACCCCCTAATGTGCTGCATAATCCTCTCTTGATCAGTGTGTTATGCACATAATCTTGTGCCAAGCAGATTTTCCATGTACTTTCTTGATTTGCAATTGGACATAAAGTTAATCTTTTCAAAAATGGAAAGTTCACTTTATCTAGTTTAGAATTAATCTTTCATACAATGTTTGTACTCAAAGAACAACACTCTAACACATTGAATATGCATTAAATTATTGAGTATGGAATGGTTCAAGGACCTGTAATCAAGCATAAAGCAAGCTGAGTTCAAATTTGCAAAGTTATGAACATGTTTTGATGAAGAACAAAAGTGAATTTTTGCCAACTTGTGAAATTCGAATCTCTCAAGTTATGAGGTTGTTTGATGAGTTCTTGGACATTTTGGAAAGCTTGGAATGTGTACTACAATCCATCTTTGAAATGCAAATTAAAATTCCAAGTGGAAGGGTATGAAAAGTGGCCTTGAAGTGGGGTAGAAAACCTTGTCAAAATAGGTTAAAATTTCACTAAGTTAAAAATGGTTTAGTGCCCTTATTCAAAAAATTGTAACTTGAGATACAAGCTTCAAATGAGAAAACTTTGTGAATCAAAGTTTTAGATTATGCAACAAGCTACAACTTTCATGTTTTGACTTTTGTTTGAATCCAAATGGATCTTGGTGAAAAGGTGGGGCAAAGTTGGGAAAAAATTAGGGTTTTTCATAACTTAGAAAAATTCTAAGTTATGAAAAATTCCATTTTCAAACCCTAATTTGCATTTTGTGATTTCTTGGTGAACAAGTTTCATGATTTGGCATGTTTTGATGAAAAATGAATCTTGACTCTTGATTTTGACCAAAAAGTCAAAGTTTGACTTTTCAGTATACAGTCAAAATTGATCAATTGACTGGGAAATTCAACTGTCAATCTTGTGTACTTGGGATCTTTTGAGCTTGATGAATGTGTCAAGACCATTTCATTGAGTCCTTGAGTCCATATGTGAACTTGGTTTGCCATTGGCTAGGTCAAACAGTCAAAAATTGCCTTTGTGCAGTCAAAACCCTAAAAATGACCATTTTGCCCTTTTGGTGATCTGATCAATTTTCTTGTGGAATTGTGATCCAAACTTGATCAAATGGTCCATATGAATTCAATATGTTGATGTGGGTCAAATTTCATGAGGTTTGACTGTCAATTGGCCATAGTTGACTTTTTCCCCAATACAGCTGATTTCTAGGTCAACTGTCCAATTGACTGGGCAAAACTTGGAATCAAGACTTGAAACTTGGTATGGGTAAACTTGGGAGTCCAACATGAAGCATGAAAGTCATCTTAGGCATTTTAGGTCAAAACATCCTTGGGCAAACACAAACCCTAATTTGAGTCCACAGTGCAAGGAGAAGTCTTGAGCAGAGGAAACCCTAACTGGATCTTGATCTTCAAAGGTCCTGTGATGAGAAAATGTTGAGGAAATGGGAGGGCAAATTTTGGGGTACAACAACAGGCCTCAAAATAGGTGTGACTTCTACATAAGTCCAATTATGATTGCTTAACATAGCGCTAAATTTTGTCTCCATTCGAGAAATAATCATTTGTGGTCCAAAACTATGTTTGTAAGCCCAAGTATATTTAATTTGAAACCTTTGATCCAATAACCTTGGAGTTCATTGTTAGGAGGCTTTGATCTTATCAATACTCTAATGAACCTTCATGAGCTTTGGTCTAAGTGAATCATTTAAAGATCGTTGATCATATGTTGTCGCCTCGAGAACTTGATATGAATGATATACTTGACAAAAATCAAATGAAACTTCTTGTTGAGAAGCTTTGATTTTGTCAATCTTCTAATGAGTTTTCAAATTCAAGTTTCAAGATGGTCATTCAACTAAGCTCTAACTTCTAATTCACTAGCAATTGACTTTTACTTTATGCTTTTATTTTATGAATTTACTTTTATGCACCATTTACCTTAACATTTACATTTCATGTTATTTTCATCTTTGCTCACTTGGACACTTATCTTTATGTCATATTTATTTTGCTCACTTGAGATTTCATTTTCTTTTTGAAGACACTTAATAATCAAATTGTAAAAAAAAATCTTTAAAGTTACTTGGACTATTTGGTTACTATCCCTGGAATAATAGAGTTATGGATTTCTCCGACTTAGGATTAGAAGCCTTGACTCTTTGGGACCATGTGACTCTATTTTTATTTTGTCTGGAGTTCTTGGGGTTTACCCTGAGACATTGGGTAGATTTTCTTTGTGTGAAAGTTATTCTAATTATGTGCTTTGTGTATGATTGGGAATTCCTCCGTATACAGTTGTTACTCAGCCCAATTTTTGTAAAGACTTAATGCATCTGAAGCTTGGCATTCTTAAGAGGTTTAGTATCTTTGCTTGCTTGGTTTCAATCCAAAGGATGAAAATTCTACATTGACTCTTTATGTCAAGTGTTTTATTCTTGTTGGTTAGAGGTTTCATTTCTTTAGCTTTTACCTTATTCTTTTTTATAGTCCCTTCATCTCCTCCCATTTTCTTAAATTTCAAAAATCTTCTCCCTCCTTTTTAAAACTATTCTTCTTTTCTAACTTGAACCGCTTTCACAATAAACTTGGACTTAGGTCCATGAATTTTCAAAAACATTTTCTTAATTAAATTTTAACCAACTTAATCATACTTCGACATTTTTTGTGAGAAGACTAAAAGTTAATCAATCTCATTCCAACCATTTTTTCCACTTTGGCTCTTTACTTCAAAATTTTCTCAAAATATTGGACTCTTGCCAATCCTTGTAGTTATGCGAGCTACTATACTTCTACGATATGTAGTGAAGTGAGATATTTTACACTTGGGTAATGAGTGAGCCTTTGTTGATTTTAAAATTCAAGTTATATCCTCCACTTTGAGATGATGCAAATTCTCCTTTCTCATAATAGTGTGTAGTAAGTATGTTCTCCACTCGAATATGACGATGATGTCTTATCTCTTAAAATTAACCAAGACACTTGTGTTTTAAAAAATTTTAAATGAGAACTACGAGTACCCTGATCCCCTATTGCACGGAAGATGGTACGTAGGCACTAAAGGTCCGCAACCACGGCCGGTGCAAAAATTGTAAAAAATACTTCTTTTCTCATCTCAACCATCTATTTTTATACAACATTTATAGCCAAAATACACAAATTTTCAAAGAGGTTCCTGTGGAGTACCGTAGATGTTTAGGGTTTTAATATCTTCTCTTTGTATAACCAACTCCCATACCTAGATTCTCTCCCCATCTCTTTTTGGTTTATTCACACTTTTTCCATTCCTCTGGAAACAATAAAGCACATTGGTGATTTTTATTTGATCTATGAAAGTTAAGTCAATTTAATGGCTTAGTCTCAATATTTCTACTATTACAAATGATAGCAAGTGCTCCAAATGATTTTACTGACATGGTAAGTATGGGTATTCGTCTAGAGGAAGTCGTCAGGGAAGGACGATTATCAAAAAGATAAAGGTTCTAGTGGAACAAATAAATCGTCATATGGGTTTTCTAAAAAGAAAGAAGGAGAAACGAATGTTATTGTTCAATAAAGATAGATTAGACCTCTAAGAAGACGTCATCAGCATCAACAACAGGTTGCTTCATTAACTCCATACGTCAATGTATCCTTGACTGTTGTTGCCTATCTGGGAGCCCCTCAACAAGGTAATCAAGGGCAAGGTCAGAATAGGAAAGCTTTTGATCCTTTTCCGATGAGTTATACATAATTGTTTTCGGCTTTGATTCAGAAGAATCTGATGCAGACTAGGCCTCCCCCTGTTATACCTCCAACTTTGTCATGGTATTATAAGGCGTATCAGACTTGTGCTTTTCATCAGGGAGCTACTAGACACGGTATTGAGAATTGTTATTTGTTGAAGGCCGAAGTGCAAAAGATGGTGAGATCTGGGTTTTTATCTTTTAATGATGTGAGTCCAACGGTGAAGGCTAATCTGCTACCTTAACATGGAGGTGGAGGTGTTGTGAATATGGTTGCTGGTTATCCTGGGGACTTTAGGATTTTTTTTATATCAACCTGGTTAGAGGTGATTTAGTGAAGATGCATGTTGATCTCTATGAGTTCAACTATTATACACATGACCATGTTGCGTAGTGTTTGAGTACGAACGCTCATGGTTGTGATAAGGTGAGAGGTAATCTTCAATAGATGATGGATGAAGGTCTTATCCATATAATCATACCAAGGGCTGAATATAAAGATATTAATATGATTAAAGACTATGATGATGAGTGTGTTTCTGCTGATGAGTTCTTTTCTTCTGATGAGTCAGAGTCTGTGAATGAGGGTATGTTTTCTGACAATCATTCCTTGATTCCTGAGTATTCTGAATAAGTAGGGGAGAATTTCATTGTGCCACATTTTGATATTCCTAATTATGTAGAGATTGCGTACCACATCAAGCCTGTTGTTTCTCCAGTAGTTATTTGTCTGCCTGGTCCTATCCTATATGAATTAGATAAAGTTGTGCCTTATAAATACAATGCAACTATCCTGGAAGATGGTGTACAAATTCCTATACAACCTTTGTCCCATGTTGAGAATATTGCTGAAGCTAGTCGGGTAACTTGTAGTGTTCGTGTCTTCTCCCCTACCTTTCGAGGATATGTTAATTCTGGTAAGAAGGTTGTTGAGAATGTTGAACCTAAGAAAGTGATTACAAGATTATGGATCAGTTGTTGCAAACTCCATCTAAGATTTCCATTTTAGCTTATTGATGAACTCTTCTGCTCATCGGGAATCTTTGATGAGAGTGTTGGATCAAGCTTTTGTTGAAAGGGATATGTCTTTAGATTAGTTCAAAGGTGTTGTGGGGAATATTACGTCTTGTAACAATCTGAGTTTTGTGATAAGGAATTTCCTGATGAAGGGATAAACCATAACTTGGCTCTGCATATATCTATGAATCGTATGAATGACTCCTTGTCCAATATGCTGATAGACGGTGGATCCACTTTGAATGTCATACCAAGAAGCACTCTCATGAAGCTCAAATACTAGGGAACTCATATATGCCCTAGTGGCATTATAGTAAAAGCTTTTGATGGTTCGAGAAAGTCTGCGATTGGAGAGGTGGATTTACCTATTCACACAGGTCCGCATTTATTCCAAATCACCTTTTAGGTTATGGATATTGTCCCAAACTATAGTTGTTTATTGGGGCGACCCTGGATCCATGAAGCAGGAGCTGTTACTTCAACCTTGAATTAGAAACTGAAATTTTCCTATAAAGGAAAGGTAGTTATTGTGAACAGTGAGCAAGCTCTGTTGATATCTCATTTTTATTCCTTTAGCATTGTAGAAGCTGATGAATCCGCTGTTGGAACTTAGTTCCAAGCTTTGTCTATTGATAATATAAGGAAGAATGAAGATCCTATCACCTTATTTAAGGATGCGTAACAGGTAGTGCAGAAGCACCCTATAAAGGTGTGGGGGCAGGTTATTAATCCACCTGTGAACAAGAATGAGGCTGGTTTGGGTTTCCCCATGAAGAATGAAGTTGTGAAGCCGAAGTCCACTTTGAGTAAATATCAAGAAATCTTTCACAATGCAAGATATCTCCATCTGGCTACTCGAAGGATCAACGTTATTCTCAAAGATGAGCCAGAGCAAGAGACGTCGAACTTTGTGACACATGGAGTCAGAATTCGTAATTGGATCATTGTTGATGTTCCTTCTTGCATTCATGTTTCAAAGTAATTTTTTGTTTGTCTTTTCAAAAGTCTTTCACTCTGCCCAAGGTGAAAGTGATGTTGTTTGGGCGTGTCTTTTGTTTTGATTTTTAAGATCATTAATAAAAGTTATTTTTGATTTCTAAATTGTGTCTTTATTTTCTATTTTTTTCTTGGAAAATGGTAATCAGAAAAAACCTTTCGAAATAAATAATGACTATAAATAATTATTTATAATCACTTGTTACATGTGTCAGTTTCTAAAATCAATCATAAATCATATGTGCAGATTAATTAAAAAACCTGTTGAGTGCAATAACCCTGCACCCTCTCCCAACTTTGAATATCCTGTGTATGTGGCTGAAGAAGAAGAATATAATAAAATCCCAGAAGAGGTTTCACGGTTTCTTGAGCGCAAGGAAAATACTATTCCACCATATAAAGAGCCGTTGGAGACGATTAACTTGGGTTCAAAAGAAGATTCGAAAGAAGTCAAGATTGGGGCACTGCTTTATCTCGGTGTTAAGAAGAGGTTGATTAAGTTGCTGAAAGATTATGTGGATATCTTTGTTTGGTCTTACCAAGATATGCCTGGTTTGGACGCCAATATTGTGGTACATTATTTGCCGCTAAAGCCAGAATGTTCACCAATCAAGAAGAAGCTGCGAAGAACTCATCCTGGCATGGAAGTGAAGATTAAAGAAAAGTTTTTGAAGTAGATTTATTCTAGCTTTCTTTTGACATCAGTGTACTCTCAGTTGATTGCCAATGATGTTCCAGTACCAAAGAAAGACTAAAAAGTCGGCATGTGTGTTGATTATAGAGATTTAAATAAATCAAGTCCAAAAGATGATTTTCCATTTCCCTATATTGATATGTTGGTTGATAGCAGAACAAAATTCAAATTGTTCTTGTTCATGGATGAATTTTCCAGATACAATCAAATTAGGATGACTCCTGAGGACATGGAAAAAACAACGTTTATCATACCCTGGGTAACATTTTATTATAGAGTGATGCCTTTCAAGTTGAAGAATGCTGGTTTAACTTACCAGAGGCCTATGAAAACCCTATTCCATGATCTGATGCATAAGGAAATCGAAGTATATATTGATGATATGATTGCCAAATCTCGTGCTGAGGAATGGCATATAGAATATTTGTTGAAATCATTTCAGTGTTTGAGGAAGTATCATCTCCGGTTGAATCCAAATAAGTGTACTTTTGGTGTTCGTTCAGGAAAGTTGCTATGTTTCATTGTCAACTAAAAAGGAATTGAAGTTGATCTTGATAAAGTTAAGGCAATTCAAAAAATACCTACATCAAGAACTGAAAATCAAGTTAGAGGTTTCCTTGGACGTTTAAATTACATTTCCAAATTTATTTCCCATATGACTGCAACATATGAACCAATCTTCAAGCTATTAAAGAAAGTTCAAAGTTGTGTATAGACGGATGAATGCCAGAGGAAATTTGAATGCATTAAAGAGTATCTACTTGAGCCTCCTATCTTGCTCCCTCCTGTTAAAGGAAGATCATTGATTATGTATCTGACTGTGTTGGATAACTCCATTAGTTGTATTTTTGGATAACAAGATGAAACAGGAAGAAAATAATATGCCATTTATTATTTGAGCAAGAAGTTCACTGACTACGAGTCACAGTATTATATGTTAGAAAAAACATGTTGTGCTTTGGCCTGGGCGGCGAAGAGATTATGGAAATATATGTTGAATCACACTACTTGGTTGATTTCCAAAATGGATCCAATTAAGTATATTTTTGAAAAGCATGCTCTTACTGGAAAAATTTCCAGTTGGCAGATGTTGTTGTCTGAATAAGATATTGAATATCATACTGAGAAGGCTATTAAAGGCAGTGTGTTGGCAGAGTATCTTGCTCAACAACCATTTCACGATTATCAGCCTGTTAAGTATGATTTCCCCAATGATGATGTGATGTATTTGAAAGTAAAAGATTGTGATGAAGCTTTTCTTGAGGAAGGTCGTGATCCTGAATCCCGATGGGGTATGGTGTTTGATGGAGCTGTAAATGCTTATGGAAAAGGAATTGGTGTCGTGATTATCACTCCCCATGGGTCACATATCCCTTTTACTGCAAGGTTAACATTTGATTATACCAATAACATGGCGGAGTATGATGCTTGTATCATGGGTCTTGAAGAGTCTATAGATTTCATAATCAAAATTCTTAATGTATATGGTGATTCAGCTTTGGTAAAAATCAGATCAAAGGAGAATTGGATACTCATCACATTGGCTTGATTCCCTACAAATATTATGCAAGAAGATTATTACTTTTCTTCAATAAGGTTGAATTCCATCATATTCCCAGATACGAGAACCAGATGGTAGATGCTTTAACCACTTTGGCTTCCATGTAGAAAGTAAATGCTTGGAATGATGTACCTCATATCACAGTTTGATGATTTGATAGACCAGATCATGTGTTATCTACAGAGGGGATGTCAGATAGAAAACCTTGGTATTATAATATCAATCACTTCCTCCAGACTCAGGAATACACGGTTGGTGCGTTGAACAAAGATAAAAAGACATTGAGAAGGTTGGAAGGTAGTTTTTTCCTCAATGAAGATGTGTTATATAAAAGAAATTATGACATGGTCTTGCTCAGATGCGTGGATAGACACGAATAAGACATGTTAATGCATGAGATTCATGAAGGTTCCTTTGGTACCCATGACAATGGACATTCTATGGCAAATAAGATGCTTAGGGAAGGTTACTATTGGCTGACAATGGAATCTGACTGTTAGTAATTTACGAAGAAGTACCATCAATGTCGGATTTATGCTGACAAGATTCATGGGCCTCCAACGCTTCTCAATGTTATTTCTTCCCCCATGGCCTTTTTTTATATGGGATATTGATATGATTGGAATGATTAAACCCAAGGCGTAAAATGGACATCATTTCATCTTAGTGGCAACTGACTACTTCACCAAATGGGTGGAAGCAACTTCTTATGCTAATGTCATCAAGAAGGTGGTAGTACACTTTATTAAGAACAATCTTATATGTCGGTATGGTGTGCTAAGTAGGATTTTCACTAATAAAGGCTCAAATTTGAATAATAAGATGATGACAGAACTTTGTGAAGGATTCAAAATTGTCCATTACAACTCGTCTCGTTACAGGCCTAAGATGAATAGGGTTGTTGAAGTTGCTAATAAAAACATTAAGAAGATTATCCAGAAGATCATAGTTACTTATAAGGATTGGCATGAGACGCTCCATTTTTCTTTGCATGGTATCATACATTCGTTTGCACTTCAACAGGGGCAATCTCGTTCTCTCTTGTGTATGGTATGGAAGTAGTGCTCCCCGTTGGGGTTGAGATTCCTTCTTCGCGTGTAATAATGGAAACCAATTTGTCAGAGGCTGAATGGGTTGAGAACATGTTTGACTAGTTGAATTTAATTGAATAAAAGAGAATGACGGACTTGTGTTATGGTCTATTATATTAGAAAATAATGAAGAAAGCTTTTGATAAGAAGGTCGAGTCTCGTGAATTCAGAGATGGTGACATCGTGCTCAAAAAGATCATGTCTTTTAATGTTGATTCTAGGAGCAAGTGGACTCCCAATTATGAAGGCCCATATGTTGTTAAGAAAGCCTTCTTTGGAAGTGCATTGTTTCTTGAAACTATGGATGATGAGGATTTCCCACATCCCATGAATGCTGACGCAATCAAGAAATACTTTTCCTAAAGAAGTAAAAGAACAACTCGCTAAGTTGAAAACCCAAAAGGAGGATTAGGCAAAAGTGAGCATCTCGGTAGGCCAAAAACCCAAAAGGGAGGTCTAGGCAAAAGTTAGAGACATTAACAGAATAAATTCTTCCGGTAGGTTGAAAACCCGCAAGGGAAACCTATGTGAAAGTTATGGATTTCCTGGCAAGTAACTGCGTCAGACAAGACTTGATCATTGAAGCAACAATCTTCTCGAATTCTCATCACACTTCAACTGAAGCCTATGTTCAGGAGTTCAAAGTTATTAGGAAGAATAGTGATCATTGTGTTTCAATGTATCTTTTCCATGTATTTACCATTTTCTAAAATTTTGTAATCATACATGGAGTCACGCCATTTACGGACTACCATTCTATTAATAAAGTTTGAGCATTTATCGAATTCTTGGTAGTTCTTATTTTATTCTGTTTACAAAAATTTCATTTATTAATAATAGTAATTTTCAAAACAAAAAGACTTAATGATAAAAACAAGTTGTTGAAAAGAATTTGAAAATTACTTTTTACTTCAATTTTGTGATTCAAGTGGGACAAAAGTAGTGGTTCCAAGGATGGACGAACTCCAAAGTTTTTAAAAGATTCCCCAAGAAGTATTCTCGGGTTACTCTTGTTGATATGTGCATAGTCCACCTGTGATTGTTCCTTGAATAGTTGGATTTCATACCAGTTGATAGGTGGTGTTGGTTTGGGTGGTTTGATACCTCTATCCCATATTCCCCAGTTAAGTCTTGATACATATTTCTCTAGATGAGTGTGATTTTTTCCCCAACTGGTTAGTGATCAAGAGGAGATTGTAAAGTTATGAAGCCTTTGCTCATTTGTTGGAATCCTTCTCCCTTTATGTTGAGAATTGATGAAGAATCTCTTACAGAACATTGTTCCCTCTAGTTATGACATTGTTGTTGTGTGCTCCCCAAGTAGCCAGACAAGGGCATTATTTTTTCTAAGAAGTATTGAGACAACTGTCAACTTTTTGGGGTTTCTCTCTGTAAGTGTTGAGTTTGATTAAAAATCCCCATAATTTTGACTTCTTGTTGTGATGTTAACTTCTTAACTCATCAGATAGATCAAGGATGATGTTTCCCTTTAAGTTTGGATATCCCCATAAAGTTTCTCTGACTTCCCCAAAGAAGTTTGTGCAACCACTACTCTTGATATTGAAGAATTTATTTGGGCTCCCCTCAGTGTATGTGGTTTCATCTTCCCCAGTGAAGTCATGAAGGCATCCCCAGTTCAAGTCTAGACGATGTGGCATTGTCTTCCATAGAAAATTTTGTATGATATTCCCCCTGAAGCATGAAGGATTTTATTATATCCCCACAACTGTATTTGTTTATTGCTATCAGATTGTGTTTTAATTACTTTTAAGCCATGTTTCTTCCCAGTGAAGTTAAGCCTTGAAGTAGGACTTTGTTTCCTCAATTGATGCTTACTCTCTTATGGAATCTTTATCCTAGATATGATTTAACCGAGTGTTGTCTTCACCCAAGTTGGTTTTGCTTGGTAATCCCATGTGCAATATGTCTGTTTTGTCAGCATATACATGATAACATTTATACACTCATAGATACATCATGCATAGATGAATTAAAACTCATGGTTCATTTGCACTCATTGATGTTTTTGTTGGAATACTATCCTCTTTGCAAAGTTATGTTATCCTCTCTCCAATAGTGTCAACCTTAAGCAGAAAGTGTATATCCTTTCAATCTCCCCATTGAGTTATCCCTCGTGGAAGAATTTTTCTTTAGCCTTCCTACCCAGCTCATCATCTGGATGGAATGTGATCACCATTTGATTTTATTCCTCATTGAATGGTGTCTTGGTTGACTGTTTCACACCGATTTGTTCCTGGTTTGAATTTTTGGTCCTGACAACAATATTATTTTGATCCCTATAGGTTGTGAGTCCTGGATTGAGAATGTGCATTTATTTTGCATGTGAGGAATTTATCTTCTCAGCAGGAATGTATTGGCCTTCCATAGGATGTCAAAATTCATTTCCCAGCAGTGTTATTGCAATCCTTCTCATAACAGAAATTTGTAGTTTTTTTATTTGAGCAACCTATACTTCCCTAGTAAGTCTGTTAATGCCAGAGAAGATGTTTTTACTCTAATGGATGGTAGTCTCTACATTATAGGAGATAGTTTGTTGTTGATATTGTCTTTACTTTGATGTTAAAGATAGTTTATTGAAAGATCCTTACAGCAGTTATTACCCTTTTTCAAGTGATATCTTGATCAATGAAGAAACTCTTACGTTTCTTGGCGAAATTCAGAAATAGGTAAAGTTTGTTACCCTTTTCAAGTGACCCCTTGATTAAATAAGAGATATTACTGTTCTCATTGAAATCCAGAAGTTGGTAAAATTTGTTACCCTTTCCAGGTGGAATGCCTCGGTTAAAGAAGAAGTTGAGACCCGTTCTAGGTGGAATGCCAAATTTTTAGGAAACTTGTTATTGTTCTATGGTTTTTCTACCTTCACCCCTTAGTTGGTAGTTCACCGTCATTCGCTGGTTGATATTTATCTCTTTCTCCTCATTAAACTTTACCCCAATAGAGTTGATCAGTTTCTAGTCATAAGTACTGATGTCAACCATTTGTTCCCAGTCATAAGTACTTATGTCAAACCTTTGTTCCCACTCATAAGTACTGATGTTAAACATTTGCTCCCAGTCATAAGTACTAATGTCAACTAATTTTTCCCAGTCATAAGTACCGATGTCAACCAATTGTTCCCAGTTATAAGTACTGAGGTCAATCCTTTGTTCCCGGACATAACTATTAACGTCAACCAATTGTTCCTAGTCATAAGTATGGATGTCAATCCTTTGTTCCCAGTCATAAGTACTGATGTCAATCTATTTGTTACCAGTCATGAGTACTGATGTTAAACCTTTGTTCCCATCCATAAGCGTTGATGTCAACCAATTGTTCTCAGTCATAAGCACTAATGTCGATTATTTGTTCCCAGCCATAAGCTTTGATGTCAACCCTTGTTACCAGTCATAAGTATTGATGTAAATCAATTTGTTCCAAATCATAAGTACTGACGTCTATCCTTTGTTCTAGTCATGAGTACCAATGCCAATCATTCATTTACTAGTCTCGATGCTGGTGTTTACCATCATCTCTGAGTCAGTATTATGCTATTTGTTCAACCTTGAACTTTGAGTGGGTAGTTTATGATCCCATATGAGTCGATGTTACTTTCTTTTTGCTATCTCCTCTATGAATGGGTAGTTCACAATTATCTATCAGTCATTGTTATCCATTGTTGTTTTCTTCATTTTATTGAGTTGATGATACTTTTTCTCCTCTTTGGGCTTTACCCCAGTAGAGTTGAGTTTTCTTTTCCTCAACAGAGTTATTTTTCTCCAACGGGGTTAAGTTTCTTTCCTTAGTTTAGTCAGTAACACTTTCTAATGTTTACCTCCTTGTTGGTTCGTTACTTGCATTATTAAGAATATTCGTCATTGAAATATTACTATGCATTTGGATTCTTCAATCGTGATTTTGGTTGTGCCTATTTAGAGTCATCCCCAGAGTCGTGTTGTTCCCCAGTGATTTAATTTCCTAGTCGAACTCTCTTTTTGGTTTGTTGGTTTTATTTCCTGCTTCCCCAGTGGTGTTTTGTGTCACCTTTGGAGTTAGTCATTTGCATTCATAATCATAAGCATTGCATGGCATCTTAGGGCCAAAAATAGGGTTTGTTTGTATTTAAGTATCTTCAATCGCGTCGAGACGAAGAATTTAACCTTTGTATCTCCGGATAGAAGACACTTAAATAAGGGCAATTGTTATACCCTAATTTTCCCCCTAATATCTCATATTATCAATACATCAAGATCACACATTAGGGTTGGTTCTCCCTTTCTACTTCATCCTATCCTTAAGTTTGCTCTTGAGGGATCACCAAACACCTTGAGTTGTGTATCTTGTATATGTGTTTTTTTAGGTGGATTAATTTTAACTAACATCAAAATATATATGTTTCTTTGGATCTTCATATTGTAGGTTATGACATAGTTGCATCTATCTCACCATCTAACCTAGGGTTTTGAGGGATGGTCTTCAGTCAAATGGTTCTTCAATGGATTGTAAGAGCTTAAGCTTCAAGGCTATCAAAGTTTTTTTGGTTCAAAGAGCTCTCTCAGTTTATTTAGGTCAAGTTTTCCTCAAGGTTGCATCCTTTTCATGTGTTTATTTCCATGTCTTCTTCAACAAGTTGCGTTGATACTTAAGCTCCACCTTTGAGTGTACTTCAAGACAACATAATTTCAAGGTCTAATGTGATCCATCATGCTCTATTTTGCAAACAAAGTTCAAAAGATTCAAGGTTGATTCAAAAAGTTTGATCTAATTGAGCAAGTACTTAATTTAGTGTCACAAGTGCATAACTCTCTCAATTTTCAATATTTTAAGTTGGTTATTTTTTATATGGGTTCTTATCATCATCTAAAACAATTTCTCTTCACATGACAAGATCCAATTGTGCAAGAAAAATCATCAAAAGTTGAAAGAGGTTCCAAGTCATTTTGACACTCTCTGAGCTAGGGTTTTCTGACTTCCACGGACCATGTCATGCTCATTTTTTGAGATTTTTGATTGATTCCAAAGCCATTATTCTCTTTAAAGGGTACTTAATAAGTTATATTCAAGGTTTTAAGGCTAATTTTGAATGGAAGATCACTAATGGTTGAAGAAGAATACAAGTCCTTTGAAAAGGATATCAAATTATCTGGTGTGACTTCAAAGGATCATAACTTGGTCATATTTTATCTCCTTGAGCTCATTCTTTTTTCGCAATAATCTTTGGGATGTCTACTACAACTTTTTTTCAAGGTGCTAGGCTTGAAAATGTTTGGAAAGTCATTAAAGAATTGAAAAGATTATAGGTCTTTTGGGAATTTCCCCAAATTTATTCATCATCTTCCAAAGACCATAACTCTTTCATTTTTTATGATTTTTGAATGATCTCAATTCCACAATTAAATTCAAAGGGTCTCCTTCATTTCACCTTCAAGGATCAAGATCAAATTTTGAGTGGAAGGGCATGTAACTTTGAAGAACATTATATGTCATTTTAAGGCTTCATCCTTAGAATTTTACTAAGTGTCAAATACCTGTGTGTTTTTCTTGATTTTAAAAATGAATAACTTTTAGCTCAGATCACCAAATTCTACCTTTCTTGGCACATTGAAAGGTTGTGATGAGATCTTTACAATGCAAAAGGAATTAGATCATAAAGCCTCTTGAGCTGCTTGCCCCATGGTTTTGAAGTGAGTATCATGAAAACTGATTTTGAGTTTTGGTCAGAATCGAGACTCCCATTACAAGCCCTTTAAGCGTGTGTTTTTGTTTCTAATCATCATTATCAAGTTTCCAGAAGTTTTTAGACACATAAAATGAACGATTAGAGTGATTTTTGAGCATGTGCAAATCACATATTTCACACCTTATGGATTATCTTGGTTTGCACGATTTTAGCATCATTCCTCTCAATTCTCATCAACATTCTTTTGCTTATAAATAGAGGAACACGTTCCACTCATTTCCTTTAGCTTGAACAGCGAAAATCATCCTGTCAAACTCTCTTCATCTCTCTATTTTCTGAGTTTTTGATTTCTTATTTCCTTCACTTCTGGCTCTTACTTCTTGATTGATTCTTCATCACTGAACTCTATTGAAGCTAACAGAAGAAGAACCAAGCCTTGAAGTGCTCTAAATTGTGCTAGCCAAGTCAAGTTTCAGAGCAAAATTCTCATACTTCATAGTAGTTTAAGGCATCGAATCTTCTAACTCAAATTAATGGAATGGTCTATGATGTTCATTGATGCTTGTTGATGGTTTAATTTTTGGTTAATTGATGCATTTGATGCATCTGTTTTTGAATTCAAAATTTTCAAAACTCTCTGGTTTTTTCCAAATCGAGTGAGCTACACTTTAAATAAATTTTTCGCGAGCGTGTGATTAAGATTGTCTAGATGAGACAAATCCAATTATACCACTCTGATCTTCTAACGTTTCTGTTTAAAGAATCTCGTCCTTGCCCTATTTACAAATGGTTGGAGGTTGAAGACGACTCACGTGTTGCTCTTCAACCAATTATCTTAAGCAATTTGTTTTAATTTGATTGGTTGGAGCTTTTTGTGTTGCCAGTGTTCGTTTCAATGTTGATCACCATACATCCTAGCTTCAGCGCCTTTGGATTTGACACGATGGATAAGTGAGTTGAATCCAACACCTTATGCTTTTTTTTATTTAATTTTATTTTACAAAATTGTTTTATTTTTAAAAATTAATAACTCTCTAATTTTAATTCTGAAAAATACCAAAGTTTTTACTAAAATTTTCTATTATTTTTCTATTTTTTATTTATATTATTTCAGAATTTTATTTTTGATTTTACTATTTTTCTTAATTTTTCCCTTGTTTACTTGATTTTATGATGGTCTCATTTAAAATTTATTTGGTGTTTGGATGCTCTATAAGTGTTTCATCAATAATTTCTTATTATTTGGCCAAATGAAAATCATTTTTAAATGATTTTAATTAAGGTTTTATTTTTTTGGGGATTGGTTATGACTTTTGACATAATTGATGATACCTTGGTTCAACTTCATTAATATCATTGGATCTAGGATGTTAATAGGTTTGACTTAATTTTGTGATTCATGTGGACTTGTGGTTTTATCTTGACCATCCCCTCCCTCTTCATCTTATCCATTTCTTATTTTTACTTGTGCTGCGTGTTTTTGGAGAATGACCTACATATCATTTCTATAACATGTATGGTACATAGATTGCTATTGATCAACCTCAAAATAAGTGTGGCTTCTATATAAGTCCACTTACGATTGCTTAACATGACGCTAAATTTGTCCCGATTCGAAAAATGATAATTTATGGCTCAAACCCATGTTTGCAAGCCCAGGTATGTTTAATTTAAAACCTTGGATCTAATAACTTTGAAGTTCATTGTTAGTAGGCTTTGATTCTATCAATCCTCTAATGAACTTCATGAATTTTGGTCTAAGTTAATCATTTGAACATTGTTGATGATATGTGGTTGCCTTGAGTACTTGAAATTAATGATATACTTGACAAAAAGCAAATTAAACTTATTGTTTAAAGGATTTGATTTTATCAATCTTCCAATGAGTTTTCAAAAGCAAGCTTCAAGATGGTCATTCAACTAACTTTTTTCTACTTGACCTCTAACTTCTAATTCACTAACAATTAACTTTACTTTATGCCTTTATTTTGTGACTTTACTTTTATATACCATTTATTTTTTAGCATTTACATCTCATGCTATTTTCCTTTTGTTCACTTGAGCATTTATTTTTTATTTCATTTTTCTCTTTTCTCACTTGAGCTTTCTTTTCTCTTAAAAGACACTTAACAATCACTTTGAACCTTAAAAGACTTATTTCTTTATGGACTATTAAATATTATCCCTGGCACCGTGGAGTTGTGGATTCTCGAGACTTAGGACTATAAGACATGATACCTTGGAACTCTGTAATATTTGATTGATATTTTTTTGAAGATCTTCTAAAATCATTTGTTTCAAGGTGAAAGGCTTGAAAAGATATGGAAAGTCTCTAAGGAATTGAAAATATTATAGGTAATTTGTAAATTTCCCCAAATTTGTTCATCATCTTCCAAAGACCATAACTCTTTCAGTTTTTATGATTTTTGAATTATCTCAATTCCCCAATTCAATTTGAAGAGTCTACTTCATTTCATCTTCAAGGATCAAGATCAAATTTTGAGTGGAAGGTCATGTAACTTTTGAAGAACGTTATAGATCATTTTGAAGTTCAACACTTAGAAATATTTCTAAGTGCAAAGATCCGTGTGTTTTTCTTGATTTCAATTGATCATAACTTTCAGCTCAGATCACCAAATAGAGTCTTTCATAGCACATTGTAAAGATGGTGATATGATCTTTCAAAAGCTTCAAGAATTATCCCATAAAGCCTCCTGAATTGTGTGCACCATGAATTCAAAGATGGTACTTTGGAACTGAAGTTTCTCACCAAAGTCATATTATCATTTCTATAATGTAGCTTCTAATCACCAAATTACCCCGAGATTTTCACTTAAACAAGATCAAGAAAGATGTCTAGAGCATTTAAAGCATCAAAACATATCATTTGGACGAGTTTTGATGCACATGAGATCATACTTTTCTCATGACCACGGGTGCCTACAAGTTCCACCCAAATTACATCATTCACCCTCCATTTTGATTCCATTCACTTCCTCTATAAATAAGCAAGCTATTTCATTCAATTTCTCAAGCTTGGATAGCCAAAACTACTCTGCCAAGATCCCACACAAACTCTTGAGCTTGATTTCTATTTTTTCATTTCCACACCTTAATTCACAAAAACCTTCATTCAGTTAGCTTCCTTGACATTTATTGAAGCTAACCAGATCCTTAGCAAGAGGAATTATGCATAGAATCGAGCTACAAAAGTTCAATTTTAGAGCTAACAAGTTGAACTTCATTCAGGTAGAATTCACAACCACTTCGCTTCAAATAAATTACTAAGATGTAGTCTCTTCTTCTCTGAAGCTCATGCTTCTTCTGGTTTTCATTTTTATGGTAAATTTATCATTTAATTTCAAAAATTAGTTTCACTTTATCTTCTGGTTTTTCTTAAATCGACTAAGTTACATGTTAAATAAATATTTTGTGAGGGTACGGTTGTTTTCATCTTGATGAGACGAAGCGAGTGACATCGGTCTGAGCTTCTAATTTTACCATTTGTAAAACTTGCAACTCGAGCTGGCTGGAGGTTGAAGATGACCAGCGTGTCATCTCTCAACCAATGATATGATGCCACACTATTTTTTCAAAATTTGTTTTAAATTAATGTTCCAGTGCTTTATTCACTAATGACCATATCATGCACAGTGCGTCAGGTCCTTTGGATCTGCTTACTAGCATGTTTTGACATTAATCCAATGATCCATATTTTTTGTTTTTATTTTATAATTTCAGATTTTATTTGAGATTCGGTGTGTTATCCAAGAAGGACCATATCATGCACAGCGTGTCAGATCCCTTGGATCTGCTTACTAACATGTTTTGACAATAATCCAGTGGTCTACATTATTTTAGTTTTATTTTATTTTCTTATTTTTATATTTAATTGTTTTAAACTTCAAAAATTCATTAAAAAAATTCATTTCAACTTCTAAAATTGTGAAAAAATTATCAAAAATACTTTTGATTTTTCTCTTTCTGATTTTCATTTTTTTCATAATTTTATTTTATGATTTGCTATATGTTATGATTTTTTCTCTTTATTTGACTTGTCTTAATCGTTTAAAAATACTTTTTGACCTTTTAAAATTCTAAAAATTTTATGGAATGATCCAATGATATTTTGACAAATATTTGTGACCTTGTATAATTTTTATTTCTGATTTTACTATTTTTTGTGATTTTTGGTTTATTGTACTTATTTCTCTAATTCTTAAAAATATTTTCTGACTTTAAAAAATTCTAAAAAAATTTGTCAATACTTGTTGACTCATGTTTGACCTCTGATATTTTTTTGGGATTTTTCTTTGGTATCTTAATACATTTTGTGTATTTTACCAATTTTTTCTTTTTTATAAATCATTTAAATTTTTTTTATCAAATATATTTTATTATTTGATTGGTCCTTATTTGGAGACACTTGAGTATTATTTTGGGACAAGTTTCTCAACCTCATTGGATCTTGGGTGTTGATAGGTTGAAAAAACAAATCCACCAAAATGGATGAATGATGTTGATGATATTTGAAACCCTAATTTCATCTGAGACATTAGTTACACTATGACTTTCCATTTTCCCTTTCATACAATCCCATTCTTCTTTTCATGTTGGTTGGTTCTTAGTGGCCCGAACCTTGTGTTTGTAAGCCCAAGTATGGTTAAGTATTGAGCTATGTCCAATAAACTTGAAAGCTCATTGTTAGGAGGTTTTGATTCTATCAATCCTCTAATGAGTCCTCATTAACTTTGACATATGCTCAAGGCTCAAACCATCATGGATCATATCATTTGGAGTCCTCCCTTTTCCATCTTTTAGTTGAATGATTCTTAGTGGTTCAAACCTTGTGTTTGTAAGCCCAAAGGTGATTAAATGATGAGCTATGGCCAATAATCTTGAAAGTTCATTGTTATGAGGCTTTGATTCTATCAATCCTCTAACGAGTATTCATCAACTTTGACCTAGGTTCAATGTTCAAATCATCATGGATCACTCTTCTAAAACATTTAACCCTCAATCATTTATCACTAACTTCTAACCATTGACTATTAACCATTGACTTTACCTTAAGCTTTTACTTTACGCATTTATCTTTATGTCTTTAATTTATGTCATTTACTTTTAGCATTTACATCTCATGTTATTTGCCTTTTACTCACTTGAGTATTTACCTTTTGTCTTTTTATCTTTGCTCACTCGAGCTTTATTTCTTTTTGTAAATATACTTAATAACCAACTTGGACATAAAAATATTGAGGTTACTTGGACTACTTGGTTATTATCCCTAGCACTGTGGAGTTGTGGATTCCTGAGACTTAGGATTAGAAGCCCTGAGACCTTAAAATTTGTGATCTTTGATTGATGTTTTTGTAAAGATCTTCTGAAGTCCTTGGGGTTTACTCCAAGGAATTGGTTTAAATTTTTTCTGTGAGTAGGTTATTCTGATTTCCATGCTTTGTCTGACTGGGAATTCCTCTGTATACAATTGTTACTCTGCCCAATTTTTGTCAGTGAAGACTGTGCTTGGTTCTTAATTCACTTGATGGTTGGTATTCTCTTCTAAAATAAAACCAATATATAACAGTCGATTCTTCCACCGTATCAAAGAAGGCATCATGACCATCTCTCTCGAAGCGTATTAGGCGCATGTACTTCGAGCTGGAAAACAAACCACGCCAACAACGACCTCCTCGACGCATCTGGGAGAAGCCACTCATAAAAGTTCATCAGGAATGTATGAAGATCACAGCCAAAACTCAAAAATGACCTAACCTCATCGGAGGAGTCACCATCACTTTCCATTGTCGACCCCAACGCCAGACTTTCCTGAAGAACCCGCGGCGGAGCCGACGCTCTCACATGGCAAAACCATCGTCTAAACACCAACATACCACCGGAGGGTTCCACACTAAACTACTCTAAACCCTAGGCACGTGCATTTTTAGGAAAAGAAACAAAAAAATATAAACTAGAACAAAAGAAATTCCACACAAGCAAGGAGAAATTGAGAAACTTACCAGGTTAGGGAAGATTAACAGCAGAACGGGCAGAAATCCCAGCGGGGAACGGCGGAACGGGCAAAAACTTCGGCGGCGAACGACGATGTTGTGCAGAACTAGAAAAAACAAGCAGAAAGAAAACAAAAAATGCAAATAAAGCTCCCTCTATCCCTTTTATAAAGCAGCATGCTGGCACGTGAGCTGGTACGCGCCTAGAGAAGCCTCAAGGGCGTCATCATTATGCCCTAGTTCCTAGGCTAGCCATCATTACATGTCTGACGACACGTGGCTCAAAGTAAGTGTGACATGCTACCTCTCAAAGTCCAATCAACCATTTGGCTCCCCGCACGCTGAACACAAAAGACCATGTTCGGGCTCCTCGACGCAGTTGCCCCGAGCACATCCTGGAGCATCCTCGATCCCTCGCGAGCTGACTCTAAGTCATCACTCCTATGCCTAAGAGCAACGACTTGGCGGGCTCCTGTTCTGGACTGGTCCAATGATTAAAATTTTCCCAATACGCTTCTACCTTTTGCATGGCCCAATAACGCTGGTCCAGCGTCCCTGATCGACCATGCCCCTCAAACAACAAGACCAATGGTGCCCGAGACATACACCTACCCACACGGGCAGCTGCCTCCCAGTCTATGCGACGCACGTAGAGCAGACACCCACGAAACACTCATAAACGCTTATGCACTTAATCTCTTTTGTGCTCGGAGCAACGGCTAGTTGCGGGCACGATTGCCTGTTTTGACCAAATTCAGACAATTATCTATTTTCGCGGACCCGAATATCTAAGCTCAAAAATAGGAATCAAAGACCAAGCGTCGGGGGAATTATATAAACCCTCAAACTTGTGAGGGCCAGATATCCAATATTCTCACCAAAAAACCCTAATATATTTCTTGTATCTCTTTGCACTCATTCTTATTTGATCGTCGGAGTGCCTTGCAGGTGCACCCCCTCATCTCCTCAACTTTCCAATCAAATAGACGTCATCCTTCGATCCACTTTCAAATTTCTGATCAACAGGTAAGATCACTTTCTTAATGAGCGATTCCTATATTTCACTTTTTTTTATCTCAACCACATATTATCTTTATCTTTCAAATAAATTTTATTTAATTATTAATTAAAATAAATTGTTATTCTCTTTCCATTTCCAATAAATGTGATTTAATTATTAATTTTATTATAAATTGTGAACGCTTTTAAAGAGCAATTTTATTTTCCCTTTTTCATCTCAACCACTGATTCTTTTTCTCTTTTCAATAAATGTGATTTAATTATTAATTAAAATAGATTTTAATTTAAATAAATAATATGATTTTCCAATAAATTTGATTTAATTATTAATTATAATAAATTGTAATTTATATAATTTACTTTTCAGCCAAAGTGATTCAACCCCGTATAAATTAATGCATTTCAATCATTTTTATAATGTCAACTGAAATTGAATTGGCCATTCTATTACTTTTACTCCAGGACTGTTTGTTATTTTATTATATATATAAAATTTAATTCTTTGCCAGCTATATTAGGGTAGGAGTGACAATGAATAAGTTTTAGACAAAATATGTACCTGTTACCAAATCAAATAAATATAATCACATATATTATTTTTTTTTTACATGTGAAAAAATTTAAGACAATTATTTTTTTTCTCATTTTAATTATTGTCGTATTTAAATAATATTTAAATGTTAATCATTCTGTAATATTGTTATTATCTATTAATACAATCATTCCCATTAATTCTAATCCAACTAAAATGAACTTTAAATAAAAGATATTTTGTAATTATTTATATTTTTAGAAAAAAAACTCATGCGTTTGCACGGGTCGCGCAATGTAGTTACAAATATTATTTTCATAGTATATTTGCGATAACTAATAAACAATATTTTTTTCATATATTTTTACAAATTATATCCTTTATCATTATTTAGTATTTATGACGCTATTATGTGGCTTGTACGAACGCACGGGTAGATGACTATTTAATCATTTATTTTTTATATGTATATATTAATCTATAAATGATATTTTTGAAAAATAAATTTATTAAATGTATTGAAATTTTTATTTTAAATAAGTGAAAAAGATTTTAAATACTCATAATAAAATAGGGGTAGAGTACATTAAACAAGATTTAGACAAAATACTATCGTATCGGTTACCAAATTAAATAGATATAATCACTTATATTATTTTTATTTACTATTCATATATCAAATCAAATAAATATAATCATCTATATTATACTTATTTACTATTGAAAATTTGGTATTCAGATCAAAGATGTTTTAACAGATGCCGAAATACCTTTTTCTGAATTTGCACATAATGAACAATATGAACGATGTATACAATGCAGAAAAATAAAGAACACAAGGAATTATTAACCCAGTTCGGTGAATCGACACACCTACTCTAGGGGTTACCAAGCTAGGAAGGAAATTCTCTATCAGTAGTATCAATTCAAAACTAAACTCCCGTGTTTATAACTTGTCACTTAATTCATACTCAGTGCAACTTCTACTTTGGAACTCCTAGATATGAGTATACCCGCTCACTATCTATCACCACAGTGATATCAACTCAATAGACAATAATAACTTAGAAGACACTCTTCAAAGACTCATAATCATTCTTTCTTAAAAGCTTATGAATGATTAAGAGTGAGTACAACTCAACTAATAATCCAACTCTAGCATTAAATAATACAGGAGTGGCTCACAGTTAACACAGTCCATCTCTACTATAGAGTGGATAACATTGAACAAAGAATGAACTAAACCCTAAAAATATTCTTTAATACATGCTTTAGATGATATATTAGGTTTAGAAGCATCATTTAAATAGCTATTTGATATGCATGGACTTGGACTCTTCATCATTATATTATATTTATTTATTATTTATAACGATATTGTGTGACTCGTACGAACGCACGTTAGATGACTGCTTCATTATTTCATTTATTTTTTCTACTAAACTATACATTTCAGAAGAGTCGATACTACTTAATTTATATATCTTTTCTATATATTTTTTAACCATCATTATATTATTATTTATTATTTATTATTTATAACGATATTGTGTGATTCGTGAAAACGCACGAGTAGATGACTACTTAATTATTTCATTAATTTTTTCTACTAAAATATATATTTTCAATTGAACGAGGTTATTTGTATATATTTTATATAAATTTTTTAACTATTATTATAATATATTTATTTACTATTTATAACGATATTGTGTGACCCGTGAGAATAAATCGGTAAATTAAATTAATGTTTTTATGATAATCGTAATTTTAAATTATTTTTTTAAATTTATATATTATATATATATATATATATATATATATTATATATATATATATATATATATATATATATATATATATATATATATATATATATATATATATATATATATATATATATATATATATATATATATATATATATATATATATATATATATATATATATATATATATATATATATATATATATATATATATATATATATATATATATATATATATATTTTGCATGACCCGTACGAACGGACAAATTATTTAGTAGTTAATTATATTATATGTAAGTGAATGATAGTGTAATTGAAAAATATAACTTACTTGAAATAGTTTAAATATATTAATTGAAATAAATATATAATATATAATAAACAATTTAATAATATTATTTAAACTTAAAGAGAAATATACTATGAGGATCTAAACTTTCACCACTAAACCACACACCCAGTAAAATAAAATAAAAAATTCATGTAATTGTATATCAAAAAAGTCAAAACAATTTAATCTTAAAATATTAATAAATTTCCAATGC
Source organism: Vicia faba (assembly GCA_948472305.1). Taxonomy (NCBI): domain Eukaryota; kingdom Viridiplantae; phylum Streptophyta; class Magnoliopsida; order Fabales; family Fabaceae; genus Vicia; species Vicia faba. The sequence goes on along the minus strand of OX451735.1, from coordinate 679,344,790 downwards.
TCGTACATACAATAGGGGGACAATGACCAATTAATCTTATATTATATTATTATTGTTAAAATCATTTTAACTAATTACTTTTTAATGGAATTTTTTCAATTTTTATTAATTAAATATTATTTTAAATTTTAAATTTATTAAATAATTAATATATTTAATTTATATATAATTTAGAGATATTAATTATTTAATCACTTTATTTTTTATAAAAGGAACCAACGGAGTTACACATAACTGAAACAATACTTTTTAATTTAATAATCATAAAATGACACACGTTTTATTTTTTGAGGCATAAAATGAGACACGTTGTTACCTTAATTACGGTTTTAAAAGAAGCTAGAGAAAAATATGGTACAGTCTATCAATCCTTCAATGAGATTATTTTGTTTCTTTCGAAGATATTTTGATAACATTACATTATTACTCTTTTTGACGAGCGGAGATTCTCATTATTTTTTAAAACAAGTTGAAAACACAATTACTAATGTTTTTATGATATATATATACACTTTAGTAATTGTGTTTTTTTATTTTAATTTTTTAAAAATAGAGAGAATCTCAACTTCTTTTTAACCTTAGTATTGCGTGCTTCTGTATTTATTGACACATTTTATCTACGATCTATTTTCTAGAGTAATACTTAATTGGACACTACCTCAACAAATAAGAATATAGGCACATTAACAAATATCTATTATATTTTTTCTTTTTTTTTTTAATTATTTTAAAAATAATCATAAAATTAATTTTATATTTCTATTTTATGTGAGTGTGCCCAAAATTATGCTTAAAACTATATGCTGAAAAAGATGAAACAATTTGTGAAAAGCTTTAATGGGAAAGAAGGGCCGATGGCGTCTGAGAGCAACAGTGCCACCGTCTCTACCGAGCCAAGCCTCACCAGAGCCACAACCGGTGCAGGTAATAGAAAATCAAGTTGATGAAGGTCGTAACAAGAAGGAAGAGGATGTCTTAGAGGAAGAGCCGAAAGTGATGGAAATACGGGATGAAGATGCGTCGGAAAAGAAGGAGGTTTGTAAACTATGGGTGAACATGCTCAGTGAAAATCGAAACTCTAAGAAGGGAAGAACGATGTCGTATGTGGCACCAATGATTGTGAACGACGAGATTGAAGTTGAAATTAAAGAAGAATATATACTAGCTGAATTGAAATTTTTGAATAATACCCTAATTCTCTACGTGTTAAGTGAAGATTTGAGTATGAATACATTTAAGAAGTTCATGGAGAAGATATGGAATTTCGTCTAACTACCAGATATGTATTATCATTATGACGGTTATTTTCTTCTCAGATTCGAATTTCTTGATGAGTTGATGCAGGTTTGAAGAAGGGGGACCATGCATAATCAGAGGAATGCCAATGATTCTAAAAGAGTGGAAACCAAATTTCTACATGAAGCAAGACATGATGTGAACTATACCAATTTGGGTTAAACTCCCCAAGCTCCCTATCTACCTTTGGTGAGAACAAAGTTTAAACAAAATTGGTAGTTCAATAGGTGTGCCTCTGGTAACTGATGAATGCACAACTCACAAGCTAAGAGTGTCTTATGCTAGGATCCTAGTAGAGGTTGAAATCACTAAGAAATTAGTGGATGAGATCACCATTAAAGACAAGGAAAGGGGAAGATGAAGCAATCAATTGAGTATGAGGGGAAGCCAAATTTGTGTAAAAAGTGTTAAAAGGTTGGGCATCAATGTGGTGAGGAGCCAAAAAAGAAAATCTGGAAGCCAAAGACTCATTATGCTGATGTAAAACAGAACATCACAGCTAATGTATTTACCCACAAGGAGGACTATAATAAGAAAACCAATGATGGGAATAAAGAGGAATAAACCAAGGTGAGTAAAGCTGAAATTCTGGTATTCAGATCTCAGATGTCCTATGACATGTCGAAACATTAATCTCTGAGCATAACACACAATGGCAGGATAAACATACATAAAATAATACTGAAAAGTAAAGAACACACAAAATTGTTAACAATACTAAAAAGTATTTTATAAATGTTTATGCCAATTCATTAAAGAACCCCCTCGGTTCTATGACCTTACATACTAGTATAAGGGAAATTAGCCAGACATGTTATTAAGTACCAACACAAAATTATAGTGAACAAACAATAACATAATAATGATTATTAATTATAAAATACTATATATAAATGAAATAAGAACCTGGAATTAATAAAGGAAACTGAAATTAATGCAAAACTTCTAGTGCCAAGTGCAATCCTCCACAATATGCCGACAAGATTTGCTTTGCGGAAAATAATAACTTGAATGCAGGAAAAATATAAACTAAAACAAAGTCTGAAGGATGCTAATAAAATCTAGTCGTGCAATAGCTCCCCGATGTGGAAAACTATTGTTAATTCAGATGGGGAAATATCTGCTTAAAATTTCTAAAACAATGGTTCTGAACTATGAGAAAATTGAACAAAAGTGTGGTCGTTTTTACTTCCTGGTTGCTTCATTTTTATAGCCTGCTTGTAACTTCTGTTGGATAAGATTTAAGAGTCGTGTGGTAATCGGAAGACTCAGCTTCACTAAATAATCAGAGACGTGGTCATCATGGAGTGGAGCATAATACTGACTCAGTTGTTGCGGTTGAGAGAATATAGGAGCTTCGTTGTAGACATGGAGAGAACCATGCAATGAAGTTACAGACTGTGGCGAGGGGAATGCCTTGTGTGTTGTGGGGAACACAAGTTAAAGTTATGGTGACCGTAACATGTGTGTGCCGAGGGGCATACATAATTCTAAGGCGTGGCGATCGGCTGGAGGCTGTGACGACCGTTATAGTCCTCTGTCTTGCAATTTCCTTATGTTATCTGCTACAGAGTCATTTTCAACTCATTTCTTTTTCATTTCTTCCTCTTTTCTCATGCAAGTCTTGTGGAATGTAAACACTTGAAATACCAACATAATGTAACATAATTAACAGAAAATGGTAACATCATTTATGCTCATCAAGCCGAATATGCGATGTGTTTTCGTGTTATCAAACACCCTCATGCTTGAACCTTTGCTTGTACTTAAGAAAATAATCAGTATGTTAATCAATTAAACACATGTTAAATGCAAATACATGACACAACTCAAGTCGTACGTGGTAGCGAGGTATTTTCATTAGAACATTATAAGCTCAATATCAACACTAAAGATACAGTAATGACACTAAACAACCCCACCTTATGCAGACCAGTCCCAATCATGCTATTATAGCTCAACCTTGTTCTTTTCGCTTTGTTTCACCCGTTTTGTTCAAGAGCAATCACATTAAGCCCTTTATCATTTTGCACGCAGATAGTAGAGTAGCCGGTTAGTGATGAATATTTTAAGCATGGGGTTCTGGTACATAAATTTGGTAACCCCTTTATTTACCCGATTGCAAGTTGTGGGAGATCGAGACGTAGTCCTCCCTACCAAGTTCAGCACCAGATACCTCTGAACCAACTTACATCGGGTTGTTATAACATATTTTGTAGGTTCTGCAACTGTTGGATTAAGTAACCGGGTGAGGGTCACCTAACTTAATTAGCGCATTACCTGTTTTCAATTCATAATGGCATGATATTTTTGGAAATGTTTTAAGACCATTCACTTATATTCATCGGCTCTCTATGTAGTTTGTTTTTAAGATGGTGTTGACTGCTTATATAAACTAATCGGGGTTACTTTAAAGCTTAAGGTTTCATTATAATAGGTACTTAAATCGGTCTCGTGTAAGAGGGGGTTTTAGAGTGTTAAGACGATATCAATTTTGTTTAAATTTTACTCAAAATTTCTAACATATCTTAAGTGTGAGAAACCTATATACTTTTCGAATGTGTCAAGTAATGCATCTAACCAACAAATTTTTTTGTTATGGCTCAAGAAAGTGAGGAAGTAAAATAATAAACGATAATCTTCATATAAAGACTTGATAGCACATAAATGGTTATTTAAGGGAAATAGGCGATAATGTAAATCTACTTAGAAAGCGGTAAATGAAAGTGGTAAAGCTTCCACCCCCATACATAGACCAAGCATTGTCCACAATACAACGATGTAATATGAGAAAGGAAGGAATAAATTGAGATGATGACTACTCGTCGCCTAGGCCACATGCTCCGCGACGTGCCCTTGCTCGTGCTCGTCCACGTGCATCATCTCCACCTTGGAAAGGCTCTGCACCAAATCCCCGAAGTCCGACATGAGTAACAAAATCATGCAGGACATTAACATGATATGTCAATGCTTGCATCTCTTCGATTAGCTCTGACATACTACGGTCATTCCAGTAAGCGTAGCCATGTTGATCTCGTTGAAGTTGTCAAACCTTCTACATCACCTCATTATGTTGTGCTTCCATTGTTTTGTAATGTTGAGCTTCTTCTACATTATGTTGAAACATTTCAGCATAAATATCATCAAGATTAACTGGCGGGCCCTGGTTTCTTCTTCTTTGGGGCCGATGCCCAAATGATGAACCTGCAAAATTTTTAGGAGGAATTTGTGCAGCAGGTGGGTGGATGTCAGGTTGTAGAGCTTCTTGCTCCAGTATTTGCTCCATTTTATCGGGCTTAACATTATTCGGACAACCTTGGTTATCCTAGACGTTTTCACCAAGAGCAAGAGCATTTAGATCATAACAATACTTCTCCATATTCGTTACACCGGTGAGCATGGGATTATGAAAAATAATACTTGGAACTACTTTATTCTGCACCATAATATTATATTTTCCATCCTATCTAGCCTTTATTAGTTGACCAGCATGAAAGTTTCCAATATCCATAAATAGGGCTGGCAATGAAGGAAAATTCTCTATTTTGTCCCCTAGGTTCAAAGCAAGTATTATAGAGGTAACTAACCCTCCAATATAGAAAGGTGTAGTACCCCTTTGCACAAACGAATTGGATATCTCCCAAGAGGAACACACTAGCATTGATATTCCAATTAGGCGTGAAGGTGCAATGCAGGAAAAACAATTCCTCAGAATTCACTTTGTTGTTGTTCATCCCCCCGAAAATGGTGTTGGATAGAATGTGATGAAAATAGAGGATGGATGGATTATGAATAGAGGAAGCAAAAAGTCCCTCCCAACTAGAAGGTCGCTCACTAGTTAAAGAGTTCCATAGTTTGAATGTTGTTGATGCCCAATTTCCTCTGGAGGGATTCGGTAGTATACTTCTCCTCTACGAGGGAAGCGTAGCAAATCACTCAGTGCTTCTTGATTCAAAGAATATTCGGTGTTAAACATTCTAAAATTTGCAGTTCCAGTGAGGTACATATTTTCATCAGCATGTGTGTTGTAAGAGAAGGAACTCAAAAATTACAAGGTTAAGGTTCATATATGGGGTGGTTCAGTGTGCAAACATATGCCAGGTCAGAATTTCAAAGCATCCATTGCACACTGTCTAACAGCCCCAACTCACGCAGACAGTTTACATCGACATACCTTGTAGATGTAACTGAATGTTGATAGAACTTTCGATATTGTGCTTCGTGATGTTCCCCTGCTTTGCCATTTCTAAACACAATTCCTGAAAGGCCATGTTCTCCTCATTGGTGTTGGATTCTTTGAGACATAATGAGACACAAAGATGGTGGATGGTTTAGGTTTCAAAACTGACAGAAGGAGAGGTTGTGGGTTTTGGTTTTTTGCTTCACAAGTGCTTAAATAAGAGAAGAATATAGATGGCAAGGAGCGGGTAATAATGGGGTTTAATGGAAATTTTTGAAAATGGAGGAAGTGGGACGGTTCGGGGTGATGAATGGGGGGGGGGGGGGGTTAATGGGATTTTAGTGAAAGTTGAAGAAGATGAAAGAAAAATACGAAAGGGTTATCTATAATAAACAAATACACGTGCATGATTTACTCTGTGCCGAGGGGCACAAAGTGTGTGCTGGGCGTCACACTTGTAAAGGCCTGGCGATTGTCATAGTATGTGTTGTGAGCGGTACAATGCTTAATGATGAATTTCCAGAAATGTTATTTTTAGACTACATAGTGATATGGTTTTGGCACATACATAGACATTTATATCAATATGTATATAATAATTTGTGTAACATAAAAACATAGCGTATATGTAGATGTAAATATCAGAAACAATGCCAAACATTTCACCTGAATCTAGAAATTTTAAGTATTCCAAACAATATTCTGAAGAAAAACAGAAAGTAAACAGAAAGTATAAAATCTAGTCTAGAAAGGAAAAATAGAAAACAAGAAATTTATTATAGAAAGCAAGAAAATCCTAAATTAGTTGTCCTTCCCCCACACTAACTTAACCAGTGTCCTCACTGTTTTAATGTGAGAGTTGGAAACATGCAGGACGTCTTGTTAGGCTAGTAAATGAAAAAAGAATTAAATTAAAAAAACTCAGGGGGTGTAAATAATGTTAGGCTAGTAAAATAAGGGGGGTGTTAACAGCATGGGCCAAAATCCAGATATTGGATTTGGCCCAGCAGTGCAAGGGGGTGCACTTTTGAGCTGTTGAGTAAAAGTGGGGAGTGTGAGGAGTAGATTCCAAGTCTGTATATTGGACTTGGCCCATCAGGCCTAGGGGGTGTTGGTTTACGCATGGTTAATAACAAGAGTAGAGGGGGCATGAGTAATAACTTGGCCTGGCCCAACGGAGAGTGGGAGTATGTTTGGACTCCATGCATACGGGAGCATGGTAAGGTCATAGACGCACGTGTTTCTGAGTGTTTGATATGGATCTTACGGTGATGATTGAGGGTGCGTGTTAACGGTTATGGACTGACATGTATTGGATCGCTGAAATTTTACAAAACAATCTCTTCATTTTACCCGTCCCTCTCTCTCTCTCTCTCTCTCTCTCTCTCTCTCTCTCTCTCTCTCTTCACTCGGTCTTTCTCGGCGCTATTCTCTGAACAACAACCACGAACCCTAATTTTGACCGGCGGCGGCGCGACCGTGAACACAAATCAAACCCTTCCTCACTGATACAACAACCCCCTCCTCCTCACCCCAAATTAGATTAACAAATAAACCAATTCAAATTGAAAAATCTAAGCATCCATAGTAATTTTACCTCTAATGTGCATTTCTTTGCGTCTCTGAGTTCCAATCTTGTTTGGCTAATCCACTCCTCCTTCTGTTTGCAGGTGCAACAATGGAGATGATGTAGAGGAGACGATTGAAGGGATCTTAGGGTTTCATATGTTGAAACCCTAGATCTAGGATGAATCGGTGAGAAAGTTACCAAGGCGATTGAAGGATTTCAGGCCTTCTTTGTTCTTCAGGCCCTCTCTCTGCCTGTCTGTTAATTTTGTAACATTTTTCTCTCAATTTTCTTCTTCTTCTTTTTCTGTTTTTGATTTCTTAGGTTTTATAGTGTTTTAGATTAGATGATTTTAGGAAATTTTTTATGATAATCATTATTTAGGAGAATCATGGGTTTTGCAGATTTGTAATGTTTATGATTTGTAGTTTTAGGGATTTGATTCGTTTGTACTGATTTATTTCAGTAAAAGATGTGTATAAAATTGATATGCTTTGATTATTCGATTTTGTATTGATTAAGATTTGATTTAGTTTGTAAATTTAAGATTTGATTATGTATTTGTTTATGTAAAGTTTTTATTTTGTAAATATTTGATTGTTTTTCATTTGAACAATTGCAATTTTAACAATGAAATGAGCGTTACTTTTCTTTGATTGGTACAGTGGATGTTTCAGTTTAAAACACTTATTTTTCTCATTGAGTTGAAACAAAAGCGTTTCTTGTGGTTTTGGGCTTGAGATTGTAATGAGTAAAGGCTTTTTGCTTCCAATCTGACTTTATTTAGTCAATGCTTTAAAACAAAACACCATTTTTAAATTAAGTTATAAAATGGTAGTTAATAATAATAATAATATAAAAAACAAAACATTTTTTCTAAAACTGAATGGGCCCAATTATAGCATTTATTGGGCTCTCACAAATAATTTTCTATAGGCCTCCTACACCCTTCACCTTTACTTAAAACAACCCACAACATTCTAGTTGGCTGGTCTATTTAACAAAAAAAACCCAGCATGCATCTCTTTCTAAATGGGCCCAAATATAACTTAACTAACACCCCCCTTAAAATGAACCTGAATACCATAGTGAGCTTTCAAGAATTTTACCCTATATAGGCCTCAAGTGATTCAAAACGTGCACCTCACTCTATGGAAATGCACCTCTCCTAAAAATGAATGAAACCCTAATGGGCCATCAGATATTGATGGTACATTTTAGATCAATACACTCTCCTTGACTTTAAACCCCCCATAGAATATAAATAATTTGAAAAAAGGAAAGTTACATAATGTGATTATTTAATGGGTCAAATTTGGGGTTTGATAATTTCCCCTATTTAATTATATTCCGATTAAATAGTGCAAGAATACAAAGGTCTCGCACGTTCTGATCGGAAGTTTATTAAATATTGGAAGACCCCAGAATTTATCCGAAAAGATTATAAGGATACGTTGTACAGTGTTCCATGAGTATAAAGAGCAGGCATATATTATGATGTATCGTCTTACAAACATTTGAACCAAAGATTAACTTAGATATGATGGCGTGGATAATTTGTCAGTATCTAAGAGAAGTCGTAGATTCTTTTGCATACAAGTTTTGAAAAGCGGACTTACTAATGCTTGTTTCTAATATCGTAAGCTTAGCACAAATTTTGTATATTCATCATAACCCATTGGATGAATAACATAGAGCTTGATAATATATTGTCGCATGGAGACTAACACGGTGAATTATGTCACCGAGAAAGATAACTTACTGCTGCTTCGAGACTAGCGGAATGAGCCAAATATTTTTTGTATACCTATCACAACCTAGAGGATAGATAATACGAGCTTGAAACCAGATATTTGGAACTTGGAGAGACGATGTCGGTTGTGTCAGCCCTCAACCAAGACTCGATAACCAAATGAAATATGCTAGGTCTGAAGCAATGAACCCCAAATTCACTGATGACATCAGTTGTGTCGGCCCTCAACCAAGACTATCAACATGAAGAAATAAACCCCAAATTCATTGATGATGTCGGTTGTGTCTTCCTCAACCATGACTATCAACATGAAGAAAATAAACCCCAATTTCATCGATGATGTCGCTTGTGTCGCCCTCAACCAATACTATTAACATGAAGAAATAAACCCCAAATTCATCGAAGACGTCGATTGTGTCGTCCTCAACCATGACAATCAACATGAATAAAATAAACCCCAAATTCATTGATGATGTTGATTGTGTCGTCCTCAACTATGACTATCAACATGAAGAAAATAAACCCTAAATTCATCGATGATGTCGGTTGTGTCGTCCCCAACCATGACTATCAACATGAATAAAATAAAACTCAAATTCATTGATGATGTCAGTTGTGTCGTCCTCAACCATGACTATCAACATGAAGAAATAAACCCTAAATTCATTGATGATGTCAATTGTGTCGTCCTCAACCATGACTATCAACATGAAGAAAATAAACCCCAAATTTATTGATGATGTCAGTTGTGTCGTCATCAACCATGACTATCAACATGAAAAAATAAACCCCAAATTCATCGATGATGTCGGTTGTGTCATCCTCAACCATGACTATCAACATGGAGAAATAAACCTCAAATTCATTGATGATGTCGGTTGTGTCGTTCTCAACTATGACTATCAACATGAAGAAATAAACCCCAAATTCATCGATGATGTCGGATGTGTTATCCTCAACCATGACTATTAACATGAAGAAATAAACCCCAAATTGCTTAAAGTTTGAACTATCTAGTTTTCACAGATAAGCTTGCTAATGGTGGACCCCAAGAAAATTCGTAATTTTTAACCAAAGAAGCTTTGTAAGATGATATGCATGATGTATGTACATAATGCCCTAAATTGATGTGCTTCCCAAGTGCAATATATGCCCCAAGTGTTTTAAATGCTCATGTACCAAAAATGCTCAAGTGTGTATATGCCCAAAATGTATGTGTATGCCCTAAGTATTTGCAAATGTTTTGATAATTCTCCTTTTTTAAACCATCGGGTTCTCATAGTCACCAACTTTCCAACATCGTTTGTTTCTATCTGTTGTATCTCCAAGTCGATTTGAATTTTGATAAAGCATGGTGAATAGTATCAACGTGCCATAGATAATTGTATTGCAGGCGCAGGCATAGGATGGACGTAGACGTGGATTTTATTTCGATGTTTTTCTAACCAAAAATTCTTTTTGATGCTTTTATCAAATACTTTTATTTGTATGTCAGTTCCCCAAAATGATTTCAACTCAACATTCACAAAAATAATCGTAGTATTTTGCAAACAAGTTTGAAAAGAAAACACATTTGAAGGATGGAAAAAGTAAATTTTTTGTTGATATGCCTCTGAATAGGCGAGAGTACAAAATGAAATTCCTTGAAAGAGGTAATTACATATAGTTTTAATAAAAACTGTAAATGGCAATGACAATGATAATTGCTACTGCTGTTTCTCCAATGTCCTTTTGATAGCTCCAATCTCCTTAGCTTCTGAGTCAAATCATTTAGACACATCTCTCTTCTTCGTGGTCGTGGTCCCGGTTTGTAGATTGCAGTCTTTTTTTCTTTATTTCATTAAATGAGATCCATAAATTTTACCTGGATCGCCCTTTCGGGTTTTTAATCCACCAGAATAATTTTTTTCGTGTATGTCCCTAATTTTTGCCTGGATCGCCCTTTAGGGTTTTCAATCCACCAAGACACTCCTATTTTCCTAATTCGCCCATTTAAGGTTTGAACTTAGCAAGCTTTATTTTACATAGTAATTTTTGACTGCGTCTGAATTTGCCGGATGTGGTAGTTCTTCCCCATCCATTGTTATGAGGATGAGACAACCACCGGAGAATTTTTTTTACTACATATGGGCCTTCGTAGTTAGGTGTTCATTTACCACGTGAATCAAGGCGAGGTAGAAAAATCTTATTGATTACCAAATCTCCTTCTTTGAACACTCGAGGGTGGACTTTCTTGTCAAAGGCTTTCTTCATCCGCTTATGATATAATTGACCGTGGCACAAAGCTGTTAAGAGTTTCTCTTCAATGAGGTTAAGTTGATCAAGTCGCGTCTGAACCCACTCTCTTCTTTAAGCTTTGTTTCCATTAGAACTCGAAGTGATGCAATCTCTATTTCAACTGGGAGTACTGCCTTCATGCCATATACTAGAGAGAAAGGAGTTACACCTTTTGATGTGCGCACAGACGTACAATATCCATGTAGAGCAAAGGGGAGCATTTCATGCCAATATTTATATGTCTTCACCATTTTCTGAATGATTTTATTGATGATTTTATTGGCGGCTTCAACGACCCCGTTCGTCTTGGGTCGATATGGTAAGGAATTATGATGCTCGATCTTGAAATTATCGCATAACTACTTCATCATTTTGTTGTTCAGATTGAACCCATTATCTGTGATGACTCTTCTTATAACCCTGTATCTGCATATGAGATTTTGTTTGATGAATAAAGTAACCACTTGACTTGTCACATTCACGTAGGATGCCGCTTCTACCCATTTGGTGAAGTAATCAATAACGTATAGTATGAAATGGTATCCTTTAGAGGCTTTCAGTTTGATGATTCCTATCATATCAATCCCCCACACTGTTTGTCAATGATAGAGGCTTTTTTGGATATTCTTGTTTTTCAAGATACCTCTTGATGTCATAGAACCAAGGCTTGTCATCTAGTCCTTCTTCAATAGCAAGGCAGTGTGCAGGCTCTTCAAAATGTCTGATTGTAATGCACGGTTCATGGTTTGGCCAAGTTACTTTGAACATGGAAGATAGAGTTGCCAAGGCATCCACCATCTGATTTTCTTCTTGTGGGATATGACTGAAAGTGATCTTAGTGAATTTCGTAGCTAGTTTTAAAAAATGATCCTGATATGGAATCAATTTGGGATGCTTAGTGTCTCATTCATCGTTGACTTGGTATATGACTAGCGATTCTCCAAATACTCCGAAATGTTTAATTCTTAGATCGGTGGCAGCTTCTAGACCTAGGATACAAGCTTCGCATTCGGCGATGTTGCTAGTGAAATCGAAGCATAACCTCGCAGTATAAGGCTTGTGATAATTTTTCGGAGAAGTCAAAACTGCCCCAATGTCGTGCCCCCATGTATTTGAAGCTCCTCCGAACATGAGCGTACAACGTGCCCCTGTTTCAGGTCCTTCGTCGGGCCCTAGTATTTCATAGTCACCTATAACCATGACATCTTTGTTTGGAAATTTGAACTGCATTGGTTAGTACTCTAGTAGTGGCTAATGTGCTAGGTGGACGGCTAGTACACTACACTTGATGGCCTTTTGAGTAACGTATTAGATATCATATCCTGATAGTAACATCTGCCATCGGGAAATCCTTCCTGTGAGAGCCGGTTTTTCGAACACATGCTTTAAATGATCCATTCTTCCTATTAAACACGTGGTGTGAGTTAAGATATATTTCCTTAATATTTTATCATCCCAAGCCAATGCATAATAAGTTTTCTCGAGAAGTGAGTACCTGTTTTCGCAATCAGTGAACTTCTTGATGAGGTAGTAGATTGCATGCTCTTTTCTACCTGTTTTGTCATGTTGTCCCAATACACACCCCATTGATCCTTCAAGTTCTGTTAGATACATGATGAGTGGTCTTTCGGGTACTGGTTACATTAAGACCAGTGGCTCTTGTAAATATTTCTTTATTGTCTCAAAATCTGTTTGGAAATCATTATTCCATACCACCGTTTGAGCTTTTCGTAGAAGTTTGAATATAGGCTCGCACGTAGCAGTTAGGTGTGATATGAAACTTGAAATATAGTTCAATCGTCCTTAGAAACCACGAACCACTTTCTCTGTCCTCGGAGCTGGAATTTCTTGTATGGCTTTTACCTTCCCAGGGTCCACCTCATTACCATATTAACTTATAATGAAACCCATTAATTTTCCCGATCTAACACCAAATGTACACTTGTTTGGATTCAACCTTAGTTTGAACCTTCGTAGACGATCAAATAACTTTTGTAAATTTAAGATGTGATCCTCTTCCGTATGAGATTTGGCAATCATATCATCTATGTACACCTTAACTTCTTTGTGAATCATATCATGGAATAGTGTGACCATAGCCCGTTGATTGTTTGCCCCTGTGTTCTTCAGACCGAACGGGATTATCTTATAGCAGAAAGTGTCCCAAGGTGTCATGAAAGTAGTATTTTCCATATCTTTGGGTGCCATTTTGATTTGATTATATCCCAATAAACCATCCATGAATGAGAATACCGAAGCTTAAGTTGTATTGTCTACCAAAACATCTATGTGAGGTAACGAGAAATCGTCTTTGGGACTCACTTTGTTCAGATCCGATAATCCACACACATGTATACTTTGCCATCCTTTTTGGATACTTGCACGATGTTATCTATCCAAGGTGGATAATCTACCACCGCTAAGAACCCTGCATCAAATTGTTTAAGGACCTCTTCTCGAATCTTATTAGACCTGTCAGGACGAGTTCTTCTGAGCTTTTTCCTAACTGGAGATCAACCTTCTTTGAGAGGTAATCTGTGCACCGCAATGTCTTCCTCCAATCCTGTCATATCTTTGTAAGACCAAGCAAACATATCCACATACTTATGTAACAACTTGATCAGCCTTTCCTTAACGCTCTTCTCCAAAGTTGCCCATAGCTTGATCTCTTTTGGATCTTCCTATGTACCAAGGTTATTGGTCTCAATATATTCCTGGTATGGTTATATATTGTCAGCTTTTTGCTTTATCTCGCTCGCCAATTCTTTGGAAAGTTCAAGATCTTCATCATCTTCCTCTTCATCTTAGTTGATTGGTGCAGTTTTTAGTATGTGAATTTGGAAAATGCATATGAAGAAAAGTATTTCCATTTTTAAAATGTAAGAAATAAATGCAATAGAAAAATAGGGATCTTAATTAAATGCAAAATATAACTTTTATTAATCGTGAATATTGTAGGAAACTAAATGGGGGAACCTTACAAGCAACCCATATTCCTCAGGCTTGACACGAGTTCTTTCAAAAATAAGAAAAAATACTTTGGAGAGAAAAAGATCTCTAGAATCTCCACAACTATCCAATTTTTGAGTTCTTCACCTGGGGAACATTCATGGACGAAATCAGTTGTCTTTTTGATGTTGCTCTTGTTAGATATCATTGCCACATGTAAACCATGCTCTACTCCTTTGTTGACGAAGGTCTCTTAGATTAAAGGAAACTGTTCTTTTCTTTTTAGAGTAACCTTTGATACTTTGAAACCCAAACTAAAACAAATCTTCTTCTCGGGTATTTCCGAGAGCTTTCCCCAACCCTTTGAGGCACAACTTTCCACTGCTATTTGTAAATCTCTCCATGAAGTCACAATAGGTTTCTTGATCTTTTCCACTGGTAGGGTTATCATTGAGGCAACCTCCAAGACTTGAAATGGCGTGGCTACATAGTCTTCTTTAGGGTGTGACCCAAATTGGACTATCCCCTAATCCAACAATTTTTGCAATGTCTTCTCAAAAGCTTCATTATGTTCCAAAAGGAACCCACACTCTAACAGATGTTCCTTCAACAAATTTATTGGGGCCTTTACTCACCCGACTACCCCAAAGTCAGTGATTACTTAAATTGCATTTATTGCTTGCCCACCATGCAGAGGAATGGGTTTTGACTTGATATTTGGTTTATTAAAAGTGATATCCTGAGAATCCAACAAATATTGAACTTTATGTTTGAAGGCCCAACATTGTTCCATGATATTCCCGGGAGAATTGGCATGATACTCGCATTTGGCATTGGCATTGTATCTTGGTGGGAGTTCCCTAATTGGAGGAGCTAGAGGTATTAGCTCTACCAAAGATGCCTTGACTAAGGGTTACAATAATTGACTGTGCGGAATGAGGAGAGGATTGAATATTCTTGGAGGCCTTTCAAACCTGTTTTGTTGTTGTTCTCATGGAATCACCAATGGTTGTTGTGCCCTTGGTTGTGAGGCTACAACATTGATTTCTCCTTACTTCTTTTTCGAGAAGTTAAGAACATGTCTTTTAGAATTATAAAGGGTACTAGAAGATGCCCCTTGTATCTTTCTGTTGTACCCCAAAATTTTCCCTCTCATTTTCAAAAGACTTCCTCATGCTTCTAGGGTTCTTAATTACTCAAGACTACTCAAGAATTGATAAGATGAATCCTCCTCCTAAGTAATGGCCTACAACTAGGATTTTGGCATCCTCAAACAAAATTGATCTTCTAATGCATCAAGTGAGTTTCATGGCTCCTTATATGCTTCAAAGAATCCCCATATCAAGTTTCAAGCCTTACATCACAAATTTGCTCAGTCAATTGCTCAGATGATTGAAAATCAACTGTATTGGACAAAAAGTCAATTGTGGTTAACATACAGCCAAACCTCAAGATTTTTGGCCAACATAAATATTTTGAAGTCACATTCATCATTTGATCAAGGGTTGATCATAACTCATCAAGAAAACTCAAGATTCATCAAAAGTCAAAAGTTGCTAAATTAGGGTTTTCTTTAGGAGAAGTCAACTAAACTTTAACCAAACATAACTTTCACATGCCTCATCATAAAATCCTCAACCAAATCTCATTTTGATTGAAATTCAATTCTCTACGACTTTGTCTCTCTAAGCTCAAGGCCCAAAAATACTCCATTTAAGAGATATGGGCCAAAGCATTACTTGTCATTTTAAAAGTCAACAACAAGACAGTTTTGTCAAAGCAATTTACATCAAGAAATATTCTTCACATGAAAAAATTATCAACGTGAGAGTTGTAGGGGACATCTTGAGCTTTCTAAAAAGTCCAAGATAACCTTCATATGATAAAAATTGAGCAAGTTATAAGTTTCACAAGTTTGGCAATAAAATGCATGAAACCCAAATTGGGCAAACTTAAATTTTTGGGCTAATGGGTTTATCTTTCAAGGTCCAAACGTGTTATTGACCTTATAATGGACCTCTAAATCCATCCATGCACCATGATAATTTTTATCTTATTTATTTTGATTTTTATTCATTTAAACTCAAATTAAATAAAAAAATATCAAATGGAGGTGAAAGGCTTAAAAGGCTTAAGATTTGATTTATTTTGGGGCCCCAAAAACCATACAAAAACCGTGTGAGGTTATTCTCATAGCAAATCTTGATATTTTGTCTTATTAAAATTCTATTTTTCAAACAAAATCAAGATATAACTACAAGAGGTCCAAGCCCATTTTTCTTGACCTGATCTCTTCCTATATATTCTTAACATTCAGACAACAAAGACACACAAAAAACCTTGCAAGAAAACACACCCTCAAATCTCAATTTTTTATCAAACTAGGGAAAATCGAAACCCTTATATATAGCCTTTCTCAAAGAAAGCTAGCCATCCAAATCGATTCCAGGGACATTACAGAGTAAGTTAGGGTCATCCTTGATGATAAAAAGAGCCTAAAACGAGCATCCATGCATCACCGATTTACATGATTTATTGAATTTTGTGTCTTAGTTTCTATCGTGCTTTTCTTCATACTAATGATGCTAATGTGTTCCCGAGGTATAAATATGCAGATCTAGACCATCGCATGAATCCCATGATGCCAAAATAATGTGTTGCTATTCTTGAAAAGATTTACAATATTTTCTTTTTATTTCATTATGCAGGAAGATTCAGAAAATTCTAAGGCCACCATTGGATTTGCAACCCTCAAATTAGGGGGGGTAAGGTTCTATTTGTTCACTAATGCGCATTGTTTTGCAGGTTTGAAAAAACGTCTCACCGAAGAAGATGATCGGAGCTAGGGCTCCAGCGCTTCTCTGGTCCCTCTGATTTGGTTTATGTTATGTTTATTTTGTTTGATTATGTTCACGGATGAAACAGCCACCCTAGTGGCAAGGACGCGTGCGATAAGGCATTGATACACAAGGGTGTGAGTTCGATCCCTGCCTTTTGCTAATTTTTCTTGCTATTTTCCAATTTCTGTAGGTTTTATATATTATGAAACACGCCTGTATTTCTAACACCAACTAGCAATTGGCTTAGTGGTGAGCTAGGCATGGAAAGTTCTTAAGGGCGTGGGTTCAACACCCACCCCATACAACTATTTTTTCTCTAATTTTCACTTATTTTCTCTTTGTTTTAATTAAACCCTAATTTTAATTAAAACCTAATTATCTTTTTAAAAACAATTAATTAACCTAATAATTTTCTAATACTATTAATTTAGGATTAGGGTTTTTTAACAATTAAAATTTTGACTTTTGTTTTTAATTAAACCTTTTTTTAATATTAAAATCAATTAGAGATTTAGGTTTTATTAAAATTATTTTCTAAAATACCAAAATATTTTCTTTTCTCCAATTTTTTTTCTATTTTCTTTTCTTTTTGCTATTTTAATTCTTAGATAAAAATGTATAGGTCGTATTATTTGATTGTAATAACTTAGGTTTATTTTCTCGTGTTTTTGCTAATTATGTATATGCTTCGAGGATGTAATAGTTATAGGTTTAAATTCCCGCACTCATCTATTATGTAACTTCCCCAAAGCCATGTAATAACTTAGGATATACTTTCCGCACATTTATATTTCTGCTATATTTTATGGTGTTAGTAATTAGAGTTTGTATGGAAAGATAATAATCAACCGATAGCATGACCCTAAATACAAGATAAAATAATTGAATTGAATCATTATTCACACTCGCACCCTAGGGTAACCTCTCTTTCTTTCCTTCAGAACATGTTTTTGTCCCTCAAAAATAGGGATACTTTAGCAAAGTCCCTTCGAATAAAGATCATAGTCCCTCAATGACCCTTCGATGTTGCCTACGAAAAATGATCTAGTCCCTCCGATAAATTTCTAAAGTATCCTTATTTGTTGCATTCGATAACCATATGATGACCCTTCAGTTGTCCCTTCACATCCAATAGATGGGGCTACCTACCAAATAATGGTATGGATAACACTACCTTTAAAGGAGAAGGAAAAATAACAAGAACGATCTTGAGTTGGTAAAACTGCTAATAGCTCACTCATAACCTTTCTAAAAAACATTTTCACACATCACTTTCAAAAGTATTTTCTAAAACACTTTGTACGCGTTCTTGAGGAATGATACAAGAACCATTACAAAGATAGTCGTACTTTGGCTTTCAAAATATTTTCAAAACCCTTACACAAAAAAGAAAATTTTCAAAAGTGAGTTAGCGATTAAGAGCCCGTTGATAACCACAGATGAAAAAGGTGCTAACACCTTCCCTTTTTCATAACTTACCCCCTGAACTCAAAATCTTTAAGGTGTTTCCTGTTCTTTTCACCCTTTTCCTTATTGGATAAAAGAAAAGTCGGTGGCGAATCTAGCTATCCGCATATTTGCGGTAAAACGCAAAAGCCAGTTCTCCCACCGTATTACAGAACCGTCGACTATGCTGGGGACTACTTAAAAAAATAGGGGTTACCTTAGAGTTTAGATCACTTTTTACTTGTTTTTACTGTCTGCCTTATTTTCTTTAAACTTAAGGGCTTCTTGGGTTTATTTACTTGTAAAGATCCTACACCCGGATCTAGGGATACCTTAGATAAGTAGCAATAGATCATGAAAACTGTACGATGTAGACCGATATGGTTGAAGTGATGGCTACGACTAGTGCGACATTTTAGATTGTACTAATGTTCCTTGAGTCAGTCGAGGATAACATTAGGATTTTATGTGGTGTCATTATAACTCTCTGACTTTTCGAACCTTAATTGACTCATCTTTTCCATTAGAAGATAGTGAGATGGCCGACTTTGGTGCAGTCCAAGGTTAGTTGTACGTGATGCTACACTCATTGAGATTCGACCCGCGAGATGTTTTGGTGGAAAATCAGTTGCTATACTAAAATAAAACCTTCGAGAAAGATCCGTGATATGAGATCCCTAGAATCCGGTTACTATTTTAGGACAAGTTGAGCCAACTTAAATAGAGAAGGGTACTTATCTATGGATCTCATACAAGCCTTTAAACCTAAGGCTCTTGTGTGATTTGTTTATGTTTGCTGCTTGTTTAAACATGAACATAACATCATAACATCATAACATCATGATATCATAACATATGACATGGCATTATTACTAACCATTTCAAGGATCTTAAGGGCCTTGGGTGCAGGATAATCATGAGCCAGATTGATAGCAAGGGGCAAGAATATTTATTTTCCTCTAACCAGATGCCATAAAAGATTAAAGTACATTCTCTTGAGTCAAAGGCTAGGACCCACTCAATATGGTGAGATTGATTCTAATAGAAGGACGTCTAAAAATGAAGATTCAAAATCCCACAAGTCAGAGCTGTAACCGGATATACTTTCAATTTTATCTACACTGCAAGATCCTTGAAAACATTACATTATCATCTACATATCATGCATCTCATTACATAACAGGTACTTCCATAACAGGTTTTCTCATCTTCTTGCTGTTTATTTCGATAGGAAAAAATGGATCTTGAACAAACAGTCAGAGATCTCCAAACTCAGAATGCCCAATTCCAAAAGATGTTCCTGAACTTAGCCAAGGGGAAGGAAGAGCTGAAGGTACTGGTCACCAGTGAGAAAAAGAAGAAAGTAAAGAAACCAATTAGTGTTCTTAACATGGGAAGAAGGTTCAGAGGTCCTGTAAAGCAAGCTCGAGATCTTAACATCCCATATGATGAAGATGACAAGCAGGATGAAAATAGTAAAAGTCTGAAGTCTGAAAGAAGCCATCCTGGTTCAAACAAATGTCCAGATGAAGAGGAAGATGAGTACTTGGATGAGCAATATCCCCCTGCTAATGAGAAATAGAAATTACTGGAAGAGCGTCTGAGGGCTATGGAGATCCAGAAGGTACCTGAATTGAAATTTGATGATTTGGGTCTGGTTTCAGGAGTTATCATCCCTCCTAAGTTCAAGAATCCTACCTTTTCTAAGTATGATGGAATTTATTTTCTGAAGCTGCATCTTAGGTTTTATGTTCGGAAGATCCAACCACACACTGCTGACAAGAAACTATGGGTTCATTTCTTTCAAGAGAGCTTGTCTGGAACACAGCTGGAATGGTTCTATCAACTGGAAGGGACCAATATTCAAACTTGGGAAGATTTGGTTGCTGCTTTCTATAAGAAATACCAATACAATGCTGATCTTGCACCAATCTGCATGCAATTGTAGAGTATGACCATGGGTTATGATGAAGGCTTTAAAGAGTATGCCCAGAAATGGAGAGATCTTGCGGGCAAAGTTCAACTTCCTTTGGTTGATAGAGAGCTGGTTGACATGTTTATGAGCACACTAGGAGGTCCTTTTTATAATCATCTGCTTGGGAGTTCTTCAGCTGGTTTCACTGAATTAATATTGACAGGGGAACATGTGGAAAATGGAATCAGAAGCAAAAAAGTCCAAGTGGCTACATATTCAAATGTTGTGAAGAAGTCTTATAATGGTAAGAGGGAATCCAATGCTGTGTACGACCAAAAGGGTAGTAATAAGAGAGATGGTAACTATAATGTAATGGGAGAACTGACTTGGGTGTTTTGTG
Organism: Vicia faba; assembly: GCA_948472305.1. Classification (NCBI taxonomy): domain Eukaryota; kingdom Viridiplantae; phylum Streptophyta; class Magnoliopsida; order Fabales; family Fabaceae; genus Vicia; species Vicia faba. Next base: position 679,324,167 of record OX451735.1, on the reverse strand, counting down.
TTCTATCGCAATTGTTGCGGATAGCAAGAGTCGCCATCGACTTTTCTTTTATCCAATAAAGGACAGGGTGAAAAGAACATGAAAGACCTTTTGAGATATTTTCCTGAGTTTGGGGGGTAGGTTATGAAAAGGGAAGGTGTTAGCACCCTTTTCATCCGCAGTTATCTACGGTCTCTTAGTTGCTATCCCACTTTGAAAATTCTTTGTTTGAAACGTTTTTGTGACTTATTTTTGAAAGTATTTTTGAAAGTGCCTTTGTTTAGGCGAACTTTGTAATGATTCTTGTCTCTATAAGAACGTATACAAAGTTTTGACTTTTTGAAAATCTTTTGTTTTGAAAGTGTTAGTGTGTTTGAGATGATGTTGTTTTATAATGTTGTGAGCAAGCGACTAAGAACGTCCTACCTACTCAAAAAGTCTTTGTTCTTTTCCTCCTCCTTTAGATAGTGTTAACTTACCATTGATTGATAAGAAACCCTATCATTGGATGTGAAGGGATGGGCGCGGGTCAATCGTATAGTCATAGAAGGCAACTTATGAGACGCTTTCGAAATTTTTGTAGGGGCTAAGATCGTTTTACGGAAGGCAACGTCGAAGGGTCATCGAAGACTATAATCTTTTTTATTGAGGGTCTTTGCTAAAGCGTCCCGTATTCGAGGGACATGACTATTTATTCGTAGGCAACAAGCGAGGTTACCCTTGAGGTGCTTGTGTGAATTGTGTTTCGATTGTGTGCATTATTTCTTTGAGATTAGGGTTTTCTAACGGTTGATTTTATCTTGCCATACACACCATAATTACTAACAATTATATTAAAGCGATAAATTGCGGAAATTAAAATCCTACACTGTTACATCACTTGGGGGATGGGGGTACAATTTACAAATGGGGATGAAATAAGCCTAATTAGATTATTAAAACCATATTTAATAAATGAACATCAATAAAAATATAAAAAGGAAAATAGTGTACAAAGAAAGTAAAACAAACTTTATGTATTGACACATAGCTTTATGCATCGACACATGCCACTTCTTGTTTCTGAAAAATCCAAATCAACTCAATATGAGTTGATACATAATGGTATGTGTCGACTAATTTCTTGTTTGTGTCGACACATTCATGTTTTGTGTCGACTCATGCACCTTTTGTCTCTTTGTATTATGCCTAGATAACAGTATGCATCGATGCATAAGGCTTTGTGTCGACTCGTGCCTTATTCTGCAACTAATATGAGTCGACTCGTGCGTGTTTTGTGTCGACCCATAACCTGTTTTACAATAAAATGAGTCGACTCATGTGATTATGCATCGACTCATGCTGCATTTTTTTTTGCCTTTAACATTGTTCTATTATTTGTACAGATTAGTTCTCAACATATAATCGACAAAATGAGAAGCAAGCAAATGGTTAGCTTCAAGGGCAATGATTACTACATTTTATCCTAAAAAATAAATCACTAATGATGCTTGAAATGAAAGGTTCAAAGTCAAGAAGACTTACCGTGAGACTGTAATTTGTTTTGAGTCTGAACCCCTTTCAAGATGCTGTGATGGCTTCAGTGAACCTCTGAGAAGATGCTCCAATCCTTTCTTTATATTGAAAGCTGTTGAACCACTCCAACCCAATCAAGTTGTATAATATTGTATTTTGTTTATGTTTGGAAGGTGATAATAATGGCACTACAAAATCTATTCTTGTGTTTGAACAATCTCTATGTGATGTGAAGTGCTTGGATATTTGGTTTATGGAAAAGATTGCAAGGTGGGACAGTGGGCTGAGGTTTTGTTTGTTTCGTGAATGAAAATAGAGCAGAGTTTTTTTGAATGAATAGAGGTTACAAAGACTTCTCTCTTTATTTCTTTTCTCTCCAAAACTCCCCCTTTGTGTGTTGTGAAAACAGTTTATTTGTAGATGAAGTTGGCTGGAATTTGAGAGGGAAACAAATGAGTTTTTGAACTTTTTGGGTATGCTGTTTCATATATTTTTAGATGTAGCTCTTATATGCTAATTTGGTGTAAATATGGGGACTGATATAGTGCAGGCTTGGACAGGGTTAGAGGCAGCATAACAAGACTGTTTTATAGCAGTTTTGGAGCGGAGTGGTAGCTTGGTGCAGGTCTGGTTTTGTACAGGACAACAGACTGTCTTTTAACATGGTTTTGGCCTTGTAGCAGGAGGCTTAGACTTGGCAGCATATATGATTTTGGGGCTTTTCTGGACAACAACCTTTGTAGCATGATACAAGTCTGGTCTTGTGGACAACATAGTGGCAAGTTTTAAAGATTGAGTCAAAGGGAAAAGTTCAAACAAGACAAAGTTTAGAATCTGTAACTTGCAATTCTTTAACTTTAGAAATGCAGCCTTGTTATTTACTTGAAAGCTTATAATAATTTGAATTGTCTTGAATTGTGGTGAAAAGATGTCATGAAGAAATGAAATTAACATGTATAGAAAATACATAGAAAATTTTTCCAAGTCTTGCAAAGTTTGATTTTTGATGATCAAATTTCATATTTTGAATGTCTTGATGAAATGTGATCTTGGAAACTCAAAACCGACCAAAAAGTCAAAGTTTGACTTTTCAATGTACAATTGACTTTTTCATCAGCTGACCAAATTTCATTTATCAACCGGGGATGAATTTAAATATGCAATTAGGTCAAAATGATCTACTTGAATCCTTGAGATAACATTTCAAACCAATAAGTCATGTACTAGATCAAAAGTCAAAGACTAGTAATTCTCAATCAAAACCCTAATTTTGACCATTTTTCCCCTTTTGACGATTTGAACAATTTTCTTGGAGAATTATGATTTGACCTTGATCATATGACTTCAAAATATTGATATTGGTCCAAAATATTGAATTTTGACTGTAGGTTGACTTTTTTCAATATAGTTGTTTTTAGGTCATCTGATCAATTGAATGAGCAATTTTGGTGATCCAAGACTTGAGACTTGATTGGGGCAATCTTAAGGTTCCATAATGATCCATGAAAGTCATTTGAAACATTAGAAGTCCAACTATCCTTATGCGAACTCAAACCCTGATTTGAGGCATCAATGTTGAGGAGATGGCTTGACTTAGTCAATACTTGTGCAAACTTGAATCATTGAAGATCTTTGTGGGAAATATCTTGAGAAAAATGGAGGGAAAATTTTGGGGTACAACAGTAACCAATATATGGGGGAAGTACTGATCTCCAATCCTGCACCAATGCAACAACAACAAAATAATCAACGTAAGTAGGACACACCCAGAAGACTATTTACAAATATCAACATGTCGTTGGCCCAAGCATTGCAACACATGTTAAAAGCATGGCTGGTTACATTTAGGGAACCTCCTATGAATCCCAACACTTCCTCTCCCCGCTACAATCCTAATGCGAGGTGTGCGTATCACTCTGACATCCCCAGACACGACACTGGCAATTGTTGGGCCCTCAAGAATAAGATCCAAGACATGATTGATTCCAAGGAAATTAAATTTGATCCTCCCGAGACCCCTAATGTGATTACTGTGCCTATGCCCAATCATGATAAGGGCGTTAATGCTATTGAAGATGTTTCTTATGTTTCTATTCTAAATGATTTGACTACTCCCGTGATGATTGTTAAAGAAAAGTTGTTGCAAGGCGACAGATTTCTGGGTTGTATTGAAGACTGCTACTACTGTGCATCCCAATCTAATGTTTGTGCATTGCTGAAAGAAGGTATTCAGTGTTTGATGGATAACCGTGAGATCCTATTTGAGAAGATTCCTTTTGAGAAGACTCCTTATATAGAGAGTACATCCCAAGACCTGAATCTTGAAGACGTGTCTATAATTTCTGGCACCCCTATAAGGATCACTTCTAAGGGCCCCATGAAGATTACTACCAAACCTAAAGTTATTCCCCTGATTATTACTGCGCCTGGGCCAATTTCGTATTCCCCTGATAAGGCTATCCCTTGGAATTATGGAGCTGATGTCTACTACCATGGAGTCAAGCAGGAACCATTGACTGTTGAAGAGGAAAATGTTGAAGTTACTAATCCTGATGTTGGAAATATTACGGGGACTAGTAAGGTTACTAGAAGTGGAAGGGTTTTCTCTCCGAAGATATCTCTGAAGACTGTTATTGCACTAGTTCGTATCACTGCTATAGAATCTACTACTAAAACTCGAGGTGAAGAACATAGGACCACTTCTTCCCAGAAGGAAGCACCAAAAGAAGTTACTGTCGAAGACCCCTCCAAGAAAGAGATGGAGGAAATATCAAAAGAGTAAGTTAGGGTCATCCTTGATGATCAAAAGAGCCTAAAACTAGCACCCATGCATCACCGATTTACATGATTTATTGAATTTTGTATTTTAGTTTCTATCGTGCTTTGGTTCATACTAATGATGATAATATGTTCATGAGGTAGAAATATGGATGTCTGAACCATCGCATGAATCCCATGATGCCAGAATCATGTGTTGCCATTCTTGAACCGATTTAAAATATTTTCTTTGTATTTCATTATGCAGGACGATTCAACCAATTCTAAGTCCACCATTGGATTAGCAACCCTCAAATTAGGGGGGTAGGGTTCTATTTTTTCACTAATGCGCAATATTTTGCAAGTTTGAAAAAATGTCTCACCGGAGAAGACGGCCGGAGCTAGGGATCCAGCGCTTCTCCGGTCCCTATGATTTGGTTTATGTTATGTTTATTTTGTTTGATTACTTTCACGGATGGAACAACCATCCCAATGGCAAGGACGTGCGCTATAATATGGTGGGAGAAATGACCTGGTTTTGTATTTTATCGCAAATGTCACGGATAGCAAGAGTCACCACCGTCTTTTCTTTTATCCAAAAAATGAAAGGGTGAAAAGAACAGGAAAGACCTTTGATATTTTTCTTTGTTCGGGGGTTAGGTTATGAAAAGGGAATGCCTTAGAACCCTTTTCATCTGTAGTTATCTACGGTCTCTTAATCGCTAGCTCAATTTGAAAATTTTCCTTTTGTGTGTGTGGTTGTTTGAAAATATTTTGAAAAATGCCTAAGTGCGGCAACTTTGTAATGATTCTTGTATCAGTTAAGAATGCGTACAAAGTGTTTATTTTTGAAAACATTTCAGAGAAAAAGTGTTTTGTGTAAAAGATGTTTTTTATGAGAAAGTGTTGTACCCCAATTTCCCCCCCTAAGATCCCTTCATCATACCATGTTGGTTTATTCACCACAATATTACACTAGGATTCATGGTTCCCCTCCCTACTTTGAGTTTTGCTCCTTTTGAGGGATTACCAAACACCTTGACTTATGTTCCTTTTGCGATCATGAATATTGTTTTGATTTCTTCATTTAACTAATAAAATACAATGTTGACTTGTCTTGCTTGTTATCCATGTAGGTAAGGGAAATGAGATTTAACAAGTTACTCCATGGGTTCATGAGTTTATTTCCATGCCCTTGTCAATATAGCTTGAGAAGTTCAAACCTCACCATTGGATTGGTTTTGAAGGATTGGCATGGAAAGGTTGCTTTGGTTCATCACATTTCAAGGTTATTAGATTTGACTCAAAAGTACAAGGGGTTGATTGGAGAAGTTGTCATGTTTGGACAAGGTTTTGTTCCCATTGGTCACAAGAGCATATTTCTCTCAAATTTCAAGATACGGAAGTGATTTTGGTAGCTATGAATCCTCATTATCATCCTCAACAACTTCTATTCACAAATAAAGAATATTGGTACAAGAAGTTTGTTCAAGCTTGTCAAAGTTCTTCAAAGCATTTTCTGGATCTAGGAGCTAGGGTTTTGAATTTCAAAGGAGCATATCTTGCTCACCTTTTGTTATTTTTGAATGATTCCAAAGACATCCTTCTCTTCAAAGGATTATCAAAAAATCAGTTCAAAAGTTCCAAAGAGTTTTCATGTGGAAGAAACTTGGTGAAGAAGAAAGATTACAAGTCCTCTAGATGAATCCCCAATTTTTCATGTGTGACTTCAATTGATCATAACTTGGTCAATTTTTATCACCTTGATCCCATTATTTTTCCAAATTGATCTTGAGGATGTAAACTTTATGCCTTCTTTTATGTGAAAAGTGGGAAAATGGATGGAAGTTTCCCTAAAGATACAAAAGATTATAGGTCATTTCATAATTTTTTGCCAACTTCAACAATTCATAACTCTCTCAATTTTTGGAGATTTTGAATGGTTCAAGTTTCAAAATGTCATTCAAGAGATCTACTTCATGCCATCTTTTTTGGTCAAGAGCAAATTCCAAGTGGAAGGCTATGTTTGGATGCAAGACATTATAGGTCATTTTTGAAGAAGAATTTGATATATTTCTAAGTATGGAAAGTCAACCCTTTTTCTTCAACTTTGAATCAATGCTACTTTCATCTCAAGAATCCATTTAACTCCATTCTTTTTCCATTTCAAAACTTGTAATCTCATCTTTGTAAAGCATCAAGGATCATGCCTTAAGACCCATTGAGCTGAGAATGCCATAGTTTCAAAAATGGTAACTTGGAATTGAAGTTTCCTTGCAAGTTAGAATTTGAATTTCATGTTACAACCTCTAAACCTCAAATTAACACGCGTTTTGGGTCTAAACATGGTTAGCGAACTTTCCCAAGTGGGATAGTGCATTAAAACGCACGTTTTGGATGAGTTTTGACAAAAGAGAAGTCACATTTTCTTCATGATGCAGACCCACACGAATTCCCTCCAAATTGCCACATTCACCCTTTCTTTTGATCCCATTCGCTTCTCCTATAAATACATGAACTATCCCATTCAATTTCCCAAGCTTGGATAGCCATAATCACCCTGCCAAACTTTCTCCATAACTCAATTTTCTGTAACTTCAAAATCCATTCTCGAGCCTTTTTCAATCCAATTTTTCCATCAATTCACCTTCCTTGATCTTCCCTGAAGCTAACCACATAATTACATTCAAGAATCGTGCCCTATATTGCTCCATAGAAGTCCAGTTTCAGAGCTCTGCAACTCAACTTCAATAGGTAGATTCCTTCATCAATTCTTCAAAACTCTGATATCATTGTGTTGCTCTCATTGCCTTGGTTCTAGTCGCAACACTTACCTTTGACTGGAAACACGTTTTAACCATGAAATTTCAAATCCCTTTTCAAAACTTTCCTTCCAAGTTACTTGAGCTACAATTTATATAAATTTGGCGCAAGGGTGTGGTTGTCTTCGTCTTGAAGAGACGAAGCGAATGGAATAGGCCTGAGCTTCTGATTTTACAGTTTTAGAGACCTGCAATTCATGATGGCTGGAGGTTGAAGATGAACAACGTGTCATCTTCCAACCAATGAAGGTGCACCATCTGTATTTTTCAAATCCTGATTTAATTAATGATTCTGTATAATATTCACTAATGACCATGATATGCACAACGCGCCAGATCCCTTGGATTTGATTACCAACGCGTTTTGACTCTCATCCAATGGTCCACATATTTTACTTTTATTTTCTTTTTCTGATTTTTATATTTTAATTGTTTTAAATTTCAAAAAATCATAGAAAATTCATTTTTAGTCCAAAAAATTTGAAAAAATTATGAAAAATATTTTTGGTTATTCTCTTTCTGATTTTTATTTTTTCACAATTTAATTTTGTGTCTCGGTATTTTTAATAAACTTTACACTTATTTTATTTGTTTTAAATGTTTAAAAATACTTTTATACATTTTAAAATTCTAAAAAAATTATGGAATGATCCAATGATATTGTGACAAATATTGGTGACTTTATTTTGTTTTTGTTTCTGAGTTTACTATTTTTTACTATTTTTTGTTTATTTTACCCATTTATTTTAATTTTAAAAATAGTTTCTGACTTTAAAAAAATTACCAAAAAATTTGTAAAATTATTAGAGCCTTTTTCCTGATTTTTCTATGGTCTTACTCTTTATTTCTTGATTAATTTGAACATAGTTGATATTTTTCTATTTATTTTCTATTTTTAAACATTATTTTTAAACCCTTTTATGTATATTAAAATGTGATATTATTTTGTGACTATTTTCTGACTGATCTTGGGTTAGATTTTGGATCATGAACTTTATTAACATAATTGGATCCACGGTGTTGAGTTTAACCCCACAAAAGTGGATGAATGATTTTAATAATAGTTTGATTAAAATTTAATTCAAATGTGGTTTGTATATTTTTCCCCATCCCTCTTCATCTCATCCCCTTCTTATTGCACTAGATGTTGTTGGAGCATGATCTCTATATCATGTCTCAAAACAAATGGTGCATAGATTGCTATTGACCGGCCTCAAAATAGGTGCAACTTCTGTATAAGTCCACTTACGATTGCTTAACATAACACTAAATTTTGTCCTGATTCGAATAAATGACCATTCGGGGCCAAAACTTATAATTGCAAGCCCAAGTATGTTAATTTGATCTCTTTGATCTAATAACCTTGAGATTCATTGTGTGGAGGCTTTGGTTCTACCAATCCTCTAATGGATCTAGAACATCTTTGATCAACGCGGATCACTTAAACATTGTTGATCATTAAATGGTACTTATAGGAATTCCAAATGGATGATATACTTGATAAAAAGAAAATGCAACTTGTTGTGTGGAGGCTTTGGTTCTACCAATCCTCTAATGAGTTCTAAATGCAAGTTTCAATATGGTCATCCAACTAACCACTAATTATTGACTTTTTTTACCTTATGCTTTCATTCTTTTTTATGCTTTATGTACCATTTACTTTAGCATTTACATTTCATGCCATTTTCATCTTTGCTCATTTGAGCATTTATTTTCTTGCCATTTTTACTTTGCTCAATTGAGATTTTCTTTTCCTTTCATAAGATACTTAATAATCAACATAAACCCTAAAAAATCTTTAATGGTACTTGGACTATTTGGTTACTATCCTTGGCATTATGGAGCATGGGACTTTTCCTGGACTTAGGATTAGAAACCTTGACCTATCTTGGAGATCTTATCTGATTATTTTGTCTGGAGTTCTTGAGGTTTACCTCATGACATTGGGTTGCTTGTTTGTTTTTGTGTGCAGATTTTTGTGATTACATCCTCTGTTTGTAATCTGGAATTCACCCGTATACAGCCGTTACTCTCCCCAATTTTTGTGAAGACTTAATACACTTGAAGTTTGGTTCTCTCAAGAGGTCTAGTATTTTTGCTTGCTTGGTTTCAATACATGGAATAGGAATTCTATCTTGGCTCATAATGTCAAGTATTGGCTTCTTGTTGGTTAAATGGTTCTTATCCCTAGCTTTTACCTTATGCTTTAGGATAGTCTCTTCTTCTACTCCCATCTTCTTTAATTTCAAAATCTTCTTCCTCCTTTTGAAAACTCTTCTTGTTTGGAAACTTGAACTATTTTCATAATAAACTTGGACTTAGGTCCATGTATTTTCAAAATATTTTCATAAAAAAAACCCCAATCAACTTAATGATAACTTGACATTTTTTGTGAGAAGACTAAAATTCAATCAATCTCATTTCAAACCATCTTGCCATTTTGGCTTTTTATCTTTAAAATTTTCTCAAAAGATTAGACTCTTGTTAATCCTTGTAGTGATGCAAACAACTATACTTCTATAACATGTAGTGAAGAGAGATATTTTCAACTCGAGTGTTGAGTGAGGCATTGTTGATTTTAAAATCCAAGCAATATCCTCCACTTAAAGATGATGCAAAATATCCTTTCTCATGGTTGTGGGTAGTAGGTATGTTTTCCACACGGACAATGACGATGATATTTTATCTCATAAAATTAACCAACGCATTTGTGTTTGAAATTATAAAAAGAGGAACTACGTGTACCCTGATCCCCTATTGCACGAAAAGGTGGTACATAGGCACTAAAGGTTCACAACCGCGACGGGTGCAAAAATTATAAAAATAAATATATTTCTTCCCTCACCTCCACCATCCATTTTTTTATATACAACAGTTTTTATAGACAAAATATACAGATTTTACAAAGAGGCTGCTGCGGAGTACCGTAGATGTTTAGGGTGCTAATACCTTACCTTTGCATAACCAACCCCCTTACCTTGAATCTTTCCCCCCTCTTTTTGGGTTATTCTCTCTTTTCCCACTCCTTTGGAAATAATAAAGCACGGTGGTGATTTTATTTTGATTTGTATAAAGTCTAGTCAATCCAATGGCTTAGTCTTAAACATTTCTACCGCTACAACAAGCGATTACGAGCTATCTATCTACTCAAAAGTGTTTCATATTATTTTCCTCCTTTCTTTTAGATAGTTCTATCCTACCATTAGTTAGTAGGAAGCCCTATCGTTGGATGTGAACGAACAGGCACGGGTCATCGTGCAGTCATAAAGGAAACTTGTAGGGGAAATTTAGCAATTTTTCGTAAGGGACTAAGATTGTTTACCGAAGGCAACATCGAAAGGGTCATTGAGGGACTACGATCTTTTGTATAGGAGGGACTTTTTTAAAGCGTCCCCATGTTCAAGGGATATGACTATTTTTATTCGAAGGCAACAAGTGGGATTACCCTAGGGGTGAGTGTGAAAAATGATTCAATTCAATTATTTAATCTTGTATTTAGGGTTATCTATCGTTTTGTTTTTAGATCTTTCCGTACATGCCTAGTTACTATACAATAATATGGGAAGTAGTAAATTGCGTAAAGTAAAGGTCATACACTATTACAAAGCTTAGGGGAAGGGGGTACAACACCATAAAACGGGGGGGGGGGGGGGGGTGGGGGGAGAAAGTAAACCATAATTAACTATTACATATTGTAGCAAATACATAATTGGGAAAAACCAATGCAAAAGTAAATACGTGAAGATTGTAAAACAAAGGGAAAAAGAGAACATGGTTTTTTTGTGATCGTTTTGATGAAAAAGTGATGATTAACCTAAAATCTAATTGATTTTAATTGGTTAAAAAAGTTAGGTAATTAAAATATGCAATCCCTAAGGCATATGTTGATTTTAATTGAGAAAACCTAAAAAATCAAATTAGGTTTTATTAATGAAAACCTAAAACTAAATTAAGGTTAATTAAATAAAAACTAAAATTGATTAATTAAAAAACCTAAAATTAATTATTTGAGTTTATTAAGAAAAATCAAAGATTTTGTGAAAATGTTAGGTTTTATGAAAAAGGTTTTTTTAATTTGAAAAAAATAATGAGGGAAAGGGTTAGAAGAATAAAGAATTGAAATTTAAAAAAAACCAGTAGGGGTGGGTGTTGAACCCACGCCCTCAAGACTTTCACACAACAAGCATACCACCAGGCCAAACGTGCCTTGATGTTAGGATATGAATCCAATGTTTTTTGTAACAAACCTTACAAAATATGAAAAATTAGAGAAATAAAGTGTCAAAAGGCTGGATCGAACCCAAGCCCTTTGGTACTAATGCCTTATCGCGCGCGCTTCTACCGCTGGGGTGTCTACACATCCATTAGCATAACTGAAACAATAAATATATATTATATAAATGAATATATTGACCGAAGAGGCGCCAGAGCCCTAGCTCTGGTCATCTTCTCCGGTGACCTGTATTGTTCAAAACCTGCAAATTCAAAGCATTAGCAATCCAAAACGTCCTACTCCCCCTAAATTAAGGGCTGCGAATCCTATGACAAGGTTATTTTGATCTAAAACCCATGGTTTTGGAGTTATGAAGCAATCAAGCTTGATCGGTAAGAACATGGTGCTCTATGATTCTGACTGCATGGAGTCACGATGATGATCCAAGTCTGTGCTAATGAAACTCAGGAACACGTTAGTAGTGTTAATACATGTTAAAGAAAAACAAAAATCAAGATATGAATATCATGCATATTATGAATCCGGTGATGCCATGTAATGAAATTTCACAAGTTTTGGAGCATCAAATTTGTTCCAAACTTACTCTATATGCTTGCTAGAAGAGAATGGAATTGAGGTTTTGTAGTGAAAGGGGTTGCAACAAGAGTTTTGAAATTCTAGGGTTCTTGAAAAAAGTTTGATGTTTTTTTTTGAAAATTTGTGGCAAGGTTTTTCGTGTGCCTTTGCATGAGAATGAATGAGATTATATAGTGAAAGGTTAGGTCAAGGATAAGTGGGCATGTACCTTGTGTAAAAAGATATGATTTTATCTTATTTATTTTATATTATTAATGAATAAATAAAAAATAATTAAAAATAAGTCAAGGGGTGTAAGGATAAGGTTTGAGGTGTATGGAGAGTATAATACACTTTTGGACTCTTAAACCATGGTCCAATAGCCCAAAATATCAAGCTTGCTCAATTTGAACTTCATGCATTTGCTCAAAATTTCCCAACTTGCAATGGTCATAACTTACTCATTTTTATCTTTTTAAGGTGATCTTGGACTTTTTGGAAAGATCAAGATGTTCTCTACAACCACTATGTTGATCATTTTTGACTTTGAAGACTTTATCCTAATGTAAGTCGCTTTGACAAAAAGTGTCTTTTTGTTGACTTTTGAAATGACTTGTAATGTATTCGCTTATATCTCTCAAATGATGCATTTTTTGGACTTGAGCTTAGAGATTAAAAGTTGTAGGGAATTTAATTCCCTTAAAATGGGATTTGGTTGGGGAAAAGATGATGAAGCATGTGAAAGTTATGCTTGTCAAAGTTTAATTGACTACTACTAAGGAAACCCTAATTTGATAACTTTTTAACTTTTGATTATTTAAGGGCTTTTCTTGAGGAATCATGATCAACCCTTGACCAAATGATGAATGTGAATTCAAATTGTTGATGTTGACCAAAAATCTTGATGTTTTACAGAATGTTGACCATAATTGACTTTTTATCCAATACAATTGATTTTCAATCATCTGAGCCATTTACTGAGCAAACTTGTGATGCAAGGCATGAAACTTGGCATGAGCATTCTTGGAGATCTATAAGAGAACATGAATTCCATTTTAGACCTTATAAACCCAATTTTACTTGTGAAAGATGAAACCCTAGTTGTGGACCTATTGCTTAGGAGGAGAGTTTGTCTGATCAATTCTTGAGCATCCTTGAGCATTTGAGAACCCTAAGAGAATGTATTAAAGAAAACGGGAGGGAAAATTTTGGGGTACAAGAGCTACCCCCATTCAATCTTCTTAAACCTGCGGAATTATATTGGCATGTCTGCTGTGATGCGGTGGGAGAACTGACTTGAGGTTTTGCGTTTGTGTTCGCAAATGTTTCGGTTTAGCAAGAGTCGCCACCGACTTTTTATTTATCCAAAGGAAAGGTCAAAAAACATAGGAAAGACCTTTGAGATGTTTTCTTGGGTTCGGGGGGTAGATTATGAAAAGGGAAGGTGCTAGCACCCTTTTCATCCATGGATTTCCATGGGCTCTTAGTTACTTGTTTTAGATCACTTGCTTTTGCTTTTCAATTGTTTGAAATGGTGCTTTGTGTGTGGTTTTGAAATAATTTTGAAAAGAGGCCATCATTGTGGCAACCTTTGTAATGATTCTTGTTTGAATGTATACAAAGATGTTTTGTCTTTTGAAAAATGTTTCAATATTTGAAAGTTTGTTTTGGGAAAATGTTTTGAAATTGTGTGTTTTGAAATTAGCAAGGATTTTTGCAAGTTTTGATCAAGTAACTAAGATTTGTCTACCCTATCTACTCAAAGATCTTTCTTATACATTTTTAACCCTTTTACAGTGTTGTTTTACCATTGCATTTGGTAAACAACCTTGTGTTTGGATGTTAAACAGGATATGCGCGGGTCATCGTATTGACCATGATAGCAATTGTGCTAAATATCTTAGCAAGTTTTTTGTTTGAGGGACTAGATCATTTTGTATAGGCAACCAAGATAGCGTCATCGAGGGACTATGATCTTTTGTTTTGTTTTTGTTTTTCAAAGATATTCAACATGCATACCATGGCCATTTTAAAGGCAACAAGTGGATGAAACCCTAGGGGTGCTTGTGTGCATTGTGTTGTCAATTTACATGCATTTTGTCTTTGCATTAGGTCTAGCTATTTGTTTTGATTTTGGATATTGCATATAAACCCTAATCTCTATCATGGCATATTTGAAAGCAATAAATGCGTAAAAGTAATCTAAGCTATTACAACATTGATATGGGGAGGGGGATACAATTTTGAATAGGGGATTATTTGCAAGAAAATATAAAACCCTAAATCAACTATTACAACCAAATTGAATTCTTTGCAAATAAATAAATAAGCAATATTTAAATAGACAATTAAATAAATATGCAATATATTATAAATATGCAAAAAAATGTTTTTGTATTATTTTTATGTATGTAAAAATAAACTATTTAATGTATTAAAAATAAAAGAAATAAAAGATTATTTTTTAATTAAGGGTAGAAACCCTAATTTGTTTTAAGAAAGTATATATATGATATATTATTTATTTATGTACAATAAAATAAATAAAATATATACAAATGTTAAGAAATAAAAATAATGTGAGAAAATATTATTTAAGTATATATAAATACTAAAAATATAATATAATGTTTTTTTTATATTATTTACAAGTTTTTGTTAGAGAAAATAAAAGTATATATTATTTAATAATTATTTCTATGTATAAAAATAAAAATAAAAAATAAAAAATGAAAATTTATGAAAATATTTTTGGTATTTTTAATGTTTAAGAAAAATAAAATAAAATCAAAAACTAAAAAGAAATGAAAAAAAAATATAAAAATATAAAACAATGGGCTAAGGGGGTGTAAATAGTAAGGCTAGGGGTGCAAAAAGCATGAACAAGCCAGGCCCAGCCCAGACTTGCATTCGTCTTCAACCTTTGAATCAAAAAACGCGCGCCCTGTGTACAACTTCATATCTCTTGTTTCAATGCTTAAAAATAAAAACTCACAACACAAAAGTTATATCATTTTTCAATACAATTCCAACCATGTAAAGAACTTAGTCTAACTCTCAAAGACCAGAGAGAATTTCTCTGGCCCTAATTTATAACCTAACTTTTTCAGAAAGTTCATCAATCAAATTCTCTCAACACAGTTAACTTAAATGAAATCTATGCATATGTACAACTTAAGGGCAATGAGTACTACATTTTTTATTCACAAACCTAAGCCTAGTGATTCCTAAATAGAGAGATAGAAAGTTGGAAAATACCTGCTTCAGTTGAACTCGAGTATGGCAATGTGGGGGTTTTCAATGAGGCCTGAGATGCTTGGGAGCTTGTTTCAACTTCCTTTGACCTTCCCCAATGCTTAGTTGGCTTTGAGTTTGCTTGAATAAGCCTGTAGAAGTCAACCTGCACAAGCAAAATTTAAAAATGGTGAAGCTTGTAAATGGAGTTACAGTCACTTGCCAATGGTTGGGATAGCTTAGGTAGGTTGTATGGAGTGTGTTGGAAGAGGTTTGGGGAAAAACGCACGAGTGGTTTGTGAGATGGAGGTGCAACTGCATAAGCTGCCCTGTTTTGCAAGAAGATGGTGTTTTAGAAGGCTTGGGAAGTGTATAGCTCGTGTTTCTGGATCAAGGCAATATTCAAAACTTGTTTGGAATGGTTACAAGAGTTGGTTTTATCAGATGGAAGTGTTCTCTTTGTTTTTGCAAGTTGACTTGGCTTTTAAGAAAAGTGTGAAATGAAAATGCAAAGGGTTGTACCATCTAACTTAGGGTCTGCCAAGAGTTGGTAACAATTTCCTGATATTAGTGAACTTTGTTTGCTGCAAAAGAAAGGGTTCAAGGCTCAAGAGGAACAACTTGACATAAAGCCATCTTTATGAAAATGGCAATGTTGCCTTTTTGCTATTTTTGGATTAATCCCTTGTGTAAACCTCTATTGATCAGAATAATGCCTTAAACTAATGAGTTTGCATTCAATTTTTAAGTGTGGAAGGGTTTAGATACCTGTATTCAAGTACAAGCAAAGTTGGACAAAAATTGCAACTTGTAGCATAGTGAAAAATGCCATGGACCAAAGTGATTTTTTACCAAATTCAAACCTTCGATTCTCCCTAACCATAAATGATTTTGGAGAGTTCTTGGACATTTTGGAAAGCTTGTAACATGATTTACAATACATATTTGAAATGCATTTTGATACTCCAAGTGGAACTATGTGAAAAATTTCCATAAAGATAGGTCAAAATCCTGCCTAAACTAGGGCAAAATTTCACTAAGTTAAAAGTTTCATGGACCCTTATTCCAAAAATCATAACTTGTGATCCAAGCATCTTTTTGGAAAAATTTGTGAATCAAAGTTGTAGATTTTGTGGAGGACTACAACTTTAATGTTGGAAGTTTTGTTTTCATCCAATTTCATCATGGTAAAAAAGTTGGGCAAAGTTGGGAAAAAATATGAGAAAATTTCATAACTTAGAAAATTTCTAAGTTATGAAAATTTTCATTTTAAAACCCTAATTTTCAAAATTAGGTTTCTTGATGAACAAGTTTCATGTTTTGACACATCTTGATGAAAAATGACCCTTGGCACTTGATTTTGACCAAAAAGTCAAAATTTGACTTTTCAGTGTACAGTTGATTTTTGATCAGTTGACTGGAAAATTCATCTGTCAATCCAATGCAATTGAGATCTTTTGAACCTTGTGAATAGGTCAAGATGATGACATTTTGTCCTTGAATCCATGCTTGAACCCAATTTGCCATTGGCTAGGTGAAAAATCAGAAATTGCCCTTGTGCAGTCAAAACCCTAAAAATGACCATTTTGCCCTTTTGATGATCTGATCAAATTTCTTGAGGAGTTGTGGTCCAAAATTGATCAAATGGTTCATATGAGTCTATAATTTTGATGTGGATAAAAAATTATGAGGTTTGACTATAAATTTGCCACAGTTGACTTTTTCCCCAAACCCTAATTTCAGGTCAACAATGCAAGGAGATGTCTTGAGCAGAGCAAACCCTAATCCTGTCTAGAGTCCAAAGCGTCTCTGTTGGCTCCCAAATTTGACACTTACTATATTTGGTCTCTTTGACCAAACAACTCAAAATGAACTAAACCAGGAGGTATAATTCAACACATGAGATAACTTAAGGAAAAGGATCCAAGGTATGATAAGAAGCTTCGACCAAAGGTTCATTCGACTGAAGCAGATGTAGGTTGTTCGACTGAAGGAAAATGTTCGCGCCTTGGCACATGGGACGAAGACCATTTTGAAATTTGAATTATTGGAGGTAAAGGTGGTTTTCATCAGCGTCTAAGGGAAGAGAACGTGGCAAAAAGCTATGGGTCGAGAGGCATGCAGAAGACACTTGTCTTCATCCTAGCGCAGAATGTCCCCTCGACGGTTACCTACTTTTAGTATAAATTAAGAAGTTTGTGTAATTTTTAAGTGTGTTCAACTTATGGTACTAAACCTCTCAAATATTATCCAAGTAACTACTGCGCGAGAAAGGATAAAAAGCAGAGCAATGTACGTTAGAAACACCTTTTTTACTTAATAAAAGTCTTTCTTGCAAAGTTATCTTTTTACTTCTTTTACTTGTATTTTTATGCTTTTATTTACTGTTCAACAATATTAAACATCTCTCCCCTGGGTCGAACGTGCGTTCTTCCTTCTTACTCATTTTACATAAAGATTACCATATGTTCTGGGATTAGTTTGGTTGATCCCGCAAGTAAACCAAAAACTTACCTTTTTGGAGACCAGCGGTTGTTTACCAAAAACAACGGTAAACAAATTGGCACACCCGGTGGGACCTTGCTAATTGTCTATGTTATTGTGTTTTTTCCTGTACAGTTATAACATTGCATGTTATTATGAAGTGGTAGAATAACCAACAAATATAATATTAGGAAAGAAAACGGAGAGAGTAGTATGGCTAACGAGCCAAACCATGGAGAAATACCTCCACCGATCACAGGAACAACAGTTACTACTGTTGTCGAAGGGAATATCCCAACTTCTGTTGGATCCATACCAGCGTTAACCACGAATCAAACTGGACCCTTACTTACGTATGTGGGTCCAAGAGGTCCTTTAGGAACAGCCCCACCAAGGATAAACCTAGGGTCTCGATCAACTGTACCCCCAGGCTTTTCGACAACCTGGATGGATCGAGAACAACCATATGGCATGCCAACTACTGAAATGGATAGCCTTATGAATGTTGCGTCTACTTTTTCAGAACCTTTGGTAAATTCAACATCACCATTACAGGGATATGGAGCCAGTAGAAACCAATTTTTGGGAGGCCATCCCATATGATACCAAGTCTCACAAATTCTTCGACAGCAATTTTGAGACAACAAATGGATGAAAGTAACCATGAAATGGTACAAATGTTAGCACAAACTCTAAGTACAGTACTAAATTCACTCATTCAGACTGCCATACAGTCGAATCAATAGATGACAGCACAAATGACGCGCATGGCTGAATTCTTTGGGGTGCCCCAAGTTGCTTAACTACCCCAAGTTGTTCGACAGCCCCAAAGAGTAACAATAAGATTAAATCAAGGGGTAATCATGGAAGAAGATTTGACCATTAATCCAAACCCCCAAGTTCCAAGGGTCGAAGTAGAACAACCAAGAATAAAGATACCTCGAAACCATCGAGAAATCGATCAGGACGTTATTCTGGCTAATAGAAACCAAAATGCTGACGAATTAATACAACAAGTTCGACACCAGAACTATGGGGCGGATAATAATTTAACCGCTATGATCGAGAGAATCATGCTTCAAAACGGGATGAATGTTGGTTTCCATAGACCAAACTTTACATCCCCATTGTCAGAATATATTCTGCAAACGGACTTACCACCTAGGGGAAAAGTCCCAAAATTCACTAAATTCTCAGGGGATACGACAAAGTCGACTGTCGAACATGTGGCTAGATATTTGATAGAGGCAGGAGAAATAGCAAATAATGAAAACCTTAGAATCAAATACTTCCCAAGTTCCTTAACTAAAAATGCTTTTACTTGGTTCACTACCCTCCCAGCCGATTCGATCCACAACTGGAACCAGTTAGAGAGATTGTTCCATGAACAATTTTACATGGGTCAAACCAAGATAAGTCTAAAAGAATTGGCTAGTGTAAAAAGAAGGTTCATAGAGCCAATTGATGAATATCTAAATAGATTTCGACTACTCAAAGACAGATGCTTTACCCAAGTGCCTGAGCATGAATTAGTTGAAATAGCAGCAGGTGGACTGGATTATTCGATTAGGAAAAAATTGGATACACAATACCTGAGGGATATGGCCCAACTTGCTAATAGGGTTCGACAAGTAGAACGCCTTAAAGCTGAAAAGGCTAAAAATGCTAAAACTCTTCGACGAGAAAGGTTAACTTATGTCGAAATGGATGATGATGATCCAGAGAATACAACGATCCTATAGATTTCGAAGAAGGCGAAATTGATTTAGCTGAACTAAAACATGGACCACCATATTCTTGTAAATTGTTGGTGCCATCAAATGGGAAAAATCCTGTGGAACTTGAAAAAAATAGTGATAAATTTCCTAAGAAAACTTATAGTTTCGACATATCCAAGTGTGACGAAATATTCGATCTATTAGTTAAAGATGGACAGATGATAGTGCCCCCAGGGGACAAATTGCCTCCTTTAGAACAAAGAAAGAAAAGAGGTTTTTGTAAATATCATAATTTTTTGGGACATAAAACCTCACAATGTTTCCTTTTCAGGGATCTCGTTCAACATGCACTGAATGAAGGAAGGCTGAAATTTGCTGATAAACCAGCAATGAGAATCGACACAAACCCGCTGCAAGCAGAGGCTCATTATGCCGAACCAATTGGCATTCATATGGCAGAAGTGTCTGAAGATTTCATCACAAAACCCATCGTCGGAAGATTCACTGGGAACATCTCCAGGAAAACAATCGAAGGGGTGAGAAAGGCCACTGAAGGCCTGGATTCGAAAAAAGAAGTTGACCAAGCGTCAAACAAGAAGGTTGTTGTTGGCCTGAAACTGATCAACGGGGTTACTGAAAGCTCCAGCAAAAGAACCACCACAGGTTCTTATTTGGCAACTGCAAAGGGTTCGACAGAAGCCTTGGAGGCCAAAATGTAGAAGATGAACCTAACTGCCAAAAGCAACATGCAGGTTAATATGGTCGAAGTCTTTGGAGCCAGAGTTTCAGAGGAAACCCTTCGACAAGAGGAAGTAAACAAAACTGCATTCCCAAAGGAGGATGAAAACTTGGCAGATTTTTTGCATAGATTCCAAAAGAAGAAATCAGAAGTTATGCTATGCCCTAGGTGTAGCTCTATTTTTGATAAAAAGGCCGCTAAAAACATACAGGTGATGCGGACTGTAAAAGCAAAACAGGGCACCAATGCCCAACAAAGAATGGGTCCAGAAATTCAATTTGACCCCAGAAGGGGACATCAACAAAGACCCATGACTCAGGAAAGGAGGCCACCAACTTTCAGGCCTCCAACTAATATGCCTACTGATACCTGAATGAATACCATGGGAAGGAAACGACCAAATGAAGAAAGGTGGCAGGCATTCTACGTACCAAGAGGTTCCTCTCTAGATTACAGAAAGGAATACAATGCCTCTGCGTCGAACAAAATGACCCATGTGTCGAGCAACTATAAAGGAAAGAATACTATGTCTCGTTCACAATGGAGGAGGTTTCAAAGACGGCGAAAGGCTGAGAAAGAGGCAGTTGGACCTCATCCAGAACTTAGCACTAATGTGCAGAAAAGACAAAAGAAACCTCTGGAGAGAAATCCCGTGCCCTGGGCGGAAGAGTGTGGGTTGAATGATGATGACTCCGACTCTAGTGACAGTTTGGACATCATGGTGAATGTCATATCTGTGCTGCCCAAAGAATATAACCGAGAGGTTGAAGTCGAAGAGACTGTCCTAATGGTTGAACAGGAACTGGCTAGACACAAGCCAATATGTTATTAGATAATGAACAATGGATGCGTGGAAGAACAAAACGCATTCTTTGAACCCCCAACAGAGGCAATGAAGAGCCATCTGAAACCACTGTTCATTAGAGAAAAAGTTGGAGAGGTAACCATAAACAAAATTCTGGTTGATTGTGGGGAAACCATTAATATCATACCACAATTCATGCTGGAAAAGTTAGGCAAAGGAGATGCCAACATAAATCCACACAACATGGTCTTATCCAACTACGAAGGGGGCATTGGCACCACAATGGGTGTCATTCAACTCGACCTCAAAGTGGGATCAATCCTTCGACCTACCATGTTCATGGTTATTTCAGCAAAACCCAACTACAATCTACTCCTTGGTCGAGAGTGGATACATGGCATTGGAGCAGTGCCATCTTCGATGCACCAAAGGGTCATAATGTGGCGCCCAGATGGCATTATGGAGAACATTGAAGCAGACCATAGTTATTACCTGGGTGAAATAAATAGTGTCGGAAAGAATGATTTCGACAGGAACTTGGCTCACATAGGGCCTTGTAACCCACCAGAGTTTGATTTGACTCCAACTCCAAATGCGTTCTGCTCTCTATACCTGCACTCCGATTATGGTTTCCAGTGGGATAGAGAAGATTTATCCAACATAGAATTTGGAGGAGTCAGTGATATACGGCCAACAGGTTGGGGCAGCGAATTTGATGATGATGACTGAGTCATCAACTCTCCAAAAGATTTCGGCCTATGTGGCCGAAAATAGAATGATAGCGGCTTTAGAGGCTGAAGTTAAATATGTGGCTTCCAAGGCCAATGAACAAGTTCTGTCGAAGACAGGACCTGGGAAAGATTTCGACCCATAGCCTCCCGACTTGGGAAGGAAAGACTTTATAGACTAGAGGTTAGACGCCATCTATGATGACAAACCTCTTGGTTTCGAAAAGGACCCACTGGCGAACAATGTCAGAATGTTGGCACAAGATCCTCTAGAAGAGGTAAATCTAGGTGAAGGTCCTGTGAACAGGCCCACATACATAAGCGCAAAAATGGATCCAGGACTCAAGGTCGAAATGATTAAATTACTGAAAGAGTTCAAAGATTACTTCACGTGGGACTATGACGAGATGCCTGGTCTCGATAGAGGATTGGTCGAATTGTAGTTACCAATAAAGCCTGGAAAGAAACCCGTTAAGCAGACTCCAACACGGTTTGCACCAGAGATTTTATCAAAGATCAAAATAGAAGTCGAAAGGCTACTGAAGTGCAAGTTCATTAGAACGACCATGTATGTCGAATGGATTTCAAATATTGTACCTGTTATAAAGAAAAATGGTACCTTGAGGGTGTGCATTGATTTCAGAGATCTCAATGCTGCAACACCCAAAGACGAATATCCAATGCCAGTGGCGGAAATGCTTGTGGATTCTGCCGCTGGTTTTGAATACATGAGTATGCTGGATGGCTACTCTGGATACAATCAAATCTTCATTGCTGAAGAAGATGTGTCGAAAACGGCCTTTTGTTGCCCTGGGGCTTTAGGCACCTATGAATGGGTAGTGATGCCTTTTGGTCTAAAAAATGTAGGGGCAACGTACCAAAGAGCCATGAATTCGATCTTCCATGACTTTATTGACACTTTCATGCAAATTTATATTGATGATATTATTGTCAAATTTGTTTCAGGGAAGGTTCATATGGATCATCTTCGACAATCCTTTGAGAGGATGAGACGTTATGGCCTGAAGATGAATCCTCTGAAATGTGCTTTTGGTGTAAAATCAGGAGATTTCTTAGGTTTTGTGGTCCACAAGAAAGGTATCGAGATAAACAAAAAAAAAACCAAAGCTATCTTGCAAGCCAGAGCGCCAACTAACAAAAAGGAATTGCAATCCTTGCTTGGGAAAATAAATTTCCTAAGGAGATTTATATCCATCTTAGTGGGAAAACGCGA
This sequence comes from Vicia faba, assembly GCA_948472305.1. Classification (NCBI taxonomy): domain Eukaryota; kingdom Viridiplantae; phylum Streptophyta; class Magnoliopsida; order Fabales; family Fabaceae; genus Vicia; species Vicia faba. Next base: position 679,301,363 of record OX451735.1, on the reverse strand, counting down.
GCCTTTTCTCCATTACTTCGACTCAACAAAGGAGGATTTTAATGGAAGGAAGAACATCAAGAGGCCTTCGACAAAATCAAAGAATACCTCATTAAACCACCTATTCTGGTGCCTCCTTGTCGAAGTAGAAGTATGAGACTATACATAGCTGCGTTAGATAAGACTTTAGGTGGCATGCTGGCTCAGGAGGACGAACATGGTGTCAAAAGGCCCATATACTACCTCAGTAGAGTTTTAAATGATGCAGAAACTAGATATAACGAAGTTGAAAAACAGTGTTTATGTCTATATTTTTCATGTCCAAAACTTAAGCAATATATAAAGCCAGTTAATGTTTATGTTTCGTCTCATTTTGACGTTTTTAAGTATATGTTGTCAAAACCCATTCTGCATAGTAGAGTTGGCAAATGGGCACTTGCATTGACTGAATATTCATTAACTTTCATGCCTCTTAAGGCTATAAAAGGCCAAGTGGTTGCAGATTTTATAGTCGACCATTCTGTACAAGAAAGATCACTAAATTATTTGGAGATCGAACCATGGAAACTTTACTTTGATGGATCTCGTTATAAAGATGGAGTTGGATTCGGAGTCCTTATTATTTCTCCAAATAAAATTCCAACAACATTTAAGTACAAAATAGATGGAGATTGTTCGAATAATGAGGCTGAATATAAAGCATTAATTGTAGGCCTTGAAATATTGTTGGAATTGGGGGGCAACTCAAGTCAAAATAATGGGAGACTCAGAGTTAGTCCTAAAACAAATTACGAAAGAATATAAATGCATAAAAGAAAACCTTATTATGTATTTCGTAATAGCCAGACGGTTGTTGAAAATTTTTGAGGCAGTTAACATTCGACACATACCCAGATTGGAAAATCAAGCAGCCAACGATTTGGCACAAATTACTTCTGGGTATAAAGTTTCGAAAGAGAGGCTGAAACAGGCAATCGAAGTTAGGGGAAGAGTAACTGCCACCAAATTATTTCCATCAGATTTAAAGACCACAAAGTTAGGATATACTGATCATGAAAATTTTGAAATATCGTTCATAGACAATCTAAAAGAGCAGAATTGGAGAAAGCCTGTAGTGGACTATTTACAAAATACAGCAGCTTCGAAAGAACGAAAGATAAAGTACAGAGCGCTGAGTTATGTGTTGTTGGGAAATGAATTATTTAAGAAAACGCCAGAAGGTGTGCTCTTGAAATGCTTAAGTGAAACAGAAGCATATGTGGCCCTTTCTACCACACACGCTGGGGCATGTGGAGCACACCAAGTAGGCCAAAAAATGAAATGGTTATTGTTTCGACAAGGCTTATATTGGCCCACTATGCTAAAAGATTGTGTTGAGTTTTCCAAAGGATGCCAAGAATGCTAAAAACATACAGGCATTCAACATGTGCCAGCAAATGAACTTCACTCGATTGTGAAACCTTGGCCTTTTAGAGGATGGGCTTTGGATCTCATTGGAGAAATTCGACCAGCATCTTCTAAAGGTCAGAAGTATATATTGGTGGCCATTGATTATTTTACTAAATGGATCAAAGCGATTCCTTTAGTCAATGTAGACCAGGAGAATGTTATTGAATTCATTCAAAAGTACATCATATACTGGTTTGGGATCCCTTAAACAATAACTACAGACCAAGGATCAGTCTTCACGGGTCGAAAAATGCAATATTTCGCTGCAGAAGTGGGGTTTAAACTGTTAACATCTACGCCTTATTATGCACAAGCTAATGGTCAGGTCGAAGCAGCAAACAAAGTGGTGATCAGTTTAATAAAGAAACATGTGGGAAAGAAACCCAGAAACTGGCACAAAACACTAGATCAAGTCCTGTGGGCATGTCGAACGTGTCCAAAAGAAGCTACAGGGAAAACACCATTTCGCCTAACCTATGGTCATGATGCAGTGTTACCAGTGGAAATCCACTTGCAAGCGACAAGGATTCAGATACATCATGAGATCCCTTCCGAAGTTTATTGGAACATGATGTTGGATGAACTAGTAGACTTAGACGAAGAAAGGTTGAAAGCTTTGGATCTTTTGAGACTACAAAAGAGACGAGTCGAGAAATCTTACAATCGAAGGGTAAAGTCCAAGACGTTTCAACCTGAAGATCTAGTTTGGAAAGTAATACTCCCAATGGATCGAAAGGACCGAAGCTTGGGAAAATGGTCCCCTAAGTGGGAAGGACCTTTTAAGATTGTGCAAGCTTTCTCAGGTGGAGCCTATGATATCGAAGAGTTAAGCGAAGATCGAAGACTCTTGAAGGTAAATGGTAAATACTTGAAAACGTATAGACCTATGCTTCAAGAGATAAAAATAAATAATATATAATCACTAATTATAAAGAATGCCAAAATGGAAACTTAAATGATTTTCATTAAAGGTGCCAAAATGGCTCTGAAATTGTTACAGAATGTGATTACATAATAGAGAGAAACAAGATTCAGAAGGGAAGATTAGCTTTAATCTGGAGGTACTTAATCCTTTGCAATTCTAGCCTTCAATCACATAAAGCTTTTGATTGGTGAAGGGTTTCGAGCTTAGCATCCAGAGATTGAGCTCGATCGACATGTCTTAACCCTTCAGCCAATTCTTCTTGGCTTTCTAACTCAGTGTTCACAGCAAGAAGCTCCTCTTTCTTTTTGCCGTTGGCAGCGAGTTTTGCTTCCAAATCTGCAATTTGTGCTCTCAACTGAACATTGTCTTGATCAATCTCCTCGACCTCCTTTTGCCTAGCCTCTTGGGCCTTCGACAAGTCCTTTACTCTAGAAGTGGATTCAGTGGAAGCATGCCAGGCAGCAGCCACTTGGCCATTGGCTTCCTCAATATCACGATTAATGATTCTTTGACGATTGAAGTCTGCTGATACTTGCTCGACAATAGAGAGTAAATCCAGGATTATACTGGCTACATCCGGAGGGGCAACAAGAAGATCGACAGCTTTCAAGATAGTCTTTAGATAGGAAGGCGCTGCTGGTTCCCCCTCTAAGGTTAACATCAAATCTCTTTTAAATATTTTTGCTTTAACCTTTTGAAGAGCCTCGTCGAGAGGGGAAGTCGAGGTAGATCTGCCAGATGCAGTCGAGGCACTGCGATCAGAGGAGCTCTCTCGACCCTCCAAGATTGCAGTCAGATAACCTAACGGATTTTGTTGCTTCAGTAAAGCCAAATCCTTTTTGGTTCTGGATCCCGTCGAAGGGATGCTTGCGTTGGCTGTAGTAACCACGTTAGGTACTTGAGTAGGAATTGTCTAAGTACCTGGAGGATTTTGGTTTCCTTCAGCAAAAACTTCTTCACCCTCAGCTTTTGGGATCTCCACATGTTCCCTCTCTGTTTCAGTTTCGACGCCAGTGATACCTTCCTCCTCAGTCTCTTGCCCTTTGACCAGAGGAATCCTAATCTCCTCTTGATTTCCTTCAGCTTCTTCTTCATCAGCTTCTTCTATGGTTTCGTGCTGGGGTTCAGAAGTCTGATTTACTTCGTCAGCTGAACTCATGAAGGAGTCTTTCGCTGAAGAGGGTCTGTAGGTAGGAATCCCGTCACTATTCAAGCAAGTGGTCGATTCCTCGACATGAGTAGGATTTTGTGTCGAAGTGCCAGCAGTGTCCTGGAAAATAGAAAGAATTTATTGCTTTTAAAAGTGTCACAAAATAAAAGAAAATGAGAGAAGTACATAACAAGCAGTTGAAGTAGATACCTGTACTGGGATTTCAGCACCAGGACTAGAGTTGTCACTTTCACTAGGATTGTTTAACCTAGCGATCACCTGTTGTTCAGTGGGTTCATTGATGATGATAGGAGGTAGCCTGCCAGCCGTAGTTTTAATCCTGATTTTTGGACTGGTTTCAACGACAGGAGTTGGTTTTGTCAATCTTCGTATCTGCAAAGGAACAGGTGGAGACTCCTCTTCTTCATCGCTAGAGATTTGGATCTCTTGAACCTTCCGCTTTTTAGGAGTTGGTTTCTGAGCTTATAGAAAACCAAGTCGAGAAGATCAATAACTACGTCAGATAAAACTAAGGGTAAAAAGGAAAGGTAAGTACCTTAGGAGAGGGATTGATAGCAGAGTCTCCCCCTTTTGTACTCTCAGCGGTTTTCTTCGAAGCAACCTTCTTGACATCTAAACGGAAGGCAAAACAGCTATAGTTAATTAGGTGTTGAAAAAACAAATCTAAGACGAAGGGATGGAAAAAGGAATACCTTTTTTGACTCTGTCAGGAACCAGTTTGAACGCCTCACGTAGATGGTGGGCGAAGTCCTTCTCATCGAAGAACTCTTCCTCATAATAATGTTTCCACCATGTCTCAAAAGTGGTAGAGTTCAGAAAATGAAGGTTAAAGTCGAACAGGGTCAGTGTAGTTTGACCAGAATACCTACCAATATGCTTGGTAGCGGCATCCTCTGAGTAATCTGCATTATAAAAGAGTAGCAGTTTCTCTCGAGGGTATATAGGAGAAGGAAGCAATTGAGCAATGCCAAACTGTCGAGAGACAAGATTGGGTTGATAAGCAATTAAGCTCAATTGGTTCTTCGAGCTCTTAAATCTTAAAGGCATGATCCCGGGGCAGAAAAACGCTTCCCACATGCACACGAACTCATCAACCACATCATCTTCTTCATCTGAAGGATATGGTCTAGTGAACCATTTCGGGCCAACTTTTCGACTGGCAAAGGGAGCCATAGTCGAAACAAAGCTTTTTCGCTCCGCAAACATCATTATGAAGCTTGTAAATGCCTTTTGAAACTATTGGCCTTCATCAGTGGGAGTTAGCAATGCCAACCTGGTTCCTTCGACTCTCCTGTTCAAGATTTCAGGAGCTTCTTCATTGATGTTGTTCTTTTGATGGAGGAAGGATTCGAAGGTGGCGTTAAGCCACAGTTGCAGAAGCCAGAAGGGACCAGATAGCATCAAACTTCCTCTGTCTCCTAGAACCTTAAGTTGAGTCACACCATTACTGATGGACTCATATAAGTTGGCCAAAATCAATTTGGCCAAGCAAAGAGGGTATTTGTGATGGAGCTGTGTTGCAAGCGTCAGCATCTTTTTCGTCACCTACAGTGATTTAGTGCAGAAAACAAATCGAGACAGCCACATGGCCAAGAAGGCTACGTGCTCCACCTCTGACACGGTATTTGAGGCCTTGTCATGAAAGTGGTTTATGAAGGTGGTATAAGTGGGTTTGGTAGCAGCAAACCCAATAGGATCCTCAGACAAGTCTTCAGGGTCGAAATAGTCTCCCGTGGGTCGAAGACCAGTGATGGCAGCTATGTCGAACAAAGTAGGGGTCATCATCCCACAAGGAAGATGAAAAGTGAAATGTGCACTATCCCAAAAGTACAATGAGGATACCAGCATAAGGGGGCAATAAGGTAACCCTGTCTTCGACAACATCACTAAGTCATAGATGCCCATCTCCTTCCAGACAGAAGCTTGCACCCTCTCCATTTTAATCAACCAGTCGGGGTATTCAGAAGAAAGGTTAGGGCTTGATCAAAAGATTTGATTCCCTTTGTTCATGAACTGGAGGTTGATATCATCAGTAGTTTGAGGATGTTGTTGGTTAGTCGGTGTAGCATCTTCAGAATCAGCCCTAGGTTTTTTGGCACAACCTATGGGTTTAAGCCTTGGGTGTGTAGGAAAAAAGGCACAGTTTTTTAAGGGATTTTCGACACATGAAGATAATGGGCCGGATATAGCATACATCTTTCTGCCATATCTGACGGGAATAAGGAGTTAAGAATCATAGGCTTCTCGCCATTCTCTCATAGGTTTAGCAATGTACCTGTTTGTCGAGGAAGAAAGAGGGTTAGTGGAAAAGATCTCTGGTGGTTTCTGAACATCATTAGCATTCTTTGGTTGCGGATTGTTTGGGGAATTAGAGAGAAAGGACATTGTTAGAGACTTAAGAGAAAGAGCGAAGGTGACAATACAGTGTTGTGAGAATGCAAGGGGTTTGGAAAAGCTGAAGATGATAAAAGTTCTAAATAGAGAAGCTTGGAAGTATTTATAGTCTTCAGAAGTGGGACATGTCTCGTCAAAGGCATTTAATGTTTCGCAGGTAGTGGGGCACGTGGCAAGGCATGGAACGATTACCGTGCATGCATTGGGAAACGTTGGTACATGCTTGCCTAGATTATAGGAATAAGGCCATCATGGCAAGCGTGGTAACGGCAGTTTTGAAGAGACATTTTGGAAAAAGTAATGATGGTTTTACCAGGTGTAGCAGCTGTCGGAAGGCGAAAAGCACACATCAAAGCTTGGTGAACAACTGGGAAGACAGGTGTCGAATGGGAAGTTCAAAGAATGGCTATTTCTTTGAGTGTCGAAATAGACATTCTTGGGGGGAAATTTGTTGGCTCCCAAATTTGACACTTACTATATTTGGTCTCTTTGACCAAACAACTGGAAATGAACTAAACCAGGAGGTATAATTCGACGCATGAGATAACTTAAGGAAAAGGATCCAAGGTATGATAAAAAGCTTCGACCAAAGGTTCATTCGACTGAAGCAGATGTAGGTTGTTCGACTGAAGGAAAGTGTTCGCGCCTTGGCACATGGGACGAAGACCATTTTGAAATTTGAATTATTGGAGGGAAAGGTGGTTTTCATCAGCGTCTAAGGGAAGAGAACGTGGCAAAAAGTTATGGGTCGAGAGGCATGCAGAAGACACTTGTCTTCATCCTAGCGCAGAATGTCCCCTCGACGGTTACCTACTTTTAGTATAAATTAAGAAGTTTGTGTAATTTTTAAGTGTGTTCAACTTATGGTACTAAACCTCTCAAATATTATCCAAGTAACTACTGCATGAGAAAGGATAAAAAGCAGAGAAATGTACGTTAGAAACACCTTTTTTACTTAATAAAAGTCTTTCTTGCAAAGTTATCTTTTTACTTCTTTTACTTGTATTTTTATGCTTTTATTTACTGTTCAACAATCTTAAACATCTCTCCCCTGGGTCAAACGACGTTCTTCCTTCTTACTCATTTTACATAAAGATTAGCATATGTTCTGGGATTAGTTTGGTAGATCCCGCAAGTAAACCAAAAACTTACCTTTTTGGAGACCAGCGGTTGTTTACCAAAAACAACGGTAAACAGTCTCGTGAGGGGAAATCTTGATAAAATGAGAGGGAAAATTTTGGGGTACAACATCTGCCATTTGTGATCTGAAGGTGGAAGAGGATTGAACACTTATAAGTGCCCAGAAATTTGCACTCACATGTGCACGAAGTAACACTGTTGGTTGATTATACTTCTTGAATGGGCTTAAAGATTCCATTCGGAGAGATGTCCGAATATCTTCAGAGATGGGATTATAGATGCCATCCAGAGTAACTATTGATAGGAATATCATAATAAGTTTATGCCTGACTTTGTCTTAGAAGATGTATTTGGAATGAGTCTATGCTCGACTTTGCCAAAAGAATATCAGAGTGAATCTACGCTTGATTTTATCCGAATGATGTACTAGAATGAGTCTACGCCCCACTTTGTCTAGAAGATATGTCTGGAATGAGTCTATGCCTGACTATGTCCAAAAATAATACCAGAATAAATTTATGCTTGATTTTATCCGGATGATATACTAGAATGAGTCTACGCTCGACTTTGTCTAGAAAATATGTTTGGAATGAGTCTACGCCCAATTTTTTCCAAAAGAGTTTCAGAAGGAATCTACGCTTGATTTCATCTGAACTAGAATATGTCTATGCCCGACTTCAACTAGGAGAGGTATTGGAAGGAGTTTATGCCTGACTTTTTCCTAAAAGAGTTTCAGAAGGAATCTATGCTTGACTTCATCTAAATTAGAAGACGTCTATGCTCGACTTCAACTAGAAGAGGTATTTTTCAGAATGACTCTCTGGGGAAAGTTCCTAAGTAGCTACTTGTTAGATTTAGCCTCCGAGGGAAATGCTTGTCAGAACTCAGTTTTTGAAGGAAATTGTCTGGCCATGTAGATAGTCGCCTCATCCTATTTCAGGAAATACTCTGAGACCTGTTAGAAAATTGTTGATGATGTTCATTTGTTTGTGAACTTTACCTGAAAAGACAAAGTTAGTATTTATGCAATGTCATGATGTATGTAGTGCATTGCATAATGGTGTTCTTAAAGCAAATGATAGCGTGTTATACGCGTTTCGTATGCATATGCTATGATAAAGGATGTAGGAATGTGAGATGTTGTTGAAGTGTCTCAGTTGCTCCATGTAACATCTTTGATCGAGAAAATAAATCCAGGACTACTACTGGGGATGGCAACAATAATTCTTCAATCTTGTATAGAATGTCTCTGCTGGGGAATTTCTGCTTGCTATGTGAGGAAACTCCACTGGGGAATTTGAATTCTGCTTGAGGGGAAGAGTTCAAAAACATTGGTCGTTCATCGCTCTATTGGAGATTTCAATTCTTGTATACCCTAACTGGGGATAAAAGAGATGAATAACCTTTTGGGGTGCCGTCTGACCGCTTCTGATATGGATGTTGACTCATCTGAGGAGATTGTAGTACAAAGAGACAAAAATACTAGTAAGAGGAAAGCATCGTGAAATGATAGGAGAGTATAAATACAATATATAGCTATGTGTAAATGATCTCGTCAGGTTTCAACTCTGCTATTTGTAACACCCCAATTCTACCCCGACAAATTATATAAATAAATCAGAGTTATAAAATTCAATCATGCAAACGAATCGGGACGTCACAAATTCTTCTATCAAAAATTCATTGCATTCTGTTGTACCCCAAAATTTTCCCTCTCATTTATCAAAACTTTTCTCACAAGATCTCTTTGACTCAAGACTAGATTAAGGTTTGGTCAGCTCAAGACATCTCATCATGCACTGATGACCCAAAATTAGGGTTTGATTTTGCACAAGGATTTTTGGACTATCAATGCTTCATGTGACTTTCAAACATCATTATGGACCCCTAATATCACTCATGACAAGTTTCAAGCCTTGAACCATATTTTTGATCAATCAATTGGATAGTTGACCTAAAATTCAGCTCTATTAAGGAAAAAGTCAACCATGGCCAATTTACAGTCAAACTTCATCATTTTTGATCAACATAAACATTTTAGACTCATTTGTATCATTTGATCAAGTTTGGATCACAAATCCTCAAGAAATTTGATCAAATCACCAAAATGGGCAAAATGGTCAAAATTAGGGTTTTGATTGAGGAAGGGCAATTTCTGATTTTTAACCTAGCAAATGACCAAATTTGTTAAGGCATGATTTCAAGGATTCAATTTCATCATATTGACCTTATTACATGGCTCAAAACATTTCAGTTTCATTGAATTGACAGATGAAATTTGCAGTCAACTGATCAAAACTCAACTGTACACTGAAAAGTCAAACTTTGACTTTTTGGTCAAAATCAAATGCCAAGGGTCATAATTAATCAAAACATATCAAAATGTGAAACTTGTTCATCAAGAAATCCAAATTTGAAGATTAGGGTTTAAATTTGAAAATTTTCCTAACTTAGAAATTTTCTAAGTATAGAAAATTTTCTTATTTTTTCTCAACTTTAGGCCATTTTTTCACCATGATGCATAATGATTCAAAGAAAGTTCCCAACATGAAAGTTGTAGACCTCCATGAAGTCTACAACTTTTCTTCACACACTTTTCCACAAAGATGCTTGAATCTCAAGATATAAATTTATGAATACATGGTCATGAACTAAATAACTTAGTGAAATTTTGCCCTAATTTAGGCAGATTTTGGACCCAACTTCATGGCAATTTTTCACCTAGTTACAAGAGGTATCTCAAAATTAATTTCAAAGATGAGTTATATATCGCATTGCAAGCATTCCAAAATGTCCAAGAACTCCTCAAGATCATTTTTGAGTTGAGAGAATCGAAGAGATAAAGTTGGCAATTTCTCACTTTTTGTCCAAGCCATTTCATGAAGAACAAAGTCCCAATCAGTACCTATGCTTCCTAATCCATGATTTACAGGTCCCAAAATTGTTCCTCACTCCTTAATTTAATGCTTACTCAGTTGACAAAGCTTTGATCCATGCCCTAGAGCCATTACACAAGTTGTAATTCCATAAATGGCATAAAGTGACCATTGCCATTTTGAAAAAGCTCAACTTTTGCCACTTTCCAATTCTTGAGCATTGCACCTGTCTCCATTTCACATACAAGTCTTACATGCCTAAAGCAATTTGTTCAAGTTTATACCAACCCTAAGAGAGCAAGTACAAGCATGGCAAGCCTTGTCCCTTCACTTTACTTCAAAAGCAATAAAGGTTGCAGAAAGGTGGAAACTGGCACATCTGTTGGAGGGTTGACATGAAACTGATTCTATACTAATATACAAACATAATACAACCCAAGACACGATTGGTGGAGACCTTAAACACTCCCAAGCTTAAAAACACCAGAAAACTGTCAAACTTGCAGTTTTTGGCATAAGCATACCAATCTCTCATTTGGCTCGTGCGTTTCCATTCTTGATCATCAAAACATCTTACCTACTTGATATCAAACCAATCCAGACCTTCATCCCTGTTCTGTAACCAATTCTCCATCATCTGCCATTTTTGTTTTCAAAGCTTGCAGGTTGACTTGGCCAAGGAGTTTCAAGCACTTTCAGAGCAAGGCAAGGGTGGGAATACATTCAAGGAAGTTCAAGGAAGCTCAAGCAAGCATCAGGACTCCATCAAACTCACTCCAGTTCCATCCACGATTCCAACTGAAGGAGGTAAAATCTCAACTTCTATCTTCTTATACAGGCAGCCATTGGCCACGATTTGTGAATGAATAATGTAGTCCTCATTGCAACGAAACTGTACATACCTTTATCTTGCATTTATTTTACCCCAGTGGCAAAGAAGCGCGCTGGTAAGACTCATGTCATGGGTTCGAACCTTGGCGTTACTTTTGTTTTTTTTACACTTTTCTTCTTTCCATTTTTTCCTATTTTTTACAGGTTTGGGCTTAGCATTTTTTGCTAATACATTACTGCCAGTTTTGCTACATCACCCCCTGCCAATTTTTTTATATTATTTTTTTATTTTCATTTTTAATATATTAAATATTTTCTTTGATGCATAAAAAATCCTAAAAAATGTAAATTTCATAATATTGCATTTTATTTTATTTTAGTTTATTTTTCACATAGAAATATATTTTTATTTTTAATATATACCATATATTTCTTAATAAACTTGTATAATATAATTGAAATATATTTAGTTTATTTAAGTTATTCCCTTTTTCATTCCATACTCATAAATATTTAATTTGCATATATAAAAACTTTATCTTTTTATACAATATTATTTATTATTTTAATACAAAAAATACATTAAAAAAATAGTATATAAGAACCTTATTTTCTTAAAAAAATAGTAATTAGGGTTAAGCCTCCCTTTTTAAAAAATTAATTAATTTCTTTTCCTTATAATTTTAGGTTTAGATTAAAATTCCTTTTACATAAAAACAAAACAAAAATCTTTTCTTACATATACATTGCATTGCATCTTTAAATATTGTATTTTATTTATTCTAATTCGTACAAATTCGATTTGGTTGTAATAATTTATTTAGGTTTACATTTTTGTAAGTCCCCATTCAAATTTGTATTCCCCCTCCCATAAAATTGTTGTAATAGCTTAGTAATATTTACATTACGCAATTTACCGCTTTACATGCCATGATTATTAATTAGGGTTTGTATGATAAGATCGAAACAAAGCAAAATAGTAAACTCTAAATACAAGATAAAACTAAAGCATGAAAATGATACACTTGCACACAAGCATCCTTAGGGTTTCTCCACTTGGTTGCCTTGTATGAAAATGGCCATATTACGCATGCGAAGTATCTTGGCAAAACAAACAAATATAAAGATCATAGTCCCTCGATGACGCTATTCAAAAAGTTGCCTTACAAAATGATCTTGGTCCCTCAAAATGCTAAGATACTTTGCCAACATTGTTAATCATGGCTATACGATGACTCACGCCTAACCCGTTTACATCCAAAGATAGGGTTGCTTACAAATAATGGCAAGACAACAATGTCAAAGGAATAGAAAATGCACAAGAAAGATATTTGAGTAGGTATATTGCTTCTAGTTACTTGCTCTATTTCAAAACAACTATCCTTGCTATTTTCAAAATAAACACACACATTTCCAAACATTTTACAAACATTGAAAACATTTTCAAAAGACAAACATCTTTGTATACATTCTTACGAACGAGAATCATTGCAAGTGATCTAAGCAAGTAACTAAGAGACCATGGAAAACCATGGATGAAAAGGATGCTAATACCTTCCCTTTTCATAATCTACCCCCCCGAACTCAAGAAAACATCTCAAAGGTCTTTCCTGTGCTTTTTCACCTCTCCTTTTGGATATAAGAAAATTCGGTAGCGACTCTTGCTAACTGCAACATTTGGGATAAAACGCAAAAACCCTCAAGTCAGTTCTCCCACCGTATCACAAAACCAGCGACTCTGCTGGGGAATAAAATAAGAAGTGGGGTTACCTTAGGGCTAGATCACATTTATTTGCTTACTTTGTTTGAATTGTTTGCTTTATATTATGGTTCTTTATTTGGGTTTGAATCCTCCACCCGGATTTGGGAAACATTATAGGTAAATAGCAATACATTATGGAAACTGTGCGGGGTATACCGACATGGTCTAAGAAATAGCTATATTAGTGTGACATATTTGTGGGTACCGGTGGCCTTTGAGTTAATCAAAGAGAATACGGGGCCACCGAGTGATGTCATGAATCACTAATGAACTTCTAGAACCCTTTACTTCACCAACTTGGCCTTTAGGATGTAGTGAGATAACCGGCATTGGTGCAGTCCGAAGTTGGTAGATACTCGATACTACACTCATTGAGGTTTGGTTTCTTGGGATATTTTGGTCGCCATTAAAGAGGCTTGATCTGAAACAATGACCAAGGAAACAATCCAGTGATATTGAGCTCCTTAGAACCCGGTTACTATTATTAGGACAGGTTGAGCCAACTAAACTTCAAGAGGGTACTTACCTATAAAACCCCATGCAAGCCTAAACTAAGAACTTGTTTGATTTGCTTGTATATGCATACTTGTACATAACATCAAGGACATCATGAACATCATATGCATCCACTAACCATTTCAAGGATTTTTGAGATTCATCTTTGTTCTTGTTTTGTAGGATATGCATTCACTCCGCAGGAAAACTATCCAAGTCAACCTTGTAAGAATTACTCCACAACTCAAGGAGCTAGCTTCAAGGATCCCTGAGAACTCTCCATTCATCGAGAGGCTTGGTCATCTACTCAACTTGATCACCTCCAACACAGAGGAGGATATGATGAAAGTGCTCTTCCAGTTCTTTGATCCTTTGCATCATTGCTTCACATTTACTGACTATCAGCTTGTGCCCACTTTGGAAGAATTCTCTCAACTCTTGAGGATTACTATTCTTAATCAACTACCTTTCAACGGTACGAAAAGAGATCCAAAGCAAGAAGAGATTGCTCAAGCTCTTCACTTGCACTCATCTGATGTCACAACTCATTGGGAAACTAGAAGTGGTGTCAAAGGCTTCTTAGAAAAATTTTTGTTTGAGAAGGCCCAAAGTTGTTGGAATTCCATAGACTTGCAAACTTTTGAGGAGATTGTGGCTCTTCTTATCTATGGGATGGTCTTGTTCCCCAATCCTGACAAACTCATAGATGTGAGTGCCGTCAAAATCTTCATGTCACACAATCCGGTGCCTACATTGCTAGGGGATATCCTACACTCTTTTCACACTCGTACAATGAGGAAAATAGGTGTCCTTATGTGTTGCACTCCTCTCCTGGAAAGATGGTTTATTTCTCATCTTCCCCAATCAGTCTTAAAGAATGAGAAAGGACTAAGGTGGTCACAAAGGTTAATGACCCTCAAACATTCAGATATTCATTGGTGCTCTCGATCCAAAGAGAATGTTATCATTGTTGACCATTGTGGGGAATTCCCTAATGTCCCTCTACTTGGCATTAAAGGAGGCATCACCTACAACCCATGCTTAGCTTTAAGACAATTTGGTTATGCCCGAAGGGATGGCCCTCATGAGATGCTGATTCAAGGCTTGATATTCGACTATGACAACGACGATCAAGGACTTCGCCAGAGATTCATCCGAGCGTGGAGGATGCTAAACAAGGTGGATAGCAAGACTTTGGGACACAAGAATTCCATCCCTCTTGAGCCTTACCTCAAGTGGGTACGAACCCGCGCTCAAAGTCTTATGATTCCTTATCCTTCCATTCTCCCGGTGATTATTGAGCCTGTTAAGGAAGGAGAAGTTCCATACACTATCCTACATCCTGACATGCCCACATCTCTTGAAGACCTACAAAGGGATTAGATACAGCTCAAAGGAGAGCGAGATACTTTCGAGGCCCAATTCTACGCAAGCGAGAAGAAGGTTTTGGAACTCACTAGGCTACTTCATGAGGAGCAGACTCTAAATGCCTACATCGCACCAAAGAGGATGCGCACTACTTTTTTATCTTAGAGTGTTGTATTATTTTGCCCAAGGGGCATTGATGTACTCAAACTTTGTTTTATTAATATAACTCGTGTTTCTTTTTATTTAAAACAAATTTGAATTTTTAAATCCTTGAAAGCATTGCATGTGCACACATCATTCATCATAACATAAACATGTTTTTTGCAACAAGTTTCCTCATCTCTCTACTATTTGTTTCAGTAAGATGGATCTCGAACAGACAGTCAAATATCTTAAAGCTCAAAACACGCAGTTTCAACAGTTACTCATGACCCTAGCCAATGGGCAAGATGAGTTGAAGACTCTGTTAGCTGAAGAAAGAAAGAAGAAAACAAAGAAAGCCACTGGGGTTTTGAACATGGGGAGAAGGTTTCAGGGGCAAACTAGAAGAACCTTGAATTTTGAAACCACTTCCAGGGAAGGAGAACGAAAAGGAAAAGAAACAGCGGTTCCGTCAGAATCTGAAGAGGAGGAAGAAGAGGAAGACTACTCTGAGGAACAGTACCCTCCGGCTGATGATAAGTACAGACATCTTGAAGATCGTTTAAGCGCTATGGAAATACAAAGGGTACCAGGTCTAGACTTTTAAGAATTGGGGCTAGTGTCGGGAATTGTAATCCCACCAAAGTTCAAAGTGCCATTGTTTGCAAAATATGATGGGGTGTCATGTCCTAAAATGCACCTCCGATCATACGTGAGAAAGATTCATCCGCACTCTGCCGATAAAGACCTGTGGGTGCATTTTTTCCAAGATAGTTTATCCAGAATGCAACTCGATTAGTTTTACCAATTAGAAAGGGCCGACGTCCACAACCGGGAAGACCTTGCCGCAACTTTCTATAAACAATACCAGTATAATGCAGATTTGGCGCCTACACGTACTCAACTTCAGAGTATGGCTATGGCTTCAAATGAGGGTTTCAAAGATTACACGCAGAAATGGAGAGATCTAACTGGGAGAGTACAACCCCCTCTGTCTGAAAGGGAGTTGGTGGATATGTTCTTAGGCACTCTATCGGGCCCTTTCTTCAACCATTTGATTGGGAGCTCATCTGCTGTGTTTACTGAGTTAATACTAACCGGAGAGAGGGTGGAAGCCGGAATAAAAATTGGAAAGATTCAGAAGGATTCATCTGCCTCTACAGCTGTGAGAAAGCCTTTAACCGGAAAGAAGGAGGTATCTGTTATTTATCCATAAAGGAACCATGGGAGAGCTAAGCGCCGACCAATGGTAGGGGCCGTTATGATCCCGAAGCCTACATCTGATCAACCAAGAAGTAACCAACCAAGGATGGAAAGGCCAGTCCGACAATTCACCAGAATTAATATGACTCTAGCCCAGGTATTACCACATCTTCTGAAATCCAATCTAGAAACTTTAAAAGAAGCTCCAAAAAATCCCAACACTGCGTCCCCTCATTACCACCCAAATGCCAGATGCGCATATCATTCCGAAAGTCTGGGTCACGACACTAACAACTGTTGGGCCTTGAAAAAAAATTCAAGACCTTATAGATGCAAAAGAAATTAAGTTTGATGCTTCCGAGAAACCAAACGTCATTTCCGCTCCAATGCCTAGGCATGGTCACAACGCCAATGTTATCGAAGAAGATTTGTTTGTTTCTACAGTGGATAAACTCTTGACTCCACTCCCAATCATTAAGATAAACTTGTTGAAAGCTAGTATATTCCCAGGTTGTAATGAAGACTTCCATCTTTGCTTATGCTCACCAACTCTTTGCCCTCTGTTGAAGACAGGCATCCAACGCTTGATAGACAACCAAAAGATTTTGTTTGAAAATGCTCCTGTTTCACCTGTTCCTGTTGAAGACGTTTCAATCATAACCATCTCCGCCAATCCTTCCAGGGTCCCCAAAAGACCCATTAGGATTACATCGTTTCCGAAAACTACTCCTTTCATAATCACAATGCCCGGGCCGGTCCCGTATGAATCAGATAAAATAGTACCGTAGAATTACGGTGGAGAAATCTACTACCATGGTATCAAACAAGATGGGCTGACTGCCGAAGAAGTAAGCTCTGAAGAAGAAGATTCAGACATTAGAAATATTTCCGGAACTAGTAAGATTACCCGTAGCGGTAGAATCTTCTCTCCAGAGATTGCCCCTCCAAAGGCAGTTTTTGAACCCGTGGCTGTTCCAAAGATTACCTCTATACCAATAATCATATCTGCAAGTGCTCCTACTGGAAAAGACGACACAACCCCTACTGTTATCCCTACCAACACTTCTACTGCTGAAATTCGAGGAAAAATATTCAAGAAGAGCCGGTCCGAATGAAGGCTCAGCCGCTGATTATCCCTGAAACCTCCAAGAAGGAAATGGAGGAGATCCTGAGGATAATAAAGAAGAGTGACTATGACGTGGTTGAATAGTTTGGGCAAACTCCCTCCAAGATCTCCATGCTAGCATTGCTGCTGTGTTCTGAGGCACATGCAAAAGCTCTAGTGATGTTCCTGAAGACAACCCATGTGCCACAAGAGATGTCTGCTGACCAATTCCAAAATTGTGTGGCCAGTTTGACAGCTGATAACGGTCTAGGATTATCTGATGCTGATTTGACACCAAGAGGGAGAAAGTACAACGAGACATTACATGTCTCTGTGGAGTGTAGAGGAATAACTCTGGCCCATGTCTTGGTGGACACTGGCTCATCTTTGAACGTTTTACCAAAGAAAGCTCTCGACAGATTGGGTTGCGAGGGACTGACATTGAAACCCAGTAACATAATTGTGAGAGCATTTGATTGCTCAAAGAGGATGGTCCACGGGGAGGTGGACATCCCCATAAAGGTGGGAACTCAGACTTTCAACTCAACCTTCTATGTAATGGACATCCGCCCGTCTTACTCCTGTATGTTAGGACGGCCCTGGATCCATAATGCCGGTTCTGTCACCTCCACACTACACCAGATGCTGAAATACCCGGTCCATGGAAAGATTATCATTGTCCACGGGGAGGAAGAGTACATGATTAGCCATCTAAATTCTTTCTAGTATGTGGAGTTGAATGGCAAGTTCATTGAAACTCCTTTTCAACATTTCAAAGAAGTCTCTCAAGAGGTAGCAGTAACCAAGGTGGTATCCCCGATCCCCAAGATCACAAGACCTCCGCTTTGGATGTCATATCTAAAGGACGCCGAGGCAGTAGTAGAGGATGGTGGATGCACCATATGGGGGCAGCATCTAGACATTCCGTATAAATCTGACAAGTTTGGCTTAGGGTTTACTTCAAATGCTTAGAAGGTTGTGCGTCGTGCCCGTGCCGGAGGGCCACCTTTGAAGATTAGTAACCGAGAGGTCAACACAATGGAATATGGTGAAGAATATGGCAGCTTGGAGGATTGGATATTTCCTACTGTCAACGGAGGACTTCGCAATTGGGAAGCCAGAGACTTTGTCCCAATAACTTTCATCTCTCAGTAATTTATCTTTTACATTTATGTTGGACTTGTAATATTCACAAAAAATTCGCACATTTAAAACATTGTGTCTTACCCGAGGCACAACGGTCCATTTGTAAGGGTTTTTATTTCATTTTCATATAACATTCAATGAATCATAGATGTTTTTTTCACATACAAACCTTTTGTGCTCATTGTCTTTCTTTTACATTTTATTGTTTAAAGATGGCTATACCCTTACACACACCCACACTCATAAATGCAGGTACCCCTCCATTCCGGATCCCATGGGTAACGATACTGCTATGGCCTTTAGTGACTCTGAGGATCTAATCTACCAAGCCGAAGACGAAGGTGAGGAAGATTGTGAAGTACCAGGAGAATTGGCCAAACTACTACAATAAGAGGAAAGAGCTATTCAGCCTTATGAGGAACCATTGGATACAATCAACTTGGGTACCAAGGAAGATAAAAAGGAAATCAAGGTAGGTGCCAACCTAGAGCCGAGTGTCAAGGAGTGTCTAATTCAGCTATTGCATGATTATGTTGAGATCTTTGCCTGGTCATACGAAGACATGCCAGGACTAGATACAGACATCGTGGTACATCGTCTACCCACAAGAGAAGATTGTCCACCTATAAAACAAAAAGTCCGCCGCATGAGACCTAACATGTCAGAGAAGATCAAAGCGGAAGTCATGAAACAATTCAATGCTGGATTCTTAGCTGTCACTTCCTATCCTCAATGGGTTGCCAACATTGTTCCCGTGCCTAAAAAGGACGGCAAAGTACGAATGTGCATGGATTATAGAGATTTGAATAGGGCCAGCCCTAAAGATGATTTTCCACTTCCCCACATCGATATCCTGGTCGACAATACAGCCCAACAAAAAGTATTTTCCTTCATGGACGGATTCTCAGGTTATAACCAAATCAAAATGGCACCTGAGGACATGGAGAAAACTACATTGGTCACACAGTGGGGCACGTTCTGCTACAAAGTGATGCCATTCGGACTGAAGAATGCTGGGGTAACCTATCAACGTGCCATGGTAGCCTTATTTCATGATATGATACATCATGAGATAGAGGTCTATGTAGATGACATGATAGCCCGATCATAAACTGAAGAGGAGCACCTTGATCATTTGCAAAAGTTGTTTGAAAGTTTGAAGGAGTACAAACTAAGGTTGAATCCAAACAAGAGTACATTTGGAGTCCGGTCCGGTAAACTCTTAGGTTTCGTTGTCAGCAACAAAGGTATCGAGGTTGATCCTGCCAAGGTTAAAGCGATACAAAAAATGCCTGCTCCTCGTATTGAGAAGGAAGTCAGAGGATTCTTGGGACGCCTGAACTATATTGCCAGATTCATTTCTCACCTGAAAGCTACTTGTGAGCCAATCTTCAAGCTATTGGAGAAAGATCAAGTAGTCAAATGGAATAATGAATGCCAAACTGCTTTCGACAAAATCAAAGAGTACTTACAAGAGCCTCCTGTTTTGATTCCACCAGTCGAGGGAAGACACTGATCATGTATCTAACCGTTTTTGAGAACTCAATGGGGTGTGTATTGGGCCAGCATGATGAGTCTGGCCGAAAAGAGCACGCTATTTACTACCTGAGCAAAAAGTTTACCGACTGTGAAACCAGATATTCACTGCTCGAGAAAACTTGATGCACTCTGGCATGGAATGCTCGCCGGCTAAGACAGTATATGTTGACCCATACTACCTTGTTAATATCTAAGATGGATCCGATAAAGTACATCTTTGAAAAGCCTGCTATGTCTGGGAGGATAGCTAGATGGCAGATGATCTTAACAGAATATGACATACAGTACACTACCCAGAAAGCTATAAAGGGCAGTGTGCTAGCTGATCATCTTGCTCATCAAGCTGTAAAAGACTATCAATCCATGAAATTTGAATCTTGGATGAAGACATCATGACATTAGACAACTGTGAAGAAGTCAGACCATATGACAAACCTGAATAAGGATCCCGATGGGCCCTGTTCTTTGATGGGCATCCAATGCACTTGGTGATGGTATCGGTGTTGTAATCATATCTCCGGAAGGGTGTCACACTCCCTTTACTACCAGACTTTTCTTCAACTGTACGAACGACATGGAAGAATACGAAGCATGCATCTTCGGTCTCAAGGCTGCCATAGATTTGGGAATCAAATCCTTAGATGTATTCGGAGATTCAACTTTGGTCATTAGCCAGATCAAAGGAGAATGGGATACTAAGCACCCAAACCTTATCCCTTAGAAAGAACATGTTTTGACATTGCTACCACATTTTGAGCGGGTTACCTTAGAGAACTTCCCGCGAGAAGAAAATCAGCTAGCAGATGCTCTAGCCATAATGTCATCTATGTTTAAACTTAGTTGGGATAACGAGGCTCCCAAGGTCACCATCAAACGAATGGATGAACCAGCACACTATCACGAGATTAATACTGAAAAAGTAGTGGACCATCCTTGGTTTCATGAAGTCAAGAGGTATCTTGAGGCTCAAGAATATCCGGAGGGAGCTTCAATCAATGATAAGAAGTTCTTAAGGACATTCTCTGCTAAGTTCTTCTTAAGTAATGGCATCCTGTATAAACGCAACCATAACTCCATTCTGCTCTGGTGTGTGGATAATAATGAGGCTGAAAAGATCATGGCTGAATTACATGAAGGTACCTTTGGAACTCACTCCAGTGGGCATACGATGGCGAAGAAAATCCTACGGGCAGGCTATTTTTGGTCTACCATGGAAGCAGACTGCTATCAACACTCTCATACCTATCATAAGTGTCAAATTTATGCTGACAAGGTGCACGTACCTCTGGTTCCTCTGAATGTCTTAACAGCGCCTTGGCCCTTTGCTATGTGGGGAATCAATATGATTGGAGAAATCAAGCCTACAACCTCCAATGGACACCGCTTCATTCAAGTGGCCATTGACTATTTTACAAAATGGGTCGAAGCAGCTTCCTTCACATCCGTTACTAAGAATGTTGTTGCCCGATTCATAAAGCATAATCTCATTTGTCGGTACGATATCCTAGAAAGGATCATTACTGATAATGGTACAAACCTTAACAATACTATGATCATCGCCTTGTGCGAGCAGTTCAAGATTCAACATCATAATTCATCCCCCTATCGGCCAAAGATGAATGGTGTCGTTGAAGCTGCAAATAAAAACATTAAAAAGATCATACAGAAAATGACAGTCACCTACAAGGACTGGCATGAGATGCTGCCATTTGCTCTCCACGGGTACCGTACCACAGTTCGCACATCAACTGGGGCAACACCTTATTCTTTGGTTTATGGCATGGAGGTTGTCTTGCCTATTGAGGTTCAGATCCCCTCTTTGAGATTTATGAAGGATGCAGGTTTGAATGAGGACGATTGGATCCAGACTCGACTTGATCAACTAAACTTAATTGATGAAAAGATACTTACTGTTTTTTGCCATGGTCATATGTATCAAAAACGGATGATCAAGGCTTTCAACAAGAAAGTCAGACGCCAGGTATATCAAGTTGGAGATCTAGTGATAAAACGCATTATCTTACCACAAAGTGATCCCATGGGAAAATGGACTCCTACCTATGAAGGACCATTTGTAATGAAGAACATCTTCTCCGGTGGGGCAATGATCTTAACTACCATGGACGACGACGACCTACCGCACCCTGCGAACACAGACATAGTCAAAAGATACTACGCATGAGAGACCCACTAGGTTGACACACCTAGGCAAAAAAAAGGGGCATCCCGGCGAACCAAAAAGGTTTGGGCAAAAATTAGGGATAAAATAAAAAAAATGTGTACACCCAACAAGTTGAAAACCCGAAAGGGCGACTTGGGAAAAAAAGGGTTTCCCGGTGGACTGAAAACCCGAAAGGGAGGTCCAGGAAAAAGTTAGGGAATTAAAGCGTATGACTATGTTCCGTCGGATTACTTTATGGACAACCTCTTGACTTCCACTGACAAACTCAGAGTTTCTAATTGATTCAATCATCTTCAGCCCAAGCAATAAATAGACAAGATATTTGGAGATACGAAGGCCATAGCAGAATGGGAACCCCATGGGATTATCACACATAGCTATATTTCTTTGTATAAATTTTTCTTACTTTTATGGCACCATCCTCTTACTAGGATGTCTGTCTCCTTTGTACAAAATACTCATTTAAAGTTAAATACAAAGATATCTCTTCGAAAGTACAGAGAACTATTTGTCTTTTTCTTTACACTTGTGTTTTATTTGCAAAAACGTCCAACAATTCATTAATGAACATATGCATTTGAACATAATTACTGTTTACAAATAAAAAAAATGAGAAAGACAATTACTGATACGTTGAAAGGACAGGAAAACGTCTTTAGGCTATTCCGTAAGCAATCCTCATAATGCATCATTTAAATCCCCAGCAGAATAAATTTCAAATTATTAATCCCCAATAGAAGTCGTCAAAATTCTCTAGATTCCCCAAGCAGATCTTGCAAGAAGTACGTGGCGTTGCTATCACATTAGAATTTACTTCTCTCAGTAAGAGTTCGTCAGTATTTCAGCTTCAAGACACGAAATTTCAACATATCCTCAGCAGCATTCAAGGATCTATTTTCGTCAATCAAACAGCAATACAGCAAATCAGCTTACATGCACATACATTACATCCATATATCATAAACATTGATAAAACACATATATTGCCTCATACATTTCATGCAACATATTTTGTGTTCCAGCTAACATTTTACCCTTTTCAGGATAAGATTAACAGTTACCATTAACAATATGCAGTCATGATACAATTCAGATACGCTCCAGACACGGTTACCATTCTGATACTCATTCAAGATTTCCAATTCAGATACATTACAGATACGCTCCAGACGCGGATGCCATTCTAGTACTCATTCAGATTCAACTTTCAGATACAGTACAAATACGCTCCAAACACGGATGCTATTCTGATACTCACTCAGATTCAAAGTTCAGATACAGTACGGATACGCTCCCGACGCGGATGCCATTCTAATACTCATTCAAATTTCAAGATCATGACACAATACAAATACGCTCCAGACACGGATGTCATTCTAATACTCATTCAGATACAGTACATATGCGCTCCAGACACGAATGCCATTATGATACTCATTCAGATTCAACTTTCAGATACAGTTCAGATACGCTCCAAACATGGACACCATTCTGATACTTATTCTTTCAGCTTACAACTTAAAATTCAACAAACATTCTTGGATGGCATCTACAAGCCCATATCCGAAAAGATTCTATCACCTCTCCAAATGGCATCTGTAAGCCCATTCCTTCTGTCATCACATCATCGAGTGCAAATTAATGGGCACTCTAGTGTCCAATCATTCTTTCACCTTCGAGTCACGAATGGCAAAACTCGCCAATCTAACTCTTCAAGTTTAAGAAGATTGAATAGGGGCAGATTTTGTACCCCAAAATTTTCCCTCTCATTTATGAAAACTTTTCTTACAAGATCTCTTTGACTCAAGACTGGATTAGGGTTTGGTCAGCTCAAGACATCTCATCATGCACTGATGACCCAAAATTAGGGTTTGAGTTTGCACAAGGATTTTTGGACTATCAATGCTTCATATGACTTTCAAACAACATTATGGACCCCTAAGACTTCTCATGACAAGTTTCAAGCCTTGAACCATATTTTTGATCAGTCAATTGGACAGTGGACCTAAAATTCAATTGTATTGGGGAAAAAGTCAACCATGGCCAATTTACAGTCAAACTTCATCATTTTTTATCAACATCAACATTTTAGACTCATATGTATCATTTGATCAAGTTTGGATCACAATTCCTCAAGAAATTTGATCAAATCACCAAAAGGGGCAAAATGGTCAAAATTAGGGTTTTGACTGAGTAAGGGCAATTTCTGATTTTTAACATAGAAAATGACCAATTGAGTTAAGGAATGATTTCAAGGATTAAATTTCATCATCTTTACCTTATTACATGGCTCAAAACATTTCAATTTCATTGGATTGACAGATGAAATTTGCAGTCAACTGATCAAAAGTCAATTGTACACTGAAAAGTCAAACTTTGACTTTTTGGTCAAAATCAAATGCCAAGGGTCATAATTCATCAAAACATGTCAAAATGTGAAACTTGTTCATCAAGAAATCCAAATTTGAAGATTAGGGTTTAAATTTGAAAATTTTCCTAACTTAGAAATTTTCTAAGTTTAGAAAATTTTCTTATTTTTTCTCAACTTTAGGCCATTTTTTCACCATGATGCATAATGATTCAAAGAAAGTTCCCAACATGAAAGTTGTAGAACTCCATGAAATCTACAACTATTCTTAATACAATTTTCCATAAAGATTCTTTAATCTCAAGATATAAATTTATGAATACATGGTCATGAACTAAATAACTTAGTGAAATTTTGCCCTAATTTAGGCAGGTTTTGGATCCAACTTCATGGAAAATTTTCACCTAGTTCCAATAGGTATATCAAAATGAATTTCAAAGATGAGTTATAGAACACATTGCAAGATTTCCAAAATGTCTAAGAACTCCTCAAGATCATTTTTGAGTAGAGAGAATCGAAGAGATGAAGTTGGCAATTTCTCACTTTTTGTCCAAGCCATTTCATGAAGAACAAAGTCCCAATCAGTACCTATGCTGCCTAATCCATGCTTTACAGGTCCAAAACTTGTTCCTCACTCCTTAATTTAATGCTTACTCAGTTGACAATACTCAGTTGACAAAGCTTTGATCCATGCCCTAGAGCCATTACCCAAGTTGTAATTCCATAAATGACATAAAGTGACCATTGCCATTTTGAAAAGCTCAACTTTTGCCACTTTCCAATTCTTGAGCATTTCACCTGTCTCCATTGCACATACAAGTCTTACAGTCCTAAAGCAATTTGTACAAGTTTATACCAACCCTAAGAGAGCAAGTACAAGCATGGCAAGCCTTGTCCCTTCACTTTACTTCAAAAGCAAGAAAGGTTGCAAAAAGGTGGAAACTGGCACATCTGTTGGAGGGTTGACATGAAACTGATTCTATACTAATATACAAACATAATACAACCCAAGACACGATTGGTGGAGACCTGAAACACTCCCAAGCTCAAAAACACCAGAAAACTGTCAAACTTGCAGTTTTTGGCATAAGCATACAAATCTCTCATTTGGCTCGTGTGTTTCCATTCTTGATCATAAAAACATCTTACCTACTTGATATCAAACCAATCCAGACCTTCATCCCTGTTCTGTAACCACTTCTCCATCATCTGACATTTTTGTTTTCAAAGCTTGCAGGTTGACTTGGCCAAAGAGTTTCAGGCACTTTTAGAGCAAGTAAAGGGTGGGAATACAATCAAGGAAGTTCAAGGAAGCTCAAGCAAGCATCAGGCCTCCATCAAACTCACTCCAGTTCCATCCACGATTCCAACCGAAGGAGGTAAAATCTCAACTTCTATCTCCTTGTACAGGCAACCATTGGCCATGATTTATGAATGAATAATGTAGTCCTCATTGCAACGAAACTATACATACCTTTATCTTGCATTTATTTTACTTGAGTTGAGAGAATTTAGAACTTGAAATTTCTGAAAATATTAGGTTTAAATTTAGGGCTGTTAAAATTCTTTCTGACCTTTGATTGTTAGTTCACATAACTTATATGGTTAGAATCGTGAGATCAAGTACTACAACTTTCATGTTATGAGTTTTCATTTTCATGGAAGAATGAGAGAGTTACAGGACATCTGGCCAAGCTTGAGGAAGAAGATGAAGTACAAGGCAAGGACTTGTTTCATGTTATGTTATTTTCATTTCACTTAAGACAATGGATGTATAGCCACCCCAGTGGCAAAGTAGCGCGCTGGTAAGACCCATGTCCTGGGTTCGAACCTGGGCGCTACTTTTGTTTTTTTTACACTTTTCTTCTTTCCATTTTTTCCTATTTTTTGCAGGTTTGGGCTTAGCATTTTTTGCTAACACATTGCTGCCAGTTTTGCTACATCACCCCACTGCCAATTTTTTTTTATATTATTTGTTTTATTTTCATTTTTAATATATTAAATATTTTCTTTGATGCATAAAAAATCCTAAAAATTGTAAATTTCATAATATTGCATTTTATTTTATTTTAGTTTATTTTTCACATAGAAATATATTTTTTATTTTTAATATATACCATATATTGCTTAATAAACTTGTATAATATAATTAAAATATATTTAGTTTATTTTAGTTATTCCCCTTTTCATTCCATACTCATAAATATTTATTTTGCATATATAAAAACTTTATCTTTTTATACAATATTATTTATTATTTTAATACAAAAAATACATAAAAAAATAGTATATAAGAACCTTATTTTTTAAAAAAATAGTAATTAGGGTTAAGCCTCCCGTTTAAAAAAATCAATTAATTTCTTTTCCTTATAATTTTAGGTTTAGATTAAAATTCCTTTTACATAAAAACAAAACAAAAATCTTTTATTACATATACATTGCATTACATCTTTAAATATTGTATTTTATTTATTCTAATTCATACAAATTCGATTTGGTTGTAATAATTTATTTAGGTTTACATTTTTGTAAGTCCCCATTCAAATTTGTATTCCCCCATCCCATAAAATTGTTGTAATAGCTTAGTAATATTTACATTACGCAATTTACCGCTTTACATGCCATGATTAGTAATTAGGGTTTGTATGATAAGATCGAAACAAAGCAAAATAGAAAACTCTAAATACAAGATAAAACCAAAGCATGAAAATGATACACTTGCGCACAAGAATCCTTAGGGTTTCTCCACTTGGTTGCCTTGTATATAAATGGCCATATTACGCATGCGAAGTATCTTGGAAAAACAAACAAATATAAAGATCATAGTCCCTCGATGACGCTATTCAAAAAGTTGCCTTACAAAATGATCTTGGTCCCTCAAAATGCTAAGATACTTTGCAAAAATTGCTAATCATGGCTATACAATGACCCACGCCCTTCCCGTTTACCTCTGAAGATAAGGTTGCTTACCAAATCAATGGCAAGACAACAATGTCAAAGGAATAGAAAATGCATAAGAAAGTTATTTGAGTAGGTAGATTGCTTCTAGTTACTTGCTCTATTTCAAAACAACTATCCTTTCTATTTTCAAAACAAACACACACATTTCCAAACATTTTACAAACATTAAAAACATTTTCAAAAGACAAACATCTTTGTATACATTCTTACGAATGCGAATCATTGCAAAGATTTCCTAAACGAATGGCCTCTTTTACAAAATACTTTCAAAACCACACCAAACACATTTTCAAACAACAAAGGCAACTGATCAAAGCAAGTAACTAAGAGCCCATGGAAAACCATGGATGAAAAGGGTGCTAATACCTTCCCTTTTCATAATCTACCCCCCGAACTCAAGAAAACATATGAAAGGTCTTTCCTGTGCTTTTTCACCTTTCCTTTTGGATAAAAGAAAAGTCGGTGGTGACTCTTGCTAACCGCAACATTTGCGATAAAACGCAAAAACCCTCAAGTCAGTTCTCCCACTGTATCACACATTCATTGTGGATATATAACACTTTCAAAACATTAGATGAATCATCATAACATCTTTAATCAAATAACTCAACATCTACGCAGCGGAATTCTCAATAACAATTTTATCATCAAAACAACAACTTCAAAACAACACAATTTAATAATAATCAACCATAAAAAACAGCAAGCGTTCATCCCCCCGAGTGTTACATATCAGAGCAATGACACCGACTCGAACTACCAAAGTTATACAACCATCACTCTCGATTAACTGCACGTTACCAACATAAGGGCAACATTCAAACATAAGGGGTGAGATATCTAACAATATAATAAAGCGCATGATAATTAATATATTAAATTAGATCAATAACATCACCACTTCTCATCTCATAATCAACAATAATTACATCGTATATATACATTCATCAACATTAAAATACACTTCTCTATGCAATCATATAATGCGACTCAATACTATGCAAATGCATGTGGTACCATTGGAGCAGAACTCCCATCTCAAAATTTTTCCAATTAATAGAGGTATCAATAAGGCATAAGCCTTCATCTCAAAATTCGATAATACAGGCCATCTCAACGAGCATAAGCTCCATCTCAAAAAATGCAATGTATGCGACACATCCATGAATGTAATAACAACACCCAAGTTAACAACATCTCAAATTAACAAAATCTCAAAAACATCTCAAATTAACAACACCTCAAAATTCATCTCGAATTAACAACATCTCAAAATTCATCTCAAATTAACAACATCTCAAAATTCATCTCAAATTAACAACATCTCAAAAGCATCTCAACGTCTCATCATCAACATCTCATATCATCATAATAATTCATCAAACATCATTTATTTATTATAAATCATTAACACAACATCATTAATAACTTCTCACTAACAACTCAGCTGTACATTAATTCCACAGTAAATCAATACTGCTATTCTGTAACTCTAACGTCATTTCCGTCACAATCCTACTGTTATAGTTCAAACAACAGCCTCTAAGCATCTAACCTTCATCATTCTGTATGAAAACAAATTAACATCCAACACACTTCTGACCAACACAAGTTCTGACAACACAACCTATAACCAACAAACCTTCTAATAACACAACTTCTAATAACACAACTTCTGACAACACAACTTCTGACAACATAACTTCTGACAAGCTCAACTTTTGACAACATAACTTCTGACAACACAACTTCTGACCAACCCAACTTATGACAACACAACTTCTGACCAACCCAACTTCTGACCAATACAACTTCTGACCAATACAACTTCTGATGACATAATCGTCTGACAACATAACTTCTGGCAACACAACTTTTGACCAACTCAACTTCTGACAACTTAACTTCTAACCAACACAGCTTCTACTATTAGAACTTCTACTTCTTACTTATCCAACGCAACTTCTAACTAACACAGCTTCTACTATCATAACTTCTACTTTTCACTAACCCAACGCAACTTCTAACCAACACAACTTCTACCATCAGAACTTCTACTTTTTATTAATCCTACTATTTTAATTCTTAGCCTGATATCAACCTAACTAAGAACAGTACGACTAACTCTATCTCCAATTTAATTCATTGTTCTAATATAGTAACTTCTGATATCCTTCATGCGTAATTCTGCGTTTTTCATCACTGTAATATTCTGCGTTATTCTTCCCTACATCTCACTACGGGATTCATGCTTAAAGCCCTAAAAGTTTAATCTAATCATGAATAATCATCACTTACAATTACCTCATAATTCTACGTGAATTAAACAACATCATGACATCATTATTCATCTGAAATTCATCAATTCTCATCATATAACAATCATATATTTTCAATTCAAGAACAAGACAACAATCATCTCTAACCCCACATACCAATCATCATAAACCCAATTATAGAGTCAGAACCCCACCCTTACCTTGGATTGAAGGTCGCTATACAATTTCCGGTTGAATTCTCGTTCTGCCGTTTTCCACTTTTTCCAGCAGCTTGCACGTTCTCCTCACAATCCTTATTCTTCTACCGTTCTTTCTTTCTATTCTATTCCAACAACAATAAAATAACCCTATTATTCTTTATTCCTTAATGGGCTTAAACTAATACACCCCCTTATTACTTCTATTCCTTCAAAACAAGCCCACACCAAATAATATTATAATTCTAATATTATTTCACAACTTACTAAAACAATTAAATCCAATTAATTATGACACATCTTCACAAATATTCCAAAAATAATTTAATTAAATAATTAATTAAATTACGGGCGTTACAACTCTCCTCCACTTAGAATATTTTCGTCCTCGAAAAATTACCTCAATCAAACAATTCAGGATAGGAGTCTCGCATCTTGCTCTCCAACTCCCAAGACATGCTTTCACCAGCAGCTCCTAGCCAAACCACTTTAACCAAGGCAATCTCTTTTCCCCTCAGAGTCTTCATTTCACGACCCGCGATCCGTACAGACATCGTCTCCACCATAAGATTATCCCGTACTTGCACATCGTCCATATGAACCACTTGAGATGGATCTGAAATATACTTCCGAAGTTGCGACACATGAAACACATCATGCAAATTCGAAAGATTAAGCGGTAAGGCCACTCTATAAGCAACATTCCCCACTCTCTCTGAAATCTGATACGGTCCAATAAAACGAGAAGTGAGCTTCTTAGATTTCAATGCTCGCCCAACACCAGTCACAGGTGTAACTCTCAAAAACACATGATCACCAGCTTGAAATTCTAAATCCTTCCTTCACTTTTCATGATAACTCTTCTGTCTACTTTGGACAACTTTCATCTTCTCTCGAATCAACTTAACCTTCTCGGTAGTCTCACGAACAAGTTCAGGTCCAAGAATTACACTTTCTCCAGATTCATGCCAACATAAAGGAGTTCTACATCTTCGACCATACAACGCCTAAAAAGGTGCCATCCCAATACTAGAATGATAACTATTATTATAAGTGAACTCTACCAACTGAGGATAAGTATCGCACGAACCTCCCTGCTCGAGAACACATGCCCTCAGCAAATTTTCCAACGATTGAATAGTCCGTTCAGTCTGACCATCTATCTAAGGATGATACAATGAACTCAATCTCAACTTAGAACTCAATGCTTCTTGCAAACTCTTCCAAAAATCAGAAGTAAATCTTGGATCTCTATCTGACACAATGCACAAAGGAACACCATGCAGCTTCACGATCACACTAATATAAATCTCATCCAACTTCGACACTGGAAAACTGATGTTAATAGGAATAAAATGAGCTGACTTCATAAGCCTATCAATAATCACCCAAATCGAATCATGTCCTCTTAAAGTATTAGGCAACCCTGACACAAAGTCCATTGAAATGCTATCCCATTTCCATTATGGAACTTCCAACAGTTGCATTAATCCTGCATGCTTCTGATGTTCAACTTTCAACTTCTGACAAGCCAAACATGCATACACAAACTGAGCCACATCACTCTTCATCCCAGGCCACCAAAACAAACCTTTCAAATCTTGATACATCTTCGTAGCTTCTGGATGAATACTCAACTTACTTCTATGGCTCTCTTCAAGTATCACTTTCTTCATCTCAGCATCATCAGGAATACAAATCCAGTTACAAAACCTCAACACACCTTGCTTATCTAGTTTAAAATCATTATTCTCAGACTGATCAATCCTAACCATCAAATCTACCAGTTTCACATCCAACTTCTGAGCTTCTCTAATACTGTCTAGAAATTCATTATTAATCTTCAACATACCCAACGTAACACTCTGTGGAGTAACCTCGCAAACTAAGCTCATATCTCTGAACTGCTCAATTAATTCCAACTCTTTAATCATCATTGCTGACATATGTAAAGTCTTTCGACTCAACGCATCAACTACCACATTCACTTTTCCTGGATGATAATTCAAACTGAAATCATAATCCTTTAACAATTCCAACCATCTTTGTTGCCTCATATTCATCTCTTTCTGGTCGAATAAATACTTTAAGCTCTTATGGCCACTAAACACTTCAAATCTAGAACCATAAAGATAATGCCTCCAAATCTTGAACACAAAAACAACTGCAGCAAGCTCTAAATCATGCGTAGGGTAGTTATTCTCATGAGTCCTTAACTGCCTTGACGCATAAGAAACTACCTTACCAATCTACATAAGCACACCTCCTAAACCCATCTTAGAAGCATCACAATACACCATAAAAGGCTCTCCTGGATTAGGCAATGTCAAAATCGGAGCCGACGTCAACCTCTTCTTCAATTCTGTAAAACTTTCTTCGCATTGAACATCCCATACAAACGCTCTACCTTTACAAGTCAACTTAGTCAAAGGAAGTGACAACTTAGAAAACCCTTCGATAAACCTTCTATAATAACCAGCTAATCCCAAGAAGCTTCTAATCTCAATAGCTGACCTCAGAGTTTCCCATTGCAACACAGCATCAACCTTCGATGGATCTACAATAATGCCACTACCTGAAATCACATGACCAAGAAAACTAACCTCTTTTAACCAAAATTCACACTTGGACAACTTTGCATACAACTTATTCTCTTTCAAAATCTGCAATACTACTCTTAAATGTTCAGCATGCTCTTCTTATGACTTAGAGTAAATCAAAATATCATCAATGAACACCACTACAAACCGGTCCAAATAAGTATGAAAGATACGATTCATATTTTCCATGAATACTCCCGGCGCATTAGTAACACCGAAAGGCATCACCGAATACTCATAATGTCCATAACGCGTTCTAAAAACTGTCTTCTGAATATCTTCATCCTTCACTTTAATCTGATGGTAACCCGACCTCAAATCAATCTTACTAAACACACGAGCATCCACCAATTGATCCATTAAGTCATCTATTCTTGGAAGCGGATACTTGTTCTTAATCGTCACTTTATTCATCTGTCTATAATCAACACAAAGCCTCATACTTCCATCTTTCTTCTTTACTAACAACACTGGAGCACCCCACGACGATACACTTGGTCTTACAAACTTCTTCTCAAGTAACTGTTCCAATTGATTCTAAAGCAGCAGCAAGTGAAACATCATTCGTTCCAGCCATCTCAACTTCTCACTTCAACATAAACAACAGTTAGAACTCAAAATAACTACTCGATTATTAGAAAACTAAGAATCAACGGCAAGGTCGGACCAACCTTTTACTCTGATACCAACTTTGTAACACCCAAATTCTACCCGGCAAATTATATAAATAAATTAGAGTTATAAAATTCAATGATGCAAACGAATCAGGACGTCACAAATTCTTCTATCAAAAATTCATTGCATTAATTATGGATATATAACACTTTCAAAACATCGGATGAATCAGCATAACATCTTTAATTAAATAACTCAACATCTATGCAGCGGAATTCTCAATAACAATTTTATCATCAATACAACAACTTCAAAACGACACAATTTAATAATAATAAACAATAAAAAACAGCAAGCGTTCATCCCCCCGAGTGTTACATATCAGAGCAATGACACCGACTCGAACTACCAAAGGTATACAGCCTTCACTCTCGATTACCTGTACGTTACCAATATAAGGGCAACATTCAAACATAAGGGGTGAGATATCTAACAATATAATAAAGCGCATGATAATTAATATATTAAATTAGATTAATAACATCACCACTTCTCATCTCATAATCAACAATAATTACATCGTATATACACATTCATCAACATCAAAATACACTTCTCTATGCAATCATATAATACAACTCAATACTATGCAAATGCATGTGGTACCATTGGAGCAGAACTCCAATATCAAAAAATTTCCAATTAATAGAGGCATCAACAAGGCATAAGCCTTCATCTCAAAATTCACCAATACATGCCATCTCAATGAGCATAAGCTCCATCTCAAAAAATGCAATGTATGCGACACAACCATGAATGTAATAACAACACCCAAGTTAACAACATCTCAAATTAACAACATCTCAAATTAACAACATCTCAAAATTCATCTCGAATTAACAACATCTCAAAATTCATCTCAAATTAACAACATCTCAAAATTCATCTCAAATTAACAACATCTCAAAAGCATCTCAACGTCTCGTCATAAACATCTCATATCATCATAATAATTCATAAAATATCATTTATTTATTATAAATCATCAACACAACATCATTAATAACTTCTCACTAACAACTCAGCTGTACATTAATTCCACAGTAAATCAATACTGCTGTTTTGTAACTCTAACGTTATTACCGTCACTATCCTACTGTTATAGTTCAAACAACAACCTCTAAGCATCTAACCTTCATCATTCTATATGAAAACAACGTAACGTCCAACACACTTCTGACCAACACAACTACTGACAACACAACCTCTAACCAACACAACTTTTAATAACACAACTTCTAATAACACAACTTCTGACGACACAACTTCTGACCAGCTCAACTTCGGACAACATAACTTATGACAACACAACTTCTGACCAACCTAACTTCTGACAACACAACTTCTGACCATCCCAACTTCTGACCAATACAACTTCTGACCAATACAACTGCTGACCAATACAACTTCTGATGACACAATCTTCTGACAACATAACTTCTGACAACACAACTTCTGACCAACTCAACTTCTGACAACATAACTTCTAACCAACACAAATTATACTATTAGAACTTCTACTTCTTACTAATCCAACACAACTTCTAACTAACACAGCTTCTACTATCAGAACATCTACTTTTCACTAACCCAATGCAACTTCTAACAAACACAGCTTCTACCATAAGAACTTCTACTTTTTATTAATCCTACTATTTTAATTCATAGCCTGATATCAACCTAACTAAGAACAATACGACTAACTCTATCTCCGATTTAATTCATTGTTCTAATACAACAACTTCTGATATCCTTCACGCATAATTCTGCGTTTTTCATCACTGTAATATTCTGCGTTATTCTTCCCTGCATCTCACTACGGGATTCATGCTTAAAGCCCTAAAAGTTTAATCTAATCATGGATAATCATCACTTAAAATTACCTCATAATTCTACGTCAATTAAACAACATTATGACATCATTATTCATCTGAAATTCATCAATTCTCATCATATAACAATCATATATTTTCAATTCAAGAACACGACAACAATCATCTTTAACCCCACATACCAATCATCATAAACCCAATTATAGAGTCAGAACCCAACCCTTACCTTGAATTGAAGGTAACTCTACAATTTCCGGTTGAATTCTCGTTCTACCGTTTTCCACTTTTTCCAGCAACTTGCACGTTCTCCTCACAATCCTTATTCTTCTACTGCTTCTTTCTTTCTATTCTATTCCAACAACAATAAAATAACCCTATTATTCTTTATTCCTTAATGGGCTTAAACTAATACTACCCCTTATTACTTCTATTACTTTAAAACAAGCCCACACAAAATAATATTATAATTCTAATATTATTTCACCACTTACTAAAATAATTAGATCCAATTAATTATAACACATCTTCACAAATATTCCAAAATATAATTTAATTAAATAATTAATTAAATTACGAGCGTTACACTATTGTCCCTATGTCTTTGAGCATCTTATCCCTTGCTGTCAGAAGATGTTAACTGAATTGATCTATACCATTTGAACTTGTCGTTGGTAATGAAGCTGCTGTCAATGATCCAATGGGACATAGTCGTACGCTTTAATTCCTAACTTTTGCATGGACCGCCCTTTCGGGTTTTAAGTCCGCTGGGAAACCCTTTTTTGTCCAAGCCGCCTTTTCAGGTTTTTTACTTCTCGGGTGTACAATATTTTATATATATCCCTGATTTATTCCCGAACCCTTTTGGTTTAATGGGATGCCCTTATTTTTTCCTAGGCCAGTCAACCTAGCGGGTCATCTTTTATACGTGGTATTTTTTAACTATGTCCGCATTCACAGGGTATGGAAGGTCTTCACCGTCCATGTTGGTAAATATCATTGCATCACCCAAAAATATATTCTTGATCATAAATGTCCCTTCGTAGGTGGGAGTCCATTTTCCCCATTGGATCACCCTGCGGTAGAATGATGCGTTTTATTACCAAGTCACCAGCCTAATGTATTCAATGCTTGATTTTCTTATTGAAAGCTTTAATCATACGCTTCTAATAAATCTGCCCGTGACAAACAACCACAAGCCTCTTCTCATCAATCAAATTCAACTGATCCATCCTAGTCTGAACCCATTCGTCTTCATCCAAGTATGCACCTTTCATAATTCTCAAGGAAGGAATTTGGACTTCGACAGGTAGGACAACTTCTATACCGTAAACTAGAGAGAACGGGGTTCCCCAATTGATGTCCAAGATGAAGTGCGATAACCGTGAACAGAAAATGGTAAAATCTTGTGCCAACATTTATATGTCACCATTATCTCCTGTATAATTTTCTTAATGTTCTTAATGGCGGCTTCCACTACGCCATTCATCTTCGGTCGATACAGAGAAGAATTGTGGTGTTTGATCTTGAACTGCATACAAAGTTCTGTGATCACCATGTTGTTGAGATTGGTGTCGTCGTCTGTGATAATCCTTTTGGGGATACCATAGTGACAAATAAGGTTATGCTTAATGAATCAGGCAACAACATTCTTAGTAATAGAGGAAAAAGAGGCTGCTTCAACTCACTTTGTGAAGTAATCAATGGTGACGAGGATAGAGCGATGTCCGTTAGAAGCAGTAGGTTTGATCTCTCCAATCATATCAATGCCCCACATTGGAAACATCCAAGGGGAAGTTAAGAAATTTAAAGGTACTGGAGGTACATGTAATTTGTCAGCATAGATCTAGCACTTGTGATAAGTTCCTGAGTGGTGAAGACAGTCGGTTTCCATAGTCGACCAATAGTAATCCACTCTCAGAATATTTTTAGCGATAGTATGCCCACTAGAATGAGTACCAAAGATACCTTCGTGCATATATTATTAATATTCTCTACCTCTTTCTTGGTTTTGAGTTTTATCGCAAATGTCACGGATAGATAGAGTCGCCACCGGCTCTTCTTTTATCCAAAAAAGGAAAGGGTGAAAAGAACAGGAAAAACCTTTGAGATTTTTGAGTTCGGGGGATAGGTTATGAAAAGGGAAGGTGTTAGCACCCTTTTCATCCATAGTTATCTACAGGCTCTTAATCGCTAGCTCACTTTGAAAATTTTCCTTTTGTGTGTGTGGTTGTTTGAAAATATTTTTAAAAATGCATAATTGCGGAAACTTTGTAATGATTCTTGTATCAGTTAAGAATGCGTACAAAGTGTTTGTTTTTAAAAATATTTCATAGAAAAAGTGTTGTGTAAAAAATGTTTTTTATGAGCAAGCGATTACGAGCTATCTACCTACTCAAAAGTCTTTCATATTATTTTCCTCCTTTCTTTTAGATAGTGCTATCCTACCATTAGTTAGTAAGAAGCCCTATGGTTAGATGTGAAGGGACATGCGTGGGTCATCATACAGTCATAAAGGTAACTTGTA
The DNA here is from genome assembly GCA_948472305.1 of Vicia faba. Lineage (NCBI taxonomy): Eukaryota > Viridiplantae > Streptophyta > Magnoliopsida > Fabales > Fabaceae > Vicia > Vicia faba. Next base: position 679,264,221 of record OX451735.1, on the reverse strand, counting down.
GGGGCACTTTAGCAATTTATCGTAAGGGACTAAGATCGTTTACTGAAGGCAACATTGAAAGGGTCATCGAGGGACTGCGATCTTTTTTATCTGAGGGACTTTTCTAAAGAGTCCCCACGTTCGAGGGACATGACTGTTTTTATTCGAATGCAACAAGTGGGATTACCCTAGAGGTGAGTGTGTGAAAAGTGATTCAATTTGTTGTACCCCAAAATTTGCCCTCTCTTTTTCAAGACATTCCTCACAAAGGATCTCCAATGCTCAAGGATTCTCAAGGAATTGATCAGACAAAATCACCTCCGAAGAAACTTAGACTCCAAATTAAGGTTTTGACCTAATACAAGACCTAATAGATTGAAGCAAAATCTCAAAGAAACAAACATAACATGTTGACCCACTTCCATGGCTTAAATCATTTCCCAAGATCAGTGGATTGATATTTGAAATTTGGTCAATTGATGAAAAGTCAACTGATACACCAAAAGTAAAACGTTGACTTTTTGGTCAACATTAAGTTTCAAAGATCAAAATTCATCAAGACATTCAAGAATATCAATCTTGATCATCAAAAAGTCAAGAAAGTCAAAAGTCAATTTGAAAAGTCAAACTTCTCAAGACTTAGAACTTTTTCTAAGTGTTTTTTTATACATGTTAATTTCATTACTTCATGACATCTTTTCACCATAATTCAAGATAATTCAAGTTGTTACAAGTTTTCAAGTAAACAACAAGGCTGGCTTTTTAAGTTAAAAATTGCAAGTTACAAATCCTAAGCTTTGTCTTGTTTGGATTTTTCTCTTTGACTAAATATTCAAACTTTCCCACTATGTTGTCCACAAATATGCCTTGTCTTTGTTACAAGCTGCATAAATCTGTCCACAAAACCAGACCTGCATCATGCTACATATCCTACTGTCCAAAACCTGCATAGTAATACCAAGAAAACTGTCAAAACCTGCAATGCTACCCTACAAAATCTGCATCATATTAGTCCCATATTTGCACAAACTTAGCATATAAGAGCTGTATATAAAAAGCAATGAAACAGTGTATCCAAACAGTTTAAAAAAACTTATCAATTTCCCTCCCAAATTTCAGTCAATTTCATCTATAAGTAAGTTGTTTCACAACACATAAAGGAGAGGTTTTGAGAGAGAAACCGGGGAGAAAGATAAAAAAGAGGATTTGGAAAACTTATCAGAACTCTTTCTAAGCTCTGCTCATCTTGAACTTTATTTTTATTCACAAAAACTGGAAACAGAAAAAATCTTAACCCACTGTACAACCTTGCTAGTTTTCCCCTAAACGAATTGTCCAAATACTTTATATACATAACATAGGAATTGTGAAAACAGAAGAACAATTTCTGTAACATCACCATTTTCCAAACTAAAAAACAACCACCTCCAACTTGATTTCTCTAAGACAATACAACAACTTAAACTCAAAACACAAGTTTCAATTTCAAGGTAAGTCTTCTTGACTTTGAGCTCTTCATACAAGCATCATTAGTGGTTCATTTGTGAAAATAAAATGTAGATATCATTGCCCTGAAGTTAACCACTGTTTACTTTCCATTTTCATTAACCATGTGTTGAGAACTAACTCATATTTGCAGCAGAAAAATGTTAGAAGTAAAAAACAACAGTATCAGTCGATACATATCTCTATGAGTCGACACATATTAAGTACAAAATAGGTTATGAGTAGATACAAAACACGAATGCATCAATGCAAAACATAAATGAGTCGATGCAAACCATTATGTGTCGACTCATATTGAGTTGGTTTTGACTTCCAGGAGCAAAGAAATGATATGTATCGATGCATAAGTGCATGTGTCGATGAAAAACGGGTTATGAGCCGACCCAAACCTTTATGTATGGACTCTTACTGAGTTGGTTTTGATGTCCAGGAGCAAGGAATGATATGTATCGATGCATAATTGCATGTGTCGATACAAAACATATATGAGCCAATGCATAAGTGCATGGGCCAATGCATAAAAGTTTTCGTATCAATGTGTAAGTGCATGTGTCAGTACATAAAAAAAAATTTAAAACAATTTTTTTTACATTATATTTATATTTATTTATATTTTTATTGTTATTCACTACTCAATATGATTGTAATAGTAATTAGGTTTTAATTTCTTTCATTCCCCATTTGTAAATTTGTATCCCCCATCCCCAAAAAAAGATGTAATAGCGTAGAATTTACATTTCCGTAATTTACCACTTTCAATATTATTTCTAGTAATTAGACGTGTATGGCAAGATTTAAAATTAATCGCTAGACAACCCTAATCAAGACAAAATACACTTGAATCAAACACACTTTTCGCACACGTGCACCTCTAAGGTTAACCTCGCTTGTTGCCTTGAGAAAAATAGTCATGTCCCTCGAATGTGGGACGCTTTACCAAAGACCCTCGATACAAAAGATCGTAGTCCCTCGATGACCCTTCGACGTTGCCTTCAGTAAAACGATCTTAGTCCCTTACGAAAATTGCTAAAGCGTCTCATAGGTTTCCTTCTATGACTATACGACAATCCATGCCCGCCCCTTCACATCCAATGATAGGGCTTCTTATCAATCAATGGTAAGATAGAAATATCTAAAGGAGGTGGAAAAGAACAAAGATTTCTTTTGAGTAGGTAGAATGCTCGTAGTTGCTTGCTCACAAACTAAAACCATTTCCACACTCACACTTTCAAAACATCTTCAAAAACAAACATCTCTTTGAAATATTTTTAAAACCAACACTTTGTATACATTCTTATAGAGACGAGAATCATTACAAACTTTCCCAAAACTAAGGAGTTTTCAAAATATTTTCAAACTTACACAAAAAAAAACATTTATAAAGATTTTCAAAGTGAGGTAGCAACTTAGAGCCCGTAGATAACTACAGATGAAAAGGGTGCTAACACCTTCCATTTTCATAACCTACCCCTCAAACTCAAGAAAATTCTCAAAAGGTCTTTCCTGTTCTTTTCACCCTTTCCTTTATTGGATAAAATAAAAGTCGTTGGTGACTCTTGCTATCCGCAGAAATTGTAATAAAATGCAAAACAACCAAGTCAGTTCTCCCACCGTATTATAGAACTGGAGACTCTATTTGGGAAGATGAGGCTTAAAAGTGGGATTTTCTATACATTTTGTGTCCTTATTTGGGCTTGTATTGATCCTCTGCCCATATCTGGGAATACCATTAGGTAAATAGCAAAATTGTGGAGACTGTACGGTGTTGACCGATATGGTTGAGACAAAAGCTATGTTAGTGTGACACATTTGTGGGTACCGGTATCCCTTATGGCGTATTAAAGAGAATATGGGGCCGCTGTGTGTTGCCATGAAGCACTAACGAACCCTAGAACCTTTATTTGAAGAACTTGGCCATTAGGAAGTAGTGAGGTAGCCGACTTTGGTGCAGTCTGAAGTTGGTTGATACTCGATACTACGTTAAAAAATAGGGTTGCATTGAAACAATGCCCAATGAAGAAAGATCAATGATATTGAGATCTCCTAGAACCCGATTACTTTCTAGGACATGTTGAACCAACTAAACTTCAAGAGGATACTTACCTATGAACTCCATGCAAGCCTAAACCTAAGGATTTGTTTGCTTTGATTGTATATGTTATTTTCACATAACATCATGACATCATACCATAGCATTTTCAATAACCATTTCAAGGATCTCAAGGATTTGTGATGCAGGGTTATATTGAACCAGACCTCTTTCAAGGGGCAATAAGATTTATTTTCCTCTAGCCAAATGTTGTCAAAAACCAAAGCACAATAACTAGAGTCAAGGGCTATGACCCACTTGACATGGTGAGCTTGATTCTTGTGGAAGGACATTCAACGATACAAAGTTCTTTACTCAAAGTTGTGATCAAAGTTTAACTTCTAACATCTTCTTGTGTTTACCCCGCGAGATCCGTGAAAACATTTTCATTCATATTACATGCATCATAACATAAGCAGGTTTTCCGACACAGGTGTCCTCATTTTTTCTACTGTTTATATCAGTAAGATGGATCTCGAGCAGACTGTGAAGGATTTTCAGACACAAAACTTTCAGTTTCAAGAAACTTTGCTTAACATAGAAAAGGGAAGAAAGCACTGATGGGATTTCTGGTTACAAAGAAAAAGACCAAGAAGAAGGTCATGATCAACATGGGAAATAGATTCAAAGGCCCCGTCCGACAAGTTCAAGTGGAAGAAGACTCCTCAGAGGAGGATGAGAATTAGGATGAAGATGCAAGGAGAACCCGTGTTAGGGGTGGTAATAATCCAATCTCTGGGGATGAGGACTATTTTGACGAGCAATATCCACCCGCCGAAGATAAGTATAAGCAACTAGAAGATAGATTAAAGGCTGTGGAAATTCAAGCTGCGCCTGGCTTGGATTTTGGTGATTTGGGTTTGGTTCCTAGGGTGGAAATTCCCTTCAAATTCAAGATTCCAGTTTTTGCCAAGTACGATGGTGTTTTATGCCCAAAGCTTCACTTGAGATCTTACGTCCGTAAAATTCAACTGCATACCACTGATAAAAAGTTATGGGTGCACTTCTTTCAAGAGAGTCTGTCTGGAACTCAATTGGAGTGGTTTTACCAGTTAGAAGATTCCAACATACATACCTGGGAGGACTTGGCCACCGCCTTCTACCGTCAATATTAGTACAATGTCGATCTGGCGCCAACTAGAGTGCAGTTACAAGGAATGACCATGGGTTCCAATGAGAGCTTCAAAGAATACGCCCAAAAGTGGAGAGACCTGGATGGCATGGTGCAGCCACCCCTAACTGAAAGGGAGCTGGTTGATATCTTTATGGGAAATTTGACAAGACCTTTCTTCAATCACCTAATCAGAAGCTCTTCGGCTGGGTTCACCGAGCCGATTCTAATTGGGGAACGAGTTAAAAATGGAATTAGAAGTGTAAAGATCCAAGTGGCTGCATTTTCTGATACTGAGAAGAAGCCATACAATGGAAAGAAAGAATCAAATGTTGTGTATAGCCAGAACGGTCGTAACAAGAGTAACCATGATTAATTTGTAGGGGCAGTCCTGATCTCTAATCCTACATCAGTGCGACAATAACAACGGGGAAATCAGCGAAGGCAAGACGAGCCCAAGAAACAGTTTACCAAAATCAACATACCAATGTCTCAGGCATTGCAACACATGTTGAGGATGAATTTGACTACGCTGATAGGACCTCATCCAAACCCCAAAATTTCTTCTCCTAACTACAATCCTGATGCAACTTGTGCCTATCATTCTGTCAGTCCTAGGCATGATACTAACGATTGTTGGGCACTGAAATACAAGATTCAAAATATGATTGACACCAAGGAGATTTAATTCAGCCCTCCTGAGACTCCCAACGTGATCATTGTTCCCATGCCAAATCATTGAGAACGTCTAGTTCATTTTTAATTTTCAATTGTAATTTATTTTGTTTGTTCGAGCACTTATATATTATGTCAAACTTTGTTTCATTAATGCATTGCATATGTTTGTCTTAAATTAATCCATTCGTTTTCAATATATTTAAACTGCACTTTTTATTCCCTTCTTGTGATATTCAACTCTCGTTAAAAGTTGTAAGCCTTTAGAGGGAGGACGACGAAAACAACACCATAATCTCATACAATATGCTTTTGGACAGACATTGCTGACGATGTACAGGTGTTCTTTTAATTTCTAAATAGTGGAGTTATAAGGAAGATAATCCCTAGTCAACCCCTTTGAGCCAAAGAAGTAGGAGTTTTCTTTTTCGCACAAATTGAAACTTTAATCATAACCTGAGGGCAGGGTAATTTCTCAGTTAATTCGAATGCGCGTTCAGTCGCAAGCTTTCACTTTGTACACAATGAATGACATCAAAATCATCCTTCTAAATCAAAAGACAGAGATGGTTCCCTGTAAAATAGGTAGTCGTTATCTCTTAAAAGGAAAAGCCCACTGAGTCAAAACCTACGAAGGAGACTTAAGAAAAACTGAGGCATCCCACTGACTGTAGTCTCAAAATAAAAATAAAAGTCAGGTAAAAATTAGGGATAATAAATCAAAAAGAGGTCGCCACAAATCCTCTACAACGGAAAAATGTTGTAAAATTGACCTCCTTCTTAAATAAACTTCCAGTATCCGGACCATCACCAAAATATCATTCCAGATTCTATTGGGAGATAAATGCACAATTAACTGAGTATGGGGTGGAAGAACATCATGAAGAATGGGTCGGGTACAAATAAACTTTGAGCCTTATCCTTTGTTTCTTAAACCATGAACCAGGCCATGTTACAACCTTTTAAAAAAGTCCTAATTAAAGCATGGGTTAGTTCGAAAGTATACTATTACAAAAGGTATCCTGACTCCTGTAAGGCTTACTGTAAATCCTGAGATGAATTCATATTATTACAAAATTCTATGATTTGCTAAAAATAAATTTTCAAAAACTTCAAGACAAACATAAACTTTGCATTGTTTGAATACCGCTATTTGCATATGGCCAATTGATCGACAATAGAGAAATTCTCACGAAGAATATCCAATGAACGGAAAATTCTCTCAAGAAACAAAATCACTTCAAATGGGAAAACACTTCCAATGACAAATCTCCCATGATCAAGGGGGCATGACATGTTATTTCCCAACTCATAAGTTGTAGTCAAGTCAAGATTCCAAGAAATCTTTCATAAAGTCTTGAATAGCCAGGGGGAGGTCTCCATCAGAATCACTTAGGGCATTGAACATGAATTCTAGTAAAGGGTCACGTACGACCAAGCAAACATGTTCTGGAAGAACTACTTAATACAATGGACAGTGGCAAATCCCCACAAAGTCCCTTTCATAAGGTGATCCCCAGTGAAGTCGCTAGATCCACCTCTATAAGGTTATCCCCACAGAATAATATTCACGGATAAGGGTACAATCCCCAACAAGGCCAAATTCATGGATATCCCCACATAATCACTTCAAAAATATTATCCCCATAGTTGAATTCATACAGTCTCCATCTGAAGTTCCAATCTCCTGAAAATCCTCTTCCCAGTTGAGTGTGTCCTTAACTGAAAAAATAAACCTTGCTGAGTTCTTCCCAAAAGAATTCATCTCCCCAATAAGTTCTTCAAAATTTTCTCCTCAATATGGTTTATTTCCCCAACAAGCTCTAGATTCCCTACCAAGAGTCTTTTCTCAGACTATTACAAATCAACAGACAAAACCCCTTGTCCCCAGCAGAGTTGATACTATTCCCCCTAGTAAGTTTCTACGAAGCCTAGATTTTAACCAGATAACAATTAACTTTATCCTCGCCAGAAAGTTGTTGCGAAGCCTAGAATCTGACCAGATAACTATTAACTTTATTCTCCCTAGAAAGTTGTTGCGAAACATGGAATCTGACCAGATAAGAGTTTAACTTCATTCTCTCAGAAAGTTGCTGCGAAGCCTGGAATCCGACCAGATAACAGTTTAACTTCATCCTCCTAGAAAGTTGATGTGAAGCCTGGAAATCCGACCAAATAACAGTTAACCTCATCCCCCCAGAGAGTTATTGCAAAGCTTGGAAATCAACCAGATACCAGTTAACGTTACTCTCTCCAGACAGATCAGAGGTTTAATCATCTCTTATATCCCCAGTTAGGGTATATGAGAATTAAATTCCCCAGTAGAGCAACAAACGGCTAAGATCCCTGAACTCTACTCCCCAAAGCAGAAATCAACATCCCCTACAGAGTTTCCTCAAAGAAAACAGGAATCTCCAACGAAAGTATTCAATACAAAATTGAAGATACACATACTCTTCATCCATAGTAGTAGTCAGGAATTTATTTTCCCAGATAGAGATACACTTCAGCAACATTTCACATTTCATACATCATAACATATGCATACGAAGGGCATATAGCACAACCTCATTTTGAGAACTTCATTATGCAATGCATTCCATACATCATGACATTGCATACATCTAACTCTTTACCTTTTCAGGAAAGATCAATCAACAGATAATTATCATCAACAATTTTCAACAGGTCCAAGATTAGTTCCTGAAGCAAGACAGAATAACTATCTACGCAACCAGATGTAGCTTCACACAGACTCATCAAGAAGCAATCTTACACGGGTTCCTTCTAATTTCCAGATGCAGCTTCACACGGGCTCATCAAGAAGCAATCTTACACGGGTTCCTTCTAATTTCTAGATGAAGCTTCACACGGGCTCATCATGAAGCAATCTTACACGGGTTCCTTCTAATTTCCATATGCATCTTCACACGGGCTCATCATAAAGCAATCTTACACGGGTTTCTTCTAATTTCCAGATGCAACTTCACACGGACTCATCCCGAAGAATCTCTACACAGGCTCCTTCTCATATATTTCTAGATGCAGTTTCACATGGACTCATCCTAAAGCAACCCTACACAGGCTCCTTCTCATATATTTCCAGATGCAGTTTCACACGGACTCATCCCTAAGTAGCCCTACACAGGCTCCTTCTCATACATTTCCAAATGCAGTTTCATACGGACTCATTCCGAAGCAGCTCTACACAGGCTGCTTCTCATATATTTCCAGATGGAGATTCACATGGACTCATCACGAAGCATCCCTACACAGCCCTACACAAGCTTGTAACCTCATCTTTCTGAAGCATCAAGAATCATGCCCTAAGACCCCTTGAGTTGAAACTGCCATTGTTTTGAAATTGGCAACATGGAACTGAATTTCTCACCGAGTCAGAATTTTGAAATCCATAATGTGGCCTCTAATCACAAGATTTATACGGGTTTTTGATTTAAACTTGATTAACAAACTTTCTAGAAGTGTTTAGCACCTCAAAACAAAAGGATTAGATGAGTTTTGGTGAAAATAAGATCACACTTCACTCGTGTATCAGGTTTGCACGAATTCCCTCCAAAATGCATCGTTCACTCTTCCTTTTGATCCCATTTGCTTCTCCTACAAATACATGAACTATCCCATTCATTTTCTCAAGCTTGGATAGCTAGAATCACCCTGCCAAACTTGTTCCATAACTCAGAATTCAGCAACTTCGAAATCCATACACAAGCCTTTTTCAATCCATTTTTTCCATCAATTCACCTTCCTTGATCTTTCCTGAAGCTAACCATATAATTACATTCAAGAATCGTGCCATATATTGCTCCATAGAAGCCCAGTTTCAGAGCTCTACAACTCAACTTCAATAGGTAGATTCCTTCATCAATTCTTCAAAACATTGATATCATTGTGATGCTCTCATTGCCCTGGTTCTAGTTGTAACACTTACTTTTTACTGGAAACACGTTTTGACCATGAAATTTCAAATCCCTTTTCAAAGCTTTCCTTCTAAATTGCTTGAGCTACAGTTTATATAAATTTGGCGCGAGGATGTGGTTGTCTTCGTCTTGAAGAGACGAAGCGAAGGGCATAGGTATGAGCTTATGATTTTACAGTTTGAGAGACTTACAATTCACGTTGGCTGGAGGTTAAAGATGACCAACGTGTCATCTTCCAACCAATGATGGCACGCCACTTGTTATTTTTGAATTCTGATTTAATAATTGATCCAGTGCTTTATTCACTAATGACCATGATATGCACAACGCGCCAGATCCCTTGGATTTGATTTCTAACGCGTTTTGACTCTCATCCAATGGTCCACATATTTTTGACTTTTATTTTCTTTTCTGATTTTTTATATTTAATTATTTTAAACTTCAAAAAATCATAGAAAATTCATTTTAAGTCCAAAAATCTGAAAAAATTATGAAAAATATTTTTGATTATTCTTTTTCTGATTTTTATTTTTCACAATTTAATTTTGTGTTTTGGTATTTTTTATAAATTTACACTTTATTTGAATTATTTTAAATGTTTAAAAATACTTTTATGCATTTTTAAATTATGAAAAAATTATGGAATGATCCAATGATATTGTGACAAATACTGCTGACCTTATTTCATTTTTGTTTCTGACTTTGTTATTTTTTATCATTTTTTTTATTTTACCCCTTTCTTTTAATTTTAAAAGTAGTTTCTGACTTTAAAAAATTTTCAAAAAAATTATAAAATCATTTGAGCCTTTTTCTGATTTTTCAATGGTCTTACTATTTATTTCTTGATTAATTTGAACATAGTTTATATTTTTCTCTTTTATTTTTATTTTTAAAATATCATTTTTAAAACTTTTTGTATATATTAAAATGTAATACTATTTTGTGACTATTTTCTGGCTGATCTTGGATTAAATTTTTGATCATGAACTTTATTAACATCATTGGATCCATGGTGTTGAGTCTAACTCCACAAAAATGGATGAATGATTTTAATAATAGTTTGATTAAATTTAATCCAAAAGTGGCTTGTATATTCCCATCTACCCCTCTTCATCTCATACTCTTCTTATTGCACTAAATGTTGTTGGAGCATGATCTCTATATCATGTCCTAAAATAAATGGTGCATAGATTGCTATTGACCGGCCTCAAAATAGGTGCAACTTCTATATAAGTCCACTTACGATTGCTTAACATAGCGCTAAATTTTGTCCCGATTCGAATAAATGATCATTCGTGGCCCAAACATATGTTTGCAAGCCCAAGTATGTTAATTTGATCTCTTTGATCCAATAACCTTGAGATTCATTGTGTGGAGGATTTGGTTCTACTAATCCTCTAATGGATCTACAACACCTTTGGTCAACGCGGATCACTTAAACATCGTTGATCATTAAATGATACTCATAAGGATTCCAAATGGATGATATAGTTGACAAAAAGCAAATGAAACTTGTTGTGTGGAGGCTTTGGTTCTACCAATCCTCTAATGAGTTCCAAATGCAAGTTTCAAGACGATCATACAACTAACCACTAATTACTAATAATTGATTTTATTTTGTGTTTTTATTTTTTGCTCTTTACTTTATGCACTATTTACTTTTAGCATTTACATTTCATGCCATTTTCATCTTTGCTCATTTCAGTATTTACTTTATTATCATTTTTATTTTTGCTCATATTGAGTTTTACTTTTATTTTTAAAACACCTAATAATCAACACAAACCCTAAAAATATTTAATGATACTTGGACTATTTAGTTACTATTCTTGGCATTATGGAACATTAGACTTTTTAGACTTAGGATTAGAAACCTTGGCCTATGATTGGAGACCTTGTGATCTTATCTGATTATTTTGTCTGGAGCTCTTGAGGTTTACCTCAAGAGTAGGAAGGATTTGGGACCTATGGGTGTTGTTTCTTTGGAGCCATATCTTCAGTGGGTCCAAACGAGAGTTATTCAGTTGAAGATGTCGTATTCCCGGGAAACACCTATGTCTGGTCTATTTGTGAAGACCAATCCTCCCTTATTAGATGATTTAGAAGAGCTGCAACTTGCTTTGGTTAGGATGCAACGGGAAAAGGATGATTGGAAGAACAAGTTCCAAACTTTAGATATTTCCTATAGAGCAGACATGAAGGAGAAAGACGACTTGATTGAGATCCTTGAGAGTCGAGCGGTAGAGACTATGGAGAGGCAAGGGGATTTATTTTCTCCTAAGCCTCAATCAGATACTGATCACACACTTCCTAATTCAGGTGATTGGAAGGAGGTTGCCATCATACATGCGGAAGAAAACCAGAGGTTGAAAGCTCAGATTTCCAGGCTCACGAGGAAGTGCTAGCATATAGAGTGATCTCCATCAGTTTTACTTCTCAGGGTTTTAGATTTTATTTTTGTCTTGTACTTGGGATCGTTGAAACTTGTAATCCATTTTGGAGTTGTTATAATAAAGTTTTTTCAGTATTTTAAATGCGTTATTACTTTGATATTTGCAACGTGTCCATAAATTTTAAATCCCTTGAAATATTAAATAAAATAAAATCATGTGCATTACATATCATGCATCATATTGCACATATTTCTTGCATTTGTTATGCATATCCAGGTGTCTTACCAAGCTTCTTTACTTTGTTCAGCAAGCTGACTCACCACTACCATACTCGGGCTAATTTCAGAATGAAGATGGACAACTTAGAACAAGAGAATCGCGAGCTACGCGAGGAAGTTTCTACTTTGAAGGTCGGCATGGCCAATCTAACTACTCTGATGGAAGCTTTGGTGGCTGCTTAGAATCAGCCACCGAGTGTCCAACCTCAACCAATAAGGGCAACTACTGAAGCTTTGACTATTCCCATATCTGCTACTCCGGTTGTTGTTCAAAATTGCATGCCTCAAGGATATCCATGGGGAATGCCAGAGAATTTTGCACCTGAAGGTTTCAATCTTGGTCCTCAAGATACTCCAATTGTTCAGACTATTGTTACTCTGGCACCTCCTATGGTGCATGCTGCTCCTACACGCCTCCTTCGGTGAATATGGTTCTATTTGTTAATGATGATGTGTGTCGTCCTTTCCCTCCACCGAGTGAAGACTTGGGTATTTATGACAGAATGGATCATTTTCAAGAGCAGATTGATAAGATACAAAGAGAGATGAAGGCCCTTAGGGGAAAAGAACTATTTGGGAAGAATGTGAATGAGTTATGCTTGGTCACGAATGTTAAGATACCTTCTAAGTTTAAGGTCCCTGAGTATGAGAAGTACAAGGGCAACACTTTCCCCCGTGCTCATCTAGTGATGTACGTGAGGAGAATGTCTACCCATACTGATGATCAGCGTTTGATGATTCACTTTTTTCAGGATAGTTAGACCGGTGCTGCACTGAAGTGGTATATGAGTTTGGATAGCGCCAATATTCATACTTTCAATGATTTAGGAGAAGCATTCATCAAACAATACAAGTAAAACATGTACATGGCGCCTGACCGTGATCAACTCAGGGCCATGGTTCTGAAAGACAGGGAATCGTTCAAAGAATATGCACAAAGATGGTATGAGGTAGCCGCCCAAGTGATTCCTCCCATGGAAGAGAAGGAGATGACTAATATTTTCTTTAAAATGCTCGGTGCTTTCTACTACGAGAGGATGGAAGCAAGTATGCCAAGTGACTTTACTGAATTGTAGGAATGGGTATCCGCTTAGAAGAGGTTGTAAGAGAGCGTCGTTTAATGAAGAGTGAAAGTTCTGGAGGTGTGAAGAAATCATCTTATCAGTTTACCAAGAAGAAGGAAGGGGATGCAAATATTGTTATGCAAGAGAGGAGGGTTAATACTCCTAGAAGGAATTATGAGCGTCATCATCAAGTCGCCTCAGTTACTCCAGTTGTGGGTGCAGCTCCAACTACCGTTGCATATCAGAGACCGTCCTAGTAGGGGAATAAAGTGTATAATCAGAGAAGGGAGAGTTATTACCCTATTCCTATGAGATATACAGAGTTACTACCGGCATTGATTCAGAAGAAGTTAGTTCAGACCCGACCACCTCCCGCCGTACCATCACCATTGCCTTGGTATTACAAAGCAGACCAAACATGTGCATTTCATCAGGGAGCACCAGGGCATAATGTTGAGAATTGTTATCCTTTGAAGACTGAGGTGTAGAAGTTGGTGAAGTCTGGTGTTCTATCTTTCAAGGATGTGGGACCTAATGTGAAAGACAATCCTCTACCCAAGCATGGAGGAGTAAATGTTATGAATATGGTAGCCGGTTGTCCAGGCGACTTCCGGATTTTTTATATTAATCTGGTTAGATGAGATTTGGTGAAAATTCATGCAGTCCTTTGTGAATTTAGATACTATAAGCACGACCATTCCGGTTGTGCTATTTGCAGTACAAACATACAGGGTTGCGATAAGATAAAGGCTGATTTACAAGAGATGATGGATGAGGGCCTAATCCACATAATCAGGCCTAGGGCAGAGTATAAAGAGGAGGTGAATATGGTTTCTGGATGTCCTGGAGAATTCAAATTTTTTGATGTAGAGTATATGAATGAGGACCTTGTGCAATTGCATGCTACCTTCTGCCATATGGCTGGTCAGGTGAAACACCAATATGGATCTTGCCGAGTTTGCTATCGAGATTACCGAGGATGTTCAATCGTGAAGAAGGGTGTCCAATCATTGTTAGATAACAGAATTATCAAGGTTATAAGTCAAAGGGATGATTACCATGAAGTTTATATGGTTGAGGTTTGTTTGACTGAAGAAGAGTCGAATGAATAGTATTCCTTCGCAGATGAGTATTTCTCCTCAGATGAGGATTTGTTTTCCAGAAATGACTCAATAATGACTGATTATGTTGAAGAAGGGGTAAACGTCATTGTACCTTGTTTTGGGGAACCCGCCCATCTTGAAGTTGAGTATTATAGCAAGCCATTTATTACCCCATTGGTGATTAGTTTGCCGGGTCCTATCCCTTACAAGTCAGATAAGGTCGTGCCTTAAAAATACAACACTACAATCTTAGAGGATGGAGTGGAAGTTCCCATCCAGCCAATTCCCGATGTTGGGAATATTACTGAAAATAGCAGGGTGACCCGTAGTGGTCGTGTGTTTGCACCAATTGTTCAAAGAGATGTTAATGCTGGAAAGAAAATTGTTGAGAATGTTGATCCCAAGAAGGCTACAGGTGAGACTAGTGGGGATGCGTTAGAGAAAGAAATGGAAGATATTGTGAAGATAATCAAGATGAGCGACTAATGAATTATAAATCAGCTACTGCAGACTCCTTCAAAAATATCTATCTTGGCATTATTGATGAACTCCTCTGCTCACAGAGAATCCTTGATGAGGGTATTGGACTAAGCTTTTGTGGAGAGTGATATGCCAATAGACCAATTCAGAAGTGTAATAGGGAATATTACTTCATGTAATAACTTGAATTTCTGCGATGATGAATTACCAGATGAAGGAAGGAATCACAACTTGACCCTCCACATCTCTATGAACTACAAGAATGATTCACTATCCAATGTGCTGATTGATAATGGATCCACATTGAATTTTATACCGAGGAGTACACTTATGAAATTGAAATATCAAGGAACACCTATGCGCCCGAGTGGCATCATTGTGAAAGTGTTTGATGGATCAAGGAAATCTGTTATTGGTGAAGTGGACTTGCCTATTCATATAGGACCACATTTGTTTCAAATAACTTTCCAGGTTATGGATATTGTTCCCTCTTATAGCTATTTGTTAGGACGACCGTGGATACATGAGGCAGGGGCTGTCACTTCAACTCTACACCAGAAACCGAAGTTCGTGCGTGAAGGGAAAATAGTGATCATAAATGGGGAACAAGCATTATTGATATCTCATTTGTCCTCTTTCAGAATTGTGGAAGCGGATGAAGCTGCTGTTGGAATCCATTTCCAAGCCTTATCCATTGACAATATAAGAGGAAATGATAATTCCATGGTTTCACTTAAGGATGCACAACAGGTTGTGCGTAAGGGTCATAGTGAAGTATGGGGAGAGATTGTGGATCCACCTGTGAACAAGAACAGAGCTGGCTTGAGGTTCTCTTTGAAGAATGAAAAAGGTAAGGGAATGGAGCCGAAGTCTGCTGCGAGAAAGTATCAAGACATCTTCTGTAGCGGGGGTTATTTTCATCCAACTATTTCCAGGATTAATGCCATTGAAGAAGATGAAGCAGAGCAGGAAATGCCGAATTATGTGACGCACAGAGTTAGGGTTCAGAACTGGATCACCATTGATGTTCCCTCTTACATACATGTTTCAAAGTAATTTGTTTTGTTAATCTTTTTGAAAAAAGCTTTCACTCTGCCCAAGGTGGAAGTATTAATGTTGTAGGGCTTATCTGTTTGATGTGACTTTTAAAATCAATAATAAAAGTTATCTTTGTTTCCCAAATTATGTCTTTATTTTCTGATTTTTCTTGGAAAATGGTAATAAAAAAACCCTTCAAAATAAAAAATAACTGAAATTCAATCTGAATGATCACTTGTTATATGTGTCAGTTTCTAAAAGTAATCATAAATCATATGTGCAGATTAATTAAAAAACTCGTTGAATACAATGACCCTGCACCCTCTCCCAACATTGAATATCCTGTGTATGGGACTGAAGAAGAAGATTATGATGATATTCTAGAAGAGGTCTCACGGTTGCTTGAGCACGAGGAAAATACCATTCAACCATATAAAGAGCCATTGGAAGTGATCAATTTGGGTTCAGAAGAAGATCCGAAGGAAGTCAAGATTGGAGCATTGCTGCATCTCGATGTGAAGAGCAGGTTGATTGAGCTGCTGAAAGAGTATGTGGATATTTTTGCTTGGTCTTATCAAGATATGCCTGGTAGATACAGATATTGTAGAGCACCGTTTGCCGTTGAAGCCAGAGTGTCCGCCAATTAAACAAAAGTTGAGAAGAACTCACCCAAATATGGCAGTAAAAATCAAAGAGGAGGTTCTAAAGCAGATTAATGCTGGTTTTCTTGTAACGTCAGTGTATCCTCAATGGATATCCAATATTGTCCCAGTACCTAAAAAAGACGGAAAAGTCCGCATGTGCGTAGATTACAGAGATCTAAATAAAGGTAGTCCAAAAGATGATTTTTCATTACCACACATTGATATTTTAGTGGATAGCACAACAAAATTCAAAATATTCTCATTCATGGATGGATTTTCCAGATATAATCAAATAAGAATGGATCCAGAAGACATGGAAAAAACAACATTTATCATACCCTAGGGAATATTGTGTTACAGAGTGATGCCTATCGGGTTGAACAACGCTAGTGCTACGTACCAGAGGGCTATGACAATGCTATTCCATGATCTGATGCACAAGGAAATCGAAGTATATGTTGATGATATGATTTCCAAATCCCAGACTGAAGAAGGGCATATAGAAGATTTGTTGATGTTGTTTCAGCGTTTGAGGAAGTATCGTCTCCGTTTGAATCCAAATAAATGCACCTTCAATATTTGATCAGGGAAATTGTTGGGTTTCATTGTTAGCCAGAAAGGAATTGATGTTAACCCTGATAAAGTCAAAGCAATTCAAGAGATGCCAGCACCAAGAATTGAAAAGCAAGTCAGAGGTTTCCTCAGGTGTTTTAATTATATTTCCAGATTCATTTCCCACATGACAACAACATGTGAACCAATCTTTAAGTTGTAAAATAAAGATCAAGGTTGTGTGTGGATGGATGACTGCCAAAGGGCATTTGAAAGTATTAAAGAACATCTTCTTGAACCTCCTATCTTGCTCTCTCCTGTCAAAGGAAGACCGTTGATTATGTATCTGACAGTGTTAGATAAATCCATGGGTTGTACTCTGGGATAACAGGATGAAACAGGGAAGAAGGAGTTTGCCATTTATTATTTAAGTAAAAAAATTCACTGATTGTGAGTCGCGGTATTCCATACTAGAAAAGACATGTTATGGTTTGGTCTGGGCGGCAAAGCGTTTACGGCAATATATGTTGAATCACACTACTTGGTTGATCTCCAAAATGGATCCAATCAAGTACATTTTTGAAAAGCCTGCTCTTACTAGGAGAATTTCCCGCTGGAAGATGTTATTATCTGAATATGATATCGAATACCTCACTCCAAAAGCTATTAAAAGTAGTGTGTTGGCAGATTATCTTGCTCACCAACCAGTGGATGATCACAAGTCTGTAGAATATGAATTCCCCGATGAGGATGTGATGTTCTTGAAAGTGAAATATTGTGATGAACCATTGCCTTAGGAAGGTCCTGACCCTGAATCTCCTTGGAGTATGATATTTGATGGAGCTGTGAATGCTTATGGTAAAGGAATTGGTGTCGTGATTGTCACTCCCCATGGATCGCACATTCCGTTTACCGCAAGGTTAACATTTGATTGTACTAATAATATGGCAGAATACGAGGCTTGCATCATGGGTCTCGAAGAAGCTATTGATCTCAGAATTAAAGTTCTAGATGTGTATGGTGATTCAGCTTTGGTAATAAATCAGATTAAAGGAGAATGGGATACTCGTCACCCCGACTTGATCCTTTTCAAAGATTATGCTAGAAGATTGTTACCCTTCTTTAACAAAGTTGAATTCCATCACATTCCTAGAGATGCAAATCAAATGGCGGACGCTCTGGCAACTCTGACTTCTATGTACCAAGTAAGTACTTGGAATGATATAGCTCGAATTACGGTTCGACGACTGGATAGGCCCGCTCATGTGTTTACAACAGAGGAGGTAGAAGATGAAAAACCTTGGTATCAATCAAGCATTTTCTTCAGACTCAAGAATACCCGATTGGTGCTTCGAAGAAAGATAGAAAGATATTGAGAATATTGGCAGGCAGTTTCTTCCTCAGTGAAAATGTGTTATATAAAAGAAATCATGACATGATCTTGCTCAGATGCGTGGATAGACACGAAGAAGACATGTTGATGCATGGGGTTCATGAAGGTTCATTTGGCTAAAAAGATGCTAAGGGCAGGTTACTATTGGCTGACAATGGAATCTGATTGTTATAAATTTGCAAAGAAGTGTCATAAATGTCAGATTTATGCAAATAAGGTCCATGTGCCTCCGACACTTCTCAATGTGATCTCTTCCCCATGGCATTTCTCTATGTGGGGTATTGAAATGATTGGGATGATAGAACCTAAAGCTTCGAATGGAAACCGTTTCATCTTGGTAGCAATTGATTACTTCACCAAATGGGTGGAGGCTGCTTCATATGCCAATGTTACTAAGCAGGTGGTTGTGCGTTTCATCAATAATAATCATATATGTCGGTATGGTGTGCCGAGCAGAATTATCACCGACAATGGCTCGAATTTGAACAATAAAATGATGACAGAATTGTGCGAAGAATTCCATATTGTCCATCACAATTCATCTCCATACAGAACAAAGATGAATGGGGTTATTGAAGCTGCTAATAAGAATATCAAGAAAATTATCCAGAAAATGGTTGTTACTTATAAGGATTGGCATGAAATTCTCCCTTTTGCTCTGCATGGATATCGAACATCTATCCGCACTTCGACAGGAGCAACCCCATTCTCCCTTGTGTATGGAATGGAAGTTGTGCTCCCAATTGAGGTTGATATTCCCTCTTTACGTGTAATAATGGAAACCAAGTTGACAGAGGCTGAGTGGGTCCAGAACAGGTTTGGCCAATTGAATTTGATTGAGGAGAAAAGGATGACGAATTTGTGTCATAGCCAGTTATATCAGAAAAGGATGAAGAAGGCTTTTGATAAAAAGGTCAAACCTCGTGAATTTAGAGAAGGCTACCTCGTGCTCAGGAAGATCATGTCTTTCAACACTAATTCTAGGGGTAAGTGGACTCCTAACTTTGAAGGCCCATATATTGTCAAGAAAGCCTTCTCTGGAGGTGCATTAATTCTTGAAACTATGGATGGAGAGGAGTTCCAATGTCCCATGAATGCTGATGCAGTCAAGAAATACTTCGCCTAAAGAAATAAAAAGAACAACTTGCTAAGTTGAAAACCCGAAAGGGCAGCTTAGGCAAAAAAGAGCGTCTGGGTAAGCCGAAAACCCGAAAGGGCGGTCTAGGAAAAAGTTAGAGACATAAATAGAATAAATTTCCCGCTAAGTTGAAAACCCATAAGGGCAGCTTAGGCAAAAGTTAGGGACTTTCTTGGCAAGTAACTACATCAGACAAGACTTGATCATTGGAGCAACAATCTTCTCGGATTCTCATCACACTTCAACAGAAGTTTCTGCTCAGGATTTCAAAAGTTGTTAGGGGGGATAATGGTCATTGTATCTCAATGTATCTTTTCCATTATATATTACCATTTTCTGAACTTTGTAATTATCCATGGAGTCTCGCCATTTGCAGACTACCATTCTATTAATGAAATTTAAGCTTTTTACCCAATTCTTTGTATTTCTTATTTTATTTAGCTTACAAAGACTCCATTTATTATTGATAATAACTTTCAAAGCAAAAAGATTAAATAACAAAATCGATTTTTCAAAAAGAATTTACAATTTGCTTTTACTTTGGAATTTGTGATGAAAAACAACAACAAAAATGGTGATCCCAAGAATGGACAAACTCCAATTTATTTTAAAAAGTTTTTTTCCCCTCGGGAAGGTTTACTCAGGATGATTCGCCGTATTGGGTTCGTGACTCCGACATCCTTGATCAATTATGGATTCAGTTCTCATCTTTTCTGAATTTTCATGATGTGAAATTTCAATCCGAGATTTCTCCATTAAAGTTTACGTTCAGACTAATGGAAGTTCTTTTTCCCCAAAGAAGTTGGTGCAAAGCTTACTCTCAATCTACATCCTCAGGTTTAAGAAGATTGAACAGGGGCAACAGTTGTACCCCAAAATTTTCCCTCCCATATTTCTCAATACATGTTAAGTGAGGTCCTCAAATTGCTCAAGGAAGTCCAAGGGTTGACCAGACAAACTCTCTCCTAAGGCAATCTACCTCAAATTAGGGTTTCATTTTGCATCAAGATGCTTGAGTCCAAAGGATCACAAATGCTCACCATTCTCCTAATATGTTCTCAAGATCATCCATGTCAAGTTTCAGGCCTTGCAGAGGAAGTTTGCTCAATCAATTGCTCAAAGGCCTAAAAATCGACTATGCTAGGTCAAAAGTCAACTGTGACTCACATACAGTCAAACTTCAAGCCTTTTGGTCAAAATCCTCATTTTGAAGTATCATTCATCATTTTATCAAGGGTTGATCATGATTCATCAAGGATTGCTCACAATTCATCAAAACCCAAAAGTTGCTAAATTAGGGTTTTGTAGGAAAAGTCAACTCAACTTTGACCAAGCATAACTTTCTAATAATTTATCATAAATGACCCATACAAAGCTCATTTTTAAGAGGATGCAATTACCTACAATTCATCTTCATATCCCAAGTTCAAAATATGCACTCAAAAAAAGATATGAATTTTGACATTATAGGTCATTTTGAAAAGTCAACAAAAATACCTTTTGGGTCAAAGCTTCATACATTAAGATGGAAGACTCAATTGATATGAGACCAAAAGTGTTGCTTAGAAGACATCCTAAGCTTTCTAAAAAGTCCAAGAACACTTCTATAGGGTCAAAATTGAGAGAGTTATGCATTGGCCAAGTTGGCCTTTTTTGCAAAATTGCCAAAAGTCAAATATGCTCAAATTTGTATTTTTTGCTAAATGGGCCCAACTTTTTATGCTTGCATCTCATTCCTAACATATTCCACGACCTATGGTACCCTCCACTCTTTATTTATTCATTTATTTAATTTATTTTGATTTTTATTCATTTAAAATTCAAATAAAATCAAATAAATCCTAATAAATCATATATTGTGTTTTACGGATGATTGTTGCATTAAAAGAAGATCCTATATGCTGTCAATGGAGAATCAACTCGTACAAGGCCAATTTGGTTGGAAAAAGATTGGATTTGAGCAAAATTGGAAAGAAATCACATGCCATGAAAGACCAAGTCAAATCTCCATGATGAGCAAGATTGAGGTCGTTTTTGTTGACCTAATAGGTTGTATTACATATATAGAAGCAATCCAAGGCATGGGAGAGGTTAAGAAGTCGTGAAAGAGGCAAACAAAACTCAAAAAATTTCAAGAAAAGTGGTGATCAAATTTCCATATTAGAGACCAAATCGTGTATATCTCACATTGCCAATAGATTGCTGGACATCCCAGGAGCATATTCCAATCAATTTCAATCCTTTTCACGCCTAGTTACAGCTATCACGATTTACTTCTAAACTCATTTTCATTTTCATCAATATATACGCCATTTGCACGTTTTGATTGCATATTCTTGTTCCTTAACATGTTTGCAAGCTAATCATCATATTCAATTGTGTTTTTGGCGATTGTATGATAAATTGCCATGGCTAGGGTTTCGTGTTGAGTTTTAGGGCTTTGCAGGATAGGTGAAATTGGATGTTGATTCTGGTACCATGAGACTCGTGAGGATGAGACGAGTTGATTGGTACCAGCCATGGTCATTTATATTGCTTGTGGAGAGTTTTTGAAAAAACGCAGGTTTGTAGCAACAGCAAGTCAACCATAGGTAAAGGTGTTATTACCTAAAATGACGGTTGGGAGGAAGAAGATGGATGCGTGGCATTCACTGATTGGTTTATTTAAATTTCAGCGCGTTTTTCCATTAACCAGGCTTTTTTCATATATTAGATTTTGTTTTCATTATATATTCAAACAAGCCAAATAGCTAAGTTGGAAAGCGTGCAGGGGAAAAGTGCAAAGGGCTTGGGTTCGATTCCCAAATCCCAACCTTCATTCATTTTATTTTTCAACAGGAAATCCAGCGCTTTACAAATCAAGAGGCCCACCATGTACCATCAGGATCTGGCCATTCAACTCATTAGTTCTCCAGATCAACGCGCTACCCTTGCAGGACCACCATACGCCCAGGTCAACGTATGCATTGGATTAGGGAAAGTCAAAACGGGTCTTAACCATTTGGGCCCAAAAATTCAATTTCAACCCCCCTTTTCAGCAAACACCATCAGGCCAAATATTTCTTTCATTTTCTTTTAGTTTTTTTTAAATCTTTCAATATTTATTTTATTCACTTTAATTTACAAATTAATTTATTTTTTATAAAAGCCATAAAATCAATAATTCACAAAATTAGGATTAGTTTTTTTTATTTATCAAAATTAATTTAATTTAGTTTAATTTAGGAAATTGTAATTTGTTTTCAAAAATAAAATAAAATAGAAATTAGGTTAGACTTTTCCTTTAATTTTATTTTGTTATTTTTCTCAAATAAATAAAAATACAAAAAATAGGCTTTTAGACAAATTAATTTATTTTTCTTAGTTTAAAATTAATTAGACTTAGGATTTTCCTTTAGTTTAGCAATTCCATTATTTTCTCTAAACAAGACAAAAACATTTTTTTAACTAATCGCAATTACGTTTAGGCAAGGGTCAAAGCCCTAGTTGCTCCGCATACGATTCATCGCGCGCGTATTATTATTTTTACCAATATTTCTGTAAATGCTCATGGTTTGTAATAGTTTAATCTAGGGTTTTATTTATTTATCGCTTTTTCCGGGTTTTTGGCTATGTAATTAATCCCCCTCCCCTAAGCCTTGTAATAGCGTAGATTTACTTTCTCGCATTTTAATTCTCGCAAATATTTGACTATTTAGATGTATGCTAATAGGATTGTATGATAAGAATGCATGACAAATTAATACAGCTAGAAAACCCTAATGTGCAAAGATTAAATAACTGAAAACAGATCACTCGCACATATCACTCTTAGGGTATACTCTCACTTCGGTTGCCTTCGGTAAACGATCATTAGGTATAGGGTGTCTTAGTGGTTACCCTCCTGTCTAACAAAGATCAAATGTCCCATTCAAATGTTGCCTCGGAAATGTTGCCTTGAATATGATCTTAAGTAGGGTTATTACTAAGTCGTCCTAACATTGATTTAGTGATTGTACGTCCCTCTCGAATTGACCCTTACAACTCCAACGACGGTGCTACCTATTTCTCAATAGTAGGATAGCGCTGTCTAAAGGAAACGAGAATAGAAACGATCTTTTTTAGAGTAGGTATATGCTAGTAGGTACTTGCTCAAAACAAAACTCTTCACACTTACACATTTTCAAAACAATTTTCAAAAACAACTTCGTCACACGTTTGAGGACTGATACAAGGGTTATCACAAAGTCAAACATTTTTCAAAAACAAAGCACATACACAAGCAATTTTAAAAGATGAGAAAGTACCTAAGAGCCCATGGAAAACCATGGATAGAAAGGGTGCTAATACCTTCCCTTTCTATAATCTACCTCCCGTACTCAGAATATCTCGAAAAAGGATTTTTTCTGTACTTTTTTCCTTTCTGGTTGGATGAAATAAAAGTCGGTGGCAACTCTTGCTTAACGCGACATTTTACGAATAAAAAATGAAAAACGTAAGCGAACATTTCAAAACAGTCAGTTCTACCACCGTATCACATCAGTGAACGTCGATGATTGTTATCTTTTTTCTACCCTCAGTGAATGTTGGTAGTTCATTGTCACTGAACGATGATGCTGTGATATTTCTTTTCCTTTTACCTTCAGTGAATGCTGGTAGCTCACCGTTAGTGAACATCGGTGTTATTATTTCTTTTCCTTCTACCGTCAGTGAACGTTGGTAGCTTTACCTCCAGTAGGAGTTGGTGTATCCTTTAACCATTTTACCATCCTCTCTGATTTAGCTCTTTTCAATCCACTAGTGATTTATTTTCGTGGTTGGGTTACTCTCTTGTTTCTTTATTTTTAGTTACATCCCCAGTGGTGTTTTGCGTCTCTTTGGAGTTATCCACGTGCACTCACATTCATAAGCATTGCATGGCATCTTAGGGCCAAAAATAAGGTTTGTTTTATATTTAAGTATCTTTGATCGCGTCGACGCGAAGATTTTTAACCTTCGTATCTCTGGATAGAAGAAACTTAAACAAGGGAAGATGTTGTACCCCAATTTCCCCCCCTAGGATCCCTTCATCATGCCATGTCGAGTCAATTACAATAAGATCACACTAGGATTCTGGGTTCCCCTCACTATATTTAGCTTTGCACTTTGAGGAATCACCAAGTACCTTGACTTTTTTTATTTTGTGATCATGAGTGTTTTGTCTTAATTTCTTTTAATTAATAAAATACAATGTTGGTTTGTCTTACTTGTTAAATAATGTAGGTAAAGGAAATATGGCTTAGCAAGTTGATCCATGGGTTCATGAGTTTATTTCCATACCCTAGTCAATAAAGCTTGAGAAGTTCAAGCCTCACCATTGAAGTTGTTTGGAGGAAATGGCATGGCAAGGTTATTTTGGTTCATTACATTCCAAGATATCAAGATTGATCTAAAAGTACAAGGGGTTGATTGAAGGAGTTGCCATGCTTGGACAAGGCCTTGTTCCCATTGATCACAAGTGCATATTTCTCTAAATTCTCAAGATATGGAAGTGGTTTTGGTTGCTATGAATTCTAATTTTTCATCCTCAATAACTTCCATTTACAAAGCAATGGTGTTGGTACAAGAAGGTGGTTTAAAATTGTCAAGGTTCCTCCAAGCATTTTCTTGATCTATGAGCTAGGGTTTTGAACTTCAAAGGAGTATATCTTGCTCATCTTTTGGTATTTTTGAGTGATTCCAAAGAAATAATTCTCTTCAAATGGTTATTAAAAAATCACTTCAAAAGTTCCAAGGATTTTTCATGTGGAAGAAACTTGATGAGGAAGAAAGATTACAAGACCTCCAAATGAATCCCTAATTTTCCATGTGTGACTTCAAATGATCATAACTTGGTCAATTTTTATCACCTTGAGCCCATTATTTTTCCATAATGATCTTGAAGATGTGAACTGTATGCCTTATTTTATGTGCAAAGTGAGAAAATGGATGTAAATTTCCTTAAAGATACAAAATATTATAGGTCATTTCATGATTTTTTGCCAACTTCAACAATTCATAAATCTCTCAATTTTGGGATATTTTGAATGTTTCAAGTCCCAATATGTCATTCAAGAGATCTACTTCATGCCATCTATTTTGGTCAAGAGCAAATTCCAAGTGGAAGTCTATGTTTGGATGCAAGACATTATAGGTCACTTTTGAAGAAAAAATTGAAATATTTCTAAGTATGGAAAGTCAACATTTTTTCTCCAACTTTGACTCAACACAACTTTCAGCTCAAGAATCCATTTGATTCCATTATTTTTCTATTGCAAAGCTTGTAACCTCTTCTTTATGAAGCATCAAGAATCATGCCCTAAGATCCCTTGAGTTGAAAATGCAATTATTTTGAAATTGGTAACTTGGAACTGAATTTTTCACCAATTCGAAATTTTGAAATCCATAATGTGGCCTATAATCACAAGATTTATACGCGTTTTTTATTTAAACTTGACTAACAAACTTTCCAGAAGTGTTTAGCACCTCAAAACGCAAGGATTGGATGAATTTTGGTCAAAATAAGATCACACTTCACTTGTGCATCAGGTTTTCACGAATTCCCTCAAAAATGCATCATTCACTCTTCCTTTTGATCCTATTTGCTTATCCTATAAATACATGAACTGTCCCATTCATTTTCTCAAGCTTGGATAGCCAGAATCACCCTGCCAAACTTGTTCCATAACTCAGAATTCAACAACTTCGAAATCCATACACAAGCCTTTTTCAATCCATTTTTTCCATCAATTCACCTTCCTTGATCTTCCTTGAAGCTAACCATATAATTAAATTCAAGAATTGTGCCCTATATTGCTCCATAGAAGTCCAGTTTCAGAGCTCTGCAACTCAACTTCAATAGGTAGATTCCTTCATGAATTCTTCAAAACTTTGATATCATTGTGATGCTCTCATTGCCCTGGTTCTAGTCGCAACACTTACTTTTTACTGGAAACACGTTTTGACCATGAAATTTCAAATCCCTTTTCAAAAATTTCCTTCCAAATTGCTTGAGCTATAGTTTATATAAATTTGGCGCGAGGATGTGGTTGTCTTCGTCTTGAAGAGACGAAGCGAATGGCATAGGTCTGAGCTTCTGATTTTACAGTTTGAGAGACATGCAATTCACGTTGGCTGGAGGTTAAAGATGACCAACGTGTCATCTTCCAACCAATGATGGCACGCCACTTGTTATTTTTGAATTCTGATTTAATAATTGATCCAATGCTTTATTCACTAATGACCATGATATGCACAACGCGCCAGATCCCTTGGATTTGATTACTAACGCGTTTTGACTCTCATCCAATGGTCCACTTGACTTTTATTTTCTTTTCTGATTTTTTATATTTAATTGTTTTAAACTTCAAAAAATCATAGAAAATTCATTTTAAGTCCAAAAAATCAGAAAGAATTATGAAAAATATTTTTGATTATCCTCTTTCTGATTTTTTTTTCACAATTTAAATTTGCGTTTTGATATTTTTTATAAATTTACACTTTATTTGAATTGTTTTAAATGTTTAAAAATACTTTTATGCATTTTTAAGTTCTGAAAAAATTATGGAATATTCCAATGATATTGTGACAAATACTGGTGACCTTATTTCATTTTTATTTCTGACTTTGTTATTTTTTATCATTTTTGGTTTATTTTATCCCTTTCTTTTAATTTTAAAAATAGTTTCTGACTTAAAAAAATTACCAACAAAATTATAAAATCATTCGAGCCCTTTTCTGATTTTTTTATAGTCTTACTTTTTATTTCTTAATTAATTTGAACATAGTTGATATTTTTCTCTTTTATTTCTATTTTTAAACTATATTTTTAAACCTTTTTGTATATATTAAAATGTAATATTATTTTGTGACTATTTTCTGGCTGGTCTTGGATTAAATTTTTGTCCATGAACTTTATTAACATCATTGGATCCATGGTGTTGAGTCTAACTCCACAAAAATGGATGAATGATTTTAATAATAGTTTGATTAAATTTAATCCAAAAGTGGTTTGTATATTCTCTCATACCCCTCTTCATCTCATCCTCTTCTTATTGCACTAAATGTTGTTGTAGCATGATCTCTATATCATGTCTCAAAACAAATGGTGCATAGATTTCTATTGGCCGACTTCAAAATAGGTGCGACTTCTATATAAGTCCACTTACGATTGCTTAACATAGCGCTGAATTTTGTCCCTATTTGAATAAATGATTATTCGTGGCCCAAACTTATGTTTGCAAGCCCAAGTATGTTAATTTGATCTCTTTGATCCAATAACCTATAGATTCCTTATGTGGAGGCTTTGGTTCTACCAATCCTCTAATGGATCTACAACACATTTGGTCAACGCGGATCACTTAAACATCGTTGATCATTAAATGATACTCATAAGGATTCCAAATGGATGATATACTTAACGAAAAGCAAATGCAGCTTGTTCTGTGGAGGCTTCGGTTCTACCAATCCTCTAATGAGTTCAGAATGAAAGTTTCAAGAGGATCATCCAACTAACCATTAATTACTAATAATTGATTTTATTTTGTGTTTTTATTTTTTGCTCTTTACTTTATGCACTATTTACTTTTAGCATTTATATTTCATGTCATTTTCATCTTTGCTCATTTGAGTATTTACTTTGTTATCATTTTTATTTTTGCTCACATTGAGTTTTACTTTTCTTTTTAAAACACCTAATAATCAACACAAACCCTAAAAATATTTAATGATACTTGGACTATTTGGTTACTATGCTTGGCATTATGGAGCATTAGACTTTTTGGACTTAGGATTAGAAACCTTGGCCCATGATTGGAGACCTTATGATCTTATCTGATTATTTTTTCTGGAGCTCTTAAGGTTTACCTCAAGACATTGGGCTGTTTGTTTGTTTTGTGTGCAATTTATTGTGATTACACCCTTTGTTTGTAATCTGGAATTCACCCGTATACAACCGTTACTCTGCCCTATTTTTATGAAGACTTAATACACTTGAAGATTGGTTTTCTCAAGAGGTCTACTATCATTTCTTGTTTGGTTTCAATCTAAAGAATGGGAATTCCATCTTGGCTCATAGCGTCAAGTATTGGCTTTTTGTTGGTTAGATGGTTCTTATCCCTAGCTTTTACCTTATGCTTTAGGATAGCCTCTTCTTCTCCTCCCATCATCTTTAATTTAAAAAATCTTCTCCCTCCTTTTGAAAACTCTTCTTGTTTTAAACTTGAACCACTTTCATAATAAACTTGGACTTAGGTCCATGCATTTTCAAACATTTTTATAAATAAACTTCAATAAACTTAATAATACTTTGACATTTTTGTGAGAAGACTAAAAGTCAATTGATCTCATTTCAAACTCTTTTTCCACTTTGGCTTTTATCTTTAAACTTGTCTCAAAAGATTTAACTCTTGTTAATCCTTGTAGTGATGCAAACAACTATACTTCTACAATATGTAGTGAAGAGAGATATTTTCCACGTGGGTGTTGAGTGAGGCATTATTGATTTTAAAATCCAAGCCATATACTCCACTTTGAGATGATGCAAGTTCTCCTTTCTCATGATTGTGGGTAGTAGGTATGTTTTCCACACGGACAATGACGATGATGTTTTATCTCATAAAATTGACCAACACATTTGTGTTTTAAAATTTTTAAAAGAGGAACTACGTGTACTCTGATCCCCTATTGCACGAAAAGGTGGTACGTAGGCACTAAGGGTTCACAACCGCGGCGGGTGCAAAAATTATGAAAAATATATTTCTTTTCTCACCTCCATCATCCATTTTTTATACAACATTTTTTATAGCCAAAATATACAGATTTTTCAAAGAGGTCCCTGCGGAGTACCGTAGATGTTTAGGGTGCTAATACCTTCCATGTGCATAACCAACCCCCTTACCTAGAATCTTTCCCCGTTTTTGGGTTACTCGCTCTTTTCCAATTCCTTTGGAAATAATGAAGCGCGGTGGCGATTTTTATTTTGATTTGTATAAGTCTAATCAATCCAATGTCTTAGTCTTGAACATTTTTATCGCTACACTCAAGAGTGTCGATAAAGCATTATTTGAAAGTGTTTTTGAAATGTTTTGTGTAAGTTCAAAAAGTTTGCTTTGAGCAAGCGTCTAAGAACTATCTACTTATACTCGAAAATGTTTGTTCTTTTCCTCCAATCCTTTAGACAGTGCTATCCTACTATTAGTGAGTACGTAGGCTTATCGTTGGATGTTTGAGGGACATTCGAAGGAACGTACAGTCATAAAGGCAACATATAGAAACACTTTAGCAATTTTTTAAGGGACTAGATCATTTACCGAAAGGCAACACTTTAGGGTCATCGAGGGACTATGATCTTTTGATTTAAGGGTCTTTGTTAAAGCGTCCCTGTTCTCGAGGGACATGACTGTTTTGTTTTTTGAAAGGCAACCAAAGTGGGTGTACCTTAGAGGTCTATATGTGCAAGTTATTCAATTCAGTTCATTTATCTTTGTTATTAGGTTGTCTAGCACTTTGTTTTCAGTCTTTCCATACAAGCCTAGTTTTTAACAGTTAATATTTTGCAGAAATTTAAAGTGACGGAATTGTATATCCTACGCTACAAGGCTTTTGGGGAGGGGGTATTTACATGTCAAAAATGGGGGAAAATAAAGAAAGGGATAAAATCACTAGTTAGTTCTATTACATTCCACCAACAGATACATTAGTATAAAAAATGAGAAAATAAACAACCTGTGCAAAATGGAAAGACACGTCTAAAGCCCTAAAACATTTATAAGTGAAATAAGAAAATATTTTTGGTTTTTTTGTTTATCTTAATAAAATAATTAAACTATCCTAAATGTAAATTTAATTAAAAAATAAATATTAAATGAATTTAAACCTAATTCTAATATTTTTGTATTTTTATTTAAGAAAGTATTTGAATGAAATAACCTAATTCTAATTTATTTTAAATTAATTAAGGCAAGTCCAAATAATTATGTTAATTAAAATACAAAAATAAAAATTTAATAAGAAAACCTAAATCTACATCTTTTATGATTTTATGTTTGATTTTATGATTAACCAAAAAAAGATTTAAAATAAATTAGGACAAATGAAGAAAAGAAGAAAAAAAAAGGAAAAGTTGGGCCCGACATAAGTAGCAATAAGGGGTATGAATTTGGAAATTTGTTAGGCTCAAACAAAGGCTGAGCCCAAAACTACGCTAGATTTTATAAGGATGGGTATTTGAAGGTTCATTGTGAGGCACACATCTGATGTGCTGGATCTAACTCCACTAAGATATGATGGCCAGGATAGTGGGATATACGAAGCACATGATGGATGGCCTCGTACTGAATCTGCAAACATAAAATGTGAGAAAATAAATCCAAAACCTGGGGATCGAACCCAGGTTCTTCACTCTTACAAATACATGCTTCACTACTCAGCCAACTTATTCATTCGTTATATTAAATAAAATAAAACAATATAGTATAAACGCAGGCTAAATCCATGTTAGCTAACACGCGCGCGTTCAGTGGGCCCTGATTATTTAAATGAACAAATCACGTGTTTGGATCATAACACGCTGGCTCCGGGAAGGTCAAACCACCATCCACGGCGGTTGACAACCTCCATCTCCGGTGGCTACAAAAACCTAACCTACGAAACAACACGATTAAAGACCAGAAATTTGGCCTACCCCCCCTAAACCCTAGGCTGCGAATTCAGTGGTGGTGGCCGTTTGGCCCGAATGTATCTGTACTCAGAGATACGAAGCAAACAACTCCTTATGCCCTAACAATTGTGATATCTAATTCCTGCATAAAATCATGCATGTAACACGTTGATCATGCTCAAATGATTTATATGAATTCATTACAGAGGTTAGTATCCATTGAAACTGTATAGAATGCAAGATTTGATTCTTACCAAAACTTACCAACCGGCGATTCTACGTGGGATGTTCTGGGGCGTTTGAGAGCAAGCTAGGAGTATGGATGGCTCCCTAGAACCTTCAGGAAGATAATATGAGGATTGGTTTGGCCTGGGAGCAACTGGATCGTATGTTGTGATTTTGACAACTTTTGGATTTTTTTGTGAAATTTTCATGGCTTGCTTTTGCAACTTATGCGTGAGTCGTGCTTGTACATGGCACGTATAAATAGAGGAGATGGAGGGAGAAAGGTAAGAAGGAAAGAATCCAAGCCATAACGCTGGTGTTTAAAGCCATGATTATAATTTTTTAAAAAAAGCCAAAAATGGAGATTTCATGCCATTTTCAAACTTGGATGAACCTGGACAACATTGCACGAATTTATGGGCCTCTAGGCAAGACAAAGCATTAGCCCAAATGCCAAAGCCCATCTCTATTTATTTTGTACACTTTATTTTATATTTATTTGAAATAAATTAAAATAAATATGAACAAAATAGATAAAAATGGTAAGGAAATGAAAATATGAGATTAGAGGTCTCCTATAAGGTTATGAATATTTTTAAAGTCCAATAAATTAAGCCATTGACCTAAAAGTTTAAGTTTGCTCAATGCACAATTCTTTAAATTGCCAAATATTTCCCAAATTGGCCAATCCATATCTTGCTCAATTTTTATCTCATGATGATGATCATTGACTTTTTGGAAAGCCCAATATGTCTAATTAAATACCTATTTTTGTCAATTTTGTGTATGAAAATTTTATCTTGATGTAAATGGTCTTGACAAAAAGTGTCTTTTGTTGACTTTCTGAAAATGACCTGTAATGTATAAGCTTGTATATTTCAAATGGTGAATATCTTGAACTTGAGGAAAAAAGAGAAGTTTTAGGGAGTGAGATTCTATTCAAAATTAGCTTTGGTTGGGGGAAAATTGATAAAGTATGTGAAAGTTATGCCTGATTAAAGTTCAGTTGACTTTTCCTAAAGAAACCCTAATTTAGAAATTCTTGACTTTTGATAGATTAAGAGCATTTCTTGAGGAATCATGATAAACCCTTGATAAAATGATGGATATCACTTCACAATGTTGATGTTGACCAAAAATCATAAAGTTTGACTTTATTTAGGCCATAGTTGACTTTTGACCTAGTATAGTTGATTTTCAAGCATTTGAGCAATTGATTGAGCAAACTTGTAGTGCAAGGCATGAAATTTGTCATGGACAATATTGAATGCATATTAGGACCATGGAAAACATTTGAGACCTTTGGAGCTCACATATCTTGATGAAAAGTGAAACCCTAATTAGAGGTTCATTCCTTAGGAGGAGAATTTGTCTGATCAATTCTGGGTCAACCTTGAGCAATTGAGGACCTCTAGAAGCATGTCTTGAGTAAAAGTGGGAGGTAAAATTTTTGGGTACAACAATAAACATATTTTTACTTTCCATTTTCATTAACCATGTGTTGAGAACTAACTCATATTTGCAGCAGAAAAATGTTATAAGTAAAAAACAGCAGTATGTGTCGATACATATCTCTATGAGTCGACACATATTAAGTACAAAACAGGTTATGAGTCGATACAAAACACGAATGAGGCGATGAAAAACAGAAATGAGTCGACGCAAATCATTATGTGTCAACTCATACTGAGTTGGTTTTGACTTCCAGGGGCAAAGAAATGATATGTATCGATGCATAAGTGCATGTGTCGATGCAAAACAGGTTATGAGCCGACACAAACCTTTATATATTGACTCATACTGAGTTGGTTTTTATTTCCAGGAGCAAGGAATGATATGTATCGATGCATAAGTGCATCTGTCGATACAAAATAAATATGAGCCAATGCATAAGCGCATGCGTCAATGAATAAAAGTTTTGGTATCAATGTGTAAGTGCATGTGTCAATACATAAAAACTTTTTTAAAACAATTTTATTTTTTTACATTATCTTTATATTTCTTTATATTATTATTGTTATTCACTATTCAATATAGTTGTAATAGTAATTAGGTTTTAATTTCATTCATTCCCCATTTGAAAATTTGTATCCCCCATCCTAAAAAAGAAGATGTAATAGCGTAGAATTTACATTTCCGCAATTTACCGCTTTTAATATTGTTGCTAGTAATTAGGTGTGTATGACAAGATTTAAAATCAATCGCTAGACAACCCTAATCAAGACAAAATACACTTGAATCAAACAAACTGTTTGCACACGTACACCTCTAGGGTTAACCTCGCTTGTTGCCTTGAGAAAAAATAGTCATGTCCCTCAAATATGGGACGCTTTAGCAAAGACCCTCGATAAAAAAGTTCGTAGTCCCTCGATGACCCTTCGACATTTCCTTCGGTAAAACGATCTTAGTCCCTTACGACAATTGCTAAAGCATCTCATAGGTTTCCTTCTATGACTATACGACGACTCATGCCCGTCCCTTCACATCCAATGATAGGGCTTCTTATCAATCAATGGTAAGATAACAATATCTAAAGGAGGAGGAAAAGAACAAAGATTTCTTTTGAGTAGGTAGAACGCTCGTAGTTTCTTGCTCACAAACTAAAACCATTTCCACACTCACACTTTTAAAACATTTTCAAAAACAAACATCTCTTTGAACTATTTTAAAAACCAACAGTTTGTATGTATTCTTATAGAGACGAGAATCATTACAAAGTTTACCGAAACCAAGGCGTTTTCAAAATATTTTCAAACTTGCACAAAACACAAAAACATTTACAAAGCTTTCAAAGTGAGGTAGAAACTAAGAGCATGTAGGTAACTACGGATGAAAAGGGTTCTAACACCTTCCCTTTTCATAACCTACCCCCCGAACTCAAGAAAATTCTCAAAAGGTATTTCCTGTTCTTTTCACCCTTTCCTTTATTGGATAAAAGAAAAGTCGGTGGCGACTCTTTCTATCCACAACAATTGCGATAAAACGCAAGACAACCAAGTCAGTTCTCCTACCGTATTACACAATTCAATTATTTAATCTTGTATTTAGGGTTATCTAGCGTTTTGTTTTTAGATCTTGCCATACATGCCTAGTTACTATATAATACTAAGGGAAGCAGTAGATTGCGAAAAGTAAAGGTCCTAAGCTATTACAAAGCTTCGGGGAAGGGGGTACAAAACCATAAAACATGGGAAAAGAGAAAGTAAACACTAATTAACTATTACATACTGTAGCAAATACATTATTGGGAAAAACTAATGCGAAAGTAAATACGCGAAGATTGTAAAACAAAGGGAAAAAGAAAACATGTTTTTTTTGTGATCGTTTTGATGAAAAATTAATGATTAACCTAAAATCTAATTGATTTTAATTGGTTAAAAAGTTAGGTAATTAAATTATGCAAACCCTAAGGTCTAAGTTTATTTTAATTGAGAAATCCTAAAAAATCAAATTAGGGTTTATTAATGAAAACCTAAAAGTAAATTAGGTTAAATAAATAAAACCTAAAATTGATTAAATAAAAAAACCTAAAATTAATTATTTGAGTTTATTAAGAAAATTCAAAGGTTTTGTGAAAATGTTAGGTTTTATGAAAAAGGTTTTGTTAATTTGAAAAAAATAATGAGGGAAAGGGTTAGAAGAATAGAGAATTGAAATAAAAAATAAACCGGTAGGGGTGGATGTTGAACCCACGCCCTCAAGACCTTCACGCAGCAAGCATACCACTAGGACAAGCGTGCCTTGGTGTTAGGATACGCCTCCAATGCTTTTTGTAACAAAGCCTGCAAAATATGAAAAATTAGAGAAACAAAGTGTCAAAAGGAAGGATCGAACCCAGGCCATTTGGTACTAATGTCTTACCTCACGCGCTTCTACCGCTGGGGCAGCTATACATTCGTTAGCATAACTGAAACAATAAATATATATTATATAAACGAATATATTTGCCAGATAGGTGTCAGAGCCCTAGCTTCGGTCATCCTCCGACAACATGTATTGTTCAAAACCTGCAAATTCAAAGCATTAGCGATCCAAAACGTCCTACCCCCCCTAAATCAAAGGCTGTGAATCCAGCGACAAGTTTTTTTGATCTAAAAACCCATGGTTTTGGAATTATGAATCAATCAAGGTGGATTGGTAAGAACATGGTGCTCTACAATTCTAACTGCATGGGGTCACGATAATGATCCAAATATGTGATAATGAAACTCAAAAACACGTTGAAACAACCGGTTGAAAATAATCAAATAATGAAGTCACCATTAAACGTATTTTATCCCACATGAAGGGAAAGGTAAACATCGAGAAAACTTAAGAAGGGAGATGTCACGATCTTGTGACTGAGAGATTGGGTAAGGGAGTCTGTTATTCAAGGGGAAGGTATTAGCACCCCACACGCTCGCAGTACTCTACGGTATCCACTCTTTTTATCTATATTATAGGTATGTTTAATCAATGCTTACTGTTTACTACTGAGGAAGAAGGCATGCAAAATAAAGGAGAAAAGAATGTAGGAAAAATAAAGGTGTACTCGCTTCGGCCCTACCCCAATGCCTACGTATCCTTTTTGAGGAATTAGAACTAATGTAGTTTGGCTAACATGTTTTTGTTTGTTTTGTGTTATTTATGGACGATGTAAATTCCGCCTTCTATCGCAGCTCGACCTTTGGAGACTCACGCGTTAGCACATAAGTAAATTAATCACGTCCTTACTTGAAAAGGTTCTGAGTTACGCTCTCGAGGCAAGATGCCACATTCTATTGATTTGTATTTTTTTGTTACCTTGAAAAAGGGTTTAAGTTGTTAGCATGTTTTATGATTTTGCTAAGGAAAAGTTTTAGTTTTAGATACATATGCAAAAGGGGAAGAAAAGAGTCCAAGGTAGACTAGCCTATTTCTAACCTAATGTTATCATATAATGGTAGTCCTAAGGTTTGGATTAACAAAACGAAAACGTCAACCTAATGTTAGCATGCATGGCTTACAACCTAAGGTCTAACTTGCATCCTAAAAGAGCAAGCACGTGCTAAGGGAACATGGTATGTACAAAGATAAAACAAGCAAGCTCGAAAGAGCACACACATAAAATAGTAAGGAAAAGAAGCGAAATGCTTTAGCCAAGGGGAGCGTATCACCTGAGACAAACAAGCGGGAGTGAGATGAAAAAAACAAAATGTGATGTCCAAAGCGACTGAACACCTAACCAAGATATGAGAGATCGAGGTAGGCTACAGAACACAATATGGACAATCATGGAGTATCAGCATCGGCCAATGCGAACTCCTAACAAAGTGTGGGGGTTCGATTGTGGAACCCTTCCCCACTTCATGACTCGATACACATGAGCAGGCACAACTCTGAAGCCTCATGGTGCATCACAGGCAAAGGATGACACAGACAAAATTGTGGGTGTTGCTGGGGAACCCTTCCCGCTCACCTCTTTTTGTGGACTTATCATCTATACATATGCTGGCACAAACATAAACACACCTTCAGCATACCTTTACAAAGGTAGTTTTTAAACAACCACAAATAGCAAACAAAATGCACACAATGGCAATCAATGCGGAATTGCCCTAAACAAGTCTTTCAATAAACCAGAGGGGTTCCTGACATGATCCGTAATGGAGACCCCTGTCTTACATCTCTATTCTTACTTCTCATGGCATCAGAAAGCAGTAAAACCCTACTTCTCATGATCTCTAGAAAAGCGGTAAAGAATTACGATAAAGTGCGAAGAAGTACAAAGGCGGTAGCAGCGACTACCAAAGAGAGAAAATCGTTAAGAGCAGATGAAAGCACTGGAGAAGCAAGGAACACGCATCGAGCAAGATTCAACAAAAAGCAAATAAAGTCAGAAACAGTATCCAACTAAGATAAAAGCAAACACGTGTTGCGAATGAAACGCGTGATCAGAAGTTCCTGCACAAAGCAACATAAAGTATCACTTGTATCAGGACAACAAATACAATATGAATTTTTCAAGACAATGAGAAATAAGGCGCGTCGCATCAGAAGCGAGCATAAGCCGTATGCTTCGATCACATAACTACCTGTTATGTTACATGATCGAACACATAAAAATGTACCTTGCACAATGAACAAACGCGTCAAAAATAACATGGAAAAGCAACATGAAAACATGGGTAAAAACTAAAAGAAAAGGAAAAATATATTTTTCATTTATTAGTTTTTTAAGTAAGGAAAATTCTAAAAAAGTAAAGAGTTAATTCCTAAAATCGATTAATAAAAACTTAACAAGTTTTATTGATTTTATAATTTTATCATAGAAAAATTAAACGGAAAAATTAATAGAAAAAAGCTACATATAATAGAAAATTAGTGAGCTCATGGGGGTGCTAAGATGGTCAGGGATATAAACCAGCAAGCAGGGCGTTAGGCCCATCCTGCAAGCCCAGGGGATTTTTGTATAGCTAGGCTTTAGTTCAAAAAAACAGAGAATGAGCCTAACCAAATGAATCCAACATTGAGTTTTTTGTTGCTTGAGACAAAAGGCTTTTGCAAAAAAAATCCCGGTCTCAATGAGGTGCTCCAGTCCGTGATGTTGTTATTCAGCTTAAAAACAAATAATAATTAAAAAATTAAGCTAAAACAATTGAAAAAGGGATTAGGGTTTCCAAATCGTGCGATGGTTGGACTTCTCTCCCAAACACGAGTTTTTCTTCTTCTTGTGGCTCTCATCAATGGCGGCCACAACCTCCTCTCTATTCCATTTCGCCATAAATTCAGCATCTCAATCCCTCTGCCGCTCAACCTCCATCTCGACCTCTCGTATTCAGATTTGAATGCAATCTCAACGCATCAATGATCCAAACGAAGGAAATAATATGCATTCCACAAGTTTACACATAGAAGTGCAAAAACGGTAAACGCTTACCTACTGGAAGAACTGTCTGGCGCATCTTCGCAAAAATTAAAACGATGAGATTATCGAAACTATTAGGTACATGCTCCGTCTTCTTCCGCTAATTCATTTTTTCTTCTGGATTTCTGTGATGCGCGACTCTTATCGATGTTGACGTTGTTGTTGCATCTTTCACGTTGTAGCAAAGATGCGTTTTGATGATGAATAAAGAAGCGATTGTGTGATGAAATTGCAGATTGATATTGGTGAAGATGATGATGTTAAGACGTTGAAGCAGATGAAGATGAAGGTGGTGATTGAAGAGGATGCATAGATGCGTGAAGAAGATGGTTCGTGAAGATTGATGTCATAGAGCGAAGGAGATTGAAGAAGATGAAGTATCGAGCGAGAGTGAGAGAGGGTTGAGATCTTTTGGTGAGTTTTTCTGTTTTTTGAATCTTGTGAAGACTGAATCGTGAATCTCCTCTCTTATTCTGTTATGTGTCTATTATACCTATCTCTTCTTCTGTTGAAAGTTGTTATGAATGCATCATCCCTCTCCTTCCCTTTCATATTCTGTTACCAATCGTCTTTTTTTGAATCCCTACCTCTCCTCTTTCCGTTTTTGTTATATCTGTTGAATTCTGTTATAGGTTAGTTTGTTAATTGTTATGGTTATTTCTGTTTTTGATTTTCTGTTAAACAGTTAGGAAGTTATAGCAGGCTGTTTTCTGTTGGAGAGGAGACTAGTTACAGGTTTGGGTGAATGAGGTTGGAAAATTGGTTAGAAAACGGTTAGGGGTGAGTTGGAAAATCGGTTGGGAGGTTGAAATTTATTTTTGCTTGTTGTTAAAAGGTTCTTTTATATATGATTTAGTTTAGTTTTTGTTATAGTTGGCTATGCTTGTAATTTTGTTAGCTGGGTTATGGACAGTTGGGGTTCAGTTAAGGGTAGTTACAATTTGTTGTTTTTTAGAATGTTGGCTGAAATCTACTTTCTCTGCTTATTCGTTTAGTGTTGGAAAAAAAATTAGGAAATTAGTTAGAAAATGGTTAGGAAAAGATTGGGAGTTAGAATTTGGTTGTTAATTGTTAGTATCAATTAAGAAGGTAGGAAATCTGTTAGAGAAGGAAATTAGGGATTAGGAACTGAATCAGTTAGAAGGCTAAAAATTCTGTTTTTCGCTATAGTTAGGACTATGCTTCAAATCCTGTTTTCTGAGTTGAAGTTTTTGGCTTAGATGTAGGTTATGGACTAAACTAGTTTTTTAAGGTCAATTGAAGTTAGCTAAAAACTAAATGTTAGGCTATAGTTAATTCAGTTATCAATAGAATATTAGTAATATCTAGGAATTAGCAGTTTAGAACACTAGGACTACTGACTTTGTTGAAATTAGTTAGTAAAAAAACTGAAAGTTCAAGAAACAGGAATGGTAATTGGTTTGTGAGATATACGTTAGCTTGGTTTGATGGTTGGACTGGCAAGATATTATGTACTATATGTTATAATTTCTACGGACTTTCTCTTTGAAATGTATACGATGATGAATGAATTTGATGAATTCTTTTCGTTGGTAACATGTTGGGGAATGCTATTGATTGGTTTTGGATTTTACCCAGGATTGTGCTTTATACAACAAGTTGTTGGTGTCAAACGCTCTATTCAAGAAGAGAAAATTAAAGAATATAAAGTCACAATGGAGCATGGTTATGGTTGCATAAAGTTGACGAAGATTGAAGCTTGTTCATGTAGCTTAGGAACTTAACAACTTCGGCATAGACTTAATTTGTAAAGTCCTTTTCTTTTGTCAAAAGTTCCAAAAATGTAATGGTAATCATGAGTATTTTTTGTGTAATTCTTTGTTATGCTTTGAATATTCAACTATAATTCTTTCTAGTATTGAAAGAGTTTTCATATGATGTTGTGATATCAATGTAGCATGATTAACCTTGTAATGGCATATGATTACACATTGTAATTAGAATGGTGACTTGATATAATAAAAGAAATGAATTCAGAACTCTTTGAATTCAATGTGATCTTTCTTCCTTTATTTTGCTTTTGTAATGGTGTTGATGAAATGACGATGATGATAACTGGTTGTTGTAATGAATTATGGTGTTATACACTTTTTGCGGTGACATGTGAAAGCCCAATAGTTTAAAATGGATTTTGAAATTATCCAACGCCTTCAAACTTGAAACAATTCATAAGACAACAAATTAATTTCAATCCTTGCATCAAATCCACAATATTGTCTTGCAACGCAAATAACCAAGTGAACCAAACTTTCAATGATGATAAACAAAAGATACCCTAGATGTGAGAAATGAGTTGCATGAAAGCCATGAAACCAAACCCTTAAGATCCTTATGATAACCACTTGAAATAAAGAAGTGAATCTCTATCCCTAATTAATGAGAGTACTTGTTAAAATAGAACCCTAGCTCACAATATCCTCCTTTGAAGTGCTGTAAGAAACCATGTCATTATCGTAAACCTAATCCACTTGCTTTTGAGGCATCTTGATAAAGAAGTTTGATGAAAGAATAGGTCATCAATGAACATGAACATAAGACCCTAGTTTCACAAACCATAATCAAAGAAAAAACCATTTGATTTAAACCTGAGTGAAGATAAGAGCTTAAAAGCATATAGAAACCCTAATTCCTCAATATATTTGATCACATGTCATGTTTTATTAATTAATGAATTAATGAAGTTTTAGATGGCCTAATGGGAGTTATGTACATGAGAAAAGTGTAAAATGCATAAGCCAGATAAAAGTGAAAGGGTAAGACAAATTTGGGGTATTACAGCTTCCCCTATTTAATCTTCTTAAATCTGAATGTATGATTGGTGTGTGCCTTTACGGAGTTCGAGGGAGAAGATGATAAAATACCAATGCCAAAAATTTGTTCTGAAAAAAAGTGTGGTATTTGTTTATTTTTTGGAAATTTGCTAGGGAAAGAAATTTTCGTTTTCTGGTGAGAAGATAGAGATTGGACTTATAACGTAGCAACAGAGGCTAATACAAGATGGAGGTTAGACTTACAACATGGTGTTGTGCAAATACAAGACAAAGGTTGGTACAAAAAGATGGCGAATAAGGTCTACGGGCGACCTACTATCCTAAGGTGAAACATGAGAGTTATTTGTCGGAGAACCTAGCCTATGGGCGATCTCAAGTTCTAAGACAAGATCCATGGGAAGAACCTAGCCAACGGTAAATCTCAAGTTCTAAGATGATAGATAGGAGTAACCTAGCCAACGGGTGATCTCAGGTTCTAAGACCATCTATTGGAAGAACCTAGCCAACGGGCGATCTCAGGTTCTAAGATGATCTTATTGGAAGAACCTAGCCAACGGGCGATCTCAAGTTCTAAGATGATATAAGGAAGAACCTAGCCAACGGGAGATCTCAGGTTTTAAGATAATTTATAGGAAGAACCTAGCCAACGGGTGATCTCAGGTTCTAGGATGATCTATAGGAAGAACCTAGCCCTCAGGCGATCTCATGTTCTAAGATGATCTTATTGGAAGAACCTAGCCAACGGGCGATCTCAGGTTTTAAGATGATCGATCAGAAGAACCTAGACAGTGGTCGATCTCAGGTTCTAAGATGATCTATAGAAAGAACCTAGCCAACAGGCGATCTCAGGTTCTAAGATGATCTATAGGAAGAACCTAGCCAACGGGCGATCTCAGGTTCTAAGATCATCTAAGGAAGAACCTAGCCAACGAGCGATCTCAGGTACTAAGATGGTCGATAGGAAGAACCTAGCCAATGGGCGGTCTTAGGTTCTAAGATGATCTATTGGAAGAACCTAGCCAACGAGCAATTTCAGGTTCTAAGATGATCGATAGGATGAACCTTGCCAATGGGCGATCTCAGGTTCTAAGATAATTGATAGGAAGAACCTAGCCAATATGCGATCTCAGGTTCTAAGATTATATAAGGAAGAACCTAGCAAACAGGCGATCTCACGTTTTAAGATGATCTAAGGAAGAACCTAACCAATGGGCGATCTCAGGTTCTAAGATGATCTATAGGAAGAATCTAGCCAACGGGCAATCTCGGGTTCTAAAGCGAGACCTACAGACGATCTTCCATAAAACTAGGCCTACAGGTGACCTACAAGGAAACCTAGATCTACGATCGATCTAATATCCTAAGGTAAGACCTATGAGCGATCTACCAAAAGTTAGACCTACGGGAGACCTATAATTCTAAGAAGTTGGGAGTATTGGTCACGACACGATGACTGAAGATGCGAGAATAACCCAGTGCATTGTATTTGTTGGGATTTAAAGGACATGTAGACACTGTTGTACCCCAATTTTCCCCCCTAAGATCCCTTCATCATACCATATTGATTCAATCACAACAAGATCACACTAGGGCTTTTGGTTGTCCTCCCTATCTCTAGTCTTGCTCTTTGAGGAATCACCAAGCACCTTGCCTTGTTTTTTCTTTTGTGGTCAAGCATATTTTGTCTTTATTTTTCCTTTTAATTAATAAAATACAATGTTGGTTTCTCTTACTTGTTGCTAATGTAGGTAAAGGCAATGAGGTTTACCAAGTTGCTCCATGGGTTCATGAGTTTATTTCCATGCCCTAGTCAATAAAACTTGAGAAGTTCAAACCTCACCATTGAAGTTTATTTGTAAGAAGTGGCATGGCAAGGTTATTTTGGTTCACTATATTCCCAAGATATCAATATTGATTCAAAAGTGCAAGGGATTGATTGAAGAAGTTGTCATGGTTTGACAAAGTCTTGTTCCCATTGATCACAAGTGCATATTTCTCTCAATTCTCAAGATATGGAAGTGGTTTTGGTGGATATGAATTTTCATTTTCATCCTCAACAACTTCTATTTACAAATCATTTGTGTTGGTACAAGAAGTTTGTTCAAAATTATCAAAGTCCCTCAAGGCATTTTCTTGATCTAGGAGCTAGGGTTTTGAACTTCAAAGAAGTATATCTTGCTCATATTTTGATATTTTTGAGTGATTCCAAAAAAATCCTTCTCTTCAAAGGGTTATTAACAAATCACTTCAAAAGTTTCAAGGAATTTTCATGTGGGAGAAACTTGATGATGAAGAAAGATTACAAGTTCTCCAGATGAATCCCCAATTTCTCATGTGTGACTTCAAATGATCATAACTTCGTCAATTTTTATCACCTTGAGTCCATTCGTTTTCCACAATGATATTAAGTATGTGAACTTTATGCCTTCTTTCATATGCAA
Source organism: Vicia faba (assembly GCA_948472305.1). NCBI lineage: Eukaryota > Viridiplantae > Streptophyta > Magnoliopsida > Fabales > Fabaceae > Vicia > Vicia faba. The sequence goes on along the minus strand of OX451735.1, from coordinate 679,220,840 downwards.
AGTAAGAAAATGGATGGAAGATACCCTAAGGATACAAAAGATTATAGGTGATTTCATGATTTTTTTTCCAACTTCAACAACTCATAACTCTCTTAATATTTGGAGATTTTGAATGCTTCAAGTTTAAAAATGTCATTCAAGAGGCCTATTTCATGCCATATTTTTTGGTCAAGAACAAATTCCAAGTGAAAGGCCATGTTTGGATGCAAAACATTATAGGTCACTTTTGAAGGAAAAATTGAAACGTTTCCAAGTATGGAAAGTCAACTTCTTTTTCCCAACTTTGACTCAATGCAACTTTCAGCTCAAGCATCCATTTTATTCCATTCTTTTTCCATTGCAAAGCTTGTAACCTCATCTTTCTAAAGCATCAAGAATCATTCCTTAAGACCCCTTGACCTGAGATTGCAATTGGATTGAACTTGGTAACTTGGAACTGAAGTTTCTCCATAAGTCAGAATTTAAAATCTTTGTTTTGGCTTCTAATCACATGTTTACCACGCGTTTTTGCCTCTAAACATGTTTAGAGAACTTCCAGAATTGATTATCACAACAAAAAGTGCATTTTGGATGAGTTTTGATCAAATTAGAAGTCACACTTTTTTTTGTTTGCAACTTCACACGATTTCCCTCCAAACTTCATCATTTCACATGCTTGGACATTCCATTTGATTCCCTATAAATAGAGGGTCATCCCCCATTCATTTCCTCAAGCTTGGATAGCAAGAATCACCTTGCCAAACTTATTCCATAACTCAAAATTCTTCAACTTTGAAATCTATTCTCAAGCCTTTTTTAATCCATTTTTGCATCAATTCACCTTCCTTGATCTTCCCTTAAGCTAACCATATAATTACATTCAAGAAATGTGCCCTATATTACTCCATAGAAGTCCAGTTTCAGAGCTCTGCAACTCAACCTCAATAGGTAGATTCATTCATTAATTCTTTAAAACTTTGATATCAATATGATGATCCCATTGCCCTGGTTCTAGTCGCAACACTTACCTTTATCTGGAAACATATTTTGACCATGAAATTTCAAATCCCTTTTCAAAACTTTCCTTCCAAATTGCTTGAGTTACAGTTTATATAAATTTGTCGCGAGGGTGTGGTTGTCTTCGTATTAAAGAGAAAAAGAGAATGGTATAGGTCTAAGCTTCTGATTTTACAGTTTGAGAGACTTGCAATTCACGTTGGCTGGAATTTAAAGATGACCAACATGTCATCTTCCAACCAATGAAGGCGTGCCATCTATTTTTTATGAAAGTCTGGTTTAATTAATGATCATATGCTTTATTCACTAATGACCATGATATGCACAACGCGTCAGATCCCATGGATTTGATTACTAACGCGTTTTGACTCTCATCCATTGGTCCACATTTTTTTGGTTTTTATTTTATTTTCTGATTTTTATATTTAATTGTTTTAAACTTCAAAATATCATAGAAAATTAATTTTTAGTCCAAAAAATCTGAAAAAATTATCAAAAACATTTTTGATTATTCTCTTTTTGATTGTTATTTTTTCACAATTTAATTTTGTGTTTTGGTATTTTTTATAAATTTTCACTTTGTTTGAATTGTTTTAAATGTTTAAAAATACTTTTATACATTTTTAAATTCAAAAAAAATTATGTTATGATCCAATGATATTGTGACAAATATTAGTAATCTCATTTTATTTTTGTTTCTGATTTTGTTATATTTTATCATTTTTTGTTTATTTTACTCATTTCTTTTTAATTTAAAAAATAGTTTCTGTCTTTAAAAAATTACCAAAAATTTTGTAAAAAATATTTGAGCCCTTTTCTGATTTTTCTATGGTCTCACTTTTTATTTCTTGATTAATTTGAATATATTTGATATTTTTTTCTTTTATTTACATTTTAAAAAACATTTCAAAAAACGTTTTTTGTATGTATTAAATGCAATATTATTTTGTGTTTATTTTCTGGCTGCTCTTGGGTTAAATTTTTTTGATCATGAGCTTTATTAACATCAGTGGATCCATGGTGTTAAGTCTAACTCCAATAAAATGGATGAATGATTTTAATAATAGTTTGATTTGAATTTAATTCAAAAGTGGTTTGTATATTCTCTTTCACCCCTCTTCATCTCATCCCCTTCTTATTACACTAAGTGTTATTGGAGCATGATTCTATATCATGTCTCAAAACAAATGGTGCAAAGATTGCTACTGACCGGCCTCAAAATAGGTGCGACTTCTATATAAGTCCACTTACGATTGCTTAACATAGCGCTAAATTTTGTCCTGATGTGAATAAACTATCATTCGTGGCCCAAACCTATGTTTGTAAGCCCAAGTATATTAATTTGATCTCTTTGAGCCAATAACCTTGAGATTCACTGTGTAGAGGCTTTGTTTCTACCAATCCTCTAATGGATCTATAACACTTTTGGTCAACGCGGATCACTTAAACATCGTTGATCATTAAATGGTATTTTTGAGGATTCCAAACTGATGATATACTTGATAAAAAGAAAATGCAACTTGTTGTGTGGAGGCTTTGGTTCTACCAATCATCTAATGAGTTCCAAATTCAAGTTTCAAGATGGTCATCCAACTAACCACTAATTATTACTTTGTTTTACTTTATGCCCTTTTATTTTTTATGCTTTATGCACCATTTAATTTTAGCATTTACATTTCATGCTATTTTCATCTATGCTCATTTGGGTATTTACTTTCTTGTCATTTTTATTTTTTGCTCATTTGAGTTCTTCTTTCCTCTTTGAAGACACTTAATAATCAACATGAAGCATAAAAACTTTAATGATACTTGGACTATTTGGCTATCCTTGGCATTATGGAGTATTGGACTTCTTGGACTTAGGATTAGAAACCTTGGCCTATGTTGGAGACCTTGTGACCTTAATTTATATTTTTTCTGGAGTTCTTGAGGTTTACCTCAAGACATTGGGTTGTTTGTTTGTTTTGTGTGCAGGTTATTGTGATTACATTCTTTGTTTGTAATCTAGAATTCACCCGTATACAACTATTACTCTGCCCAATTTTTATGAAGACTTAATACACTTGAAGCTTGGTTCTCTCAAGAGGTCTAGTATCTTTGCTTGTTTGGTTTCAATCCAAAGAATGGGAATTTTATCTTGGATCATAATTTCAAGTATTGGAATCTTGTTGTTTAGATGGTTCTTATCCATAGCTTTTACCTTATGCTTTAGGATAACCTCTTCTTCTCCTCCCATCTTCTTAAATTTCAAAAAAAAATCTTCTCCCTCCTTTTGAAAACTCTACTTATTTTTAAAATTGAACTACTTTCATAATAAACTTGGACTTAGGTCCATGCATTTTCAAAACATGTTTCAAAAATAAATTTCAAGTAACATTAATAAAACCTTGGCATTTTTTTGGTGAAAAGACAAAATCAATCAATCTCATTGAAACCATTTTGCCATCTTGGCTTTCATGTTAAACTTTTCTCAAAAGATTAGACTCTTTGAAATCCTTATAGTGATACAAACATCTATACTTCTACAATATATAGTGAAGAGAGATATTTTCCACTTGGGTGTTGAGTAAGGCATTGTTGATTTTAAAATCCAAGCCATATCCTTCACTTTGAGATGATTCAAATTCCCCTTTCTCATGATTGTGGGTATTAAGTATGTTTTCCACACGGACAATGACGATGATGTCTTATCTCATAAAATTAACCAAAACACTTGTGATTAAAATTTTTTTTAAAGAGGAACTACGTGTACCCTGATCCCCTATTGCACGAAAGGTGGTACGTAGGAACTAAAGGTTCGCAACCGTGGCGGGTGCAAAAATCATAAAAAATATATTTCTTCTCTCATCTCCACCATCTATTTTACATACAGCATTTTCTAGCCAAAATATACAGATTTTACAAATAGGTTCCTGCGGAGTACCGTAGATGTTTAGGGTGCTAATACCTTCCCTTTGCATAACCAACCCCCTTACCTAGAATTTTTCCCCCTCTTTTTGGGTTATTCTCTCTTTTCCCATTCCTTTGGAAACAATAAAGCGCAGTGGCGATTTTTATTTTGATTTGTACAAGTCTAGTCAATCCAATGGCCTAGTCTTAAACATTTCTACCGCTACATAAAAATGGCGACTTCACTGGGGACAAATTGACTTCTTGCTGGTCCATCCCTAAGTGGGTTAATCCTATCTTTGTTTATATTTTTATATTTTCTATTGTTGTGTATGTGTTATATGTTGTATATACGTCTATCTGGATTTTCCTGGTTTTTAGGGTGCTTGGTGATTACTTATATGTCCTATACCCGAACTTGGGAAAAATTTAAGATAGGACAGGCGGTATAATCATGTTAACTTTGAGGGAGTAATCCCAAAAAAGGAGGAATGAGATCCCCCACTCAGTGGAGGCCCCTTTGACTGTAGTGTCGTTTACCAAGTAATCGGGAAGACGTACTACTTTCGACCTAGGAGCCTACTGAAGCTCAGGACCGTAGAATACCTAACCCATCTTGGCCTTTTAGGTGTAGTGAGAAAGCTACGATGGAGTAATCCGGAAATATTTGTCACGTGATACTACGCTCGGACGAGTTTTTCTTGAGAATATTACTAATTATTGAGTTAATCGGGAAGTTGGTAATATCAGAAGGAAGGATGTAGACTCTGGGAACCTCTAGAACCTTGTTCGGCAGGTGATGACTTTTAGACCATACTTTATGGGTAGTACCTTCGACCTCATGCTCATGACGTTGAACCTATGAACCCTATATGTTTGGTCTTGTGTGTGATTGTTGCATCATGCATCCATCCACTCATAAGCTTATTTTGAAGAAATATCATTTCAAGGGATTTAAAAGTTGACCATTCGTGAATATATCAAGTACTTTTAACTATGGATTCTGGAAAAAGAAAGACCGGGAAGTACAACTTCAAGGATCCCAAGATAGATGAGTTGATCAGTCTAATTCCTGAGATTGAGTTTTCTGTATATTTTCGGAAGAAGTATGGATCCATCGTTCCTCTCATGAAGCTGAAGATGAAGGAGGGTATTCTCTCGACCTTGGTCCAGTTCTATGATCTGATGTATCATTGCTTTACTTTTCCCGACTAACAGTTGATGCCTACACTGAAGGAGTATTCTTATCTGTTAGATTTACCCATTATTGATCATGTTCCTTTCACTGGTTTTGAGGGTGAACCAAAATCACATGAGATTGCTGCTTTGATCCATGAGGGGAAGTCTGAGGTTGAAGCCCATATGACTACTAAAGGAGGGATTATAGGATTACCAACTCAGTTCTTATTGGAGAAAGCTCGTTACTTTGCTAGGATGAAGAATACAGTCGCTTTTGAGGCCATCTTTTCTCTACTTGCTTATGGGTTGTTCTTATTTCCTAATGTGGACAAGTTTGTTGATATTAATGCTATCAGGATCTTCATGATTGAAAACCCAGTTCCTATATTGTTTTGAGATGCTTATTACTCTACCCATCTTCAGAATTCTTATCATGGGGGGATGATTATATGTTGTACGTCTTTGTTGTACCGGTGGTTTATCTCTCATATGCCTCAGTCTGATGCTTTCTGGGATGTCAGGAAGGAACCCTGTTAGGCCCCTAAGATCATGGTACTTACTCACTCAGATATTGATTGGTATCATCGGACTTATCAGGATATAGAGATTGTTGACAGTTGTGGTAGTTTCCCCAATGTACCTCTTCTAGGTACAAAGGGAGGAATTAACTATAACCATGTTCTTGCACGACGACAACTTGGTTATCCGATGAGGGATAAACCAAATAGTATTCATTTGAGTAGTTTCTTTCAAAAGGAGGGAGAAGACCATAGGGAAGCTAAGGAGCAGATTGCGAAGGCCTGGTGTCACATTCATAAGAAGAGTAGGAAAGACTTGGTACCTAGGGGAGCTGTTTCTTTGGAGCCATATCTTCAGTGGGTCCAAACGAGAGCTATTCAGTTGAAGATGTCGTATTCCAGGGAAACACATATGCTTGATTTGTTTGTGAAGACCACTCCTCCCTTATTGGATGATATAGAAGAGCTACAACTTGCTTTGGTTAGGATGTAGCAGGAAAAGGATGCTTGTAACAATAAGTGTCAAACTTTAGAGATTTACTATAGAGCAGCCTTGAAGGAGAAAGACGACTTGATTGAGATCCTTAAGAGTTGAGTCGTAGAGACCATGGTGAGGCAAGGGGTTATTTTCCACTAAGCCTCAGTCAGATGCTAGTTGCTCACTTCTTGATTCAGGAGATTAGAAGGAGGTTGCCACCAGGTATGCGAAAGAAAACCAGAGGTTGAAGGCTCAGATTTCCAGGCTTACAGGGAAGCACCAGCGTATAGAGTGATCTCCATCAGCTTTGCTTCTTAGGGTTTTAGACTTTATTTTCATCTTATACTTGGGATCATTAAGACTTGTAACCTATTTTGAAGCTATTATAGTAAAAAATTTCAGTTTTTTCAAATGCGTTATTACTTTGATATTTGCAATATGTCTATAAACTTTAAATCCTTTGAAATACTAAATAACAAAATAAAATCATGTGCATTTCATATCATGCATCATATTGCACACATTTCTTTCATTTTTTATGCATATCCAGGTGTCTTACCAAGCTTCTTTACTTCGTTTAGCAAACTGACTCACCATTAAAACACTCGGGCTAATTTCAGAAGGAAGATGGACAACCTAGAACAAGAGAATCGCGAGATGCGCGAGGAGGTTTCTGCTTTGAAGGCCGGCATGGCCAATCTTACTGCTCAGATGGAATCTATGGTGGATGATCAGAATCATCCACCGAGTGTTCAACCTCAACCAACAAAGGCTACTGCTGAAGCTAAGTCTGTTCCTGTATCTGCTACCCCAGCTGTTGTTCAGAATTGCATGCCTCAAGGTTATCCTTAGGGAACGCTAGAGAATTTTGCACCCGAAGGTTTCAATCTTGGTCCTCAAGAAGCTCCAGTTGTTCAGACTACTGTTACTCTTGCAGCTCCTGTGGTGTATGCTGCACCTCCTTCAGGGAATATGGTTCCTTTAATTAATGATTATGTGTGTAGTCCTTTTCCTCCACCAAGTGAATACTTGGGTCTCTATGATAAAATGGATGATTTTCAAGAGCAGTTTGACAAAATGCAGAGGGAGATGAACACCCTCAGGGGAAAGGAGTTATTCGGGAAAAATGTGAATGAATTATGCTTGGTCCCAAATGTTAAGATACCTGCAAAATTTAAGGTCCCGGAGTTCGAAAAGTACAAGGGCAACACTTGCCCTCGTGTTCATCTGGTAATGTATGTAAGGAGAATGTCTACCCACATTGATGATCAGTGTATGCTGATTCACTTTTTCAGGAGAGTTTGACTGGTGCTGCGCTGAAGTGGTATATGAGTTTGGACAACGTCAATATCCGTACTTTTAATGACTTGGGAGAAGTGTTTATCAGACAATACAAGTACAACATGGACATGGCGCCTGACCGTGATCAACTCAGGGCCATGGTTTAGAAAGATAGGAATCATTCAAAGAATATGCACAGAGATGGCGTGAGGTAGCTGCCCAAGTGATTCCTCCCATGGAAGATAAGGAGATGACTAAGATTTTCTTGAAGACTCAGGTTCTTTCTATTATGAAAGGATGGTAGTAAGTGCGCCAAGTGACTTTACTGAAATGGTAGGCATGGGTATCCGTTTAGAGGAGGCTGTAAGAGAGGGTCGTTTAACGAAGAGTGAAGGATCTGGAGGTGCGAAGAAGCCATCTTATGGGTTTACCAAGAATAAGGAAGGGGATGCAAATGCTGTTCTGCAAGAGAAGAGGGTCAATCCTCCTAGAAGAAATTATCAGCGTCATCAGCAAGTCGCCTCAGTTACTCCAGTTGTTGGGGTAGCTCCAACTACCATTGCCTACCAGAGACCATCCCAGCAGGGGAATCAAGGGTATAATCAGAGAAGGGAGAGTAATGATCCTATTATAATGAGTTATACAGAGTTACTACCGGGATTGATTCAGAAGAAGTTAGTTCAGACCCAACCACCTCCCGCTGTACCATCACCTTTGCCTTGGTATTACAAGGCAGACCAAACATGTGCTTTTCATCAGGGAGCACAAGGGCATAATGTTGAGAACTGCTATTATTTGAAGACTGAAGTAAAGAAATTGGTAAAGTATGGTATTCTATCTTTCAAGGATGTGGGTCCTAATGTGAAAGATAATCCTCTTACCAAGCATGGATGAAAAAATGTTGTGAATATGGTGGCTGGTTGTCCAGGCTACTTCAGGATTTTTTATATTCATCTGGTTAGAGGAGATTTCGTAAAACTGCATGCAGGCCTCTATGAATTTAGCTACTATACGCATGAACATGCCGGTTGTGCTATTTGTAGTACAAGCATACAGGGTTGCGATGAGATAAAGGCGGATTTGTAGGGGATGATGGGTGAGGGCCTCATCCACATAATCAGGCCTAGGGCAGAGTATGAAGAGGAGTTGAATATGGTTTCTGGATGTTCTGGAGAGTTCAGAATTTTTAATGTGGAGTATATGAATGAAGACCTTGTGCAATTTCATGCTACTTTCTGCCACTTGGCTGGTCAGGTGGAACATCAGTATGGATCTTGCCGAATTTGAAGTCGAGACTCCCGAGGATGTTCAATTGTGAAGAAAGGTGTTCAGTTATTTTTGGACAATGGAACTATCAAGGTTACAGGTCAAAGGGATGATCACCATGAAGTTGATATGATTGAGGTTTGTTTGGCTGAAGAAGAGTCGGATGATGAGTATGCCTCTACAGATGAGTATTTCTCTTCAGGTGGGGATTTTTTCCCCAGAAATGACTCAATAATGACTGATTATGTTGAAGAAGGAGTAAACATTATTGTGCCTTGTTTTGGTGCACCTGCCCATTTTGAAGTCGAGTATTATAACAAGCCGACTATTACTTCATTGGTGATTAGTTTGCCGGGTCCTGTCACCTACAAGTCAGATAAGGCTATACCCTACAAATATAACACTACAATCTTAGATGATGGTGTGGAAGTTCCCATCCAGCCAATGCCTGATGTTGGAAATATTGCTGAGACTAGCAGAGTGACCCACAGTGGTGGTGTATTTGCACCAGTTGTTCGAGGAGATGTTAGTGTTGGAATGAAAATGGTTGAAAATGTTGAACCCAAGAAGGTTACAAGTGAATCTAGTGGAGCTACGTTAGAGAAAGAAATGGATGATATTTTGAAGATAATCAAGATGAGTGACTACAAAATTGTAGATCAGCTACTGCAGACTCCTTCAAAAATATCTATAGTGGCTTTATTGATGAACTCCTCTGCTCACAGAGAATCTCTGATGAGGGTACTGGATCAAGCTTTTGTGGAATGTGACATGCCTATAGAGCAATTCAGCAGTGTAGTAGGGAACATTACATCGTGTAATAACCTGAGTTTCTGCGACGATGAATTTCCAGATGAAGGAAGGAATCACAACATGGCCCTCCATATCTCTATGAATTGCAAGAATGATTCACTATCCAATATGCTGATTGATAATGGATTTGCATTAAACGTCATACCGAGGAGAACGCTTATGAAGTTGATATACAAGGGAATGCCCATGCGCCCAAGTGGCATTATTGTGAAAGTGTTTGATGGATCAAGGAAATCTGTTATTGGTGAAGTGGACTTGCCTATTCATATAGGCCCACATTTGTTTCAGATTACTTTCCAGGTCATGGATATTGTACCCGCTTACAGCTGTTTGTTGGGATGGTCGTGGATACATGAGGCAGGGGCTGTCAGTTCAAATTTACACCAGAACTTGAAGTTTGTACGCGAAGGAAAAGTGGTAATCATAAAGGGAGAACATGCATTATTCATATCTCATTTGTCCTCTTTCAGCTTTGTGGAGGAGGATGAAGCTGCTGTTGGAACCCAGTTCCAAGATTTATCCATTGACAACATAAGAGGAAATGAGAATTCCATGGTTTCACTTAAGGATGCGCAACAAGTTGTGCATAAGGGTGATAATGAAGTATGGGGACAGATTGTTGATCCATCTGTAAATAAGAACAGAGCTGGCTTGGGGTTCTCTTTGAAGAACGACAAAGGTAAGAGCATGAATCTGAAGTCTGCTATAGGAAAGTGTCAAGACATATTCCGTAGCGGGGGTTATCTTCATCCAACTGTTTCCAAGATTAATGCCATTGTGGAAGATGAAGCAGAGCCCGAAATGCCAAATTACGTGACGCATGGAGTTAGGGTTCAGAACTGGATCACCATTGATGTTCCCTCTTACATACATGTTTCAAAGTAATTTGATTTGTTAATCTTTTTGAAAAGCTTTCACTCTGCCCAAGGTGGAAGTATTAATGATGTAGGGCTTATTTGTTTGTTGTGACTTTTAAAATCAATAATAAAAGTTGTCTTTGTTTCCCAAATTGTGTCTTTATTTTCTACTTTTTCTTGGAAAATGGTAATCAGAAAAAAACTTTCAAAATAAATAATAACTGAAATTCAATCTGCATGATCAATTGTTGTATGTGTCAGTTTATAAATTTAATCATAAATCATATGTGCAGATTAACTAAAAAACCCGTTGAATACAATGACTCTGCACCCTCTACCAATTTTGAATGTCATGTGTATGGGGTTGAAGAAGAAGACTATGACGAGATTCCAGAAGAGGTCTCACGGTTTCTTGAGAGCGAGGAAAATGCCATTCAGCCATATAAAGAACCATTGGATGTAATCAATTTGGGTTCAGAAGAATATCCAAAAGAAGTCAAGATCAGAGCGTTGCTGCATCCTGATGTGAAGAGCAGGTAGATTGAGTTGTTGAAAGAGTATGTGGATATTTTTGCTTGGTCTTATCAAGATATGCCTGGTCTAGATACATATATTATAGAGCACCATTTATCATTGAAGCCAGAGTGTCCTCCAATCAAACAGAAGTTGAGAAGAACTCACCTGGATATGGCAGTGAAGATCAAAGAGGTTCTAAAGCAGATTAATGCCGATTTTCTTGTGACGTCAGTGTATCCTCAACGGATTGCCAATATTGTCCCAGAACCGAAAAAAGACAGAAAAGTCTGCATGTGCGTAGATTACAGAGATCTAAATAAAGCTAGTCCAAAAGATGATTTTCCATTGCCACACATTGATATGTTAGTGGATAGCACAACAAAATTCAAATATTTTCGTTCATGGACGGATTTTCCGGGTATAATCAAATAAGAATGGCATCTGAGGACATGGAAAAAACAACGTTTATCACACCCTGGGGAACATTCTGTTACAGAGTGATGAGCTTCGGGTTGAAGAACGCTGGTGCAACGTACCAGAAGGCTATGACAACCCTATTCCATGATCTATTGCACAAGGAATCAAATTATATGTTGATGATATGATTTCTAAATCCCAGACTGAAGATGGGGATGTATAAGATCTGTTGAAGTTGTTTCATCGTTTGAGGAAGTATCGTCTCCGCTTGAATCCAAATAAATGTACCTTCGGTGTTTGATCAGGGAAATTGTTGGGTTTCATTTTTATCCAGAAAGGAATTGAAGGTGACTATGATAAAGTCAAAGCAATTCAAGAAATTCTAGCACCGATAACTGAAAAGCAAGTCAGAGGGTTCCTTGGGCGTTTGAATTATATTTCCAGATTCATTTCCCACATGACCGTAATGTGTGAACCGATCTTTAAGTTGTTAAAGAAAGATCAAGGTTGTGTATGGACAGATGACTACCAAAGGGCATTTGAAAGTATTAAATAATATCTGCTTGAACCTCCTATCTTGCTCCCTCCTGTTGAAGGAAGACCATTGATTATGTATCTGACAGTGTTAGATAATTCCATGGTCTGTATTATGGGACAACAAGATGAAACGGGGAATAAAGAGTATGCCATTTATCATCTCAGTAAAAAGTTTACTGATTGTGAGTCGCGGTATTCCATGTTGGAAATACATGTTATGCTCTGGCCTTGGCGGAAAAACGTTTGCGGCAGTACATGTTGAATCACACCACTTGGTTGATCTCCAAAATGGATCCAATAAAGTACATTTTTGAAAAGCCTGCTCTTATCGGGAGAATTTCCCGCTAGAAGATGTTATTATCTGAATATGACATTGAATACCGCACTCAAAAAGCCATTAAAAGCAGAGTGTTGGCAGATTATCTTGCTCACCAACCAGTTGATGATTATCAGTCTGTGAAGTATGATTTCCTCGATGAGAATGTGATGTTTCTGAAAGTGAAAGATTGTGATGAACCAATGCCTGAGGAAGGTCTTGATCCATAATATCGTTGGAGTATGATATTTGATAGAGCTGTGAATGCTTATGGTAAAGGAATTGGTGTTGTGATTGTCACTCCACATGGATCACACATTCCTTTTACTGCAAGGTTGACATTTGATTGTACTAATAATATGGCAGAATATGAGGCTTGCATCATGGGTCTCGAGGAAGCTACTTGTGATCGGTGGATCTGGAACTGACTGTTTAACGCTGGTTCGCGAAATGTCGCGGTAAGCAAGAGTCGCCACCGTCTTTTATTTTCTCCAAATGGAAAGGACAAAAGCACAGAAAAATTCCTTAAAGAGATTGCTCTCGGTTCGGGAGGTAGATTATAGAAAGGGAAGGTGTTAGCACCCTTTCTATCCATGGTTATCCATGGGCTCTTAGATACTTGCTCATTTGTGTTTTCAAAAAATGGTTTGTTTGCTTTTCAACTGTGGGTTTTAAAAAGTTTCTTTGAAAATTTCAGTTCGACTCTTGTATCGGTCCTCAAGAGTGTTTGAAAAATTGCTTTCGAAAGCTTTTTGAAAAGGTGTCGGTGTGAAAAGTATTTTTGGAATTTGTTTTGAAGTTTAGAGCAAGTATCTAGAGTCGTCTACCTACCCTAAGGAATTCGTCTGTGTAAATGTCCTTTAAAGTAGTGCCATCCCACCATTGAGAGGTAGGTAGCACCACCGTTGGAGGTGTTCGGGTCAATTCGAGGTTCGGGACATGGTGATCACCGGAGCAATAGGAAGATACCTTAGAAGCTACCCTCATGCCAGGTTCCCGGATCATGAGGACTTACTAAGACATCCTCTACTCGACGATCACCTTTCGAGGCAAGGCAACAGTGAGGTGTACCCTAGGGGTGGTGTGTGCGATTCGTGTGTCGTTTTCATTTGCATTTATCTTGTCATGTCATTGGTGTTCTACGCTTGATTTTATTTTGTCCATACATTCTTTCATGTCTTTTGATTAACAGTTAAAAATATTGCGGGAATGTAAAAATTCTAAGCTATTACAAATGGCGCGGGTCCACATCGCCAAAATTAACCAGGACCCGATTTGACAGAAAAATAAAGAAATTAAAAAGAAAATAAGGAATTAAACATGTACGAGCAATTATTTACAAGGCTTCGGGAGAGGTACATAAGTATTATAATGAAATAAACTAAATACGCGAATTAATGAGAGATTTAAGAACGAAACGAGGGCGTTGGACCCTTTTGCAAAAATTGAATTAACGATGAACTAATTAATTAAAATTAAAAAGAAAGCAAGAATTTGTTTTTTTTGGTATTTTATGTTTTTTAGGACTTAATAGAAAAAATTAATTGCAATTAAACGCTAACCCTAATTCTATTTTATTTTAACTTGTTAAGAAAATATTGAAGTTTTTAACCTAAATTAAACCTAATTTTTACATGCAAATTTGATTATAAAAATAAATAAAATAAATATTTAATTATTTGAAAGAAAAATAAAAAGGGTGAAAAATTATTAATTAAACCCTAGTTCTACATTTTTTAGGTTTTTATCAAAAGAATTAAAATTAATCTAATTTAAAACTAAATTTAATTACATGTAAATTTATTCATGAAAATATTAAAACAAAAATATTTATTATTTAATTCTTTTTTCTGATTTTTTTAGGATGTTTTTGTATTTTGTGAAAATATTTAATTAAATTGGACAAAACAATTATTAAAAGAAATAGAATTAAATAAAGAAAAGATATGGCAAACCTAGGGGGTGGTAGTCCCCAAAGTGGAGGTATGATTATGGAAATTCTGGCCCCACAACCTTGGCCTGTTTGACTTTTGCCAGGTAGCATGTTGAAGCATTGACTGGGACTCACCGTGTCTCTCAATTCATAGTCTTTGATCTGATCCTGATGGACGCGTGGATGGCTTGGTGGAGAAGGTGTATGGTGCGTCTGCAGCCTTGAAGCGCATGGGAATTGTTATTGAAAAATAATATGGGAACATGGAAGACCTGGGGCTCGAACCCAGGTCATATACTTTTCCAACCAACGCGTTTGCCACTGAACCAACACTTGCACGTTTAACATATAATAACAAACAAATATAATAAATAAAAGCAAGAATGTTAGTGGGTTAAAGCGCGCGAGTTTCAAATCAACCTATCACGTCTTGCCACGGACTCATCTTCTTCATCATCCCTGAAATATAAAAACATTAGGCAACGGTTTCTTATGTGTTCTCTTAGGCGTGCTACTAGAAAATAGCGATTAGGCCTAGGAGGTCCATAAATTAGGCGCGAGCATGGTATCTTCTTCGTCCAATCATGATGATTCTAATGGTGGTGGCCAAGGGTTCCAATTTTTCCTCGTTTCAAAATCCCCAATTTAAAACTCTGCAAACCCTAAAACTCAAACATGGCATAATCGCGTGTAGCACATAAAAAGACAATTAAATGTATTGGTTAGCTTCAGAACTTCATAATGAACATGAATCAAGTATTAAAAATCACAAAGGATGCGTAAATCATGATGCACGATTATGAATTTTTCTTGGTACAGTTTGCATTCGTGTTACCAATTCCTTGAGTTTTGATGGTTGTCTTTGATTGGAATATGTTCAGTAATCTCCAAGGAAGCTATTGGAATAGAAATTCTGCCTTGAATCGCCCTAGAAGGGAGTTTTCAGAATTGACTTTTTTGAGAAAAATTTCAAGTTTAGTTATGGCTTTGTTGAGAAGCTGCGTGTGTATGAACATTAGGGTTTCCTTTAGGCTTATGTACTGAGTCCATTAGGTTAACAAATTTGATCAGAATCTCTTGTATTCATGAATTTGAAGATTTGATTTTTCCACCATGATTTCCATATCTTTTTCCATGTGTTTTTGGTTCAAATCAGCTCCAATCTCTCCAAATCTTTCCTTATTTGCATATGCACGAATTATTGAGACTAAAACATGTACAAAAAGATATGTTAGGTTAAGTTAAGTATTTTTCACATATTTAATTGATTTAAGTGAATTAATATAAATAAAAATTCAAATAAATAAATAAAAAATGAATAAAAACTTCCCTTTGGGCCAAGTGGTCGTGCACATGCTTGGAATGATGAATTGTGGAAGAAAAATGGGCCCATTAGCAATTTTAGGTCATTTGAATCAATGTTGACTTTTCAAAATATCCAAATATTTCCCAACTTCTACAAGGCATAACTTGCTCACTTTTTAATCTTTTCTCATGTTCTTGGACATTTTGGAAAGGCCTTTGAGTCCTCTAACCAATGCCTTTGGTCCCATGTCATTTTGATTTACCAATCTCAAGTTATGGCCTTTGACTTAAAGTCCCTTTTTGTTGACTTTTGAAAATGACCTATAATGTTGAAATTGATAACTTTTTGTGAGAGCATTTCTTGGACTTGAAGTATGAAGATGAGTTGTAGGAAATGTCTTTCTCTTCAAAATGAGCTTTGGATGGAATTTTTCTGATAATCCATGTGAAAGTTATGCCCTGGTCAATTTCAGTTGACTTTTTCAACTGTCCAAATAAGGAAACTTTTGCATCTTGAGGATTTTTGAGCCAAACTTTGAGAATCATGATCAAGCATTGATCAAATGATGTTTGTGACTTCAAAATGATATGTTGACCAAAAATTTGAACTTTTGACTGCCAAATGACCATTTTGCCCCTACAGTTGACTGTAGTGCAATTAGGGTTTTTGACTGTGCAATTTTGTGTTGAAAGTCTTGAAACTTGATATGAGGATGCTTGACCATATTTATAGGCATGTGAGACTTGATTGGACCTTTGAACACTTCATTTTCTTGATCAGAACACAAACCCTAATTTTGACTGTATAGGAGACCTTTGCACTGTGCAACCCTTGGGGAGTTTTGAAGCTTGTCTTGGCAATTTCTTGAAGAATATGGGAGGGCAAATTTTGGGGTACAACAGTTGCCCCTGTTCAATCTTCTTAGACCTGAGGATGCAGATTGGCTGACGTGCCTTTCGTAATCCGAGGGTGGAAGATGATTGAACACTAGAGTGCCCAGAAATTTGCGCTCACATAGTAGCAGTGATGGTGGAATGGGCTTATAGATGCCATTTAGAGGTTGCTGGATAGGATGATGGGCTTATAGATGCCATCTGGATGTTGATCGGGTAAGAGATTCCTTAGCGAGAACCTGCATACCTGCAAAAGAAAAAAGAATACCTGACATATTGCAGGAGCTGGATCTGGAGCTTCAAACGCCGATGAATGAACCAGGAGCGGTTACTACCTTAGCATGAATGGTAAGAGAACCTTGGGTGACTTTAACTTCAACAACGCTTGTTGAGAAAATCTTGGTGGGAATTACCATCTTCGCAGTATCGGGAAGAGAACCAAAGGAAATTATAATCTGAAAGGAATTATCACCTCACTCACCGTCGGAGAGGGAACCATTATAATTTGAAAAGGAATTATCACCTCACTCACCGTCGGAGAGGGAACCATAGGAAATTATAATCTGAAAAGGAATTACCACCTCACTCACCGTCGGAGAGGGAACCATCTGAAAAGGAATTATCACCTCACTCACCGTCGGAGAGGGAACCATCTGAAAAGGAATTATCACCTCACTCACCGTCGGAGAGGGAACCATTTGAAAAGGAATTATCACCTCACTCACCGTCGGAGAGGGAACCATAGAAAAAGGAATTATCACCTCACTCACCGTCGGAGAGGGAACCATAGAAAGGAATTATCACCTCACTCACCGTCGGAGAGGGAACCATCTGAAAAGGAATTATCACCTCACTCACCGTCGGAGAGGGAACCATCTGAAAAGGAATTATCACCTCACTCACCGTCAGAGAGGGAACCATCTGAAAAGGAATTATCACCTCACTCACCGTCGGAGAGGGAACCATCTGAAAAGGAATTATCACCTCACTCACCGTCGGAGAGGGAACCATCTGAAAAGGAATTATCACTTCACTCACCGTCGGAGAGGGAACCATCTGAAAAGGAATTATCACCTCACTCACCGTCGGAGAGGGAACCATCTGGAAAGGAATTATCACCTCACTCACCGTCGGAGAGGGAACCATCTGAAAAGGAATTATCACCTCACTCACCGTCGGAGAGGGAACCATAGGAAAATATAACCTGATAACTTCTACTGAGTCTTTATCAGAAAAATCTGTTGGGGAGTCGATTTAGCTGGACTAGAGAAGGCCTGGGACTGGATAAGAAATCTTTGGAGTCGATTAACTGAACCGGTCTAGGTCTTGAAATATGATTGAGAATTTCAACTGCATCTTTCCTGAAAGGTAAAGGTCAGGCATATGCAATGCATGATATGGATCAAGCAATGATGTTCTCAACATAAATGAGATTTGTACGATATGATGCGTCTATGCATGCTATAATGATGTATGTGATGTTTTATGATTGTATTTTTTCGTCTAGGAAATTAAATCCTTGACGGGTGCCGGGAAGTCATATCCTGGGCTGGTGTTGAAGAATAGATTTTGCCTCCGCTGGGGATGATAACTGCAAGAATACCGGTAAGAGAAGACGACTCCGTTGCGGAATAAACTTGGCAAATGGAAGATTCTGCGGGGAGAAAAGATGCTCTAGCGACCATGCTGGGAAACAATACTCTGTGGGAAGAGGGATGCCTTGCTGAGTGTTGATAATAATTTGCTGGGGATACCCTTGTTGTTGGAAGTGTTGATGGACTTCGCTGGGGTAAGAAGACTTCGTCGAGGACGCTCTTTCCGTGGCTTTTGGCTGAGGATAACCCAGTTATATCCTGTTAAGGAAATAACTCTTTAAATCAAGCCGGACGACGCGTTCGTGCTCTGCGAGGGGATAAGCTTCCAGAATCTACTGGGGATAAGCTTATTGCTTGGGGATATGAATTCCATTTTTCCTGGGGAACTAGATTGGATTCTCTTGGAGAAGTTTTGAACTATGTCGGGGAAGCGATTCCTTTGAATGTTGAGATACCGCCGGGGAACAATCTTCAGACCAAGACTGCCGGGGATGCTTGTTATGAGTATGTATGCTGTTGGGGGAATGCTGAGATCTGCTGGAGGATACTCAACTTTCTTGAGGTTTGATAACTGCTTGGAGAAGAACATATTGACTGCTTACTCTTTAGGGATTTAAGATGTACTGGTCATGTTCTTTGGCTGAACCTACCTTGGTATCTGGGAGGGTAGAACAATTGGATTGTTTAGACAACTCTTTTATTACCCCTGTTTCTAGTGTCACCTGCAATTAATTCCTTTGTTTCGTATGCAAATATTTATGAGTTAGCAAGTTATTGTCAATGCATATATCACAAATTGAACCTTGGACGTTCTTCGCAAAACAAAACAGAAAAAGAAAAACAATTGCCATTTTTTAACTGGAAAATATTTTTGTATTGATTTTTGAGTGGCCTGTAAATAGGCGTTTTGTACACAAGAGGCTGACGTCCTAGTAAGAGAACGTTGCCGAACAAAAGAGTTTATACAGATTTTGTACAAAAGAAAATAAAACAGCTGTGTGAAATGAATGATCCCACTGGGTTTCAACTCTGCTATTGCCTTTATAACTCCGAGCGTCTCATCACTTGATGACCTTGGTTGAAGGTGAAGCTGACTGATTGATGCCGTCTGAACTCGATGTAGATACCGGATTCTGGATGCAAAGTGATCAATGAGACATAGTATTACGCTTTATCCCTAATTTTTGCCTGGACCGCCCTTTCGGGTTTTCAGTCCACCGGGATACCCATTTTTGCCCAAGCCGCCTTTTCAGGTTTTCGACTTGCCGGGTGTACAGATTTTTTCATTTTCATCCCTTCATTTTGCCCGAACCCTTTTGGTTCGACGGGAAGCCCTAATTTTTGCCTAGGCATGTCAGCCTAGCGGGTCTTTTTTCATGCGTAGTATTTTTTTACTATGTCTGCATTGGCGGGGTGAGGAAGGTCGTCACCAT
The DNA here is from genome assembly GCA_948472305.1 of Vicia faba. Lineage (NCBI taxonomy): Eukaryota > Viridiplantae > Streptophyta > Magnoliopsida > Fabales > Fabaceae > Vicia > Vicia faba. The sequence goes on along the minus strand of OX451735.1, from coordinate 679,201,617 downwards.
CCATGTTGGTCAATATCATTGCTCCTCCTGAGAACACATGCTTGACCACAAATGGCCCTTCGTACGTAGGGGTCCATTTGCCCCTTGGATCACTCTGAGGAAGGATGATTCACTTAATTACCAGATCCCCAACTTGATATTCCTGTGGTCTGACCTTTTTGTTAAATGCCCTGATCATCCGTTTCTGATACGTTTGACCATGACAGATAGCAGCAAGTCTCTTTTCATCAATGAGGTTGAGCTGATCAAGTCGTGTCTGGTTCTAATCATCTTCGTTCAGATTTGCGTCCTTCATTATCCGGAGAGAGGGTATTTGCACTTCAATCGGCAAGACTGCCTCCATACCATAAACCAGAGAGAAAGGAGTTGCCCCGGTTGACGTCCTAGCTGAGGTACGGTACCCATGTAGAGCGAACGGTAACATCTCGTGCCAGTCTTTATAAGTCACTGTCATCTTCTGCACGATTTTCTTGATGTTCTTATTCGCTGCTTCTACAGCCCCATTCATCTTCGGTCTGTAAGGAGAAGAATTGTGGTGCTGTATCTTGAACTGCTCGCAGAGCTCAGCGATCATTTTGTTATTCAGATTGGTACCGTTGTCTGTAATAATCCGCTCAGGGATGCCGTATCGACAGATCAGATTATGTCGAATGAACCGTGCCACAACAATCTTGGTTACCGCAGCATAGGATGCTGCCTCGACCCACTTCGTAAAGTAATCAATCGCCACTAGGATGAAGCGATGCCCATTAGATGCCGTAGGTTTAATCTCACCGATCATGTCTATGCCCCACATTGCAAATGGCCAAGGCGCAGTCAAAACATTCAGGGGAACCGGAGGAACATGCACCTTGTCTGCATAAATCTGGCACTTATGGCATGTCCTGGAATGTTGGTAACAGTCAGCTTCCATTATGGACCAGTAATATCCTGCCCGTAGGATTTTCTTAGCCATAGTGTGTCCACTGGAATGTGTACCAAAGGTCCCTTCATGTAGCTCTTCCATGATTCTTTCTGCTTCAGTTTTATCCACACAACGCAGTAAGGTTGAATCATGGTTTCGCTTATATAAGATGCCGTTGCTAAGGAAGAATTTTGCTGCGAACCTTCTCAGGAACTTCTTATCATTGACAGATGCACCTTCAGGGTATTCCTGAGTTTCCAAGTATCTCTTCACCTCATGGTACCAAGGCTTCTCAGTCACCAATTCAGTCTCGAGATCGCAACAGTATGTCGGTTCGTCCAGTTTCCAGATGATGATCCGGGGAGCCTCATTATCCCATTTGACCTTGAACATAGAAGACATTGTAGCTAACGCGTCCGCCAACTGATTTTCTTCTCTCGGAAAGTGTTCAAAGGTTATCTTTGTAAAGTGGGGGATCAGGGTCAACACACATTCTCTGTAAGGAATAAGATTCGGATGTTTCGTATCCCACTCTCCTTTGATCTGGTTGATCACCAGAGCGGAATCTCCGAAAACACTCAGAAACTTAATCCTTAGGTCAATCGCAGCTTGAAGACCCATGATGCACGCCTCATACTCCGCCATGTTGTTGGTGCAGTTGAAACATAGCCGGGCAGTGAGTGGAGTATGAGTACCTTGAGGTGATATGATTATGGCGCCGATACCATTTCCCAAAGCATTGGAGGCTCCGTCAAAGTGCATAGACCATCGGGATCCTGGTTCAGGTCCTTCATCCGGTCCAGGTACTTCACAATCAGTCACAATCATGATGCTTTCATCCGGAAACTCAAAGTTCATTGATTGATAATCATCTACAGCCTGATGTGCTAGGTGGTCTGCCAATACACTTCCCTTGATGGCTTTCTGGGTCGTGTACTGAATGTCGTATTCCGTCAAGATCATTTGCCATCTTGCAATTCTCCCAGACAGAGCAGGCTTTTCGAATATGTACTTTATAGGATCCATCTTGGAGATCAATAAGGTAGTGTGAGTCAGCATGTACTGTCTCAGCCGGCGAGCAGCCCATACCAAAGCGCAGCAAGTTTTCTCAAGCAGTGAGTATCGGGTCTCACAGTCGGTAAACTTTTTGCTAAGGTAATAAATGGCATGCTCTTTTCGGCCAGACTCGTCATGCTGCCCCAGCACACACCCCATTGAGTTGTCGAGCACTGTCAGATATAGTATCAGAGGTCTCCCTTCAACCGGTGGCATAAGGATAGGCGGTTCTTGGAGATACTCTTTGATTCTGTCAAAAGCAGCCTGACATTCGTCGTTCCAACGTACTACCTGATCTTTCTTCAGCAGCTTGAAGATTGGTTCACATGTAGCGGTCAGGTGTGAGATGAATCGAGCAATGTAATTCAGGCGTCCTAAAAAGCCTCTGACTTCCTTTTATGTCTTAGGAACTGGCATCTCTTGAATAGCTTTGACCTTAGCAGGGTCCACTTGAATTCCCTTGTCACTGACCATGAAGCCTAGCAATTTTCCCGATCTTACCCCGAAGGTGCACTTGTTCGGGTTCAATCTTAGCTTGTACAGTTTCAACCGGTCAAACAACTTTTGCAGATGATCTAAGTGCTCTTCCTCAGTCTGGGACCTTGCGATCATGTCGTCCACATACACTTCTATCTCATGATGGATCATGTCATGAAATAAGGCAACCATGGCACGTTGGTAGGTTGCCCCAGCGTTCTTCAACTCGAATGGCATGACCTTGTAGCAGAAGGTGCCCCACTGAGTGACAAAGGTAGTCTTTTCCATGTCTTCAGGTGCCATTTTGATCTGATTGTAACCTGAAAAGCCATCCATGAAAGAGAACACCTTATGCTGAGCTGTATTATCAACAAGGACGTCAATATGAGGTAAAGGGAAGTCATCTTTGGGGCTGGCCCTGTTCAGATCCCTGTAGTCGACACACATTCTGACCTTCCCGTCCTTCTTAGGTACCGGCACCACATTAGCAACCCACTGAGGGTAAGAAGTCACTGCAAGGAACCCGGTATCAAACTGTTTCATGACCTCGGCCTTGATCTTCTCTGACATCTCTGGACACATCCTACGGACCTTTTGCTTAACTGGAGGGCAATCTTCCTTAGTTGGCAAGTGATGGACCACAATATCGGTATCCAACCCGCGCATGTCTTCGTAGGACCAGGCGAAGATCTCCATATAATCATGCAGCATCTGAGTCAACCGTTGCTTCACGCTGAGCTCTAGGTTGGCACCAATCTTTACCTCTTTCCTGTCTGCCTCAGTACCTAAATTTACTGTTTCCACTGGCTCTTCATGGGGTTGAATTGCCCTCTCCTCCTGAAGCAACAGTCTTGCAAGCTCACCAGGCACTTCGCAATCATCTTCACCTTCGTCTTCGGCTAAGTTGATCGGATTTTCGAAGTCATAACTGGCGGTAGCAGGGTTGTTATCAGTGAGATCCAGAGTGGATTGAAACCTGTATGAGTGAGTGTGTGTGTAAATACAGCTGTTTTGAAATATATGTAAAAGAAAGAAAAGATAGAAAAGGAGCATAAAATTTGCAATGCGAGAAAACGTCCAAGATTTTTATTCATGATATATGAAATGACAGTTTATATGCCCTCACAAATAGAACCACGGTGCCTCGGGTAAGACACCGGGCCATAGAGTTTATTTATTGTTTATTACAAAATAACAAAACATAGGAATTCATTACTCAGTAACAAGAGAAACAGGGAGATTGTCTTTTGCGCTCCAATTGTTAAGTCCACCGTCGGTTGCCGGGTAGATCCGGCTATCAAACTCAGCTTCATCAACTTCCTCTTCGTCCCCAATAGCATTCACTCCATGAGCAGGCAGGGGCGCTGTCACTACATTAGGCTTCTCAGATGCCTCAAACTGTACCTCCTTGGCGTCAATAAGGTCCTGCAGCTTGTTCCTTAATGCCCAACAGTCATCAGTAGAGTGCCCCGGGCTATCTGAATGGTAAGCACAACGAGCATTTGGGTTGTACTTAGGAGATGCGGTATTGGGGAACTTCGAAGCCTCCCTGACAGTCACTAAGTTAGTGGATAGCAACTGTGGCAGGATCTGCGATAAGGTCATGCTTAACCGGGTAAACTCCCTCCGGGGTCTTTCAGCCCTTTGAGTATTGGTCGGCCGAGGAGCGGCAGCAGGCTTAGCAATCATTACCGCACTGACAGATTGGCAGCGCTCAGGTCTCTCTGATCTCTTGGAACCATACACGGCACTAGACTCCTTCTTGAAGGGTTTCTTCTCAGAACTAGATGATGTACCCTTCAGAATCTTCCCAGACTTCAGCCCAGCCTCAATTCTCTCTCCAGTCAGAATCAAATCAGTGAACCCAGCAGAAGAATTCCCAATGAGATGGTTGAAAAATGGCCCAGATAGGGTCCCCAAGAACATGTCTACCAACTCCCGATCAGTCAATGGTGGCTGCACCCTACCAGCCAGGTCTCTCCACTTCTGAGCGTACTCCTTAAAACCTTCGCTTGCACCTAACGACATACCCTGGAGTTGGGTACGTGTAGGGGCAAGGTCGGCATTATATTGATACTGCTTATAGAAAGCAGTAGCCAACTCCTCCCAGTTACGAACCTTGGTCCCATCCAGCTGATAGAACCATTCGAGATGAGTCCCTGAAAGACTCTCCTGGAAGAAGTGGATCCACAAATTCTTATCCGCAGAGTACGGCTGAATTTTCCGAACATAGGACCTTAGATGCAGCTTGGGACAAGACGCCCCGTCATATTTAGAGAAGGATGGTGCTTTGAACTTATGAGGGATGATCACACCAGTTGACAAACCCAGATCTCCAAAATCCAGCCCAGGTACCTGTTGAATCTCCATAGCTTTCAACCTATCCTCCAGTTGCTTGTATCTGTCTTCTGCAGGAGGGTACTGCTCTTCATCAAAATCAGTCTCGTTGTCGGAGACTACCGGACTAGGAAGCCTTGCTTCTGCCTGAGGAGAGCTCTTGCCGACAGAAGAACCAGCCTCTTCATGCTGCAGAGTATTGCCAAACCTTCGGCCCGAGTTGAACAGAACAGTTCTTCTCTTCTTCTTCTTCTCCTTCTTCAGGAGCATAGCCTTCAGTTCTTCTTGGCCCTGAGCCAGACCCTTGATTAATTCTTGAAACTGCGCATTCTGCGCCTGGAGAGCTTTGATGGAGGTCTCAGTTGACGAAGAGTCGGGATTCATGATGCTGAAATAAACAGCGAAGAACTGTAAGCAACCTGAAAAGGGGAAAAACCTGCTATGCACATGATGAATGAGATGTGTTTATGCAATGCATTCAAGGGTTCGAAAATTCAACTTTGTTGTAGACAAAGGGGAACACACGTTATCATTAAGGAAATCATTGTTTAATACATCAAATCCTCATGGGCAAAATAATACAAAAAACAAATCAATCCCAAAATATGCTGCACATCCTCTTTGGAGCTATGTAAGTGTTGAGAGTCCTCTCCTCATGCAACAGGCGGGTGAGCTCCAAGACCTTCTTTTCACTGGCCTGTAGACTAGTCTCAAGAGAATTCCGTTCTTCCTTAAGTTGGATCCAGCTCTTCTGCATCTCTTCCCAGGATGTGGGCATATCAGGGTGTTGAATAGTGTAGGACACTTCTCCTTCCCGGACTGGCTCTTTGATTACTGGGAGCATATGGGGATAAGGCATCACTAACTTCTGGGAGCGGGCGCGCACCCATTTGAGATAAGGTTCCAACGGGATGGAGTTCCTGTGCCCCAGTGTCTTGCTGTCTATCCTACTCGGCATCCTCCAAGCTCTAATGAATCTCTGGCGAAGTCCTTGAGTATCGTTGTCGAAGTCAAAAACTATGTCAGGGATTAACATGTCATGAGGACCATCCCTCCGAGCATAACCAAACTGTCTCCAAGCCAGGCATGGGCTGTAAGTAATACCTCCTCTGATTCCAAGTAAAGGAACATTAGGGTACTCCCCGCAACGATCAATGATAGTGACATCTTCTCTGGACCTAGGGCACCAATGTATATCTGCATGTGTAAGAGTCATCAACCGTTGTGACCATCTCAAACCCTGCTCATTCTTCAAGACTGATTGTGGAAGGTGCGAAATAAACCACCTTCCCAGGAGAGGAGTGCAACACATAAGGACACCTCTTTTTCTCATGGTTCGAGTGTAACATGAGTGAAGGATGTCCCCCAGCAACGTAGGTATGGGATTCCTGGACATAAAGATCTGAACAGCACTGATATCAATAAGCTGATCTGGATTAGGGAACAACACCAAACCATAGACAAGGAGGGCCACAACCTCTTCAAAAGCTCGCAAGTTAAGGGAGTTCCAACATTCATGGGCTTTTTCAAACAGAAACCTGGCTAAGAACCCTTTGATACCACTTCTAACTTCCCAATGTCCCTTGAGGTCAGATGACTGTAGGTGCAAGGCTTTAGCAATCTCTTCAAGCTTAGGTTCCTTTTCTGTACCGTTGAAGGGTAGCTGATCAAGGATAGGGACCTTCAGGAGCCGGGAGAACTCCTCCAATGTAGGTACCAACTGATAGTCTAAGAAGGTGAAACAGTGATGCAGAGGGTCAAAGAACTGGAACAAGACCTTTATCATATATTCCTCAATGTTGGTGTTGACCAAGCTGATGAGGCTTCCATGTCTTTCACTGAATGAAGAGTTCTCGGGAATCCTGGATATAAGTTCCTTAAGCTGAGGAGGGATCCTTACAAGACTGATTTGAATTGTCTTTCTACGAACAGTTTCCATGTCCTACAAAACAAGAACAAAGATGAAAATTCGAACCCCTGAAATGGTTAGTCAATGCATATGATGCTGGATGATGTCATGATGCTATGATTAAACACACCACAGATATTTACAAAGACAAACATGTAAGGCACACAAGGCACACCAGACAAGCCCTTAGGGTTTAAGGCCAGCATGGGGTCTGGGTAGTACCCTCTTGAAGTTGGTGGATTCAACCTGTCCTAATCAAAGTAACCGGGTTCTAAGGTTCCCAATATCACGGGATTGCTTTCATTGTTCATCGTTTCGATTTAGCCACTGAACTGGCGACCGAAATATTCCAGGAAAGCAACCCTCAATTGGGTGTAGTATCGAGTATCAACCAACCTCGGACTGCACCAAAGTCAGTTATCTCACTACCCTAAAGAGGCCAAGATGGTTCAATTAAGGTTCCTAAGGTCTGTTGATGCTTCACGACACCACGCGGAGGCCCCGTACTCTCCTTGACTGAACTCAAGGGTTACCGGTACACACCAAAGTGCCACATCAATGTAGCAGACTGTTTCAACCATGTCGGTATACCCCGCACAGTTCCCTCACAGCCTTGTTGCTACTTTCTAAGAAGGTATCCCCCAGATCCGGGTTAGGATCTATAGAACTCCCAAGACAGTCCCACAATTTAAAGCAAGCAAAGCAATACAATTGAAAACACAGTTATGAACTAACCCTAAGGTACACCTCACTTTAAGTTTAAGTCCCCAGCAGAGTCGCCAGTTCTGTGATCGGTGGATCTGGAACTGACTGTTTAACGCTGGTTCGCGAAATGTCGCGGTAAGCAAGAGTCGCCACCGTCTTTTATTTTCTCCAAATGGAAAGGACAAAAGCACAGAAAAATTCCTTAAAGAGATTGCTCTCGGTTCGGGAGGTAGATTATAGAAAGGGAAGGTGTTAGCACCCTTTCTATCCATGGTTATCCATGGGCTCTTAGATACTTGCTCATTTGTGTTTTCAAAAAATGGTTTGTTTGCTTTTCAACTGTGGGTTTTAAAAAGTTTCTTTGAAAATTTCAGTTCGACTCTTGTATCGGTCCTCAAGAGTGTTTGAAAAATTGCTTTCGAAAGCTTTTTGAAAAGGTGTCGGTGTGAAAAGTATTTTTGGAATTTGTTTTGAAGTTTAGAGCAAGTATCTAGAGTCGTCTACCTACCCTAAGGAATTCGTCTGTGTAAATGTCCTTTAAAGTAGTGCCATCCCACCATTGAGAGGTAGGTAGCACCACCGTTGGAGGTGTTCGGGTCAATTCGAGGTTCGGGACATGGTGATCACCGGAGCAATAGGAAGATACCTTAGAAGCTACCCTCATGCCAGGTTCCCGGATCATGAGGACTTACTAAGACATCCTCTACTCGACGATCACCTTTCGAGGCAAGGCAACAGTGAGGTGTACCCTAGGGGTGGTGTGTGTGATTCGTGTGTCGTTTTCATTTGCATTTATCTTGTCATGTCATTGGTGTTCTACGCTTGATTTTATTTTGTCCATACATTCTTTCATGTCTTTTGATTAACAGTTAAAAATATTGCGGGAATGTAAAAATTCTAAGCTATTACAAATGGCGCGGGTCCACATCGCCAAAATTAACCAGGACCCGATTTGACAGAAAAATAAAGAAATTAAAAAGAAAATAAGGAATTAAACATGTACGAGCAATTATTTACAAGGCTTCGGGAGAGGTACATAAGTATTATAATGAAATAAACTAAATACGCGAATTAATGAGAGATTTAAGAACGAAACGAGGGCGTTGGACCCTTTTGCAAAAATTGAATTAACGATGAACTAATTAATTAAAATTAAAAAGAAAGCAAGAATTTGTTTTTTTTGGTATTTTATGTTTTTTAGGACTTAATAGAAAAAATTAATTGCAATTAAACGCTAACCCTAATTCTATTTTATTTTAACTTGTTAAGAAAATATTGAAGTTTTTAACCTAAATTAAACCTAATTTTTACATGCAAATTTGATTATAAAAATAAATAAAATAAATATTTAATTATTTGAAAGAAAAATAAAAAGGGTGAAAAATTATTAATTAAACCCTAGTTCTACATTTTTTAGGTTTTTATCAAAAGAATTAAAATTAACCTAATTTAAAACTAAATTTAATTACATGCAAATTTATTCATGAAAATATTAAAACAAAAATATTTATTATTTAATTCTTTTTTCTGATTTTTTTAGGATGTTTTTGTATTTTGTGAAAATATTTAATTAAATTGGACAAAACAATTATTAAAAGAAATAGAATTAAATAAAGAAAAGATATGGCAAACCTAGGGGGTGGTAGTCCCCAAAGTGGAGGTATGATTATGGAAATTCTGGCCCCACAACCTTGGCCTGTTTGACTTTTGCCAGGTAGCATGTTGAAGCATTGACTGGGACTCACCGTGTCTCTCAATTCATAGCCTTTGATCTGATCCTGATGGACGCGTGGATGGCTTGGTGGAGAAGGTGTATGGTGCGTCTGCAGCCTTGAAGCGCATGGGAATTGTTATTGAAAAATAATATGGGAACATGGAAGACCTAAGGCTCGAACCCAGGTTATATACTTTTCCAACCAACGCGTTTGCCACTGAACCAACACTTGCACGTTTAACATATAATAACAAACAAATATAATAAATAAAAGCAAGAATGTTAGTGGGTTAAAGCGCGCGAGTTTCAAATCAACCTATCACGTCTTGCCACGGACTCATCTTCTTCATCATCCCTGAAATATAAAAACATTAGGCAACGGTTTCTTATGTGTTCTCTTAGGCGTGCTACTAGAAAATAGCGATTAGGCCTAGGAGGTCCATAAATTAGGCGCGAGCATGGTATCTTCTTCGTCCAGTCATGATGATTCTAATGGTGGTGGCCAAGGGTTCCAATTTTTCCTCGTTTCAAAATCCCCAATTTAAAACTCTGCAAACCCTAAAACTCAAACATGGCATAATCGCGTGTAGCACATAAAAAGACAATTAAATGTATTGGTTAGCTTCAGAACTTCATAATGAACATGAATCAAGTATTAAAAATCACAAAGGATGCGTAAATCATGATGCACGATTATGAATTTTTCTTGGTACAGTTTGCATTCGTGTTACCAATTCCTTGAGTTTTGATGGTTGTCTTTGATTGGAATATGTTCAGTAATCTCCAAGGAAGCTATTGGAATAGAAATTCTGCCTTGAATCGCCCTAGAAGAGAGTTTTCAGAATTGACTTTTTTGAGAAAAATTTCAAGTTTGGTTATGGCTTTGTTGAGCAGCTGCGTGTGTATGAACATTAGGGTTTCCTTTAGGCTTATGTACTGAGTCCATTAGGTTAACAAATTTGATCAGAATCTCTTGTATTCATGAATTTGAAGATTTGATTTTTCCACCATGATTTCCATATCTTTTTCCATGTGTTTTTGGTTCAAATCAGCTCCAATCTCTCCAAATCTTTCCTTATTTGCATATGCACGAATTATTGAGACTAAAACATGTACAAAAAGATTTGTTAGGTTAAGTTAAGTATTTTTCACATATTTAATTGATTTAAGTGAATTAATATAAATAAAAATTCAAATAAATAAATAAAAAATGAATAAAAACTTCCCTTTGGGCCAAGTGGTCGTGCACATGCTTGGAATGATGAATTGTGGAAGAAAAATGGGCCCATTAGCAATTTTAGGTCATTTGAATCAATGTTGACTTTTCAAAATATCCAAAAATTTCCCAACTTCTACAAGGCATAACTTGCTCACTTTTTAATTTTTTCTCATGTTCTTAGACATTTTGGAAAGGTCTTTGAGTCCTCTAACCAATGCCTTTGGTCCCATGTCATTTTGATTTACCAATCTCAAGTTATGGCCTTTGACTTAAAGTCCCTTTTTGTTGACTTTTGAAAATGACCTATAATGTTGAAATTGATAACTTTTTGTGAGAGCATTTCTTGGACTTGAAGTATGAAGATGAGTTGTAGGAAATGTCTTTCTCTTCAAAATGAGCTTTGGATGGAATTTTTCTGATAATCCATGTGAAAGTTATGCCCTGGTCAATTTCAGTTGACTTTTTCAGCTGTCCAAATAAGGAAACTTTTGCATCTTGAGGATTTTTGAGCCAAACTTTGAGAATCATGATCAAGCATTGATCAAATGATGTTTGTGGCTTCAAAATGATATGTTGACCAAAAATTTGAACTTTTGACTGCCAAATGACCATTTTGCCCCTACAGTTGACTGTAGTGCAATTAGGGTTTTTGACTGTGCAATTTTGTGTTGAAAGTCTTAAAACTTGATATGAGGATGCTTGACCATATTTATAGGCATGTGAGACTTGATTGGACCTTTGAACACTTCATTTTATTGATCAGAACACAAACCCTAATTTTGACTGTATAGGAGACCTTTGCACTGTGCAACCCTTGGGGAGTTTTGAAGCTTGTCTTGGCAATTTCTTGAAGAATATGGGAGGGCAAATTTTGGGGTACAACACTACTGATCTTAGAATTAAAATTTTAGATGTGTATGGTGATTCAGCTTTGGTAATAAATCAGATTAAAAGAGAGTGGGATACTACTCGTCACCCCGACTTGATCCCTTTTAAAGATTATGCTATAAGGTTGTTACCCTTCTTTAATAAAGTTGAATTCCATCACATTCCTAGAGATGAAAATCAAATGGCGGATGCTCTGGCAACTCTGGCTTCTATGTATCAAGTGAATACTTGGAATGATATACCTCCAATTATGGTTCAACGACAGGATAGGCCCGCTCATGTGTTTACAACAAAAGAGGTAGCAGATGAGAAACCTTGGTATTATGATATCAAGCATTTTCTTCAAACTCAAGAATACCCGATTGGTGCTTCGAAGAAAGATAGAAAGACATTGAGAAGATTGGTTAGAAGTTTCTTCCTCAGCGAAAATGTGTTGTACAAGAGAAATTATGACATGGTCCAACTCAGATGCGTGGATAGACACGAAGCAGACATGTTGATGCATGAGATTCATGAAGGTTCATTTGGAACTCATGCCAACGGACATTCGATGGCTAAAAGGATGCTAAGGGAATGTTACTATTGGATGATAATGGAATCTGATTGTTACAAATTTGCAAAGAAGTGTCATAAATGCCAGATTTATGCCGACAAGGTTCATATGCCTCCGAAACTTCTCAAGGTTATTACTTCCCTGTGGCCCTTCTCTATGTGGGGTATTGACATGATTGGTATGATAGAACCCAAAGCTTCGAATGGACACCGTTTTATCTTGGTAGCAATTGATTACTTCACCAAGTGGGTGGAGGCTGCTTCATATGCTAATGTTACTAAGAAGGTGGTTGTGCACTTCATTAAGAATAATCGTATATGTCGGAATGGTGTGCCGAGCAGAATCATCACCGATAATGGCTCGAATCTGAACAATAAGATAATGACTAAACTATGTGAAGAATTCAAAATTGTCCATCACAACTCATCTTTGTACAGGCCGAAGATGAATGGGGCTGTTGAAGCTGCTAATAAGAATATCAAGAAGATTATCCAGAAAATGGTTGTTACTTATAAGGATTCGCATGAAATTCTCCCTTTTTCTTTGGATGGATATCGGACATCTGTCCGCACATCAACAGGAGCAACCCCGTTCTCTCTTGTGTATGGAATGGAAGCGGTACTCCCAATCGAGGTTGAGATTCCAACTTTGCGTGTGATAATGGAAACCAAGTTATCAAAGGCTGAATGGGTCCAGAACCGGTTTGACCATTTGAATTTGATCGAAGAGAAGAGAATCACAGCTTTGTGTCATGGACAGTTATATCAGAAAAGGATGAAGAAAGCTTTTGATAAGAAGGTCAAACCTCATGAATTCAGAGAAGGCGACCTCGTGCCCAGGAAGATCGTGTCTTTTAACGCTGATTCTAGGGGCAAGTGGACTCCCAATTTTGAAGGCCCATATGTTATCAAGAAAGTCTTCTCTGGCGGTGCATTCATTCTTGAAACTATGGATGGCGCAAAGTTCCCGCGTCCCATGAATGCTGATGGAATCAAGAAATACTTCGCCTAAAGAAATAAAAGAATAGTTTGCTAAGTTGAAAACTCGAAAGGGAGGCTTAGGCAAAAAAGAGCGTCTCGGTAGGCCGAAAACCCGAATCGACGGTCTAGGAAAAATGTAGAGACCTAAATAGAACAAATTTCCCACTAAGTTGAAAACCCGCAAGGGCAGCTTAGGCAAAATTTAGAGACTTTCTTGGCAAGTAACTACATCAGACAAGACTTGATTGTTGAAGCAACAATCTTCTCGGATCCTCATCATACTTCAGCAGAAGATGCTTCTCAGGATTTCATAAGTTGCTAGAGGGGACAGTGGTCATTGTATCTCAATGTATCTTTTCCATTATACATTACCATTTTCCGAACTTTGTAATCATCCACGGAGTCTCGCCATTCACAAACTACCATTCTATTAATGAAATTTGAGCTTTTACCCAATTCTTTGTATTTCTTATTTTATTTAGCTTGCAAAGACACCATTTATTATTGATAATAACTTTCAAGGCAAAAATATTAAAAAACAAAAGTGATTTTCAAAAAGAATTTACAATTTGTTTTTACTTTAAACTTTGTGAAGCAAGTGAAAAAACAACAAAAGTGGTGATCCCAAGAATGGACGAACTCCAGTTGTTTTAAGAAGTCTTGTTTCCCGGGGAAGTTTTTCTCAAGATGTTTTCACTGTATTGGGTTTGTGGCTCCAGTATACCCGAGATGTTGGTACAATAATTACACTCGAAGGACACGGGTCTCCGGTTTCTCCGGTGAAGAACGTATTTTGGTTTTCCCATTGAGAATGTGGTGTTAACCTCCCCAATGAAGTCAGCACGAAATCCCCGTTTGATGTCTTGATGAAGGGACATTATTTTCCATAACGAATTTTGTGTGTTTTCCTCTTTCAAAATGGGCATGAATTCCCCAGGGAATGTTTTAGTGATTCAGTGTCCATCTGCTTTACTAGAAATTGATTTTGTAATCCCCAGTAGAAGTGTTACATTTGAAAACATTTGTTTCCCCGTTGAAGTTTAAGTGATATTCCCTGGTGAAGCCTGGATAAGGATGTTATATTCTTGTATCTGTACTGTTTTGTCGCTTTCATCTGTTTGCTTCCAGATTACGTTTCTCCCTAGTAAATTTAAACCATGCAGTAGGACTTTGTTTCCTCAGTTGGTGCTTTTTTTTTCTTTTGGGATGTTCATCTTGGATGTGATTTAACCGAGTTTTGATTGTGCCCGAGTTAATTTTTCCTGGTTACTCCCAGTGTTATATGTCTGTTTTGTCAGCATATACATGATAACACTCATGCATTCATACATACATCATGTATAGTTAAATTTGGAAGATCATTGCTCATTCACGTTCATTAATATTTTGTTGACATACTACCCTATTTTGTAGAGTTATGTTGTCCTCTCTCCAATAGAGTGTTGGCCTTAAGTAGAAAACGTATATTCTTTCAATTTCAACACTGAGTTATCCCTCGTGGAAGATTTTTGCTTTAGCCTTCCTGTACAGCTCTTTGTCTGGATAGACTGGGTTTCCCTCTTGAGTTTATTTCTCAAGGGATGGATTTTGGTTGACTTCTTCACTCCAGTTTATTTCTGGTTTGAATCTTTGTTTCCCAACATTATTATCGCTTTAGATTTCTACAAGCTTCTAGCATTGGTTTTGGAAATGTACATTTATTTTGGCACGGGAAAACTTTTATCGCCTAAACAAGAATATGTTCTTCACTCCCCAGGAAGTCATTCTTCATTCCCTAGAAATTCATATTACAATCCTCCATAACAGCAAGTAGTAGGTCTCTTTATTTGCGCAACTTGTACTTCCCCGTAAAAGTCGACATTACTTTTTTACTATCTTCTCGATGAATGGATAGTTTGCAGTTTGTTGCCAAGTTACTCTAGTGGATGGCGAGTCTTTCAATATCACAGAGATAGTTCGTTGTGAAATTTTTGTAAGTGGTAGTCTCTTTATTTGAGACAGCTTACATATTACCCTTTCCAGGCGGAATGCCTTGGTTAAAAAAGAAGTTGAGACCCGTTCTAGATGAAACTCCAGAATTTTGGGGAAACTTGTTATCTTTTTGCTACCCTTAGTGAATGCTGGTAGTTCATCGTCAGTGAACGGCAGTGCTATGATATTCTCTTTCTACCTTCAGTGAAAGTTGGTAGGTCACCTTCAGTGAAAGTTGGTGATTGTTAACATTTTGCTACCCTAAGTGAATGTTGGTAGTTCACTGTCAGTGAACGGAAATGTTATGATATTTTTCTCTTTCTACCTTCAGTGAAAGTTGGTAGGTCACCTTCAGTGAAAGTTGGTGATTGCTATCTTTTTTCTACCTTCAGTGAACATTGGTAGTTCATCGTCAGTGAACGGCGATGCTATGATATTCTCTTTCTACCTTCTGGGAAATTTGGTAGGTCACCTTCAGTGAAAGTTGGTGATTGTTATCTTTTTGCTACAATCAGTGAATGTTTGTAGTTCACTGTCAGTGAACGACAGTGTTATGATATTTTATTTTCTTTCTACCTTCAGTGAAAGTTGGTAGGTCACCTTCAGTGAAAGTTGGTGATTGCTATCTTTTTTCTACCCTCAGTGAATGTTGGTAGTTCATCGTCAGTGAACGGCGGTGCTATGATATTCTAATTCTACCTTCAGTGAAAGTTGGTAGGTCACCTTTAGTGAAAGTTGGTGATTGTTATCTTTTTGCTACCTTTAGTGAACGTTGGTAGTTCACTGTCAGTGAACGACATTGTTATGATATTTTGTTTTCTTTCTACCTTCAATGAAAGTTGGTAGGTCACCTTCAGTGAAAGTTGGTGATTGTTATCTTTATGCTACCCTCAGTGAACGTTGGTAGTTCATCGTCAGTGAACGACGTTGCTATAATATTATCTTTCTACCTTCACTGAAAGTTGGTAGGTCACCTTTAGTGAAAGTTGGTGATTATTAAATTTTTTCTACCTTCTGTGAACGGTCGTAGTTCATCGTCAGTGAACGGAGGTGCTATGATAATCTCTTTCTACCATCAGTGAAAGTTGGTAGGTCACCTTCAATGAAAGTTGGTGATTATTATATTTTTGCTATCTTCAGTAAATGTTGGTAGTTCGCTGTCAGTGAACGACATTGTTATGATATTTTCTTTTCTTTCTACATTCAGTGAAAGTTGGTAGGTCACCTTCAGTGAAAGTTGGTGATTGTTATCTTTTTACTACCCTCAGTGAATATTGGTAGTTCATCGTCAGTGAACGACAGTGCTATGTTATTCTCTTTCTACCTTCAGTGAAAGTTGGTAGGTCACCTTCAGTGAAAGTTGGTGATTGTTATCTTTTTTCTACCTTTAGTGAACATTGGTAGTTCATCGTCAGTGAACGGCGGTGCTATGATATTCTGTTTCTACCTTCAGTGAAAGTTAGTAGGTCACCTTCAGTGAAAGTTGGTGATTGTTATCTTTTTGCTACCATAAGTGAATGTTTGTAGTTCACTGTCAGTGAACGACAGTGTTATGATATTTTATTTTCTTTCTACCTTCAGTGAAAGTTAGTAGGTCACCTTCAGTGAAAGTTTGTGATTGTTATCTTTTTGCTACCTTCAGTGAATGTTGGTAGTTCATCGTCAGTGAACGGCGGTGCTATCATATTCTCTTCCTAACTTCAGTGAAAGTAGGTAGGTCACCTTCAGTGAAAGTTGGTGATTGTTATCTTTTTGCTACAATCAGTGAATGTTTATAGATCATTGTCAGTGAACGACAATGTTATGATATTTTATTTTCTTTCTACCTTCAGTGAAAGTTGGTAGGTCGCCTTCAGTGAAAGTTGGTGATTGCTATCTTTTTTCTACCCTCAGTGAACGTTGGTAGTTCATCGTCAGTGAACTGCGGTGCTATAATATTCTAATTCTACCTTCAGTGAAAGTTGGTAGGTCACCTTCAGTGAAATTTGGTGATTGTTATCTTTTTGCTACCTTTAGTGAACGTTGGTAGTTCATAGTCAGTGAACGGCGGTGCTATGATATTCTCTTTCTACCTTCAGTGAAAGTTGGTAGGTCACCTTCAGTGAAAGTTGGTGATTATTATCTTTTTGCTACCTTCAGTGAACGTTTGTAGTTCACTATCAGTGAACGACAGTGTTATGATATATTCTTTTCTTTCTACCTTCAGTGAAAGTTGGTAGGTCACCTTCAGTGAAAGTTGGTGATTGTTATCTTTATGCTATCCTCAGTGAACGTTGGTAGTTCATTGTTAGTGAAAGACGATGCTATGATATTCTCTTCCTAACTTTAGTGAAAGTTGGTAGGTCACCTTTAGTGAAAGTTGGTGATTGTTATATTTTTGCTACCTTGGGTGAATGTTGGTAGTTCATCATCAGTGAACGGAGGTGTTATGATATTCTCTTTCTACCATCAGTGAAAGGGTGTAGTTCACTGTCAGTGAACGACATTGTTATTATATTTTCTTTTCATTCTACATTCAATGAAACTTGTTAGGTCACCTTCAGTGAAAGTTGGTGATTGTTATCCTTTTGCTACCCTCAGGGAATGTTGGTAGTTCATCGTCAGTAAACGGCAGTGCTATGTTATTCTCTTTCTACCTTCAGTGAAAGTTGGTAGGTCAACTTCAGTGAAAGTTGGTGATTGCTATCTTTTTTCTACCCTCAGTGAACGTTGGTAGTTCATCGTCGGTGAACGGCGGTGCTATGATATTATAATTGTACCTTCAGTGAAAGTTGGTAGGTCACCTTCAGTGAAAGTTGGTGATTGTTATCTTTTTGCTACCTTTAGTGAACGTTGGTAGTTCATAGTCAGTGAACGGCGATGCTATGATATTCTCTTTCTACCTTCAGTGAAAGTTGGTAGGTCACCTTCAATGAAAGTTGGTGATTATTATCTTTTTGATACCTTCAAAGAACGTTTGTCGTTCACTGTCAGTAAACGATAGTGTTATGATATTTTCTTTTCTTTCTACCTTAAGTGAAAGTTGGTAGGTCACCTTCAGTGAAAGTTGGTTATTGTTATCTTTTTGCTACCTTCAGTGAATGTTGGTAGTTTAGTGTCAGTGAACGGCATTGTCATGATATTTTCTTTTCTTTCTACATTCAATGAAAGTTGGTAGGTCACCTTAAGTGAAAGTTGGTGATTGTTATCTTTTTGCTACCCTCAGTGAATGTTGGTAGTTCATCGTCAGTGAACGGCAGTGCTATGTTATTCTCTTTCTACCTTCAGTGAAAGTTGGTAGGTCACCTTCAGTGAAAGTTGGTGATTGTTATCTTTTTTCTACCTTTAGTGAACATTGGTAGTTCATCATCAGTGAACGGCGGTGCTATGATATTCTCTTTCTACCTTCTGTGAAAGTTGGTAGGTCACGTTCAGTAAAAGTTGGTGATTGTTATCTTTTTGCTACCATCAGTGAATGTTTGTAGTTCACTGTCAGTGAACGACAGTGTTATGATATTTTATTTTCTTGCTACCTTCATTGAAAGTTGGTGATTGCTATCTTTTTTCTATCCTCAGTGAACGTTGGTTGTTCAACGTTAGTGAACGACGATGCTATGATATTCTAATTCTACCTTCAGTGAAAGTTGGTAGGTCACCTTCAGTGAAATTTGGTGATTGTTATCTTTTTGCTACCTTTAGTGAATGTTGGTAGTTCATAGTCAGTGAACGGCGGTGCTATGATATTCTCTTTCTACCTTCAGTGAAAGTTGGTAGGTCTCCTTCAGTGAAAGTTGGTGATTATTATCTTTTTCCTACCTTCATTGAATGTTTGTAGTTCACAGTCAGTGAATGATAGTGTTATGATATTTTCTTTTCTTTCTACCTTCTGTGAAAGTTGGTGATTGTTATCTTTATGCTACCCTCAGTGAACGTTGGTAGTTCATCGTCAGTGAACGACTGTTCTATGATATTCTCTTTCTACCATCATTAAAAGTTGGTAGGTCACCTTTAGTGAAAGTTGGTGATTGTTTTATTTTTGCTACCTTCCGTGAACGTTGGTAGTTCATCGTCAGTGAACAGAGGTGTTATGATATTCTCTTTCTACCATCAGTGAAAGTTGGTAGGTCACCTTCAGTGAAAGTTGGTGATTGTTATCTTTTTGCTACCTTTAGTGAACGTTTGTAGTTCATAGTCAGTGAACGAAGGTGCTATGATATTCTCTTTCTACCTTCAGTGAAAGTTGGTAGGTCACCTTCAGTGAAAGTTGGTGATTGTTATCTTTTTGCTACCTTCAGCAAACGTTTGTAGTTCACTATCAGTGAACGACAGTGTTATGATATTTTCTTTTCTTTCTACCTTCAGTGAAAGTTGGTAGGTCTACTTCAGTGAAAGATGGTGATTGTTATCTTTATGCTATCCTCAGTGAACGTTGGTAGTTCATCGTTAGTGAAAGACGGTGCTATGATTTTCTCTTCCTAACTTCAGTGAAAGTTGGTAGGTCACCTTTAGTGAAAGTTGGTGATTGTTATATTTTTGCTACCTTCCGTGAATGTTGGTAGTTCATCGTCAGTGAACGGAGGTGTTATGATATTCTCTTTCTACCATCAGTGAAAGGGTGTAGGTCACCTTCAGTGAAAGTTGGTGATTGTTATCTTTTTGCTACCTTTAGTGAACGTTGGTAGTTCACTGTCAGTGAACGACATTGTTATTATATTTTCTATTCATTCTACATTCAGTGAAACTTGTTAGGTCACCTTCAGTGAAAGTTGGTGATTGTTATCTTTTTGCTACCCTAAGGGAATGTTGGTAGTTCATCTTCAGTAAACGGCAGTGCTATGTTATTCTCTTTCTACCTTCAGTGAAAGTTGGTAGGTCAACTTCAGTGAAAGTTGGTGATTGCTATCTTTTTGCTACCCTCAGGGAATGTTGGTAGTTCATCTTCAGTAAACGGCAGTGCTATGTTATTCTCTTTCTACCTTCAGTGAAAGTTGGTAGGTCAACTTCAGTGAAAGTTGGTGATTGCTATCTTTTTTCTACCCTCAGTGAACGTTGGTAGTTCATCATCAGTGAACGGCAGTGCTATGATATTATAATTCTACCTTCAGTGAAAGTTGGTAGGTCACCTTCAGTGAAAGTTGGTGATTGTTATCTTTTTGCTACCTTTAGTGAACGTTGGTAGTTCATAGTCAGTGAACGACGATGCTATGATATTCTCTTTCTACCTTCAGTGAAAGTTGGTAGGTCACCTTCAGCGAAAGTTGGTGATTATTATCTTTTTGACACCTTCAAAGAACGTTTGTAGTTCACTGTCAGTAAATGATAATGTTATGATATTTTCTTTTCTTTCTACCTTCAGTGAAAGTTGGTAGGTCACCTTCAGTGAAAGTTGGTTATTGTTATCTTTTTGCTACCTTCAGTGAACGTTGGTAGTTCACTGTCAGTGAACAGCATTGTTATGATATTTTCTATTCTTTCTACATTCAATGAAAGTTGGTAGGTCACCTTAAGTGAAAGTTGGTGATTGTTATCTTTTTGCTACCCTCAGTGAATGTTGGTAGTTCATCGTCAGTGAACGGTAGTGCTATGTTATTCTCTTTCTACCTTCAGTGAAAGTTGGTAGGTCACCTTCAGTGAAAGTTGGTGATTGTTATCTTTTTTCTACCTTCAGTGAACATTGGTAGTTCATCATCAGTGCACGGCGGTGCTATGATATTCTCCTTTTACCTTCTGTTAAAGTTGGTAGGTCACCTTCAGTGAAAGTTGGTGATTGTTATCTTTTTGCTACCATCATTGAATGTTTGTAGTTCACTGTCAGTGAACGACAGTGTTATGATATTTTATTTTCTTTCTACCTTCAGTGAAAGTTGGTGATTGCTATCTTTTTTCTACCCTCAGTGAATGTTGGTAGTTCATCGTCAGTGAACGGCGGTGCTATGATATTCTAATTCTACCTTCAGTGAAAGTTGGTAGGTCACCTTCAGTGAAAGTTGGTGATTGTTATCTTTTTTCTACCTTTAGTGAACGTTGGTAGTTCATAGTCAGTGAACGGTGGTGCTATGATATTCTCTTTCTACCTTCAGTGAAAGTTGGTAGGTCACCTTCAGTGAAAGTTGGTGATTATTATCTCTTTGCTACCTTCAGTGAACGCTTGTAGTTCACTGTCAGTGAACGATAGTGTTATGATATTTTCTTTTCTTTCTACCTTCTGTGAAAGTTGGTGATTGTTATCTTTATGCTACCCTCAGTAAACATTGGTAGTTCATCGTCAGTGAATAACAATGTTATGATATTCTCTTTCTACCTTCATTAAAAGTTGGTAGGTCACCTTTAGTGAAAGTTGGTGATTGTTATATTTTTGCTACCTTCCGTGAACGTTGGTAGTTCATCATCAGTGAACGTAGGTGCTATGATATTATCTTTCTACCATCAGTGAAAGTTTGTAGGTCACCTTCAGTGAAAGTTGGTGATTGTTATCTTTTTACTACGTTCAGTGAATTTTGGTAGTTCACTGTCAGTGAACGGCAGTGTTATGACATTTTCTTTTCTTTCTACCTTCAGTGAAAGTTGGTGGGTCACCTTCAGTGAAAGTTGGTGAGTGTTATCTTTTTTCTACCCTCAGTGAATGTTGGTAGTTCATCGTCAGTGAACGACATTGCTATGATATTTATTTTCTTTCTACCTTCAGTGAACGTTCGTAGCTCACCTTCAGTAAACGTTGGTGTTGCCATTTCTTTCCTATTTCTACCTTCATTGAATCTTGGTAGCTTCTCCTTCAGTAGAAGTTTGTGTATCCTTTGGCTTTTTACCATCCTCTCTGATTCAGGTCTTTTGATCCACCAATGATTTATTTTCCTGGTTGGGTTCCTCTCTTGTTTGCTTATTTTGTTACATCCCCAGTGGTGTTTTGCGTTCCTTTGGAGTTGTCCATGTGCACTCATATTCATAAGCATTGCATGGCAGTTTAGGGCCAAAAATGGGGTTTATTTTATATTTAAGTATCTTTGATCGCGTCGACACAGAGATTTTTAACCTTCGCATCTCCGGATAGAAGAAACTTAAATAAGGGCAGCTGTTGTACCCCAATTTTCCCCCCTAAGATCCCTTCATCATACCATATTGATTCAATCACAACAAGATCACACTATGGTTTTGGTTGTCCTCCCTATCTCTAGTCTCGCTCTTTGAGGAATCATCAAGCACCTTGACTTGTTTTTTCTTTTGTGATCATGCATATTCTTACTTGATTTTTCCTTTTAAGTAATAAAATATAATGTTGGTTTGTCTTACTGGTTTCTAATGTAGGTAAAGGCAATGAGGTTTAGCAAGTTTCTCCATGGGTTCATGAGTTTATTTCCATGCTCTAGTCAATAAAGCTTGATAATTTCAAACCTGCATGGAAAGGTTATTTTTGTTCAGTACATTCCCAAGATATCAAGATTGATTCAAAAGTGCAAGGGATTGATTGAAGAAGTTGTCATGGTTTGACAAAGTCTTATTCCCATTGATCACAAGTGAATATTTCTCTCAATTATCAAGATATGGAAGTGGTTTTGGTGGCTATGAATTCTTATTTTCATCCTCAACAACTTCTATTTACAAAGCATTTGTGTTGGTACAAGAAGTTTGTTCAAAATTGTCAAAGTCCCTCAAGGCATTTTCTTGATCTAGGAGCTAGGGTTTTGAACTTCAAATAAGTATATCTTGCTCATCTTTTGGTATTTTTCAGTGATTTCAAAAACATCCTTCTCTTCAAAGGGTTATTAATAAACCACTTCAAAAGTTTCAAGGATTTTTCATGTGGGAGAAACTTGATGATGAAGAAAGATTACAAGTCCTCCAGATGAATCCCCAATTTCCCATTTGTGACTTCAAATGATCATAACTTGGACAATTTTTATCACCATGAGGCCATTCTTTTTCCATAATGATCTTTAGGATGTTTATTTTATGCCTTCTCTTATATGCAAAGTAAGAAAATGGATGAAAGATGCCCTAAGGATACAAAATATTATAGGTCATTTCATGATTTTTTTCAAACTTCAACAACTCATAACTCTCTCAATTTTTGGGTATTTTGAATGGTTCAAGTTTCAAAATGTCATTCAAGAGGTCTATTTCATGCCATCGTTTTTGGTCAAGAACAAATTCCAAGTGGAAGGCCATGTTTGGATGCAAAACATTATAGGTCACTTTTGAAGGAAAAACTGAAATATTTCTAAGTATGAAAAGTCGACTTCTTTTTCCCAACATTGACTCAATGCAACTTTTAGCTCAAGCATCCATTTGATTCCATTATTTTTCCATTGCAAATCGTGTAACCTCTTATTTCTAAAGCATCAAGAATAATGCCTTAAGACCCCTTGAGCTGAGAATGCTATTGGATTGAACTTGGTAACTTGGAACTAAAGTTTCTCCATGAGTAAGAATTTGAAATCTTTGTTTTGACTTCTAATCACAAGTTTTACACGCGTTTTTGCCTCTAAACATGTTTAGTGAACTCCCATAATTGATTAGCACAACAAAACGTGTGTTTTGGATGAGTTTTGATCAAATTAGAAGTCACACTTTTCTTGTTTGCAACTTCACACGATTTCCCTCCAAACTTCATCATTTCACACGCTTGGACATTCAATTTGATTCCCTATAAGTAGAGGGTCATCCCCCATTCATTTCCTCAAGTTTGGATAGCCAGAATCACCCTGCCAAACTTGTTCCATAACTAAAAATTCTGCAACTTTGAAATCTATTATCAAGCCTTTTTTAATCCATTTTTACCATCAATTCTCCTTCCTTGATCTTCCCTGAAGCTAACCATATAATTACATTCAAGAATCGTGCCCTATATTGCTCCATAGAAGTCCAGTTTCAGAGCTCTGCAACTCAACTTCAATAGGTAGATTCCTTCATCAATTCTTCAAAACTTTGATATCATTGGGATAATCTCATTGCACTGGTTCTAGTCGCAACACTTACCTTTATCTGGAAACATGTTTTGACCATGAAATTTTAAATCCCTTTTCAAAACTTTCCTTCTAAATTTCTTGAGTTACAGTATATAAATTTGTCGCGAGGGTGTGGTTGTCTTCGTCTTGAAGAGATGAAGCGAATGACATAGGTCTGAGCTTATGATTTTACAGTTTAAGACACCTGCAATTCACGTTGGCTGGAGTTTGAAGATGACCATTGTGTCATCTTCCAACCATTGAAGGTGCGTCATCTGTTTTTTTTTAAAGTCTGATTTAGTTAATGATCCTTTGCTTTATTCACTAATGACCATGATGTGCACAGCGTGCCTGATCCCTTGGATTTGATTACTAACGCGTTTTGACTCTCATCCATTGGTCCACATTTTTTTGGTTTTTATTTTATTTTCTGATTTTTATATTTAATTGTTTTAAACTTCAAAAAATCATATAAAATTCATTTTTAGTCCAAAAAATCTGAAAAAATCATGAAAAATATTTTTGATTATTCTCTTTCTGATTTTTATTTTTTTCACAATTTAATTTTGTGTTTTGGTATTTTTTATAAATTTTCACTTTGTTTGAATTGTTTTAAATGTTTAAAAATACTTTTATACATTTTTAAATTCTTAAAAAATTATGGAATGATCCAATGATATTGTGGCAAATATTGGTGACCTCATTTTATTTTTGTTTCTGATTTTGTTATTTTTTATCATTTTTTTTTTGTTTATTTTACTCATTTCTTTTAATTAAAAAATTAGTTTCTGACTTTAAAAAATTACCAAAAATTTTGTAAAAAATATTTGAGCACTTTTCTGATTTTTCTATGGTATCACTTTTTATTTATTGATTAATTTAAATATAGTTGATATTTTTCTCTTTTATATCCATTTTAAAAAACATTTTTTTGTATATATTAAATGCAATATTATTTTGCGTTTATTTTCTGGCTGATCTTGGGTTAAATTTTTTTGATCATGAGCTTTATTAACATCATTGAATCCATGGTGTTTAGTCTAACTCCACAAAAATGGATGAATGATTTTAATAATAGTTTGATTTAAATTTAATTCAAAAGTGGTTTGTATATTCTCTCTCACCCCTATTCATCTCATCCCCTTCTTATTGCACTAAGTGTAATTAGAGCATGATCTCTATATCATGTCTCAAAATAAGTGGTGCATAGATTTCTATTGATCGACCTCAAAATAGGTGCGATTTCTATATAAGTCCACTTACGATTGCTTAACATAGCGCTAAATTTTGTCCTGATGTGAATAAATGATCATTCGTGGCCCAAACCTATGTTTGCAAGCCTAAGTATGTTAATTTAATCTCTTTGATCCAATAACATTGAGATTCTATGTGTAGAGGCTTTATTTCTACCAATCCTCTAATGGATCTACAACACTTTTGGTCAACGCGGATCACTTAAACATTGTTGATCATTAAATGGTACTTTTGAGGATTCCAAATGGATGATATACTTGACAAAAAAGAAAATGCAACTTGTTGTGTGGAGGCTTTGGTTCTACCAACCCTTCATGAGTTCCAAATGCAAGTTTCAAGATGGTCATCTAACTAACCACTAATTATTAGTTTGTTTTACTTTATGCCCTTTTATTTTTTATGCTTTATGCACCATTTACTTTTAGCATTTACATTTCATGCTATTTTCATCTATGCTCATTTGGGCATTTACTTTCTTGTCATTTTTATTTTTTTCTCATTTGAGCTCTTCTTTCCTCTTTGAAGACACTTAGTAATCAACATGAAGCATAAAAACTTTAATGATACTTGAACTATTTGGTTACTATCCTTGGCATTATGGAGTATTGGACTTCTTGGACTTAGGATTCGAAACCTTGGCCTATGTTAGAGACCTTGTGACCTTAATTGATATTTTGTCTGGAGTTCTTGAAGTTTACCTCAAGACATTGGGTTGTTTGTTTGTTTTGTGTGTAGGTTATTATGATTATATTCTTTGTTTGTAATCTGGAATTCACTCGTATACATTTGTTACTCTGCCCAATTTTTATGAAGACTTAATACACTTGAATATTGGTTCTCTCAAGAGGTCTAGTATCTTTGCTTGTTTGGTTTCAATCCAAAGAATGTAAATTTTATCTTGGCTCATAATGTCAAGTATTGGCATCTTGTTGGTTAGACGGTTCTTATCCATATCTTTTACCTTATGCTTTAGGATAGCATTTTCTTCTCCTCCCATCTTCTTAAATTTTAAAAAAAAAATCTTCTCCCTCCTTTTGAAAACTCTTCTTATTTTTAAAATTGAACTATTTTAATAATAAACTTGGACTTAGGTCCATGCATTTTCAAAACATCTTTCACAAATAAACTTCAATCAACATTTATAAAACCTTGACATTTTTTTTGTGAAAAGACTAAAAATCAATCAATCTCATTCAAACCATTTTTCCATCTTGGCTTTCATCTTAAACTTGTCTCAAAAGATTAGACTCTTGTCAATCCTTGTAGTGATACAAACAACTACACTTCTACAATATATAGTGAAGAGAGATATTTTCCACTTGGGTGTTGAGTGAGGCATTGTTGATTTTTAAATCCAAGTCATATACTCCACTTTGAGATGATTCAAATTCTCCTTTCTCATGATTTTGGGTAGTAAGTATGTTTTCCACCCAGACAATGACGATGATGTCTTATCTCATAAAATTAACCAAAACACTTATGTTTAAATTTTTTTTAAAAGAGGAACTACGTGTACCCTGATCCCCTATTGCACAAAAGGTGGTACGTAGGCACTAAAGGTTCGCAATCGCGGCAAGTGTAAAAATAATAAAAAATATATTTCTTCTCTCATCTCCACCATCTATTTTATATACAACATTTTATAGCCAAAATATACAGATTTTACAAAGAGTTTCCTGCGGAGTACCGTAGATGTTTAGGGTGCTAATACCTTCCCTTTGCATAACCAACCCCCTTACCTAGAATCTTTCCCCCTCTTTTTTGGTTATTCGCTCTTTTCCCATTCCTTTGGAAACAATAAAGCGCGGTGGCGATTTTCATTTTGATTTGTACAAGTCTAGTCAATCCAATGGCTTATCTTAAACATTTCTACCGCTGCAGAAAATGGTGGCTTCACTGGGGAATCCCATTAAGACCCCTTGAGCTGAGAATGCCATTGGATTGAACTTGGTAAGTTGGAACTGAAATTTCTCCATAAGTCAGAATTTGAAATCTTTTTTTTGGCTTTTAATCACATGTTTTCCACGCGTTTTTGCCTCAAAATGTTTAGTGAACTTCCAGAATTGATTAGCACAATAAAAAACACGTTTTTGGATGAGTTTTGATCAAATTAGAAGTCACACTTTTCTTGTTTTCAACTTCACACGATTTCCCTCCAAACATCATCATTTCACACGCTTGGACATTCCATTTAATTCCCTATAAATAGAGGGTCATCCCCCATTCATTTCCTCAAGCTTGGATAGCCACAATCACCCTGCCAAACTTATTCCATGACTTAAAATTCTGTAACTTCAAAATCTATTCTCAAGCCTTTTTAATCCATTTTCCATCATTTCTCCTTCCTTGATCTTCCCTGAAGCTAACCATATAATTACATTCAAGAATCGTGCCCTATATTGCTCCATAGAAGTCCAGTTTCAGAGCTCTGCAACTCAACTTCAATAGATAGATTCCTTCATCAATTCTTCAAAACTTTGATATCATTGTGATGCTCTCATTTCCCTAGTTCTATTTGCAACACTTACCTTTATCTGGAAACATGTTTTGACCATGAAATTTCAAATCCCTTTTCAAAACTTTCCTTCCAAATTGCTTGAGTTACAGTTTATATAAATTTATCGCGAGGGTGTGGTTGTCTTCGTCTTGAAGAGACGAAGCAAATCGCATAGGTCTGAGCTTCTGATTTTACAGTTTGAGAGACAATCAATCCACGTTGGCAGGAGGTTGAAGATGACCAACGTGTCATCTTCCAACTAATGAAGGCGCGCCATATGTTTTTTTTGAAAGTCTGATTTAATAAATGATCATATGCTTTTATCACTAATTGGTCCACATTTTTTTTTGTTTTTTATTTTATTTTCTGATTTTTATATTTAATTGTTTTAAACTTCAAAAAATAATAAAAAATTCATTTTTAGTCCAAAAAATCTGAAAAAATTATTAAAAATATTTTTGATTATTCTATTTCTGATTTTTATTTTTTCATAATTTAATTTTGTGTTTTGGTATTTTTTATTAATTTTCACTTTGTTTAAATTTTTTTAAATATTTAAAAATACTTTTATACATTTTTAAATTCTGAAAAAATTATGGAATGATCCAATGATATTGTGACAAATATTGGTGACCTAATTTTATTTTTGTTTCTGATTTTGTTATTTTTATCATTTTTTTGTTTATTTTACTCATTTCTTTTAATTTAGAAAATAGTTTCTGACTTTAAAAAATTACCAAAAATTTTGTAAAAAATATTTGAGCCCTTTTCTGATTTTTTATGGTCTCACTTTTTATTTCTTGATTAATTTAAATATAGTTGACATTTTTCTCTTTTATTTCCATTTTAAAAAACCTTTTTTTGTATATATTAAATGTAATATTATTTTGTGTTTATTTTTTGGCTGATCTTGGGTTAAATTTTATTGATCATAAGCTTTATTAAATTCATTGAATCCATGGTGTTGAGTCTAACTCCACAAAAATGGATGAATGATTTTAATAATAGTTTGATTTGAATTTAATTCAAAAAGTGGTTTGTATATTCTCTCCCACCCCTCTTTATCTCATCCCCTTCGAATTGCACTACGTGTTATTAGAGCATGATCTCTATATCATGATATACTTGACAAAAAGAAAATGCAACTTGTTGTGTGGAGGCTTTGGTTCTACCAATCCTCTAATGAGTTCCAAATGCAAGTTTCAAGATGGTCATCCAACTCACCACTAATTATTAATTTGTTTTACTTTGTGCCCTTTTATTTTTGATACTTTATTCTCCATTTACTTTTAGCATTTACATTTCATGTTGTTTTCATCTTTGCTCATTTGGACATTCACTTTCTTGTAATTTTTATTTTTTGCTCATTTGAGCTCTTCTTTCCTCTTTGAAGACACTTAATAATCAACATGAAGCATAAAAACTCTAATGATACTTGGACTATTTGGTTACTATCATTGGCATTATGGAGTATTGGACTTCTTGGACTTATATTAGAAACCTTGACCTATGTTGGAGACCTTGTGACCTTAATTGATATTTTGTCTGGAGTTCTTGAGGTTTACCTCAAGACATTAGGTTCTTTGTTTGTTTTTTACGCGGGTTATTGTGATTACGTTCTTTGTTTGTAATCTAGAATTCACCCGTATACAGTCGTTACTATGACCAATTTTTATGAAGACTTAATACACTTAAATCTTAGTTCTCTCAAGAGGTCTAGTATCTTTGCTTGTTTGGTTTCAATCTAAAGAATGAGAATTTTATCTTGGCTCGTAATGTCAAGTATTGGAATCTTGTTGGTTAGATGGTTCTTATCCCTAGCTTTTATCTTATGCTTTAGGATAACCTCTTCTTCTCCTCCCATCTTCTTAAATTTCAAAAAAAATCTTCTCCCTCCTTTTGAAAACTCTTCTTATTTTTGAAATTTAACTACTTTCATAATAAACTTGGACTTAGGTCCATGCATTTTCAAAACATCTTTCACAAATAGACTTTAATCAACATTAATAAAACCTTGACATTTTTTTGTGAAAAGACTAAAAATTAATCAATCTCATTCAAACCATTTTGCCATCTTGGCTTTCATCTTAAACTTTACTTAAAAGATTAGACTCTTGTTAATCCTTGTAGTGATACAAACAATTATACTTCTACAATATGTAGTGAAGAGAGATATTTTCCACTTGGGTGTTGAGTAAGGCATTGTTGATTTAAAAATCCAAGTCATATCCTCCACTTTGAGATGATGCGAATTCTCCTTTCTCATGATTGTGGGTAGTAAGTATGTTTTCCACACGGACAATGACGATGATGTCTTATCTCATAAAATTAACCAACACACTTGTGTTTAAAAATGTTTTTTAAAGAGGAACTACGTGTACCCTGTTCCCCTATTGCACGAAAGGTGGTACGTAGGCACTAAAGGTTCACAACCAATGAGGGTGCAAAAATCATAAAAAATATATTTCTTATCTCATCTCCACCATATATTTTACATACAACATTTTATAGCCAAAATATAAAGATTTTACAAAGAGGTTCCTACGGAGTACCGTAAATGTTTAGGGTGCTAATACTTTCCCTTTGCATAACCAACCCCCTTACCTAGAATCTTTCCCCCTCTTTTTGGGTTATTCTCTCTTTTACCATTCCTTTGGAAACAATAAAGCGTGGAGGCGATTTTTATTTTGATTTGTACAAGTCTAGTCAATCCAATGGCTTAGTCTTAAACATTTATATCCTACAGACACATACGAGCATTTGGAATATAGGAACAAACGAGTCTTTAGAGAAACTAATGCAGACGAGTGTTTAGAGAAATTGACACATACGAGTAATTGGATAGCTGATACATATAGTGTTTAGGAAACTGACACAGACGAGTGTTTGGAGGACTGACACAGACGCATGTTTAGGAAGCTGACACAAACGAGTGTTTGGAAGACTGACAAAAATGGGTATGGGAAGACTGAATTATTTTTCAGATGGCAACTAACTACCAGACGAGAACTGGGTTTAGAATTGATCGTCAGATGAGAACTGACTACCAGACAAGAACTGGGTTTAGAATTGATCGTCAGATAGGAGCAGACTACCAGACGGGAACTGGGTTTAGAATTGATCGTCAGACAAGAACTGACTACCAGACGAGATCTAGAATTTGAATTAATTGTCAGAAAGGAGCTGACTACCAGACGAGAACCAGGTTTAGAATGATTTTCAGACGAGGACTGACTACCAGACGAGAGTTGGGTTTATATGACAAGGTGTATTGATTTTGCTGGGCATTAAGAAGGTGAAGGTCATCAGCTGGAGGTTTAGGTTGATATCCTCTTGTGGTTAAATTATTCAGGTCTTTTGTGTAAGGTACCTGATCTTGCTTATGCTTCGTATGCATGTTTAAATTTCTTTTGCAACAAAGACCCATTATGATGGATCTACTATGCGCTTTTGAAGATGCAATGTTATATAATGGTAACTATATGAAAATGCAAAGAAATAGACTTCATGGGGATAAGCGAGGGCTCGTTGGCAACTGTTGCTCATCAATGGAGATGCCAATACATACCGGCGCTGGAAATCTGTAGTACCAAAGATCACTAGAGATACTGATACGAATTCGCACGGGGGAGTTCATGATACCGACGATCATTGGTGACTCTGCTGAAGATTGATTAGCTAACAAAGCAAGTCTTCAGGTACGCCACTGAATTATGAATCACACTGTTGTTGTGGAAGAGATAATCTGGCTCGACTTTCCTACGCCTAGAACCGTTGAGAGAATGGTAGAACTTAATATGCCGAGGAATGGGTATTGAACACCATATGGATCGCTTTGAATATGTGCCCCGAGTTTATGCCACACTGGGGAATTATCTCTTGAATCACTTGGGGATAAAATATGGGCATTTTCACATGCAAATCCCCCAGTTTATCTCTACGAATTCCCCGGTTTACTCCACTGGAGATGCCCGGATTCAGTTCTGTGAATGCCCCGGTTTAGCTTTTGGGGGATGTTCAATTGCGCGTGCCAAGTCAAACGGTGACTCCAAACTTTATGAATTCACATGGGGAATCATGTTTTAAGTCGTATGTAGCAGATGAAGGTGGCTTCATGCACTGGGTATGTCAGACCAATTGTTATGATGCTACCTGCAAATAAAATCAACACTTGGAATGCATACGACACTCCCTCATAGTTATACATCAACGTAAAGTCAAGTTTTATCTTAGCTTGGGAACTTGTATTCCTCATGTTTCTAATGTAGTGTTTAACAATGAATAAAACACATTTCGCATACGAAAAACATTTAATGATAATAAAAGTCAACTATTTGATGAAAACAAACTTTATTGATTGGCCTATGAACAAGCATTTGTATAAGGATGCAACTCCTATATGAGGTAGTTTCGAAAAACAAATGGAAAATATAATAGCTACAAATGGAAATGAGAGATGCTCAAATTTACATTAAAATCGGTATTGCTACAGTTCCCATATCTGCAGTAGTCTTAATGCCTTGCCTCTGAAGAGTAGCAGTTGGACTGATCAATTCATTGACAAGGTGCTATAGATGTGAATATGTTATTCATGAAGAGAATTCAGACTCCAGCCTCTCGCTCATGATCCCTAACTTTTGCTTGGACCGCCCTTTTGGGTTTTGGATCCAATAGGAAATCCATTTTTGCCTAAGTCGCCCTTTCAGTTTTTCAACTTAGTGGGTTATTATCTTTTTCATTTTATCCCTAAATTTTTCCTGGGCTTTTATGTCCACTAGGATGCCCATTTTTTCCTAAGTTTCCCTTTCGGGTTTTCGACTTAGTGGGTCTCTTTATGCGTAGTATTTTTTGAGTGAGTCTTAATTAACTGGGACTGGAACGTCTTCCCCATCCATGTCTGTCAGGATTAGAGCACCTCCTGAAAACGCTCTCTTCACGATATATTGTCCCTCGTAATTGGGAGTCCATTTACCCCTTGGATCGAAATGGCTTTGCATAATAACATTTCTCAAAACCAAATCACCATGATAAAACTTCCAAGGACGAATCCTTTTGTCGAATTCTCTTTTAATTATCTGTTGGTACAACTGGCCATGACAGATGGCTGTCTGGTGCTTTTCGTTAATCAAATTGAGTTGGTCAAGTCTTGCCTGAACCCACTCTGCCTCATCGATCTTGGTTTCCATCAAAACCATCAACGAAGGAATCTCTACTTCGATGGAAGCACTGTGTCCATACCATAGATAAGAGAGAGTGGAGTTTCCCCCGTCGAAGTACACATAGACGTTCTGTAGAAATGCAGAGCAAAAGGCAGCATTTCATGCCAATCTTTGTACATTCTAACCATCTTCTAGATAATCTTCTTTATGTTCTTGTTAACAGCTTTGACTGCACCATTCATTTTTGGTCGATACGATGATGAATTTTGATGCTCAATTTTGAGCTCCTCACAAAACTCCTTCATCATGTTGTTGTTAAGATTAGAACCATTGTTAGTGATGATTCTATGAGGAATTCTGTAACAGCGCATGATTTCCTTTTTGATGAAGTTGGTAACGACCTGTTTGGTTACATTATTGTAAGAAGCTACTACCTCCCATTTGGTGAAATAGTCAATAGCCACTAGAATGAACCTATGACCATTCGAAGCACCCGGTTCAATCCTTCCAATCATGTTAATGTCGCACATTGCGAACGACCATGGTGAAGTCATAACATTCAAAGGAGTTAGGGGAACATCAATTTTGTCTGCATACATCTGGAATTTGTGGCACAACTTTGTGTACACACAACAGTCACTCTCCATCTTCATCCATAAATACCCTGTGCATAGGATTTTCTTTTCCATAGAATGCTCGCTCGAATGGTTCCCAAAAAAACCCTCATAGATTTCCTTTATGATCAATTCTACTTCGTGTCTATCCATAGATTTGAGCAAAACCGAGTCATAATTTCTCTTATATAGGACATCTCCTGATAAGAGGAACTTGGATGCTAACCTTCTAAGCATACGCTTATCACAAATTGTAGCATTTTCGGGATACTCTTTCTTCTCAAAGTAACTTTTGATGTCGTAATACCATGACTTTTCATCAGACACACCCTCGTTCGAGAGACAATGAGCAGGAAGGACATGTTATATCTCTTTATAACGGAGGATATGTATATTAGGTGTCTGGTTCGGAAAGCTTACCGTAAAGATCGACGCTAAAGTAGCTAAAGCATCGACCATCTGGTTTTCATCTCTGGGAATGTGTTTAAAGTTGATTTAATAAAAAGAAGGTATTAGATGGAAGATGTAGCCTCTGTACGGAATCAAACCGGGGTGCTTTGTTTCCCAATCACCTCGTACTTGATGTATGACCAAAGTGGAGTCTCCAAAGACTTCAAGGATTTGGATTTTAAGGTCGATGGCTTCCTTGAGACCCATCACGCAGGCTTTGTATTCTGCCACATTGTTTGTACAATTGAAACATAATCGGGCCGTAAAAAGTGTATGAGTATTACATGGAGAAGTCAGTATTGCCCAAATTCCATGACCTGTAGCATTCGAGACACCATCGAATGTAAGAGTCCATCGCTCCTCTGGATTGACCCCATCATAATCATCAAACTTCATAACATTTTCATCAGGTAAGTCAAATTTCATTGATTGGTACTCTTCCAATGGCTGATGTGCGAGATGATCCGCAAGAATGCTATCCTTGATAGCCTTTTGTGTAACATACTGGATGTCATATTCAGATAAAAGCATCTGCCATCGGGCAAGCCAGCTGGTGAGTTCTGGTTTTTCAAAGATATACTTTATCGGGTCCATCTTTGATATCAGAAAATTTGTGTATGTTAGCATATACTGCCTTAGACGTCGAGCTACCCAAGCAAGCACACCACAAGTTTTTTCAAGCAAAGAATACATGGATTTTATAGCCGTAGAAATGTTTAAGACAAAGCCATTGGATTGGCTTGACTTGTATAGATCAAAATAAAAATCGCCACCGCGCTTTATTGTTTCCAAAGGAATGGGAAAAGAGTGAATAACCCAAAAGAGGGGTAAATATTCTAGGTAGGGCAGTTGGTTATGCAAAGGTAAGGTATTAGCACCCTAAACATCTACGCTACTCCGCATGAATCTCTTTGAAAAAATCTGTAAATTTTGGCTGTAAAATGTTGTATAGAAATAGATGGTGGAGATGAGGAAGGATTATATTTTTTTATAATTTTTGCACCCGCCGTGGTTGCGAACCTTTAGTGCCTACGTACCACCTTCCGTGCAATAGGGGATCAGGGTATACGTAGTTCCTCTTTAAAAGTTTAAAATAATACTGTGTTGGTTGATTTTATAAGATAAGACATCATCGTCATTGTCTGTGTGGAAAACATACTTACTACCCACGATCATGAGAAAGGAGAATTTGCATCATATCAAAGTGGAGGATATGGCTTTGATTTTAAAATCAACAATGCCTCACTCAACATCCAAGTGGAAAATATATCTCTTCACTACATATTGTAGAATTATAGTTGTTTACATCACTACAAGGATTGACAAGAGTCTAATCTTTTGAGAAAAAAGTTTTTAAAGCAAAAGCCAAAGTGAAAAAATGGTTTGAATGGGATTGATTGAATTTTAGTCTTCTCACGAAAATTCCAAGGTATTATTAAGTTGATTAAGGTTTATTTATGAAAATGTTTTGAAAATGCATGGACCTAAGTCCAAGTTCATTATGAAAGTGGTTCAAGTTTTTAAAACAAGAAGTGTTTTCAAACAGAGGGGGGAGATTTTTGAAATTAAAGAATATGGGAGGAGATAAAGGGACTATCCTAAAGCATAACATAAAAGCTAGGGAGAAGAACCATCTAACCAACCAGAAACCAACACTTGACATTATGAGTCAAGATAGAATTCCAATTATTTGAATTTAAACCAAGTAAGGATACTAAACCTCTTAAGAAGACCAAACTTCAAATGTATTAAGGCTTCACAAAAATTGGACAGAGTAACGGTTGTATACAGATGAATTCCAGATTATAGACAAAGTATGTAATCACAATAACCTGCATACAAAACAAATAAACAACTAAATGTCTTGAGGTAAACCTCAAAAACTCAAAACAAAATATCAATTAAAGTCACAAGGTCTCCAACATAAGATCAAGGTTTCTATTCTTAATTCCAAGAAGTCCAATACTCCATAATGCCAAGGATAGTAACCAAATAGTCTAAGTATCATTAGATTTTTTTTATGGTTCATGTTGATTATTAAGTATCTTAAAAAGAAAAAGAAAAATCTCAAGTGAGCAAAATAAAAAAGGCATAAAAGTAAGTGCTCAAGTGAGCAAAGGTGAAAATAGCATGAAATGTAAATGCTAAAGTAAATGGTACATAAAGTAAAGAGCATAAAATAAAAGCATAAAATAAAGTCAATTGTTAGAAGTTAATGGTTATTTGGATGACCATATTGAAACTTGCATTTGGAACTCATTAGAGGATTGGTAGAACCAAAGCCTCTCAACAACAAGTTGCATTTTCTTTTTTTCAAGTATATCATCCTTTTAAGAATCCTCAAGGTAACATTTAATGATCAATGATGTTTAAGTAATCCGCGTTGAAAAAATTGATGAAGATCCATTGGAGGATTGGTAGAACCAAAGCCTCCTAACAATGAATCTCAAGGTTATTGGATAAAAGGGTCCAAATTAACATAGTTGGGCTTGCAAACATAGGTTTGGGCCACGAATGATCATTTTCTAAAAATCGGGATAAAATTTAGGGTTATGTTAAGAAATCATAAGTGGACTTATGTAGAAGTCGCACCTATTTTGAGGCCGGTCAATAGTAATCTATGTACTTCATGTTTGGATAAATGATATAGAGATATTTATCCTGTAACATGTAGTACAATAAGAAGGGGGGATAAGATGAAGAGGGAAGGGATTAGAGTTTCAAATATCATCAACATCATTCATCTATTTTTGTGGATTTGGTTTATCAACCTATCAACACCCAAGACTTAATGAGATTGAAGAATTTGTTTCAAAAATATGCCTCAGGTCAGTATCACATGTTATTTCAAGAATTAAATAAGAATCATGTACAAAAGTTTTCAATTACAAGCATTAATCAAAGGTAAAACCCTAAATGCACACCTAAGTTAAAAATTAGTTTTAAAATATGAAAATAACTTGTAAAATTATGAAATTAAAACCCTAACTTCCTAAAGTTCTACAAAAGTCAGAAGTGAAATTTAGGGTTCTTGGATTGAAGTGGAAATTTGTTTTAGAAATGCAAACTTTGAAAACTTGCAAGCAAAAGGCTTAAACTAAATGGTTTTGGGAAATAATTTATGACAAATATGAAATCACATTGCCAAATTCCATAAAAATGATTTTTATGACCTTAAATTGTTCAAGCACTCCAAACAACATCATCTCTGATTTTATAGGCATGGGAAGTTAAAACTTTTAATTAATTAGTGTGAATGATCAAGCAAAAACTCTAAAAAAGTAAATTAAGTTAAAAATTAATAAATTAGATCTAAAGTTAAAATAAACTTCATGTAAGATAACCTAAATGTCATGAAAATTCTAAAGATCAGAAGTATATTTTTCTTGAATTTTATCTCAAAAGAAAATTAAATGAAAATTATTTACACAATTCACCCAAGAAAATCAAGAAAATATGATATGTCCAACAAATAATTTAATTTGTAATGCAAAAGTTTTATAAAATAGGACAAAAAATATTTTCAAGTAATATACTTAAAGAGGAGCAAATTTTATTTTTTATGGATTTTTTGATTTAATAGAAATACGAAAATAAAATTCAAGATTTAAAAGATATTTAAAACCCTAATTATCTACATGAATTTATTTATCAATAAAAATGATTAAAAAATGAAATAAAGATCAAAATATGAAAATTTATTTAAAAAGGAGTCTAAAATATTTTTATGATAATTTTTGAAGTGAAGAAAATATTAAAAGAAAATATGAGAAGAAACAAAAAAATTTAAAATGCAAAGGCTATTACACTTGTTATCATCGAAATTCTCTGTAAAAGAAAATAATGCCATGTTCAATGAAAATCAGTCACATAATCATCCCTACCAACAACCATATTTTTTCCAGTTTCCAATTTTGAAACAACACTTTCAGGCCATGATATCTCACGCATTTCTTGATGAAATTCAAAGATGTAAATATCAACATTCAAGATCAAAGTATGCTAAACACGATAGTACCAAGAATTTTATGAAATGATGCCTTGATGATAGAGAAAAACGCGCGCGGATGTGGCTGCATGAACACGGTTTGACTAGGACAATTCATCAAATATATTTATGATTTGATTTTTCTCCCTCAATTCTCCACCAAAACACATGATCCAAGAATCACAATTGACCATAAAAATGCAAGGATTATAAATATATTATTGATTTTTTCAAAGAGCTCATAGATTTGAACAAAGCACAAGGCTGCAGTAAGAGTGAGAAATATGGATCATCTACCTTGCAATGAACTTGATGACGATTGAGCTCAAATAAAGAGCAAGCACTTGAGAGAAGCTTGAATTGAAGCTTTAGTGATGATTCAGAATAGGGAGATATGAAGGAAAACTTGCTTTCATATGGATGAAATTGGCTTGAAATTCAAAGAGAGGGAGAGAGAGAGAGAATCGGTTTTGAGTGTTGCTTTGTGTGAGAGAGAGATAAGAGCTTGCTTATGGATTTCTTTTTCCAACCCATTTCAATTGAAACAATCTTGGCCTTTTATATAATGAAGAATGAGAGAGTGAGAGAAAATGAGAAGGGAGAGTGAGGTGTTGCGTTTTATGTTGTTTGAGGGATGAAAAGTGTGCATTCATGCATTACCATGCAATATTTTACCATTTCATGAGCACATATTTATCTCCTTATATCTCCCTCTATGGTGCATGAAATGTTACAAGGTTTGAATCAAAAATGGAGAGGACATTTCATACTCCAACTTTCACGTTCAAAATTTTCCGAAATGAATCTTGAATTAATGAGATAATTGGCTATGAACACATGCTTACAAACTTCTTGATGAAATGCTAGGCCTGACTGGGCATTCTACGTGTGCGTGATGCCTTGTGCTGGGCAAAAATTCAGCTTGCATGATACCTTCTTCTCTCAATTATATCTCAAAATATAGGGAGAATTTTAAGAAACTTTCTGAAGCAAAGTTGTTCCTTACATTTAGGGCTTGATCAATGATGTTGGACATTTTCCAAAATAATGAATATTTCACATAGAAAAGTGATGATGAATGCGTGCCCACAACATGTTTGATGAAATTACTGGCCTAGCGCGTGACTTGCCTTATGTTGGGCTAAAATGACATTTTGAAGCTCAAAATCCTAATCACCATATATTTGTCTACACTTAACCATTTGATATGATTCTTGAATTAAAAATAAAGAGAAAACTTCAATATTCAACTTTTATGTTGCCAACTTTTTAATTTGAGTCCAAATGGTCATTCAAAATTAGACATGAAGAAGTAGGATTTTTGCATTTTTATCCAAAATTTCACTGTGTCAAAAACTTCCAAGCTTCATAACTTTTTTTCCTTTCATTTTTTGGGCTTGTGTCGTCTCTTACAAAGTTGCAGAATTTTTCATCCTCTTTCTAGGCATATATAGTTTGGATATTTTCAATAAAAATTGAGAAAGTTATAACCAATCAAAATTCAGCCCTATGAATACTTAGAAAAATTCCAAAACCTCAAATAACTTCCTTTACAAGTTATCTCCAATTCACACTTCCTCTTGATATTTTTGCCACTAATGACCATGAAATGTAAAAATAGGGATATTGAATTGATAGTTAACCAAAAGTCCACTTGGTCAATAGTTGATTTTGACTATCTCTTGACAAAATGACCATTTTAGCCCCTTTCATCAATTGAACCTTTTCAAGCCAAAGTTGATGATCAAACTTCCAATTATAGATGCTCATGATCATGTAGAGAAGTACGGGATCAAGTATTGCTCAAAAATACAAAGACCTCCTGATTAAAATACAAACCCTTCTTTTGATCCTCTGTGCTAGGAGATGGTGAGATGGAGACAATTGTGCTATTACCTATAATATGATATTCCAAGAGACAAAGTATACACATTTTAAGGTTAGTTAAAAGCATACATGTACAAGATACACAATTCAAGGTGGTTCAAAGTGATTGGTGATTCCCATGGGCAAACCTAAAGACAGGATGCAGTAGAGGAAAAACCTCAAACCCTAGTTTGCGATTTTATTGCATTGTGATGGTATGAGATGATAGAGGAATCTTAGGGGTAAAAATTGGGGTACAACATCTGCCCTTATTAAGTTTCTTCTATCCGGAGATATGAAGGTTAAAACTTTTGTGTCGACGTGATTAGAGATACTTAAATATAAAACAAACCCTATTTTTGGCCCTAAGATGTCATGTGATGCTTATGATTATGAATGCATATGACCAAATCCAAAAGGACGCAAGACACCACTGGGGATGTAGCAAAGTAAACAAGGATCAAAAGAGAAACCCGACCAGGAAAATAAATCACTGGTGAATAAAAGACTCGACGCTATTGGGTTAAAGCCCAAGGAGGAGACAAGGTGCCATCAACTCAAAGATTGAGGAGAGACAGTAAAGGATAAAATTGATCGACAGATAACTATAAACTACCAACTTAATAGTTGAAGGTAGAAGATCAAAAAGATACTGACTCACAGATGACGGTAAACTACCAACTCAATGGTTGAAGGTAGAAATAAAAGAGTAACACCAACGTTCACTGAAGGTGAACTACCAACATTCACTGAAGTTAATCTACCAACGTTCACTGAAGGTAGAAAGAGAAAACAATAACACCAACGTTCACTGAAGGTGAACTACCAATGTTCACTGAAGGTAGAGAGGATAAAATAACACCAACATTCACTGAAGGTGAAGTACCAACGTTCACTGAAGGTAGAGAGAAAAGAATAACACCAACTTTCACTGAAGGTGAACTACCAACATTCATTGAAGGTAGAGAGAAAATAATAACACCAATGTTCATTGAAGGTAAAACTACCAACTTTCACTGAAGGTAGAGAGAAAAGAATAACACCAACACTCACTGAAGGTGAAACTACCAACTTTCACTGAAGGTAGAGATAAAAGAATGAAACCAACGTTCTCTGAAGGTGATCTACCAACTTTCACTGAAGGTAGAGAGAAAAGAATAACACCAACTTTCACTGAAGGTGAAACTACCAACTTTCACTTAAGGGAGAGAGAAAAGATGTCACCAACTTTCACAAAAGGTGATCTACCAACTTTCACTGAAGGTAGAGAAAAAAGAATAACAGCAATGTTCACCGAAGGTGAAACTACCAACTTTCACTGAAGGTAGAGAGAAAAGATGACACCAACATTCACTGAAGGTGATCTACCAACTTTCACTGAAGGTAGAGAGAAAAGAATAACACCAACATTCACTGAAGGTGAAACAACCAACTTTCACTGAAGGTAGAGAAAAGATGTATCGACAATAACAAGTTTCCCAAAAGTATGGCATTTTACCTAGAACGGGTCTCAACTTTTTATTTAACCAAGGCATTCCGCCTGGAAAGGGTAACATAAGCTGCCTCAAATAAAGAGATTGCCACTTGTAATGATTTCTCAACGAACTATCTTTGTTATATTGAAAAGACTTTCCATCCATTGGAGTAATTTGACAATGAATTGCAAACTATCCACTCATAGAGAAG
The DNA here is from genome assembly GCA_948472305.1 of Vicia faba. NCBI lineage: Eukaryota > Viridiplantae > Streptophyta > Magnoliopsida > Fabales > Fabaceae > Vicia > Vicia faba. Next base: position 679,160,469 of record OX451735.1, on the reverse strand, counting down.
ATAGCAAAAAAGTAACATCGACTTTTATTGAATAGGATGGTAAGATAATACCGATAAATACCATTATTAGGGGTGGTAATAAATGATTGGCACCAGTATTTATCACTAGAAACAAATTAACTCCTCAGAGCAAAATGAGTCTCAACAACGAAGTATCTCCCACAATGACGAGACTACCATTCATTGGAGTACAAACGAATCTTCTCATGGAAATAACAAACTCACCGGGGAAGTACAAGTTGCTCAAATAAAGAGGCCTGCTACTTGTTGTTATGGGAAGGATTGTAAAAAATGAATTTCTGGGGGAAGGAATATGGCTTCCTGGGGAAATGCCAATATATTCCTGCTGAGGAGATAAAGTCTTCTCGTGCAAAATAAATGCACATTGTCAAACCAGGACTCAAAGCTTGCAGAAATCCAAAGTAATAATATTGTTGGCGTTCATAGATTCAAACCAGAAATAAATCAGAATGGATCAGTCAACTAAAATAACACCTTATGAGAAATAAACTCGGAGGGGAATCACATTCTATCCAGACAAAGCTGTACAGGAAGGCTAAATAAAAAATCTTCGACGAGGGATAACTCAGTGGGGAAATTGAAAGAATGTATACTTTCTGCTTAAGGTTTACACTCTACTGAAGAGAGGATGCTACAACTCTACAAAACATGGTAATATGCCAACAAGATATTGATGGATGCAAATGAGCAACAATTTGCTTAATTTATCTATGCATTGTAGTATGTATGAATGTATGAATGTTATCATGTATATGCTGGAAAAAAAGACATATAACACTGGGGTCAACCAGACAAAAACAACTCGGGTACAGTCAATACCCGGCTAAATCACATCCAAGATGAAAATTCCACAAGAAAGTAAGTACCAACCGAGGAAACAAATTCCCATTTCACACCTTAACTTCACTAGGAAGGAACATACTCCGAAAGTAATCAAATCATAGCAATAAATCAGTACAGATACAAGGATATAACATCCTCCTCTAGGCTTCACTGAGGAATATCACACAGACTTCAATGGGGAAAACAAATGTTTCACGGTCTATACTTCTACTGGGGATTGCAATACTGATTTCAATAAAGCAAATGAAAACCATATCGTCAAAACATCAACTGAGGATCTCGTGCTGACTTTCTTGGGGAGGAAAACACCATATCATCGAGGGGAAACCAAGATACATTCTTCAATATTGAGAGTCAGTATTGCACCAATTTCTTTGGGGAGAAATTACAAAACCTCATGGGGATAACAACTTGGGGAGTTAAGTAGTCAAACATTACAGCAAGAAATCAAAATTATGGGGATTTTAAATCAAACCCAGCACTTGGCGGGTGAAAACCCAAAAACTTAACAAATGTCTCCACGCTTCTTAGAAAAGATATTGCCCTGGTCTAGTTTCCTGGGAAATAAATACCAACAATAATGCAAACACTGCAAAAAGAGCGACATTTTGCAAATAGTTCCATCTCAGCACACAAATAGAAAAGGAGCTTTCATCATATGAGTGAAGACCTCACTGGGGGATATGGGATAGATGCTTCAGACCATGCAAATGCAAAATCAAAAATGAACCAAGACTTGACTGGGGACAAAAGGATCACAAACCTGATACCGCACCATACATCAATTGGTATCATCTCCAACTATCTGAGAAACACAAGAAGATCAAACACATACCAGCAAAAACGACCTGAGAGAACCTTCCTGGGGAAAACAAAACTTCCCCAAAATCACTGGAATTCGTCCATTCCTGGGATCACCAATTTTGTTTTCCTCTTGAGTCATAATGTCTAAAGTATAAGTAATTTGTAAATTCTTTTCGAAAAACAATTTTGTTATTTAATCTTTTCGCTTCAAAAATTACTATCAGTAATAAATGAAGTCTTTGTAGGCAGAATAAAATAAGAATTACAATGAATTGGATAGAAGCTCAAAATTTATTAATAGAATGGTAGTCTGCGAATGGAAAGACTCCACGGATGATTATAAAGTTCGGAAATGGTAATATATAATGAAAAAGATACACTGAAATACAATGACCACTATTCTCTCTAACAACTTTTAATTCCTGAGCAGTAGCTTATGTTGAAGTATGGTGAGGATCCAAGAAGATTGTCACTTTAATGATCAAGTCTTGTCTAATGTAGTTACTTACCAAGAAAGTTCCTAACTTTTGCCTAAGCTGCCCTTGCGGGTTTTCAACTTAGCGAGAAAATTTATTTTGTTTATGTCTCTAATTTTTTCCTAGACCGCCCTTTCGGGTTTTTGGCCTACCGAGACGCTCCTTTTTGCCTAAGCCTCCCTTTTGAGTTTTCGACTTAGCAAGTTGTTCTTTTATTTCTATAGGCGAAGTATTTATTGACTGCATCAGCATTCATGGGACGTGGTAACTCCGCGCCATCCATAGTTTCATGAATTAATGCATCTCCAGAGAAGACTTTCTTGACAACATATGGGCCTTCAAAATTGGGAGTCCACTTGCCCCTAGAATCAGTGTTAAAACACATGATCTTCCTGAGTACAAGGTCGCCTTCTCTGAATTCACGAGGTTTAACCTTCTTATCAAATACTTTCTTCATTTTCTTCTAATATAATTGCCCATCACACAAAGCTTCCATTCTCTTCTCTTCAATCAAATTCAATTGGTCAAACCTGTTTTGAATCCATTCAGTCTCTGACAACTTGGTTTCCATTATCACACGTAAAGAGGGAATCTCATCCTCGATTAGGAGCACTGCTTCCATACCATACACAAGGGAGAACACGGTTGCTCCTATTAAAGTGCGGACAGATATCTGATATCCATGTAAAGCAAAAGGGAGCATTTTATGCCAATATTTATAAGTAACAACCATCTTCTGGATGATCTTCTTGATATTCTTATTAGCAGCTTCAACATCCCCATTCATCTTTGGCCTGTACGGAGATGAATTATGATGGATAATCTTGAATTCTTCACAAAGTTCTGTCATCATCTTGTTATTCAGATTCGAGCCATTTCCGGTGTTAATTTTGCTTGGCACACCATACTGACATATGGGATTGTTCTTAATGAAGCGCACTACCACCTATTTAGTAACATTAGCATATGAAGAAGCTTCCATCCATTTGGTGAAGTAATCGATTTCTACCAAGATAAAACAATGTCCATTCGAAGCTTTGGGTTCATTCATTCCATTCATGTCAATACCCCATATAGATAAAGGCCACGGGGAAGAAATAACATTGAGAAGTGTCGGAGGCACATGAATTTTGTCCGCATAAATCTGACATTTATGGCACTTCTTTGCAAATTTGTAACAATCAGATTCCATTGTCAGCCAATAGTAACCTGCCCTTAGCACCTTCTTAGCCATCGAATGTCCATTGGAATGAGTGCCAAAGGAACCTTCATGAACTCATGCATCAACATGTATGCTTCGTGTCTATCCACGCGTCTGAGAAAAACCATGTCATAATTTCTCTTGTACAACACATTTTCACTGAGAAAGAAGCTGCCAGCCAATCTTCTCAATGTCTTTCTATATTTATTCGATGCACCAATCAGATATTCCTGTGTCTTGAGAAAATTCTTGATATCATAATACCAAGGTTTCTCATCTTCTACTTCCTCTATTGTAAACACATGAGCAGGCCTATCCAGTCGCCGAACTGTAATTCGAGGTATACCATTCCAAGTATTCACTTGATACATAGAAACCAAAGTTTCCAAAGCATCTGCCATTTGATTTTTGTCTCTGTGGAAGTGATGGAATTCAACCTTATTAAAGAAGGGTAACAATATTCTAGAATAATCTTTGTAAGGGATCAAGCTGGGGTGACGAGTATCCCACTCTCCTCTAATCTGATTTACTACCAAAGCTTAATCGCCATACACATCTAGAATTTTAATTCTGAGATCAATAACTTCTTCGAGACCCATGATGCAAGCCTCATACTCTGCCATATTATTGGTGCAACCGAATGTCAATCTTGCAGTAAAAGGTATATGTGATCCATGAGGAGTGAAAATCAAATCGCCAATTCCTTTACCATATGCATTCACAGCTCCATCAAATATCATGCTCCAATGAGACTCAGGATCAGGACCTTTCTCAGGTAATGGTTCATCATAATCTTTCACTTTTAGAAACATCACATCTTCATCGGGGAAATCATACTTCACGGACTGATAATCATCAACTGGTTACTGAGCAAGATAATCTGCCAACACGCTGCTTTTAATAGCTTTTTGAGTGCGGTATTCAATGTCATATTCAGATAACAACATCTTCCAACGGGAAATTCTCCAAGTAAGAGCAGGCTTTTCAAAATTTACTTGATTGGATCCATTTTGGAGATCAACCAAGTGGTGTGATTCAACATACAGTGCCGCGAACGTTTTTCCGCCCAGGCCAGAGCACAACATGTCTTTTCCAGCATAGAATACCGCAACACACAGTCAATAAACTTTTTACTGAGATGATAAATGGCATACTCTTTCTTCCCTATTTCATCCATTTTTCCTAGAATACAGCCCATGGAATTATCTAACACTGTCAGATACATAATCAATGGTGTTCCTTCAACATGAGGGAGCAAGATAGGAGGTTCGAGTAGATATTCTTTAATACTTTCAAATTCCCTTTGGCAGTATTCTGTCCAAACACAACCTTGATCTTTCTTTAACAACTTAAAGATCAGTTCACACGTTGTAGTCATGTGGGAGATGAATCTGGAGATGTAATTCAAACGCCCGAGGAAACCTTTGTATTGGTTTTCAGTTCCCGGTGCTAGCATTTCTTGAATTTCTTTGACTTTATTAGGTTCAAATTCAATCCCTCTTTGGCTGACAATGAAACCCAACAACTTCCATGATCGAACACTGAAGGTACATTTATTTGGATTCAAGCGGAGATGATACTTCCTCTGGCGCTGAAACAATTTCGACAAATCTTCTAGATTCCCTTCTCCAGTATGGGATTTAGAAATCATATCATCAGTGTATACCTAAATTTCCTTGTGCATCAGATCATGAAATAGAGTTGTCATAGCCCTTTGGTACGTTGCACCAGCGTTCTTCAACCCGAAGGGCATCACTCTGTAACAGAATGTTCCCTAGGGTATGATAAATGTTGTTTTTTCCATGTCCTTAGAGCCATCCTTATTTGATTATATCCGAAAAATCCGTCCATGAATGAGAAAACTTTGAATTTTGTTGTGCTATCCACTAGCATATCATTGTGTGGTAATGGAAAATTATCTTTTGGACTGGCTTTATTTAGATCTCTATAATCTACGCACATGCAAACTTTTCCGTCTTTCTTCGGTACTGGGATATTTTTGGCGATCCACGGAGGGTACACTGATGTCACAAGAAAACCGACATTGATATGCTTTAGAACTTCTTCTTTTATTTTTACTGCAATTTCTGGGTGAGTTCTTCGCAATTTTTGCTTCATTGGCGGGCATTCTGGCTTCAGCGGCAAATGGTTTTCTATAATATTTGTATCTAAACTGGGCATGTCTTGGTATGACCAAGCACAAATGTCCATATTCTTTCAACATTTCAATTAACGTACTCTTTACATCGGGACGCAACAATGCTCCAATCTTGACTTCCTTTGGATTTTCTTATGAACCCAAATTGATTACATCCAATGGCTCTTTTTATGGATGAATGGCACTCTCCTCACGCTCAAGAAACCATGAGACCTCTTCCGGAACCACAACATAGTCTTCTTCTTCCGCCCCATACACAGGACATTCAAAGTTGGGAGATGGTGCAGGGTCTTTGTATTCAACCATTTTTTTAATTAATCTGCACATATGATTTATGATTGCTTTTAGAAACTGACACATATAATAAGTGATTATGCATATTTTTATTTCAGTTATTATTTATTTTGAAAGGTTTTTTATGATTACAATTTTCCAAGAAAAAGAAGAAAATAAAAACATCATTTAGGAAACAAAGACAACCTTTATTATTGATTTTAAAGATCAAAGAAAACAAATACGCCCATACAATATCAATACTTTAACCTTGGGCAAAGTGAAAGCTTTTCGAAAAGATTAACAAAAAAAATTACTTTGAGACATGTATACAAGAGGGAACATTAATGGTGATCCAGTTCTGAACCCTAACTCCATGCGTCATATAATTTGGCATTTTTGGCTTTGCTTTATCTTCAACAATGGCATTAGTCTCGGAAGAAGTTGGATGAAGATAACCTCCCTCTACGAAAGATATCATGATACTTGCCTGCAGCAGACTTTGGCTTCATGTTCTTGCCTTAATCATTCTTCATAGAGAATCCAAAGCCAACTCTATTCTTGTTTACATGTGGATCAACAACTTGTCCCCATACTTCACTGTGGCCATTACGCACAACCTAATGAGCATCCTTAAACGAAGCTATAGCATTCTCATTTACTCTTATATTATCAATGCATAAAGCTTGGAACTGGGTTCCAACAGTAGCTTTATCCGCTTCCACAATACTGAAAGAGGACAAATGAGATGTCAATAATGCCTGTTCTCCATTTATGATGACCACTTTTCCTTCACGCACAAACTTCAACTTCTGGTGTAAATTCGAAGTGACAAATCTTGCCTCATGTATCCACGGCCGTACCAGCAAACAACTATAAGTGGGTATAATATCCATGACCTGGAAAGTAATCTGAAACAAATGTGGGCCTATATGAATAGGAAAGTCCACTTCACCAATAACAGATTTCATTGATCCATCAAACGCTTTCACAATTATGCCACTCGAGCGCATGGGTGTTCCTTGATATTTCAACTTCATAAGCGTGCTTCTCATTATGACATTCAATGCGGATCCATTATCAATCAGCACATTTGATAATGAATCATTCTTATAATTCATAGAGATGTGGAGGGCTAAATTGTGATTCTTTCCTTCATCGGGAAGTTCATCATCGCAGAAACTCAAGTTATTACATGATGTAATGTTCCCTACCACTCTGCTGAATTGGTATATTGGCATATCACTTTCCCCGATTCTCTGTGAGCAGATGAGTTCATAAGTAAAGCCAGAATAGATATTTTTGACAGAGTCTGCAACAATTGATCTACGATCCTATAGCCGCTCATCGTTATAATCTTCAATATATCATCCACCCCTTTTTCTAGCGTAGCTCTACTACATTCCCCTACTACCTTCTTTTCTTCAACACTTTCTATAATTATCTTTCCAGCATTATGATTTCCACAAACAATTGGTGCAAATACACGACCACTGCGGGTCACTTTACTAGTCTCATCAATATTTCCAACATTAGGCGTAGGATGGATGGGAACTTCCACACCATCCTCTAAAATTATAGCATTATACTTGTAGGGTACAACCTTGTCTGACTTGTAAGGGACAGGACCTGACAGGATAATCATCAATGGAGCAATAGTTGGCTTGCCATGATATTCAATTTCAAAAGTGGTGGGTGTACCAAAACAAGGCACAATAACATTTACTCCCTCTTCAATACATTCATTCATTACAGAGTCATCTCTGGAAAATGTATCTTCATCTGAGGAGAAGAACTCATTTGCAGAGGCATACTCATCATCTGACGTAGTCTCATCCGAACAAACTTCAACCATATTAACATAATTATCTCTATTTCCTGAAACCTTGATGGTACCATTGTCCAACAATAACTGAATACCCTTTCTCGGAATGGAAAAACCACGCGAATCTCTGCAGCAGATCCGACAAGATCCATAATGGTGCCTTTCTTGACCTTCCATATGGCAGAAGGTGGCATGCAACTGCACCAAATCATCATTCATATGATCTACATCAAAGATCCGGAATTATCCTGGACACCCGAAGACCATGTTCACATCTTCCTCGTGCTCTTCCCTAGGCCTGATTATATGAATGAGACCTTGGTCCATCATTTCCTGAAGATCTGCCTTTATCTTGTCACAACTCTGTATATCTGTGCTGCAAATACCATAACCAGCATGTTCATGCGTATAGTAACTAAACTCGCAGAGGTCAGCATGCATTTTTACCAAATCTCCTCTAACCAAATTAATATCGAAAATCTGGAAGTTGCCTGGACAACCAGCAACCATGTTCACATCATTCTCTCATCCATGCTTTGGCAAAGGATTGTCTTTCACATTAGGGCCATCATCTTTAAAGGATAAGAAACCAGACCTCACCAATTTTTGTACTTCGGTATTCAAAGGATAGCAGTTATCAACATTGTGCCCTGGTTCTCCCTGATGAAAAGCACATGTTTGGTCTTCCTTATAATACCAAGGTAACGGTGATGGTATAGCGGGAGGTTGTCTGGTCTGAACCAACATTTTTTGAATTAACATCGAGAGTAATTCTGCATAGCTCATAGGGATAGGGTCATAATAATCCCTCCTCTGATTCTTCCCTTGATTCCCCTGATGGGTGCTCTCTGATAAGTAACTTTGGTTGGAGCCATACCAATAACTGGAGTTACTGAGGCGACCTGTTGATGACACTGATAATTTCTTCTAGGAGGATTAGCCCTTCTCTCTTGAATAATAGCATTTGTATCTCTTTCCTTCTTTTTGGAAAACCCATATGATGGCTTCTTCGTACTTACAAAACTTTCATTTTTTATTAGACAACCCTCTCTTACAGCCTCTTCCAAATGGATACCCATGCCCATCATTTCAGTAAAGTCACTTGGCGCACTCGCTAGTATCCTCTCATAATAGAAACCACCCAGAGTCTTCAGGAAAATCTTTGTCATATCCTTTTTCTCCATTGGAGGAATCACTTGGGCGGCTACTTCCTGTCATCTCTGTGCATATTCTTTGAATGATTCCTTGTCCTTCTGGACCATGGCCCTGAGTTGATCACGGTCAGGCGCCATGTCCATATTGTATTTGTATTGTCTAATAAATGCTTCTCCCAAGTCGTTGAAAGTATGAATATTGGCATTGTCCAAACTCATGTACCACTTCAACGCAACACCAGTGAACCTATCCTAAAAAAAGTGAATCAGAAGACACTGATCATCAGTGTGGGTAGACATTCTTATTATATACATCACAAGATGAGCATGAGGACAAGTATTTCCCTTGTATTTCTCGAACTCTGGAACTTTGAACTTTGCAGGTATCTTCACATTCGGGACCAAGCACAAATCATTCACATTCTGCCTGAACAATCCTTTCCTCTAAGGACCTTCATCTCCCTATGCATCTTGTCAAACTGATCCTAAAAATCATCCATTCGATCATAGAGACCCAAGCCTTCGCTTGGTGGAGGAAAAGGATGATACACATCATCATTAGCAAACGAGACCACATTCACCGAGAGAGGTACAACATAATGAATCTCGTTTCTAGCAACAAGGGTAACATGCACCACTAGAGGTGTGGGAGTAACAATAGTCTGAACAAATGGAGTAATTTGAGGACCAAGATTGAAACCCTCTAGCACAAATTTCTCTAGCATTCCCCATGGATAACCTTGAGGCATGCGATTCTGAATAACAACTGGAGTAGCAGACACAGGAACAATCAGAGCTTCAGTAGTAACCATTACTTATTGAGGTTGAACACTCGACGACTGATTCTGAGCAGCCACCAAAGATTCCATCAGAGCACTGAGATTGTCCATAACGGCCTTCAGAGCGGAAACTTCCTCATGCAGCTCACAATTTTCTTGTTCTAAATTGTCCATCTTCCTTCTAAAATTAGCTCGGGTGTTGTATTGATGAGACAACTTGCCGAAAGAAGTAAAGAATCTTGGTAAGACACCTGGATATGCATAAAAAAGCAATAAGTATGTACAATATGATGCATGATGTTCAATGCACATGATTTATTTTATTATTATTATTTCGAGGGACTTAAAGATTTATAAAAAAATTTGCGAATATCAAAGTAATAAAACATTTGAAATACTGAAAAAAATTTATTATAATAACTTCAAAATGGATTACATGTTTCAAAAATTCCAAGTATAAGATGAGAATAAAGTCTAAAACCCTAAGAAGCAAAGCTGATGGAGATTACTCTATACGCTACACTTCTCGGTAAGTCTGGCAATCTGAGTCTTCAACCTCTGGTTTTCTCCTGCATATCTGGTGGCAACCTCCTTCCAATCACCTAGATCAGGAAGAGAGAAACTAGTAACTGACTGAGGCTTAGAGCAAAATAAATCCCCTTGCCTCTCCATCGTCTCTACAGCCCGACTCTTGAGAATTTCAATCAAATCATCTTTCTCCTTCAAGTCTGCTCGGTAGGACATCTCTAAAGTTTAGCACTTATTCTTCCGAGCTTCCTTTTCCTGTTGCATCCTGACTAAAGCAAGTTGTAGCTCTTCCACATCATCCAATAAGGGAGGAGTGGTCTTCACAAACAAATCAGGCATAGGAGCTTCTTGAGAATACGGCATCTTCAACTAAATAGCTCTCGCTTGTACCCACTGAAGATAAGGCTCCCAAGAAACAACCCCTCTAGGTCCCAAGTCTTAGCTACTATTCTTGTGAATGTGACGCCAGGCCTTCGTAATCTTCTCCCTAGCTTACTTATGGTCTTCTCCCTCCTTCATGAAGAAACTACTCAAATGAATACTATTTGGCTTATCCCTCATCGGATAACCAAGTTGTCGCAGTGCAAGAATAGGGTTATAGTTAATTCCTCCCTTTGTACCAAGAAGAGGTACATTGGGGAAACTACCCCAACTGTTGACAATCTATACATCATGGTAAGCCTGATGATACCAAACAATATCTGAATGAATAAGTTCCATGATCTTAGGAGCCCAACGGGGTTCCTTCCTGACATCCCAGAAAGCATCAGACTGAGGAAAATGAGAAGTAAACCACCGGTATAATAAGGCATGCAGCAGATAATCACCCCCCATGATAAGAATCCCGAATATTAATAAGTAATAAGTATCACCCAACAATGTAGTAACTGGGTTTCCAATCATGAAGATCCTGATGGCATTAATGTCAACAAACTTGTCTACATTACGAAATAAAAACAACTCATAAGCAAGTAGAGCAAAAATGGCCTCAAAAGCGATTGTACTCTTCATCCTGGCAAAGTAACAAGCTTTCTCCAATAAGAACTGAGCTGGTAATCCTCTAATACATCCTTTAGTAGTCATGTGGGCTTCAACCTTAGACTTCCCCAAATGGATCAAAGCAGCAATCTCATGTGATTTTGGCTCACCCTCCAAACCAGTAAAAGGAACACGGTCGATAATAGGTAGACCCAGCAGATAAGAATACTCCTCTAGTGTAGGCATCAACTGATAGTCAGGGAAAGTAAATCATCGATACATCAAATCATAGAATTGGACCAAGGTCGAGAGATTACCATCCTTCATCCTAAGCTTCATGAGAGAAATGATGGACCCATACTTCCTCCGAAAATCTACAGAACACTCAATCTCGTGAATCAGACTCATCAACTCATCTATCTTGGGATCTTTGAATTGTATTTTCCAGTCTTTCTTTTTCCAGAATCCATAGTCAAAAAGTACCTGAGATATTCACAAATGGTCAACTTTTAAGTCCCTTAAAATAAAATTTCTTCAAAAGATGCTTATGAGTGCATGGATGCATGATGCAAAAATCACACACAAGATCACAAAGATAGGGTTCATAGGATCAACTTCATGAGCATGCGATCAAAGGTACTACCCATAAGGTATTAGTCTAAGAGTTATCACCTGCCGAACAAGGTTCTAGAGGTTCCCATAGTCTATATCCTTCCTTTGGATATTACCAACTTCTCGATTGACTCAGTAATTAGTAATATTCTCAAGAAAACCTCGTCCGAGCATAGTATCGCGTGACAACTATTTCGGATTACTCCGTCATAGCTTCCGCACTACACCTAAAAAGGCTAAGATGGGTTAGGTAATCTACGGTCCTCAGCTTCATCAGGCTCCCAGGTCAAAAGTAGTACGTCTTCCCAATTACTCGATAAATGACACTACAGTCAAAGGGGCCTCCATTGAGTGGGGGGTCTCATGTCTCCTTTTTTGGGTTACTCCCTTAAAGTTAACATGACTATACCGCTCGTTCTATCTTAAGTTTGCCCAAGTCCAGGTATAGGACTCATGAGTAATCACCAAGCACCCTGAAAACCAGGAATATCCTGACAAACATATATACAACATATAATATATAATATATAATCACACATATACAAATATAAACAAAGATAGGCTCAACCCACTTAGGGATGGACCAGCAAGAGGTCAATCTTTCCCCAGTGAAGTCGCCATTTTATTCTGTAGTGGTAGAAATGTTTAAGACTAAGCCATTGGATTGACTTGAGTTGTACAAATCAAAATAAAAATCGCCACCGCACTTTATTGTTTCCAAAGGAATGGGAAAAGAGAAAATAACCCAAAAGAGGGGGAAAGATTCTAGGTAAGGGGGTTGGTTATGCAAAGGGAAGGTATTAGCACCATAAACATATACGGTACTCCACAGGAACCACTTTGAAAAAATATGTATATTTTGGCTATAAAATGTTGTATAGAAATATATGGTGGAGATGAGGAAAGAAGTATATTTTTTATAATTTTTGCACCCTCCGCGGTTGCGAACCTTTAGTGCCTACGTACCACCTTATATGCAATAGGGGATCAGGGTACATGTAGTTCCTCTTTAAAAATTTAAAACAACACAAGTGTGTTGGTTGATTTTATGAGATAAGACATCATCGTCATTGTCCGTGTGGAAAACATACTTACTACCCACAATCATGAGAAAGGAGAATTTGTATCATCTCAAAGTGGAGGATGTGGCTTAGATTTTAAAATAAACAATGCCTCACTCAAAACCCAAGTGGAAAATATCTCTCTTCACTATATATTATATAAGTATAGTTGTTTGCATCACTACAAGGATTAACAAAAGTCTAATATTTTAATAAAAAAGTTTTTAAAGCAAAAGCCAAAGTGGCAAAATGGTTTGAATGGGATTGATTGACTTTTAGTCTTCTCACAAAAATGCCAAGGTATTATTAAGTTGATTAAGGTTTATTTATGAAAATGTTTTGAAAATGCATGTTGTTGTTGGTTTGTTTCCTTGTGTTAACCCCCACAAGGGTTCATTATAAGTTACTATGGAAGTTACCCCCAGAACCATAGTAAGAATGAATGATGTCGTATCTGATGTCGGGACATCATTTCTAGGTGTGTGCTTCCTCTAAAAAGGAATTTGTTGTGTAGATGATGAGGTGATTATTGTTGTTCACCAGTGAAGTTCAAAGTTGGAATGTTTGATCATGATGGAGCTGAAGACCAGTCTGTAACCAAGTCTAGAATGTTGAAAGGATCCTCTTGTGTTGAACAATGAAGAAGAAGGATGTCAGTTCAAGTGCTCTAACATCTGTTGAAAAGGAGTATCATCTGTAGTTGTATGTGTGGGAAAGTTTTTCCTCTGATGACAAATATCTTATCGGGAGCTAAGTATAAGTCTGATCTTGTGAAGATGTGCATGTTACTGATGATAAAGACCTTGTCGGGAGCTGAGTATTAATCTGAGGTATGGATGCAAATCTACTATCTAAACTGATGATTCAGATATTATTGAGAGTTTATTTCCCTCTATAGTGTTCAGGTGGCTGTAGATGTAATCTTTTGTGATCTTTTCCTAAAAATACTATCAAGATTAATAATCTCTTTGGTTGATAAATCAAGAACTAAATTATTGGGATCTGTGAAGAAAGGTTGATGTCCTAAATGATGTTGTAACATTATTTTGTAAAGGAAGGTTTGGGATTATGATTATGGAAGATTGAGGATCAACATAGTTCTCAAAATAAGTAGTTCCGACTTTGTGGATTAGAAGATGCAGATCATGGTCCTTACTTTAGTAGTATGCTTGCTGACTACATAACTACTATGTTGAAGACTTCACTAGTATCAGCAATTTCTAGTGATTGATAGAGCAAAGGAATATGAAGAAGGTGGTTTTCCTCTGTTGCAAGTATGGTTAAAACAAGCTATTTAAGGTTTTATGTTTGTATGATGTCCAAGTATGTGTTAACTATATCATGGCTATCCAAAGAGGTATGGATATTTGTGTGGCCATGTATCAGACATGAGCTTGTAAAAGTCTGAAGACCTGGAGTTGGTATATCAGATTCAAGATGAGTTATTTTCACAAGAGTGTTGATATGTTTCAGCGAGTGCATGAAGTCTCTTGTTTGTCTTCTGGTGTCTAAGTGTTCATCCTCAACAAAATCCTTGTTTGTCCATGATAGAGGGAGCTTAGAACTTATCTACGATTATTGTTGTAGTCATTATGGAGCTTGTGTTTAATTCAAGCTTGTGAAGATTACAGGCAACATGTTGTGACCTGTGGCTATTAGGTGTAGCTGTCTATGCTTTTGTTGAGTCTATGTGGTTCTAGTCAGGAGAAGCTAGTATACTCTATTTTCTCCAAGGGTTGAGTTTAAGGTCAAGTCACTGACCTAACCTGGAATGTTTTGGCTGCCATGATTGGATGTCTTGTCGAAGATTCAACAAGTATCACAGGTGTGAAGAAGAAAGCTGTCAGTTTTACCTAGTGTGAGAAGCTTACTACAGAATATAGTGAGAGAATATTTTTGTTGTGTGGTTAATCTAAAGATGAGTCCTTATGAGATACTCTTGTGAGAATGGGGAGTTTATTAAAGGGCATGGATGGAAATAAGTCCCTTGGATGACGTTTCTAGAATCAAAGTAGATAAGATCTATGGTAATGTTGCTATGTCTCAAATGATGTTGGAACATCATTTTTGATGATAGTCTATTAAAGATACTTGGAACTATGAATCTCAATATTCAAACTCAACACTCATTAGTGGCAATTCTGTCTATGGTGTTGAATAAGGAGATTCTGATTGTTAGAAGATGTTGACTCTAGTTATGATGTCGAGGTTGATGTCTAACACATCTCTCCTTTGAAGTAGTCTGCATGTAAGAAGCTTTCTGGGTGCCTGATGCTCCTCTTGACAAAATTTCCTTCCATTCTATTAGCAATGCTGAAAAGTGGAAATATATGTCTCAAAGAAGAATTGCCCTTGAAAGAGAATTGGGAGTAGGTGCACTGGAGTGCAAAGAGATTATGGAGCTGATTTTTTTGTTGGCTTGGAATATAAGAAGGTGTTTGTGTTGAATTTTCCCTTTCTTTCATCAATAGTTATCTGGACAGGTCTAAAGATGACTACTGTAAGTTGGATGTGACTAATAATCAGGTGAGCAAAGCCATTATTGCAAACCAGACTGTAAAACATGTAGGAACCTATGCACCGACTGTGTGTTCTAATGGGAGATTTTTAAAGGATTTATATGCACAATGAGTCTTTTAAATGATTGAGAACCAGTTTGATTAGGTTATATATTATGGACTTGGTGTACCACATGATGTCTTAACTTCATGATTGTTGATGGATGTTTTGTTTAATGCTTGGGATTTTTCATGTGAAGTTGGATGCTTAAGCATTATTGTGAGAAGTGGAATTTCTGACTATGTGGATTAGAATATGGAGATTCTAATCCTGTCAACAGTAGCATGCTTGATGAATGCATGACTATTTTTGAAGACTCCACTAGTATCAGCAACTACTAGTGGATATAAAGACAGAAGGTTGCTAACAGATACTTAAGGGATTTTTTTTTGCTACAAGTCACTCCAGAAAAGTCATGATACAAAATGTGGTTATGATAAGACAATTATCAAATATGTCCTTATATTGTGAAGAAGTCAGGGTTTCTGGAAGTATTCTAAAGGAGTGAGAATATATGATTCTGGTTTGACTCTACTGAGGGAGTCAAGGTTGAGCATATGCGGGAAGTGCTGAAGTTTCTTATCTAGTGCATAAGTCTTCATCTTTAGCTGGAGCATTAGTTACTCATAACAAAGGGAGTCATGTGGATATCTGTAAATTATTGCTGCAATGATACATGTATTGTCAAGCCAGAATACTGTTCACTTTTTTAAAGGTTCTATGAGGAAATGATGTCTAAACAACATGTTGTGACATTATGAAGTTATGGATATGTGGATAATCTGATGAAGCATCCTTGATTGGTTGGAGAAGATATGTTGATCACTTAAATAAGAAGACAATGTCTGACCAAGTGTATGGATATTATACAGGACGTGTTCTTGCATGGTCAACATAGGGTGGAATGGCCTATGTGTTCAAACACGTGGTTGTAAACAGGGGGAGAAATTTTTTTATGACAATGCATGTGTATGTACAGGAAGTAGTTATAGCATTTAAAGACATTATGGACGGCGCACATTGATACTTGAAGTTTTCTCCTCAAATATTTTTCCTTTTGACCAAGATTGGTGCTACAATCTAGGATCGTTATTTTCCAAGTAAAAATCCCAGTTATTTATAAAGAACTCTCAGTTTCTCTATAACCCCGTGAGCTTCTTGAGTCCATAATTCTTATGGATTTTATTTGAGTTTGGGTAAGTTGTGCTTGGGTCTGGTATTATGAAGGTCTCCTTTGCCATGTTTTGGCTATAAAGAGGGAGAAAGGTGAATTAGCTCAGATGCTACTGCTTCCACAAGTGGTTATTATTAATGTTCATAGATGTCAAAATAAGATGTTCGGTCCTATTTTTGTGACATATGTTTGTGACCTGTGATCTGAGTTATGAACACAGTTATGACCTGTGTTCTGAGTTATCAGGGGAGATGGTTGATTTGGTCTTAAGGAGTTATTGAGAGTTCTCTTATTCAACCATTGGTGTTCTATGTTTATAAGATGTTACTACATTGAGAGGGAGTACAAGTTGTCTTCTTCTATCTTCTTCCTCGTGTGCATCAACCAAACTCCAGGACTTTCCTTCCTTTTATCCTTAAACTGATGTTCGTTGGTGCTGATGCAATTGAGTTCTTCATAGTGCTGCAAAGAAGATGTCTAGCAAGATGTTGAGACATTATTTTCAACTGAAGATCTATTATTGTGTGCAGTAGCTTCTGAATTGTTTTAATCTCCTAGATTGCAATTGTTTTTAGATTATTTGTTTTAGCCAAAATTTTCCAAAGGGGGGGATTGTTAGTTCTCTTGTTTTAGGATTGGCTTAATTTTTTTAAAACGAATAATAGTAGCAATGAAGAATAGGATAAGAGCAGGTACAATAAGAAGTCCTATTACAATGTCAGAACATGTTGTGTTGAACTTTTTCAACAACTGGAACAACATTTTGAAGAAGATGTCTTGACATCGCGCCTGTTGAGCTGGATTAATAAGATTCAGTTTGTTCTTAACATAGGCAGAATATTCAGGAGAATATTATGCATCCTATGTGCCGCATATTTAAAGGTCCAGAAAATTCAATTAGAAATCAAGGATAATGAAGACTTTCTAAATAAGGAGACTATTTAGAAAAGTAAAGATTGAAGACCTTTCTTGTGGCTGAAGTTTCTGCAGTTTGTTATAGCTGATTTGCTGTGATTGAAGGCCCAAAACTAGTTGGGTAACAGGTTATAAATAGAAGGGTTTGTAACCTAGAAAATATATGGCTCAAGATGTAAAAGTTTGGGGTTTTGTCAAGGTAAACCTCTCGGGTTGTGGGAAGGTTACCATGTTCACCTCGAATCCTGTAGGTAAGAGGTGTATTATTCTTGGAGAAAGCTTTGAAGCAACTTCAGAATGTGTTCTTAGTTAGGAGCAAAGCTAGCAAACTATGGAGTGTGGCTTGGAGACTTATCTAGGTTTTCATGGAAGTGTGTCTTCCAAACTTCTATTTGTGTGATCAGAATCTTGGTGAAGGGTCGTTGATGCAGTGATTGGGGTGTTGACTGCTAGACATTATTGCGATGATTGGAAATGGGATGGGGATATTCCATATCTAGGGAGGACCTATGTAGAAGGGTCATTAGGTAGTGATTAAGTGCGTAGATCATCAACAAGAGTGTTGTCTATATGGTCTACAAATTGATAATGCTGATAATGGACTTCATTCCTAGCTTAGTAGACCCCAGAGTAGGTGTTGTTGTACACTGAACTGGGTAAACAATTATGGTGTGTTCTTTATCTTTTCAATAATGTTTTATCTTGCCCGTGTGTTTATGATAGATCAGATATCTCGACATCCTTATAGGACGTATGAGTCTGGTGTACCAGAATTTCAAGTGTAAAATGCATAAGCCAGATAGAAGTGAAAGGCTAGGACAAATTAGGGGTATTACACACGTTAGTAGTATTAATATATGTTAAAGCAAAACAAAATTCAAGATATGAATATCATGCATATTATGAAACCGACAATTCCATGTAATGCAATTTCACAAGTTTTGGACCATCAAATTTGGTCCAAACTTACTCTATATGCTTGCTGGAAGAGAATGGAATGGAGGTTTTGTAGTGAAAAGGGTTGCAACAAGAGTTTGGAAGTTCTAGTGTTCTTGAAAAAATTTTGATGTTTTTTTTTGCAAATTTGTGGCAAGGTTTTTCGTGTCCTTTTCATGAGAGTTAATGCGATTATATAGTGAAAGATTATGTCAAGGATAAGTGGACTTGGATCTTGTGTAAGAAGCTTCTTTATTTTATATTATTAATGAATAAATAAAAAATAATTAAAATAATTAAAATAAAAATAAGTCAAGGGGTGTAAGGATAAGGTTTGATGTGTATGAAGAGTATAATACACGTTTGGACTCTTCAACCATGGCCCAATAGCCAAAAATATCAATCTTGCTCAATTTGAACTTTATGCATTTGCTCAAAACTTCCCAACTTGCAATGGTCATAACTTACTCAATTTTATATTTTGAAGGTGATCTTGGACTTATTGGAAATCTCAAGATATTCTATACAACCACTATGTTGATCATTTTTAACTTTGAAGACTT
This sequence comes from Vicia faba, assembly GCA_948472305.1. Lineage (NCBI taxonomy): Eukaryota > Viridiplantae > Streptophyta > Magnoliopsida > Fabales > Fabaceae > Vicia > Vicia faba. Next base: position 679,141,609 of record OX451735.1, on the reverse strand, counting down.
TATCTTAATGTAAGTTGCTTTGACAAAAAGTGTCCTTTTGTTGACTTTTCAAATGACCTGTAATGTATTGGCTTATATCTCTCAAATGATGCATTTTTAGGACTTGATATTAGAGAGACAAAGTTGTATATAATTGAATTCCCTTCAAGATGGGCTTTGGTTGGGGAAAATCTCATGAAACATGTGAAAGTTCTGATTGGTCAAAGTTCAGTTGACTTCTCCTAAGGAAACCCTAATTTGGCAACTTTTGACTTTTGATGATTTGAGGGCTTTTCTTGAGGAATAATGCTCAAAACGTGACCAAATGATGAATGTGACTTCAAAATGTTGATGTTGACCAAAAATCTTGAAGTTTGACTGTATGTTAACCACAATTGACTTTTTATCCAATACAATTAATTTTAAGTCATCTGAGTCGTTGACTGAGCAAACTTGTGATGCAAGGCATGAAACTTGGCATAAGCATTCTTCGAGACCTATAAGAAACCTTGAATTCCATTTGAGAACTTAGAAACCCAAATTTCCTTGTGAAAGACGAAACCCTAGTTGTGGACCCATTGCTTAGGAGGAGAATTTGTCTGATCAATTCTTGAGCATCCTGAGCATTTGAGAACCCTAGGAGAACATCTTGATTAAAATGGGAGGGAAAATTTTGGGACACAACACGCGTGATAAGGCTTTGGTACATAAGGGTTTGGGTTCAATCCTTTCCTTTTGCTAATTTTTCTTAATATTTTCCAATTTTTGCAGGTTTTATATATAATGTCACGCACATGTATTTCTAACACCAACCAACGCTTGGCTTGGGGGTGAGCTAGGCATGGAAAGTGCTGAAGGAAATGGGTTCAACACCCACCCCATGCAACTATTTTTTATCTATTTTTCACTAACCTATTTTCTCTACTTTTCACTTATTTTCCATTTCTTTTAATTAAACCCTAATTTTAATTAAATCCTAATTATCTTTTTAAAAACAATTAATTAACCTAATGGTTTTTTATAAGACTATTAGTTTAGGATTAGGTTTTTTTAAGAATTAAAATTTTGACTTTTATTTTTTATTTAAACCTTTTTTAATATTAAAACCAATTAGAGATTTAGGTTTTATTAAAATAATTTTCTAAAATACCAAAATATTTTCTTTTCTCCAAAACTTTTTTCCATTTTCTTTTCTTTTTGCTATTTTAATTCTTAGATTAAAATGTATAGGTCGCATTATTTGATTGTAATAATGTAGGTTTATTTTCTCGCATTTTTCCTAATTATGTATCTGCTCGGAGGATTTAATAGTTATAGGTTTAAATTCTCGCACTCATTTATTATGTAACTGCCCCAAAGCCCTGTAATAGCTTAGGATTTACTTTCTGCACATTTATATTTCTTCTATATTTTACGTTGTTAGTGATTATGGTTTGTATGGAAACATAATAATCAACCTATAGCATAACCCTAGATACAATATAAAATAACTGAATTGAATCACTATTCACACTCGCACCCCTACGGTAACCTCTCTTACTTGCCTTTGGAGCATGGTCGTGCCCCTTGAAAATAAGGATACTTTAGCAAAGTCCCTTCGAATAAATTTCGCTCGCTCACAACCTATCTAAAAAACATTTTCACACATCACTTTCAAAAATATTTTCTAAAAAACTTTATACACGTTCTTGAGAACTGATACAAGAACCATTATAAAGATAGCTGTACTTTGGCTTTTCAAAATATTTTCAAAACACTTACGCAAAAAGCAATTTTCAAAAGTAAGCTAGCGATGTAGAGCTCGTAGATAACTACGGATGAAAAGGGTGCTAATACCTTCCCTTTTCATAACTTACCCCCCGAACTTAAAATCTTCTAGGTCTTTCCTATTCTTTTCACCCTTTCCTTATTGGATAAAAGAAAAGTCAGTGGCAACTCTAGCTAACTGCACATTTACGATAAAATGCAAAAGTCAGTTCTCCCACCGTATTACACTTTCCATTCTTTATTCCTGCTTCAATACTTTCACTGATAGTCACCAAATCAGAAAATCCGGACGAGAAACTTCCTACCATATTCTCATAGTATAAGCCTTGTAAAGTTCCCATGAACATGTCGACCAATTCTTTTTCCAAGAGTGGTGGTTGTACACGGGCTGCCATTTCTCTCCACTTTTGCGTATACTCCTTGAAAGATTCTTCTTTCTTTTGATATAATTTCTGGAGTTGCATGCGGGTAGGTGCCATGTCCAAGTTGTACTTGCACTGTCTCAGGAACACGTTAGCAAGATCTTCCCATGTCTGGATATGAACCTGTTCCAACTATATATACCAATCTAGGGACGCCCCACTCAAACTATCATTAAAACAATGAATCATCAGCTTTTGGTCATGAGCATGGGCATGCATCTTCCTGCAATACATGTGCAGATGGTTCCTTGGGCAGGTAAGCCCCTTTTATTTTCCAAAGTCAGGTATTTTAAATTTCAGCGGGATCACCACATTTGGAACTAAACCCGTTTCAAAAGCGTCGACATCGAAAGCATCGTAACCCTCCACAACTTTTAACCTTTCCTCTAGAGCTTTTTATTGGTTGAGCACCAAGGGATTCTCAGTAGCATGAGTATGGGTTATTCTTTGAGGAACTTGATTGACATCCTCTAATTCGTGGTCTCTATACGGTAAGTCCAAGTAGTTGTTTGTGTTATTGATAGGGATTTGAAAAGTATGAGATGCCCCTTCTTTCTGTGGAGGTGGGACAAACCCTTCAGTATCAGCATGTCTCGTCTCTTGTTGGGCCATGGCGTGCTTTTGAGGTCCTGACTCTAGTTATTTTCTTAGTTGGTGACCGCTCGATGCACCAATGGTTTGGGCTACTTCTTCAAAGGCTACCTTACAGATTTGCTACTGTCTACCTATGATGTTCTTCAAGGCTAGAAGAACTTGACTGATATCTCCTCTCATTGAGTCGACATTTCTTTTTACTTGCTCGATATCTTCCTTGAATGCAGCTTGGTTCTCCTCAATTTGTTCCATCACTCTCAGTTGATGAGCTCTTGTTTGGTACGGTGGTCGGAGAGGTGGTGCTTTTCTTCTACCAGTGGTTTAATTGGAGAATTTTGAAAAAATGAGTTTTTTGCATGAGATGCAAATGTTTTTGAATGAATGGATACGTATGGATATGTATGAATATGCTAAGATTTTTTTTAAAGTCTTACTCACTTGGATATCTTTTTTTTTATTTTTCATATTTTTCCGGTTTTGCTTTTTTATTGATGAGTATCTTGAAATTAATACATAGTTCGAATATGGAACAAAAAGTAGTTTCATTAATAATAATCATCCTTAATAAGGGATTCATTTTACATATTTAAAGATATTCAAACTAAAAGCAGCCATTGGAAGTAACTAACATCTTCATGGCTCTTAGTTTCTCCTTGATGATTATTATCTTTGTCATATTTGGCTTGACGGCGTTGATGCAGACAAGTTGTTTCCTTTTTGTATTCATTTTTAGGGGACTCACCAAAAAAACCTTTGACTTATTACTTTTTTAACCATGTTAATAAGACAAATATAAGTAAATAGAGGGTAATTGATATATGGAATGTAAAAATGTATGAATGCATGAGTGTAAGGCTTAACAACGAGATTTTATGAGTGGTACCCTTAGAAGGTAGGCTCCTAGTTTTGTCCTACCGATATTATACCCTCCCCATAAGGTGGTTTCCTTAAGGGTATCATGAATAACACTAGATGGAAAGGCACAATGGAATCTCTTAAGTGAAGCCTCTTTACAGACCAAAACTTTCATCTCTAGGTCATGAAAGGTCTCGTCATCAGATTTTGGTTTAAGGGTTGTACAAAAAGTCATAGGTTTCATTCAAAAGTCATACGTCCCAAAAGGATGTCTCTTGAGAGGTATTCCTTTCGCGAAATTCCACCGACTCTTAGCGAAGTCGTCACATAAAATCATAAAGTTGATGTGTCCCCTTGGCTAATAGACGAACCTTCTTTCTAAGGGTTTTTGAAAATATTTTTGCAATAATAAAAATCCCACCATGAATAAATATTACAATAAATAAATACAATAAATAAAATAAAAACAAAAATAGAAAACACCAAAACCCTAAACCTAAAATAAACTAAACCCTAGATTTAAGTCCCTAGCATAGTCGCCAACTGTTGTAACAAGATTTTAAACGAGAGTCGCCACTACTAGTTTTTATCATAAGGAAGGGAATATAATAGGAAACACTAATTTTGTACACAGAGATTCTAGGTTCTTACTTTGTTTTAGATGAAGGGAAGGTGTTAGACACCCCTCATCTATCTTATTCATAAGAATACCAGGGTTTAGATTTTAAAGGTTTAGGGTAAGGGTTTTAATTTTTATTAGGGGAACTTGCCACGATTTTAATCGTATGCCTACGTATTCTGTTATGAGGAATCCGAGTCCCAATTTGTAGTTCGTATAGGTTGGTGTTTTTTATGGATTACGTAGATACTTCAAATTCTCCTTGTACTTAGTTCGGGTGTGTGAATAGTGGAGATTTTGGACAAAGCGTGCAATTAATTGAAATATTTTCGTACCCTTTTTGAAAGTTAATTGTTGAATTTATTTGATTATGGAAAATGATTTAATGTTGGTTGAACATTTTTTAATGTAATAATTATAAAAAATTTCTTATTAAATGCATGATTAAAAATTATTTAGTGCAATAAATAAAATATTTTGATGAGTTAAAAAATAATATTTGATTTTATAAATAATAATAGAAGATAATATTAGAATTATAAATATATATTGAAATATAAATAAATTTTAAATGAAAAAGAATTAAATTAAAAAAACGTAGGTGGGGTTTAAATAATGTTAGGCTAGTAAAATAAGGGGGTGTTAATAGCATGAGCCAAAATCTAGATATTGGATTTGGCCCAGTAGCACAAGGGGATGCATTTGTGAGTTGTTGAGTAAAACTGGAGAGTGTGAGGAGTAGGGTCCAAGTTCAGATATTGGACTTGGCCCATCAGGCCTTGGGGGGTGTTGGTTTGCACATAGTTAGTAACAAGAGCAGAGGGGGAATGAGTAATAACTGGGCCTGTCCCAAGGAAGAGTGGGAGTCTAATTGGACTCCGGGCATGCGAGAGCATGGTAACGTCGTGGGTGCGCATGTTTCTTTGCGTTTGATGGGGATACTATGGTGATGATTGACGGTGTGTGTTAACGGTTATGGACTGACGCGTATTGGATCACTGAAAACCTTATATTTAAATTTTACAAAACAATCTCCTCATTTTACACGTCCCTCTTTCTCTATCTCTCTTCACCCAGTCTTTCTTAGCCCTATTCTCGAAACAACAACCAGGGACAATAATTTTGAATGGCGGTGGCGCGACCGTGAACCCAAATCAAACCCTTCCTCACCGATACAACAAACCCCCCCACACCCCAAATCAGCGTAACAAACAAACCAATTCAAATTGCAAAAGCTAAGCATCCGTAGTAATTTTACCTCTAATGTGCGTTTCTTTACGTCTCTGAGTTCTAATCTTGTTTGGCTAATACACTCCTTCTTATGTTTGCAGGTGCAGACGCAGAGATGATATATTGGCGTCGATTGAAGGGATCTTAGAGTATCAGATGTTGAAACCCTAGATCTTGGACTAAACAGTGAGAAGCTTACATAGGCGATTGAAGGATTTCAGGCCTTCTTTGTTCTTCAGGCCCTCTCTCTCTCTCTCTGTCTGTTAATTTTTGTAACAATTTTCTCTCAGTTTTCTTCTTCTCCATTTTCTATTTTAAATTTCTTGGGTTTTATAGTATTTTAGATTAGATGATTTTAGGAAAGTTTTTATGATAATCGTTATTTAGGAGAATTAGGGATTTTGCAGATTTGTAATGTTTATGATTTGTAGTTTTAGGGATTTGATTCGTTTGTATGATTTGTTTATGTAAAAGATCTGTATAAAATTAATATGCTTTGATTATTCGATTCTGTATTGATTAAGATTTGATTTAGTTTGTAAATTTCCGATTTGATTCTATATTTTTTCATGTAAAATTTTGATTTTGTAAAGATTTGATTGTTTTTTATTTGAATTGTTGTAGTTTTAACAATGAAACATGTGTTACTTTTCTTTGATTAGTACAGTGGATGTTTCAGTTTAAAACACGTGTTTTCTCATTGATTTGAAATAAAAACGTTTCTTGTTGTTTTGGGCTTGGGCCTGTAATATGTAAAGGATTTTTGCTTCCAATCTGACTTTATTTAGTCAACGTTTTAAAATAAAACACCATTTTTAAATTAAGTTATAAAATGATAGTTAATAATAATAATATAAAAAACAAAACATTTTTTTCTAAAACTGAATGGGCCTAGTTGTAGCATTTTTTGGGCCTTCACAAATGATTTTCTATAGGCCTCGTACACCCTTCACCTTTACTTAAAACTACCCCCCAACATTCTAGTGGGCCGGTCTATTTAACAAAAAACAACCCAGCATGCCTCTCTTTCTAAATTGGCCCAAATATAATTTAACTAACACCCCCCTTAAAATGAACCCGAATACCATAGTAGGCTTTCAAGAACATGACCCTATATGGACTTCAATTGATTCAAAACATGCACCTCTCTCTCTCTATGGAAATGGATTTCTCCTAAAAATGAATGAAACCTTAATGGGCCATCAGATTATGATAGTCCATTTTAGATCAATACACTCTCCTTGACTTTAAACCCCCCATAGAATGTAAATAATTTGAAAAAAGGAAAGTTACATAATGTTGTTATTTGATGGGTCAAATTTGGGGTATGACATGTCTAGAAACATCAGCCACTATTATTAGTATTCTGAGCAGAGGAGTAGATGTGTTGAAAAAATGTGATCCACCTGCTCCGTCACTAAATCCATAAACCATGAAAATTAATGCGTAATTTAGTGAATTCTTCTCTCGAGCAATTTAGCTCAGTTTGTAAAGTAAGGATGGCCGTAGATTTATCAATAGAGGGAAGTGCAGAGGCAACTGGAGCAACTGAGGCACATGAATGGGTGGGTTGGTTGGTGGATGGGAAATGGTGATAAAATGGAGGTGTTTCAGGATCTGTTTCAGGATCAGTGAGAAAAGCATCATTGTGATCATAGATCTGTGGTGTCTTAGGAGAAGCTGGAGGTGAAATTTGGTGTACAACTTGGTTGTTAATGATAAGTTAAAATTCGTTAGGGCCTAGGTTTCTAATAATGCCAGTGTTGAAACAGAGCTGTAAATTCATCGTTCGGAATCCACCTAGAGGGTTGAGTCTGAGAAGTGGTTATCGCATTCCAATAGCATTAGTTATCATGGTCACTAAGCCTCCTACTAAGATAGGTGCGTGATCATTCTATGTAATATGGTCAAAGTTAGCTATCATAAAGGTAGCAGCATTAACAGGGCGGTTTTGGAAGGCACAATACATGATGAAAAGTTCATCTTTGGACACAGGGGTAATGTTTTGTTCTTTTCCGAATAGGGTGTGAGAAAGGATCTTATGGAAATAACGGATAGCAGGGTTTTGGATATTCTCCAAAAACATGTTATTAGGCTCAGGGTTGCTATCTCCAGTTATGCAATCCCAAAAATATCCAAGTCCAAGGTCCAAAAGAAGGTCTTCTTGGGTACTAGCAAAGACATGTGGGCCACTAGGAAATCCTAACAGATTAGAAAGCTCACGGTTATTATACCGGTATTCAATATCGAACATTCCAAATACAATTAGTCCGTAGTTAAATCCTAATCCATGGTTAGGAAAAAAGGTTAGTCAGCTCAGGAATTCTAAGGTCAGCCTACGATAAGAACTAAATTTCCTTCTCAATGGATAAGTATCCCAACCTATTTTGTTCAACAAAAACAATACACTATCCCTAATACCTAATATGGTCATGGTAGGGCCATCGGGGTAGAAAGTTAGTATAATCTCTCTTGCAGCCAGTGCCTCAAAATGCCTCATCTGGGCTCTTCCTTATAAAGCAATTCCCATTGTGTTAACTTCTTGCATCGTTAGTTAGTTTGGTTAGCTAAAATTAAGTAAGCCTGTAAGTAAGTTGACAATTAGAATTAAGTTAGTAGTGGTTAACTTTAGAGAACAATACTGCATAACGTTTATGAAAAGAAAAAGAATGAAAAGTAAGAAAATGTAAAGACTAAAATTAGTAAATCAAAATAAAAGACTAGAAAGTTGGGTGTCTCCCACCAAGCTCTTTGTTTTATGTCGTAAGCTCGACATAATTTTAATAGGTGATCAAATCTGGGAGTGAGCGGGTAGCTCTGCAAGATGGAAGCTAACAGAATAGTATCTATTGTCAATATAGTGATAGTGCTTCAAGCATTTCCCGTTTACGATAAACAGTTTGCTAGATTTTCCTTTAATTTCAATAGCTCCACTTGGAAAAACCTTAGTTATTTCAAACGGACTGGACCACTTAGAACGAAGTTTTTCTGGGAACAATTTAAGTCTAGAATTAAGCAGGAGCACTAGGTCGCCCTCATTGAACTCTTTCCTAGATATGCGCTTGACGTGCCATTTTTTTGTTCTTTCTTTATAGATCTTTGCATTTTCGTATGCATCTAGTCTAAGCTCTTCTAACTCATGGATATCTAAGATTCACTTTTTGCCCGCAGTAGTGTAACTTAAATTCAGGGTTTTGATCGCCCCAATAAGCTTTATGCTCGAGTTCTACCGACAGATAACATGATTTTCGATAAACTAGTTTGAATGGTGTGGTTTATATGGGTGTCTTATAGGCTGTTCTATATGCCCACAACGCCTCGTGTAATTTGGACGACCAATCTTTCCAAGAAGTGACAACTATTTTTTCTAAGATTTGCTTAATCTTTCTGTTGGAGACCTCTACTTGCCCACTTGTTTGGGGGTGATTAGGTGTTTCTACACGGTGTTAGACTCCATATTTCACTAATAATTTTTCAAAGATTTTTGAAATGAAATGGGAGCCACCATCACTGATGACAAGTTTTGGCTAACCGAATCTAGGAAAAAATATATTTTTCAAGAGCTTGATTACTAATCATGCGTCATTTGTTGGAGAAGCTACAACCTTGATCTATTTTGATACGTAATCTACAACAACGAGTATGTATTTATTTCCAAAATAGGATGGGAAAGGTCCCATGAAATCATTTCCCCACACATCAAAGACTTCCACTTCTAAAATTCCTTTGAGGCATCTCGTCGTGTTTGGAGATGTTGCCAGTGCGTTGGCACCGGTCGCAATTTATGACTGCAATATGGACATTTTTCCATAGGTTAGGCCAATAGAGGCCATCTTGTAATATCTTAGTGTAAGTCTTTGAAGTCTTGCATGTCCACCATAGGGAGAAACATGACAATGGGAAATTATGTTTTCTATTTCATCTTCGGGGACACATCAAAGGAAAATACCATTGATGCCTATCTTGAAAAGTAGAGGCTCATCCCAATAATATTGTTTAAGATCATGGAAGAACTTCTTCTTTTGTTGATAGGTTAGATATGGTGGAAGAACTCCAGCCGCCAAGTAGTTGACAAGGTCGGCGTACCATGGCAATTTGGTTTTAGTGTAGACTGCTTCCACGACTTCATTTGTCTCGGTATCATTACAAGTTACAGGGCATTCAATGTTGTTGTTTTCCAACTGGGCTATAAGTTGTTTGTAAGGGAAATCATCATTGATAGGCACTTGTTCAGGCTTAATGCCTTCCATTCTAGATAAGTGATTAGCTACTACATGGTATGGAAAAACTACTAGGGTCTTTTAGCTTAGGGGGCACGTTATGTTAGATTATAGCGCTACACTCTGCAGTAAGCATAACAATTTCATTATCCTCGAGATTTTTCTTATTGGATAATATTTCTTTAAGGAACTTAGTATAAGATGGAATTTGCATGATGGCTTATGTACAAGGTATAGTGATATTTAATTGTTTCAGAAGTTCAACAAATTTCTTAAATTGCCCTATATTTTAATATTTAGTTAACCGTTGAGGGTACGATATCGGTGGTTTGTATGGTAGCATGGGTACATAGGGTTTTTCTCTCTCTTCTGCCTCTGTGCTTTCATCTTTCTTCTCATCTTCTTTTGGTTCGTCTTCCTTCTTAGTTGGTTTACTAGTACTCTGGTACATGGCTGGATTTTTGGTTCTTGGGTCAGTTGGTCCATCTACTTATGTTCCATTCCGAAGTATTATAGCATTAGCATGACCTTTCAAATTTGGTTGTGGTTGGCTAGGTAAACTTCCAGCTGGAGAAGTTGTAGATGCTTGTTGTTGAGCCACTTGAGATATTTGCGTTTCAAGCATTTTGTTATGAGTGGCTAGGGCGTCAACCTTGATTGATAGTTGTTTTAGTTGTTTACTAGTGTGTATGTTTTTATTTAGAAAATCTTTGTTTTGTTGAGCTTGAGTGGCTACGAAGTTTTCTATCACGATCTCTATATTGGATTTCCTAGGAACATTTGGAGCAATTGGGGTAGCTTTCTAGTATCCTGGTGGTGTAGTAGGAGCTTGCCCAGGTGCATATAATACATTTTTGTTCTTGTACGAAAAGTTAGGATGGTTCTTCCAGGTAAGATTATAGGTATTTTCGTATGGGTTTCCTTGAGAATAATTCACTTGATCAGCTGGTACACCCGTTAAAATTGGACATTCAGGTGCAGCATGTGTGTGAAGTCCACATAAATCACAGGTTAGAGCTACTGCAACCACGGTGGATGCGGGAGTTGTGGTCAAGTTTTCTATCTTTTGGGTAAGAGCTTCTACCTTAGAATTAACTTGGTCTAAACTGCTAACTTCGTACATAACACCTATCGTTTGAGGTTTCTCCATAATGGTTCTATCGCTTCCCAACTGGTAATGATTTTGAGCCATACTTTTGATAAGCTGATAAGCGTCATGATAAGGTTTATCCATTAGTGCATCTCCAACTACAACGTCAATCGTTAGTCTTGTGTTATACAAGAGACTATTGTAAAAGGTGTGTGTGATATGGTGGCATAACCGACTGTTTAATACTGGTTTTAATTTTTTGTTCGCAAATGTCGCGGTAAGCAAGAGTCTCCACTAATTTTTCTTTTATCCAAATTAAGGATAGGGTGAAAAGAACAGAAAAAGACCCTTTCCATCTGTTCTTTTCCACGGGCTCTTAGGTAGTTGCTCATTTTTGAAAATTGTTTGTGTGTTTGTGGTTTTGAAAGTTTTTTGTTTTCTTTATGGTAACTCTTGTATAGTCCTCAAGAGTCTGATAAAGCATTTTTAAAAAGTGTGTAAGTGTGAAAGTTTTTTTTTGAGCAAGTACTAAAAAGTCATCTACCTACTCGAAAAAGGACGTTCTTTTCCTCCTTTCCTTTAGATAGCGCTACCCTGCTATTAGTGAGTAGGTAGCCCTATTGTTGGATTTTGAGGAACTATCGAAAGGGATGCTATGGTCATTGAAGGTAACAGGTAAGGATATCTTACCATTCGAAGAGACTGTCATCATATAGGAAACATCGAGGGACGTTTAGAGACCATGATCTTTTATGATGACTCTTATACCGCGGGTCTTTGCTAAGATATCCATACGTTCGAGGGACATGACCATTTACGAGGCAACCGAGTGAGGAATACCCTAAGGATGCAAGTGTGAGAAGTGTGTTTTTTTCAGTTATATTATCTTGTAGTTAGTGATCTACGATTAATTTGATTAAATTTGTCATACACCCCTACTTACTAACAATTATATACAAGCATACAAAAAATGTAAAAAGAGAGAAATAAAGGTTCCTACGCTATTACAAGGCTTTGGTGTAGATACATAATAATGGGCAAAAAATAAAGCGCAGAATTTAAAAATGCGGGAATTTAAGTCCTAAACTATTACAACTGCGTTCAGTTACAATATAATATAAAATACGCGCGTGAAATAAAGAAGCGTCTAGAAACCTAAAATATTCTAAGTAAACAAGAATTTATTTGTTTGATTTTTGTTTTAATTAAGAAAAATAATTAGATTAAATATCATAAAGTCTTTATTTAAAGAAAATAGTCAAAATATTTATTAAATTATTTACAAAATTAGTTTAATAAAAAAACTAATCTAATATTTTTGGTTATTTTTTCTGATTTTATGATTTAAAAAAAAAAAGATTTAAGATAAAAAACAAATAAAATAATTAAAAAAAATAAAATAGTGAAATTAAAAAAAGAAAATGACAGTAATGGGACTGAGGAGGTGTGAACCCAATTAGAGGGGTATGCTGCTGAATTTGTCAAAGCCCAGCCAGCCAGCCCAATTTCCCTTGCATGTGATTCAATGTGGAGCAAGCTTGGAGGTCCACCATGTACGTTTGAAGCTGGAGAATTTGATCTTGTGTTGATTGATCTGAGAGTGATGAGTTTGAGGCCTATGGTATGCGCGTTAGGCAAGCAACGCGTTGGATCTGGAAACAAATTGTTAGAAAAATAATATGCAAGAGGCAGGGGTCGAACCCCTGACCTCCCACACATGTACGCCTTCACGCCCTTCATTCCTGCCATCTGAGCCACTTATTTATTCCATTATACAAACAACAACAAAATAATATAATCCAAAATCAACGATTAAAAATTTAAGAAAAACGCGCACTACATTCTAATGGCCCAACCAGGTCATGCCATGCCATCATCTTCTTCATTGGCTGTCGTTTTAGCCCAAGAACTTTTACCTATGGACAAAACCGTCACTAAAGGACCTGCAAATTTCCAAGACTCGCAACAGGAAATATAAATTTAATGTACAGGTATGGACCAATTAGGTTTGATCTCGTGAGCACAACGGTACTCTTCTTTTAGCCCAATTTTACCTGTATTGGAAAACCCTAAAACAAACCTCAAAACCCTAACAATGGAAATTGGTCATATATGCGTCAAAACAAGCAATTAATCATTCACATACATTCTAAATACTCATACAAACATGAATGCATACTCAAATTTCATTTATAACGTGTGTATGATGAAAATCAAATTTTAAAAAAGAAGAGCAAATTGTGGTGATGTGAATGCTGATTCTGGATTGTTGCTGCGTGAGAATGATCCTGTTAGCTTCCAAATGTTCCCAAGAATCGATTGCGAATGTCCAAAGTCTTTGAATCTCTCTGTAGTCCAAAATCCAATTACCACTTTTTGTCAAAAAAATTGGAGTTTCGTGCGGCCTCTAGACTGTATGTATCCTCCTTTTAAGCTTGCAAATGTGATGTATACATAGAGGAGGTGGAGGAGACCATATAACATGGAAAGAATCTCAATCATAAAGCCATGATGAAGGACATTATCTCATTTTGAAAAATTGCCATAATTTTGAGATTTTATGCCATTTTCATATTTGGATGAACCTGGACAATCTTGGTACGAATTTATGGGCCTGAAACTGAATCAACACAAAAGCCCAATGGTCATGATCCAATCATTTGCTATTTTATATGATTTATCTTGTATTTGTGTAAATAAAAACAAAATAAATATGAATAAAATAGCTAAAAAAGGCAAATCAAGGCAAGAGTGAAATTAGAGGTCCTTTATAAGTTTAGGAAGATGTTTGAGTCCTAGGAAAACAATCCATTGCTTCAAAAGTTCAAACTTGCTCAATGCACCACTCTTGAAATTTCCAAATTTTCCCAACTTGGGCAAGCCATAACTTGCTCAATATTTATCTCATGATGATGATATTGTACTTTTTGGAAATCCCAAGATGTCTATTTAAATCCCTCTTTTGATGAATTTTGCATTTGAAGATGTTATCTTGATGTAAAAGGTCTTGGAAAAAGTGGCTTTTGTTGACTTTCTAAAAATGACCTATAATGTATGAACTTGTATCTTTCAAATGGTGCATTTATTGAACTTGATGGATGAAGAGAAGTTGTAGGTAATTGGATTCTCTTCAAAATGAGCTTTGGTTGGAAAATTTATGATAAAGTATGAGAAAGTTATGCTTGGTCAAAGTTTAGTTGACTTTTCCTATAGAAGTCCTAATTTGCCATTTTTGACTTTTGATGAATTAGGAGCATTTCTTGAGCAATCATGATCAAACCTTGATTAAATGATGGATATCACTTCAAAATGTTGATGTTGACCAAAAATCTTGAAGTTTGACTGTACATGGGCCACAATTGACTTTTGACCTAGCACCGTTGATTTTCCAATACTTGAGCAATTGACTGAGCAAACTTATTGTGCAAGGTATGAAATTTGGCATGGATTATCTTGAAGTCATATTAGGACCATGGGAAGCATTTAAGACCATTGTAGCTCAACCATCTTGATGAAAATTGAAACCCTATTTGAGGGTTCATTGCCTTAGGAGGAGAATTGTATGGTCAATTCTTGGTCATCCTTGAACAATTGGGGACCTCTAGAGGCATATCTTGAGTGAATATGAGAGGCAAATTTTTTGGATACAACAGCTTCCCCTGTTCAATATTCTTAAACCTGAAGATGTAGATTGGCTTGTCTGCCTTTCGTGATCTGAAGGTGAAAGATGATTGAACACTAGAGTGCCCAGAAATTTGCACTCGTCCAAAGTGAGACTGTTGGTGAATAATATCGGGAATGGGCTTACAGATGCCATTTGGAGAAGATGACAGAAGAGTGTCAGAGATGGGCTTAAAGATGCCATCTAGGGAGTATGACGGAGAGTCGTCAAAGATGGGCTTAAAGATGCCATCCCAAGTAGATGCTGACTTCGTAAGAATTCTCTTTGTGGGGATCCCTGTTCCTGCTGTCCGAGGAGGAGTCCACTGGGGAATTTTTTTTAGGGGAATAGAGTCTAGGAGCTTAGGTTGTCCATTACTCTATTGGGGAGTCATCTCTTGACTGAAGAGACAGAAGTGAACTGCTATCTGGTCAGGATCCAAGCTTCATAGTGACTTGCTGAGGATGATAAGGTTGACTGCTATCTGGTCGTATTCCAAGCTTCACAGCGACTTACTGGGGAAATGAGATTAAAATGTTATCTGGTCGTACCCCAGGCTTTGTAGTTTCTCCAACTTAAATAGAAATCAGAAAAAATTTAGTGTCGATTTAATGGAACCAGAAAAAGGTCTATCGGAAAAGAATCAGTAACAAATCAATGGTCAATTCGAGCTGAACCAGTAGAGGTCTTGATTTATCTTTGATTGGATAAGAATCAGAAAAATCTTAGTGTCGATTTAGGATGGCCTGATATCCATCACGTAGAAGGTAGAGTCGAAAGTCTTAGAACCTACTTTGATGGGGATATCCACCTCCCCGTGCATCATTCTCTTCGAACCATCAAAAGCCCTCACCACTATGTTTCTAGGCTTCAAGGTCAAACTTTCACAGTCTAGCTATCAAGAGCTATCTTAGGCAGCACGTTCAATGATGAACCAGTATCTACCAGGACATGGGCCAAAGTAGTGCCCCTGCACTCGACGGAAACATGCAGCACATCATTGTGTTTCCTCCTTCTAGGTGTTAGATCCGCATCAGAAAAACCCAAACCATTGTCAGCTGTCAAACTAGCCACACAATCTTTAAATTGGTCAGCTGAGGTTTCTTGTGGAACATGGGTCGTCTTAAGAAATTTCACCAGAACCTTCGCAAGAGCTTCGGAGCATAACAGTAAGGCTAGCATAGAAATTTTTGAAGGGGTTCGCCCCAGTTGTTCGACCACGTTGTAGTCGCTTTTCTTGACAATCTTCAAAATTCCTTCCATCTCCTTCTTGGAAACCTCTAGGATAGATACTGAATGTGACTTCGTCTGGACAGGCTCGACTAGTACGTCTTTTCCCTGAGTCTCGGTCGACTCGGTGATAAGGGTGTCAGCAGGGGTAATCACAGGAATTGTAGTAGTAGCATCAGCAGGAACAAATATAGGTAAGATCACAGAACCAGTAACATCTTTTGGAGGAGAACTCTCAGGGGATAACACTCTTCCACTTCTGGTTATTTTATTGGTTCTAACAATATTGCCAATGTCGGGATCAGACTTTTCAGAAACTTAGTCTTCATCAGCCAGCCAATCTTGCTTGACGCCGTGGTAGTAGACGTCACCCCCATAGTTCCAAGGAACAGTTTTGTCTAAGGAGTAGGGGATTGGCCCTAGCATAGTAACTCTTAGTGGAGTCACCTTCGGAACAGATGTAATCCTGACGGGTCTTTTGGTGGAGACCCTGGGAGGATTTGTGGAAATGGTTATTATTAAAACATCCTTGCACATAATGGTTGGAACAGGAGTCTTCTCAAACAAAATATCTATATCATCCATCAGGCGCTGAACACATGCCTTCAACAAATGACAACCAGCCAGTAGAGATAAATAGAGGTGGCAACCTTCGCCACAGCCCAGAAATAAACCGACATTTAACAGGTTCCTCTTGACGGTCAGGAGAGGAGTAACAAGTTCATCAACAGAAGTAACAAACACATCATCTTTAATAGCTTTAACACCATGGTCTTGCTTGGGAATATGAGTAGTGATAACATTTGGAATCTCAGGGGCGTCAAATTCAATTTCCTTTGCCTCGAGAAGGTCTTGCAGCTTGTTTTTCAAAGCCCAACAATTGTTGGTATCATGGTCTGAACTTTTTGAATGGTAAGCACAACGGGCATTTGGATTGTAGTAAGGAGAGGTGGTGTTGGGATTCTTTGGAATTTCCTTTAGCGTTACCAGATTAGACTTCAGTAAATGTGGCAAGACTTGAGATAGAGTCATGTTTATCCGGGTAAATTGTATTACCGGCCTTTTTGTTCTCAGTAGATTATTCCTTTGTTGGGTAGGTTCAGGCCTAGAGATCATGACAGCCCCTACCACTGGACGACGTTCAGTTCTGTCCTGATTTTTTTGATGGTACACAACACTAACCTCTTTCTTCCTAGTAAATGGCTTCCTTGCAGCACTGGAGGATGCATCCTTCTGGATCTTACCGCTCTTAATTCCAGCTTCCACTCTTTCTCCTGTCATAATTAATTCAGTAAAGTCGGCTGAGGAACTTCTAATCAGATGATTGAAAAATAGACCAGACAGGGAACCCAAAAACATATCCACTAGTTCCCTATCATACAGGGGAGGTTGGACTCTTCCTGCTAAGTCTCTCCACTTCTGAGCATAGTCCTTAAAGCCCTCGCTTGATCCCATAGACATACTTTGGAGTTGAGTACGGGTGGGAGGAAGCTCTACATTATACTGATACTACTTATAGAAAGCAACAACCAGGTCTTCCCAATTACGAATGTCGACCCTTTCCAGCTGGTAGAACCATTCTAATTGAGTTCTGGACAGACTATCCTGAAAGAAATGGACCCATAAGTCCTTGTCAGCAGTGTGAGGTTGGATCTTCCTCACATAAGATCGGAGGTGAATTTTAGGACATGAAACCCCCATCATATTTGGCAAACACTGGAACCTTGAAATTTTGTGGGATGAAAACCCCCGATACCAAACCCAGCTCTTCAAAGTCTAGACCCGATACCTTTCGGACCTCCATTGCATTCAGACGATCCTTAAGTTGTTTGTATTTTTCATCAGCGGGAGGATACTGCTCCTCATCATATTCAGTTCCACCATCGTATTCTATTGGACTGGAGTCCTCCTCTCTTGTTTCTTCTTCCTGACTGTTTCCTTCCTTTGATGAAGTTACCAGTTCGAAGGCTCGCTGCACTGGTCCTCTGTTCCTTGTTCCCAGATTCACTAACCCAGTTGCCTTCTTTGGCTTCTTCATTCCTTTAATAAGCAAGGCTTTCAGTTCTTCTTTCCCCTTGGTCAGAGCCATGATTATCTATTAGAACTGAGCATTCTGAGTCTGTAGATCCTTCATTGTTTGTTCTAAAGCCATTGCTGAAATAAACAACAAAGAGGATGAGAAACCTGCTTTGAAACCTGCTTATGAAATGATATGTATGATATATGTATGCAATGTTTTCAAGGATTTATAAGACTCAAATTTGCTTAAACAGAAAGAGAACAAACATTAAGATATTTTATTGATCACAATAATGCCTCTTGGGATTACAAAGGGAACAAAGCAACAATAAAATTCTCCAAGCAAAAGAAGACTCAAGTTTCCCATGGGCGCATCCTCTTTGGTGCAATGTAGGCATTTATATTCCTCTCCTCGTGAATAACTGGGTGAGCTCTAAAACTTTCTTCTCGTTGGCGTAGAATTGGGTTTCGAAAGTATCATGTTCTTCTTTGAGTGGGATCCAGGACCTTCGTAACTCCTCAAGATCAGTTGGCATGTCAGGATGAAGATCAATATAATGAGTGTCTCCTTCAGAAATTGGCTCCATAATCACAAATAAGATGGTGGGGTAAGGCATCATAATACATTGAACACGAGCTCGCACTCATTTGAGATAAGGCTCAAGAGGGATGGAATTCTTGTATCCCAATGCCTATCTATCAACTCTGTTTTTCATGCCCCAGGCTCGAATGAACCTCTTGCGATAACCCTGAACATCATTCTCATAGTCAAAGATGATTCCTTGGATGAGTGCATCATGAGGACCATCCCTTCTAGCATAACCAAATTGTCGCAGTGCTAAACAAGGATTATAAGTTATTCCTCCCCTAATTCCTAAGAGAGGGACATTAGGGAATTCCACACAGCGATCAATGATGGTGACACTCTCCAAGGACCGAGAACACCAATGAATATCCGAATGTGTAAGGGACATCAACCTATGAGACCATCTCATACCCTGATCATTCTTCAAAATAGACCAGGGTAGGTGCGAAATAAACTACCTATCCAATAGAGGAGTGCAACACAGAAGGGTACCTCTTCTCTTTAGAGTGCGAGTATGCAAAGAGTGTAGAATATCCCCAAGTAAGGTAGGCACCGGATTATGTGACAGAAAAACCTTAACCGTATTCACATATACGATTTGGTCCGTGTTAGGGAATATTACCATCCCATAGATGAGAAGGGACAACTCTTCTTCAAAATCTTGTAAATCCAGGCTATCCCAAAAATAGTGAGCTTTCTCAAATAGAAACATAGCTGGAAATCCTTGGACACTTCTTCCGGTTTCCCAGTTGCCACTACATCAGCCCGTTGCAAAGATAGAGCTTGAGCAATCTCTTCAGGCTTTGGGTCTCTTTCTGTACCGTTGAAAGGTAGCTGATTAAGGATAGGTACCCCCAATAATTGAGAAAATTCCTCCATAGTAGGCACTAACTGGTAATCAGGGAAGGTGAAGCAGTGGTGCAACTGGTCAAAGAACAGGAAGAGCACCTTTAACATTTATTCGTCCAGGGTTGCAGTGACCAAGTTAAGAAGTCGACCATACTTCTCAGGGAAGGGAGAGCTTTCAGGAATCCTTGATGCTAACTCTTTGAGTTGAGGATGCACTTTCACAAGGTTGATTTAGATAGTGTTCCTGCGAGCGGATGCCATATCCTACAAAATAGCACAAAGATAAGCCCTAGAAAATCCTTGAAATGGTTAGTATGATATGCCATGTTATAATGTCATGATTATGCTAAGTAACCACAAATATAACAAGCACAAGCAAATCACACAAAATACCTTAGGTTTAAGGCTTGCATGGATTTTAAGGTCATCCCTCTTGAAGTTGGATAGGTTCAACTTGTCCTATAAATAGTAACCGGGTTCTAAGGGATCTCAATATCACTGAACTTTCCCACAAGCTTCATTCGATAGGCGACTGACTCGCAACCAAACAAAACTCAGGAGTTAAGTCTCAATGAGTGTAGCATCGAGTATCTGCCGACTTTGGGAATACACCAAAGACGGCCATCTCGCTACGTCCTAATGGCCAAGTTGTTAATTTAAAGGTTCTAAGGTCAGTTGACGCTTTATGACACCATGCAGCGGCCCTGTATTCTCCTTGATTAACTCAAGGGCTACCGGTACCAACCAAAGTGTCGCATCAGCGTAGCCATCGCTTCAACCGTGTCGGTATACCCCACACAGTTTCCACGATCTATTTCTTCTTACCTTAAAGGTTTCCCCAGATCCGGGTGTAGGGTCTATAGTAACCCAAACAATCCCTTAAAAGTAAAGAAAACAAACAAGCAAACAATTTAGAAATGATCTAGACCCTAAGATAAACCCCACTTTATTTAATGTCCCCAGCAGAGTCGCCATTTCTGTGATACGGTGGCATAACCGACTGTTTAATATTGGTTTGTGTTTTTTGTTTTCAAATGTCGCGGTAAGTAAGAGTCTCCACTGACTTTTCTTTTATCCAAGTTAAGGAAAGGGTGAAAAGAACAGAAAAATACTTTTTTTCAAGATTTTATGAGTAAGGGGGGTAGATTATGGAAAGGGAAGGTATTAGCACCCTTTCCATCCATGGTTTTCCATGGGCTCTTAGGTACTTTCTCATTTTTGAAAAATGTTTATGTGTTTGTGGTTTTGAAAGTTTTCCATTTGCTTTATGGTAACTCTTGTATCAGTCTTCAAGAGTGTGATAAAGTGTTTTTGAAAAGTATTTTAAAAAGTGTGTAAGTGTGAAACTTTTTTTTTGAGCAAGTACTAAAAAGTCATCTACCTACTCAAAAAAGGACGTTCTTTTCCTCCTTTCCTTTAGATAGCACTACCCTGCTATTAGTGAGTAGGTAGCCCTATCGTTGGATGTTGAAGGACTATCGAAAGGGACGTTATGGTCATTGAAGGTACTGGTAAGGATATCTTACCATTCGAAGGGACTGTCATCATATAGGCAACATCGAGGGACGTTTAGAGACCATGATCTTTTATGATGACTCTTATACCACGGGTCTTTGCTAAGATATCCATACGTTTGAGGGACATGACCATTTCCGAGGCAACCGAGTGAGGAATACCCTAAGGATGCAAGTGTGAGAAGTGTGTTTTTTCCAGTTATATTATCTTGTAGTTAGTGATCTACGATTAATTTGATTAAATTTTTCATACACCCCTACTTACTAACAATTATATACAAGCATACAAAAAATATAAAAAGAGAGAAATAAAGGTTCCTACGCTATTACAAGGCTTTGGCGTAGATACATAATAATGGGCGATAAATAAAGTACGGAATTTAAAAATGCCGGAATTAAAGTCCTAAACTATTACAATTGTGATCAGTTACAGTATAATATAAAATGCGCGCGTGAAATATAGAAGCGTCTAGAAACCTAAAATATTCTAAGTTAACAAGAATTTATTTGTTTGATTTTTGTTTTAATTAAGAAAAATAATTAGATTAAATATCCTAAAGTCTATTTAAAAAAATTATTTAAGAGAAATAGTCTAAGTTTTGTTTGTTTTTTATTATGAAAAGAAATAATTAAATCTGATGAAACCCTAAATTCTACTTCATTTTTATTTAAAGAAAATAGTCAAAATATTTATTAAATTATTTACAAATTTGTTTAATAAAAAAACTAATCTAATATTTTTGGTTATTTTTTCTTATTTTATGATT
This sequence comes from Vicia faba, assembly GCA_948472305.1. Taxonomy (NCBI): domain Eukaryota; kingdom Viridiplantae; phylum Streptophyta; class Magnoliopsida; order Fabales; family Fabaceae; genus Vicia; species Vicia faba. The sequence goes on along the minus strand of OX451735.1, from coordinate 679,120,207 downwards.
TAAAAAAAGATTTAAGATCAAAAACAAATAAAATAATTAAACAAAATAAAATAGTGAAATTAAAAAAAGAAAAGGAAAGTAATGGGCTTGAGGAGGTGTGAACCCAATTGGAGGGGTATGCTGCTGAATTTTTCAAAGCCCAGCCAGTCAGCCCAATTGCCCTTGTGTGTGATTCAGTGTGGAGCAAGCTTGGAGGTCCACTGTGTACGTTTGAAGCTGGAGCATTTGATCTGGTGTTGATTTATCTGAGGGTGATGAATTTAAGGCCTATGGTATGCGCGTTGGGCAAGCAGCGCATTGGATTTGGAAACAAATTGTTAGAAAAATAATATGCAGGAGGCAAGGATCGAACCATGACCTCCCACACATGCACGCCTTAACTCCCTTCATTCCTGCCATCTGAGCCACTTATTTATTCGCTTATACAAACAACAACAACAACAACAACAACAACAAAATAATATAATCCAAAATCAACGATTAAAACTATATTTCAGAAAAATGTGCGCGTCATTCAAATGGCCCAACCAGGTCATGCCATGCCATCGTCTTCTTCGGTGGCTGTCGTTTTAGCCCAGGAACTTTTACCTACGGACAAAACTGTCACTAAAGGACCTGCAAATTTCTAAGACTCACAACATGCAATATAAATTTAATGTTAAGGTATGGATCAATTGGGTTTGATCTTGTGAGCACGAAGGTACTCTTCTTTTGGCCTAATTTTACCTGTATTGGAAAACCCTAAAACAAACCTCAAAACCCTAACAATGGAAATTGGTCATATATGCATCAAAAAAAGCAATTAATCATTCACACACATTCTAAATACTCATACAAACATAAATGCATACTCAAAATTCATTTATAATGTGTGTATGATCAAAATCAAATTTTAAAAAAGAAGAGCAAACTGTGGTGATGTGAATGCTAATTGTGGATGCGTTGTTGCGTGAGAATGATCCTGTTAGCTTCCAAATGTTCCCAGGAATCGATTGCGAACGTCCAAAGTCTTAGAATCTCTCTGTAATCCAAAATCTGATTGCCACTTTTTGTCAAAATTTTGGAGTTTCGTGCGGCCTCTAGACTGTATGTATCCTCCCTTTAAGCTTGCAACGTGATGTATACATAGAGGAGGTGGAGGAGACCAGATAACATGGAAAGAATCCCAATCATAAAGCCATGATGAAGGCCATTATCTCATTTTGAAAAATTGCCATAATTTTGAGATTTCATTCCATTTTCATATTTGGATGAACCTGAACATTCTTGGTACTAATTTGTGGTCCTAAAACTGAATCAACACAAAAGCCCAATAGTCATGATCCAATCATTTGCTATTTTATATGATTTATCTTGTATTTGTGTAAATAAAAACAAAATAAATATGAATAAAATAGCTAAAAAAGGAAAAGCAAGGCAAGAGTGAAATTAGAGGTCCTTTATTAGTTTAGGAAGATGTTTGAGGCCTAGGAAAACAAGTCATTGCTTCAAAAGTTCAAACTTGTTCAATGCACCACTCTTGAAATTTCCAAAATTTTCCCAACTTAGGAAAGTCATAACTTGCTCAATTTTTATCTCATGATGATGATCTTCTACTTTTTGGAAAGCCCAAGATGTCTACTTCAATTCCTATTTTGATCAAATTTAATTTTGAAGATGTTATCTTGATGTAAAAGGTCTTGGAAACAAATGGCTTTTGTTGACTTTCTAAAAATGACCTGTAATGTATGAACTTGTATCTTTCAAATTGTTCATTTATTGAACTTGAGGGATGAAGAGAAGTTGTAGGGGATTGTAATCTATTAAAAATTAGATTTGGTTGGAAACATTTTGATAAAGTATGAGAAAGTTATGTTTGGTCAATGTTTGGTTGACTTTTCCTATAGAAACCCTAATTTGCCATTTTTGACTTTTGATAAATTAGGAGCGTTTCTTGAGGAATCATGATCAACCCTTGATCAAATGATGGATATCACTTCAAAATGTTGATGTTGACCAAAAATCTTAAAGTTTGACTGTACATGGGCCACAATTGACTTTTGACCTAGCACAATTGATTTTCCAATACTTGAGCAATTGACTGAGCAAACTTATTGTGCAAGGCATGAAATTTGGCATGGATAATATTGAAGGCATATTAGGACCATGGGAAGCATTTGAGACCATTGGAGCTCAACCATCTTGATGAAAATATAAACCCTAGTTGGGGTTCATTGTCTTAGGAAGAGAATTGTCTGGTCAATTCTTGGTCATCCTTGAGCAATTGGGGACCTCTAGAGGCATGTCTTGAGTGAAAATGAGAGGGAAAGTTTTGGGGTACAACAATGTGGATGATCAAGCATTCTTCTAGACTGTGATGTGGATAAAGTTGCAACATGTATTTGTATCTTTCACATGCTTCGAAAAGAGATTCACTTTCCATTTGTTTAAAACCATTGATATTGGCTCTTAGCATAGCCATCTTACTCGGTGAAAAATATCACGCTAGGAAAACTCTTTTCAACTCCCTCCATGTGGTAATAGATTTGGATGACATAGACTGGAGCCAATCTCTAGCTATATCTCGTAATGAGAAAGGGAAAAGACGTAGTCTTATTGCTTCGGGGCTGACACCATTTTCTTTTACTGTCTGCGTACTGCACAAACACGAACAAATGTAAGTTCGGGTCATCTGTAGGACATCCCAAAAACTGATTTTGTTGGACAGCTTGTAGCAATGAAGGTTTTAACTCAAAATCGTTCCGAGTGATAGCGGGGGAAGCAATACGGTTGTGAGGTTCCTCCTGCGATGGGGAAGCATAATCCTTCAAAGGACGATTTTGGGGTCCTTCAGCCATTCTCGGTTCAGGTTCAGGAAGAGATAATTTGGGAAGATTGAATTCAGAAAGGTTGTACTTAATTTGGTATTCTCTAATTCGGCGTCTTATACTAACAAAACGCTCGACCTCGTCGATTGGTTACTCCAATTCTTCACCTTGAGTTGCCTTCGTCTATAGTGCGTAAAAACGGAATCACAATATTGACTAAATCAACCCCTGGAAATAGCGCCAAAAACTTGATCGCGGCTTTAAGAGTCTATTGGGTGTAGTGACTGCAAGTGCACAGTCTAATCGCGTAGTTTTAAAAGATATTGAACCCACAAAGATTGATAATCAAACTACTGCTATCTAAAGTCATTGTGTAAAGCTAAGGCTAATGATTAATCTTGGGTTTTGGGTGAGATAAAAGTAAAATTAGATTTAAATTAAATATTCGATAACGGGACACCGATATATAATATGTCGAACTTTAGGGGTTCGGTAAGTCATTGACATAGCTTTGAGTATTAAAACACTATTTCAGTAGAAACTATCAATTTAAAAACCTTTATGTCACACTCTCGTGATTATTGATTCAAACTATATTATTAAATTTAAATTCTTGCTCTCGCCGTCTCGTTTAAAATATAAAAATACTTTTTAAAAACATATAGAATCTAATTAATCCTAAAGTGCTCTCGCTGTGTTTAAAACTAATGCTCGATTACCACTATCTAGTTAAAATCTCAAACTCTCGTTATGTCGATTTTAACCTTCATTTGTCTTTTACTCTTGTAACAAAACAATTTTAATATTAAATGTTGGAAACCAAACCAGAAAAGTATTTTATAAATGTCTATGCCAATTCATTACCGAACCCCTTCGATTTTATGACCTTACATACTGGTATCAGGTAAATTAGCCATACATATTATTGAGTACCAATACAAATTTACAGTGAACAAACAATAACATAATAATGATTATTAAGTATAAAATTATATATATAAATGAAATAAGAACCTAGAATTGATAAACAAAACTGAAATTAATGTTAAACTTCTAGTGCCAAGTACAATCCTCCACATATGCCGGCAGGATTTGCTTTATGGAAAAAAATAACTTGACTGCAACAAAAATATAAACTAAAACTAAGTCTGAAGAATGCTAATAAAATCTACTCGTGCAATAGCTCCCCGATGTGGAAAATTATTGCTAATTCAGGTGGGGAAGTATCTGCTTAAAATTTCTAAAACAATGGTTCTGAACTATGAGAAAATTGAACAAAAGTGTCGTCATTTTTGCTGCCTGGTTGCTTCCTTTTTATAGCCTACTTGTAACTTCCGTTAGAGAAGATTTAGGAGTCGTGTGGCAATCAGAAGACCCGGCTTCTCCAAATAATCAGGGACATGGTCATCATGGAGTGGAGCATAATACGGACTCAGTTGTTGCGGTTGAGAGAATATAGGAGCTTCGATGCAGACGTGGAGAGAACCATGCAATAAAATTACAAATTGTGGCGAGGGGCATGCCTTGTGTACCATGGAGAAAACAAGTCAAAGTTGTGGTGACCGTAACACGTGTGTGCCGAAGGGCACACATAATTTCAAGGTGTGGCGACCGGCTAGAGGCTGTGACGACCGACACAGTCCTCTTTCATGAAATTTCCTTCTATTTTCTGCTACAATGTCATTTTCAACTCATTTCTTTGATATTTCTTCCTCTTTTCTCAAGCAAGTCTTGTGGAATATAAATACCTGAAACACACTTAAAATACCAACATAATGCAACATAATTAATAGAAAATGGTAACATCATTTATGCTAATTGAGTCAAATATGCGATGTGTTTTCGTGTTATGAAACCTTTGAGGGTAAACCCTATGTATGCTTTGTGGCATAAATTGCAATGGCTTAAGCCTGTTCTAAAGAACTTGAATTTCCATACTAATGATGTAAATACGAAGATTGCTAAAGTATGGCAGGACCTTCTCTTAGCAGAAAATGATATTATGAGCAATAGATTTGATAGTCACAAGATTGAAGAGATAAAGAAGCTGACTGAGGAAGTTATTAACTGGAAACAGATGGTGGAAAAGTTAATGCTGCAGAAAAATAAAATGTATTGGTTGAAGATGGGTGATGGAAAAATGTGTTTTTCCATGCCTATCTTAAAACCAAGAAGAATAATAGAAGTATGAGGTTCCTTCAGAAAAAGGATGGCACCATTCTTTCCCAGTAAAAAGATATTAAACGTGAAGTAAAGGAGTTTTATAGAAATCTTATAGGGGCTAACATTCATAACTTGACTCATGTAAACATTGATGTCATGAGAAATGGTAGTCAAATCAACATGAATCAGAGGAATTTCTTGATTAGAAAAGTGGTTGTTAAGGGGATTGAAAAAGCCTGTCAGGGTATTGGTGATTTAAAAACCTCTGGGTAGATAGTTATGGTGGCAAGTTTTTAAATTTTGTTGGCCCATAATACACAAAGATGTCATAGCAGCTGTGATGGAATTTTTTGATAAAGGTAGAATCTATATTCCTTTCAATAAAACAGTAGTTACCCTGATTCCCCAAAATGACCAAGCTAAAGGTGTAAATGATTATAGTCTTATTGCAGGGTGCACTACTTTCTACAAAATAATATCTAGGATTATCACTACCAGATTGGGTATGGTGTTGCAGGGGACTGTGAGTCTTAGCCAAATTGCTTTTATTCCAAGCCAGAATATTCATAATCATATTATGCTAGCTTATGAGCTTATAAAGGGGGTATACTAGGAAAAGTGGTACTCCCAGATGTATGCTCCAGCTGGACCTCCAGAAAGCTTATGATATGGTTGATTGGAGGGCTTTGGAGGTTATTATGTCTAAGATAGGCTTGCCTGCAAAATTCATAAATTAGACTATGGTTGCAGTCAAAATTGTTACTTATGAGTTAAATATTAGTGGTGATCTAAGTGATACAATGCAGGCTTGCAGAGTTGTTAGGCAAGGAGATCCCTTACCCCATTGCTTTTTGTTGTTATCATGGATTACTTGAACATGTTGTTGGATAAAATGCATAATAACCAAAATTTCAATTACCATGCAAAGTGTGAAAAGTTAGGGCTCATAAACCTAACTTTTGCAAATGATGTCTTATTATTCTATAGAGGTGATGCAAAATCTATGGAAATGTTAATGGAGATTATTCATAAATTTTCTGCCTCTACTGGTTTAGTTATCAATCCTTGTAAGTGTAATATCTTATATGGTGGTTTTGAGGATGGTATAAAACATGAGTCGCAGAAGCTTACCAGTTTTGAACAAGGGAATCTTCCAGTTAAATATTTAGGAGTTCCCCTTACTATAAAGAAGCTCGCTATTAACCATTATTTTCCTTTGATTGATAGGATTGTGTGATGGGTTAGACATTAGACATCAAGACTTCTTAGCTATGCAGGGAGGATCCAACTTGTCAAAAGTATATGTTTTGCTATAACACATTATTGGATGCAATGTCCCACAAAGACAAGGTGGTTTGAATATCATCAATTTGTCTTTTTGGAATAGGGTTGTTATGCTCAAATGCCTCTGGAACTTGTGTAGAAAAATTGATACTATGTGGGTTAAGTGGATCCACATGTACTACTTAAAGGGTAGTAATGCGATGGATGCTTTAAGAGGGACAAATTGGTCTTGGGTGATAAATAACATCATGAAGCAAATAGGAGTTACAATTCATGTTGCTATAATCTGGGATAAAATGTTGATGAGCAGTAAATTATCTATGAATGTCATGTATAAAGCTATGATTGATAATGGGAATCAGGTTTCTTGGAAACACTTGATCCGTAAGAATAATGCGAGACCTAGAGTTGTTTTAAACTTGTGGTTGATTTGTCATGGTAATTTGGAAACTAAAGATAGACTTAAGAGGTTTTGGATGATTCAAGATAGCATTTGAAACTTGTGTCGGGAAGCTGGTGAATCAATTAGCCATTTATTCTTCGAATGCAGAAAGACTATCTCTATCGGGAAGAGTATTCTTAGGTGGCTGGAAATTCATCATGAATCTTTGTCGTGTCATGATAAATTACCTTAGTTTTTGGCTTCAACAAGAAACTTGTCATTTTTTCTCTTAACTTTCCAACACAAATCAGAATGCGCAAAAAGGCGTCTCGTAGCTCTCGTTATGATATGCACAATAAAGAGGTATCAAATAACCGCTAAAGCTAAAAATAAAATTCGAAAATAGATTAAGGGTAAAAATAAACTTAAACCTAAAAACATAATAAAATAGTAATATAAACTAGAGAAATGCCTAATTACAATCATACAAGAATGTGCATCAAAATGCACTTATTAGAAATCTCAATGAATACTAACATATTTTATTGCTATGGGAAAAATTCGGATTGTCTTAATTGAATATCATAATATTTTTTCTTAATTTCATTCTTTTTATTATTAGCAGACTTTATATTGTTCTTGATCGATGTATTTTATCTATTTTGTCGAAAAACACTTGTATTTAAGAGCACAAGGGATGCTAACTCAATACAAAAGGAAAGGCGACCTAACAAGGTCCCAAAACCAACAAAAAACTAAGGAACTGCAAACCAACATACATCATCGAATTGTCGAACCAAATGTGACGGACAAAATCACCACTGCCCTTGGATAAGATAGATAACCAATCACACCCAAGCTTATTAATAAAAAGTAAAGAGCCAACACCACTCCAAACCCCATTGTCAAAACTCATCTTATTTCTACCTATCCAAACACACTAAAACCCAAAATAAGGTTACAAACGATGGTAAAACCGACGCAGATAACAACATCAAAACATCTCCCGAATCACAACCTCCCACCTCTAAAAACCCCACATTCCAATCCAAATAAGAACCTCTTTCCAAAGCTTTGCCAGCTTAATACAACCAAAGAAAAAGTGGTCCAACGATTCTTCCTCTAACTCACAAAGAGGACAAAAATTGTCACTACCAACAAGCACCACTCCCCTACGGCATAATTAAAGTCTAGTTGGTAAAGTGTTGGATAAAAATCTTCAACCAAACAACTTAAACATGCAAGGAATATGAGATTTCCATAACCTATCAAGCTCAAGATGTTTCCTCTCATCCAATAAAATAAAATTAGAGAATCTCAATGAATAAATCCACATATAACCGTTTTTAACAGAGAAGCCCTCCACATTCCTCCACCAAACCAATTTATCCTCCAACTCAGGGATTGGTTTGACACCTAACAACAAAAAAGTAAGATCCAACCACTCCTCCACACACTCTTCCACTAAAATATTTTCCTCAACACCTAAATCCCAATGCTAATTATCTCCTTCCCAAAAAATCATATATGCGTTAGAAGGCAGAGTAGAAGAAGAACAAACATCGAATAAAAAATGGTAAAATACCTTCAGAGGTGTGGTACATAACCTAGGAATGTCCCAAAAGATAAATTATTCACCATTTCCCAACTTACAAGAGATGCTACCAGCAAACCAAGGAACCCCATGAATAGCAAGACCACAACACGCCCGCACATCCCTCCACCAAAGAGAAAAATTTGCCTCTACCTTCTTAGAAGTGTTCCCCACCAAAGCCTCTATAGAACCCCCTATATCCAAACCAAAGTATGTCCTTCCACACCACTTTATTATCCAACAAGAACCTCCATCCCCTCTTACCAATTAAGGAAAGGTTAAAAATCTAAATATTTTTAACACCAAGACCTCCATCCTCCACCAAAAGGAAAATATTCTCCCAACTAACCCAACATAATTTCCTCTCACCATCACCATACCCCCATAAAAATCCCCTTTGTATCTTTACAATCTCCTCATAAATACAATTGGGAGTTTTGAAAAAAGAAAGCACGAGGTTCGAAATATTATTGAGCACCGAAGTTAACAAAGTAACTTTTCCTCCCAAAGAAAGATGTTTTCCACTCCACACACCTAATCTCTTATGCAACTTATCAATAACACCATGCCAAGTCTTTTTCTGCCTATGGTTAGCTCCAATCGGAAGATCCTAAAACAAAAAAAGGAAGCTTTCCCACTTGAGAATTTAAGAAAGAAGAAGCCGTATGCAACAAGAGAGAATACAAGTGCACTCCATACAAGTTACTTTTATTCAAGTTAATGCATTGTTGTACCCCAAAATTTTCCCTCTCATTTCTCAAGAATTCTTTCACAAGATCTTCTATGACATCAATTTTGCAGCACTAATACATCAATTTAGGTTTGGAATTGGCACAAGGGCAAAATGGTCAATTGCATACTGAAAAGTCAAACTTTAAATTTTGGATCAAAATCAAGTTTCAAGAATCATATTTCATAAAGGCATGTTAGAATATGAAGTTTGTTTCATTAAGAAAGTCAAAAGTCAAATTATGTTGATAAAGTCAAGATTCTAAATACTTAGAAATTTTTCTAAGTGTTTAGGAAATATGAAAAGTTCAGAACTTCTGACCAGATTTTCATCATGATGCAAGTTGATTCTGGACGAACATCTGACACAAGAGTTGTAGATTGCAATGAGATCTAAAACATTTCATAATAGAACTTCTCCTTGAAATGTTGGAATTTCAAGTTATAAATCTTTGAAGACACGTCCATAGAACTGAAGCACTCAATAAATTTTGGGCCTTTCCAAGACAAAATTTGGTTAGAACTTCTGGACCAGTTTTCGTGAAGGTTCAATCAGAATTTGCAAGAGTAATTCAAAGAGGGTCTACAAAGCGTGCTACAAGCTTTTGGGAAATTCTGAGAACTCCTTTAGAACATGCTGGAACAGGGAGATTCAAATATCAGAAGTTGGATGTTCGTTCTAGGTTACGTTGATGCTGAACTTCTGATCCAGATTAAGCTATGATACATAATATCATATTACAGGTTTTCTGTTTTGATAAATTTCATCATCATTTAATGCTCACACCCACTTTTGAGTCTTTATCCAAAGGATTTTCGCATGCGTGACATAGAAGTATCATTGTTGTCCTTGAAAAGCAAACTTTTGTACAAGTTTATGCTGGGCCCATGCTTTGCTTTTGCTTCTGAGGGTAATTTTCCTTAATTCATGCTTACAAATCCAGCTTAGGCGCGGCTAAAAGCTGATAACCACCTTACTTTGTGCCTTGAACCATACTTGTTTGAACTTGCTTCAAGAACAAGTCAGCGCCCTAGTGTATGATGGTTGTACTTTTGACTTCTCCAAGCTACTAAATCCTTGCCTATAAATTGAACTTCATTTGCAACTATAAGGAGGTCGAGAATTTTAAAATTAGCCTTGAAACCTTGCTGAAATTTCAAGTAATTGGAAACTAAAAACATAAACAGAAAAACCTGCTAAGCCTCTGTTTCTTTTAACACCCAAACGCTAACTTCCTTGCACATCTCTTGGCCAAATCACCCACTCAGTTTCTAACGCATATTTAGAAACAATCCCAACTTCTATTTACAGACTGCAATACAATCTCCACCAACTTCCATTTCAAAAAAAAATCAGAACTTTGCTTCTTGGCTGTTCTAGAATTTCTCAGCCATTCATAACTCAAGTTAAAGGTTGTTCTAGCCTTTTGAGGACGTGAAAAAGCTAATCAGAACATCACAGCAGCCAGAACTAGGCTCTAGTTCACAGAATATTTTCCAGCTTCAAGGTAAGCTTATGTTGATTCTCATCACATTACTTAGGCATTGATAGGCTTGCATGTTCAAAAGTACAATATAGACATCCTGACTTTGATGCTCTACATATTCATAAAAATTATGTATTTTTTTCCTAAGTAGAGAGAATCTCAACTCATAACTTCTTGAGGAAATTAATATTAAGATTCAGGATTAGCAAAATCATGCTTGTTTCTGATTTACAGTTCTGATGCTTTATGTTTCTGAAACCATGATGAAACCTGCCATAACTTCTATGTTTGTATTTCCTGATTTGTTGAGAAATGGCTAAGTTGAAGATGCTCTGACTAACGTGGAAAAGGAGATGAAATTCATCATCAGAACTTACTTCATAATATATGTTTATGTTTTTACTTCTAATACCGGATGTATAGCCACCCCAGTGGTAGAGAGCGCATGCATAAAACATTAGTATTAAAGGTCCTGAGTTCTAGCCCCAGAAACACCCTTTTCATGTTTATCTCCTGACATTTTTTACCCCATTAGTTGGATCAGAACTTCTAGGTAAAACCCCTCCCATTTGTTTGTCAAAACAGTGACTCTGAATCAGAACTTCCAGACTCTCAATAACCAGAACTTCTGACCTTCCAGTAACATTAGAACTTCTAGGCATCCAGTTGCATCAGAATTTCTAGGACTCCCCTTGTCCCCAGCAACCCTGGAACTTTAGTGTACCCGGACCCAGAACTTCTGATCGTCCCCTTTATTGCTAACATTTTCCTTCTGACATGCAGTGCATCAGAGTAAGAGCTTCTTATTTCTGCAACGTGCTGATTCTGACCCCTTTTCATCTTATTATTTTTATCATCATTTTATTTTCATTAATCAAAACCCTAAAAAATACTTTATATTCATGCACTTTGTTTTATTTTCTTTTAAAACAAAAAAGACTAAAAATATTTTTCTAAACCAATTTACTTCCTTCTCTTAACAAACACAAAACAAGTCCATTTTATATTTCTTGTATATTATTTCAATATGGTTGTAATAGATAATTGGGACTTTAATTTCTTGCAATCCCCATTTGTAAATTTGTACACCCCATCCCCTAATGATTGTAATAGCGTAGGACTTTAATTTCTGTAATTTATCGCTTTCATATAAATGCTAGTAAAGTAGGATTTGTATGGGAAGATAAAAACTACAAGTAGACAACCCATAATCAAAGACTAAATGCATGAAAATCAAACACACTATTCACACATGCACCCCTAGGGTTAACTACACTTGTTGCCTAAAAATGGTCATGTTATGCATGTGAGACGTCCTAGCAAAACAAATACAAGATCATGGTCCCTCGATGACGCCACGAATGTTGCCTTTCAAATGATCTTAGTCCCTCAAGGAAAATGCTAAGATATCTCACAACATTGTTATCATGACTATACGATGACCCACACCTGTCCCTTTACAGCCAAAGATAAGGCTTCTTACCAATCAATGGTAAGATATCAATATCTAAAGGAAGAGGAAAAGAACAAAGACTTTTGAGTAGGTAGAAACGTTCCTAGTTGCTTGCTAATTTTCAAAAAAAACAAACATCCTTGCAAACACACACCAAACACTTTCAAAACATGAAATATTTTCTAAAAGTCCAACACTTTGTATACGTTCTTATAAGACGAGAACCATTGCAAAGTTTGCCTAAACGAAGGCGCCTTTTCAAAAATACTTTCAAAAACCACCACAAAGCACATTTTCAAACAAAGCAAGTGATTTAGCAAGAAACTAAGAGCCCATAGATAACTATGGATGAAAAGGGTGTTAATACCTTCCCTTTTCATAACCTACCCCCCGAACTCAAGAAATAATCTCAAAGGTCTTTCCTGTTCTTTTCACCCTTTCATTATTTGGATAAAAGAAAAGTTAGTGGCGACTCTTGCTAACCGCAACAATTGCAATCAAAAGCAAAACATCCCAAGTCAGTTCTCCCACCATATTACAGAACTGGAGACTTTGCTGGGGATTGTAGCTAGTGGGGTTACCTTAGGGTTAGATCACCTTTATTTTCTTTCATTGTTTGACTTGCTTGCTTTACATTTTGGTTCCTTGTTTGGGCTTATTTTGATCCTCTACCCGGATCTGGGATACCTTATAGGTAAGTAGCAATACATTGTGGAAACTATGTGAGGTATACCGACATGGTCTAAGCAATAGCTACGTTAGTGTGACACATTTGTTGGTACCGGTAGACCTTGAGTAGTCAAGGAGAATATGGGGCCACTGTGTGGTGTCATGAAGCACTAATTGACTTTAGAACCTTTACTTGACAAACTTGGCCATTAGGAAGTAGTGAGATAGCCGGCTTTGGTGCAGTCTGAAGTTGGTTGATACTCGATACTACGGTCATTGAGATCGGACTTCTCGGGATATTTCAGTCGCCATTAAAGAGGTTTGTGCTGAAATAATGCCCGATAAGAAAGATCAGTGATATTGAGATCCCTTAGATCCCGGTTACTATTATTAGGACAACTTGGGTCAACTAAACTTCAAGAGGGTACTTACCTATAAGACTCCATGCAAGCCTAAACCTAAGGACTTGTTTTCCTTGTATGTATAGGCTTACTTGTACATAACATCATAAACATCATAATATCATAAGCATTCTCACTAACCATTTCAAGGATTATTGGGATTTATCTTTGTTCTGTTTTGTAGGACATGGCTTCCATCCGCAGGAATACTATCATAGTCAATCTCGTAAGAATTCCTTCTCAAATCAAAGAATTAGCATTGAGGGTCCATGATAATTCTTCATTTACCGAAAGACATGGTCGCCTCCTAAACTTGGTTATCTCGAGCACTGATGAAGATATGATAAAGGTGCTTTTCCAGTTCTTTGACCCTTTACACCATTGCTTCACCTTTCCCAATTACCAGCTCGTACCTACTATAGAATAATTTTCTCAACTCTTGAGGATTCTCATTCTCAATAAACTACCTTTCAACGATACGGAAAGAGATCCAAGCCCCTAAGAGATTGCCCGAGCGCTACACTTGCAACAATCTGATGTCACGACTAACTGGGAAACAAGGAGTGGTGTCAGAGGGTTCTTAGCAAAGTTCTTGTTGGAGAAGGCTCAAGATTGTTAGAACACTCTGGATTTACAAGCTTTTGAAGAAATATTAGCCCTTCTCATCTATGGAATGATTTTATTTCTAAACCCTGACCAACTTATAGATGTACATGCTGTCAAAATCTTCATGTCTTGCAATCTTGTGCCTACTTTGTTAGGAGATATCCTACATTCTCTACACTCTCGCACTATGAGGAAGAGAGGGACACTGATGTTTTGCACTCCTCTTTTGGCTATATGGTTTGTCTCATATCTCCCTCAGTTTGTGTTGAAGAACGAGCAAGGTTTGAGATGGTCCTATAGGCTGATGTCACTCAGACACTCGGATATTCACTGGTGTTCTCGGTTCTTAGAGAACATTACTATCATCGACCATTGTGTGGAATTCCCTAATGTCCCTTTATTTGGAATTATGGGAGGTATCACTTACAACCCTTGCTTGGCTTTGCGACAGTTTGGGTATTCCCGGAGAGATGGTCTGCATGATATGCTCATCCAAGGAGTAGTATTCGACTACGAGAGCGACGATCAAGGCTATCGTCAGAGGTTTGTATGAGCTTAGAGGATGGTAAACAAAGTGGACAGTAAAACATTGGGACATAAGAATTCCATTCCCCTTGAGCCTTACCTTAGGTGGGTACGAGCTCGTGCTCAAAAGTTGGTAATGCCTTACCCCTCCATCCTACCTATTATCGTGGAGCCTGTTGCTGAAGGAGAAGTCTCGTATACTGTCCTCCATCCCAACATGCCTACTTCTCTTGAAGACTTATAAAAGGTTTGGATTCAGTTAAAAGAAGAACGAGACACCTTCGAAGCTCAATTCTACGCTAGCGAGAAAAGGGTTCTGGAGCTTACAAAACAACTCCATGAAGAACAAAGCTTGAACGCCTGCCTTGCACCAAAGAGGATGTGTTCGACCTTTTTATCTTTGAAATTTACTTTGTAAGCCCAAGAGGCACGTTGTAACCATTTTGAACTAATTAATGAAAATTGACATTTTTTCATTCTTTGTTTAGACAAATTTAAATTTCATAAATCCTTGAAACCATTTGCATACATATTTTTCACGCATCATAATATAACAGGTTTCTCCCGCACAAGTATCTCATCTGATTACTGTTTATTTCAATAGAGATGGCCTTAGAACAGCAAAGACATCCAGACTCAAAACACTCAACTTCAAGAGATATTCTTGAACCTATCCAAGGGACAAGAAGAGGTGAAGGAGCTCCTCACTAGGGGCATGATCATGGGGAATCCTAAGCACAATAAGAATGACCAGTTGGAACGGCTACAAACTGAAATGGAAACAATGAAAGTCCAGATAACGGGACAACTGGTGGGCCAGATGGCTCTCATCCAAAATTTATCTCGGGGATAAGAAGAGCTAAGGACCCTTGTCAATAAACTTCATCAATATGGTTACAATTGTATGAAGCAAACGGTCAAGATTAGGGATCAAGTCACTACCCAGCCCCCCATAAGGAAAGAGGCCGATTTGGTGGAGGGTAGACCTTCCCAATGTGCTGCCACGTCACGAGTCCAACAACCACCCTGTCAACAAAGAAAAAGTAATCAGAGTAAACGGGTCCCATCTGGTAGGCAATTAACCAAACTCGACATGCCAATATCGCAAGTCTTGCAACACTTGTTGGAGCTGAATTTGGTCATGTTGAGAGATCCTCCTAGGAATATCAGCACCTTCACTCCTAGCTATCATCCTGATGCAATATGTACATACCATTTTAATAATCTTGGCCATGATACGAATATTTGTTGGGCTTTGAAAAATAAGATCCAAGACTTAATTGATTAAGGAATGCTAGAGTTCACACAATATGGACAGACAAAATTCGTTTGCCGTCCCTCAAAGGGTCACCACCTAAAGTGACAAGTTCATACAAAGAAGCTTTTGCTCATTTGAAATTTCAAGTTGTAATTTCTCTTTTGATTTGTTCAAAAACTTATCTATTAATGTTAAACTCTGTTTCATTAATTCATTGCATATGATTGTATTGAATTGACCCATTCATTTTCATTACATTTCAACTATGTTATTTACTCCCTTTATGATATTCAACTCTTGTTTCAAAAGTTACAAGCCTTTAGAGGGAGGATGACGAAAACAATGCCATAATCTCATAAAGTATGCTATTGGACAGACCTTACTGATGATATACAGGTGTTCTTTCAAATCCTACACACTGGAGTTATAAGGAACATAATCCCTAGTCAACCCCTTTGAGCCAATGAAGTAAGAGTTTCCTTTTTACACAAATTAAAACCTTTAATCAAAACCTGGGGCAGGGCAGTCTCTCAGTTAATTCAAATGCGCGTTCAGTCGCAAACTTTCACTTCGTAATGCAACGAATGAGATCAAAAATATTCCTCTGGAATCAAAAGACAGTGATGGTTCCCTCTCACATAGGAAGTCATTATCTTTCAAAAATAAAAGCCCATTAAGTCAAAACCTACGGAGGAGACTTAAGAAAAAATTGGGGCATCCCGCTGACTATAATCTCAAAAACAAGAACAGTCAAGAAAAATCAGGGATAATAAACCAAAAAAATAGGTCACTGCAAATCCTCAACAACATGAAAAATGTTGCGGAAAAAACTGACTACCTTCCGATAAACTAAACTTGTCTGAACCATCACCAAAACGTCATTGGATTTTGAACGTACAATTAACTGAGTTTAGGACTGAAGAACATCACGAAGAACTGGTGGGTACAAATAAAATTTGAGCCTTTATCCTTTTCTTCTTAAACCGTGAACCAAGCCACGCTACAACCTTTCAAAAGTCCTAATTGAAGCATGGGTAAATTCGAAAGCATACTATTACAAAAGGTATCCTGACTCCTGTAAGGATTTACTCTAAATCCCGAGTTGAATTTTCCTACAAAAAATTCTTTATCTACTAAAACTCATTTTCAAAACTTCAACGACAAGCATAAACTTTGCATTATTTGAATATCGTTGTTTGCATATGGATAATTGTTTGATAGCGAAGAAATTCACACGAAAAATATCCAGTGAACAAAAACTCTCTCAATAAA
Organism: Vicia faba; assembly: GCA_948472305.1. NCBI lineage: Eukaryota > Viridiplantae > Streptophyta > Magnoliopsida > Fabales > Fabaceae > Vicia > Vicia faba. Next base: position 679,103,577 of record OX451735.1, on the reverse strand, counting down.
CAAAATCACTTCAAATTGAAAGACGCTTCCAATGAAAAATCTCCGATAAGCAAATAAGCACGACATACCACTGTCCAACCCATCCGGGGATTTCAAGTCAAGATTCCATGAAATCTCTCAAGGAACGCTGAACAACCAGGGGCAAATCTTCATCTAAATCACTTGGGGCATTGGACATGAGTTCCAACAACGAATCATGCACGATCAAATAAACATCTCCCTGGAAGTGCTACAAACACTTGCTACTAGGGGCAATGACAGGTTTCTCATAAAGTCATTTTCATAGGATGACCCCCAGTCAAGTCCCTGTAAAGGTGGATCCAGACAACTCTCAGCCAAAGTTTCAATCTCTAGAAAACTTTCTTCCCAGCTGATTTGGTCTCAATAGGAATCCTCGAGGAGTCCTACTCAAGGAAAGTGCTTCTCCAACAAATTGGTAACAAGGTTTATTTCCCCAACAAACTACTGATTCCCCAGCATGAGTTTGCCTCTCAGACTATTACAAATCAGAGGACCACAACCCCTGATCCCCACTGAAGTCGTCAACAAAGTTACTATGAAGCCTGGACCCGACCAGATAATAGTTAACTCCTCAAGACACTACGAAGCCTGGACCCGGCCAGATAATAGTGTAAACCTTCAGTCACTATGAATCCTGGACCCGACTAGATAATAGTGAAACTTTTAAAATACAATGAAGCCTGAACCCGACCAGATAGTAGTTTAACTCCAGTTACTATGAAGCCTGGACCCGACCAGATAATAGTTAACTTCTCAAGATACTATGAAACCTATACCTGACCAGATAATAGTAAAAATACTATGAAACTTGGACCCGACCAGATAATAATACAACTTTCAGTAACTATGAAGCCTGGACCCAACCAGATAATAGTGTAACTTCAACAAATACTATGAAACCTGGACCCAACCAGATAGTAGTACAACTTTCAGTAACTATGAAGCCTGGACCCGACCAAATAATAGTGTAACTTCTCCAAGTATTATGAAGTCTGGACCCGACCAGATAATAGTACAACTTTCAGTAACTATGAAGCCTGGACCCGACCAGATAATAGTTAACTTCTTAAGACACTATGAAGCCTGGACCCGACCAGTTAATAGTGTAACTTCTTCATGTAAAATCAAGCTTCTCAAATGCATTTTTGTTTTGATGAAGATAAACCATGAGAGAAAAATAAGGCAAATATTATTGATCAAGCTAAAAGCATCTATGGATAAAGTCTCCAGTTCAAGCACTTAGCAAATTTCAAGGTATAATGATAATACTTACTTTGAACTTAAGACATAGATGCTCAATGGTGAAAAGAAATATTTTATATTGTACAAACCTTTACTCAAGTTTTTCTAAGCTAAAAATCATTTTTCACTTGAGTGCAATCGATTTGCATATTAGTGCAATCGATTGCATGCTTCAATTTTTTCAAATCTTTTGCTACTGTTTCTCAGTGCAATCGATTTGCATCTTTGTGCAATCGATTGCACTTAATAAATTTTTGCTACTGACTTCACATGAAATCGATTTATACTCTTGTGCAAATCGATTGTACACTCAAAACTTTTGAAATTCTAGCTGTTGAAACCCCGTGCAATCGATTTACACAAAGGGTGCAATCGATTGCATGCTGCACGATTTTGAAAAACAACAGCTTTGCACATGCCTGTTTATAACACCATTTCATGGAAACCTTTCACTCAATCTTTGCAATTGTTCATGATTCATTTACAGAACTTTATCTTGTTTCAAAAAGGTGCTATGGACATATAAATACTCATTTTCAAAATAATTTTACACACCTCTTTCAATTATATTTTCTGAATATTTAAAATATCAAACTTAAGCTTTTCTTCACTTTCATACACAGTTTTTCTGCACACTTTCACATATTGTTAACCAGAAAACTTTGAGCATTATATATCTTGAGTCATTGTATACTATTGTCATTGGAAGAGAAGATCAATTCATTGATAAAATTACTCATAGTTATTATTACACTACAAACTCACTCAAATCAAATATTGCTATATACTTGCTTAATTTTCAAGATTGTTGAAAATAAGTTCAAGTGATATTGAAATCTTGTTTTTCTAGGATTGTTGGATACAAGTAAGGTCACCTTGAGAGGATTGTTCTCATTGTTGACATAGTGAAAATCCAAGAGGATTGTTCTTGGTCCAAAAGGATTGTTCTTGGTAGTTTTATTGGTTAGAGTCTTGTATAGAAGGACTAAGGTGTCTTGTCTAGAGATCTAACAATAAGGAAATCTCTTTCATGTTGAAAGGGGACTGGAGTACTCTCGGAATGTGAGGGGAACCAGGATACATCTTTGTGTTCTTTAATTTTCCGCATTTACCGCTTTCATCACTAGTCACAAACCAGAAAAGAAAGGAACACATTTGTAAACTCATGCACTAAACCAGAAAAATGATATCCATCATCACTAAAACTGTAAAACTTTTAAAGTACCTAATTCACCCCCCTCTTAGGTGCACTCTTCGTACTTACAATTGGTATCAGAGCAGGTTGTAGGTAACTTGTTCCTAAAAGATCCAAAATGGCTTCCGTAAATCAAAATCTCGTTTTCAGAGATGGTTGTAGTAACAACAAGTCTCCTCTATTTTGTGGTGAATATTTTGACTTCTGGAAAATACGCATGAAGGCACATCTAGAAGCACAAGGAGAAGAAATATGGAATGTCGTCGAGAATGGTCCATTTATTCCTATAACGGTAATCAATGGTGCTGGCTCATCAAAGCCTAAAGCTGCATGGGAAGAAGATGATAAGAAGAAGGTTTTCCATGATAAAAAGGCAATAAATCTTCTTCAAGGTGCACTTAGCATGGATGAACTCTTCCGTGTCTCGGCATGTAAAATAGCAAAAGAAATATGGGATACCTTGGTAGAAACTCATGAAGGAACCGCTTAATTAAAAGATCGAGATTAAATACATTGAGTCAAGAATACGAACTATTCTGAATGCAGCCCCGAGAATCAATCCTAGACTTGCAGAAAAGATTTGTACACTTGACAAATCATTTGAAAGCACTCGGTAAGACTTTAACTAATGATGAACTTAATCTTAAAGTGATTAGATCTTTATCCAGGGAATGGCAACCAAAAGTGACAGCAATATCCGAGAAGAAGAATCTATCCACGATGACTTCCGCCACTTTGTTCAGAAAACTTCAAGAATATGAGACGGAACTTGTAAGACTTGAAAAGCCTGGAATCCAAGTAAAAGATTCAAAAGACATGGCTCTAAATACAAGGATAAAAAATCATGATAGAAATCAAGAGGATGAATCCACTAGTAGTGAAGATGATGATCTTATCAAGAAGATTGAAAAGGTTCTACGAAAAGAAAGAAAAAGGGAAGCACCAACAAGGAAGGTTATATGCTTTGAATGTGGAGAAAAGGGACATGTTAAAAGTGAATGTCCTACACTTGAAAAGAAGAAGAAATATTTCAAGAGAAATAAAGATAAAAAGTAAAATAAATCATATATAGCATGGGAAAGTTCATCTTCTAATTCCGAAAACAATCAACGTGTAAATCTTGCATTGATGGCCTCACACCATTCCGATAGTGAAGATGACGAGGTTAGTAATGAATTTTATCTTTTTGATAGTGATGCACAAGGTATTATAGATGAAATATTAAATGAATGTAAAATACTATACAAAAATATTTCATCTCAAAAGAAACAAATTTCATCTTTAGAAGAAAAATGTGAGTGTATGGAAAAAGATCTCAAAGATGAAAAACAAAAATTTAGTGAGCAAAAACAGAATTTTGCATGCAAAAATTGTGAATCACTCTCTTTCCAAATTGTCCAATTAAAAAGAGTTATTGAAAGATATGAAAAAGTTCAAATTGGATTGAAAGGTGTTCTTAGCCAACAAAGATATTCCAATGATAAAAGTGGACTTGGATATTCAAAATTTTCAAATCCAAGTTCTAATAAAACTATCTTTGTTAAAGCTAGTGATCAATCATCCAAAGAGAAAGTGAACAAAACTAAAGTAGTTCATCAAAAGAAAACATTTCCTAAGAAGAAATCTTACCCTTATAGATATAGAAGTAACTTTGAACATACTTGTTTTTATTGTGGTATTAAAGGCCACACACCTAATGCTTGCTATGTTAGAAACTTTAGTGTAGCAAGTGGGCATTATGTGTGGGTTAAGAAGGGAACTAACTATGATGGACCCAAAGCACATTGGGTACCAAATCAAACTTAATTTGTTTTGTAGGTATGCTTGAAGACCACATGCAATCTTTGGTATCTTGATAGTGGTTGTTCAAAGCATATGACGAGAGACTTACACTAACTTTCAAATCTAGTTCAAGTCCAAGGATTATTTCACATATGGGAAATACCTTAAAGGAAGAATTCTTGGCATTGGAAAAGTTGATACACTAACTTTCATATCCATTGAAGATGTACTTCATGTTGAAGAAAAAAAGACAACTTCTAAGTGAAACCACGCGGCCGGAACCTGTCATCTGGATGTTAATGAAACACCAATGAAGTCACCACCGAACGTCTTTTATCCCGCCAAAAGGGAAAGGTAAACATCGATAAAACCTGAAAAGGGAGAAATCACGGTCTTTCGACCGAGATATCGGGTAAGGGAGTCTGTTACGCGGGGGGAAGATGTTAGCACCCCACACGCCTGTAGTACTCTACGGTATCCACTCTTGTTGTCTAATCTAGATGGGTGTGGTCAAATCCTATGTCTATGGCTTAAAACTGTAAAGGGAATGCATGCGAAAGAAAAAGAAAACAATGTAGGGAAAATAAAAGTTATGCTCGATTGGGCCAAACCCCAATGCCTACGTATCCCTTTTAAGGAATCAGATCAGCCGTAGTTCGGCTTATGTGTTTTGGTTGGTTTGTGTTTTTTAATTAAGACAACAAAAACAATCAAGATGGCAAAGCATCGAATGAAACAACAAACAAATGAGATGGTCAAACATCAACTAAATAATAACATAGTAACATGTCAAAGATGGAAAAACATCAAATGATAAAGCAAAACACCTAACAATGATATTGAGAATCAAAGTAGGATAACAAACATGTGTGATGGTGAAACATCAGCTTCAAACAAATGTATGATGGCAAAACATCGGCTAAGAAATAACAAGGTATCATGGCAAAGATGACGAAACATCAATAAAACAGATGATGAAAAATCACACCTAATAATGACATTGATAATCAAAGTAGGATAACAAACATGTACGATGGCGAAACATCATCTTTAAACAAATATGCGATGGCGAAACATCGGCTAAGAGATAACAAGATATCATGGCATAGATGATGAAACATCAATGAAACAGATGACGAAACATCACACCTAACAATGACATTGAGAATCAAAGTAGGATAACAAACATGTGCGATGGCGAAACATCGGATTTAAACAAATGTGCGATGGCGAAACATCAGCTAAGAGAGAACAAGATATCATGGCAAAGATGACGAAACATCAATAAAACAGATGACGAAACATCACACCTAATAATGACATTGAGAATCAAAGTAGGATAACAAAAATGTGCGATGGCGAAACATCGACTTCAAGATAACAAGATATCATGGTAAAGATGGCGAAACATCAATAAAACGGATGAAAAACATCACACCTAACAATGATATTGAGAATCAAAGTAGGATAACAAACATGTTCGATGGTGAAACATCGGCTTCAAACAAGATATCATGGTAAAGATGGCGAAACATCAATAAAACGGATGACAAAACATCACACCTAACAATGATATTGAGAATCAAAGTAGGATAACAAACATGTGGGATGGCGAAACATCGGCTTCAAACAAGTGTGTGATGGCGAAACATCGGCTAAAATAGGTTTAAAAAACAAAACCAAGAGGCGCACAAACAAATAAGATTGATTTGTATCTTTTACCTTGAAGAAGGGTTTGAGTTTATTAGAAGTGTCTTATGATTTGCCAAGAAAACAGATTTTTGTTTTAAGATGCAGAATGCATAGAAAGGAAAAACAACTAAGGGAAACTAACCTAGTGCTATCCCTAGTGTTATCATACAATGGTTGAACCTAAGGTTGAAGTTAAAGGGAAAGTCCTACCCTATGTTAGCATAAATGTATTCCTACCTTAATCAGCATGTCAAAGAAAGCTTAACAAAACTATCCTATAGGGAACATGCAATGAGAGCAAAGTTGTGATCTCAATTTCTAAATTGAGTGACTCATCGATCAACAATTAAAGAGGAAAAGCAATAAACATCCTATAGGGGACATGCAATGAGAGCGAAGTCGTGATCTCAATTTCTAAATTGAGTGACTCATCGATCAACAAATAAAGAAGTAAAGCAATAAACATCCTATAGGGAACATGCAATAAGAGCGAAGTCGTGGTCTCAATTTCTAAATTGAGTGACTCGTCGATCAACAACAAACACAACATATGCAATCAGACAAAAACCAGAGGGCCTCCTGACATATATCAGCAATAGAGATCCCATCATGAAGTCTAAGAATTATGCAAAATGAACATGAGAGAGTGGAGGTAGTATAATACCAAACAGATAACTATATGTAGCAATCAAGCAAGAATAAAAGAAACCCAAAGAAACTTCAAGCAAGCTGGCATCAGTAGACAAATCAAGTCAGAAATTACACCATCAGGATGTAAGTATTTTATCAGATATGAACAAATCCCATGGGCAATGTATGGCATTCAAAATCATAGATATGTGTATCCTGCATAAATCATCAAGCATGCCAAACACAAAAATAATGCCAATATAATAAACTGTGTTCCACAAATAAAGTGGAACACAAAAGCCTCTGGCCAAAAGTGGCAACTTTCTCAGAGTACCTCGCATATTCAACAACCAAGTTAGTATTCCAAAAGGTGAAGAAATGAGAATAACATGGTGGCAATTACCAAATATTAGACATTATAAGCAAGAGGAGACAAGCATATGCACAGATTAGGTCAAAAGAATCACAGGAATGTTGCTCTTTCCTATCACCATGTTGAATTGACAATTGAGTATCAATCAAGGATCATAAGAGCTTAAAAATAATATGAACAAGAACCATGAAGGTCAGTGGCAAACATATTTTAATCATGCATAGCTAATTCAATCACAACTTCATGAACACAATAGGAAATGAAACCTACATAGTGCATTAGATGGTTCAAAATATTCAAACATAAAGCTTATAAGTGCAATGGCTTGAGCTAATATGGACAATCAGAATCACATGATCATTAGGTTCCCAATTATAGGTCTCACTCAAGTTCATTGGCCAAAAAACCAATTGCAACAAGATAAGCAAACTCAATTGGGTACCTTCACTTCAAACTCATATCAAAAATAGAAACTAGGATCCATAATTCAAATTAAAGATATCTTAACATCTTGGAAGTGTTTAGAAGTCAGAATGCAAGCCCTAAGTTCATGAATGATTGAGGAAGAGTCCAAATGAAGTTCAAAGTTCAAGACTAGTTGGCAAAACTACCAAACTAGACAAGTTTTCATAATAATTTGTGGGAAAATGTCAAACCAAGTCAAATAATTCAAGATGAATGGTTTTCAAATCCTTAATACATTCATGAACCCTAATCAAGACTTGAATCCTATAGAAAATTCAGGGCATAGTGGTTTTGAAAATTAAACTTGCACCATAAGCAACAAAACCCTAAACTTTGACTTTTAATCTAAAATATTGATTAAGTGAGATCAAAATTCAAACACATTAAATCAAGATCATATCAATCATCAAGAAACCCTAAATGTCAGAAAATATATTTTTTCATATTTTTTGAATTAGTAAAAGTCAAGAAAGAAATTAATATTCAAACAATTATGTAATTAACAAATATTCACATATCAAAATAATATTTAAATCAAAAAGTCAGAAAAATGGCCAACCAAAATTATATTCAAATATTAGGGCTAAAAACACACATCCCTGAATTTTGTGAATTTTTTGAATTAAAGGGAAATATTAAAATAAAAGATAAACAAAAAATTAATAATTGAATTATTATTTAAGGGAAAGAAAATGCAAACCATAACCAAAAATCATGAAAAAGGTCAAAGTAAAAATATATTCAGATTCTATGATTAAAAAAAAGATTACATGATTTTTTTGGGAATTTTTAAATTAATAGAAGTATTAAAAATAAAAATAAAAAACAAACAAATATTACAAATAACCTTTTGAAATTAAATTTTAAATAAAAAATAAGAAAAATGATGAACCAAAATCAGAATCAATTTTTACATTATTTTGTGAGTCTCAAATAATTTTTGTGGATTTTTTAAATCAATAGGACTATTAAAATAAAAATAAACTTTGAACAATTAATTAATTAAACCTATGAATTTTTTAAACCAATCAAATTATTTTTAAAAAAAAAATGATAAATACTAGAAAGTAATATTGACCTATGGTAATTCTTTTGTGATTTTTGAATGTGTTTTGATCCGAAAACAAAATTAAACAAAATGTCAAATAAAACAAAAATTCAAATAAAACAAAAATTCAAATAAACCAAAAAAACAAACGGACCAATCATGATGTGCCACCACATCATCTTCAACCTCTGGACAGTTCAAAAGCGCGCGCAGCATCCAAGTCTAGGGCTCACTTTCAGATCAACATAACATACTCAATTTTGCATCATTTTTTTATGAAATCAAAGGCAAATCAAAGCTAGCATGGCAAGGAATCCGTAACAATTCGAATCAAATCAAATCATCAACCACATTGTCCACAATCAAGTCATGAATATGAACAAAAACATTCTGAATTGTGAGTTTCAGAGCATCCAATCATGCATAATTCATCAAATTAAACACTATAAAGCTTCAGAAACATTCCATTAACATCATTGAACATGAATCCAAGCTCAAACATCCCAATAAATAAGTGCATCTCATAAATTGAAGTTTGGAATCATTACCTCAAGGCGAAAAGTGATATATTGTCTCCTTCACTCCAGATGCAAATAAATGGTGCTAGCTTGATCTACTTTCTTTGTTGAAGCAGAATCCACAAGAATTTTGAAGAAAACACCAAGGAATTGAAAGATTCGAATCAAGTTGCAGAAGAAGAAGGAAAATCTCAGATCTGGAATTCTTGAAAATGGCGCATCCTCTTCCTCTCTATGTGCTTGCTTCCTCTTATATAGAGTTTGTAGAGAAGGTTAGAAGTGGAAATCTAACTTTAAAACTGTTGGAGGACAGGATTGGGAATTTTGGCCAAAAATGAGATGCATACTGAATCAAGTGATTTTCTTGTGTGTTCTCTTGCTTCTTATGCGTTTTGTGAGCCAAGTAAATTCAGAATTTCACTCCCAAAATTCCAGCTCATGATTCTTTGAAATGGAGAAGTGTTGGTGAATTTGCAATTTTGAGCAAGTTTGTCATTTTTTCAATCCAACATGTGCAATACCATATGGGGCACGAAATAGTGAGTGTGATGGGCCTCAGCATGTCACAATTTACCAATGGGCTTGATTAGAAGCAAGAGGCATGGCTGAAACTTGAGTTTGCAAGAAATGGCCATTTTGCATATTTGCCAAATTTCAATAAAATGCCACAAAATTCCAAAACTCATAACTTGCTCATACTTTTGAATTTTGGAACAAATGAGCACAATTTGGAAAGGAATTGAAAAGATCTACAAACCCTTAGTTTAGAGTTTTTGCAAATTAATCCATTATGGTTCTAAAATTTTGGCTTGAAATTCAATAATTTTGGAAAATGACCCATAATTTTGTGACTTCAAAAGACCATAACTTTTGATTCCTTGCTAACTTGGACATGAGACCAAAAGGAGGTGAAAGATCATTCCCTTAGATTTCCAAGCATATTTCATTTGTATTTTCGTGATCAAAGATGAATAAAATATGAATTTTTGAAATTAAGTCCTTATATTCCAAAATTAGAAACTTTTAGGGTTTCTTCAAGAACAAGTTTCAACCCGAACCTCAATCTCTTTGATCCAATGACCAAGATGGACTTGAAATATGAAAAGTACACCCTTGAATTGATGGTTGGCCAAAAATTCACTTGGTCAACCTTGACTTTGACTGATTTTGACCAAAATGGCCATTTTGCCCCTCTGAATCAATTGATCCACTTCCCTTCAAAATTGATGATCAAAACTTCAAACATATGATCTTCCAAATGTATAGAGGCCATGTGAAAAGTTTCACTTCAAAATTCTCAAGAAATCTTGATAAAAACCCAAACCCTAGTTTTGATCAACATCTCAAGAGACATATGAATCATCTTCAAAACTTCAAATCCTCTAGGTGTCATGACCAATTCCTTGTGCAAGGACTTTTCAAATACCAATGAGATATTGTAGCTTCCAAAACAAGACTTTTACATTGATCAATAGCCTTGCTCAACAAAAACCTAATTTGGCTGGTGAATCCAAAGGATGATTCCCATTGTAGTCAAACACAAACTTCAATCCTCTGATGATCCAAAGAGATGGATGAAGCATCTTGAGATATGAAATAACTTTTGAGCTTGAAAGATCCAAAGGTTTAGATAATAAGATTTTTCTTGAGAAACTTGTCAATGCAAATAACCTTCAAGGCTTGAGGAAGACTTGATAACCAAAGTGCTTTGATCCCATCACAATGCATGAATGCAATGCAATATGATATTCATGATGAAACATAAGCCTAAATCAAGAGGGTAAATTTTGGGGTGCAACAGCTGCCCCTATTCAAATATCTTCAACAAGATAAGTGAAAAAAGTGATAACTTTCGAGCGTTCAGGGTTGAAGATGATTGAATACGAAAGAACCCGGAAATTTACACTCATGAAGAAGAAAGAAACAGAAGAAAAAAAAACCCCAAGACATGCGTCAGAATGGAGTTGTAATGCAGGGTGGAACAGAACGAAAACAAACAAGAGTAGATGTAACTAGACTTCCAGAAAGACGTGCCACGGCAGAAACTGGGCTTCAAAAGGGGTGAGATAAAACTCAAACTACAGAGTAGGCGAAACTAAACTCTGGAAAAGAAAGCGTACGCGGGTGAGGAGGCGAAACTCTGGGCTTGACCCAAAGCGAAAGTGGCTAGAGTGCGTGATTCTAGGAGCTTTTGCTAATCTCAACAAAGATAGACAGTATGAAGGAACTGAAAGAATCTTAGAAATGAGGAACGAAAGCGAGATGAAACTCGACTCAAAAACCAGTTAGACGAAACTAAACTAGATGAGTACCAGGACGAAACTGGATTTCACGCACGGGTAACGAGGTGAAACTCGACCCAAAGCAAAGTGATGAGAGTGCACGTTTCTCAAAACACTTGCTGGTCTCAGATTAATGGATGAACAGTGATGAAAACTGACAGAAGAATCCAAGGAACAAAAGAGACTGATTTCAAACCAGGAACGCAGTACGAACACTGCACTCGCTAAATGAAAACTGTCAAAGGGCCCAAGGTATGAAAACAAAGACGAGATGAAACTCGATGCAATAACTAGTTAGTCGAAACTAAGATAGATGAGTACCAGGACAAAACTGGATTTCATGCACAGGCGACGAGGCGAAACTCGACCCAAAACAAGGAGATTAAGGCGTACACCTAAAAACCTGCTGAAAGCGAATATCAGGACGAAATTGGTATTCAAAAGGCGCATCAATAGACTTTGGAATGAACCAGAGAGGGTAGTGAAGACTAAACCCGAGAAGACCGCGCTAGGGCGAAACTGAACTTATAGTCAAGAGTAGACACTCAGACAAATGATTGACGTCAAATGGACATTGGTACAGGGAGTAAATCGAGATAATAAGGACGAAGACCTCGCTGGGGCTATAATCCAAAATATTAGCAAATCACTGGGGATAACGGAAATAATAATGGCTTATGTTCCGATGCATGTTTGAATTTTTTTTATAGCGTAATTCTCCATATAATGGAAATGCTACGCGTTTTGGTAGATGCAATGTAACGATGCATGTTTAAAAGTTTCACTGGGGAATGGCCAATTGAGAAACCAGAAATCAAGAAGTCAGGATTTGTCGTGACTTGCAAAAATAAATTGCAAAATCCAAAGGAGAGGAGAAAATACGGGGAACCGCTGGGGAAGGAACCTCAAAGAGATGAAGCTTCACGGGGAATAACAAACGAGCAACCAGTAGAAACGGGCCACAAAAATTGAGAGGAGTTGTAAAAATAAATTGCGAACTCCTAGTGAAGATCAGGGCAAGACTGTAATCTTTGGAAAAGAGAGCGTGTGGCCATGTTGAGGACGACACCAAAACAACAAATCCGACGTAAAGGGGTGAAAACCTTTACTGGGGGAGCAAAACTCTGCTGAGGAGACGGGATTTCACCGGGGATACAAAACTTTATTGAAGATTTTTGAAATGCAACCAATGAACGGGTCATGCGGGTAGTCACACAGTAACGACCTTATTGGGGAATAGGAGAAGATTTTTAACATATGGATGCCCCGGTCAACAGATCGGCTGGGGAAATGAGAGGTCAAAGCGACGGATCTCTGTTGCTAATTATGTTGGGAAATTGAAACTCCTTCAGAATGCGAGTTCCTACTTAAATGACTCCACCGGGGATGGATGACATGTCTGAACTTGAAGTCTTAGAATGAAGCTTTTTTTGAAAGAAAATACCTGGGGCAACAAAACTTTGTTGCGGAAATGAAACTTCACTGGGGAAAAGAAAAATCTTACACATATACGGGCTTTGTCTATAAAGAAGAAAACCAAACATTCCCTTCTTGACAAACATTAAGCTCTTTACAGGTGTTTCGATGCGTGAACTCCTTTTTTGATGTTTAGACAACTGATTTGCATACAAAAAGATGTTTATTTTTTGGAATAACAGACCTGATGTGATGATTATTTAAGCCTCGAAATTGAAAACCTTAACAAAGTGTCGCATCTCTGTTGTGAATGAACCACTGGCTAGAGTGCAAAAAAATTTAAAACCCTTTTCTATTTTTGACAAACAAGCCAAGATGCGGGTGATAAGATACCAACATGAATATGCAGCGCGTATTTGGGAGTTTAGGAAACGTTATCCTGTTGTAGTATGATTTCGAGTTAAACCCTAGTTTCAGTTAGGACTTGTAGAGGTTGTAACGTGGCCTGGTTCGAGGTTCTTTTGAAAAAAAGTTTTTCAAGGCTCAAGTTATTTGTTGCCCGCCCCCTTCGTGATATTCTCCTGTCTTAAGTTCAGTTGACTTATCACAAGCATTCATCTTTCAAAAGGATTTACAATGATTGAGTGATCACGACAAATCCTCCAACATGATCTTCACTTATCTTCTGCTGCTTTTGTTCGTTTCTTTTTGATGTTATTTTATTGAATAATATTTTTTTTGGCCTTATAGGCTCTTCTTTTCCCTAACTTTTGCTTGGACAAAATCTTTTGAATTTCCATTTTGGGAGTCCAGCGGGATGCCCTAACTTTTGTCTAAGCGACTTGTTTTCAAGTTTCGACTTAGCAGAGCTTTTTGTTTCTTTCTTATTCATGCTTCCCGCTTTGAAAAACCAATGTGACTTTAGATCTTTGAACTTTTTCATTCTTTCACTTTCTTTTTCTCTTCTTCTTCCTCTTTTTTCTTTTTTTTTGAGAAAACAAAAGCCTCATTCCTTGGTCGGCGAGGGATAGCCATTATTGTATCGATTCAATCTCAACCTCCGGACTTTGTGAGGAAATGAACATCGTGTTTTAGGCATTTTTCCTGATCTCATGATACAAAAGATAAAATGTAGTGATCCTCGGATAGGACATTCCTTCTGAAATTTAAATGCTTGGGAAAATCAACTGAACGTCTACCCTGCCCCTGATTTAAAAGGTTTTTTTTAACAGAAAAGAAACTCCTACTTTGAAGGCTCAGAGGGGTTAACGAGGGTCTAACTCCCTTATATCTCCAGTGTTTGGGGATTGAAACAATGTATGTACATCGGCAACAGGGTTCTAATCGAAAGCATACCACTACAGTCACTGTTTTTTTATCCAAACTCCTTCTTCCAAATTCTTGGCTGTGCAAAAGAATTGGCCCAGTTGGTATAAAAATGATTAAAGAGTGATACTGGATAGATTAAAAAAATGAAACAAAACTTTTTTCAAGGCAAAAATATTCAACGCATCAAGACTGACATTCAGCTATAAACAAAATCCTATATGCAGACAATGCTAAAAACAATCAATCAAGATAACACATGAAAGTGCAACAAAGAGACGTAATAAAAGCCATTATAGGGAAGAAGTATCTCCAACCAAGTTCACTGGTCCCGCTGACCTGCCGTAAACTTTGATATTACCCTGTTCCACGACCATTACCAACAGCCCGGAGCTGTGAAACAAAATGGCAAGGCAAAATGCCAGCAGAGTGAAAGAGGAGTCCATCAAATAGAGAAACAAACATTCCCCTTGCGTGGGTAGTAGTTGTGTTTGTTATACGCATTTCAAGCGATCAACTAATCATGACTTAGATTATCATTTTCGTGTAAAGCCCACGAAGTTTATATGCACGTGCTTATCAGAAATATTGGACGTTTTTGCAAGCAAAATAAAAAGAGAAAAGAAACACATACGCATACTTGAAAGAAGATATTTTATTGTTTTTTGAGAAATCAGCCTGTGAAAAAGGCATTTACATTTGGAAGCAAGAGATTACAAAATCAAAGCAAACAAATGTTTACAAATGGCAATGTGAATGTGAATATCCATTAAGTCCCAACTCTGCTATGACTCTGATGACACTCATCTTCCTGCTTTCAGACAGATCATTCCTGGATTAGCCTCGAGCTTATGCCAGGTGATAGAACGAAGGAAAGAAACAAAGGATCCCATGCTGAACGTAGTCATTTGCTTTAAGTCCCTAACTTTTTCCTGAATCACCCTTTCGGGTTTTCGATTCACCAGGACACACTTTTTTTTGCCTAAACCGCCCTTTTGGGTTATCAGTTTAGCGGGTTTTTATAATTTTTTATGCAAAGTATTTTTTAACTACGTCGGCATTCACAGGGAGAGGGAAGTACTCTCCATATATAGTCGTGAGAATTATCACCCCTCCAAAGAAAACTTTTCTAACCACGAAAGGACCTTCATAAGTCGGAACCCACTTGCCCCTGGGATCTCCCTGGGGAAGAATTATCCTTTTTAGCACAAGTTCACCTGGCTTATAACATTGAGGCTGCACCCTCTTGTCAAAAGCTTTCCTCATCCTTTGATGATATACCTGACCATGATATACAGTCGTCAACCTCTTCTCGTCAATAAGCTCCAACTGATCTAGCCGATTATGTATCCATTCACTTTCATCCAGCTCAACATCCTTCATGACCCTAAGAGAAGGAATCTCGACCTCTACCAGTAGTACAGCTTCCATGCTGTAAACCAATGAAAATGGGGTTGCCCCAGTCGAAGTACGCATAGTGGTGCGATAACCATGCAACGCGAAAGGAAGCATCTCATGCCAATCTTTATAGGTTACCACCATCTTCTGTACGATCTTTTTGATATTTTTATTGGCCGCTTCGACAGCACCGTTCATATTTGGTCGGTATGGGGAAGAGTTATGATGCTTGATTTTGAAGGACTCACAAAGCTCCTTCATCATCTTGTTGTTCATATTAGACCCATTATCAGTAATAATCTTCTCAGGCACTCCGTAGTGACAGATAATATTGTGCTTAATGAACCGAGTTACCACCTGTTTGGTGACATTAGCATAGGATGCAACTTCGACCCATTTCGTAAAATAATCGATGGCAACCAGAATGAAACGGTGCCCATTTGATGCAGTCGGTTCAATTTTGTCCATCATATCAATTCCCCACATCGCAAATGGCCAAGGGGAAGTCAAGACATTCAAAGGTACTGGTGGTACATGCACCTTGTGAGCATAGACTTGACACTTGTGGCAAACCCGTGCATGATTGTAACTGTCAGTCTCCATGGTGGACCAATAATAACCTGCTCGCAAGATCTTTTTAGCCATGGTGTGCCCGTAGGAATGGGTCCCAAAATCACCTTCATGTATCTCCTCAATGATTCTAGCTGCTTCTTTCTTGTCGACACATTTGAGCAGTAAACTGTCGTGATGCCTTCTATACAACACACCGCCACTGAGAAAGAACTTGGATGAGAATCTTCTCAAGAACTTCTTATCTATGACGGATGCCCCTTCAGGGTACTCCTGTGTCTCAAGATACCGTTTAACATCATAAAACCAAGGATTACCGTTTGGTTCCAAACTAGCCTCAAAACATAAAGCTGGCTCACTCAAACTTCTGATAGTAATGGAAGGTGCCTCATTAGCCCACTTAACCTTGAACATGGAGGACAAAGTTTCCAGTGCATCAGCTAGATTTTTTTCTTCTCTGCGAATGTACTCAAACTTGATCTCTTCGAAGTACGGAATTAGCTTCATAACATGCTCACGATAGGGAATTAGGTTCTGATGGCAAGTCTCCCAATCTCCATTAATCTGGCTGATAACAAGATTGGAATCCCCGTAAACTTTCAAGAATTTGATGCGTAGGTCAATCGCCGCTTCTATGCCATAAATGCAAGCTTCATACTCGGCCATGTTGTTAGTGCAATCAAAACAGATATGAGCCGTGAAAAGGAATGTGGTATCCTTCAGGGGAAGTGATAATAGCTTCGATGCCGTTACCCATGGCATTAGAGGCACCATCAAAAACAAGCATCCAACGTGATCCCGGCTCGGGTCCTTCGTCTGGGCCTGGCATATTACAATCCCGAATATACACAATTTCCTCATCTGGAAAATCAAACTTCATCGGTTCATAATCGTCCAGAGGCTGATAAGCAAGATGGTCGGCCAGTACACTACCCTTAATTGCTTTTTGAGTAGTGTATTGGATATCATATTCAGTGAGTATCATCTGCCAACGGGCTACCCTTCCTGTAAGAGCTGGTTTCTCAAAAATGTACTTGATTGGATCCATTTTGGATATCAAGTAGGTGGTGTGAGTTAACATGTATTGCCTCAGACGTTTGGCAGCCCACGCAAGTGTACAACAAGTCTTTTCCAACAATGAGTACCTCGACTCGCATTCCGTAAACTTCTTACTCAAGTAGTAAATAGCCTGCTCTTTCTTCCTTGTTTCGTCGTGTTGACCGAGGACACAACCCATTGAGGTTTCCAACATGGTTAGGTACATTATTAGGGGCCTTCTTTCTACTGGCGGCATGAGTATCGGAGGTTCTTGTAAATATTATTTTATTTTGTCAAAGGCCTTCTGACAATCCTCATTCCATCTCACTGTCTGACTTTTCTTCAACAATTTGAACATAGGTTCACAGGTGGCTGTGAGATGAGAAATAAATCTAGAAATATAGTTTAACCTTCCCAAGAAACCACGTACTTCCTTCTCTGTCCTTGGCTCAGGAATTTCCTATATCGCTTTGACTTTGGCCGGGTCCACCTCGATACCTTTTTCACTTACGATAAAGCCCAAAAGCTTGCCGGATCTCACCCCGAAGGTGCATTTATTCAGATTCAACCTCAGCAAGAACTGCCTCAGTCTTCCTAATAATTTTACCAGATGAACAATATGTTCCTCTTCCGTGTCAGATTTAGCAATCATATCATCTACATATACCTCAATCTCTTTGTGAATCAAATCATGAAAGAGAGTAACCATGGCGCGCTGATATGTTGCCCCAGCATTTTTCAAACCAAATGACATCACTTTATAATAGAAAGTTCCCCAAGGCGTGATGAATGTTGTCTTCTCTATATCCTCCGGGGCCATCTTAATTTGATTGTAACCCGAAAAGCCATCCATGAACGAGAACACTTTGGAATGAGCAGTATTATCGACCAACACATCAATATGCGGAAGAGGGAAATCATCTTTAGGGCTGGCCCTGTTCAAGTCCCTATAATCCACACACATCCTGACTTTACCATCCTTCTTGGGTACAGGCACAATATTTGCAATCCATGGAGAATAATTGATAACCTTTAGGAAATTCGCGTCCAACTGCTTCTGGACCTCCTCTTTGATCTTCTTGGACATATCAGGATGAGTTCTTCAGAGCGTTTGCTTGAGAGGAGAACAACCTTATTTGAGCGGTAGTCGATGCACCACTATGTCTGTATCCAACCCAAGCATATCCTCATAAGACCAAGCGAAGATATCAGAATACTCACGGAGTAGCTCAATCAATCTGACCTTTATACTTTCTTCGAGATCTGCCCCTATCTTGACTTCTCTTCTTACCTCTTTTGTGCCAATATTCACCACCTCAATCAAATCCTGATTCGGCTGGATAACCTTCTCCTCCTGTTTTAACAATCTTGCTAATTCCTCAGGAAGATCACAATCCTCATATGCTTCTTCTTCAGCTTGATAAATAGGAGTATCAAAGTCATAATGAGCCATAGCAGAGTCGTTATCAATAGGATCGGTGGTGGAAGTGCATCTGCATGAATGACATTTTTGCGTTTTTAGTGACAGTGTGTGAAAAGAGAAACATTGCCATTTAAAAAGAAAAAGAAAAAGAAAAAGAAGCAAAATTTTGAATGCAAAAACGTCCTTTATTTCATGATAAACTTGAAAAATAAACATGGTGGCCCTACACAAATGATCCACTACGCCTTGGGCAGAGCGTAGGAATTATGATATGATTAATAAAAGAAACGAGAAAATTACTCCTCAACGCTTGAAACTTGGATAACATCCACAGAAGTCCAATTGTTGAGTGCTTGGCCTGGAATACTTGGACGAATCCAATCTTCGATATTGTAGCCATCAGCCCTATCGTCGCCAACTGCATTGACGTGCCCTTCCTTAGTAGCACAGGGACGGGAAAACTTCACAGGAGTGGATAAACTAGATGCTCTGGGAGCTGCACTCTACTGACCCGGGGTAAAACCAAGACCAAATTTATCAAACTTTGGGGTAACATCCAGCACCTGACCCCAACCTTCAGGGTTACCGCCTTCCACCACAGATCTCTCATCCTTGAGAGATGACATAACAGTTTTCGGTTTATTTTTCTGCTCTGGAGGAGGAGAGTTAACAGCATGAACTGTCTCAAACGCCTGAAATGGAGTCTCATGAATCTCGCCCTCAACTTCAACATAACGGAATGACGTCAAATGACTCACGATGTACTCTTCCTCGCCACACACAATTATCACCTTTCCTTCTGCAGGATACTTGAGTTTCTGATGAAGAGTATAAGTGACTGCCCTTGCTCTATGAATCCAAGGCCTCCCCAACAAACAACAATACGCTGGCTGTATATCCATCATGAAAAAGGTATCCGTGAAGGTGTGAGGACCGACCTTGATTGGTAACTCCACCTCCCTAAGTATTGACCTTCGAGACCCATCAAACGCCTTCACCATCAAGTCACTAGGGCGTAGCTCCAGTCTAGAATAATCAATCTTCATCAATGCCGACTTGGGTAATACATTTAAAGACGATCTGGTATCGACCAAGACCCAGGACAAAGTAGTGCCCCTGCACTCCATTGAAATATGCAACACTTTGTTATGGTATGGTCCCTCTGGAGGAAGATCAAAATCTGTGAAGCCCAAACCGTTCCTGGAAGATATGTTAGCACAAACATTCTCAAACTGATTGACTGTTATCTCATGTGGCACGAACTCATTCTTTAACAACTTCATCAAAGCATTTCTGTGAGGTTCTGAATAAATCAACAGAGACAAGATAGACATCTTAGAAGGAGTATGGATCAGATGATCAATTATGCTATAATCACTCTTTCTGATAATTCGCATCAACTTTTCAACCTCATCGGGAACTGAAGAAGCTTCTGGTATCGAAATGGACGGATTCACGTTGGCTGGCATAACCCTAGGACTACCAATCATCGCCTGCTACTTTCCTTTTTCTATTGCAGAAGCATCTTCCATATCTTGCACATTGGAAGGACTAAATACCCTCCCAATTCTAGTCATTCGACCCACACCAGAAAAGTTATGGACTTCCCCTTTATCACCTTCAGCATGTTCTTCTTCAGACACACGGGTGATAACCTCCTGCTTCACCCCATGGTAATAAACATTTGCACCATAATGCCATGGGATGTCCTTCTCACTGGTATACGGCATAGGACCCCGTATCGTAATCATCAAAGGCGGTGCCCTAGATGCGACAGGAATGCGCGCATGGGTGTAAGGAATAGATATCACAGCAACATCTTCTTCGGTAACCTTACGGTAACTCAGTTTTCTATCGAACTTCAGGGAACCCTCCTTCATCAACAACTGGATACCGGCTTTTAAATCATCACAGCCCTTCAGTTTCTCTCTACACTTGGCACACTCTGAAGTACAACCTGGGAAAATAGAATTGTCAAGCAAATACCTCTTAACATAGCACAACGGAGTAGTTACTTGTTCCACATCCATGATTAAATTCAACATTTCACCATTATCGTCAATCATATTAACAACACCCCCGCCATGCCTAGGCATTGGGTTCTGAGTAACATTCGGACCAGTCACCGGAGTAAAATCAATCGCCTTTGAATCCAACAAGTCTTGTACTTTTCACTTCAACGCAAAGCAAATGTCAGTAGAATGACCCACTCCGCCTGAATGGAATTCACATCTTGTATTAGCATCATAGTTAACAGGAAGTCTTGCGGGTGGCGGTGGTATATTTCTCAAACTGATCAGCTTCAAATCGAGCAAATGGTGGAGTGCTTCCGTAAGAGTTACTGGCAAGGGATCAAATTTCCTCGGTTGTCTCTGTTGTTGATTATTATACTGACGGGGAGCATCTTGTTGTCTTTGCTGCTGCGGCACTGCACTTGGTCTTTGCTGCGGAGGATCATTAACAGGAATAGAAACAACATTGATTTGTTGATTCTGACGATCCTCTCTTCTTCCTCTATGAGAGTAGACCGCACTTGCATTGCCTTCCCTCTTCTTAGGGTAAGTGTTGAATGGTTTCTTACTGCCCCCTGATGAGCCACTAGAACCTCCAATCTGAATCTTCCCCAATTTCAAACCTACCTCAATTCTTTCACCAGCCATAACCAAGTCTGCAAATCCTGCCGAAGTACTTCCTATCATGTGTTCATAGAATGGCCCTTGTAGGGTACTCATAAAAATATCAATGAGTTTTCTCTCCATGAGTTGAGGTTGAACCCTCGCAGCCAACTCACGCCACTTCTGAGCGTATTCCTTGAAAGATTCTTTCAGTCCTTGTGACATATTCTATAATTGAGTGCGATTAGGCGCCATATCCACATTGTATTGATAATGTTTGACAAAAGCTCGAGCAAGATCATTCCAGCAACGAATATGAGTTTTCTCCAGCTTCAAGTACCAATCTAGGGATGCCCCAGACATGCTATCCTGGAAAAAGTGAATCAAAAGCCCCTGATCATCAGTATGCACTGACATCTTCCGGAAATAAGCAGTTGCATGAGTAACAGGACATGACGTTCTGTTGTACTTTTCAAATGTTGGAGGTTTGAACTTTGGAGGAACTTTCACCCCAGACACCAACCCGAGATCATTAGCATCCATACCAAGGACTCCTTGCCCTTCCACAGCCTTCAGACGCTCTTCCAACAACCGATACTTCACATCCTCAATCTGAACCTCTGGCTCTGAACGCCGAACAGAAAACTGGTCTTCATCCTGATCAAAGTCATAATCCTGCTCCTGATAATTCCTTACACTGCCCTGATTAATTCTTCTGTTCCCCATAAGACGAGGTCCCGGAGATGGAGGAAACTGTCCTACATTGCGCACAAAAGGGTTTCCCGGTATCCCGTGAAAATTTCCAGCAGGTTGATCTTGCACATCTCCCAATCCTGCAGAAATGTCCTGATAGAGCCCTTGATTTCCACCATCCCCTGGATAGCGGCGTTGGTTGTTGACAATAGCAGCTAGTTCTTCCTGTCGGCGATTCACATTGGTAATGACCTCCATGAACTGAGTCATCTGGGGCCTTATTTCAGCAAGTTCATCTTGAACCTGTTCCATTTGTCTTGGCAAATTGTTTCTGGTGGAATACCAATGAGTAGTCGTCTTGAATTCTGTATAAGAAAAGCAACAGAATAAGAAAACAGTCTCGAGATAACCTGTAATGTTGTGAAATACATGATGTGCATGATATGTTTGTCATTTCCAGGTATCCAAGAGTCCTTTTATTCATCAGTCACGACGTGCGACCATACAATCAAAAGAGAAAGAATAATGGGATGAACACTTCAATTATTTACAAACAAAAGAAACGATGTTCAAGTGACTTCGGACAATTAAGAGTAAAATGACAAACAACTAAATACATGTCTTAACAATAAAGCAAAAATAACTAAATAATATCAACAATCAATTGGTCCCTTCCAACAATTCTGGGGGTGACCAAATATACCAAATGTAAATAACAAAAACTAAATCTCCGGAACTAGACATGCTTCAAGATGTTGACAGTACTCTTCAAGTCTGGCTTTCTCCTTCAAAAGCTGAGATGCGACTATTCTACTTTCTCGAAACCGATCTTCTGTGACACGCTTCTAGGCTACTTCTTTCTCAAGTTGAGCATCTTTTTCTTTGAGCTGCTTCTCCAAGTTTTGAATCTTCTTCTGGTAGCTATTCTCAGATATTTGAAGCTTCCGAAACTCTTGTTGAGCCTTACTCAATTCTTCTTCCATTTCAGCATTAGATCTCTTCCTAAAACCGGTTGCATCATAAGTTTCCCCTTGAGCTTCCTTGAGTTTGCGAGCTAAGTCGGCCCTTTCTTGATCTTCCCAATAAAGTTTCATCCCCACCTCACGGTCTTTTGCACGAAGCTGAATGTTCTCAACATGAATCTGGGTGAACATCTCGGTAGGCATTGTGTTACTCGGAACAGCAGGAGATTGTTCGTATAGAGGAGCCATCCTTGCAAATGGTAACCGTGAGATCTTAACCCCGGCTTTAACCCACTCCATGTAAGGAACCCTAGCAATAGGAACCTTCTTGCCCAAAGTAGTTCTTCCCTTCCTATGAATCCCTTTCCAAGCACTTGCCACTCTTTTCAACATCTGAGGATCACTTCCTCTAGCGAAATACATTGATTCAGACACCTCCTCAACTTTTGGTGGTCCATCCATCATGTGATACGGTGGCCAAAACCGGGACAGTTTCTTTAGGAATTGATGGTTTGCGTTTTGCGTTTATGTTTGCAAAATGTCGCGGTAAGTAAGAGTCGCCATCGACTTTTATTTTATCCAACAAGGAAATGAAAAAAGCACAGAAAAATTCCTTTTTTCGAGATTTTCTGAGTACGGGGGGTAGATTATAGAAAGGGAAGGTATTAGCACCCTTTCTATCCGTAGTTATCTACGGGCTCTTAGGTACTTGCTCATCATTTTCAAAATTGCTTCTTTGTGTGTTTGTGTGATTTGAAAAGTTTTTGTTTGACTTCGATTTAACTCTTGCTTCTGTCTTCAAGAGTGTTACGAAGTATTTTTTGAAAACTTTGTTTGAAAAGAAGTGTAAGTGTGAAAAAATTTTGTTTGGATTGAGCAAGTACTTAAGAACTAATCTACCTACTCGAAAAAGAGAATTGTTCTATGTTCGTTTCCTTTAGACAGTGCTATCCCACTATTAGTGAGTAGGTATCACCGTCATTTGAGTTTTGAGGGTCAATTCGAAAAGGGACGTACGGTCACTAAAGCAATGTTAGGTCGTCTTAGTAGTAACCCTAATGTCTTAAATCAATTATTCGAGGAAACAATATCCGAGGAAACCATTCCGAGGCAACTTTTTCGAGGCAACCATTCCTAACGAGACTTTGATATTTGTTTAGACAAGAGGGTGACC
This sequence comes from Vicia faba, assembly GCA_948472305.1. Classification (NCBI taxonomy): domain Eukaryota; kingdom Viridiplantae; phylum Streptophyta; class Magnoliopsida; order Fabales; family Fabaceae; genus Vicia; species Vicia faba. The sequence goes on along the minus strand of OX451735.1, from coordinate 679,079,714 downwards.
ACTAAAGCATCCTATACTTAATGACCGCTTACCGAAGGCAACCAAGTGGGAGTGTACCCTAGGAGTGCGCATGTGCGAGTGATTCAATTTCAGATTATTTATCTTTGCACATTTAGGGTTATCTAACTATTTTAAAGTTAATCATACATTCTTGTCATGCAACCCTAATTGTTCATACATCTAACAGTTAAATATTTTGCAGAATTTTAAGTGCGGAAATTAAACTACGCTATTACAAGGCTTCGGGTATTTACATAGCCAAAAACAAACCCTTGAAAAATAAAGTGATAAATGAAAGATAAAAGACCTAATTAAATTATTACAACTTGTGGACAATTACAATAATAGGATAAAAAAATAAAACAATAAAGCGCGTGTGAGGAAATTATATCGACAAGAAATTAGGGTTTTGACCCTTCTAACCTAATTAAAAGAAAAAAATGTTTTTGTTGTTTTTAATATTTTTAAGAAAAAGAGTATGGTTTTAAAATTAAATACTAAATTAATTAGCTAATTAAATTAATTAATGAAAATAAATACATTGTCGATTTTGTGTTTTTGGTTATTTTAAGAAAAATAAGATATAATTAAATTAAAAAAACAAAACCTTAATCATTCTAATTAATTTTAATTTATTTACAAAATAATTAAAGTTATCTAAAATTAACAACCTAATTAAATTAATTAAATTAATTAAATAAATATCCCAAATTTAATTGGATGAAAAATATTTTTGTGATTTTTTGATAAAAAGAAAATAATTAATTTATTAGTAAAATAAATAAATTAAATTAAATAAAACAAGTATAAAAAATAATAGAGAAAGAGAATTGGGCCTGAGCAAAGAAAATTGGGGGGGGGGGGGGGTGCAGATTGTAATTTTGGGCCCAAGAAGATAAAGTCCATGTTGACCTTCTGAGATCCCATGATATGCGTTTGACTAGGCGTTTGGTGCTCCCTCATTGATGGCCCTTGGATCTGGCCATCTGGCCACTTGGCAGACTGGATGGTGAGGACGCATGATGGTCCTTTGGCTTGTGTATGCGCTGGATCCTGAAAAGGAAAATAATATGAAGAATGGGGGGACCTGGGATTCGAACCCAGGCCCTGATGCCTTTTCCACTCACTCCACTACCATATGCGCTAGCTGTTTTGTTTGTACACATAATAAGTAATAATGATAATATATAATAAAGGATATTAGTGGAGGAAACAAAAGAAAACACGCCAGAAATTTGAATGTCCCAATAGAAAGGTGCCATGCAGGTTATCCCTAACCTTTCTTCGTTGGTAAAAGATGAAAACTTTTACCTACGGACATATGTCCTTCACTATATCCCTGCCATTTCTCAAAATCAAGCATGAGTAAGATAAATCAAAACTAAAGCCATGGATAGCTTCGTCTGGACCTGCTGAGCTCAATGGTGCCCCTTTCATGGCCCAATTTTACCTGTAAACCAAGATCCCAATTTGAACCAAAAAAACCTGACAATGGTGGAATCTCATACAGTTTATGAAAATGCAATTAATTGTTACAGAAAGCTTGCAAATGTTCTAAGGATTAAGAATCTACAAATATTTCATGCTATAGATGCCATAATTATGCAATTTGAATTCAAGAAAATAGCAAAGTTGTGACTGACTTACAGCGCGTTTTGGTACTAGAAAGGCCTTGTTCTTGATTGATTTCGCTTGCTTACACCCCCAGGAAGCGATTGGGACAGCTAGAAGGCCTTGAGGATGCCTGGAAGTATGAATTTGTGTTTGCACTTTTTTGGTGTTTTTTCAAGTTTGGTTCTGGTTCATACGCCTCTCTCCAGCATTGCTTTAGGTCTGTACCTCATCCTTATGTACTCAGGAATGAATTAGGGTTGAAAACCTGGCCTCAATCTTCCTCCATCAATGTCTTTGATCTTGATTTGATTCACTTTAAAATCATTCCAAAAATAGCCTAAAACCAATCTCTTTTTGCACTCCAAGCCTTTACACGAATTTGATCTCATGCTAGCTAGAATTTAAGACCTTAAACATGTATCAAATCTTGAGATTTCAATATTTTGGATTTTTTATGATTTAAATTAATTAAATTCAAATAAAAATAAAAATAAATAATAAAAATAAGATAATGACAAGTGGACAAAGCTAGGGCTCGTGGACCATGTTGCCAACTCAAAACAAGTGAAAAAGATTGGGCCCATTTAGCAAAAAATTGCATTTTTAGGCATAGCTGACTTTTGACAATTTTGCAAAAAGGGCCAACTTCACCAATGCATAACTTCCTCAATTTTGACTCTTTGAAGGTGTTCTTGGACTGTTTAGAAATATTGAGATGTCCTCTAAGCAACCCTTTTGGTCCCATCTCAATTTGGTATTTCATGCTCATGTATGAAGCTTTGACAAAAAAGGTGTTTTTGTTGACTTTTCAAAATGAACTAGAATGTCAAAATTCATAACTTCTTGTGAGTGAATCTTTTGAACTTTGGAGATGAAGATGGATTGTAGAGCATTGAAGCATCTTCCAAATGAGCTTTGGATGGGTCATTTATCATAAAGTATGATAAAGTTATGCTTGGTCAAAGTTGAGTTGACTTTTCCTGCAAAACCCTAATTTAGCAACTTTTGATTCTTGATGAATTATGAGCAATCCTTGAGGAATCATGATAAACCCTTGATCAAATGATGAATAATACTTCAAAATGAGGATTTTGACCAATAATCTTGAAGTTTGACTGTATGTGGGCCACAGTTGACTTTTGCCCTAGCACAATCGACTTTCAGGCCTTTGAGCAATTGACTGAGCAAACTTCCTCTGCAAAGCTTGAAACTTGACATGGATGATCTTGAGAACATATTAGGACAATAGTGAGCATTTGGGACCCTTTGGACTCAAATATCTTGATGCAAAATGAAACCCTAATTTGAGGTATACTGCCTTTAGGAGAGAGTTTGTCTGGTCAACTCTTGGACTTCCTTGGGCAATTTGAAGACCTTACTTGAAATGTATTGAGAAATATGGGAGGGAAAATTTTGGGGTACAACAGTTTCCCCTGTTCAATCTTCTTAAACCTGAGGATGTAGATTGGCTTGCTTACCATTCGTGATCCGAAGGTGGAAGATGATTGAACACTAGAGTGCCCAGAAATTTGCACTCGCATGAAGTGGTACTGGCCTTGTGATTTCGGGAATGGGCTTATAGATGCCATTTGGAAGTTAATGACGGAAAATGGGCTTAAAGATGCCATCAGAAGAAGTGTTGATCGCATAAGAGATTCCTTTGCGAGAGCCCGTATACCTGTTGTTGAGGAGGATTTCGATGGGGAATTCCGATCTCTATCTTGAGAGAAATAGAATTTTAGGAGCTTCAGTCGTCCGTTATTCTACTGGGGAATCATCTCTTAGTCGGGGAGGTGAAAATGAACTGTTATCTGGTCGTGTATAGGCTGCATCGCGCCCTACTGGGGAAAGGTGAAACCATCGTGTTTGATCAGGTCTAGGTCTTACAATGTTGTGGACTACTGTCTGGAGATAAGAGAAAAGAAACCTAGATGGTAAGGTTATGAGAAGGAACTGGGATAGTAGGGCTTATGGAAAGGAACCTGGGTAAGGTTGCTTCATGAGGAGTTTGGATAAAACTGCATCTGAACCGAGAAGGAACCTTGGTAAGGTTGCTTTGTGAGGAGTTTGGGTAAACCTGCATCTGAACCGAGAAGTAACCTGGGTAAGGTTGCTTTGTGAGGAGTTTGGGTAAAACTGCATATGAACTGAGAAGGAACCTAGGTAAGGTTTCTTTGTGAGGAGTTTGGGTAAAACTGCATCTGAACCGAGAAGGAATCTGGGTAAGGTTGCTTTGCGAGGAGTTTGGGTAAAACTACATCGAGAAATTGTAAGGAGGAACCTGGGTAAGGTTGCTTCAGGATGAGTCTGGGTGAAACTACATCGGGAAATTGTAAGGAGGAACCTGGGTAAGGTTTCTTCAGGATGAGTCTGGGTGAAACTACATCGGGACCGAGAAGGAACCTGGGTAAGGTTGCTTCGGGATAAGTCTGTGTAAAACTTCAGGAGGAACCTGGGTAAGGTTACTTCGAGATAAGTTTGTGTAAAACTTCAGGAGGAACCTGGGTAAGGTTACTTTGTGATAAGTTTGTGTAAAACTTCAGAATGAACCTGGGTAAGGTTACTTTGAGATAAGTTTGTGTAAAACTTTAGGAGGAACCTGGGTAAGGTTACTTTGTGATAAGTTCATGTAAAACTTCAGGAGGAACCTGGGTAAGGTCACCTTGTGATAAGTTCGTGTAAAACTTCAGAATGAACCGGAGTAAGGTTACTTTGAGATAAGTTTGTGTAAAACTTCAGGAGGAACCTGGGTAAGGTTACCTTGTGATAAGTTCGTGTAAAACTTCAAGCGGAACCTGGGTAAGGTTACTTTGTGATAAGTTCGTGCAAAACTTCAAGCGGAACCTGGGTAAGGTTACTTTGTGATAAGTTCGTGTAAAACTTCATTCAGAAATATATGAGAAAGGACCCGTGTAAGATTTTTCAGGATAAACCCGTGTGAAGCTGCATTTAGAAGAAACCCGTGTAAAGTTGTATTTGATCATGCAGATAATTACTCTGTTTAGTTTCCGGAGTTAATCTTGAACTTGCTGGAAGTTATTGATGATAACCATCTTTCCTGAAAAGGTACATGATTAATCGTATATGATGCATGACATGCATTGTGTGATGATGTTCTCAAAATAAATGAGATTATGTTGTATGTAATATGTATGCGCACGTCATGATATATGAACATGAAATGCTATTGTGGCACGTCCGAGTTTGGGAATATAAATCCCTGACTGTTGTTGGAAAGTGATGAGTTTCGCTCGCTGGGGATAACAACCGAAGATGATTTGAGAATAACTTGGCCGGAGAATAATTCCGCTGGAGAATAAACTGGCGAGAAAAAAAATGACTCTGTGGGGAAGAGATACTCTGTCAGAAGATACGCTGATTTGGAGCAATAACCTCGGTTAGGGATGAATTACCGTTGCTGGCGATGATGAACTCTGTCGGGGATAAAATTTCTGTCTGTGGGAGAAATAAACTCCACTAGGGATGGTCTTACATTGTTGGTGAAAGATGAACTCTACTTGGGGAGAATTAACACCACTGCTTTTGGATATTTCTTACTCTGCGGGGAGTGTAGATGTTACTGGGACGCGTGCTAAGGATATGACAATGACTTCGTATCAAGACTTTTCTGCCCCTGTACCTGCTGGAGAAAGTGCCTGCGGAGGCCTTGTGGATTGAGTGTCATCCCAACTTATGAGGTGCTTGGTAACTACCGATCGGAATGATAAGTCTTCTACTGATAGGAAAGTGACAAGATAACGGGACATAGTCGTACGCTTTAATCCCTAACTTTTGCCTGGACTGTCTTTTCAGATTTTCAGTCCACCAGGATACACTTTTTTTCCCAAGCCTCCTTCTCAGGTTTTCAACTTTCCGGGTGTACAAATCTTTTTTTGTTTTTATCCCTAATTTTTGCCCGAACCTTTTGGTTCGCTGGGACGCCCTTGTTTTGCCTAGGTGTGTCAACCTAGCGGGTCTTTGTTCATGCGCAGTATTTTTTTACTATGTCCATGCTCTCAGTGTGTAGGGAGTTTGTCACTGTCGGTAGTGATGTGTTGCCACACTACCAGAAGATGTTCGTTTGAAAATAAAATATTCGTTGCTGGAATTCATGTCCAATGCCCCAAGTGATTCAGATGGAGATTTGCCCCTGGCTATTTGGCATCTTTGAGAGATTCCTTGAATCTTGACTTGACTGCCCTAGATGATGGACAATGATCATGCCGTGCCCCTTGGTTGGAAGTGTTTTTCCACTTGAGGTGATCACTTTCGTTGGAGGAGGTTTTTGTTCACTAGATATTCGTCATGCGAATTTCTCTGCTGTTGAACAAATAGTCATATGCAAACAATGTTATTTTAAGAATGAAAAGCTTATGTCTGTCTTGAAGTTTGGAAATTCATTTTTTAGTAAAACAAGTTTTTTTTGTAATAGTGTGATGTCAACTCAGGATTTACAGCAAGTCCTACAGGAGTCAGGATACCTTTTGTAACAGTATGCTTTCGAACTAACCCGTGCTTCAGCTAGGACTTTTAAGGGTTATAACGTGGCCTGGTTCACAGTTCAAGAAACAAAGGATAAAGGCTCAAAATTTATTTTTACCCACCCTTTCTTCGTAATATTCTTCGATCCTATACTCAGTTAATTGTGCATTTATATCCCATTTGAGTCTTTGATCCGATATTCCAGTGATGGTTCGGGTACTGACAGATTATTTTGAATAGGCAGTCATTTTTTTGTTGAGGGTTTATAGGACCTCTTTCTTTTTGATTTTGTTATCCATGTCTTTTGCCTGAACTGTTTCTTTTTGTGATTACAGTCAGCGGGATGCCCCAGTTTTTTTTGTTAAGTCTCCTTCATAGGTTTTGACTTAATGGGCTTTTATTTCGAGAGATAATGACTGCCTGTCTTGACGATTATAGGGAACCATCACTGTCTTTTGTTTTGGAAGGACGTCTTTGAAGCCATTCATTGTGCATCTGGATTAACTGAGAAAACTACCCTGCCCCAGGTTTTGATTAAGGGTTTTATTTTTTGTGAAAAGAAAAACTCCTACTTCTTTGGCTCAAAGGGGTTGACTAGGGATTATCTTCCTTATAACTCCACTGTTTAGGATTTGAAACAACGTCTGTACATCGTCAGCGGGGTCTGTTCAAAAGCATATTGTAGAGATCGTGGTATCGTTTTCGTCATCCTTCCTCTAAAGGCTTAGAGTTTTTTAATCGAGAGTTGAATATCACAAAAGGAAATAAGAACGCATTTTTGAAATAGTGAATACAAACGGATTGATTCAAAACAGACATATGCAATGCATTAATTAAATAATAAAGTTTTGACATGACTAAATGTTCGAACAATCAAAAGAAAATTACAAATTGAAAATTCTAATGAACAAAAAGTCTTCTTGTGAGAACTTGTCACTTCATATGGTATGCCTTGGAGGGATGGCAGAAGAACTCAACCTGACCGTCTTGTGCAAATTCTAACGCTCCTTCATCAATCAGGTCTTGAATTTTATTTCTCAACGCCCAACAGTTGTTGGTGTCATGTCCAGGACTGTTGGAGTGGTACGCACATCTTGCATTTGGATTGTACTTTGGGGAGGCTATGTTTGGATTTTGAGGAGGGTCCCTTAACATAACCAACTCGTCCTTCAACATGCATTGCAATGCTTGAGCCAATGACATGTTGATTTTGGTGAAGCATCTTTCAGATGTATTCTTCTTATGCTGATTTCCCCGTTGTCGTTGGAGAGGTTGTGGTTGGGCTTGTGATGTAGTAGTAATCTGGAAAGCTCTATTCCCAACCTCTTCTCTTACTTGGGGCTGACTAATGCCTTGATCCAAAATTTTAATTGTTTGTTTCATGGATCTACATCCATCTTGGTGAAGCTTGTTGAGGAAGGCTCTTAGCCCTTCTTGTCCTCGAGCTAAGTTTTGGATAAGAGCCATCTGCCCCAGCATCTGGATTCTCATTGCTTCTACCTCAGCTTGCAGTTGTTCCAATTGTTCATCCTTGTTGTTGTCAGGATGTTCCTTGGTCAGATTCCCGGCGAAAAGTGTTTTCAGGTCTTCTTGCCCCTTGGATAGATTCAGGAGAAATTCCTTGAACTGGGTGTTGTACCCCAAAATTTGTCCTCCCATATTTCTCAAAACATTCCAAGAAAAATTCACAAGTCCAACTCGACGCGTCATATTCAGGTGTTCTTTCACCAAGATATCTCTGATAACATATTCTCAAATTCAGGTTCGGCTCAAGAGTCAATTATTTAAAGAAGGTATCCGAATGTGTGAGTTTTCTTGAAGAAATATGGTGAAAAAGTGTGCTGAAAGTGCAGTTTTTACGCGCTAAAAAATTCATAACTTGAAGATCGTGACTCGTTTTGAACCCGTTCCGGTGGCCAAAATTCCGTCTTGACATTATCTATGTTTTCATCTCTCACGGCTGGAAGCCAATTTCGATCAGAAGGTCTTCAAAAATGTGGATTTATCAAGTATTTTTGCACAGAAAATTTGTGACAGAAGTTTATTTGCGTCAAGTTCAGAAAATCATAACTTGGTCGATTTTCATCGTATTGAGCTGGTTCCGGCGCCAAAATTTCACAAATTGAGGTGACTACATTTTCATAGAAGGTATTGAGTTCAAACGGTATTCAAAAGGCCTTCGTTTTTTGCTCAGAGTGCATAACACGCTGAAAATCCTGAATGCTGAATATTATTTCATCTGGGCCGAAACTTCGAAAATTCATAACTCGGTCAATTTTTATCGGATTGAGCTCATATTTTTACACAAGGTCACTGACTCATAGATCTACAACTTTTCTTCAAAAGTCGAGACCGGATTATGCTCCGATCAATACCAGTTTTTTATTGAAGAACGTGTCAGAATCGACACTGGAGCCCAAAATAAGTTTGTCTGAGCTGAAACTTCAAAAATTCATAACTAATTCACCGTTTATCCGATTGAGCCGATTTTCGGACAGGAGTTAGTTCTCGATGTCGGCTACATTTTGTCTTCACATTTCAACTTCAAAAATTTCACTTAAGTCCCTGCGATTTAGCCTGGAAAGTGACGAACTCAAGTGAACATTGGAGGCCCAATTGCACATTCAAAGCCCATTTTCTTTACCCTAATTTCCCTTATATAATCACCTTCTTTTCACACAAACCAAAAAGGGAGAAAAAAGAGAGAAAAAAACCTTGCCACTACACTGTTAGAATATCAAATTCTTTCAAGAACCCTAAAACCTTGAAATCCTTATTACAAATCCCTCTCTCACTACAAACAAGTCATCACAGTTACAAACCAACACCTCACTACTTCTTCAGTAAGGGTAAGGCTGGCTTGATCTCCATGATCCAAAGGGCATAAAAGCATTCAGGTCACTAATTTCCCAGTAAGGGTAAGATTGATTTGATCTCCATGATCAAAAGGGTATAATCATTCATACATGCCATATTGTGCCTAAACATTAAATTTCTTCATATATTGGCTTTATTTGCATTTTATGATTTTATTTAATATGTTCGTGAGATTCAACACTGCAGATTTAGACAGGATCTCATGCAGGTTCATTTAGGAACGTTGAGGCCAAAAGCCAAATGGCCAAAATCCAAATGGCCAAAAGCCAAAAGCCAAAAGCCAAATGGCCAAAAGAACAACTTATGCATGACGAGACAGACATCCTGAGAAGATTAAGAAACGTTGAGGCCAGAACACAAATGGCCAACAGCCAGAACACAAATGGCCATAAAACCCAATCCAATGGCCAAAGAATGCAGACCACTATACTCAGGAGTCAATGAACACGCACGTGATGTCAGAAAGTCAAACAAGGCCTTTGTCTAATGGACCAGAATCCTTCAAAAAACCTCCCTTTGGGTCTGAATACCCCCCATGGTTTGCACATTTTTAATTTTTATTTGATTTTCTTTTCTAATTCTTTTTTAATGTTTTAATTATTTCTCTTTACCATAAAATAATTTTCACAATAATAAATACAGAAAAAATCAAAAATGTTTATTGTTATTAATATTAATTTCACTATTATTATTTTTGTAAATAAATGTTAAATAATTAATTTAGTTAAATTAGGTTAAAGCTTTAATCTTTTCCTTAATAAATTAAAATATGTAGAAATTAGGTTTTTTTTAGCATTTTCATCCTTTTCCTAATAAATAATTTTTTCCTATTATCATTATTAGTAATTACTAATTTATTTTGGAAATAAACATATACATAAATATTTTAGTAAATTAGGTTAAACTTTAATATTTTTCTTTAATAATTAAAAATAACTTAGAATTAGGGTTTCTTTTAATTTTAATTTTAATTTTCTTATTCCATTAAATACCAAAAACATAAAAAACATTTCTTTTCTTTTAATTAAATAATTCATTAACCTTTCATTCAATTTAATTTCAAAAGGGTCCAACGCCCTCGAACGTTCAATTTTTATTTCGTTTCGCATGTTATTTTATTTTCCTTTGTGAATATTATGTAATTGCTCAAGCCTTGTAATAGTAATTAGGAATTTATTTACTTTCCGCATTTTTTATTCAAAACGGGTCTTTGTTAATTTGGCGATGTATAGACCCGCGCCTTGTAATAGCGTAGAATTTCACTTTCCGCACTTTAATTTCCGCACTTTTAAACTGCTAACTTGCATGAAAGAATGAATGACTAATTAAAAACAATGCGTAGATCACCATGATACATGTACAAGATAAATGCTAAACTGAAAACAATACACAAATTCACACACCACTCTTAGGGTACGCCTCACTGTTGTCTTGCCCCTCGAAACGTGGTCGTCGAGTATAGGACGTTTTAGCGAGTCCTTATGTCCGTTGATCTAGTTGCCTCGAAACGGTTGCCTCGGAATAAAAAGGATCAATGGCATAAGGGTAGCTTCTAAGGTGTCCTACTGTTGCTTCGGTGACCACACTGTCCCTAAACTCGAATTGACCCGAACACCTCCAACGGTGGTGCTACCTACCTCTCAATGGTGGGATGGCACTATCTTAAGGACATTTATACAGCCTAATTCCTTAGGGTAGGTAGATGACTGATAGATACTTGCTCTCTTCAAAACAAATCAAAACTCTTTTCACACAGACACTTTCAAAAAGCTTTCAAAACAATTTTTCAAACACTCTTGAGGACAGATACAAGAGTTATTCAGAAATCTTTCAAAGAAACTTTTTCAAACCCACTCACAATTGAAAAGCAAACACTTTTGAAAACACCATGAGCAAGTATCTAAGAGCCCATGGATAACCATGGATAGAAAGGGTGCTAACACCTTCCCTTTCTATAAATCTACCTCCCGAACCGAGAAACTATCTCATAAGGAATTTTGTTGTGCTTTTGTCATGTCCATGTTGGAGAAAATAAAACACGGTGGCGACTCTTGCTTCCGCGACATTTCGCGATCCAGCGTTAAACAGTCAGTTCTAGATCCACCGATCACAGAACTGGCGACTCTACTGGGGACAATTTATAAAGTGAGGTGTACCTTAGGACTAAGATCACTTGTGTTTTCAATTGCTGTGTTTGTTTGCTTTATTATTGTGGGCTGCATCGGAGTTACATAGATCCTAACCCGGATCTGGGGATACCCTGTTAGGTAGCATAAGCTGTGAGGGACCTGTTTGGCGTAGACCGACATGGGTGAAGCAGTGGCTACGTTGGTGTGGCACCTTGGTCTGTACTGATATCCCTTGTGTCGCAACGAGGAGAATATGGGTCTTCTGAGGAGTCATTAAGCACCAACCGACCTTAGAACCTTAAATGACCCAACTAGGCCAATAGAACAGTAGCAGTATGCTACGCCCATTGAGGCTAAACTCTCGTGATGGTTCTGGCCGCAAGAAAAGATTGCGATGCTGGAGTTATGACCGATTGAGGGTAGTCAGTGATATTGGGATCCTCTAGAACCCGGTTACTTCTGATAGGACAGGTCTTAACCAACAAACTGAAAGAGGGCAATACCTAGACCCCATGATGGCCTAAACTCTAAGGGCTCTCTTGTGTGACTTGTGTGCCTTCCAACTTGACTATTTGCATGCTTGTTATCTGACACTTGAGTTTTGTGCAGGTTTTGTTTACCGTCCTTAATTGGGACTCATAACAGGGTTTACCTACTTTACTCCATGCATAGCATAACATTATACCATTGCATGCATCCTACATAAGGAATAACCCATTTCAAGGATCTCAAAGGTTTGTGATACAGGTCATGATGAACGAACTGTCCAGCAAGGGGCAAAGGGGATTTATTTTCCTCTAGCCAAGGTTGTCAGGGGCTATGACCCACTCGATATGGTGAGCCTTGACCCTTGAAGAAGGACTCTCAACAACATGAAGTTCCTTCAATCAAGCAACCAGATGCGAAATCTAAAATTTTTCTTATTTACCCCGCGAGATCCTTGAAAACATTGCATGCATACATACACATCATTGCATAACAGGTACCCTTGGTACAGGTCACTTACCATCTTCGCTGTTTATTTCAGCAATGGCTTCCCAACAAGACAACCAGGATCTTCATGCTCAAGAGACTCAGTTCAGGGAGATCTTTCTAAGCCTATCCAAGGGGCAGGAAGAGTTAAGGACACTTCTCATGGGGACTTTGGCCAGGAACAAGGCTGAGGTTGACAAGGACGAACGGTTGAAACGTCTACAAGCTGAGGTAGATACAATGAAAACCCATATGCTGGGGCAGAGGGCTCTCATCCAAGGTTTAGCTCAGGAACAAGAAGAGTTGAGGACCACGATCAGTCAACTCCACCAAGACAGATCCAACATGAAGTAACCAGTCCAAGTCAGGGACCAGGTCATTGATCAGCTTCCAAGAGGACAAGAATCTGGTATGGTGAAGAATAGACCTCTCTAAATTGCTACCACTTCACAAGCCCAACATCAACCTCGCCCAGAGCAACAGGCTGATCAGAGTAAGCCAAGCAGGTCCAAGAGGCAGTTTACCCAGCTTAACATGCCGTTGTTTCAAGCTCTACAACACCTGCTGAGGTTGAATCTGATTACACTAAGGGCTCCTCCCCAGAACCCCAACATCTCTGCTCCTAACTATCATCCCAATAGGAGGTGCGCATACCACTCTGATAGTCCTGGATATGACACTGCCGACTGCTGGGCTCTGAGGAACAAGGTCCAGGATCTGATTAATGAAGGAGTAGTGGATTTCACTCAAGTGGGTCAGGCTGAATGCTCCTGCCATCCCTACAGGATTCACCATTTGAAATAACAAGTCCTGAAATGAGGAGACTTTTTGTCTATTAGAATTTTCAAGTTGTAATTTTCTTTCGACTGTTCAAACATTTATTCATGTTAAACATTGTTATTTCATTAATGCATCGCATATGTCTGTTTTGAATCAATATATTCGCATTCGCTATATTCAAACTGCTTTCATTTTTTGATGTCAACTCTCGATTAATAATTCTAAGCCTCTTGAGGGAGGATGACGAAAACGATACCACAATCTACAGTATGCTTTTGAACAGACCCCGCTGATGAGGTACAGGCATTGTTTCAATTCCTAAACACCGGAGTTATAAGGAAGATAATCCCTCGTCAACCCCTTTGAGCCAAAGAAGTAGGAGTTTTGCTTTTCACAAAAAAATTAAAAACCCTTAATCATAACCTGGGGCAGGGTAGTTCTCTCAGTTGATCACGGTGCACAATAAACGACATCAAAGAAGTCCTTCCGAGACAAAAGACAGTGATGGTTCTGAATAATCATAAAGACAGGCAGTCATTATCTATCAAAATAAAAAGCCCAATAAGTCAGAACCTACGAAGGAGACTTACAAAACTGGGGCATCCCGCTGACTGTAATTCCAAAAAAAATAAAATAAACAGTTCAGGCAAAAAACAGGGATAATAAAAACAAAAAAAAGAGGTCATACAAACCCTCAACAAAAAAGAAATGACTGCCTATTCAAAATAAATCGTCAGTATCCGAACCATCACTGGTATATCAAAGCAAAGACTCAACAAGGTCTAACGCACGATTAGCTGAGTTTAGGATTGAAGAACATCACGAAGAACGGGTGGGTACAAATAAAATTTGAGCCTTTATCCTTTGTTTCTTAAACCGTGAACCAGGCCATGTTATAACCCTTAAAAGTCCTAGCTGAAGCATGGGTTAGTTCGAAAGCATACTGTTACGAAAGGTATCCTGACTCCTTAAGGCTTGCGGTAAAATAACGAGTTGACATCACAGTTTACAAAAAAAAATTCACTTGCTTTTATTGAAAAATGCATTTTCAAAAATTTCAAGACAGACATAAGCTTTGCATTCTTAAGATAACATTGTTTGTATATGATTATTTGTTTGAACAGCAGAGAACTTTGCGCAACGAATATCCGATGAACGAAGGTCCTCTCAACAAAAGAGCCACCTCCGGTGGAAGAAACACTTCCAATCAAGGGGCATGGCATGATCATTGTCCATCATCTGGGGCAGTTAAGTCAAGATTCGGAGATTCTCTCAAAAGGCCAACCAGCTTGGGGAAAATCTCCATATGGATCACCTGGGGCATTCCGACAACGAATCTTGCCTGATCAGACATCTTCTAGTGGTACGGCAATGCAATACTACTGACAGTGACAACTCCCTGCTCTCTGAGAGCATGGATATAGTCGAAAAAATACTACGCAAAATCAAAGACCCGCTAGGTTGACACACCTAGGCAAAAATAAGGGCTTCCCAGCGAACCAAAAGGGTTCGGGTAAAATAAGGGATGAAATGAAAAAATCTGTACACCCGGCAAGTCGAAAACCTGAAAAGGCGGCTTGGGCAAGAAAAGGGTATCCCGGTGGACTGAAAACCCGAAAGGGCGGTCCAGGCAAAAATTAGGGATCAAAGCGTACGACTATATCCTGGCATCTCGTCACCTGTCTACCAGAAGATTTGTCAATTACCCCCACAGGTGCCTTCTCCCACTGAAACTGGGGCAATAATGAGTTGTCTAAGCGATCTAGTTGCTCTGCCATCAAGATACCAAGGTAAATTCGGCTGAAGAATGTAACCAGGATGCCTTAATTCCCCAGAGAGTGAGCCAAGACTCAACCATTCTCCCAAGCAGTTGGTCTCCCATCAGCCCTAAAAGGCACAGTATCTCCAGCAAGTCAGCAACACTCTCCCCAAGCAGAGTTAGCTTACTGTCAGCCTTAAGGAAGTTAGATTATCCCCCGAAGATCTCAACATTCCCCAGCGGAGTATACAGACATTCCTAAGCAAGCATCCCCAGCAGTCTTGATCTAAGATTGTTCCCCGGCGGAATACCAGACATCAAGTAAAGCCACTTCCCCAGTGCAATCTCAGAAGTTTCCCCAGGAGAACTTAATCAATCTCCCCAGCAGGTCTTGAAGCTTATCCCCAGTAGATTCTGGAAGCTTACCCCTGCAGAGCACGAACGCTCCCCCGACTTTATTCAAAGGTTATTTCCCCACCAGGATATAACTGGGTTATCCTCAGCTAATGGCCACGGAAAGATCGTCCTCGGCGAAGTCTTCCTATCCCCAGCGGAGTTCATCAGATCTTCCAATAAAGCTCGTCAATGGTATCCCCAATGGAGTATCATCAACATCTCAGCAAAGTGCCTCTTTCCCCACAGTGCATTCCCCGCAGAGTATTCTATTCGCCAAGTCCATTCCCCAACGGAGTCATCTTCTCCTACCGGTATTCTTGCAACTACCATCCCCATCGAAAACGAAGAACTCTCTTCAATATCAGCCCAGGATTTAGCTCCCGGCATTCGTCAAGGATTTATTTTCCTAGACGAAAATACATTCATAAACATCACATTGTCATACATTACGATACATGCATACACGCATCATATCACCCCAATCTCATTTATTTTTGAGAACATCTTAAAATCAGGCAATTCATACATTATGACATTGCATACAACTAACTCGTTACTTTTTCAGGAGAGAACGATCAACAGATAAAAGTCTTTACCGTTTGAGGTAGATGACGCCAAAGATTCCTTCATCATTCTGCTGAGGTTGAAGTCGCCTAAGATTCTCTCATCATTCTGTTGAGGTTGAAGTCGCCTGAGATTCTCTCATCATTCTGCTGAGGTTGAAGTCGCCTAAGATTCTCTCATCATTCTGCTGAGGTTGAAGTCGCCTAAGATTTTCTCATCATTCTGCTGAGGTTGAAGTCGCCTAAGATTCTCTCATCATTCTGCTGAGGTTGAAGTCGCCTAAGATTCTCTCATCATTCTGCTGAGGTAGTAATCGCCCAAAGGTTCTCTCATCGTCCCGTTGAGGTAGTAATCGCCCAAAGGTTCTCTCATCGTCCCGTTGAGGTAGTAATCGTCCAAGGTTCTCTCATCGTCTCGTTGAGGTAGTAATCGTCCAAGGTTCTCTCATCGTCTCGTTGAGGTAGTAATCGTCCAAGGTTCTCTCATCGTCCCGTTGAGGTAGTAATCGTCCAAGGTTCTCTCATCGTCCCGTTGAGGTAGTAATCGCCCAAAGGTTCTCTCATCGTCCCGTTGAGATAGTAATCGTCCAAGGTTCTCTCATCGTCTTGTTGAGGTAGTAATCGCCCAAAGGTTCTCTCATCGTCCCGTTGAGGTAGTAATCGTCCAAGGTTCTCTCATTGTCCCGTTGAGGTAGTAATTGTCCAAGGTTCTCTCATCGTCCCGTTGAGGTAGTAATCGCCCAAAGGTTCTCTCATCGTCCCGTTGAGGTAGTAATCGTCCAAGGTTCTCTCATCGTCTTGTTGAGGTAGTAATCGCCCAAAGGTTCTCTCATCGTCCCGTTGAGGTAGTAATCGTCCGAGGTTCTCTCATTGTCCCGTTGAGGTAGTAATCACCCAAGGTTCTCTCATCGTCCCGTTGAGGTAGTAATCGTCCAAGGTTCTCTCATCGTCCCGTTGAGGTAGTAATCGTCCAAGGTTCTCTCATTGTCCCGTTGAGGTAGTAATCGTCCAAGGTTCTCTCATTGTCCCGTTGAGGTAGTAATCGTCCAAGGTTCTCTCATTGTCCCGTTGAGGTAGTAACCGTCCCGGATTCATGCATCACATCATTATCAACAAAAACCTTTTAAAGTTCCAGACTCGATTCCTATATCCTGCTAGGGCACGTCTGAAGAGTTCGAAGATCCGATTCCTGTATCTTGCCAGGGTGTATATGTTGACGACTATATTCCAGATTTGATTCTTGTATCCAGCCAGGGCACATCTATATAAAGGGTTTGAAGATCAGCTCCTGTAACAGGCCAAGTAATTATTTTTCTTTCTCAGGTACGCAAGTTCTCGCTAAGGAATCTCTTACGCGATCGACACCTAGATGGCATCTATAAGCCCATCCTCCTATTCATCAGTCTCCAAATGGCATCTGTAAGCCCATTCCCCCCATCACACTGCTGATACTCTACTATGCGAGTGCAAATTTCTGGGTACTCTAGTGTTCAATCATCTTCTACCTTCGGATCACGAAAGGCACGCAAGCCAATCTACATCCTCAGGTTTATGAAGATTGAACAGGGGCAACTGTTGTACCCCAAAATTTGCCCTCCCATATTTCTCAAAACATTCCAAGAAAAATTCACAAGTCCAACTCGGCGCGTCATATTCAGGTGTTCTTTCACCAAGATATCTTTGATAACATATTCTCAAGTTCAGGTTTGGCTCAAGAGTCAATTATTTAAAGAAGGTATCCGAATGTGTGAGTTTTCTTGAAGAAATATGGTGAAAAAGTGTGCTGAAAGTGCAGTTTTTACGCGCTAAAAAATTCATAACTTGAAGATCGTGACTCGTTTTGAACCCGTTCTGGTGGCCAAAATTCCGTCTTGACATTATCTATGTTTTCATCTCTCACGGCTGGAAGCCAATTTCGATCAGAAGGTCTTCAAAAATGTGGATTTATCAAGTATTTTTGCACAGAAAATTTGTGACAGAAGTTTATTTGCGTCATGTTCAGAAAATCATACCTTGGTCGATTTTCATCGTATCGAGCTGGTTCCGGCGCCAAAATTTCACAAATTGAGGTAACTACATTTTCACAGAAGGTATTGAGTTCAAAAGGTATTCAAAAGGCCTTCGTTTTTTGCTCTGAGTGCGTAACACGCTGAAAATCCTGAATGCTGAATATTATTTCATCTGGGCCGAAACTTCGAAAATTCATAACTCGGTCAATTTTTATCGGATTGGGCTCATATTTTTACATAAGGTCACTGACTCATAGATCTACAACTTTGCTTCAAAAGTCGAGACCGGATTATGCTCCGATCAATACCAGTTCTTTATTGAAGAACGTGTCAGAGTCGACACTGGAGCCCAAAATAAGTTTGTCTGAGCTGAAACTTCAAAAATTCATAACTAATTCACCGTTTATCCGATTGAGCCGATTTTCGGACAGGAGTTAGTTCTCGATGTCGGCTACATTTTGTCTTCATATTTCAACTTCAAAAATTGCACTTAAGTCCCTGCGATTTATCCTGAAAAGTGACGAACTCAAGTGAACATTGGAGGCTCAATTGCACATTCAAAGCCCATTTTCTTTACCCTAATTTCCCTTATATAATCACCTTCTTTTCACACAAACCAAAAAGGGAGAAAAAAGAGAGAAAAAAACCTTGCCACAACACTGTTAGAATATCAAATTCTTTCAAGAACCCTAAAACCTTGAAATCCTTATTACAAATCTCTCTCTCACTACAAACAAGTCATCACAGTTACAAACCAACACCTCACTACTTCTTCAGTAAGGGTAAGGCTGGCTTGATCTCCATGAACCAAAGGGCATAAAAGCATTCAGGTCACTAATTTCCCAGTAAGAGTAAGATTGATTTGATCTCTATGATAAAAGGGTATAATCATTCATACATTCCATATTGTGCCTAAACATTAAATTTCTTCATATATTGGCTTTATTTGCATTTTA
The DNA here is from genome assembly GCA_948472305.1 of Vicia faba. Classification (NCBI taxonomy): domain Eukaryota; kingdom Viridiplantae; phylum Streptophyta; class Magnoliopsida; order Fabales; family Fabaceae; genus Vicia; species Vicia faba. The sequence goes on along the minus strand of OX451735.1, from coordinate 679,061,177 downwards.
TGATTTTATTTAATATGTTCGTGAGATTCAACACTGCAGATTTAGACAGGATCCCATGCAGGTTCATTTAGGAACGTTGAGGCCAAAAGTCAAATGGCCAAAAGCCAAAAGCCAAATGGCCAAAAGCTAAAAGCCAAAAGCCAAATGGCCAAAAGAACAACTTATGCATGACGAGACAGACATCCTGAGAAGATTAAGAAACGTTGAGGCCAGAACACAAATGGCCAACAGCCAGAACACAAATGGCCATGAAACCCAATCCAATGGCCAAAGAATGCAGACCACTGTACTCAGGAGTCAATGAACACGCACGTGATGCCAGAAAGTCAAACAAGGCCTTTGTCTAATGGGCCAGAATCCTTCAAAAAACCTCCCTTTGGGTCTGAATACCCCCCATGGTTTGCACATTTTTAATTTTTATTTGATTTTCTTTTCTAATTCTTTTTTAATGTTTTAATTATTTCTCTTTACCATAAAATAATTTTCACAATAATAAATACAGAAAAAATCAAAAATGTTTATTGTTATTAATATTAATTTCACTATTATTATTTTTGTAAATAAATGTTAAATAATTAATTTAGTTAAATTAGGTTAAAACTTTAATCTTTTCCTTAATAAATTAAAATATGTAGAAATTAGGTTTTTTTTAGCATCTTCATCCTTTTCCTAATAAATAATTTTTTCCTATTATCATTATTAGTAATTACTAATTTATTTTGTAAATAAACATATACATAAATATTTTAGTAAATTAGGTTAAACTTTAATATTTTTCTTTAATAATTAAAAATAACTTAGAATTAGGGTTTCTTTTAATTTTAATTTTAATTTTCTTATTCCATTAAATACCAAAAACATAAAAAACATTTCTTTTCTTTTAATTAAATAATTCATTAACCTTTTATTCAATTTAATTTCAAAAGGTTCCAACGCCCTCGAACGTTCAATTTTTATTTCGTTTCGCATGTTATTTTATTTTCCTTTGTGAATATTATGTAATTGCTCAAGCCTTGTAATAGTAATTAGGAATTTATTTACTTTCCGCATTTTTTATTCAAAACGGGTCTTTGTTAATTTGGCGATGTATAGACCCGCGCCTTGTAATAGCGTAGAATTTTACTTTCCGCACTTTAATTTCCGCACTTTTAAACTGCTAACTTGCATGAAAGAATGAATGACTAATTAAAAACAATGCGTAGATCACCATGATACATGTACAAGATAAATGCTAAACTGAAAACAATACACAAATTCACACACCACTCTTAGGGTACGCCTCACTGTTGCCTTGCCCCTCGAAACGTGGTCGTCGAGTATAGGACGTTTTAGCGAGTCCTTATGTCCGTTGATCTAGTTGCCTCGAAACGGTTGCCTCGGAATAAAAAGGATCAATGGTATAAGGGTAGCTTCTAAGGTGTCCTACTGTTGCTTCAGTGACCACACTGTCCCTAAACTCGAATTGACCCGAACACCTCCAACGGTGGTGCTACCTACCTCTCAATGGTGGGATGGCACTATCTTAAGGACATATATACAGCCTAATTCCTTAGGGTAGATAGATGACTCATAGATACTTGCTCTCTTCAAAACAAATCAAAACTCTTTTCACACAGACACTTTCAAAAAGCTTTCAAAACAATTTTTCAAACACTCTTGAGGACAGATACAAGAGTTATTCAGAAATCTTTCAGAGAAACTTTTTCAAACCCACTCACAATTGAAAAGCAAACACTTTTGAAAACACCATGAGCAAGTATCTAAGAGCCCATGGATAACCATGGATAGAAAGGGTGCTAACACCTTCCCTTTCTATAAATCTACCTCCCGAACCGAGAAACTATCTCATAAGGAATTTTGCTGTGCTTTTGTCCTGTCCATGTTGGAGAAAATAAAAGACGGTGGCGACTCTTGCTTCCGCGACATTTCGCGATCCAGCCTTAAACAGTCAATTCCAGATCCACCGATCACACTGGGCATCTTGAGCTTGGAGATCTCAGTTGTCTTGTTGGAGAGCCATTGCTGAAATAAACAGCGAGAACATGAGAACCCTGCTTTGAAACCTGCTTATGCAATGATATGTATGACATGTATGGAATGTTTTCAAGGATCTCGCGGGGTAAACAAGAAACTATTAGAATTTGATTGCAGCTTGATTGAAGAAACTTCGTGTCATTGAGAGTCCTTCTTCCAAAGTCAAGCTCACCATATCGAGTGGGTCATAGCCCCTGACTCAAGATCCTTTGACAACATTGGCTAGAGGAAAATAAATCCCCTAGCTAGATGTCTGGTTCGCCATGACCTACATCATAGACCCTTGAGATCCTTGAAATGGTTAGTATGATATGCCATGTTATGTTATGATGCACGATGTCATGATAAAACACACAACAGGTATAGTAGGTAACAAACATGGTAAAGGCACACAAGTCACACAACAGCCCTTAAGTTTAGGCTTGCATGGAGTCTAGGTACTACCCTCTTGCAGTTTATTCGGTTCAACCTGTCCTAATAATAGTAACCGGGTTCTAGAGGTTCTCAATATCACTGACCATCCTCCATCGGTCATAGTTTCAGCTCACGCAATCTTTTCTTGCGGCCGGAACCATCTCGAGAGTATGGTCTCAATGAGTGTAGCATCTCACTACTTCCTATGGCCAAGTTGGTCAATTATAGGTCCTAATGTCAGTTGATGCTTAACGACCCATATAGAAGCCCCATACTCTCCTTGTTGCTCCACAACGGATATTGGTACCAACTAATGTGCCACATCAACGTAGCTACTACTTCAACCGTATCGGTCTACGCCGTACAGTTCCCTCACAGTCTATTGCTACTTACCTAAAAGGTGTTCCCCAGATCCGGGTTAGGATCTATAGCAACTCCGATACAAAGCCCACAAAGATAAAGCAATCAAATCAAACAATAGAAAACAATATGATGAAATAATCCTAAGGTACACCCCACTTATTTATCCCCAGCAGAGTCTCTAATTTTGTCATACGGTGGCCAAAACCGGGACTGTTTCTTTAGGAATTGCTGGTTTGCATTTTGTGTTTGTGTTTGCAAAATGTCGCAGTAAGAAAGAGTCTCCACCGACTTTTATTTTATCCAACAAGGAAAGGAAAAAAGCACAGAAAAATTCCTTTTTTAGAGATTTTCTGAGTACGGGGGGTAGATTATACAAAGGGAAGGTATTAGCACCCTTTCTATCTGTAGTTATCTACAGGCTCTTAGGTACTTGCTCATCATTTTAAAAATTGCTACTTTGTGTGTTTGTGTGATTTGAAAAGTTTTTTTTTGACTTCAATTTAACTCTTGCTTCTGTCTTCAAGAGTGTTACGAAGTATTTTTTGAAAACTTTGTTTGAAAAGAAGTGTAAGTGTGAAAGAAGTTTGTTTGGATTGAGCAAGTACTTAAGAACTAATCTACCTACTCGAAAAAGAGAATTGTTCTATGTTCGTTTCCTTTAGACAATGTTATCCCACTATTAGTGAGTAGGTAACACTGTCATTGGAGTTTTGAGGGTCAATTCGAAAAGGGATGTACGGTCACTAAAGCAATGTTAGGACGTCTTAGTAGTAACCCTAATGTATTAGATCAGTTATTCGAGGCAACAATATCCGAGGCAACCATTCTGAGGCAACTTTTCGAGGGAACCATTCCGAACGGGACTTTGATCTTTGTTTAGACAAGAGGGCGACCACTAAAGCATCATATACTTAATGACCGCTTACCGAAGGCAATCAAGAGGGAGTGTACCCTAAGAGTGCGCATGTGCGAGTGGTTCAATTTCAGATTATTTATCTTTGCACATTTAGGGTTATCTAACTGTTTTAAAGTTAATCATACATTCTTGTCATGCAACCCTAATTATTCATACATCTAACAGTTAAATATTTTGCAGAATTTAAAGTGTGGAAATTAAACTACGCTATTACAAGGCTTCGGGTATTTACATAGCCAAAAACAAACCCTTGAAAAATAAAGCGATAAATGAAAGATAAAAGACCTAATTAAACTATTACAACTTGTGGGCAATTACAATAATAGGATAAAAAATAAAACCATAAAGCGCGCGTGAGGAAATTAGATCGACAAGAAATTAGGGTTTTGACCCTTCTAACCTAATTAAAAGAAAAAAATGTTTTTGTTGTTTTAAATATTTTTAAGAAAAAGAGTATGGTTTTAAAATTAAATACTAAATTAATTAGATAATTAAATTAATTAATGAAAATAAATACATGGCCGATTTTGTGTTTTTGGTTATTTTAAGAAAAATAAAATATAATTAAATTAAAAAAAACAAAACCTTAATCATTCTAATTAATTTTAATTTATTTACAAAATAATTAAAGTTATCTAAATTTAACAACCTAATTAAATTAATTAATTAAATATCCCAAATTTAATTGGATGAAAAATATTTGTGATTTTTTGATAAAAAGAAAATAATTAATTTATTAGTAAAATAAATAAATTAAATTAAATAAAACAAATATAAAAAAGAATAGAGAAAGAGAATTGGGCCTGAGCAAAGCAAATTGGGGGGGTGCAGATAGTAATTCTGGGCCCAAGAAGATAAAGTCCATGTGGACCTTCTGAGATCCCATGCTATGCGTTTGACTAGGCATTTGGTGCTCCCTCATTGATGGCCCTTGGATCTGGCCATCTGGCCACTTGGCATACTGGATGGTGAGGACGCATGATGGTCCTTTAGCTTGTGTACACGCTGGATCCTGAAAAGGAAAATAATATGAAGAATGGGGGGACCTGGGATTCGAACCCAGGCCCTGATGCCTTTTCCACTCACTGCACTACCATCTGCGCAGGCTGTTTTGTTTGTACACATAATAAGTAATAATGATAATATATATAATAAAGGATATTAGTGGAGGAAACAAAAGAAAACGCGCCAGAAATTTGAATGTCCCAATAGAAATGTGTCACGCAGGTTATCCCTAACCTTGCCCCGTTGGTAAAAGTTGAAAACTTTTACCTACGGACATATGTTCGTTGCTATATCCCTGCAATTTCTCAAAATCAAGCATGAGTAAGATAAATCAAAACTAAAGCCATGGATAGCTTCGTCTGGACCTGCTGAGCTCAATGGTGCCCCTTTCATGGCCCAATTTTACCTGTAAACCAAGATCCCAATTTGAACCAAAAAAACCTAACAATGGTGGAATCTCATACAGTTCATGAAAATGCAATTAATTGTTACAGAAAGCTTGCAAATGTTCTAAGGATTAAGAATCTACAAATATTTCATGCTATAGATGCCATAATTACGCAATTTGAATTCAAGAAAATAGCAAAGTCGTGACTGACTTACAACACGTTTTGGTACTGGAAAGGCCTTGTTCTTGATTGATATCGCTTGCTTACACCCCCAGGAAGCAATTAGGACAGCTAGAAGGCCTTGAGGATGCCTGGAAGTATGAATTCGTGTTTGCACTTTTTTGGTGTTTTTTCAAGTTTGGTTCTGGTTCATATGCCTCTCTCCAGCCTTGCTTTAGGTCTGTACCTCATCCTTATGTACTGAGGAATGAATTAGGGTTGAAAACCTGGCCTCAATCTTCCTCCATCAATGTCTTTGATCTTGATTTGATTCACTTTAAAATCATTCCAAAAATAGCCTAAAACCAATATTTTTGTGCACTCCAAGCCTTTACACAAATTTGATCTCATGCTAGCTGGAATTTAAGACCTGAAACATGTATCAAATCTTGAGATTTCAATATTTTGGATTTTCTATGATTTATTTTTATTTAAATTAATTAAATTCAAATAAAAATCAAAATAAATAATAAAAATAAGATAATGACAAGTGGCAAAGGATAGGGATCGTGGATCATGTTGACAACTCAAAACAAGTGAAAAAGATTGGGCCCATTTAGAAAAAATTGCATTTTTAGGCATAGCTGACTTTTGACAATTTTGCAAAAAGGGCCAACTTCACCAATGCATAACTTCCTCAATTTTGACTCTTTGAAGGTGTTATTGGACTTCTTAGAAATCTTGAGATGTCCTCTAAGAAACCCTTTTTTACCCATATCAATTTGGTATTTCATGCTCATGTATGAAGCTTTGACAAAAAAGGTGTTTTTGTTGACTTTTCAAAATGACCTATAATGTCCAAATTCATAACTTCTTGTGAGTACATCTTTTGAACTTGGGAGATGAATATGGATTGTAGAGAATTTCATCCTCTTCCAAATGAGCTTTCGATGGGTCATTTCTCATAATGTATGAGAAAGTTATGCTTGGTCAAAATTGAGTTTACTTTTCTTGCAAAACCCTAATTTAGCAACTTTTGATTCTTGATGAATTATGAGCAATCCTTGAGGAATCATGATCAACCCTTGATAAAATGATGAATAATACTTCAAAATGAGGATGTTGACCAAAAATCTTGAAGTTTGACTGTATGTGGGCCACAGTTGACTTTTGCCCTTGCATAGTTGACTTTCAGGCCTTTGAGCAATTGATTGAGCAAACTTCCTCTGCCAGGCTTGAAACTTGACATGGATGATCTTGAGAACATATTAGGACAATAGTGAGCATTTGGGACCCTTTTGACTCAAACATCTTGATGCAAAATGAAACCCTAATTTGAGGTATACTGCCTTTAGGAGAGAGTTTGTCTGGTCAACTCTTGGACTTCCTTGGGCAATTTGAAGACCTTACTTAAAATGTATTGAGAAATATGGAAGGAACATTTTTGGGTACAACACATCGCATATCCCAACTGACGATAAGCAAGCACGAGATTATAGTTGATACATCCCTTACTTCCTATGAGGGGAACATTAGGGAAACCCCCGCAGCTAGTGACGATACTTCGTACTTCCCCCATGTCATAATTCCACCGGATATCAAATGAAGTAAGGTTGACAAGCCTAGATGACCATAGGAGAGAATGTCTGGTATCCATGAAAGGGCCACTTACTGGTAGATGCAGCTTAAACCATTGATACTACATTGAATGACATAAACCTACATTACCACCTTTTACATTCCTGGAATGAATGGTGTAAAGAGTATTTGCCAAGAGTGTCGGTACCGGGTTCTTATTTCTAAAAACACAAATAGCCGCAAAATCCACAAAATTTCTTCTGCGAGGGAAAAGGATAATCCCGTATATCATGAGATCAAACAGAGAACTGAAGTCACTCCAATTGCCTTTCTTTGCCCAGTCTTCAGCTTTCTTCACTAAGAAATCCAAATAAAACCCTGTAGTACCCTCACTGGAATTCCAATTTTCTTTCACCTCTTTCCAACCCAAATGAAGAATTTCAGCAATGACTTCGATCTTCGGCTTCTCCGGTACTTGGACAAAAGGAACTTCATCGGTCAATCTGATATTAAGTAGGTACGCGTACTCTTCTAGTGTGGGGACCAGTTGGTAATCTTGAAAAGTAAAGCATCGTAATTCTTTGTCATAGAACTGGAAGAGAGTGATCAAAGCCATCGGGTCAACTGGGGTGTTAAGGACTAGTAGCAAGTTTCCATAGTTCTTGTTGAAATTGTTCAGAACATCACCCTTCAGATAAGAACTCAACCTCTTTAATTCAGACACATCAATAGGAGGAATCTGATAAGAGAAAGTATGCCTGGTAAGATCTTTAACATGAACTGAATCACACTCAACTGGAGGGAGACCGGCCATTTCGGATGGAAAGAAGACTCGTGAATGTCCCTGGAAAATGACATGCGTATGCTAGTTATTTTTTTTTACATCATTTTTTTAAGAAATAAATATGCTATGATGCAATATGACAGGATCAAAGTTTCACACTGGATCGTGGCTGGACCATTACAGAACAACACCAATCGAAAGAGAATCTCGAAGCTTCAAAAGTAACACAGGAACCTGAGTCACCTTTGCAACACAAAGTCACCAACGGTACCTGTACCTGTAAGAAAATTTTTCCCGCCCCTCTCACGGGTGTAGTCTAGGTCAAGGTAAGGTTAAAAGCCAAATCAGAGTAAGAGAGCTCGAATGTCGGTATCATCATATGATAACACCTATCTGAACTACCTCCGAAGTCATGGGTCTCATGGTCAGGTCTACAAAGCATCCGCCTCATAGCTGCCATGGCCATCTATTCCTAGTTTCTATGGAACTCACTCATAGCCTAGGTATGAGGCCTTTTACCTCATGGAACAACCCACCCACCAAGAAAACCAGAATCCAAACAGTCTAGCCAAATCCAGTATGCAGAAAATAAAGTGCACATATGATGCAATACAAACAGATAAATATGCAAAGCGGTAAAATAAACACCCAAAAATAAAACAAACAAGAGCTAGGATCGACTCCGGGATGGACCAGCAAAAAGGTCAATCTTGCCCTAGTGAAGTCGCCAACTGAAACCACGCGGCCGGAACCTGTCATCTGGATATTAATGAAACATCAATGAAGTCGCCACCGAACGTCTTTTATCCCACCGAAAGGGAAAGGTAAACATCGAGAAAACCTGAAAAGGGATAAATCACGGTCTTTCGACCAAGAGATCGGGTAAGGGAGTCTGTTACGCAAGGGGAAGGTGTTAGCACCCCACACGCCCGTAGTACTCTACAGTATCCACTCTTGTTGTCTAATCTAGATTGGTGTGGTCAAATCCTATGTCTATGGCTTAAACTGTAAAGGGAATGCATGCGAAAGAAAAAGAAAACAATGTAGGGAAAATAAAATTTGTGCTCGGTTGGGCCCTACCCCAATGCCTATGTATCCCTTTTAAGGAATCAGAGCAGTCGTAGTTCGGCTTATGTGTTTTAGTTGGTTTTTGTTTTTTAATTAAGACAACAAAAACAATCAAGATGGCAAAGCATCGAATGAAATAACAAACAAATGAGATGGTTAAACATCGACTAAATAATAACATAGTAACATGTCAAAGATTGCAAAACATCAAATGATAAAGCAACACACCTAACAATGATATTGAGAATCAAAGTAGGATAACAAACATGTGCGATGGCGAAACATCAGCTTCAAACAAATGTGCGTTGGAAAAACATCGGCTAAGAGATAACAAGGTATCATGGAAAAGATGACGAAACATCAATAAAACAGATGACGAAATATCACACCTAACAATGACATTGAGAATCAAACTAGGATAACAAACATGTGCGATGGCGAAACATCGGCTTTAAACAAATGTGTGATGGCGAAACATCGGCTAAGAGATAACAAGATATCATGGCAAAGATGACGAAACATCAATGAAACAGATGACGAAACATCACACCTAACAATGACATTGAGAATCAAAGTAGGATAACAAACATGTGCGATGGCGAAACATAGGCTTAAAGATAACAAGATATCATGGTAAAGATGGCGAAACATCAATAAAACGGATGACAAAACATCACACCTAACAATGTTATTGAGAATCAAAGTAGGATAACAAACATGTGCGATGGCGAAACATAGGCTTCAAACAAGATATCATGGTAAAGATGGCGAAACATCAATAAAATGGATGACAAAATATCACACCTAACAATGATATTGAGAATTAAAGTAGGATAACAAACATGCGCGATGGCGAAACATCGGCTTCAAACAAGTGTGCGATGGCGAAACATCGGCTAAACACAAGTTTAAAAAACAAAACCAAGAGGCGCACAAACAAATAAGATTGATTTGTATCTTTTACCTTGAAGAAGGGTTTGAGTTTATTAGAAGTGTCTTATGATTTACCAAGAAAACAAATTTTTGTTTTAAGATGCAGAATGCATAGAAAGGAAAAACAACTAAGGGAAACTAACCTAGTGTTATCCCTAGTGTTATCATACAATGGTTTACCCTAAGGTTGAAGATAAAGGGAAAGTCCTACCCTATGTTAGCATACATGGATTCCTACCTTAATCAGCATGTCAAAGAAAGCTTAACAAAACTATCCTATAGGGAACATGCAATGAGAGCGAAGTCATGATCTAAATTTCTAAATTGAGTGACTCATCGATCAACAATTAAAGAGGAAAAGCAATAAACATCCTATAAGGGACATGCAATGAGAGCGAAGTCGTGATCTCAATTTCTAAATTGAGTGACTCATCGATCAACAAACAAAGAAGTAAAGCAATAAACATCCTATAGGGAACATGCAATGAGAGAGAAGTCCTGGTCTCAATTTCTAAATTGAGTGACTCATCGATCAACAACAAACACAAAATATGCAATCAGACAAAAACCAAAGGGCCTCCTGACATATATCAGCAACAGAGATCCCATCATGCAGTCAGAGAATTATGCAAAATGAACATGAGAGAGAGGAGGTAGTATAATACCAAACAGATAACTATCTGTAGCAATCAAGCAAGAATAAAAGAAACCCAGAGAAACTTCAAGCAAGCTGGCATCAGTAGACAAATCAAGTCAGAAATTACACCATCAGGATGTAAGTATTTTATCAGATATGAAAAAATCCCATGGGCAATGTATGGCATTCACAATCATAGATATGTGTATCCTGCATAAACCACCAAGCATGCCAAACACAAAAATAATGCCAATATAATAAACTGTGTTCCCCAAATAAAGTGGAACACAAAAGCCTCTAGCCAAAAGTGGCAACTTTCTCAGAGTACCTCGCATATTCAACAACCAAGTTAGTATTCCAAAAGGTGAATAAATGAGAATAACATGGTGGAAATTACCAAATATTAGACATTATAAGCAAGAGGAGACAAGCATATGCACAGATTAGGTCAAAAGAATCAGAGGAATGTTGCTCTTTCCTATCACCATGTTGAATTGACAATTGAGTATCAATCAAGGATCATAAGAGCTTAAGAATAATATGAACAAGAACCATGAAGGTCAGTGGAAAACATATTTTTATCATGCATAGCTAATTCAATCACAACTTCATGAACACAATAGAAAATGAAACCTACATAATGCATTAGATGGTTCAAAATATTAAAACATGAAGCTTATAAGTGCAATGGCTTGAGCTAATATGGACAATCAGAATCACATGATCATTAGGTTCCCAATTATAGGCCTCACTCAAGTTCATTGGCCATCAAACGAATTGCAACAAGATAAGCAAACTCAATTGGGTACCTTCACTTCAAACTCATATCAAAAATAGAAAAAAGGATCCATAATTCAAACCAAAAATATCTTAACATCTTGGAAGTGTTTAGAAGTCAGAATGCAAGCCCTAAGTTCATGAATGATTGAGGAAGAGGCCAAATGAAGTTTAAAGTTCAAGACTAGTTGGCAAAACTACCAAACTAGACAAGTTTTCAAAATAATTTGTGGAAAAATGTCAAACCAAGTCAAATAATTCAAGATGAATGGTTTTCAAATCCTCAATACATTCATGAACCCTAATCAAGACTTGAATCCTATAGAAAATCTAGGGCATAGTGGTTTTGAAAATAAAACTTGCACCATAAGCAACAAAACCCTAAACTTTGACTTTTAATCTCAAATATTGATTAAGAGAGATCAAAATTCAAACACATTAAATCAAGATCATGCCAATCATCAAGAAACCCTAAATGTCAGAAAATATATTTTTTCATATTTTTTGAATTAGGAAAAGTCAAGAAAGAAATTAATATTCAAACAATTATGTAATTAACAAATATTCACATATCAAAATAATATTTAAATCAAAAAGTCAGGAAAATGGCCAACCAAAATTATATTCAAATATTAGGGCTAAAAACACACATCCCTGAATTTTGTGAATTTTTTGAATTAAAGGGAAATATTAAAATAAAAGATAAACAAATAATTAATAATTGAATTATTATTTAAGGGCAAGAAAATGCAAACCATAACCAAAAATCATGAAAAAGGTCAAAGTAAAAATATATTCAGATTCTATGATTAAAAACAAGATTACATGATTTTTTTGGGAATTTTTAAATTAATAGAAGTATTAAAAAAATATATATTAAAAATAACCTTTTGAAATTAAATTTTAAATCAAAAATAATAAAAATGATGAACCAAAATCAGAATCAATTTTTACATTATTTTGTGAGTCTCAAATAATTTTTGTGGATTTTTTAAATCAATAGGACTATTAAAATAAAAATAAACTTTGAACAATTAATTAATTAAACCTATGAATTTTTTAAACCAATCAAATTATTTTAAAAAAATCAAAAAAATATGATAAATACTAGAAAGAATATTGACCTATGGTAATTGTTTTGTGATTTTTGAATGTGTTTTGATCAGAAAACAAAATTAAACAAAATGTCAAATAAAACAAAAATTCAAATAAACCAAAAAAACAAACGGACAATCATGATGTGCCACCACATCATCTTCAACCTCTGGACAGTTCAAAAGCGCGCGCAACATCCAAGTCTAGGGCTCACTTTCAGATCAGCATAACATACTCAATTTTGCATCATTTTTTATGAAATCAAAGGCAAATCAAAGCTAGCATGGCAAGGAATCCATAGCAATTCGAATCAAATCAAATCATCAACCACATTATCCACAATCAAGTCATGCATATGAATAAAAACATTCTGAATTGCGAGTTTCAGAGCATCCAATCATGCATAATTCATCAAATTAAATGCTATAAAGCTTCAGAAACATTCCATTAACATCATTGAACATGAATCCAAGCTCAAACATCCCAATAAATAAGTGCATCTCATAAATTGAAGTTTGGAATCATTACCTCAAGGCGAAAAGTGATATATTGTCTCCTTCACTCCAGATGCAAATAAATGGTGCTAGCTTGATCTACTTTCTTTGCTGAAGCAGAATCCACAAGAATTTTGAAGAAAACACCAAGGAATTGAGATATTCGAATCAAGTTGCAGAAGAAGAAGGAAAATCTCAGATCTGGAATTCTTGCAAATGGCGCGTCCTCTTCCTCTCTCTTTGCTTGCTTCCTCTTATATAGAGTTTGTAGAGAAGGTTAGAAGTGGAAATCTGACTTTAAAACCGTTGGAGGACAGGATTGGGAATTTTGGCCAAAAATGAGATGCATACTGAATCAGATGATTTTCCCGTGCGTTCTCTTGCTTCTTATGTGTTTTGTGAGCCAAATAACTTTAGAATTTCACTCCCAAAATTCCAGCTCATGATTCTTTGAAATGGAGAAGTGTTGGTGAATTTGCAATTTTGAGCAAGTTTGTCATTTTTTTTCAATCCAACATGTGCAATACCATATGGGGCACTAAATAGTGGGTGTGATGGGCCTTAGAATGTCACAAATTACCAATGGGCTTGATTAGAAGCAAGAGGCATGGCTGAAACTTGAGTTTGCAAGAAATGGCCATTTTGCATATTTGCCAAATTTCAATAAAATGCCACAAAATTCCAAAACTCATAACTTTCTCATACTTTTGAATTTTGGCACAAATGAGAACAATTTGGAAAGGTATTGAAAATATCTACAAACCCTTAGTTTAGAGTTTTTTCAAATTAATCCATTAAGGTTCTCAAAATTTGGCTTGAAATTCAATAATTTTGGAAAATGACCCATAATTTTGTGACTTCAAAAGACCATAACTTTTGATTCCTTGCTAACATGGACATGAGACCAAAAGGAGGTGAAGGATCATTCCCTTAGCTTTACAAGAATATTTCATTTGTATTTTTTGATCAAAGATGAATAAAATATGAATTTTTGAAATTAAGTCCTTATTTTCCAAAATCAGAAACTTTTAGGGTTTCTTCAAGAACAAGTTTCAACCCAAACCTCAATCTCTTTGATCCAATGACCAAAATGGACTTGAAATATGAAAAGTACACCCTTGAATTGATGGTTGGACAAAAATTCACTTGGTCAACCTTGACTTTGACTGATTTTGACCAAAATGACCATTTTGCCCCTCTGAATCAATTGATCCACTTCCCTTCAAAATTGATGATAAAAACTTCAAACATATGATCTTCCAAATGTATAGAGGCCATGTGCAAAGTTTCACTTCAAAATTCTCAAGAAATCTTGATAAAAACCCAAACCCTAGTTTTGATCAACATCTCAAGAGATAGATGAATCATCTTCAAAACTTCAAATCCTCTAGGTGTCATGAACAATTCCTTGTGCAAGGACTTTTCAAATACAAATGAGATATTGTAGCTTCCAAACCAAGACTTGTACATTGATCAATAGCCTTGCTCAACAAAACCCTAATTTGGCTGGTGAATCCAAAGGGTGATTCCCCTTGTAGTCAAACACAAACTTCAATCCTCTGATGATCCAAAGAGATGGATGAAGCATCTTGAGATATGCAATAACTTTTGAGCTTGAAAGAACCAAAGGTTTAGATAATAAGATTTTTCTTGAGCAACTTGTCAATGCAAATAACCTTCAAGGCTTGAGGAATACTTGATAACCAAAGTGCTTTGATCCCATCACAATGTATGAATGCAATGCAATATGATATTCATGATGAAACATAAGCCTAAATCAAGAGGGTAAATTTTTGGGTGCAACACTAAGTACAAGTAAACTTTGTGACAAAGGCTTCAACATCATGTTCTCAAAAGATGAATGATTTATGAAGTCACTCTTGAGGTGAAACTCATTGTATAAATTGTTTTTACTTTCAATGATTTATGAATTATTGATCAAGCTAAAAGCATCTATGGATAAAGTCTTCAGTTTAAGCACTTAGCAAATTTCAATGTATAATGATAATACTTACTTTGAACTTAAGACATAGATGCTCAATGGTGAAAAGAAATATTTTATATTGTCCAAACCTTTATTCAAGTTTTTCTAAGCTAAAAATCATTTTTCACTTGAGTGAAATTGATTTTCATATTAGTGCAATTGATTGCATGCTTCAATTTTTTCAAATCTTTTGCTATTGTTTCTCAGTGCAATCGATTTGTATATTTGTGCAATCGATTGCACTCAAGCAATTTTTTCTGCTGACTTCACATGCAATCGATTTACACTCTTGTGCAAATCAATTGGATACTCAAAACCTTTGAAATTATAGTTGTTGAAAACTCGTGCAATCAATTTACACAAAGGGTGCAATCGATTGCATGCTGCACGATTTTGAAAAACAGCAGCTTTGCACATGCCTGTTCATAACACCATTTCATGGAAACCTTTCACTCAATCTTGGCAATTGTTCATGATTCATTTACAGAACTTTACGTTGTTTCAAAAAGGTTCTATGAACATATAAATACTCATTTTCAAAATCATTTTACACACCTCTTCCAATTATATTTTCTGAATTTTTAAAATATCAAACTCAAGCTTTTCTTCACTTTCATACACAAAGTTTTTCTGCACACTTTCACATATTGTTAACCAGAAAACTATGAGCATTATATATCTTGAGTCATTGTATACTATTGTCATTGGAAGAGAAGATCAATTCATTGAAAAAATCACTCATAGTGATTATTACACTACAAACTCACTCAAACCAAATATTGCTATATACTTGCTTATTTTTCAGGATTGTTGAAAATAAGTTCAAGTGACTTTGAAATCTTGTTTTTCCAGGATTGTTGGATACAAGTAAGGTCACCTTGAGAGGATTGTTCTCATTGTTGACATAGTAAAAATCCAAGAGGATTGTTCTTGGTCCAAGAGGATTGTTATTGGTGGTTTTATTGGTTAGAGTCTTGTATAGAAGGACTAGGGTGTTTGTCTAGAGATCTAACAACAAGGAAATCTCTTTCATGTTGAAAGGGGACTGGAGTACTCTCGGACTTTGAGGGGAACCAGGATACATCTTTTTGTTCTTTACTTTTCCGCATTTACCGCTTTCATCACTAGTCATAAACCAGAAAAGAAAGGAACACGTTTGTAAACTCATGCACTAAACCAGAAAAATAAAATCCATCATTACTAAAATGGTAAAACTTTTAAAGTACCTAATTCACCCCCCTCTTAGGTGCACTCTTCGTACTTACACTTCAGTCAGTATGAAGCCTGGACCCGACCAGATAATAGTACAACTTTAAAATACTATAAATCTTGGACCCGACCAGATAATATTTAATTTCTGAAAGACACTATGAAGCCTGGACCCGACCAGATAATAGTTTAACTCTTTGAGATATGGAAAAACCTAAACTCAACCAGATAAGGGTTTAATTTCTTTTCCCCAGTAGAGTTTTCCTCTACCCCAGCAAGTTGCTATGAAGCCTGGACCCGACCAAATATCAGTTCAACTTTATCTTTTCAGACGAGTTATTGTGAAGCCTAGAATTCGACCAGATAGAAATTACTTTATTCCCTCAGAAATTTGTTGTGAAGCCTGGAATCCGACCAGATAACAACTAATTACAAGCAAGTTACTGTGAAGCCTAGATCGCACCAGATATCAGTTCAAATTCATCTTTTCAAGCAAGTTATTGTGAAGCCTGGACCCGATTAGATAGCAATTAACTTCATCCGCCTCAGAAATCTGCGAAGCCTGGAATCCGGCCAGATAGCAGTTTAACGTTAATAAATTACTGTGAAGCCTGGACCCGACCAGATAACAGTTTATTTATTCTTCTCCAGTAAGTTACTGTGAAACCTGGATCCGACCAGATATCAATTCAACTTCGTCTATTTAAGTAAGTTATTATGAAGCTTGGACTCCGACCAAATAACAACTAGCTACAATCCCCAATGAGTCACTATGAAGCCTGAACCCGACCAGATAATAGTGTAACTTTTCAAAAACTATGAAGCCTGGACCGGAATAAATAATAGTTACCATTTCAAGTTACTGTGAAACCTGGAATCCGACCAGATAACAGTTCAACTTCAAGCAATTTTTTGCGAAGCCTGGATTCCGACCAGATAACAGTTAATTCAGATCTTACCCTGCAAGTCACTGTGAAGCCTGGAATACGGCCAGATAGCAGTCAACTTCTTTATCGCCAACAAATTGCTACCAAACCTGGATTTCAACCAGACAACATCCAGTTTTCGATGCTCTCCAATCAGGAATAATTCCCCAGTAGAGCATTGAACTCTTTTCCCAAACAGAAATCAACACTCTCCACAGAGTCTTCTTAAACAAGCCAGTATTCCCCAGCGAAGTTTCTCCTCAAACAATGGAACAGGAATTCCCAGCAGAAATATCCTAAAATAATAGGATCATACTCTTCATCCTTAACAACAGTCTGGGAGCTCATTTCCCAAGGCTCATCAGCATATTGTCAAGGATTTATTTTCCTAGACAAAGACACGCTTCAAGGAGCACATCACATTCCTAAACCATATATCATACATGATATATGCATACAACACAACCTCATTTTTTTATAACATCATTACATAATTCATTTCATACATCATGACATTGCATACAGCTAAACCTTTACCTTTTCAGGAAAGATCAGTTGACTGATAATTATCATCAACATTTTTCAAGAGGTCTAAGACTAGTTCCTGGAACTAGACAGAGCAACTACCTACGTGACCAGATGCAGTTTTACATGGACTCATCATGAAGTTACCCTACCCAGGTTCCTTCCCATACATTTCCAGATGAAGTTTTACACAGACTCATTCTGAAGCAGCCCTACCCAGGATCCTTCTCATATATTCCCAGATGAAGTTTCACACGGACTCATCATGAAGTTACCCTACACAGGTTCCTTCTCATACATTTCCAGATGAAGTTTCACACGGACTTATCATGAAGCAACCCTACCCAGGTTCCTTTGCTATATTTCCAAACGCAGTTTTACACGGACTCGTCCTGAAGCAGCCCTACATCAGCTCATCATAAGTAACAGGAGAGCAAAGTCCTATTTTGTTTAGATTTATCTCTTCCGGATTAAAGACAGGCAAGAAGACTTCTATTATTTCAGTATAAATCAACCAAAAGATTTATCCTGATACCTTCCACAGTCACTCTAGATGGCATCTGTAAGCCCATCTCCAACAACTTTCTATCATTTCTCCAAATGGCATCTTTAAGCCCATCCCTTACACAGGTAACTAACACATCATCAAGTGCAAATTTCTGGGCACTCTAGTGTTCAATCATCTTCCACCTTCAAGTCACGAATGGCGGACTCGCTAATATAACTCTTCAGGTTTAAGAAGATTTAACAGTGGCAGCTATTGTACCACAAAATTTTCCCTCTCATTTCTTAAGAATTCTTTCACAAGATCTTCCATGACATCAAGTTTGCAGCACTGATACATCAATTTAGGTTTGGAATTGGCACAAGGGCAAAATGGTCAATTGCACACTAAAAAGTCAAACTTTGACTTTTGGATCAAAATCAAGTTTCAAGAATCATATTTCATCAAGGCATGTTAGAATATGAAGTTTGTTTCATTAAGAAAGTCAAAAGTCAAATTATGTTGAAATATGACAAGTTCAGAACTTCTGGCCAGATTTTCATCATGATGCAAGTTAATTCTGGAAGAACTTCTGACACGAGAGTTATAGATTGCAATGAGATCTAAAACATTGAAGAACAGAACTTCTCCTAGAAATGTTGGAATTTCAAGTTATAAATCTTTGAAGACACGTCCATAGAACTGAAGAACTCAGTAAATTCCGGGCCTTTCCAAGAAAGAATTTGGTTAGAACTTCTGGACCAGGTTTCACAAAGGTTCAATCAGAATATGCAAGAGTAATTCAAAGAGGGTCTACAAAGTGTGCTACAAGATTTCGAGAAAGTATGAGAACTCCTTCAGAATATGCTGGAATAGGGAGATTCAAAGATCAAAAGTTGGATGTTTGTTCTAGGTTACGCTGATGCTGAACTTTTGATTCAAATTAAGCTATGATACATAATCTCATATTGAAGGTTTTCCTTTTTGATAAATATCATCATGATTTAATGCTCACACCCACTTTTGAGTCTTTATCCAAAGGATTTCCCCACGTGTGACATAGAAGTACCATTGTTGTCCTTGAAAAGCAAACTTTTGTATAAGTTTATGTTGGGCACATGCTTTGCTTTTACTTCTTAAGGTACTTTTCCTTAATTCATGCTTACAAATCCATCTTGGGCGCGACTAAAAGCTGCTAACCATCTTACTTTGTGCCTTGAGCCATACTTGTTTGAACTTGCTTCAAGAACAAGTTAGCGCCCTAGTGTATGATGGCTGTACTTTTGACTTCTCCAAGCTACTAAGTTCTTGCCTATAAATTGAACTTCATTTGCAAATTAAAGGAGGTCGAGAATTTGAAAATTATCCTTGAAACCTTTCTGAAGTTTCAAGGAATTGGAAACTAAAAACATAAACACAAAAACCTGTTAAGCCTTTATTTCTTTTAAAACCCAAACTCTAACTTCCTTGCACATCTCTTGGCCAAATCACCCATTAAGTTTCTAACGCATATTTAGAAACAATCCTAACTTCCATTTACAAACTGCAATACAATATCCACCAACTTCCATTTCAAAAAAATCAAAACTTTGCTTCTTGGCTGTTCCAGAATTTCTCAGCCATTCATAGCTCAAGTTAAAGGTTGTTCCAGCCTTCTGAGCACGTGAGAAAGGTAACCAGAACTTCACATCAGCTAGAACCAGGCTCTAGTTCACAGAATATTTTCCAGCTGCAAGGTAATCTTCTGTTGACTCTCATCACATTACTTAGCATTGATAGGCTTGCATGTTCAAAAATACAATATAGACATCCTGACTCTGATGCTGAACATATTCATAAAATTCATGTATTTTTTTGTCTAAGTAGAGAGAATCTCAGCTCAGAACTTCTTGAGGAAATTAGGATTTAGATTCAGGATTAGCAAAATCATGTTTGTTTCTGATTTACAGTTCTGATGCTTTATATTTCTGAAACCATGATGAAACTTTCCATAACTACTATGTTTGTATTTCCTGTTTTGTTGAGAAATGGCTAAGTTACAGATGCTCTGACTGGCGTGGAAAAGGAGATGAAATTCATCATCAGAACGTACTTCATAATATATGTTTCTGTTTTTACTTCTAATACCGGATGTATAGCCACCCCAGTGGTAGAGAGTGCATGCATAAAACATTAGTATTAAAGGTCCTGAGTTCTAGCCCCAGAAACACCATTTTTCATGTTTATCTCCTGACATTTTTTATCCCATTAGTTGGATCAGAACTTCTAGGTAAAACCCCTCCCATTTGTTTGTCAAAACAGTGACTCTGAATCAGAACTTCCAGACTCTCAATAACCAGAACTTCTGACCTTCCAGTAACATTAGAACTTCTAGGCTGCCAATTGCATCAGAATTTCTAGGATTCCCCTTGTCCCCAGCAACCCTAGAAATTTAGTGTACCCAGACCCAGAACTTCTGACCGTCCCCTTTTCTGCTAACATTTTCCTTCTGACTTGCAGCGCATCAGAGTCAGAGCTTCTTATTTCAGCAACGTGTTGATTCTAACCCCTTTTCATCTTATTATTTTTATCATCATTTTATTTTCATTAATCAAAACCCTAAAAAATACTTTATATTCATGCACTTTGTTTTATTTTCTTTTAAAACAAAAAGACTAAAAATATTTTTCTAAACCAATTTACTTCCTTCTCTTAACAAAAACAAAACAACTCCATTTTACATTTCTTGTACATTATTTCAATATGATTGTAATAGATAATTAGGACTTTAATTTCTTGCAATCCCCATTTGTAAATTTGTACACCCCATCCCCTAATGATTGTAATAGATTAGGACTTTACTTTCCGCAATTTATCGATTTGATATAAATGCTAGTAAAGTGGGATTTGTATGGGAAGATAAAAACAACAAGTAGACAACCCATAATCAAAGACTAAATGCATTCAAATCAAACACACTATTCACACATGCACCCCTAGGGTTAACTCCACTTGTTGCCTAAAAATGGTCATGTTATGCATGTGAGACGTCTTAGCAAAACAAATACAAGATCATAGTCCCTCGATGGCGCCACAAATGTTTCTTTTAAAATGATCTTAGTCCCTCAAGGAAAATGATAAGATATCTCACAACATTGTTATCATGACTATACGATGACCCATGCCTGTCCCTTTACAGCCAAAGATAAGGCTTCTTACCAATCAATGGTAAGATAGCAATATCTAAAGGAAGAGGAAAATAACAAAGACTTTTGAGTAGGTAGAAACGTTCCTAGTTGCTTGTTCATTTTCAAAAAAATAAACATCCTTGCAAACACACACCAAACACTTTCAAAACATGAAATATTTTCTAAAAGTCTAACACTTTGTATACGTTCTTATAAGACGAGAACCATTGCAAAGTTTTCCTAAACGAAGGCGCCTTATCAAAAATACTTTCATAAACCACCACAAAGGATATTTTCAAACAAAGCAAATGATTTAGCAAGCAACTAAGAGCCCATAGATAACTATGGATGAAAAGGGTGCTAATACCTTCCCTTTTTATAATCTACCCCCTGAACTCAAGAAATAATCTCAAAGGTCTTTCCTGTTCTTTTCACCCCTTCCTTATTTGGATAAAATAAAATTCGGTGGCGACTCTTGCTAACCGCAAAAATTGCGATCAAACACAAAATATCCCAAGTCAGTTCTCCCACCGTATTACATGCACAAACCTGAAACTAGTTCATAACCACGTAATAAGGATTTGATACACAAAAGATTATCCCAAGAGGCATCACAAATGTGTACCGTGTCATCCGCAAATTGTAACATGTCAAAACAAATGTTATCAGAAACTTGTAAACCCTTGAAAGAACCTAAGGACACCACATTTCGTAATAACCCAGCCACCCCTTCTGCTACTAGCATAAAAAGAAATGGAGATAGGAATCCCATTTCCTTAAGCCCCTAGTAGCTTAAAATTCCCTAGTGGGACTACCATTAACAAGCAGAAATTTTTTTCCATTTCATTACCAAATAGAACCTCACTTAGAGTATCAAGCTCTAGGAGCGTATTTTAGCTCATAGAGTACCTTGTTGAGTTTGTAGACAAAACTTTTGTCTTTGAAAAAGAATCAGGTTAATGTTGTATGAAGACTTCAACTATTGTTGCATGAAGAGTTCCTCTTGTAAAAGAAGTGAATTCTCCTCCTAATTGATCAGGATGTTAATTAATCAATTAAGGAGCAAAAGTGAATTATTTTTCTTTTATGACTTAGTCTAATTGATTAGCTTGTTGTCTCTAATCGATTAGAAAAAGATCAGACCCATGGTCTGTTTTATTTTTTAGATAAACATTTTCCTATATAAAGAAGTGATGTTCTTCTAAAACACAAATTTTATAAATTATCTACTCTTCTATCTCACTCATTCTCTTTATAAAATCATTTCTATTCACTACACATTATATTAATGCTGAGAGGGTGAAAAACCTATCTTGAGAGTTAGGCACATGGATAACACTCTACCCGGATGACAGGATGGTGGCACATGTTAGTTTTACCATACCCCTCGGTGGATTCCAATTATAATTGCTAAAATCACAATACATGACAACCCTTTGTGAGAAACTCACGCAAGGTGGTGAGAAGCTCTGTATACTAGTGTTTTCGAGTGAAATTGAATGTCTCTCTCAACCTTAGGGTTGAGATATTTATAAAAATCTCTTGGGCATGGGTCTTAGATTCCAAGGCGGTAATCTCATTATCAAGAGCATGTGAAGTGGGCAGTTACGTCCCCTATTATTATGGATAATGTGACATCCCCTTCTTGACTTCCTCCCCTATAGCTATGGTCTTAAGCATCAACTTTCTACTCCTTCCAACAATATTGATGATCATGCCAAATGTTTAGATTATGAAGTTTCAAAAATTAAAATTGAATATATGCATGAAGTTCTTAGAAATGAACAAGGAGAAGATGATTTGAATATCTTTCTAGATAATCAAAGAGAAAAATGATAAAGTTAGACTAGGATATTAACCTAAATATAATACAAAATTTGTTGAAGTGTGTTTTAAAATATTTGTTTATGAAGATAAATGAAATATATTTTTTAAGATTACATAAACTACGAAAATTGGAAATTCTAGAAAGTATGTTAAAAAGTCGAAAATTAGAACACTGAAAAAAAATCAAGTCAGGAGGTGCTGAAGCCGATCGGAGGAGCTCTGGTGAGAGGCATTGGTGCCGAGACTGCAAAGGGCGGTGGTAGTCAAAATCGCAGATGGCGGTAGTGGTCAGAATCGGCGCGACGACGGAGGGCGGAAAGAACCACAATGGCGCGGAAGTGCCAGCGGTGGCCAATAAGAATACGACAGTACCAAGAAGTTTGGATTGTGGTGGTCGGAAGGTCCGTATGGCCGGTGGTGAGTCTGTTCGTCAGATTTCGATATTTTCGGTAATTTCAACAAGTTTCTGAATTTGCTTGTTTTAGACTTTTTGGTTTGGTGTATGAATTCATTTGTAAATGTGTTGCATTTTTTGGGTATTGTTTACTGGGCTTTACCTATTATAAATATGTATCTCTTTATTATTTTACAAGGTGTGACAATCTTAGAGTTTACAGCAAAAGGGTAGAGCAAAATATTTATGGTCTTCTCAAGGGAAAATTTAGAAAGGCAAGGGTTTTGGGAAACCTTTGAATTTATCTAAAAGGATTGATAAACACTTGTTTACACCTTGAGTTTGTGTGCTTATATTATTCATAGTTGTGGAGATTGAGTAACACTTGGGTAGAAAAAAAGGTTTGTTCTTGAGTGCCTTAAGGATTGTTTTTGGGAGTACTGAAGGCGAAGAATATTTTCTTGTAACTCATATGTAATCTCTTGTAACAACTTTCTGAATATAGAGAATTGGAGAGTTTCTCTCTCCTCCATAGTAGATTTTTTGATCGAATTAGGTAAACAAACCTTTCATCTTTTCTCCTCCAGAGTTACTCATATTGTTGAAGGCCATTTATTTTGGCATGCTATTGTTCTTTGCCTCACATATCAAAGTATTGATTGAAATTGAACTTTGTCATTATCACAACAAGTGACACCCACCATGGGGGAAAGGGGTATTATTTATAAGTGAGCACTATGGGTAAATGGGAGATCAAGAATTTTTTTGTAAACAACGACTTTAGTTTATGGAAAATAAAGAGGCAGGCACTTTTAATTCAAGAGAAGTGTATTGATGCTTTGAATGGAGAGGCCTCGATGCCTGCAGAACTTACACAAGCACAGAAGACCGAAATGGTGGATAAGGCCAGAAATACCATTATCTTGTGCTCGAGGATAAAGTTCTAATAGAAGTCGTTAGGAAGCAAATTGTGGTTGTTATGTGGGAAAAACTTGAATCATTGTATATGACAAAGTCTTTAGCTCACAGTTTATGTCTGAAATAGTAAATTTATTCATTCTGAATGGTTGAGAATAAATCCATAGTTGAGCAGCTTATAAAATATCACAAGATTATTGATGATCATGAGAATATTAAAGTGAAAATTGAGGATGAGGACAATGCTTTACTCTTGTTAAGTTCATTACTCAGATATTTTGAACACTTCAAAGATACCCTCCTTTATGGTAAGGAAGGAACTATCACTTTGAATGAAGTCCAGACGGCAGTAAAATTCAAAGAATTTTCAAAAGTGAAAGATTTTAAGATTGAAGATAGTAGTGAATGCTTGAGTGTCTCAAGAGGAGGAACTAAGAATAGAGGGATTTCCAAATCAAATAAGTTTGACAAGTCAAAGTTAAAATGTTTTAATGGTCAGAAAACCGGTCACTTCAAGAAAGATTGTCCTGGGAGAAAGGTCAATGATGATTTTGTTCAAGTTGCGGTTGACTTAGATGAGGATGTTGATGCAATCATGGTATCAAATTTGGAAAATAAAGATAGTTGGGTTATTGACTCTTGTTGCTCTTATCACATGTGTCCAGAAATATAATATTTTGAGACTTTTGAAGCAAGTGCAAGGTGGAATAGTTTGCCTTGGTGATAATAAGGCTTGCAAGGTTCATGATATTGGTATGAATATACCTAAAATGTTTGATGATCATGAGTTTATTATTCACAACGTAAGGTATGTTCTAGAACTCAAGCGAAAGTTATTATCTATAAGGATGTTTGATGATCTAGGCTATTACACTAGAGTTGAATGTGGAGTGTTGAAGACTTTACGTGATGAAGTGATCATTGCTATAGGGTCTAAAATATGTGGTCTATATATTTTAGAATGTTAAAATATTTTTATTCATTCATCATTAATTAGTGGATTTCATGATAAGAAAGAGTTATGATATTTGAGGTCGAGGTGTTTTGAATATCTTGAGTCTGTTTTAGAAGTGTGTAGTGAATTTTGTAGAAAATAAGGGATAAAAATACATGTGACCGTTGAGTTATTATTAAGTTTTTTGAGAAAGGCCTGATGTCAAAGCAACTTACTTGGTCTAATTTATTTAATATCATAACACCAATATAAAGAGCGAAAGTATCTCGTTATCCGCACACTTGCTCAGAGATGTCGAGTCATAAGGGTGGTTAAATCTCGACATTCGTCCTCTAAAAGGGGAGAGATCACCCATATCCAAAGAAACACTAAGAACTTGGGATTTATAAGGTGGTCAAACTCTAACATCATACAAAATTAATCCTCACAAAGTATCCAAAGACCATTAGATAGGATGTATAACTCGATATACTAGTATCTTTCTTATGAAACAAGAAGGTTCTAGGACATCCAAACATTAAGATGGTCATACTCTAAAAATACACCTAATTATGGTTGACCAACCCCTAGAAAAGTCAAATTGTTAATGGGGAGATCCATAACATATGTCTTATGAGACAACTTCCCAATAAGAAGACAATAAGTCTTATACACCATGGAAATATATTATTAAGTTAGAGGCTATACATTATATTAAACTCAAGGATACACTATTTTAAAATTCTAAACCTCACACATACAATTGACACTAAATTAATTGTTAGAATATTTATAGATACACCTCTACTACTAGTCATATTACGAACATTGTTATGCCAAACTTCTTCGTTGTCACCAGTTCTTGAAGAAAATGTTGTACTATATTCCTTTCTAAAATTAATCACATGCATAATGAAGTAGTATATAACTATTAGAAGCCTTACAAAAAAAATACCAGAATCTGTGAAGAAATTGAAGAGAAATGGGAGTGGACTTTGAACTTTCTTTATTTATAAAATTGTCCAACTAACTTTCAATATGAGATACAATGTGATTTATATAGGATCACAATATATAATATTAAGAGTTTACAACAATAACTATTTCTAGTTCCCTAAAGGAATAAACTTCCCACTGCCCAAGGGAATCTATCTTTTGCATTACCCAAGAATGATTTAAATTTAACCAACAAAACTCCCCTATAAATTCAAATATTCTTTCGATCTATCATGCCTAGCATTTTTTCCCTCTGTCAAATAGCTCCTTCGATAGTGGTTTTGTGAGAATGTCTACTGCTTAATCCTTGCTTGCAACATGCTTCAGTTTAATGCTTCCATCCTTCACATGTTCTCAAATAAAATGGAATCGAACATCAATGTGCTTGCTTCGGTCATGGTTGACTGGATTCTTCACCAGTTCGATTGCAAATTTGTTGTCAACTTGAATTATTGTTGCATCTTCCTGTTTCGATTCCATCTTGCTCAGCAATCTTCTCAGCCATATTGCATGGCATACGCACCAAGATGCTGCCACATACTTTGTTTCACAAGTCGAAAGAGTTACTATGGGTTGCTTCCTTAACAGCCAGTTGAAAGCGGTGTTTCCCATGAAGAACACATACCCTGAAGTTCTCTTTCGATCATCAATGTCACCATACCAATCGCTGTCAAAGTAGCCAATCAATTTGTATTCTTATGCTTTAGAATAGAACATTCCAAGTGACACAGATCCTTGGACATATCGAAGGATTCTCTTCAGATATTTCCAGTGTGCAACAACTGGTTCTTCCATGAAATGACTCACAATTCTAACACTCAACAAAAGATCTGGCCTTGTGCATGTGAGGTATCGAAGACTTTCCACCAAGCTTCGAAATTTGTTTGCTTCAACACGCTCTCCCCCGTCAAATTTCGAAAGCTTTGCTCCCTGCTCCATTGGTGTCGAAATGGGATTGCAACTATCCATCTTAAATCTTTTCAGGATATCTTTTGCATATTTTTCTTGTGAGATGAAGATTCCTGTTTCTTCTTGTTGAACCTCCAAACCAAGAAAGTATTTCATCAGGCCTAAGTCAATCATCTCAAATTCTTGTGTCATTGTGCCTTTGAACTCTCCGATCATCTGATTGTTGTTGCCCAAGATAATTAAATCATCAACATAGAGAGCAACAAAAATATTTCTCTTTTTTCTTTTTCACATATAGGACATGTTCGTAGAGACATTGATGAAATCCATTTTCTTTGAAGTATGTGTCAATTCGAGTATTCCATGCTCGTGGTGCCTGCTTCAGCCCATAAAGTGCCTTCTTTAGCTTTAGCACCTTTCCTTCATTTTCTATTTTCATGAATCCAGGGGGTTGTTTGATGTAAACTTATTATTCGAGCACGCCATTCAAAAAGGCTGACATGACATCCATCTGATGTATTTTCCATTTGTATTGAGCAGCTTGAGATATAAGCAGTTGAATTGTCTCCATTCTCGCAATAGGTGCGAGGAATTCATCATAATCGATTCCTGCATTCTTCCTGTATCCTTTCACCACAAGTCGTGCCTTGTATCTTTCGATTTCACCTTGTGCATTTATATTTTTCTTAAACACCCATCTCACACCAATTTTTTAACTTCCTTTTGGTAACTCTGCTAGTTCCCAAGTATCATTGCATTCGATGGCCTTGATTTCTTCATTCATAGCATCCTTCCAATTTTTATTTCTTATTGCTTCTTCGAAACTGACATCTTCAGTGTCTTCCAACAAGCATAAGAGACGCACATCTTCTGTGTTTTCATACAAGTATTGTAAACTTCGCAACTGGGCTGTGAGGGTCCATCTTCATCATCAGAGTTTTCTGGTTCTGTCGAAGTGTCTTTCGATATAGCATCTGGTAGTTCAATCACAACTTCAGTTGAGTTGTTCCAGTCCCACTTTCTTTCTTCGTTTACTCGAACATCTCTACTTACTATCACCTTTTTGTTTATTGGGTATAAAAGTCTATAACCTTTCATTTTCTCATCATACCCAATGAGTATGTATTTTTGACTCTTATCTTCCAGCTTTGTTCTTCTTTGATCAGGTACATATGCATAAGCCACACTTTCAAACACTTTGAAGTGAGACACAGTTGGATTTTGTCCACTCCAAGCTTCTTGAGGTTTTAAATCTCCCAGCTTCAAATGTGGACATCTATTCTAAACTTAGATTGCACACTGTACAGCTTCTGCCCAAAATTCATTCGACATGTTTTTGCTCTTTAGCATTGATCGAACCATGTCAAGGATTGTTCGATTCTTCCTTTCCGCCACACCATTTTGTTGAGGTGAGTATGCTGCAGTCAGAAATCTCCTTATGATTTGTTCTTCACAGTACTTCATAAAAGCTGTCGAAGTATACTCCTCACCCCTATCTGTTCGAAGAGCTTTGATGCGCTTGTCTGTTGCTTTCTCCACCATTATCTTAAACTTCTTGAATAATTCGAAGGCTTCTGAATTTTCTTTCAGATAATACACCCAAGTTTTCCTTTAGTAATCATCAATAAAGGATATAAAGTACTTTTTGCAACTGAAGGATTCTGCGGTAATTGGTCCACATATGTCAGTGCGATTCAATTCCAGAATTTGTTTGGCCTGATATTCTGCCTTCGATTGAAATGAAGTTCTCGTTTGTTTGCCAAACACACATTCTTCATAGAACTTTCCTTCGAATCCTACGTCTGGCAGTCCATGCACCATATTTTTCTTTGCTAACCTCCTTAGTCCTGCTTGGTGTAGATGACCAAAACGTACATGCCACAAGGATGCTTGGTCTTAGACATTGACTTGCAAACACTTTTCTCGAATGATTCTCAAATTCAACTTGTACATTCGATTTCTCCCCATTTCGACTTGAGCAACCAGACGTCCTGACTTGTCTTTTAAGTGTAATCTTCGATCTTCCATGAGAATCGAATAGCCCTTTTCTGTGAGTTATCCCAGACTGAAAATATTTGCTTTGAGGTTTGGTACATAATACACATCTTGGATAGATCCTATCAAATCATCCTTCTGCAAGAAACTGATTGTTCCTTTTCCTTCGACCCTTACTTTTGAAGCATCTCCAAAGGAAACATGACCATCTTCAATTTTCTTTATTTCTTTGAACAAGTGCTTATGACCACACATATGGTTGCTTGCTCCTGAGTCCAGGTACCACATAGTGTCATTTTCTGGACCTTCTTCCTTTTGAGTCATTAACAAAAATCCTTCATTCGATTCTGTTTCTAGGGCAAGATTTGTTATTTATTCTACCTTTCTTCTGAGTCGACAGTCTTTTGCAAGATGTCCTATTTTACCACAGTTGTAGCAACTGTAGGAGTTGCAATCTTTCGCATAGTGCCCTTGTTTGTTACATTTGTTGGCCACGTCCTCTGCCACGCCAATTTTGTTGGCTTGACTGTCCTCTGTCGAAGTTGTTATTTTGGTAACTTCTACCACCATTACGTCCTCCACGACCATATCCTCTCCAACGCCAATTTTGAGAGAAAAGTGTATTTTCGTCTCTGTTGGGTTCTGCATCTTCAAGTGCCTCCCCCTTCTTCTTTATTTTGCGTTGTTCATGTGCCTCAAGCGAACCAGCCACTTCTTCGACAATGATTTTCGAAAGGTCCTTCGCCTCTTCTATTGCGCATACTATGTTTTCCAACTTGTCTGTCAAAGATCTCAGAATCTTTTCGATAATACGGGCATCAGTCGTTGTTTCTCCATTTCGATTGAGTTGGTTTTCCACCGTCTGCACACGAGTGATGTAGTCCGATACGGACTCTGTTTCCTTCATTTTCATTCTCTCCATTTCTCCTCGAAGAGTCGCAATCGAACTTGCTTGACTCTATCTGCTCCTTTGAAAGCCTTTTCGAGCGTGTCCCACGCCTCCTTCGATGTATTCGAACCATCAATATTTTCGAAAACTGATTCGTCAACTGCTCTGAACAGCATGTACAATGCTGTTTTATCCTTTGCTCGCGTTTCTTTCAACGCCTTGTTCTGAGAAGTTGTGTTTGTCGTCGTATTTGATGGTTCTTCAAACCCATCGTTAATTACTTCTCATACATCTAACGATCCCAACAGCGCCTTCATCTGGATACTCCAGTTCTCATAATTCGACTTTGAAAGTCGTGGCAGTGGCATTTGACACATCATATTTGCCATGCGCTCTGATACCAATTTAAAGAAATTGAAGAGAAATGAGAGTGAATTTTGAACTTTCTTTATTTATAAAATTGTCCAACTAACTTTCAATATGAGATACAATGTGATTTAAATAGGATCACAATATAGAATATTAAGAGTTTATAGCTATAACTATTTTTAGTTCCCTAAAAGAATAAATTTTCCACTGGTCAAGAGAATCTATCTTTTGCATTACCCAATACTGATTTGAATTTAACCAACAATCTGAATTTCATTTGGATCCTCTCCTTCTTTTTTTTCTTTATCATTTTTCTTTTTCTCTATCTCTCTCTTAATCATACACTCTCTCTTTATTATAAAATCATTTTTACTTAAGTGAGAGAGTAGGATTAAGAGAGAGATAAAAAAGAAAAAAAATGAAGAGAAAAAATAAATAGAGATCAGGATCCCAAATCTTGTTTCATAGTATCCTTTTCGATATGCAGTGAACAATTATTTGTTTCAGTATCCTCTAAGGAATGCAGTGAATCATAGTATACCACCTAGAAAGGTTTGCCATCGTAAGATAAAATCAAGTGCAGCAAAAATTATTTGAATACATGAATAGAAAAAAATCATATCATTAATTATTTTAAAAATAAATAATTTTTCATTTATCATCATACACTGATGATATAAAATTATTTAAATATATTTTAAATTAAGCTACACAATTGGAATGGAATGTCGTTTTTACAAATTAATTCTTATGTTTTTAATTTATTTTTGTTTTATGTGTGTCTAAGTATTACATTTAAATTTTGTGACCACACAATAAACAAACACCAATTGATTTTGAAACATGTGGCAGCAAAAGAGGAACTCAATTGTCCATCTTATATAAATGAAACAAACATGATACCAAAAATTCATTATTAAGAAATGGAAAAGTAAACGAAAACTGCCGACATGAGTCGATTATATATTATCTTGTCAGTTTTAAGGTCAAACTAACATTCTTGTGCTTTTTAAGATTGGATTTTTTTTTTAATAAATTAACTAAGGGATCCGAAGTAAAAGCGCATCTGAAGAAATTGGGGAAGATGTAAGTATACACACTCAAATAATAGTAACTGATGTAAAAAATAAGAGTATCGGTTCCACGGAAATTATAATAATAAATTGATTCTCAAATTTTTTTGTAAATAGTCGTGAGGAAAAGATAACAATAAAAATGGGTTGTCACATATTCATGTTGAAATACAAAAAATAATAATGAAGATGTGAAATCAGTAGTGAGAGATATGTTGGATAATAATCCATCTAATATGAAGTTTATATTGGGTGTGTGTCTGATGAGATTTGTCGTGACAAATGAAGTAGAAAGTGATTTAGTGGTGTATGACTACAATATCAAATCATATGCATTAAAACGAGGGAACAACTTTAGAGGTCTCACAATAACATTAAAGCATGTATATTTTTAACTCCCAATTTATCCTATGATTGTAGCCCTTTATCTCTAAAGTGACTAATCAAGTGAATATGTTTACGCTACTATTTTCAACCATATTTACTTATGAATTTTATCATTTAATATATATGTTAATGCTTAACCAACTTTTACCAATTTCTAAGGTGATCAAGGAAATAAATAAATAAATAAATAAATAAATAAATAAATAAATATATATATATATATATATATATATATATATATATATATATATATATATATATATATATATATATATATATATATATATATATATATATATATATATATATATATATATATATATATATATATATATATTATTTCACATAATAAAATGTATCAGTTTAAACCACACCATTTTAACGTAAAATACTACTTTTCATTAAACTTAAAATTGTTCAAATAAAGACGTTTACCTCATGATAAGAAAAAGAAATACAACAACCCAAGTTCTTACATTCAACATTTCTAAACATAAATGAAAAGAAAATATAAACCTTAAATATGACACCAAACTCCTTGCGATCTTTCAATCAACAGGAGACGATTTTTTGTCACACCATGATGCTCATCAATTCTTCAATGGAGGGAGAATGGAAGGAACTCTTCACTACTGGTTCATACTTCTTCTTATTGAATAAGATGTTTTTTGAGTGATTTCTTAAGTTTTTTCAACTTCTAAACCTCTCTCCATTTCTTCGAAGAGGTTGCTTTTATACCCTATAACTTTTAGGGTTTTGTCTTGTCATTTGATCATGAGCCTTATGAACATTCATTGTTTTAGCCCAAGAAAATCAACATATTTCTCCCCTTCCTTCAAATCATGTTCAGGTAGTACAACTTTAGTGTGTAGGGGACAACACGACCTATGGTAGGTCTGTTGCATATACAGACAAGCAACACGCATAATTTTGTGCGCAATAACTTTTGCAAAAATTTATCCTGTAGTGTTTGATCTATCCGTTCAATTTCCAACTTTCTTGTGCTTTTTCTCCACCTAATGCCATATTTGACCTAATCACATGGACTTTCATCCCCTCTAACGTCTTTTGGCTCTAAGACCAATTGAAAATTGAGGTTGAAGTCATATTTCAGTTATGTTATGCTAAAACTTATCATAAAGCACCCTTACACAATAGATAAACACATAAAACTCACAAAAGATAACACCTATTGTGCTCTATATAAAATGAACTAGAACATCAAAATGAACTTGAATTAACCTAATAAAGTTTAATAATAAAGAATAAAGTCAAATAATAAAGGCTTGGACTTCTAATAAATAGTGAATTATCACACCCCTAAACTTGAATCATTAACTGCTCTTAGGTGATGTGACATATAATATCAGGAAAAAACTTCCTTCATCTCTTACTTTAGCAGCACATTTTGTGTAATCAAGTATTTTTCAAAGGAATGCATTCAAAAATTGGCACAACTTGGTCTTTGATATAACTTAGTCTTTTTAGTGTATGTGTGTGTAACCTATGATGATGCATGTCATTCCATATGTCTTCATTCAAGATAACTAGTCTAAATCCTAGTTTGTTTACTCTCTCTTATTGTCCAAGGTTTCATTTTTTAGTTTCATTAGGGATTAACTAGTTTACTTTTTGTTTTGACTTTTCAATTCATGTTGGACTTGGGGATTCCAATCCACCTTTTCACCTGATGAGATCTCAATTCTAATTAGTACAACCTATTTCTTAGAGTGAAGATATCCATTGTTCCTCCAGTTTCAGGCATAACAACTTTATTCATAATGCTCTTAGGCCTTTTCTTCTTTTTGCACACATGTGTGTTTTTTCTCTTTTTTTTAACATGCATTAGTAAATGTAGTAGATCTATTAACTATCCTTATTTACTTGTTTTTCCTCCTCTAAACTAAATCCTATAATGAGTTTTATTCAATATTCTAAATTAATTCAAAGATCTGAAGAGGCTAACTGCTTTTCCAGACTTCTTCTCGCATGATAGGGATCATTACTGAGTCATAATTTGTGCACTTATTCTTAAATAGGACACTGTTTCCAATTTTGTCAGAGGTCTAAATAGAATTCTTCTAGGTAGGTTATTTTAGAAAATTTTCTATTTTTAAGAAGAAGTTGGGTACTTAAGTTTTTTTCCCCTCTTTTTTCATTTTTTAATACAAGATAAACAACAAATCAAAACATTTTTGATGATTGATGATTGAAAAATCAATAGAGTCAAAAATAATAAAAACTAATATAGGTGGCTTCACCCCAAAACTTAAAGTAAGGACAATGACCTCACAGTCACTCTGATGAGTTATGGCACATTAGAAAATTTAAAACCAACTTGCAAAGATTAAAAATGACGGGTTGAAAATACTAGCTAGGCCTGAAGCCTGTTTCTTTTCTTGGTTGGATGAGGTTTCTGATATCTCTTCCTCTTCTTTCCTTCATCCTTTTTCTTTCTCTTGGTTGGATTACCTTCAGATCCAACCTCCTCTTCAAAAGAAACAACATATTTGTTCTTGACTTTCAGTTTTGGAGAGGAGTCAACGGTCCTCTATTGCTCTTCTGCTATGAGTCTAGTGACATGTTATGTCACATTGTTGAGTGGGATTTTCGAAAAGGACTAAAATAAAAGCAAGAGAAAATAATCCAATGAAGTTCTTTGAAAAAGACAAATTATCTAAGTCGACTACAATTGCAGTGGACCAGAAGAGACCACTTAAGTAGTTAATTGAGCCTAGAAATGTCAAAAGGCCCAAAGAGTCTAGACCAAGCGAGCAAAGTGATTTAGAGGGAAAACTGAGTTTGAGTGGAGAACGTGGATTCATGGAGAGAAGTTGAAAAATACAAGTGTCATACAAAGAAATGAAGCTCTCCAAAAAGCATTTATTATGTGTGTATGATAAATAAAGCACTTAGTGCATAGTGTTAGAGGTTCAAACTTTCACATTCCTATACGCTAGTCACCCAGAGTACCCAACCGAGTGAACGAAATGAGTCAAGATAAGGCAATGTATGTTTGAATTAACTTAATTTCAACTATTTTGATGTTATGTCATTTATGTTTACACTTTAAAACGCTTTTCGTTTTATTTTACGAGTCTTGCTTTATTGCTTATAAACTCGTTTGGCACCAGTCAAACGAATCATTTTTTGAAAAGACTTTGTGAAAACACTTGAAAAGTGAAGCATTGTACTGATATTCCCTGGTCGATCTCGCAAGCAAACTTTTGTTAAGAGATCAACGTTGTTTATCGAAACCTGAGGTAAACAAATTGACACACCCGGTGGGACAGTGTTGTACCCCAAAATTTTCCCTCTTCATTTCAAATTTAATTTGGCTTATATTGCATCATCATATCCATTTATATCATTGGTTTTACAGTTATGGGATCAAAGTATTTCAGAAGAGCCTCGGTAAATTGCAAGAGACGTTTATTTCGTCAATAGACGCTCTCAGGATATTTTTATGCTAATAACCGGTCTACCGTTTTGCAATGGCTCGGGTATTCTAAAATTTATAAAGGTCAATCCGGTTCGCCATATTCAGGTGTTATTTCGCTAATATATCCCTGGTAACGTACTCTCAAATTCATGTGTGGCTCGAGAGCCAATTCTTTGAAGAAGGTCTCCGAATGTGCAAGTTTTCTCGAAGAAATATAGTGGAAAAGTGTGTTGAAAGTGCAGATTTATTGGACACTAAAAAATTCGTAACTCGAAGACCGTTGTTTATTTTGAGCCTATTCCGGCGGACAAACTTCGGTCTCGATGTACTCTACATTTTCATATCTCACGACCGTAAGCTAATTCTGCTAAGAAGGTCTCCAAAATAATGGATTTATCAAGTGTATTCGCATAGGAAATTAGCGGCACGCATTTATCTGCACCATATTCAAAAAATCACAAATTGGTTGATTTTCATTGTATCGTGCTTGTTCCAGTGGAATTGTCTCACAAATTGAGTTAGATAAATTTTGGTCTCTATTTCCATGAGCAAACAATATCCCAAAGGCTTCCGTTTTTGGCCCGAAGTACGCCTAACTCACTGAAAATCCTGTGCTGGAAGTTAATTTTTGTATGAGACGAAAAAATTTATAACTAATTCACCGTTTATTCGATTGATCCCATTTTTGGACACGAGTTAGTTTTCGAAATCAGCTACATTTTGGTTTCAAATGGCAATTTCGAAAATCACACTGAGGTTCCTGCGAATTTGACCTGAGCGTGTTAGATGCTGATGAATAAAAATTATGCATTATTGATTTGGTTATTGGAGGCCCATTAATAAAATCCACTCACATAAACCCACACCATATATTCCCAATTACACCAATCTCTAAGGGGATGCCTTCATAATTCACAAAATCTCACAAACACAAAACTTCTTTCCTCTCAATTCTCTCAAAGATCAAATCAAGGTTCTACACCTTTTTCATCAAGAACACAACAACAATTTCATCAAGATTCAAAAATCAAGATCAAGAGCAATTCTTCTCTGATTGTTGATCCGTTCGTTGAGATCTCTATACCTAAGCCTCCTATTCACTTCTATCGGCGAGTTTTCTTAAATTAAACACTTTTGGAATAAGTGATTATTTGAGAAGCACTTTGTAATACATTGGGAGAACTGAATTTTTTGGTTTTATTTAAATATGCGGATAACAATAGTCGCCACTGACTTTTCTTTTATCCAATATTTAGGAAAGGTGAAAAGAACAGGAAAAACCTTTGATAAATTTTGAGTTCGGGGGGTAAGTTGTGAAAAGAGAAGGTGTTAGCACCCTTTTCATCCGTAGTCATCTACAGGCTCTTAATTGCTTAGCTCACTTTTGAAAAAACTTGCTTTGTGTGTGTGATTTGAAAATATTTTTAAATGCCAATGTAAGGCTAACTTTGTAATGATTATTGTCTCAGTCCTCAAGAATTAGGAGTTCTTACCCACTAAAGGTCTTTTATTGTTACTTTCCTTCTCCTTCAGAGACATTATTATCCATACCATTAGTTGGTAGGTAATCCCATCTATTGGATGTGAAGGGACATGCGTAGGATCATCGTATGGTCATCGAAGGCAACATGTAAGGATACTTTAGAAATTTGTATCAGGGGGACTATCATTACTTTATAAGAAACTCGGAGGATCTTCGAGGGACAGTGATCTTTATTCAAAGGTACTATGATGATTTGTTCGAGGTACTATGATAAAGTATCCCCACTTTCAAGGGACATGACCAATGTTCGTAAGGAAATAAGAAAGGATACCCTAGAGGTGCAAGTGTGAGCAGTGTTTGTTTTCAATTATTTATCTTGGGAATTAGGGTTTTCTAGATTCTCTTTTAATCTTGCCATGCAAACCCTAATTACTAGCAGTAAAATATAGAAAAAAATAAAGTGCGGAATGTAAAGACCTAAGCTATTACATGGCTTTGGGAGAGATACATAAGCATAAAAATTTGCGGGAAAGTAAACCTACGCTATTACATCCTCGGAGCAGATACATAATTAGAAATATGCGAGAAAAGAAATCTATGTTATTACATCAGTTGTGCAAACCTATAGAGTTTTCTAGAAAAATTAAATAGCAAAAAGATGAGAAAAAGAATGTTAGAAAAATGTTTTGTTTTGGTGTTTTTGTAGAAAATAATTTAAGTGTTAATAATTAATTAAAACCTAATTATTCTAATTGATTTTAATATTTTAGAAAAAGGTTAATTAATTAATTAGTAAATAAAAAAATGTCAAAAATTTAATTACTAATTAAAAACCCTAACCCTAATTTGTTAAAGTGTGGAAAACTTAGGTTAGTTAATGTTTAATTAAAAATAATTAGTAAATAAAATAGAAAAATTAGGGTTAGAAAGAAATTAGGGTAAAAAGGAATGCATGGGGTGGGTGTTAAACCCACACCCTAGATCTCACATATTTGCTTTCATGCCACTGTGCCATGCGCTGGTTGGTGTTTGAGAATGGGAAGCAATCATTATAATATTATCCTGCACGTTAGTTTTAAAAAAACAAAATAATTTTGCAAGACGTAGGGATCAAACCCACACCCCTCACGTTACAGACCTCTGTCTCTCATCATATGCGCTACATTGTATTCGTGTTATAGAATGTGATCAAATAAATATATATTAAAGCAAGTGAACCAGAGAAGCGCTAGAGCCCTAGATCCGGTCGTCTTCTCCGACGAGACAATTTTCCAACCTGTAAAAGTAGCAAGGTTTAAAGATCAAGAGGGGTCGTGTCCCCCTAATTTGGACCTCCTGAATCCAATGGTGGTGTTAGTTTATCCTGAACTGCTTGTAGAGCAAGATACGAAGCTCCATCAAAGTTTTGCCCTAACGATGGAAAATCTTCATCCCTGCATCAAACTTTACAACCAATGGTTCTAAAAAAATTCTAAACATCATTATGAACAGGTATGAGTGCATCAAATCAATTAATAATGCATGAGTAAAAAGTTTGAAATTGAAGTTTACCCAGCTGGTGCAACGTGGTTATGACAGTTTTGGACGTGGAATTGCTTCAATAATGGTTGTGATGGTGTCCGGGGAACTTCAGGAGGCTTATGGAATGCTTGAAACGAATTGAAAGAGGCTGGAGATAAAGTTTTCGAGTTTCCCTAGTTTTGGAAAAATAATTGAGATTTTGAGGGTGTGTTCTTGAGGCAATTTCCGTGTCCTTAATGGTCTAAGCATGCTATGTATTTATAGTGGAAGATTTAGGTCAACAAAAGTGAATCAAATATTTTGTATTTCATGATCAAATATTTGATTGAAGTTTTGTATGAAATATTTCCTTTTTAGGCCAATCATGTACCAATC
This sequence comes from Vicia faba, assembly GCA_948472305.1. Lineage (NCBI taxonomy): Eukaryota > Viridiplantae > Streptophyta > Magnoliopsida > Fabales > Fabaceae > Vicia > Vicia faba. The sequence goes on along the minus strand of OX451735.1, from coordinate 679,022,724 downwards.
AATCTCACATGTTCTTGCTAGCTGTTTATGTGATTTTTGGGCATTGAATATGATCAAAACAAGAGTTTGTGCATCTAAGTCGATGAGTTTTATATTTTATTTGATTTATTTTGAATTTAAATGAATAAAATGAAAATAAAAGAAATAAAAATCATAAAAAATATATGAATGAATTTAGAGGTCTAAGATGAGTCATGAACACGTTTGAACATAAAAAATTTAGGCCCATTAGCGCAAAAATCCACTTTTGCTTAATTTGGACTTCATGCATTTTCTCAAAATTTCCCAACTTGCACCAACCATAACTCACTCAATTTTTGTGATATGAAGGAGGTCTTGAACTGTTTGGAAATCTCTAGATGTATCTTACAACTTTCATGTTGGTCACTTTTTCATTGGGAGTCTTTAACTTGATGTAAAGTGCTTTGACAAAAAGTGTCTTTTTGTTGACTTTTAAAATTACCTAAAATGTTTTGGCCCCTATCTCTCAAATGAAGCATTTTTGGCGTTGAGCATAAAGCGACAAAGTTGTAGAGAATTGAATTTCCTTCAAGACAGGCTTTGGTAGAGGAATTTTTGATGAAGTATGTGAAAGTTATGCTTGGTCAAAGTTCAGCTGACTTCTCCTAAAGAAAACCCTAATTTTGTAACTTTTGACTTTTGATGAATCTTGAGTTTTCTTGATGAATTATGATTAACCCTTGATCAAATGATGAATATGAGTTAAAAATCTTAATGTTGACCAAAAATCTTGAAGTTTGACTGTAAATTGGTCAAAGTTGACTCTTTGTTCAATACAGTTGATTTTCAATCATCTGGCTAATTGACTGAGCAAACTTGTGCTGCAAGGCTTAAAATTTGGTATGAGGTTTCTTTGATACATATGAGAAGTCATGAAATCCACTTGAGGAATTAGAATTCCAATTTCCCTTGAGAAAAACAAAACCCTAATTGTAGGTCAATTGTTTAGGAGGAGAATTTGTATAATCAATCTTTGATAAGTCTTGAGCAAATGCGACCTTCATGAGCATGAGGAGGTATCTTGAATTAATATGTATTGAAAATGAGAGGGAAAATTTTAGGGTAAAACACACTTTTTAATCAAGCATGAATTAAATCTAGGTTGAATTTTGAATTAAGAATTCTGATCTAATATTAGAATCGTGATTTGATTTGATCATCATGTGTAAATCTGGAATCAGATAGTTGAATTGAGTGCTTATTCAATTAAGTTGATTCTCATGAAAGTTTCAAATTGATGAAACGAATTGATGATGTTGTATGAAATTTAATTGTTGATCTTAATGAATCATGTGTAGTTTGAATCTAGACCTTGAATTATGCAAAATCATGTATTGAATGTGTGGAGATTTTGTGTTTGATCAATTGCCTAAGCCATGAGCCAAACCTCAAAAACTTGAAAAAACTACTTTCTGCCCACGGGTAACTGGTTACCTAGTTATGGTAGCCGGTTACCACCCTTTCAAGTAACTAAAATTTGAAAATTTGCATGCTGTAATCGGTTACCCAGTTATGGTAACTGGTTACCCAAATTACAATGGAGTTTCATAGCTTTTTGTGCTTGGGTAACCGGTTACCCAGTTATGGTAACCAGTTACCTCAAGTCAGTAGCTATTTTCTCAAATTTTTGAGTTATGGTAACCGGTTACCCTATTATGGTAACCGGTTACCCAAACAGAAACATCAATTTTTGCTTTGTTTTATTGCATGTTTGCACATATTGCCTTGTTACTTCTAACTCCTTTTGTGAATGCTTTGCAAGGTATATTGTTAGGCCTTCAACCTTTAATTAGCACATGATTATTAGTTGAAAGGCGCTTTATGTGATCACTTGTTAGTGAAAGTTTGCGTATGATGCACAAATGATATCATTCTTGCATAAATCATGTTTTCATGCACGTACGCTGGTATCGCACGAATGTGTATGCTACACATGCAACTGTGTGATTGATATTTTGTTCTTGTATAAATCCTATTTTCGTGCAGGTACCTTGGCATCACACGGATATGTCCGCTACACATTCTGCTGTGTGAATATTATTTCATATACTGTATGGACTGTGTTTCGTGCATGTATATTTTGATATTCAAATGTGTCCTCTACACATTCCGGTCTTGATTTATTGATGCCTTGATGCCTATACTGATGGTATTTTCTTTATTGGTGATAGCATCTCACAAAGTTTTCCGGGTTTCTTTGTTATTGCTTAGCATCTACGGATTTTTATCCGTTTGGTACATTTCCCTTCCATGTTCTTTGTGCATCTTATTTCTTTGTAGAGATTATGTCAAGTAGGGATTTGACTATTTTCCTTGTCATGAGAAGTAGGAATATATATCTATGACGGGGATCTCTGCTGCTGATCATGTCAGGGATCCCTCTGGTTTATTTAAAGACAAGTTTAGGACAATTCCGCATTATATGCATTATGTGTGTTACTTGTGCTTGTTTAAAATCCTACCTTTGAAGTATGTATTCTGTAAATGTGTTTACATTTGTGCTCGCATATCCCTCCACCCGAATAAGTCCTCAAAAGGAGGCGAGCAGAAAGGGTTTGCAATCAACCCCCTCATTTCGTCCGTGTCATCCTTAGTTGGCGTTGTACGTCCACACTTTGGATTTGTGCAGATCATGTGTATCAAGTCGGTCATGTGGAAAAGGTTTTGGTTTCAACCCCCACCATTTTTCAGGAGTTCTCAATGGCCATTGCTGACACATTTCTACCCGCTTGTTAGCTTCGGGTGATCCGCTCCCCTTAGCTAAAGTAATGCTTTTCTTTTTTTATTTTATCTTAGTCTCCCACTTATTTTCTTCGGGTGATCCGCTCCCCTTATCTAAAGCATTTTCTCTTTATACCCCCATCCCCTGAGTCAATATACCTCGATTGTATACTTTTGCTAAAGCACTTGTTTGTATATACCATGCTCCCTTAGGATGTGCTTGTTTCTTTCCCGATGCAAGCTAGACCTTAGGATAATAATCCATGCTGCTAACATAGATAGATATTTCCTCTTTATACTCAACCTTAGGATTAATCATTGTATGATAACATTAGGGATTATATTCTAGATAGTCTCCCTTTGATGCTTTCTTTCTTTTTGCATCCTTTCATTTAAAACTAAAACTTTCTTTTTCCTTAAACTAATAAAAACACTGTCTAAAAACTTAAACCATTTCTTAAGGTAAAAAACACTAACCGACTCCTTTCTTTTTGCCAATCAAATTTTCTCTTCTAAGAGCATGTTAGTTCCTTTTCACTACAGGTCGTAAGTCTCCAAAGGTCGAGCAGCAATGGAATGATTGAATTTAACATTGTTCTACTAAAAAACACAAACCCACCAAAACAGTGAGCCGAACTAAGGCTTCTCTGTTTCCTTAAATGGGATACATAGGAAGATGATTTTTGTGGGGCCTAATCGAGTATATCTTTATAAAAATCTCTTTATTTTCCCCACACTTTCATTTCCTTTTCTTTTGCATGCATTCCCTATTTTTTTTACTTTAAACCTTAGACATAGACTTTGACCACACCCATTAGATTATAATAACAAGAGTGGATACAGTAGAGTTCTACGGGTGTGTGGGGTGCTAATACCTTTCCCTCGTGTAACAGACTCTCTTACCCAATTTATCTGTCGTTTGACCGTTATTTCTCCCTTCTCGGGTTTACTCAATGTTTCCCTTTCCCTTCCTGTAGGATAAAAAATGTTCGATGGCGACTTCATTGGTTTCATTATCAGTTGACTGTTCAGCCAGTTGTTTCAGCTGGTGACTTCACTGGGGACTAGTCGACCAAATGCTGGTCCATCCCGGAGTCGTTCCTAGATCTTGTTTTCTTTTCTTTAGGTGTTTATTTTTATGCTTTCCGTTTATTCATTTGTACATGATTATCTGAGCATATGTTTGCGTTGCATTTTATTGCTTTCCATATTTGATTATCTGCTGTGTTGGCTCTGTTTCCACTTTGGGTGGGTGTTACAAAAGGTAAAAGGCCCAATATCCCGACCAAGTGACTTTGCATCGAGCAGGTCTTATACATTTTCTTTTAAGGCCTTGCAGTCTTCAATGGAATGGCCTAGTGTCCCAGTGTGGTAATTGCATTGCACATTTTGATCAAAATCCACTGAATAAGAAGGAATGATAGGCTTCAATGGCTTGGGTTCCCCCAAGGAAAACCTGAGAAACTGAGGGAACAATTGGCCATAAGTCATAAGAACAATATTGAACACTCTTTCTGGATTCCTGTCCTTTTGCTTACCCTGTTGCATAGGTCTTCGTCGATAGGTTTTCTACTGAGGAGCATACTGAACTGGATGAACACAAGGAACATGATTTTGTTGAACATGGTGAACTTGTGCTCGGCGAACATTTGCATCACTGATTTGAGAAGCATGCTAATTAAGAGTGGATTTTAGACGGAGAACATGATTAGTCTTCTCTCTTACAGCAGTGGGAACAACATTAATTTGCACATCTCGACCATCGGGAGTAAGTACCAACACCCCTGAATCAAGCAAATCTTGGATTTTATGTTTAAAAGCTATGTAGCTCTCAAGAGTATGCCCCTGCCCACCAGAATGGAACTCACATCGAGTGTTAGCATCAAAGTTATGCAGAAATATTTTGGGACCAGAATCCAGAGTACGTAACTTAACCAATTTCAGTTTGCTCAGACGAGGTAATAGTTCAATATAGGATACGGGAAGTGCATCAAAATTCCGGGGAGGTTTCTTCGGCCTCTACTGAGGATTCTTCCCTTTTATATTTTTTTGGAAAACAACAAATAGTTGCAGAAGGGAAAACCCCGAAACACAAGGCGGAGTAAGAGATACATGAGATAATCCCTGACTTGAAGACGCCCCCAAGATATGGGGAGAAATGGCAACTCCTTCCGCAGCAGGAAGTACAGGACCATCTTCCTTCCTCATCACTGTCCTTAGAATTTCCATGACCAAACTCAATTGAGCCTTTAACTAAGTGTTCTCCTCTCTCAGGATTTCTTACTCACTGACCAAATCCTGCATGTCTAGCATCAAAAACTCCATTTTCTCTTTCAACTCATCCAATTCCCCACGAAGTTGTTCCATATCTTGAATCTGATCACGGAGCTGAGAGAAGTCAAGATCTGCAGTTCTAAAAGGAAATACCGAGTCTGAATAAGGATTCCCCATTCTGGGTACCTGTTATGGATGCATGAAGATGCATGAGGCGAATGAGTGGATGCAATGCCATGTTCAAACATTTTCAAGGAACCTGCATGCTTTTAATTTTGATTTGGATCTAATAAAAGATGGATAGCCACAACATAAATTCCACAAGCACGGTTCCTTGGAAATAGAAAGAACATATGTGTTAACTTTTTTCATGCATATTTTTTTTTTGTTTTGTAAAAGTAAATATGCCATTTTGCAAGTGCAACAAACATGAGATCAAAGGTTCCATAACACTGATTAACTTTCGTGCCCTTTCTGAACATGCTGGGTGTATTAGGATTAAAATTCTGGAACATGAACCCAAATGAACCTCTTGGTCAACATATCAGAAACTCAGAAAATAAATCTGAAAACCCTTAGAATAAAATGATCACCAACAGAACATAGTCACCATCTGAACATATTCACCATCTAAACATAGTCACCAACTATACCTGTGATAATCAAGTACCTCCCCACTCACGGGTGAAAACTAGGTCAGGGTAAGGTCGGGTAACCAAGAATCGAGGGTACTCCTAAAAAATTATCGATGTATCACCTACGTGAAAACGATAGCCCCTCATTTGTACCTCATATGAGCGTGGACGGCATGACGATAATAGTCAAACCTAAGTCAACTATTCAACATGTTCCACTCTATTCCTAATGTTCCTATGGTTTTCACTTGGCCTGGGTTTTGAGCATTTTACCTCATTGTAACACCCACCCAATCATGAAAACAGATCCAACACAACAGTATCACCAATATATGGAAAGCGATAAAATGCAATGCAAACATATGCTCAAATAAACATGTAAAAATGAACAAATTATGAAGCATATAAATAAACACCCAAAGAAAAGAAAAAAAGAGCTAGGAGCGACTCCGAGATGGAACAACATTTGGTCAATCATATTTCCCCAGTGAAGTCGCCAGCTGAAACAACTGGCTGAACTGTCAACTGATAATGAAATCAATGAAGTCTCCATATAACGCTTTTTATCCCACAGGAAGGGAAAGGTAAACATCGAGTAAACTTGAGAAGGGTGAAATCAAGGTCAAACGACCGAAAGATATGGGTAAGGGAGTCTGTTACGCGAGGGGAAGGTGTTAGCACCCCACACGCCCGTAGTAATCTACGGTATCCATTCTTCTTATTCTAATCTAATGGATGTGTTCAAATCTAAGCTTAAGAGATAAAGTAAAAATGAAAAGAGGGAATGCATGCAAAAGGAAAGTGAAGATAATGTAGGGAAAATAATTTTATGCTTGCTCGGGCCCTACCCCAATGCCTACGTATCCTTTTTGAGGAATCAGAGTTACCGTAGTTCGACTCGTTTGTTTTTGTGGGTTTGTGTTTTTTAGTTGAATAATATTAAATTCAATCATGCCACCACTGCTCGACCTTTGGAGACTTACAACTTGTAGTGGAAAGGAACTAACATGCTCTTAGAGGAGAAAAGCCGATTGGCAAAAAGAAAGGGGTTGGTTAGTGTTTTTTACCTTAAGCAAGGGTTTAAGGTGTTAGATAGTATTTTTATTAGTTTAAGGAAAAATAAAGTTTTAGTTTTAAATGCAAGGATGCAAAAAGAAGAAAACAAACATCTAAGGGAGACTATCTAAATTTAATCCCTAATGTTATCATACAATGAATGATCCTAAGGTTGAGTTTTGAAAGGGAAATCTCTAACTATGTTAGCATGCATGGATACCTATTCTAAGGTCTAGCTTGAATTAGAAGAAACAAGCACATCCTAAGGGAGCATGGCATATCAAACAAGTGCTTTGGCAAAAGCACACAATCGTGGTATACTGACTCAGGGGATGGGGGGTATGAAGAGAAAATGATTTAGCTAAGGGGAGCGGATCATCCGAAGAAAACAAGAGGGAGACTGAGATGAAATAAAAAATAAAAGAATTACTTTAGCTAAGGGGGGCAGATTACCCAAAGCAAACAAGCGAGTAGCAAAGTGTCAGCAATGGCCATTGCGAACTCTTGACAAATGGGGGGTTGAGACCAAACCATTTTCCACATGACCGACTTGATACACATGATCTGCACAAATCCAAAGCATCAACATACAACGTGAGATAAGGATGACACATACAGAATGCGGGGGTCGATTGTGAACCCTTTTCGCTTGCCTCCTTTTGAGGATTTATTGGGGTGGAGGCAGGTGCGATCTCAAATGTAAACACACCTGTAGAATAACTACTTCAAGGGTAGGATTTTAAACAAGCACAAGTAGCACACATAATTCACATAACACAGAATTGCCCTAAACGAGTCTTTAAATAAACCAGAGGGATTCCTGACATGATCAACAACGAAAATCCCCATCATATATCTCTACCCTACTTCTCATAGCAAGGAAAGCGGTAAAGTGAGGAAGTAGTTAAAAGAAAGAGATGAAATACCAAACAAATAACAATCTATAGCAAGCAAGCAAGAAAATGTAAGAAACCTTGGAAAACTTCGAGTGAGCTTGAATGAGGGACAAGAGAATGTACATTCGGTATCCCACAAGTAAAGCGGAACACCATAGTATCGATATATGTAAAATGAGGTATCCCACAAATAAAGTAGAATACTGAGCAAGCAAGCATCGTTGATATATCTCTATGGAATCCTTTTACAAACTCAGCAAACAAGTTAGAGATAACAAGAAAGCAACTTAGAGTTGCAAAACTAGCTCGAAACATGATAATCCGGAAAAGTCGCAAAACGGTAAAAAAGTGTCGTGTCAATTTTACAAAGTAAGCTCTAAAGAGTTAGAAAATATGCAAATACAAGTACAATAATACATAATAGGCTAGATAAGTACAAACATGTCACATACAAGTCAAAGGTTCAAAGTAAAAGTCAATCAAATCGATAAAATACCGAAAATGGAAAATAAGCGTAAAAAATTAGTTTTTCGAAATTAAATGAAAATCACATGGTAGACTGTAAATGCCCCAAAGGACTCAAAAATAAACTCGGTTTTAATTAATTCGGCCCTGAAACAAGACTTTTAGGTCATTTTATAGTTCTGTACAGTAGCGAAAAAGTGATAAAAAATATCCAAAACGAAAAAGGTAATTGCATGAACAGTTTCGAAAGCATCGAAAAACATGGTTTTCATTAAGAAAAGTCGAATAAACTCATCAAAGATCAAAAGTTATGACAAAATGGAGATTATGTTACAAGAGTTGGAAAATTTGAGTGTTTGTGTCATTTTCCAATTGGCTCAAGTTTTGACATTTGAAAAGAGTTTATAGGATGCCTTGAGTTATTTGAAACATGTCACAATTCAAACAAACAAGTATTTCTAACAAGAGTCAACAAATATCTACAACCTTAAAAATTACACATAAAGTTGACATTGAGAGAACATGGCCAAAGTATGAAAGTAGCAACAATATTAGTGTTATGACAAAGGTTATATAAAAAACTTAGCATTAGAGAATAAACCACATGTTAGTAGTGCTATGCTATTAGCCTATGTAAACTAAACCAAGTTAGCATCATCACAAACTAGAGGTTACACAAACTAAGAAAAATGGTGTTAACACAAACAAGAATTAGTGTAAAATACCATATTACAAGAAAAAAAAACATAACATGTACATGTTGTAAAAGTGAACCCGGAACATCGGTACAACCTCAAAAATTGTCCGGAATGAATTATGAAAATTAATGAAACCTATACACATGAAAATGGTTTCAAAAATGTGGCCGGTTCGGTCAAATTTCGTCCGAAAATGCAATTTTTGTAATAGTTCCAGTAGCAGTAAAAACAGGGCGAAAATTGTCCGAATCGAAAAACCGTTCGCGGTGAGAGCTTCGGGTGACTATAAAAAATTGGATTTCACTAAGAAAAGTCGAATAAACTCATCACGGATCAAAAGTTACGACAAAAACACCGATTATGTTGATTTTGGATAATTTTCAAGTGTTGAGCAAATTTCCACTAAACTCAAGCCAAGTTGTGTCAAACATGTTTTGCTATGATGCTTGAGTCTATTGGAAACTATCTCAACTCATGGAAATTTCCAAACACAAGAAATCACATCAAATAACAAATTTCAAGCATTATGTAAAAAGAGAGAAAAAATTTAGTAACTTGAACAAATGTTAGCACATACATCTAATTGACACCAATTGTTAGCATAAAAACGATGAATTACAAGCATTATGTTAGTATGTTACCTTGAATCACGTAAACAACAATTATCAATCAACACAGAGTGTTAGTGAATAAACTAGGAAATTAGAATCACAACAATATGTCAATTCAACCAATTCCTAATCTAGCCATGATCAAAGTCAAGAATCAACACAAAAACAAGCACTTGTTCTAAAGTATATTCTATGTCAATTTCTACTCTCTGTTAATTCTAAGAGGAAATTGAACAAACACCTAGTGTGCTAAAGTTCTATAAGCAAAATTCTATGTTAGATTTACATGTCGAATCCTACCGATTCTAAAAAATTAGTATTGAGCTATACTAACAACAACTTCAATTTCACAATTCAAATTTAAACTAGGTTCAATTCAAGTTTAATCAAAAAAGTTCTTCTCAATAATCACTTATTTCAAAAAGTGTTTAATTCAAGAAAATTCACCAATAGAAGTGAAGATGAAGCTAAGGTATAGAGATTTCAACAAACATATCAAAGATCGAAGAAGAATTGCTCTTGATTTGTTCTTGAATCTGGATGAAATTATTGTTGTGTTCTTGCTGAAAAAGTAGAGAAAATCTTGATTTGATCTTTGAGAGAATTGAGAGAAAATATTTTTATGTTTATGAGAGTTTGTGAATTATGTGGCTCTTTCTTCTTAACAAAAATCATATTTGAGATTATATGGTGTAGAAAAATTGGGCATTGGATGTGAAATTGGATTTGGCCTTGACTTGAAAGTGTAAGCCTGACACGACCATAAAATTCCATATCATCATTTGTATGGAATCTCGATTCAGTCGTCAAACTGAAAACGAAGATAACAACGTTTGTGATGCGTTGCCGAAAGAACAGGATCAATCAGATAAATGGTGATTTAGTTATGATTTTTTGAAGTTTCGTCTCAGATGAAAATATTTCTCGATTAAGGATTTTCAATGCGTTGCACGTGGTTTGGATCTAAAACGAGAACCTTCGGTTCACCATTTACTTTTAGAATCTAAAGATAAGTTATAGTTGACGAAATTTGTGAACCAACGCCGCTGGATCTAACTTAATATGATAACAATTGAGTGAGATATGGATGTTACCGTATCAAACATTAATACAAATGAACTCCGGTTCAGCACAAACATGTCTTCAGAAACTTAAAATTCACGGGTCATTCCTTCATGAACCAACTTTTAGCCTCCAAAGATGACATCAAGATAACATTGAGACGAAATTTTAGCAATCAGAATCGCGCACATAAAATATTCCATCTCAGAGTTATGAATTTTTTAGTGCACATGAAATAACAGTTCAACCCACTTCCTTTGTATTTTTTCACTGTATAACTTCCAAAAGAATGGCGTATTCAGAGACCTTCCTTCGAGATTTAGCTTTTGGTCTGAACACAAAAGCTGAAGAGAACGTAGAGACAGTCTCAAAACCTCAAGAATTAATCCAAAACACCGTTCCAAATGGGAGATATGAATTCCGAAACTCAAATCAGCTGAAAAACTGTTTCCCATTCGCACTGCTTAAAATTCACCGAAAACACCCAAATCTTCTGCAACTCAACATGCGTTGAACAAATATAGGAGCTTTATTGTGTTGACAAAAATAACTTGATCTCATGGAGTTCATGTATGTATATGATAATTAAATATAAGCTAATTAGGATCATAATAAAGAGGAAAATGTTTGGGGTACAACAATAATACTTCTCAATGTTTCCTTTTCAGGGATTTGATACAGAAAGCACTGAAGGATGGTAGATTAAAATTTGGTGAAAAACAAAAAGGCTCCATGAAGGTTGAATCAAATCCTTTACATGTTGCTGATTCACACTTTGTCGAACCATTGGAAGTGTTGATGATCGAGGCTACTTACGGTCTTGAAGGCGAACAAGCCAACATTGTCGACCTAATGGCGGAATCCACGATCGAGACTACTGATGGTCTCAAGAATGAACAAGTTGTTATTGCTGATTCAAATATAGTTACAACAGTCGAGACTACTGAAGGTCTCAAAAGTGGTAATGGTAATCTGTCCAAGCCACAGGAGGTGATAGTAGTTGATATTGCTGAAAAGCCTAAGAGTAAATAGGACGATAAGGAAAAAATAGATTTTGAAACAAAAGATGAGGAATTGTATGAAGAAATGGTTGTGTAATTGATGAAGGTCATGTTTCCCAAAACTGAGGAGGAACTTGTAGATTTTCTAAACAGATGCAAGTTAAGTAATTCCAGGTCCATGTTATGCCCAAAGTGTAACATGGTCTATGATGAGAATGCTGCAAATAAAATTAAGGCTTTGAAGAAGAAACAACCTTAAGAGAAAAACCCAAAGGTGATGTTCAATCATGCGAAGGGGCCATACAAAGTCCAAGTGCCTCAAGGAAAACCTAAGTTCCCATATCAAAAGACTTTTGTGCCACCAACTGATGCTCCTAGCGACAACTGGGTTTGTCCTTTCTACCCAAGGGGGGCAAACCAAAATCTGAAAGTGGTAAAGAAAGGTTCAGGTTCGAGTCAGAAGTGGGAAATTATGGAGAAAGCATCGAGTTCTTCTCAGTTTTCTGAAGCTGGAATTACATCAAAGAAATATCATGTCCCTCCAACATACAAAGGGAAGAATCCTATGACAAAGACTCAATGGTTGAGATTTCAAAGAAACAAAAAAGATGAGAGAGAAGCGACATCAAAAGTTGCTCCATCAAAAGAGAGAGCGATCAAAAAGAAATGCACCATCGACCAGCAAAAGAAAGGTTGTTGATGCCCGTTATAAGTTTGCCACCAGCGAAAGCTGAGGATCCTGATGACAACATGGATGAAGAATTATCTGACGACTTTGAAGATAATTTATAAGATGACTTGATTATCCATTGTAAAATCGTGTCGATCCTACCTAATGAGTATGATCTCACGTCAGAAGCATCAGAAGATAAAGATGAAGCTATAATACGGTGGGAGAACTGACATTTGCGTTTTATGGCAAATGTGAGGATAGCTAGAGTCGCCACCGACTTTCCTTTTATCCAATAAGGAAAGGGTGAAAAGAATAGGAAAGACCTTGAAGATTTTGATTTCGGGGGGGTAATATATGAAAAGGGAAGGTGTTAGCACCCTTTTCGGTCGTAGTTATCTACGGGCTCTTAATCGCTAGCTCACTTTTGAAAATTTGTTTTTTGTGTAAGTGTTTTGAAAAATATTTTGAAAAGCTATAGTACGGCTAACTTTGTAATGGTTCTTGTATCAGTCCTCAAGAATGCGTACAAAGTGCTTTAGGAAATATTTTTGAAGTGATGTGTGAAATTTTTTTTTAGAAAAGTTATGAGCAAGCGATTAATAGTTCTTACCCACTCAAGGTCGTTATTTTTATTTTCCTTCTCCTTTAGAGATAGTGTTATCCGTACCATTAGTTGGTAGGTATCCTCATCTATTGGATGTGAAGCGACAATCATGGGTCATTGTATTGTCAACGAAGGCAACAAATAAGGATACTTTAGCAATTTATCAGAGGGACTAGATTATTTTTCGTAGGCAACATCGAAGGGTCATCGAGGGACTACGATCTTTTATTCAGAGGGACTTTGCTAAAGTATCCTTATTTTCGAGGGACATGACCAATTATCCGTAAGGCAAGAAGAGAGATTACCCTAGAGGTGCAAGTGTGAAAGTGATTAAATTCAATTATTTTATCTTATATTTAGGGTTATGTTATCAGTTGATTATTATCTTGCCATACACGCCTAATTACTAACAGCATATAATACAACAAAAATATAAATGTGCGAAAAATAAAGGTCTTACGCTATTACATGGCTTCGGGGCAGTTACATAATAAATATGTGGAAAATAAAAACCTAAAACTATTACATCCTGGGAGCAGATATATAATTGAGAAAAGTGCGAGAAAAATACATCTAAATTATTACAATCAAATAATGCGACCTATACACTTTTATCTAGAAATTAAAATAGAAAAAAGAAAAGAAAATATGAGAAAAAGTTTTGATATTTTAGAAAATAATTTTTAATGATAAAAATAATTAATAAACCTAAAATTTCTAATTGATTTTAATATTTAAAAAAATAGGTTTAATTAATTAATAAAAGTAAAAATATAAATTTTAATTGATAAAAAAAACTAAACGTAATTTAATTAGTATTAGAAAATTATTAGGTCTAACTAAGATTAGGTTTAATTAAAATTAGAGTTTTAATTAAAAGAAAATAAGTGAAAAAAGCACAAAAATAGGGTTAGTGAAAAAGGCAGAAAAATAATGCATGGGGTGGGTATTGAATCCACGCCATTGGCTTCACCAGCGCACCCTTCTACCACTATGTCAAGCTTCCTGATGTGTTATAAATACAAGCGCGCTAATGAAACCTGCATGGATTGGAAAAATATGAAAAAAAAGATTGCAAAAGGCAAAGATCAAACCCACACCCTTGTATAATAATTCCTTAACGTGCATGCTCCTGCCACTAGGGTGGCTGTACACCCGTTAATAAAACAAAACAAAACAAATATAAGATAAACTTGATCAGAGGGACCGGAGAAGCGCCGAAGCCCTAGCTCCGGTCGTCTTCTCTGGTGAGATATTTTTTAAAAACTGTGAAATAAAGCATATTAGTAACCAAATAAGACCCTACCCCTTAAATCGAGGGCTACGAATTCAACGGTATCCTTAGTTTTGACTAATTCTCTCTGCATAATTAAATACAAAGAAAATATTGTCAATCGGTTCAAGAATTGCAACGCATGATTCTGGCATCATGGGGTTCATGTGATGATTCAGACCTGCATATTTACATCTCAGAAACACAATGAAAGTATTAGTATGGATCAAAGCATGGTAAAAATAAAAAATCGAAATTGGCAAAAGTATGAAAATCGATGATGCATGGGATGTGTGTTTCAGGCTTCTTTGATCATCAAGGATGATCCCAAATTAATTTTCTATGTCTCAAGGATTGATTTGAGTGGTTGGTTTGCTTTTAAGAGGGATGAAACTAGGATTGCAAGTTTTCCCCAACTTTGACAAAATTTGAGGTTTTTAGGATGTATTTTTCTTGCAAGGTTTCGCGTGTTTAGTGTATTAGTAAGTGGGCTATATATAGATGAAGAGTTTAGGTTAAGGCATGGGCTTGGACTTTGTATGAAACCTTTGATTTTGTTTGAAAAATATAAATTGGAATAAGACAAATATCAAGATTAGTTTTTCAAGTGAATTCCACACGGTTTTTATACCATCTTGAACCTCTAATAGATTTGAAACAAAAGCCTATTATGCTTTGCACCTCCCTTTGATATTTATTTGATTTAATTTTGAATCTAAATAAATAAAATCAAAATAAATAAAATGAAAAATTAAAATGGTGTATTAATAGATTTAGAGGTCCATTATAAGATCAAAATACATTTAGACTCTAAAGGATAAGCCCATTTGTCCCAAAATTTAAGTTTGCTCAAATTGGATTTCATGCACTTTCTCAAAATTGCCCAACTTGCATCAATCATAACTCTCTCAATTTTTACCATATGAAGGTGATCTTATACTTTTTATAATCCTTAAGATGTCCTATACAATCTATATGTTGGTCATTTTCCATTTGAATAATTAAACTTGATGTAAATTTCTTTGACAAAAAGTGTCTTTTTGTTGACGTTTAAAATGACCTGTAATGTTTTGGCTCATATCTCTCAAATGAAGCATTTTTTGGCCTTGAGTTTAGAGAGTATGAGTTGTAGAGAATTGGATTTCCATCAAAATTAGATTTGGTTGATAATTTTCTGATGAATCGTGTGAAAGTTATGCTTGTTCAAAGTTCAGTTGACTTCTCCTAAAAAAAACCCTAATTTAGCAACTTTTGACTTTTAATGAATCTTGAGTTTTCTTGATGATTTATGATCAACCCTTGATTAAATAGTGAATGTAACTTCAAAATGTTTATGTTGACCTAAAATATTTAAGATTAATTGTATGTTGACCACAATTGACTTTTTACCCAATAGTTGATTTTCAATCATCTGAGTAATTGACTGAGCGAATTTGTGATGTAAGGCTTGAAACTTGACATGAGGATTCTTTGAAGTATATGGGAAACCATGAATTCCACTTGAGGCGTTAGAAGTCTAATTTCCTCTGATAAAACCAAAACCCCAATTGTAGGCCACCACTTATGAGGGGAATTATCTGATCATTCTTGAGTAGTTTTGAACACTTGATAACCTTAGGAGCATGAGAAAGTATTTTAAAATGAGAGGGAAAATTTTGGGGTACAACGGCTGCCCCTGTTCAATCTTCTTAAAACTGAAGGGTTGGAATGGCATTCTCGTCATTCGAAATCTGAAGGTGGAAGATGATTGAACACTTAAGTGCCCCGAAATTTATACTCGCATGTGCATGAAGTAACACTTGTTGGTTGATTGTTTTGCTTGAATGGGCTTAAGGATGTCATTCAGATAAGTGATAGAGTTTCGTTACAGACGGGCTTACAACTTCCATTCAAAGTAACTGTTGATAGGAGTATCAAAATAAGTCTACGCTTGACTGTATCTTGAAGAATGCTTTTCAGGATTTCGTCTCTGAAGGAGAAATGCTTTTCAGAATGAAGTGCTGAAGGAGATGCTTTTCAGAATAAAACTTTTGAAGGGGATGCTTTTCAGAATAAAGTGTTAAAGGGGAAATGCGTTTCAGAACTCCTTTGAAAAAATGCTCTCTAGAACTCGGTCTTTGTGGGAAATGTTTTTCAGGGTTCCATCTCTGAAGGGGACATGCTTTTAAGAATGAAGCGCTGAAGGAGATGCTTTTCAGAATAAAACTTATGAAGGAGATGCTTTTCAGAATGAAATGCTGAAGGGGAAATGTGTTTCAGAACTCCTCTGAAGGAAATGCTCGCCAGAACTCGGTCTTTGGGGGAAATGCTTTTTAAGGTTCTATCTCTGAAGGGGACATGCTTTTTAGAATGAAGCGCTGAAGGAGATGCTTTTCAGAATAAAACTTATGAAGGAGATGCTATTCAGAATGAAATGCTGAAGAGGAAATGAATTTCAGAAATCCTCTAAAGGAAATGCTCGCAAAAACTCGGTCATTAAGGGAAATTCTTTTCAGGGTTCCATGTCTGAAGGGGACATGCTTTTCATAATGAAGCGCTGATGGAGATGCTTTTCAGAATAAACTTTTGATGAGAGATGCTTTTCAGAATGAGGTGCTGAAGGGGAAATGCGTTTCAGAACTCCTCTGAAGGAAATCACTTGGTCATGTAGGTAGTCTCCCCATCTTGTTTAGGGAATTGATCCATAACCTGTATGTAAATTACTGGTAATATCTTTCCATTTGCAAACTCAACCTGAAAAGACAAAGTTAGTTCTGTGCAATGTCATGATGTATGTAATGCATTGCATAATGATGCTCTCAAAATAAATGAGAATTTTTTATGCGTTTCATATGCATATGTTATGATTTTTTTGTAAAGATATATGGATGCAATGTGTTATTGAAGCGTATCAGTAACCTTGTATAGTAATGTCTGTTGGGAAAAACGAATTTCTGATTGTTGTTGGGGATGAAGACAATAGTTCTTCAATTTGACTTTTACTAGGTATTTCTGTTTTCTGCTTAAGGAAATTTCGCTGGGGATCCTCGACTTCTGCTTAGGGATAGAAGCATTTAAAGAGAGTCGATCATTCATCATTCTTTGTATAATTGTAATATGACTGGAGATGAAAGAGCTAAAATTCTATGATGTGATGTCTGACTGGGTTTCAGATATGAATATTAGCTCTTTTGGGGAGGACAACATTCAATGATATCTGGCCGGAGAAGAGAATCTTGTCGAGGAAGTTTTTGCAATGTTGGAGAAATAAACTCTGTTGGGGAAATAAACCATATAGACTGCAGTGACTTCACTTAGGAAATAATCTTCGATGGGGATTAACTGGTGGGGGAAAGATCTGATGAAATTGCTCTGTCGTGAACTTCAAATGTTATCCGAACTCTTGGAGTCTCTCGTAAATGATAATAATATTTTCATGCATACATTTGTAAATGGTAATCATATTCAAATGCATATGTTCTTTCAATATAATCATTGGACGTTTTTGCAAATAAAATAGAGAGAGTAAAAATAGCCTTTGAATTTGAAATTGATTATATTGATTTGGAAAGTTTTCCTATAAACAAACAGTTTTATACAAAGAGACAAAAGTCCTAGTAAGAGGAAATCATCGTAAAAGAAAAGGTGTACAAAGATAAACAAAGAAAAAAAACTATGTGGAAATGATCCCATCGAGTTTCAACTCTGCTATTGCCCCTATGTCTTCAAGCATCTCATCCCTCGTTGTTGGAAGAACTTGATTGAATTGATTTGTATCATTTGAAATTTGACGTTGGTAATTATGCTGACTATAAGCAGATGGGTGATCCAATGGGACATAGTTGTACGCTTTAATCCCTAACTTTTTCCTAGACCGTCCTTTCGGGTTTTCAGTCCACCGGGATATCCTTTTTTTGCCCAGGCTGCCTTTTTAGGTTTTCGACTTACTGGATGTACTTTTTTTTAAATATCCCTAATTTTTAACCGAACCCTTTTGGTTCGCTGGGATGCCCTTATTTTTTCCTAGTACATTCGACCTAGTGGGTCTTTTTTTCATGCGTAGTATTTTTTAACTATGTTCGTGTTCACAGGGTGTGGAAGATCTTCACCGTCCATGGTGGTAAGTATCATGGCGCCGCCAGAAAATATCTTCTTAATCATAAATGGCCCTTTATATGTTGGAGTCCATTTTCCCCTAGGATCACATTGTGGTAAGATGATGCGCTTTACGACCAACTCACCAACCCGATACACATGATGTTTGACTTTCTTATTGGAGGCCTTGATAATGCGCTTCTGATACATCTGACCATGACAAACATCTGCGAGCCTTTTTTCATCAATTAAATTTATCCGATCAAGTATAGTTTGTATCCACTCGTCTTCGTCTAAACTCGTGTCTTTCATAATCCTTAGAGAAGGAATCTGGACCTCGACAGGTAAGACAACCTCCATATCATATACTAGAAAAAACAGGGTTTCCCTAGTTGATGTACATGCTAAAGTGCGATAACCATGAAGAGAAAATGATAAAATCTCGTGCCAATATTTGTATGTCACTGTCATCTTTTACAAAATCTTCTTAAAATTCTTGTTAGCGGCTTCCACTGCGCCATTCATCTTTGGTCGATACAGAAAATAATTATGGTGCTTAATCTTGAACTACATGTAGAGTTCCGTGATCATAGTATTATTGAGATTGGTACCGTTATATGTGATGATCCTTTCGGGTATGCCGTACTGACAAATGAGATTATGCTTAATGAACTGGGCCACAACATTCTTGGTACCGGAGGAAAACGAGGCTGCTTCAACCCACTTCATGAAATAATCAATAGCAACCAAGATGAAATGATACCTATTAGACGCGGTAGGATTAATCTCTCCAATCATATCAATGCCCCACATTGCAAATGGCCAAGGAGCATTCAAGACATTCAGAGGAAACAGAGGCACATGTACTTTGTCAGCATAAATCTGACACTTATGACAAGTTCTGGAATGATGATGGCAATTAGTTTCCATGGTCGACCAATAATAACCCGCTCTCATAATTTTCTTAGCCATTGTATGCCCACTGGAGTGAGTACCAAAAACTCCTTCATGCATATCCTCCATAATTTTCTCAACTTGCTTCTTATCTACACAATGAAGCAGAGTCGAATCATGGTTGCGCTTGTACAAAATTCTATTACTCAGAAATAATTTGGAAGAGAACCTCCTTAGGAATTTCTTATCATTGATAGATGCCCCTTCAGGATATTCTTTAGTCTCGAGGTATCTTTTTACTTTGTGGTACCAAGGCTTTTCCTCTACTCAATCAGTATCAACTTTGTAGCAATGTGCCAGTTCGTCTAATATCTCAATAGTAATTCAAGGAGCTTCATTATCCCATCTGACTTTAAACATAGACGACATGGTGGCTAATGCGTCTTCCAATTGATTCTCTTCTTGCAGAATGTGTTCAAAAGTGATTTCTTCGAAGTATGGAATTAACGTCAACACATGCTCCCAATAAGGAATGATATTTGGATGCTTTGTATCCCATTCGCCCTTAATCATACTGATTACTAGGGCTGAGTACCCATATACATTCAAGAATTTAATTCTCATATCAATAGCAGCCTTGATACCCATGATGCATGCTTCGTATTCTGCCATGTTGTTGGTACAGTCAAAACATAATATGGCGGTGAAGGGCGTATAGCAACCCTTGGGAGAGACAATCACAACACCAATTACATTACCAAGCGCGTTGGAAGCTCCGTCAAACACCATAGTCCATCGGGATCCTGGATCAGGCCCTTCATACAGTCCAGGTTCTTCATAATCAGTAACTAGCATAATATTCTCATCCGGGAACTCAAAATTCATAGACTGATAGTCGTCTACGGGTTGATGAGCCAAATGACCTGCCAGTATACTTCCTTTGATTGCTTTCTGAGTGGTGTACTAAATGTCGTATTTTGTCAAGACCATTTTCCATTTTGTTATTTTTTCGGAGAGAGCGGGCTTCTCGAGTATGTATTTTATTGGATCTATCTTAGAGATCAACAAGGTGGTATGAGTCAACATATATTATCTTAGTCAGTGAGCAGCCCATGCCAAAGCACATCAAGTTTTCTCGAGCAGTGAGTATCTTCACATTCGGTAAACCTTTTGCTAAGGTAGTATATTGCATGCTCTTTTCGACCAGGCTCGTCATGCTTCCCCAGTACATACCCCATTGAGTTCTTTAACAATTTTAAGTACATGATCATAGGTCTTCCTTCAACCGGTGGTATCAGACTTGGAGTTTCCTGGAGGTACTCATTGATTTTGTCGAAGGCTATCTGACAATCGTCGTTCCACCTTACTACTTGATCCTTCTTTAGTAACTTGAAGATTGGCTCACAAGTAGCGGTTAAATGGGAAATAAATTTGGCAATATTGTTCAATCGTCCCAGGAAACCTCTGACTTCCTTCTCAGTTCAGGGAGTTAGCATTTCTTGAATATATTTAACCTTGGCGGAATCAACTTCAATGCCTTTACCATTGATGACGAAACCTAGGAGCTTACTGGATCTTACCCCAAAGGTGCATTTATTTGGATTCAACCTCAGCTTATATTTCTTCAATCTTTCAAACAACTTGTGCAGGTGGTCAAGATGTTCTTCTTCAGTCTGGGATCTGGCTATCATGTCATCAACATAAACCTCTATCTCGTGATATACCATATCATGGAACAAAGCTATCATAGTGTAGCGGTAGAAATGTGCAAGACTAAGCCATTGGATTGACTAGACTTTATACAAATCAAAATAAAAATCGCCATCGCGCTTTATTGTTTCCAAAGGAATGGGAAAAGAGCGAATAACACAAAAAAAAGGGGAAAGATTCAAGGTAAGGGGGTTGGTTATGCAAAGGGAAGGTATTAGCACCCTAAATATCTACGGTACTCTGCAGGAACCTCTTTGAAGAAATCTGTATATTTTGGCTATAAAAATGTGTTATATATAAAATGGATGGTGGAGGTGAGAAAAAGAAATAATTTTTTATGATTTTTTCACCCGCCGCGGTTGCGAACCTTTAGTGCCTACGTACCACCTTTCGTGCAATAGGGGATCAGGGTACACGTAGTTCCTCTTTTAAAAGTTTGAAACACAATTGTGTTGGTTAATTTTATGAGATAAAACATCATCGTCATTGTCCGTGTGGAAAACATACTTACTACCCACAATCATGAGAAATGAGAATTTGCATCATCTCAGAGTGGAGGATATGGCTTGGATTTTAAAATCAGCAATGCCTCACTCAACACCCAAGTGGAAAATATCTCTCTTTACTACATATTGTAGAAGTATAGTTGTTTGCATCACTACAAGAATTGACAAGAGTCTAATCTTTTAAGAAAAGTTTTAAAATAAAAAGCCAAAGTAGAAAAAATGGTTTGAAATGAGATTGATTGACTTTTAGTCTTCTCACAAAAAAATGTCGAGATATTATTAAATTGATTGAAGTTTATTTATGAAAATGTTTGAAAATGCATGGATATAAGTCCAAGTTTATTATGAAAATGTTTCAAGTTTCAAAACAAGAAGAGTTTTTTTAAAAGGAGGGAGAAGATTTTTGAAATTAAAGAAGATGGGAGGAGATGAAGAGGCTATCTTAATGCATAAGGTAAAATCTAGGGATAAGAACCATCTAACTAACAAGAAGCCAATATTTGACATTATGAGTCAATATAGAATTCCCATTTTTCGGATTGAAACCAAGCAAGCAAAGATACTAGACCTCTTGAGAGAACCAAACTTCAAGTGTCTTGAGTCTTCGCAAAAATTGGGCAGAGTGACGGCTGTATACGGGTGAATTCCAGATTACAAACAAAGATCGTAATCTCAATAACCTGCACACAAAACAAACAAACAACCCAATGTCTTGAGGTAAACCCCAAGAACTATAGACAAAATATCAAATAAAGTCACAAAGTCTCCAAGATAGGCCAAGGTCTCTAATCCTAAGTCCAAGAAGTCCAATGCTCCATAATACCAAGGATAGTAACCAAATAGTCCAAGTATCATTAAAGTTTTTTATGGTTCATGTTAATTATTAGGTGTCTTTAAAAGGAAAAGCAAAGCTCAAGTGAGCAAAGTAAAAATGACATAAAAGTAAATGCTCAAGTGAGCAAAGATGAAAATAGCATGAAATGTAAAATGCTAAAAGTAAATGGTACACAAAGCATAAAAATAAAAGCATAAAGTAAAGTCAATTTGTTAGAAATTAGTGGTTAGTTGGATGACCATCTTGAAACTTGCATTTGGAACTCATTAGAGGATTGGTAGAACCAAAGCCTCCACACAACAAGTTGCATTTGCTTTTTGTCAAGTATATAATCTATTTTGGAATTCTCACAAGGCAACATGTAATGATCAACGATGTTTAAGTGATCCACGTTGACTAAAGGTGTTGTAGATCCATCAGAGGATTGGTAGAACCAAAGCCTCCACACAATGAATCTCAAGGTTATTGGATCAAAGAGATCAATTTAACATACTTGGGCTTGCAATCATAAGTTTGGGCCATGAATGATCATTTATTCGAATCGGGACAAAATTTAGCGCTATGTTAAGCAATCGTAAGTGGACTTATGTAGAAGTCACTGTAATCTCAAGCCTCAACTCAACTTTAGTTTTGATGAAAGACAAACAAGCTAGTTTGATGAAAGACAAACAAGCTCTATGGCAAGAAGGAAAAGAAGTGGAAATTAGCTTAAAGCATCATTCACTCAAAGCTTCAAGGATCATGGCAAGCAATCAAGTATATCAATTCTCATTTGAACTACATTGATTAGAAATGCTCAAAAATGATATACACACTTGCCACAACACTTCACTTAAATTTCAAAACAAATTCTAAGTTTTTCTCTGCTGTAAATCGATTAACATCTTGTGTAAATCGATTTACACATGCTTTTTCAAAAACTGATTGTCTCTGCCAACAATCGATTTACATGAAGTGTAAATCGATTGATCACAGAACAATGTGAATTTTTAACTCTTGTAAATTGATTTACACAACATGCTAATCGATTTACACTTCAAATTTTTTGAAAACATGAACATTACAAACCCGTGAAATCGATTTACATCTTATGTTAATCGATTTACACATTGTAAAATTTGAAAAATCTGAACTGGTTTCAAGATATCCTTCACACCTTTTCTCCAATAGATGCATGGTCATACATTGCATCCTCTCAAGTTTTTCAAACAGAAAAGTGTCCATTTGGAAAAGTATCTTAATTACTTTAAATACAAAATCTTTCAAATCATAAACAACTCTTCTCTTATGCAATAATTCTGAACTTTGTAAAATATTCAAACTTCATATTTCTTAACTTTTAAGAACAAAGATTTTATGCACTTTCACACATATAAAGAACAGAAATCTTTGAGCATTATCTAACCATTGTGTTACAGTTTGAATTGCTTACAAGAGAATAAAGAAGAAACTTCAAAGAAGTCACTCTATGTGATCAACATCTTTCAAGAAATCATACTTCATAAAATTATACAAAGTGTAACTTATTTCCAGGATTGTTGGAATTAAGTATTAGATTACTTTTGTTCCTTGTTGTCCATTGTTGGAAACAAGAGGTATATTTTGAGAGGATTGTTCTCAAGAGACTTATTGGAAATCCAAGAGGGTGTTCTTTGTATTTGTTAGGTTCTTTAGTTGATAAGACTAGGAAGAGTCTTGTAAAAGTTATAACAAAATAGTGAAATCTCTTGCGTGTTTGCAAGGGGACTGGACGTACTTCCGGGGTGTGGAAGGAACCAGGATAAATCTCCGTGTCTCTTTACTTTCTGCACTTTACAGTTTTCAAAGCACTAAATCAAAACCAGAAAGTATAAAATAAGTCAAAAATCGACCACCACCTAATTCACCCCCCCCCCCCCTCTTAGGCGCATTCTTAAACTTACAATTGGTATCAGAGCAGGTTATAGGTAACCTGCTCCTAGAGATCCAGAATGGCTTCCGCAAATCATCAACCCGTTTTCAGAGATGGTGGTAGTAACAACAAGCCTCCTCTATTCTGTGGTGAATATTTTGACTTCTGGAAAATATGCATGAAGGCGCATTTAGAAGCACAAGGAGAGGAAGTATGGGATGCTGTTGAAAATGGTCCATTTATCCCGGTAACGGTAATCAATGGCGTTGGCTCTTAAAAGCCTAAAACTGCATGGGACGACGATGATAAAAAGAAAGTTCTCTATGACAAAAAGGAAATAAACCTTCTTTAAGGTGCACTCAGTATGGACGAATTTTTCTGTGTCTCGACATGCAGAACAACAAAGGAAATTTGGGATACCTTGGTTCAAACTCATGAAGGAACAGCTGAAGTAAAAAGATCAAGGCTAAATAGCTTAAGTCAAGAATATGAACTATTTCGAATGCAGCCCGGAGAATCCATTCTTGACTTACAAAAGTGATTTATGCATTTGACAAATCACTTAAGTGCTCTTGGTAAAACCTTGACAAACGATGAACTCAACTTGAAAGTCCTTAGATCATTGACTAGGGAATGGAAACCAAAGGTAACGGCAATCTCGGAAAAGAAGAGTCTCTCCGTAATGACTTCCGCTACATTATTTGGCAAACTTCAAGAATACGAAACGAAACTCGGTAGACTTGAAAAACATGAGAATATAGAAAAGAAGTCCAAAAACATTGCTTTAAAAATTGATTCAAAGGAAGTTGTAAAAGAAGACAATCCGGAAGAAGATGAAAATTTCATGCTTCTTGTGAAAAGACTTGGGAAGTTTTTTGGCAGAAATGACAAAGGCGGATCTCATGCACATAAGAGAAAGCACTTCAAGAAAAGAGAAGCCTCCATATCAACACAAGATGTTTCATGCTATGAATGTGGAAAGCAAGGACATATCAAGCCAAACTGTCCAAATCTCCCAAAGAAAAACGGATTCAAAGGAAAGGACTCAAAACAAAAGAAAGCCTACATAGCATGGGAAGATAATGATATGATCAGTACATCGGAATCGGAAAGCGACGAATGTGCAAATGTAGCCTTAATGGCATCGCACCACTCCGACGACGAAGAAGAGGTTAGTAATGAATTTAATCTTTTTGATGATGATGTTCAAGGTGAAATTGATGAACTCTTGAAAGAATGCAAAAGTTTATACAAAAAGGTGTCAAACCAAGAAAAAGAACTTCTAATTTGTCTTGAAAAAATTGACACCATGACTAAAGATTTTGATCTTCAAAAACAGAATTTTATAAAAGAAAAGGAAAACTTTGAATGCTCCAAGTGTGAATCAAATGAATTTCAAATTGTTCAATTGAAAAGAGTCATTAAATGATATGAAAAAGGAAAAATAGGATTGGAAGGATTACTAAGCCAACAACGTTATCCAAATGATAAAAGAGGTCTTGGTTATGTGAATACTAAGAAACCAATTAACAATCTCACTATTTTTGTAAAGGCTAGTAATAGTTCCAATCCCAAGAAAGTAGAAAAGAAGCAAGTTGTTCATAATCATCAAAAGAAAAAGGCTAATGTATCTAAAAGAAAACAAATTCCTAGATACAAGAGAAAATTTGTTCCAAACTGTTTTTACTGTGGTATTATTGGACACACACCCAATGCATGCTATATTAGAAATTTCAGTATGGCTAGTGGACATTATGCATGGGTGAAAAAGGGAACTAACTATGAAGGACCCAAGGCAACTTGGGTACCTAACAAGAAATAATTTGTTTTTGTAGGTATGCTTGAAATCCACATTAAATCGTTGGTATCTTGACAGTGGATGTTCAAAGCATATGACAGGAGATGTACACCAATTTTCATATCTAGTACATAAAGCCAAAGGGTATGTCACCTATGGAGACAACACCAAAGGAAAGATTCTTGGCGTTGGTATAGTTGGCAAACCTCCATCCATTCAAATTGAGGATGTTCTCTATGTTGAAGGATTAAAACACAACCTTCTTAGCATAAGCCAACTTTGCGATAGAGGGTTCAAGATCAAATTCAACAAAGAAGAATGCCTTATTATGGATGAGGCAACCAATGAGGTAAAACTCAAAGGTATAAGATCTAACAATATTTTTATGATTACTCTAGATGATTTGTCTATAAAGGTACAATGTCTTATGGTAAACAACAATGACGCTTGGTTATGGCACAAGAGGATTGCTCACATACACATGGAGCACTTGAACAAATTGGTTAAGCATGACTTAGTTATTGGTCTACCAAAGAAGAAGTTCATCAAAGACAAATTATGTAGTGCATGCCAAAAGGGCAAACAGACCAAATCAACTTTCAAACCAAAGAATGTGGTTTCAACAACAAGACCACTTCAATTGTTGCACATGGATCTTTTTGGTCCATCTAGAACAAGAAGCTTCAGAGGTAACATTTATGCTTTAGTTATTGTAGATGACTTTTCCCGTTTCACTTGGACTTTGTTTTTAGTGCACAAAAATGAAGCATTCAAGGCATTCAAGAGATATGCAAAACAAGTTAAAAATGAGAAGTCATTAAAGATAACATCAATCCGAAGTGATCATGGTGGAGAGTTCCAAAACAGTCTATTTGAAGAATTTTGTGAAGAAAATGGGATCTTCCATAATTTTTCAGCACCAAGAACTCCACAACAAAATGGAGTAGTTGAAAGGAAAAATAGGTCTTTGGTGGAGCTTGCAAGAACCATGCTAAGTGACTCAAGTTTGCCTAAATATTTTTGGGCGGATGCGGTAAGCACGACATGTTACGTAAGCAATCGCGTGATCATAAGACCTATACTAAAGAAAACTCCATATGAGATTTACAAAGGAAGAAAACCAAATATCTCTCACTTTCATATTTTCGGGTGCAAATGTTTTGTCCTTAAAAACGACAAAGACAATCTCGGTAAGTTCGATGAAAAATCGGATGAAGGTATTTTTCTTGGTTACTCCCTTTCTAGCAAAGCCTTTAGAATTTACAATAAAAGAATTTTAACTATAGAAGAATCAATGCATGTTTCTTTTGATGAATCTAACACCTCCAAGGAGGAAGTTGTTATTTGTGATGATGATAATTCTATAGATCTATCTCATGAGAATTCTTGCGGAGATGGAAAAATTATCAATCCGGAACAAACACATGAACTTTCACATCAAAATGAAAATGATGATGATCTTCCTCAAGAATGGAGAACTCATCGTGATCATCCAATTGACAACATAATTGGAGATATTAGCAAAGGGGTATCTACACGGCTAAATCTTAAGGATGCATGCTTGAATATGGCGTTTGTATCTCAAGTTGAACCTACTAAAGTGGCTCAAGCACTAGAAGATGATCAATGGATCCTTGCCATGCAAGAGGAGTTAAACCAATTCGAGCAGAACGAAGTTTGGGAACTTGTTCCTAATCCAGGAAATAAATGTATCATTGGAACCAAATGGGTTTTCAAAAACAAGATGGATGAAAATGGTATAATCACTCGAAACAAGGCAAGACTAGTTGCTCAAGGATACAACCAAGAGGAAGGAATTGATTTTGAAGAAACTTTTGCTCCGGTAGCATGTTTGGAAGCAATAAGACTATTACTTGCATATGCATGCTCATTGGACTTTGAACTTTTTCAAATGGATGTAAAAAGCGCATTTCTCAACGGATTCATAAATGAAGAAGTCTATGTAAAACAACCTCCCGGATTTGAAGACTTCAAACATCCTAATCATGTCTTCAAACTGAAGAAAGCTCTCTATGGGCTGAAGCAAGCACCGAGGGCTTGGTATGATAGACTAAGCGCATTCCTATGTGAAAAAGGGTTTGTAAAGGGTAAAGTTGATACCACTCTCTTCATAAAAAATGTTAATCATCATACTCTACTTGTACAAATCTATGTAGATGATATTGTTTTCGGTTCAACTAACCAAAATATGTGCAAGGAATTTTCATCTATGATGCAAGGAGAGTTTGAGATGTCTATGATGGGAAGATTGAATTTCTTTCTCGGTCTTCAAATTAAGCAACTCAAACACGGTATCTTCATAAACCAATCAAAATATTGCAAAGACCTTATAAAGAAGTTTGAGATGGAAAGCAGCAACGAAAGTGCAATTCCTATGGGATCCGGCACCTATCTTAATCCAGATGAATCAGGGAACTCTATTGACATGACTAAGTATCATGGAATGATTGGCTCACTCCTCTATTTAACAGCAAGTAGACATGACATCATGTTCAGCGTTTGCCTATGTGTAAGATATCAAGCCAATTCTAAAGAGTCTCACCTTGCAGCAGTCAAGCGCATAATAAAATATCTCAAAGGAACAACCAACGTCGGATTATGGTATCCAAAAGGTAGTATGTGCAATCTAGTTGGTTATTCTGATGCTGACTATGCAGGTTGTAAGACTGATCGCAAAAGTACAAGTGGAACATGTCACATTCTTGGAAATGTCTTAGTTTCATGGTCATGCAAAAAGCAAGCAAGCGTCGCTCTCAGCACTGCCGAAGCAGAATACATTGCGGCTGGAAGTGGATGGGCTCAAATTCTTTGGCTAAAACAACAATTACTTGACTATGGAGTAAACCTTGGATGCATTCCGCTTTGATGTGATAACACAAGCGCGATGAATAGTATGAAAAATCCAGTTATGCATTCCCGGACAAAACACATTGACATCAGACATCATTTCATCCGGGATCATGTACTCAAAGGAGATGTCGAGATTACTTTCGTGGACACTCAAAATCAACTCGCGGACATCTTCACAAAACCACTTGCAAAAGATGCATTTTTCAAAATTCGTCGTGAACTCGGAATCCTAGATGAACAAGATATATAAGGTGCACTTTATCCTTAACTATACTTAAATGTGCATATACGTGTGTTTAGACAATGTTTCAAATGTTAAAAATACTGTTTTTAAAATTTTTTCTTTAAGTAAATCGATTTACTTGATGTATAAATCGATTTACCACTGAAGCAAAACATTTTTTTAATAAAGTCTTTTGTGTAAATCGATTTACACAATATGTAAATCGATTTACCACTGAACGAAAATTATTTTTCATAAAAATTTTCTGTGTAAATCGATTTAACCAAGGGACAAATTGATTTACCACAGAATCTGAAGCATTTTCTGTGTACTTTTTCTATGCAAATTAATTTTTAGCATGTGATACTTGTATGAGCTTTTAATATATTGGTCAAACTTTCATTTTCTCTCAACCTCCCACCTTATTATTGACCAATCATGAAACCTTGACCAAATCACCAAATTAAAACCTCATAAAGACCTCACTTACTCTCTCTATTATTTAAACTCACCAAAACTATCTCATAACTCCAACACTCTCTCTCTCTCATAACAACACAAAAAACTCTATATCTTTCTTCTCAAAACCCTAACCATATCCATGGCTCCCAAAAGAAAAGAATTTGCCTCATAGAAAGGAAAGAAGCAAACTGCTTCAACATCTGAAAACTCTTTGCTCGCATACCTCTCGGATCCACAGCGTGAAAGATTTATCAAGCATTTTCAAAAGAAAATTATCTCAGCTCCAAAATTCGGTATGTTATCTACCTTTCCAGATGAATGCTTCTCATTTCAAAGGGATTTAATTGCTTATGGTTTAGAACCATTAATATCATCACATGGTTTCTATTACCCGGATCTAGTTAGAGTCTTCTACAGCAATATGTGCTATGATAACAACAAATGTTATACCTATGTGCTCGGGAAAAGAATTCCTCTGCATTCCAAAACTATCGGCAGAATTTTGAACATTCCATATTCTGGAAGTACCCTCTATGATCCAGAGGATGCTACTTGGGAAAATTATCAGAAGCGAGAATTCTTCTACAGCATTGGAAGGTTATCAGAATCTGAATACCGTGCAAAGCGGATTCGAAGTCTTGGCGGGGTTATTCCAGCTCGGGACACATGGAGTGCTGGTAATTTTCATATTGATGATAGATTGTTTCACTATTTTCTGGTGTATGTTCTGTTTCCTAGAGAAGGGAATCATTGTACTGTGACCGACCTAGAACTTCAAATTATCTATGCGAGGAAAAATTGAATTCCGGTAAACTGGGCAAAATTGATTGTGGTGCATATGCTAAAAGTTTCCGCAAGGGCCACCTTTCTACCATATGCATACTTCATTACAAGGATCCTGGCAGCATTTGATATAGATTTTACTGGGTTTGAGCGGATTGAAATGGATCCAATCACAAATAAGATCTCCATAAAAAATGTTGATTCTAGGATGGGTGTTCATTTCAATGCTGAAGCAAAGACCATCACATACATTGGAGAGGATGTTGTAGGTGATGAAGTAAATAATGCAGATAAAGAAGACAATGAAGTTCCTCCTCCTGCTGCCTCTTCTGGTCCAACCAATCAAGATGTTATGGATTACATGATGCAACCGTTTTCTTCTCTCAATTCTAACATCAATGCACGATGGACTGAGATAAATGACTCTACCTCCTCTCGTATAAATGCTTTTCAGAATGATGTGAACCAACAATTTTCATACCTCTATTCACATCTTCATATCCCTCCATACGATCCAAACAATCCAGCACCTCCGCCTCCTCAATACATTGAACCACCTCTACAACAACAATTTCCATATCAAGGACCTTTCTAATATGTTCCTGATCAATATTATTAAATTCTTGTTATAAGTATCATTATGTTTTTGTCTTGTTGTATTTCAAGTGTTAGTTTTTGTATTGTGTACTTGAACTTTGTTCGATAATTTTAGAATTTTTTTTGTTTTTGTTCATGTTCATATATGTGTCATTCTGTTATCATTTCTTGTTGCATCTTTCCCTTCTTTTTGATAATGTCAAAGGGGGAGAAGGATGTGATACCACTTTATGGTTGTTTGTTTTCATTGTCTTTACAGGGAAAGCTTTCAAATCTTTTTCTCCATAGGGGGAGAAATCTTCTCATGGGGAGAAAACACTTTTTGCTCCAATTCTGAACAACTCATAAAGAAAGATGGTTTGTCATCATCAAAAAGGGGGAGAATGTAATCTCAAGCCTCAACTCAACTTTAGTTTTGATGAAAGATAAACAAGCTAGTTTGATGAAAGACAAACAAGCTCTATGGCAAGAAGGAAAAGAAGTGGAAATTAGCTTAAAGCATCATTCACTCAAAGCTTCAAGGATCATGGCAAGTAATCAAGTATATCAATTCTCATTTGAACTACATTGATTAGAAATGCTCAAAAATGATATACACACTTGCCACAACACTTCACTTAAATTTCAAAACAAATTCTAAGTTTTTCTCTGCTGTAAATCGATTAACATCTTGTGTAAATCGATTTACACATGCTTTTTCAAAAACTGATTGTCTCTGCCAGCAATCGATTTACATGAAGTGTAAATCGATTGATCACAGAACAATGTGAATTTTTAACTATTGTAAATCGATTTACACAACATGCTAATCGATTTACACTTCAAATTTTTTGAAAACATGAACGTTACAAACCCGTGCAATCGATTTACATCTTATGTTAATCGATTTACACATTGTAAATTTTGAAAAATCTGAACTGGTTTCAAGATATCCTTCACACCTTTTCTCCAATAGATGCATGGCCATACATTGCATCCTCTCAAGTTTTTCAAACAGAAAAGTGTCCATTTGGAAAGGTATGTTGAATACTTTAAATACAAAATCTTTCAAATCATAAACAACTCTTCTCTTATGCAATAATTCTGAACTTTGTAAAATATTCAAACTTCATATTTCTTAACTTTTAAGAACAAAGATTTTATGCACTTTCACACATATAAAGAACATAAATCTTTGAGAATTATCTAACCATTGTGTTACAGTTTGAATTTCTTACAAGAGAATAAAGAAGAAACTTCAAAGAAGTCACTCTATGTGATCAACATCTTTCAAGAAATCATACTTCATAAAATTATACAAAGTGTAACTTATTTCCAGGGTTGTTGGAATTAAGTATTAGATTACTTTTGTTCCTTATTGTCCATTGTTGGAAACAAGAGGTATCTTTTGAGAGGATTGTTCTCAAGAGACTTATTGGAAATCCAAGAGGGTGTTCTTGGTATTTGTTAGGTTCTTTAGTTGATAAGACTAGGAAGAGTCTTGTAAAAGTTCTAACAAAATAGTGAAATCTCTTGCGTGTTTGCAAGGGGACTGGACGTACTTCTGGGGTGTGGAAGGAACCAGGATAAATCTCCGTGTCTCTTTACTTTCTGCACTTTACAATTTTCAAAGCACTAAATCAAAACCAGAAAGTATAAAATAAGTCAAAAATCGACCGCCACCTAATTCACCCCCCCTCTTAGGCGCATTCTTAAACTTACAGTCACACCTATTTTGAGGCCAGTCAATAGCAATCTATGTACTTCATGTTTGGATAAATGATATAGAGATCACCATCCCTTAACATGTAGCACAATTAAAAAAGAAAGGGATAAGATGAAGAGGGAGGGGAATGATAAGCTAATTTGGATCACCATTTCAAAATTCTTTCATCTTTAAATTCAACCACTCCTCTAGATGGATTAAAGCACTAAACATATCATTAATCCAAAGCACCAAAAATGAATTAAATAATTCACTCTTAGGTAGACTTGAATTGATGAACATTTATCCAACTTCATCTACATCACAAAGTCCATTGAGTTTAAAGACAAATTGGACATTTAAAATTGCAATCCAAACCAACAATCAAAAGGAGTGAGTAGAAAAATCATTTTGGATCAAAGCTGCCCAAAAATAAGGCAAAAAGTGCATTCTGTCCCTGTGCAGTCGATTGCAGTAACTGTGCAATCGATTGCGCACAGTGTTATTTTCAAAAAAATTGTGTGAAACGCTTCTGTGCAATCGATTGCACAGTTACTGCAATCAATTACACACTGTTACAGTAGCAAAAACAACATTTTAAAAGGCCAATTTCTTGTTCAAACTTTCCATCAAACACCTTATGATCATGGATCCAATTGAGCACGAAAATTCCATCAAATTATGAGAAAATAACACCATTGGAATCACAAAATAATGCTCAAAGAATCAAACCCAAAGATCAACAAGAGATCACATTGTGAAAGATGAATTATCCAACTTACCAAAGGTAGATCTAGAGAATTATCAAAACAACTTCAAGAATTTGCTTCAATTCAACCACAAGAATCAATTGACCAAGCTTGGATGTAGAGAATTGATGAAGAAAAAGTGTTTGGATGAAGGTTTAGCTCAAAGATTAGTAAGCTTCAATACAAAGCTTACTAACTTTTTGAAAATGGAGCTTTGAGTGAATTTGGTAGATGGAGAGAATTTCGAGATTTTTTAGCAAGGTGGATTTGGCTATCAAAAGCTTGAAATTTGAATGAAACGAGGGCTCTATTTATAGAGTTTTAGGATTGGGATTAGTGGTAATTTGGTAATTGATTCTTGGAGCCAAAATTTGAATTAATGATAACTCTTTCAAAAATTAGAGCCAAAATTTGAATTAATGACAATTCTTTCAAATATTAGAACCAAAATTTGAATTAATGATAATTCTTTTTAAAAATGAAAGATTGGAACTAAAATTTGAATTAATGATACATCTTTCAAAAGTGAAGGAAAATTGGAGCCAAAATATGACAAGTTTAAAATTGCTGAATTTTTTTCAAATTTTCACGCTGTACAATCGATTGCACTATAGTGAAAATCGATTTGCACAGTGTGTTTTTTCAAAAATGGCGCAAAATGCACTATGTGCAATCGATTGCACTCTAAGAGCAATCGATTGCATCAGTGAAAAAAATGAAATTTTTTAATTCTTTTTCTTTGCAAATAGAGAATTTAGGAAAATAATACCAGAAATCCTTATTTTGTCAGATGCTTCGACTTGGTACCTACAAAACACAAATATGCAAAGACAAAGACAAATATATTTTTTGTATTTTGATTAGAAGTTAGTCAACAACACATATAAAAAATACACAACCAAGGTGCTTGGAGATTCCTCGAGAGCAAACTTAAAGATATGAGATAGAAAAAGAGGAAGAACCAACCCTAATGTGATCTTGTTATGATCGAGTTGATATGATATGATAGAGGAATCTTAGGGGAAAAAATTGGGGTACAACAGCTGCCCTTATTTAAGTGTCTTCTACCCGGAGATACGAAGGTTAAAAATCTTCGTGTCGACGCGATTGAAGATACTTAAATAAAAAACAAGCCTTATTCTTGGCCCTAAGATGCCATGCAATGCTTATGATTATGGATGCATATGAACAAAATAAAAGAGACGCAAAGTAACACTAGGGATGCCACAAGAATGAAGAAGCAAAGGAGCAACTCCACCAGGAAAATAAATCACTGGTGAACCAAAAGAATTGAATCAGAGAGGAGGATAACAAGCATCGACGGATAATTATGAACTACCAACTCAATAGTTGAAGGTAGAAGAGAAAATATATCATGCCATCGCCGTTCACTAACGAGGAACCACCACTGTTCACCGATGATAGCAAAAAGATAAGAAACACCGACGTCACTGCCGATGCACTACCAACGTTCACTGAAGGTAGATTTTGAAAATATCATACCATCGCTGTTCACTGACGAGGAACTACCACCGTTCATTGATGATATCAAAAAGATAAGAAACACCGACGTTCACTGCCGATGCACTACCAACGTTCACTGAAGGTAGATTTTGAAAATATCATACCATCGTCGTTCACTGACGAGGAACCACCACCGTTCACTGATGATAGCAAAAAGATAAGAAACACCGACATTCACTGCCGATGCACTACCAACGTTCACTGAAGGTAGATTTTGAAAATATCATACCATCGCCGTTCACTAACGAGGAACCACCACCATTCACTGATGATAGCAAAAAGATAAGAAACACCGATGTTCACTGCCGATGCACTAACAACATTCACTAAAGGTAGATTTTGAAAATATCATACCATCTCCGTTCACTGACGAGGAACTACCACCGTTCACCGAGGAGAGCAAAAAGATAAGAAACACCGACGTTCACTGCCGATGCACTACCAACGTTCACTGAAGGTAGATTTTGAAAATATCATACCATCGCCGTTCACTGACGAGGAACTACCACCGTTCACTGATGAGAGCAAAAAGATAAGAAACACCGAAGTTCACTGCCGATGCACTACCAACGTTCACTGAAGGTAGATTTTGAAAATATCATACCATCGCCGTTCACTGAAGAGGAACTACCACCGTTCACTGATGATAGCAAAAAGATAAGAAACACCGACGTTCACTGCCGATGCACTACCAACATTCACTGAAGGTAGATTTTGAAAATATCATACAATCACCGTTCACTGACGAGGAACCACCACCGTCCACTGATGATAGCAAAAAGATAAGAAACACCAACGTTCACTGCCGATGCACTACCAACGTTCACTGAAGGTAGATTTTGAAAATATTATACCATCGCCGTTCACTGACGAGGAACCACCACCGTTCACTGATGATAGCAAAAAGATAAGAAACACCGACGTTCACTGCCGATGCACTACCAACATTCACTGAAGGTAGATTTTGAAAATATCATACCATCTCCGTTCACTGACGAGGAACTACCACCGTTTACTGATGATAGCAAAAAGATAAGAAACACCGACGTTCACTGCCGATGCACTACCAACGTTCACTGAAGGTAGATTTTGAAAATATCATACCATCGCCGTTCACTGACGAGGAACTACCACCGTTCACTGATGAGAGCAAAAAGATAAGAAACATCGACGTTCACTGCCGATGCACTACCAACATTCACTGAAGGTAGATTTTGAAAATATCATACCAACGCCGTTCACTGACGAGGAACTACCACCGTTCACTGATGATAGCAAAAAGATAAGAAACACCGACGTTCACTGGCAATGCACTACCAACGTTCACTGAAGGTAGATTTTGAAAATATCATACCATCGCCGTTCACTGACGAGGAACTACCACCGTTCACTGATGATAGCAAAAAGATAAGAAACACCGACGTTCACTACCGATGCACTACCAACGTTCACTGAAGGTAGATTTTGAAAATATCACACCATCACCGCTCACTGACGAGGAACCACCACCGTTCACTGATGATAGCAAAAAGATAAGAAACACCGACGTTCACTGCCAATGCACTACCAACGTTCACTGAAGGTAGATTTTAAAAATACATACCATCGCCGTTCACTGACGAGGAACTACCATCATTCACTGATGATAGAAAAAAGATAAGAAACACCGACTGTTATACCCCAAAATTTGCCCTCCCATATTCCTCAAGAAATTGCCAAGCCAAGCTACAAAATTTCCCAAGGGTTGTACAGCTCAACAGTCTCCCATACAATCAAAATTAGGGTTTTGAGTCTGGTCAAGAAAAGGAAGTTTTCAAAGGCTCAATCAAGTCTCATATGCTTACAAACATGGTCAAACATCCTCATATCAAGTTTCAAGACATTCAGCATAAAATTGCGCAGTCAAAACCCTAAATTGCACTACAGTCAACTGTAGGGGCAAAATGGTCATTTGGCAGTCAAAAGTTCAAATTTTTGGTCAACATATCATTTTGAAGCCACAAACATCATTTGATCAATGCTTGATCATGATTCTCAAAATTTGGCTCAGAAAATCATCAAGATGCAAAAGTTGCTATATTTGGACAGCTGAAAAAGTCAACTGAAATTGACCAGGGCATAACTTTCACATGGATTATCAGAAAAATCCCATCCAAAGCTCATTTTGAAGAGAAAGACATTTCCTACAACTCATCTTCATACTTCAAGTCCAAGAAATGCTCTCACAAAAAGTTATCAATTTCAACATTACAGGTCATTTTCAAAAGTCAACAAAAAGGGACTTTAAGTCAAAGGCCATAACTTGAGATTGGAAAATCAAAATGACATGGGACCAAAGGCATTGGTTAAAGGACTCAAAGACCTTTCCAAAATGTCCAAGAACATGTGAAAATCTTAAAAATTGAGCAAGTTATGCCTTGTAGAAGTTGGGAAATTTTTGTGAAATGGCAAAAGTCAACTATCCTTGAAACTCCAATTTTTGACAAAAGGGCCCACTTTCTTCCACTTGATTCATCCTTGTCATGCCACACACGTGTCCCATGGTTAATTTCAAGACCAAATATTGATTTTTCTATTTTATTTAATTTTTGATAATTTAATTCATTATAAATCTTTGAAAATTCAAATAAAATTCAAAAACCAATGGAATAGTGTCATGTGAATTTGGACAACTTCCTTGTATCATGGGCCAACTCAAAAAAACTCAGGCTAGGGTTAAGTTTCACACTAAGTCTAGGTCTTGGCTAAAAAGAAGGAAAAATGGTTAATGGAAAGAACCCTAAGACTTGTTCTTCCATGAGCATGAATTAAGGTCAGTTAGCAGGCCAATTCTCTTCCATTATAATCACTAAGTCAAACCCTAAGCCTAACACATCATAAGCTGCGCCCAAACAAGCTTTTGCAATTTGAAATTTTTCCTTAAAACTCAAACACTGAAAACTAGTTTGGAGGTGGATTCAAGCATCAATTTTGATTCCATTAGCATCCTGGACAAATTCTGAACGCATCCCAATTCCAAACATCTTTCAAAACTCCCTGAACTGGTATCCATGAGTCAAACTGTGAAGCAAAGTTTTTGAAATCGCATAGCATAATTCAAGCATTTTTTTTCATTTTTATTTATGTATTCATGATCACAACGATGTTTCTAAGCTAACCATGGTGTTTGATTGCTTTTTTGTTGACCATACGTGATTCTGCCATTGCTAAAATTTAGGGTTACAGGTTTCTTAAATTAGGGTTTTTGCGTAGAGGAAAAATTAGGGTTCCTGAAGACCATGGTTGAACTCAGCGTTTAGAGACGAAGAAGAAGATATGCTCGCGAACAATTTATGAAGCTCGTGGACCTAATCGCTATTTTTTGAAAGCTAGCTTTAAGCCACGCATGAAAAACCGTGGCCAATGTGTTTTGTTTTTACAGGGATGAAGACGATGGTGTCGTGTCACACAGGGACAGGTCCATTCAAATTTGCGCGCGTTTGGATCATTATGCGTTGGTTTTAATATTTGTTGTTTAATGACCATTATATGTTAATTGAAACACAAGTGGCTCAGTGGACAGGGATGCGTGCATATGACCTTCAAGACCTGGGTTCAAGTCCCAGGTCAGAACAATTTCCATAATATTTTTCTATTCTAATTCCCATGCAGGCTCAGTAAAACATTCCACCATACGCTGCCAAGGATCAACGGCCATGTGTCCAAGGGAATCAGATCCAAGGCTTAGGTCTGAGGAGTACGCTACACTTGGTCAAGTGCATCACACCTGATCAAAAAAGTCAATGGACTTCAAAGCCTAATGGGCCTGATTTGCTAGGCCTTTACCTCCTGAATTGGGGACTACACCCCCCTGGTTTGCCTTATTATTTCTTTTATTTCTTTCTTTAATTTTTCTTTTTATTTCTTTTATTTGCTATGTATTTAGTTAATTATTTTTACAAAAAAATGCAAAAACATCATAAAATTCAGAAAGGCCAAAAAATATAATTTTTATATTTTAATTATTTTCTAAATAAATTGTATGTAAATTACTTAGTTTAATTAGGGTATAATTTTAATCTTTTTTTAATAAAAATCCAAAAAAACTAGAATTTAGGTTTAATAACTTTTTATTTTCTTTTTTAATTTTCTTTTTTTCAGAATAATAATATTATTTATTTATTTTCATAAATTAAAAATTGTACATAAATTAATTTAGAGTTAAATTAGGTTAAAAGTCCATATTTTCATAATAAACTTAAAAAACATTAGAACTAGGGTTTAGCATTTTAATTTTAATTAATTTTTCTTTTTTCTTTTAAATCTAAAAAACACAAAAATACCATTTTTCATTTAATTTTAATTTTAGATAACTTAATTATTTTAATTCCTTTAAAGGGTTCAACGCCCTCGCATTTGATTATTTTCTTTTTCGCGCGTTTCATTTATTTCTTTTGTGAATATAATGTACTTGTACCAAAGCCATGTAATAGCTATTAGACATTTCTTTTCTGCAATTTATTTTAAATCGGGTCTGGATTAATTTGGCGTTGTAGACCCGCGCCCTTTGTAATAGCGTAGGACTTTTATCTTTTCCGCACTTTAAATTCCCGCACTTTTAACTGTTAAAACAATAACATGAAAGAATGAATGCCCAAAAATAAAATCGAATCGTTAGATCACCAATGCATGACAAGACAAACAATAAACTGAAAATGACACACAATTCACACACCACCCCTAGGGTACGCTTCACTGTTGCCTTGCCCCTCGAAAGGTGGTCGTCGAGTAGAAGACGTCTTAGTAAGTCCTCATGATCCGGGAACCTGGCATGAGGGTAGCTTCTAAGGTGTCTTCCCATTGCTCTGGTGATCACCATGTCCCTATACACTCGAATTGACCCGAACACCTCCAACGGTGGTGCTACCTACCTCTCAATGGTGGGATGGCACTACTTTAAAGGACATTTACACAGACGAATTCCTTAGGGTAGGTAGGTTCTCATGGATACTTGCTCTCTTCAAAAACAAACAAAAAACTCTTTTCACACCAACACATTTTCAAAAGCTTTCAAAGCAAATCTTTCAAACACTCTGACGTACGAGTCGAACTGAAATTTTTCAAAGAAACTTTTTTAAAACCCACAATTGAAAAGCAAGCAAACATTTTGAAAACACATTGAGCAAGTATCTAAGAGCCCATGGATAACCATGGATAGAAAGGGTGCTAACACCTTCCCTTTCTATAACCTACCTCCCGAACCGAGAGCAATCTCTTTAAGGAATTTTTCTGTGCTTTTGTCCTTTCCAATTGGAGAAAATAAAAGACGGTGGCGACTCTTGCTTCCGCGACATTTCGCGAACCAGCTTTAAAACAGTCAGTTCCAGATCCACCGATCACACCGACGTTCACTGCCGATGCACTACCAACGTTCACTGAAGGTAGATTTTGAAAATATCATATGTTCCCCAAACTTCTGGTGTTTCACCTAGAACGGGTCTCAACTTCTTCCTTAACCAAGGAATTCCGCATGGAAAGGGTAATATGTAAGCTGTCTTAAATAAAGAGACTTCCACATGCAAAGATTTCACAACGAGCAATTTCTGTGAATTTGAAAGTCTTGCCATCCATTGGCGTAAACTGACGACAGACTGCAAGCTAACCACTCATAGAGGAAATAGCAAAAAAAGTTACGTCGACTTGTACATGGAAGCACGAGTTGCTCAAATAAAGATACCTGTTGCTTGTTATCATGGAGGATTGCAAAAAGAAACTACTTTCTGGGGATAGAAATGTGGCTTCCTGGAGAAAGAGATATGAATTCCTGGGGAAAGAGATATGACTTCCTGGGGAAATGCCACGATATTCCTGCTGAAGAGATAAAGTCTTCTCGTGCAAAATAAATGCACAAACCAAAACTCGAAGTTCTCGGAAATCCAAAGTAATTAATTTCTTCATGCAACCACGAATCCGATTAGAAACACACTGGAGCAAGACGACCAACGAAGATACATCCTTTGATAAATGAAATCAAGAGGGAAAACCGAATCCACCTAAGCAAGGAGCGCTGCAGGAAGGTTAGAACACAATGTCAATAAAATGATTTATAGCAATGCATGATGCATGTATGAATGTATGAGTGATATCGTGCATATGCTGGTAAAAGGATACATAATCAGTACAAACAAACAAAACCGCCTCAGGTACTAACAACATTGGGCTAAACTTCAACCAGAAAGATCAATCCAAGAAAGGTAAAAGCAACTGCGGAAACCAAACCTATTGCCTGTCCTAACTTCACTGAGGATAAACATAATCCGGATGTAGCTAAATCAAAAAGATACCGGGATAGAACAACCTTCTTCCGGTTTCATCGGAGAAGCAGTTTTCTAAAAACAACGTGCCTACTGAAGATTGCAAAACTAGTCTCAAATAAAGCAGACTGACGCCGAGACAACCAAACCTCACTGAGGAATTCGAACCCACTTCCCTGGAGAAAAAAACTGAGGATTGAAAACTTTTCATCATGAATAATCATTCCAACAAGAGATTCCCTGGGATAACCTTCCCAGGGAATAACACACAGACTTCCATGGGGAAAACAAATGTTTCACAGTTCGTACTCCTACTGGGGATTTCGATACTGATTGTGAATAAGGCAAATGGAAACCAAATTGTCAAAACATTCACTGGGGAAATCAGGCCCACTTTGAAGGAAGAAAAACATACAGACTTCACTAAGGGAGACAATGCTTCATCATCGAGACATCTATTGAGGACTTCATGCTTACTTCATTGGGGAGGTCAAAACCACATCATCAAAGGGGAAACCAAGATACGTGCTTCACTGGGGAAAAAGGACTTATATCAAATAAACAAGGCCTTCACTGGAAAATACTGGATTGAGTCTTCATATCAACCACCTATTCCAACAAAAGATGCCCTGGTACAGTCTTCCAGAGAAATCAAGAAGTCAACACTAATGCCAATACTGCAAAAAGAGCGATATCTTAGCACACCAAGGGAATAAAACCTTTCATCATATGAGGGAAAACTTCGCTGGGGAATCTTGGGACGGAGGCTTCTGACCATGCAAACCCAAAATCAAAAGCGAACCAAGAATTGGTCGGGGATCATGGGATCACAAACCTAATACTGTACCTTACGCCAACTGGTATCATCTTTAATTATCTGAGAAACACACAAAGATTGCGCATATACCAATAAGATGACCTGAGAAAAACCTTCACGAAGGAAGTAAATATTCTTAAAACAACCGGAGTTTGTTCATTCCAGGGATCGCCATTTTTTTTGTCATTGTTTCATCACAAATCCCAAAGTAAATTGAATTATAAAGATGTCTTTCTTTTTGAAAAGTCAATTTTGTTTTTTTAATCTTTTTGCTTTGAAAGTTATTATCAGTAATAAATGAAGTCTTTGCAAGCTAAATAAAAATAAGAACACAAAGAATTAGGCAAAAGCTCGAATTTATTAATAGAATGGTAGTCTGCGAATGGCGAGACTCCATGGATGATTACAAAGTTTGGGAAATGGTAATATATAATGGAAAAGATACATTGAGATACAATGACCACCATTCCCCTAACAACTTTTGAAGTCCTGAGCAGCAGCTTTTGTTGAAGTATGGTGAGGATCCGAGAAGATTGTTGCTTCAACGATCAAGTCTTGTCTAACGTAGTTACTTGCCAAGAAAAATCCCTAACTTTTGCCTAAGCTGCCCTTGCGGGTTTTCAACTTAGCGGGAAATTTATTCTGTTTATGTCTCTAATTTTTTCCTAGACCGCCCTTTCGAGTTTACAGCCTACCGAGACGCTCCTTTTTTCCTAAGCCGCCCTTTCGAGTTTTCAACTTAGCGAGCTGTTCTTTTATTTCTTTAGGTGAAGTATTTCTTGACTGCGTCAGCATTCGTGGGACGTGGGAACTCCTCTCCATCCATAGTTTCAAGAATTAATGCACCACCAGAGAAGGCTTTCTTGACAACATACGGGCCTTCAAAATTGGGAGTCCACTTGCCCCTAGAATCAGTGTTAAAAGACATGATCTTCCTGAGCACGAGGTCTCCTTCTCTGAATTCACGAGGTTTGACCTTTTTATCAAATGCTTTCTTCATTCTTTTCTGATATAACTGCCCATGACACAAAGCTGTCATTCTCTTCTCTTCAATCAAATTTAATTGGTCAAAACTGTTCTGGACCCATTCAGCCTCTGTCAACTTGGCTTCCATTATCACATGCAACGAGGGAATCTCTACCTCAACAGGGAGTACAACTTCCATTCCATATACCAGGGAGAACGGGGTTGCTCCTGTTGAAATGCGGACAAATGTTCGATATCCATGCAGAGCAAAAGGGAGCATTTCATGCCAATCCTTATAAGTAATAACCATTTTCTAGATAATTCTCTTGATATTCTTATTAGCAGCCTCAACAGCACCATTCATCTTTGGCCTGTATGGAGACGAATTGTGATGGACAATCTTGAATTCTTCACACAGTTCTGTCATTATTTTGTTGTTCAAATTTGAGCCATTGTCAGTGATGATTCTACTCGGCACACCATACCGGCATATCAGATTGTTTTTAATGAAACACACAACCACCTGTTTGGTAACATTGGCATAAGAAGCAGCCTCTACCCATTTGGTAAAGTAGTCAATTGCTACCAAGATGAAACGTTTTCCATTCGAAGCTTTGGGTTCTATCATCCCGATCATGTCTATACCCCACATAGAGAAAGGCCACGGGGAGGAAATCACATTGAGCAATGTCGGAGGTATATGGATCTTATCTGCATA
This sequence comes from Vicia faba, assembly GCA_948472305.1. Taxonomy (NCBI): domain Eukaryota; kingdom Viridiplantae; phylum Streptophyta; class Magnoliopsida; order Fabales; family Fabaceae; genus Vicia; species Vicia faba. Next base: position 678,979,339 of record OX451735.1, on the reverse strand, counting down.
AATCTGGCATTTATGGCACCTATTTGCAAATTTGTAACAATCAGATTCCATTGTCAACCAATAGTAACCTGCCCTTAGCATCTTTTTAGCCATCGAATGTCCATTAGCATGAGTGCCAAATGAACCTTCATGAATCTCATGCATCAACATGTCTGCTTCGTGTCTATCCATGCATCTGAGAAAGACCATGTCATAATTTCTCTTGTATAGCACATTTTTACTGAGGAAGAAACTGCCTGCCAATCTTCTCAATGTCTTTCTATATTTCCTCGACGCACCAATCAGGTATTCCTGAGTCTGAAGAAAATGCTTGATATCATAATACCAAGGTTTTTCATCTGCTACCTCCTCTGTCGCAAACACATGAGCGGGCCTATCCAGTCGTCGAACTGTAATACAGGGTATATCATTCCAAGAATTCATTTGATACATGGAAGCCAGAGTTTCCAGAGCATCCGCCATTTGATTTTCATCTCTACGAATGTGATAGAATTTAACTTTATTGAATAAGGGTAGAAATCTTCTAGCATAATCTTTGTAAGGGATCAAGCCAGGGTGACGAGTATCCCATTCTCCTTTAATCTGTTTTATTACCAAAGCTGAATCACCATACACATCTAGAATTTTGATTCTGAGATCAATACCTTCCTCAAGACCCATGATGCAAGCCTCATATTCCGCCATATTATTAGTGCAATCAAATGTTAGCCTCGCAGTAAAAGGAATGTGCGATCCATGAGGAGTGACAATCACAACACCAATTCCTTTACCATAAGCATTCACCGCTCCATAAAAAATCATACTCCAATGAGATTCAGGGTCAGGGCCTTCCTCATGCAATGGTTCATCACAATCTTTTACTTTCAGGAACATCACATCCTCATCAGGGAATTCAAATTCTGCAGACTGATGATCTTCCACCGGTTGGTGAGCAAGGTAATCTGCCAACACACTACTTTTAATAGCTTTTTGAGTGCGGTACTCAATATCATATTCAGACAACAACATCTGCCAGCGGGCAATTCTCCCAGTAAGAGCAGGCTTCTCAAAAATATACTTGATTGGATCCATTTGGGAGATCAACCAAGTGGTATGATTCAACATATACTGCCGCAAACGCTTTGCCGCCCAGGCCAAAGCACAACATGTCTTTTCTAGCATGGAATACCGCGACTCACAATCAGTAAACTTTTTGCTGAGATAATAAATGGCGAACTCTTTCTTTCCCGTTTCATCCTGTTGTCCCAGAATACAACCCATGGATTTATCTAACACCATTAGATACATAATCAGCGGTCTTCCTTCTACGGGAGGGAGCAAGATAGGAGGTTCACGCAGATACTCTTTAATACTCTCAAATACCCTTTGGCAGTCATCCGTCCATACACAACCTTGATCTTTCTTTAACAACTTAAAGATCGGTTCACACTTTGCAGTCATGTGGGAAATGAATCTGGAAATATAATTCAAACGCCCGAGGAAACTCCTGACTTGCTTTTCAGTTCTTGATGCTGGCATTTCTTGAATTGCTCTGACTTTATCAGGATCAACTTCAATTCCTTTCTGGCTAACAATAAAACCCAACAATTTCCCCGATCTAACTCCGAAGGTGCATTTATTTGGATTCAAGCGGAGACGAAACTTCCTCAAACGCTGAAACAACTTCAACAAATATTTTATATGCCCTTCTTCAGTTTGGGATTTGGCAATCATATCATCAACATATACTTCAATTTACTTGTGCATCAGATCATGTAATATGGTTGTCATAGCCCTCTGGTACGTTGCACCAGCGTTCTTCAACCCGAAGGGCATCACTCTGTAACAGAATGTTCTCTAGGGTGTGACAAACGTTGTTTTTTCCATGTCCTCTAGAGCCATTCTTATTTGATTATGCCCGGAAAATCCGTCCATGAACGAGAATAATTTGAATTTTGCTGTGCTATCCACTAACATATCAATGTGAGGCAATGGAAAATCATCTTTTGGACTAGTTTATTTAGATCTCTGTAATCTACGCACATGCAGACTTTTCCGTCTTTTTTCGGTACTGGGACAATATTGGCAATCCATTGAGGATACACTGACGTCACAAGAAAACCAGCATTAATCTGCTTTAGGACCTCCTCTTTGATCTTTACTGCCATATCTGGGTGGGTTCTTCTCAACTTTTGTTTAACTGGCGGATACTCTGGCTTCAATGGAAAATGATGCTCAATAATGTATGTATCTAGACCAGGCATGTCTTGATAAGACCAAGCAAAAATATCCACATACTCTTTCAACAGCTCAATCAACCCGCTCTTCACATCAAGATGCAACGATGCTCTAATCTTAATCTCTTTCGAATCTTCTTCTGAACCCAAATTAATCACTTCCAAAGGCTCCTTATATGGCTGAATGGTATTATCCTCATGCTCAAGCAACCGTGAGACCTCTTCTGGAACCTCATCATAATCTTCTTCTTCAGCCCCAAACACAGGACATTCAAAGTTGGGAGAGGATGCAGGGTCATTGTATTCAACGGGTTTTTTAATTAATCTGCACATATGATTTGTGATTGCTTTTAGAAACTGACACTTATAACAAGTGATCATGCAGATTAATTTTCAGTTATTATTTATTTTGAAAGGGTTTTTTTATGATTACCATTTCTCAAGCAAAAGCAGAAAATAAAGACATATTTTTGGAAGCAAAGACAACTTTTATTAATGATCTTAACAGTCAAAGCAAACGGATAAGCCCATACAATACATTCACCTTGGAAAGAGTGAAAGCTTTTCAAAGAAAGAAACATATTAACAAAACAAATTACTTTGAAATATGTATGCAAGAAGGAACATCAATGGTGACCCAGTTCTGAACTCGGACTCCATGCATCACATAATCCGGTACTTCCTGCTCTGCTTCATCCTCTTCAACAACATTAATTCCAGAACCAATTGGATGGAGGTAGCCTCCGCTGCGGAAAACATCATGATAACTGTTCACAGGAGACTTTGACTTCAAACTTTCGCCTTTGCCATTCTTCGAAGAAAAACCCAAACCAGTTCTGTTCTTGTTCACGGGTGGATCCACCAGTCATCCCCAAACTGCATTATGATCATTGCGCACAACCTGTTGCGCGTCCTTCAGGGAAACCACAGAATTCTCATTCCTCCTTATGTTTTCAATGGATAGGGCTTGGAACTGGGTTCCAATAGCAGCCTCATCCGCTTCTACAATAATGAAAGAGGATAGATGGGATATCAACAACGTCTGCTCCCCATTTATGATCACTACCTTCCCTTCACGCACAAATTTTAGCTTCTGATGCAGAGTTGAAGTGACAGCCCCTGCTTCGTGTATCCATGGTCGTCCAAGCAAACAACTATATGCGGGAATAATATCCATAACCTGGAAGGTTATCAAGAACAAATGTGGTCCTATATGGACGGGCAGGTCCACTTCACCGATGACAGATTTCCTCGACCCATCAAAAGCCTTCACAATGATGCCACTAGGGTGCATAGATGTTCCTTTATAATTTAACTTCAAGAGGGTACTTCTCGGTATGACATTCAACACGGATCCGTTATCAATTAGCACATTGGACAGCGAATCATTCTTACAGTTCATGGAGATGTGGAGGGCCAGGTTGTGATTCCTCCCTTCATTTGGTAACTCATCATCACAGAAGCCCAAATTGTTACATGATGTAATGTTTCCAATTACGCTGCTGAATTGATCTAATGACATGTCATTATCTACAAAAGCTTGGTCTAGTACTCTCATCAGCGATTCTCTATGAGCATAGGAATTCATTAATAAGGCTAGAATAGATATCTTTGAATGAGTCTGCAATAGCTGATCTACAATTCTGTAGTCGCTCATCTTAATTATCTTCAAGATATCATCCACTTCTTTCTCTAATGTAGCTCCACTAGTCCCTCCTGTAGACTTCTTAGGCTCATCATTCTCAGCAATCTTCTTTCCAGTAACAACATCTCTTTGAATGACCAATGCAAATACACGACCACTACGGGTCACTCTGCTATCATCAGCTATATTTCCAACATCTGGCATCGGCTGGATGGGAATCTCCACCCCATCTTCTAAGATCGTAGCGTTGTATTTGTAAGGCACAACCTTATCTGATTCATAGGGAACAGGACCTGGCAGACTAATTACCAATGGGGAAACAACTGGTTTGCTATGGTACTCCACCTCAAGATGAGTGGGTGCATCAAAACAAGGTACAATGACATTCACCCCTTCCTCAACACAATCAACCATCAAAAATTCATTTCCAACAAACAAATCTTCGTCTGAAGAGAAATACTCATCTGCGGAGGCATACTCTTCCTCTGACTCTTCCATCAAACAGACTTTAACCATATCAATCTCATGATAATCATCTCTCTGACCTGTGATCTTGATGGTTCCATTGTCTAACAGCAACTGAACACCTTCCCTCACAACAGAACATCCTCGGGGATTTCGACAACAATTTATGCAAGATCCATATTGGTGTTCCACCTGAACAACAGTATGGCAGAAGGTAGGATGTAACTGCACAATATCCTCATTCAAATGATCCACATTAAAAATTCTGAATTCACCTGGACATCCAGAAACCATATTCACTTCCTCTTCATATTCTGCCCTAGGCCTGATTATATGGATTAAACCTTCATCCATCATCTCCTGCAAATCAGCCTTTATCTTCTCACAACCCTGTATATATGTACTGCAAATAGCACAACCGGCATGGTCATGCGTATAATAACTGAATTCACAGAGGTCTGCGTGCATCTTCACCAAATCCCCTCTAACCAGATTAATGTCAAAAATTCGAATGTCTCCTGGACAACCGGCCACCATATTCGCAGCATTCACTCCCCCGTGCTTGGGTAGAGGATTGTCTTTCACATTAGGTCCCACGTCTTTGAAAGATAAAATTCCAGACTTCACAAACCTTTGCACTTCAGTCCTCAAAGGATAACAATTCTCAACACTATACCCTGGTGCTCCCTGATGAAAGGCACACGTATGGTCTGCTTTGTAATACCACGGAAATGGTGATGGTACAGTGGGAGGTGGTCGTGTCTGGACCAACTTCTTCTGAACCAATGCTGGTAATAGCTCTGCATAGCTCATGGGAATAAGATCATAGTTCTCCCTTCTCTGATTATACCCTTGATTCCCCTGCTGGGATGGTCTCTGATAAGCAACGGTAGTTGGAGCGGCATTCATAACAGGAGTAACTGAGGCGACTTACTGATGACGCTGATAATTCTTTCTAGGAGCGTTTACTCTCCTCTCTTGCATAACAGCATTTGTATCCCCCTCTTTCTTCTTTGTAAACCCGTAAGATGGCTTATTCACACCTCCAGATCCTTCACCCTTTGTCAAACAGCCTTCTCTTACTGCCTTTTCTAGGCGGACACCCATTCCTACCATCTCTATAAAATCACTTGGGGCACTTGCTACCATTCTTTCGTAGTAGAAAGCTCACAGCGTGTTTAGAAAAATCTTGGTCATTTCTTTCTCTTCCATGGGCGGAATCACTTGTGCAGCCACTTCGCGCCCTCTCTGCGCATACTCTTTGAACGATTCTCTATCTTTCTGAACTATGGCCCCAAGCTGGTCACGGTCAGGCGCCATGTCCACATTGTACTTGTATTGTTTAATGAATGCTTCTCCCAAATCATTAAAAGTATGGATGTTGACGCTGTCTAAACTCATGTACCATTTCAACGCAGCACCAGTCAGACTATCCTGGAAAAAATGAATCAGCAGACGCTGATCATCAATATGGGTAGACATCCTTCTCACATACATCACCAAATGAGCACGAAGGCAAGTGTTGCCCTTGTACTTCTCAAATTCTGGGACCTTGAACTTAGCAGGCACTTTAACATTTGGGACCAAACACAACTCATTCACGTTCTGCCCAAATAACTCTTTTCCCCTAAGAGCCTTCATCTCTCTTTGCATTCTATCAAACTGCTCTTGGAAATCATCCATTCTGTCATAAAGACCCAAGTTTTCACTCGGCGGAGGGAAAGGACGACACACATCTTCATTAACAAACGGAACCAAATTCACCGAAGGAGGTGCAGTAGGAACAGTATGCACCACATGAGGTGCAGGAGTAACAACATTTGGAACCACTGGAGCATCTTGAGGACCCAGATTGAAACCTTCAGGTGAAAAATTCTCTGGCATTCCCAACGGATAACCCTGAGGCATACGGTTTTGAACAACAGCTGGAGTAGCGGATACAAGAACAGTTGGAACTTCAGCATTCCCCCTTGTTGGTTGAGGCTGAACACTTGGTGGCTGATTCTGAGCAGCCACCAGAGCTTCCATCATAGTAGTCAAATTGGCCAAGCCAACCTTCAAAGAGGAAACTTCTTCGCGTAGTTCGAGATTCTCCTGTTCTAAGTTGTCCATCTTCTTTTTGAAATTAGCCCGAGTGTTGTAGTGATGAGTCAGCTTGCTGAGTGAAGTAAAGAAGCTGGGTATGACACCTGGATATGCATAACAAATGCAAGAAATATATGCAATATGATGCATGATATGAAATGCATATGATTATTTTTACTTTATCATTTAATATTTCAAGGGATTTAAGATTTATAGACACATTCCAAACATCAAAGTAATAAAGCTTTTGAAATACTAAAAATTTTCATTATAAAAATCTCAAAATGGATTAAAAGTTTCAATGATCCCAAGTACAAGATGAAAATACAATCTAAAACCCTGAGAAGAGGAACTAATGGAGATCAATCTGTACGCTGGCGCTTCCCTGTGAGCTTGGCGATCTGAGCCCTCAACCTCTGGTTTTCTTCCACATGTCTGATGGCAACCTCCCTCCAATCATCTTAAGAAGGAAGTGAGTAATCAACACCTGTTTGAGGCTTAAGAGAAAATAAATCTCCTTGCCTCTCCATAGACTCTACTGCTCGACTCTCAAGGATCTCGATCAAATCATCTCTCTCCTTTAGGTCTGCTCTGTAGGAACTCTCTAAAGTCTGGAACTTATTCTTCCAAGCATCCCTTTCCTGTTGCATCCTAACCAAAGCAAGTTGCAGCTCTTCTAGATCATCTAATAAGGGAAGAGTGGTCTTCACAAACAAATTAGGCATGGGTGTCTCCCGAGTATACGACATCTTCAACTGAATGGCTCTCGATCGGACCCACTGAAGATATGGCTCCAAAGAAACAGCACCCCTAGGTCCCAAATCCTTCCTACTCTTCTTATGAATGTGACGCCAGGCCTTCGCAATCTGCTCCCTAGCTTCCCTGTGGTCTTCTCCTTCCTTCAGAAAGAAACTACTCATATTAATATTGTTCGGTTTATCCCTCATCGGATAACCAAGCTGTCGCCGTGCAAGAACAGGGTTATAGTTAATTCCTCCCTTTGTACCAAGAAGAGGCACATTGGGGAAACTACCACAACTGTCAATAATCTACACATCCTGGTAAGCTCGATGATACCAATCAATATCCGAGTGAGTAAGTGCCATGATCTTAGGAGCCCAACGGGGTTCCTTCTTGACATCCCAAAAAGCGTCAGACTGAGGCATATGAGAGGTAAACCACCGGTACAACAAAGGCGTGCAACAGATAATCATTCCCCCATGATAAGAATTCCGAAGATGAACAGAGTAATAAGCATCACCCAACAGTGTAGGAACCGGGTTTCCAATCATGAAAATCCTGATAGCGTTAATGTCGACAAACTTGTCCACATTAGGAAATAAGAATAATCCATAGGCGAGTAAAGCAAAGATGGCCTCAAAAGCAACCGTACTCTTCATCATGGCAAAGTAACGAACTTTCTCCAATAAGAACTGAGCTGGTAATCCTCTAATCCCTCCTTTGGTAGTCATATGAGCTTCCACCTCAGACTTCCCCAGATGAATCAAAGCAGCAATCTCATGTGGTTTTGGCTCACCCTCCAAACCAGTAAAAGGAACACGATCGATAACAGGTAAATCCAATAGATAGGAATACTCTTCCAGTGTTGGCATCAATAGATAATCGGGAAAAGTAAAGCAGTGATACACCGGATCATAGAACTGGACCAAAGTTGAGAGAAAACCCTCCTTCATCTTCAGCTTCATGAGAGGAATAATAGATCCATACTTATTTCGAAAGTCTGCAAAATACTCGATCTCTGGAATTAGACTAATCAACTCATCTATCTTAGGATCCTTGAAACAGTATTTCCCGGTCTTTCTCTTTCCAGAATCCATGGTTTAAAAGTACCTGAGATATTCACAAATAGTCAACCTTTAAATCCCTTGAAATATTGTTTTTTTTCAATAGATGCTTATGAGTGCATGGATGCATGATGCAACAATCACACACAAGATCACACATATAGGGTTCATAGGTTCAACGTCACGAGCATGAGGTCGAAGGTACTACCCATAAGGTATTGGTCTAAAAAGTTATCACCTGCCGAACAAGGTTCTAGAGGTTCTCAGAGTCTACATCCTTCCTTCGGATATTACCAACTTCCTGATTAACTCGGTAATTAGTAATATTCTCAAGAAAGACTCGTCCGAGTGTAGTATCGCGTGGCAACTATTTCCGGATTACTCCGTCATAGCTTCCGCACTACACCTAAAAGGCCAAGATGGGTTAGGTAATCTACGGTCCTCAGCTTCAGCAGGCTCCCAGGTCGAAAGCAGTACGTCTTCCCGATTACTTGGTAAACGACACTACAGTCAAAGGGGCCTCCACTGAGTGGGGGATCTCATGCCTCCTTTTTTGGGATTACTCCCTCAAAGTTAACATGACTATACTGCCCGTCCTATCTTAAAGTTTGCCCAAGTCCGGGTATAGGACTTATAAGTAATCACCAAGCACCCTGAAAACCAGGAAAATCCAAACAAACATATATACAAAATATAACACATAAACAAAAATAGCACATATACAGATATAAACAAAGATAGGCTCAACCCACTTAGGGATGGACCATCAAGAGGTCAATCTGTCCCCAGTGAAGTCGCCATTTTTTCTGTAGCGGTAGAAATATGCAAGACTAAGCCATTGGATTGACTAGACTTTATACAAATCAAAATAAAAATCGCCACCGCGCTTTATTGTGTCCAAAGGAATGGGAAAAGAGCGAATAACCCAAAAAAAAGGGGAAAGATTCAAGGTAAGGGGGTTGGTTATGCAAAGGGAAGGTATTAGCACCCTAAACATCTACAGTACTCCGCAGGAACCTCTTTGAAGAAATCTATATATTTTGGCTATAAAAATGTGTTATATAAAAAATGGATGGTGGAGGTGAGAAAAAGAAATATATTTTTTATGATTTTTGCACCCGCCGCGGTTGCGAACCTTTAGTGCCTACGTACCACCTTTCGTGCAATAGAGGATCAGGGTACATGTAGTTCCTCTTTTAAAAGTTTGAAACACAAGTGTGTTGGTTAATTTTATGAGATAAAACATCATCGTCATTGTCCGTGTGGAAAACATACTTACTACCCACAATCATGAGAAAGGAGAATTTGCATCATCTCAGAGTGGAGGATATTGCTTGGATTTTAAAATCAGCAATGCCTCACTCAACACCCAAGTGGAAAATATCTCTCTTTACTACATATTGTAGAAGTATAGTTGTTTGCATCACTACAAGGATTGACAAGAGTCTAATCTTTTAAGAAAAGTTTTACAATAAAAAGCCAAAGTAGCAAAAATGGTTTGAAATGAGATTGATTGACTTTTAGTCTTCTCACAAAAAAAATGTCGAGGTATTATTAAATTGATTGAAGTTTATTTATGAAAATGTTTGAAAATGCATGGACATAAGTCCAAGTTTATTATGAAAATGTTTCAAGTTTCAAAACAAGAAGAGTTTTTTTAAAAGGAGGGAGAAGATTTTTGAAATTAAAGAATATGGGAGGAGATGAAGAGGCTATCTTAATGCATAAGGTAAAAGCTAGGGATAAGAACCATCTAACCAACAAGAAGCCAATATTTTACATTATGAGTCAATATAGAATTCCCATTCTTAGGATTGAAACCAAGCAAGCAAAGATACTAGACCTCTTGAGAGAACAAACTCAAGTGTTTTGAGTCTTCGCAAAAATTGGGCAGAGTGACGACTGTATACGGATGAATTCCAGATTACAAACAAAGATCGTAATCTCAATAACCTGAACACAAAACAAACAAACAACCCAATGTCTTGAGGTAAACCCCAAGAACTCCAGACAAAATATCAAATAAAGTCACAAAGTCTCCAAGATAGGCCAAGGTCTCTAATCCTAAGTCCAAGAAGTCCAATGCTCCATAATTCCAAGGATAGTAACCAAATAGTCCAAGTATCATTAAAGTTTTTTATGGTTCATGTTAATTATTAGGTGTCTTTAAAAGGAAAAGAAAAGCTCAAGTGAGCAAAATAAAAATGACATAAAAGTAAATGCTCAAGTGAGCAAAGATGAAAATAGCATGAAATGTAAAATGCTAAAAGTAAATGGTACATAAAGCATAAAAATAAAAGCATAAAGTAAAGTCAATTTGTTAGAAATTAGTGGTTAGTTGGATGACCATATTGAAACTTTCATTTGGAACTCATTAGAGGATTGGTAGAACCAAAGCCTCCACACAACAAGTTGAATTTGCTTTTTGTCAAGTATATCATCCATTTTTGAATTCTCACAAGGCAACATGTAATGATCAACGATGTTTAAGTGATCCGCGTTGACCAAAGGTGTTGTAGATCCATTAGAGGATTGGTAGAACCAAAGCCTCCACACAATGAATCTCAACGTTGTTGGATCAAAGAGATCAAATTAACATACTTGGGCTTGCAATCATAAGTTTGGGCCACGAATGATCATTTATTCGAATCGGGACAAAATTTAGCGCTATGTTAAGCAATCGTAAGTGGACTTATGTAGAAGTCACACCTATTTTGAGGCCGGTCAATAGCAATATATGTACTTCATGTTTGGATAAATGATATAGAGATCACCATCCCTTAACATGTAGCACAATTAAAAAAGAAAGGGATAAGATGAAGAGGGAGGGGAATGATAAGCTAATTTGGATCACCATTTCAAAATTCTTTCATCTTTAAATTCAACGACTCCTCTAGATGGATTAAAGCACTAAACATATCATTAATCCAAAGCACCAAAAATGAATTAAATAATTCACTCTTAGGTAGATTTGAATTGATGAACATTTATCCAACTTCATCTACATCACAAAGTCCATTGAGTTTAAAGAAAAATTAGACATTTAAAATTGCAATCCAAACCAACAATCAAAAGGAGTGAGTAGAAAAATCATTTTGGATCAAAGCTGCCCCAAAACAAGGCAAAAAAGTGCATTCTGTCCCTGTGTAGTCGATTGCAGTAACTGTGAAATCGATTGCACAAAGTGTTATTTTCAAAAAATTTGTGTGAAACGCTTATGTGCAATCGATTGCACAGTTAGTGCAATCGATTGCACACTGTTACAGTAGCAAAAACAACATTTTAAAAGGCCAATTTCTTGTTCAAACTTTCCATCAAACACCTTATGATCATGGATCCAATTGAGCACGAAAATGCCATCAAATTATGAGAAAATAACACCATTGGATTCACAAAATAATGCTCAAAGAATCAAACCCAAAGATCAACAAGAGATCACATTGTGAAAGATGAATTATCCAACTTACCAAAGGTAGATCTAGAGAATTATCAAAACAACTTCAAGAATTTGCTTCAATTCAACCACAAGAATCAATTGACCAAGCTTGGATGTAGAGAATTGATGAAGAAAAAGTGTTTGGATGAAGGTTTAGCTCAAAGATTAGTAAGCTTCAATACAAAGCTTACTAACTTTTTGAAAACGGAGCTTTGAGTGAATTTGGTAGATGGAGAGAATTGAGAGATTTTTTAGCAAGGTGGATTTGGCTATCAAAAGCTTGAAATTTGAATGAAATGAGGGCTCTATTTATAGAGTTTTAGGATTGGGATTAGTGGTAATTTGGTAATTGATTCTTGGAGCCAAAATTTGAATTAATGATAACTCTTTCAAAAATTAGAGCCAAAATTTGAATTAATGATAATTCTTTCAAATATTAGAGCCAAAATTTGAATTAATGATAATTCTTTTTAAAAATGAAAGATTGGCACTAAAATTTGAATTAATGATACATCTTTCAAAAGTGAAGGAAAATTGGAGCCAAAATATGACAAGTTTAAAATTGCTGAATTTTTTTCAAATTTTCACGCTGTGCAATCGATTGCACTATAGTGCAAATCGATTTGCACAGTGTATTTTTTCAAAAATGGCGCAAAATGCACTATGTGCAATCAATTTCAATCTAAGAGCAATCGATTGCATTAGTGAAAAAAAATGAATATTTTTAATTCTTTTTCTTTGCAAATAGAGATTTTAGGAAAATAATACAAGAAATCTTTATTTTGTCAGATGCTTCGACTTGGTACCTACAAAACACAAATATGCAAAGACAAAGACAAATATTTTTTTTGTATTTTGATTAGAAGTTAGTCAACAACACATATACAAAATACACAACCAAGGTGCTTGAAGATTCCTCAAGAGCAAACTTAAAGATAGGAGATAGAAAAAGAGGAAGAACCAACCCTAATGTGATCTTGTTATGATCGAGTTGATATGATATGATAGAGGAATCTTAGGGGCAAAAATTGGGGTACAACACATAGCATGCTAGTACGTTGCACCGAAGTTCTTCAAACCGAAAGGCATAACTTTGTAACAGAAAGTGCCCCATTGTGTGACAGAAGTAGTATTCTCCATGTCTTTAGGTGCTATCTTGATTTTATTATAACCGGAGAAACCATCCATGAAGGAAAATACTTTATGCTGAGCGGTGTTATCAACCAGAACATCAATATATGGAAGCGAAAAGTCATCTTTGGGGCTCGCCCTACTCAAATCCCTGTAGTCTACACACATACACACCTTACCATCTTTCTTGGGTACTGGCACCATATTTGTAACCCACTGAGGATAGGATGTAACAACTAAGAACCTTGCATTGAATTGCTTCATAACCTCAGCCTTGACCTTTTACGACATCTCAGGATACATACGATGAACTTTCTTCTTTATAGGGAGGCAACGTTCCTTCATCGGTAGATGGTGAACCAAAATATCAGTATCAAGCCCTGACATGTCTTCGTACGACCAATCAAAGATCTCAAAATAATCATGCAACATCTGAATTAACCTCTTTTTGACACTATCTTCTAGGTTGGCACCTATCTTGACTTCTTTCTTGTATTTTTTGGTACCCAAGTTCACCATCTCGATCGACTCTTCATGTGGCCATATGGCCTTTTCTTCTTGCATTAACAAACTAGAAAGCTCTCCAGGTATTTCACAATCTTCCTCACCTCTGTCCTCGGCTTGGTAGACCGGATTTTCGAAGTCATAATTGGCAATAGAAGGACTGTTATCAATGGGATCCAGGGTGGATGTGGATCTGCAATTTGTTGCGTGGGCATGTGTAAGAATACATAGCTATTTTGAAAACAATAAATTAAAATAAAGACAAAGAGCTCAAAACTCGAGTTCAAACTTCCAATGATTTATTAAATAAGAATATGCTTATGAATAATGACAACCCTGAAAAATAGACCATTGTGTCCCGGGTAAGGCACAAGGCTTAAAGTCATTGTTTAAATTACATAACCAAAATTTGAGAGAAAGAAAAATAGAAAATAGCATTTACTTCTGACTAAAGGAGATTGGTATAAAGTCTTTAGCCTTCCAATTATTGATCCTAAAATCGGTATTATGGAAGATCGAACTGTCTACGTTGCAATCGCTATCAGCGTCTTCTACAACGGAAACATTATCAATAGCATTAACGCCCTTGTCATGATTAGGCATAGGGGAAGTAATAACATTAGGATTCTCAGGAGGATCAAATTCAATGTCATTGGTGTGAATCATGTCTTGGATCTTATTCTTCAGAGCCCAACAGTTGCTAGTGTCGTGCCCGGGGCTGTTAGAGTGATACACACACCTTGCGTTGGGATTATAGTGGGGAGAGGAAGTGTTGGGATTAGGAGAAGGCTCCCTCAATGTAACCATCCCCACTTTCAACATGTGTTAAAACACTTGAGCTAATGTCTTGTTGATCTTTGTAAACTGCTTCCTAGGTGCTTCCTGCCTACGCTGATTATTTTGTTGTTGTTGCACTGGTGCAAGATTGGAGATCAATACTGCCCACACAAAATGGTTTTGATCGCTCTTATTATGACCCTTCTGGCCGTACATAGCATTGGATTCCCTCTTACCATTATATGGGTTCTTCACACAACATTTAAAGATGTATCCACTTGGATTTTTCTGCTCCTGATTCCATTTTCCACACGTTCCCGCTGTCAAAATCAGCTCAGTGAAAGCATCTAAAGAACTTCCTAGAAGATTATTATAGAAAGGACCTATCAATGTGCTCATAAACATGTCAACTAGCTCTCTATCAGCCAAAGGAGATTGAACTCTGCCTGTAAGATCTCTCCATTTCTAGGCATACTCTTTATAGCCTTCATCAGAACCCATGGTCATACTCTGCAATTGCATACAGGTTGGTGCAAGATTAATATTATATTGGTATTGCTTATAGAAAGCAGCAGCCAAATCTTCTCAAGTGTGAATATTGGTCCCTTCTAGTTGATAGAACCATTCTAGTTGTGTTCCAGACAAGCTCTCTTGAAAGAAATGAACCCACAGTTTCTTGTCAGTAGTGTGTGGTTAAATCTTTTAAACATAAGACCTCAAATGCAGCTTCAGACAAGAAATGACATCATACTTAGCAAAGGTAGGATTCTTGAACTTAAGAGGAATGACAACTCCTAAAACCAGACCTAAATCATCAAAACTCAAACCAGGAACCTTCTGGATTTCCATAGCCCTCAGACGCTCTTCCAGCAATTTATACTTCTCATCAGCAGGGGGATATACTGCTCATCCAAGTAATCATCTTCCTCTTCATCAGGATATTTGTTTGAACCAGGATGGCTTCTTTCAGTCTTCACACTTTTACTGTCTTCATCATGTTTGTCTTCTTCATTCAAGGGAATATCAAGGTCTCAGACTCGCCTCACTAGACCTCTGAACCTTGTGCCCTTGTTCAGAACACATATTGGTTTCTTTGCCTTCTTCTTCTTTTCATTGGTGACCAGTACTTTCATCTCTTCCTGCCCCTTGGCTAAGTTCAAAAACATTTTTTTTGGAATTGAGCATTCTGCGCTTGGAGATCTCTGACTGTCTGTTCAAGATCCATTTTTTCTATCTGAAATAAACAGCAAGAATATGAGAAAACCTATATTGAAACATACTTGTAATGTAATGAAATGCATGATAATTAAATGAAAATGCAATTTTTTCAAGGATCTTGTGGGGTAAAAATATTGAAGATGAATCTTGCCACAACTTTGACTTGTGGAACATTGAGTCTTCATTTTTGGACGTCCTTCTATAAGTATCAAGCTCAGCATATCAAGTGGTCCTAGCCTTTGACTCAAAGAACGTATTTTGATCTTTGATGACGTCTGGTTAGAGGAACATAAATCCTCTTCCCCCTTGCTAGTAGTCCAACTTAAAATCCTGCAACAAATATCCCTAAGATCCTTGAAATGGTTAGTCAATGCCATGTCAGATGTTATGATGTCATGATGTTATGTTTATGTTTAAAAAGATAGAAAACACAAACAAATCATACAAGAGCCTTAGGTTTAAAGGCTTGCATGGGGTCCATAGGTAAGTGCCCTTGAAGTTAAGTTGGCTCAACGTGTTCTAAAATAGTAACTAGGTTCTAGGAATCTCATATCACAGATCTTTCTCGAAGGTTTTATTGTATTACAGCAACTGATTTGCCACCAAAACATCTCGCGAGTTGAATCTCAATGAGTGTAGCATTGAGTATCAACCAATCTTGGACTACACCAAAGACGACCATCTCACTACCTTATAAAGGCCAAGATGGGTCAATTAAGGTTATAAACCTCTAGTTAGTGCTAATGACACCACGCAGAAGCCTAATGTTATCCTCGACTAGCTCGAGGAACATTAGTACAATCCAAAGTGTCACACTAACCATAGCCATCACTTCAACCATATCGGTCTATGTCGTACAGTTTCCATGATCTATTGCTACTTACCTAAGGTGCCCTAGATCCAGGTGTAGGATTTGGAAAGAAAATAAACCCAAACAACCCTTTAAAATAAAGCAAACGATTCATACATATAAAGCAATTAAAAGTGATCTAGACTCTAGGGTAACCCCTCTTTTTTAAGTCAAAAATTCCCAACAGAGTCGCCAGTTGTGTAATACGGTGGGAGAACTGACTTTTGCGTTTTATCGCAAATATGCAGATAGCTAGAGTTGCCACTGACTTTTCTTTTATCCAATAAGGAAAGGGTAAAAAGAACAAGAAAGAACTTGAAGATTTTTAGTTCGGGGGGTAAGATATGAAAAGGCAATGTTTTTTAGCACCCTTTTCATCCGTAGTTATCTACGGGATCTTAATCGCTAGCTCACTTTTGAAAATCTCTTTTTTGTGTAAGTGTTTTGAAAAATATTTTGAAAAGCCAAAGTACGTTTAACTTTGTAATGGTTCTTGTATCATTCCTCAAGAATGCGTACAAAGTGTTTTAGGAAATATTTTTGAAAGTGATGTGTGAAAATGTTTTTTAGAAAAGTTGTGAGCGAGCGGTTAACAGTTCTTACCCACTCAAGGTCCTTATTGTTATTTTCCTTCTCCTTTAGAGATAATGCTATTTTTAGCATTAGTTGGTAGGTAGCCCCATGTATTGGATGTGAAGGGACAATCGAGGGTCATCGTATGGTCATCGAAGGCAATATATAAGGATATTAACAATTTATCGGAGAGACTAGATCATTTTTCGTAGGCAACATCGAAGGGTCATCGAGGGACTATGATCTTTTATTCGGAGGGACTTTGCTAAAGTATCCCTATTTTCGAGGGACATGACCAATTATCCATAAGGCAACGAAGAGAGGTTACCCTAGAGGTTCAAGTGTGAAAGTTATTAAATTCAGTTATTTTATCTTGTATTTAGGGTTATGCTATCAGTTGATTATTATCTTTCCATACACGCATAATTACTAACAGCATACAATAAAACAGAAATATAAATATGCAGAAAATAAAGGTCCTACGCTATTACATGGCTTCGGAGAAGTTACATAATAAAGATGCGGAAAATAAAACCCTAAAACTATTACATCCTTGGAACAGATACATAATAGAGAAAAAGTGCGAGAAAAATAAACCTAAATTATTACAATAAAAAAATGCGACCTATACACTTTTATCTAAAAATTAAAATAGCATAAAAGAAAAGAAAATATGAGAAAAAGTTTTGGTATTTTAGAAAATAATTTTTAATGATAAATATAATTAATAACCTAAAATTTCTAATTGATTTTAATATTTAAAAAAAAATATATTTAATTAATTAATAAAAATAAAAGTCAAAATTTTAATTGTTAAAAAAAACTAAACCTAATTTAATTAGTATTAGAAAATTATTAGGTCTAATTGAGATTAGGTTTAATTAAAATTAGAGTTTTAATTAAAATAAAATAAGTGAAAAAAGAATAAAAATAGGGTTAGTGAAAAAGGAAAAAAAATAATGCATGGGGTGGGTATTGAACCCACGCCCTTAGCTTCACCAGCGCATCCTTCTACCACTGCGTCAAGCTGCTTGTTGTGTTAGAAATACAAGCGCACTGCATAATATATGAAACCTGCATGAATTGGAAATATATGAAAAAAAGATTGCAAAAGGCAGCGACCGAACCCACGCCCTTGTATAGTAATGCCTTAACGCACGCGCTCTTGCCACTGGGGTGGCTGTACATCCATTAATAAAACAAAACAAAATAAATATAAGATAAACTTGATTAGAGGGACTGAAGAAGCATCGGGGCCCTTGCTATGGTCGTCTTCTCCAGTGAGACATTTTTTAAAACTTGTGAAACAAAGCATATAAGTGACCAAATTGGACCCTACTCCCCTAAATCGAGGGCTGCGAATTCAATGGTTCCCTTAGTTTTGGATATTCTCCATGCATAATGAAATACGAAGAAAATATTTTCAATCAGCTCAAGAATGGCAACGCATGATTCAGGCATCAAAGGGTTCATGCGATGATTCAGACCTGCATATTTACATCTCAAAAACACAATGAAAGCATTAGTATGGATCAAAGCATGGTAAAAATAAAAAAATTGAAATTAGAAAAGTATGGAAATTGATGATGCATGGATACATGTTTCAGGCTTCTTTGATCATCAAGGATGATCCCAATTTACTCTGTAATGTCTTAAGAATTGATTTGAGTGGTTGGTTTGCTTTGAAAATGGATGAAACTAGGATTGAAAGTTTGCCCTAACTTTGACAAAATTTTAGGTTTTTAGGATATATTTTTCTTGCAAGGTTTCGTGTGTTTAGTTTATGAATATGCTGGCTATATATAGATGAAGAGTTTAGGTTAAGGCATGGGCTTGGACTTTGTATGAAACCTTTGATTTTGTTTGAAAAATAGAAATTGGAATAAGATAAAATATCAAGATTTTTTTTGCAAGTGAATTCCACACAGTTTTTATACCATCTTGGGCCTCCAATAGATTTGAAACAAGGGCCTATTATGCTTTGCACCTCCCTTTGATATTTATTTGATTTAATTTTGAATTTAAATAAATAAAATCAAAATAAATGAAATTAAAAATTAAAAGGGTGAATGAATATATTTAGAGGTCCATTATAAGGTCAAGAACACATTTGGACTCTTAAAGATAAGCCCATTTGTCCTAAAATTTAAGTTTGCTCAAATTGGATCATGCACTTTCTCAAAATTTACCAACTTGCATCAATTATAACTCTCTCAATTTTTATCATATGAAGGTGATCTTTGACTTTTTAGAATCCTCAAGATATCCTCTATAATATCCATGTTGGTCATTTTTCAATTTGAAGATTTTAACTTGATGTAAATTGCTTTGACAAAAAGTGTCTTTTGTTGACTTTTAAAATGACCTGTAATGTTTTGGCTCATATCTCTCAAATGAAACATTTTTTGTCCTTGAGCTTAGAGAGACAAAGTTGTAGAGACTTGGATTTCCATAAAAATGATATTTGGTTGAGAATTTTCTGATGAAGCATGTGAAAGTTATGATTGGTCAAAGTTCAGTTGACTTCTCCTAAAGAAAACCCTAATTTAGCAACTTTTGACTTTTAATGAATCTTGAGTTTTCTTGATGAGTTATGATCAACCCTTGATCAAATAGTGAATGTAACTTCAAAATATTGATGTTGACAAAAAATATTGAAGTTTGACTGTATATTGACCATAATTGACTTTTTATCCAATATAGTTGATTTTCAATCATCTAAGCAATTGATTGGGCAAATTTGTGATGTAAGGCTTGAAACTTGAAATGAGGATTCTTTGAAGTATATGAGAAACCATGAAGTCCAATTGAGGCCTTATAAGTCTAATTTCCTATGAGAAAACCAAAACCCTAATTGTAGGCCACCGCTTAGAATGAGGATCATTTGATCATTCTTGAGTAGTTTTGGACACTTAATAACCTTAGGAGCATGAGAAAGTCTTTTAAAATGAGAGGGTAAATTTTGGGGTATAACAGAAGCCGTGTGCGAAGAATCTGCGAGCCATAAACCTTTATGTTACTATGTCATGAATAAGGGAGTAGTGGAAGAACAATATGCGATGTTCGAAAATCCAACATCTTAGATGATCTACCACCTTATGCCTTTATTTATAAGGGCCAAAGTTGATGGTTTCCCTGTAAAAAAAGTATTTGTGGATGGTGGTGTTGTTGTGAACCTAATGCCACAATCATTGCTGAAAAAGATTGGCAAGTTTGACACTGACCTCAAACCACATAAATGGTCTTGTCGAATTATGAAGGTAATACAAGTCACATACTGGGTGTGATTCAAGTGTGTTTGTTAGTTGGTCAACTACAAGGAAAACATTGTTCATGGTGATTGAGTCTAAGGAAAAATATAATTTGTTGTTAGGGCCTGAATGGATATATGACATTGGAGCAATGCCTTCGACTCTACATCAACGTTTATCCATTTGGCATTAAGATGGGATTATGGATAACATTGAGGCAGACCATAATTATTTTACTGCTTATGTGAATGTGGTCAATAGGAAGAATTTTGACAACACGTTAGCTACTATACCTCCATGCGATGTAGAAGATGCAATGTTGGAATCGTATCTTGATATGATCAAGTTTCTAACCTTACACCCCACTCATGGTTTCATTTGGGACCAAGAAAAGTAGGAAACATATCCGGCTACAGAAGGGGAGTTTGAACCCATGGGGTGGGAAGAACAAACTCATGATTATGCCTGAGTCGAATGCCCTGGCAAGAATTTTGGCCTATGTGGCCGAAAATAGAATAAATTTGGCCTTAGAGGCTTAAGACGCTTTGAATACGGCGCCTGAAGCCATTATGGTGGAGAAGCTTGGAGAACCAAGCCAAACAACAACTTCAAAAATCCAAAGGCTTGAATGCATATATGAGGAAGAGCCTTTGGGGTTTGAGAAAGACCCAAGAGATAATATACTAAAGATGAAAGCACAAAATCCGTTGGAGGAAGTCGACTTGGGTGATGGCACAACTAAGAGAATTACATACATCAGCAACCAAGGTCGATAGCAACATGAAGAATCAAGTGGTCGATCTGCTTAAATAATTTAAATATTACTTTGCGTGTGTCACTCCCAGGATTTTCATCCAAGTACAAACGCGAAAGTGGCGCAGAACAGAGTCGCCAACAATGTGTATTTATCCCACAAGAGGGAAAGGAAACACTGCAATAAACTTGAGGGAAGGAAAAGCATGGTAATAATGACCAAGAGAAACAGGTAATGGATTCGGTTACGTGATGGGAAGGTGTTAGAACTCCACACGTCCATCGTACTCGATGGGATCCATGCTTGCTATATAATCTATGGGTGTAAATTCTAAAGCTCAAAGTTAAATGCATGCGAAGGAAAAAGAAAAGAAAATGTGGGGAAAAGAAAATAAATATTTACAAAGATATTCTCGATTAGGCCCCACAAAAACCTCTGCCTATGTATCCATTTTATGGAATCAGAGCAGCCAAAGTTCGGCTTAATAGTTTCGGTTTGTTTGTATTTTTTAGTTAATAAGACAAAACATCAAGCAAGATGGCAAAACATCAAAAACGATAAAACATCGGACAAGATAGCAACAGATCAACAATGATGACAAAACATCGGGTAAGATGACAAACCATCAACAACAATGACAAAACATCAATAATGGTAAAACACCACACCTAACAGTGATATTGACAATCAAAGTAGGATAGCAAACATAAGTGATGGAAAAGCATCGACACATGGATGAAAACACATCATGACAAAGATAGTAAAATATCACAGCAAAGATGGCAACACATTATGGTAAAGACGATAAGAGAATGTAGCATGGATGACAAAACATCACAACATGGAAGGCAGAGCATCACAACATGGACAACGAAACATCACAACATGGATGACAAAGCATCACAACATGGATAGCAAAACATCAAAACATGGATGGAAAAACATCAAAACATCGAGGGTAAAACATCGCAACAGAGATGATAAAACATCACACCTAACAATGATATCGAGAATCAAAGTAGGATAACAAACATACGCGATGACGAAACATCGGCGCAAGGATAGTAAAATATCATGGCAAGGTTGACAAAACATCACAACTTATATGATAAAACATCACACCTAACAATGATATTGAATATCAAAGTAGGATAACAAACATACGTGATGATGAAACATCGACACAAAGATGATAAAACATTATAACATGGATGATAAAATGACAACCTAACAAGGTCTAAAGCAAAGCCAACAGGCACAAAAACAAATAAGATTTGTTTGTATTTTTTACCTTAGAAAAGGATTTAAATTTTGTTAGAGTATTTTGAAGTTTGAAAGAAAAAGAAGGTTTTAATTTTAAATGCAACATGCAAAAGAGAAAGACAAAGACTAGGGGAGACTAGCAAAATAGCCCTATGGTTGTCATACAAGGATGGCCCTATGTCAAGGATGAAAGGGGGATATCTACCTAAGTGGACATACATGGATAAATATCATAATGTCTAGCTCGAGGACTAATCTTAAACGAGAAATCCTAAGGGAGCATGGTAAATATCTCATAAAAGAGACGCGAGAGTAGTCATACTATCATAAGAGAAAGTACGAGAATGGATGAAGAAACATCCAAAGGGAGATGGAAAAAACATCACAGATCATGTGACAAGAATCAAATAAACATATGGCAAAACATCTGAACAAACAAAAGCTCGAGCATCACTCAAATATCAAACACCTACAAGGCACATTCTATGTAGTAAAAGGGTAGGTTCCTCCATAGGCAAGCAACCAAGCACGATACCAAGGGTCAAGCCATAGCCAAGGGGAGAAAATCACCCAAGTCAACCAAGCCATAAAACTGTGAAAATATAATAGGTTCTTGACCACAATATCAATTAACAGGGCACGAAATATCAGGGGGAAAAAGATAACGTGTATGCATATACCGAGCATTAGTGTCGGTCAACACGAGCTAAAGAAGGTGTGGGGATCCGACTACAATATCCTTTTCCACTTTCCTTTTTTTGAGGACTTAGACTCGTCAGGATCTTTGGCACATGTTCAAAACTCGGAACTTGCAAAAAGTGAGCATAAGAACAACACAGATAGAAAACTGGCAGGGGTTGATTACTAACCCTTTCTACTTGCCTAATTTTGAGGACTTAGGAATGGTTTCCCTAAAAGCACATAAAACCATCATCCCGCTATGCAAGCACAAATGTAAACACACATGCAGAATACCTACTCTAAAGGTAGGATTTTATACAAGCACAATTAGCACACCGATAAAATTGCCTTAAACAGGTCTTTAAATAAACCAGGGAGACTCCTGACATATTTCCATAATGGAGGTCCCATCATGCAATGGAAAGCAATAAAATGCATAATTGGTAAAAAGGAAGTAGTGCAATACCATACAGATAATGATCTGTAGCAAGTAAGCAATAATATAAGAAACCCAGAAAACTTTGAGTAAGCTAGCATCAATAAAAAAATCAAGTCAGAAATCATGCCATCAGACATAAGCATCAAGGCTTCAAATGTGAAAATAAATCACAAGCGGTGTATAGCAGACACAACCACGTAAACTACAAGGAAATTCAAACAGAGAAAGGCACACAATAGTGCCAATATAATAGTCGTGTCCCACAAATAAAGTGGAACACGAAAAAATCAAGCCAATATTGAAAGCTTTCTCAGGGTACCGTGCACACTTAACAGATAAATTAGTAAAAACAAGGAAAAGTGATGAAACACTAAGGGATATATGACAATACATAAAAGCAATGATAAATGATGGAAACACATCAAGTAATGATGATAAAACATCCATGTAATTTGACAAAACACATAAGAGAGTAGATGGCAAAACATCTCATATGCAACAATATGGTGAAACACACAAGAGAGCAAAGATAAGCAATCAAAGAGGCATGAAATAAAAGCACATTAAGATAGTATTATGGTTCTGACTTAAACATATTATATACATAACAAAAAACAAACAATCCATATGAAACTCAATTGGAGACGAGAAACATGGTACAAACACCAAAATAGTCAAACTAGCAAACCATAACAATAGTGTAGTGAAGTGAACACAAATGTGTGATTAACTGTACATGTGTTAGTTGTGTCATGAGGGTTGAGGTCAGAAGAAACACTATATACAATGATTAAAAATAAAATCAGAAGCATCATTAAGAAGACGCACACAGAGCTAGTACAAAAAACTAGTTAAGATCTTGACCTAAAAGGCATTCAAAAGTCAAATGGAGCAAAGTTGAGACATAAATAAATTAGTGAGATGGTTGGAAGATGAAAAGACATAAAATTCAGTAGCTATCATATCAAGAACTCAATCATATCACATAATCAAACTCATAAGAGATTCCTAAACAAATCCTCACAAGAGAGCCCAAACATACAACCAAAGTGTGTGATGAAGTGAGTGCAAGTGTGTACTCAAGTGAACATGCATTAGAGTGTCACATAAGAGTGAATTAAGAGGTAAAACATAGCAATAGGACTCACACATGACCTCCAAATAGTCATCAAGCATCACCGTTACAAACAACACAAGAGTTAGTAAGAGAAGAGGTCTAATTTCTACCCTAACCTTAACCCTAAGAGGAGAGTAAAGGCAAACAAGGAAAAGATGAATATGAGACAAGGTCAAAGAGTGATAAACACCAAAGGTCCGTAGAAAGACCTACACAAATAAAATTCAAATACATCTCAAACACAAGATAAAGATTGTACCCAAAAGCACACAAAGGTAGTGATCAAAAGAGACAAACACTTAGCATGTTCAAGTTGGAAAGGTAAAGATCAAATAACATGGTATTAATTGGATAATTAAGACATGTTTGACTTGTGCTATAAGTTAACTCATCATTAATTCATGAGCAACCTAAAGTGAATATGAAACTTCAAACACAAAGCAAAGTCACATGACTTGATAGTCAACATCACAAAAGAAGGTTATATTTGTATAATACCAAAGAAAAATGTTAGAGATCAAATGAGATGAATAAGAGTGTTGCTTACAGGTTATAGAGAAGTGGAATGGTCCATCCTAAAGCATCTATCATGAACCAAAAGCTTTGATCATTGCTTATTGAAGAAACAAGCTCAAGTGTCATGACAACATATTAAAAGTATAGTCTCAAGTGCATAAAAGCAAGGACAATCTAATTAGATCAAAATTAAGATTCTTAGATATTATGGTTAGATTCCAACATCAAGTGATATTAATGAGACAAATAACAAAAGCTCATAGGGTGACCATTAGAAAATGGCACTCAAAACACCAACAAAGTGGCCAATGTAGCTTCTAACATGAGACCAAAATGATATGACAATGAAGTGTCACTCAAGGGTTCATGTAAGAAGAAGTATAAAATATGAGAATAGATGCATGAAAACAAGATTCAAACATCAAATATTGGACATGAAAGTCCTCAAACAAATACAAATACCAACTGGGTCAAAACTAGAGGACTATTGCTCCCTTCTTGTCACCTTATTGAATTAGTAATGAAATTCTAATCAAGGATCAAAAGAGATTTGAAATAATAGAAATAAAACCTTGAGAGGTCAGAATCACATAGGATTCAAATCATAATGGAGTCAAATGGTACACAAAAGGTGGTGCACAAAAGCTACTCCTAAACCATGGTCACAAGTGATTACTAAACAAAATTGACAAAAATAAGAAATTTATGAGAGCTTGAATGGTTCAATGATAAACTAAAGTATATATACCAGTAGTGAGGATGATAAAAAGAAAAGTATTTGATCCGTCATGAGTTTCACAAGTGTATTCCCTTTACTTCTAATTCAAACAAGCATCAAAGCATACATGAGAAAGATTCTTGAGCCAAAAATAGAAACAAAGCTTGTAAAATAAAGACAAAATTATTTCAAGATTTATAAAACATTAATAGGTCATAAACAATAATCTAAAGACAAAATTAGTAGAACTCGAGTTGAAAACAAGATCATACAAGTTAGACTAGCCTAGATAAGCCTCTAATTGTGAATCCTAGCTTAATTAATTAGGGAAAAATAGTTATAGGCACAATAAAATTATGAAAAATTACACACAACTTGATGAAGTCAGTAGTGTCAAGTTATAAAAAGCTTGGTTCCCAAATATGCACTAAAGCACCCAAATGAAAATCAAATTTTTGAGGCAAAGCTCAAACACTAAGTTCACAAACTTAAATCAAACAAAAATAGAAATAAGATTCTAAAAATCAAGTGAAAATAATTCAAAGTACTAAAGACTTATAAAAGTTATAATCAATCAATTTGGATCCTTGAATGTTTAAGGAAAAGTAAAAATAAAATTCATCTTTCACAACTAGTTGAGATAAAGCTTAAACTAGACACATTTAACAAAATATTTTTGATAAAAATTGAAGTTTAAAGGATAAATTCAAACAAAATTTATTTCCAGAGAACTAACACACTCAAGAATCTCAATCAAAATCTATTTTCCATTTACAAGTTTTTAGAATTAGCAAATTAAATAAAACTTGTGGTGTAAGCAACAAAATTAAACAAAATAATATTTAGTTCTCTTCAATTTTTGAAATCAGTGGCAAAAAATGATAAAAACTCACAAACAAAGCCTTAAAATCAAGATAAAATCATAAGAATACTAGAAAGTATTTTTTTGAATTTTTAGACTTAAGGAAAATAGTGAAATAAATCAAAATGCAAAAATCATGATTAAAAACACTAATTAAATGCCACAAAATTCTTAATTGGTCAAAAATACAAAAATTATGAAATAAAATTCAGAAATACAAAATATACTATTAATATAGCTTAAAATATTTTTTGTGGAATTTTTGATATGCTAAAACTATATTAAGAAAAATGCACAAAACAATTAAAATTCAAATAATCAAAAGATCAATTACACCTATTTTTTCAAAGAAGCGCTACAAAAAGCTTTGTCAACATAAATTCAACTGCATCTTCTCCAGCTAAGCCCTAACAGGTCAGTTTTCAACCAAACTTCATATCCTTCGTTCTAACTCAATCTTCAATCATTTTCAGTGATTCAAATCACAAATTAAAGTTCAAACTATCAACTACATCATGCTTTTCACAAAAATTCAGAACCATCAATCATAGAAGTAGAAAGCAGAGCAATAATCTCATGAAAATACAAAAACACGAACAAGTCCAGAAGCTCAAAAGACGAACCACACTTCAAATCAGAGCAAACTTATACATATGATGTAAGATCTCTCTAGCTATGAACGTGATTACATGCTTAGAATTAAAGGAAACAAGCTAGGGAATGCAGAATTTGGATCTGAAAATACCTTTCGAATTGAGAAATAACTCACTCAATGGCTCTGAAATGATGTGAATCCCTGAGAATATTCACTCTAAGACTTCACTGAAGTAGAATTGAAGAAGAAGCAAGCTCTAGAATGAGAGAAATGATGAATTCAAAGCGCATTTTCTTGAGAGAGGGAGAGAACTCAGATCTGGATTTTGAGCAAATAAAGCCTCTACAGCATAATATGAGGGTGTTGTGGTTATATAGATAGTGAAGAGCAAGGGTATGATGGTCTTTAGAGGCTAACAAAACTGTTGGAAGCAAATTGTATAAAATCAAAAGAAAAAAATGAGAGAGTGAGGTGGTGTGATGCATTTTGTTTGAGCTCAAGCTTTCTCTTGTGTCATTTTTGTGAGCTCAACAAGGGTGTGAGGTGAGTGGAAATGAGAAATAATTATGAGGTGTCCTCTATTGCACATGGGGTGAGGTTTTTGAAATGAGATATTTTGCTAAAAATATAAAAATTAGATGGGGGAGTACAATGCATAATGTGTGACTATTAGGCAAAGATAATGAGTATTATTTCGCGCTAATCACATGCCAACATGATCTGTAACATTCCCACAACAAAATATGCAAAATTCTATAAAAATGGCTATGGCACTGCATCACATTGATCAATTCACTTTCTCATTCAAAATCTCAAAACCTACTCGTGTGTTTTAAATGTATAAAGGGCCTTTCAAAAGCTTACCTCATGTAGATAATAATGGTGCTTTGAATTTATCAATTTAGAGTTGAAATGATGGAGATATGATAGAGAAAAGTTGAGAAAAAGTGAGACTTGGTAAGGAAGATTGCACGTACGTGCATGGCCTGCATGGAGGGCATGGCATCAGGTGTAAGCAAGCATCCCCATGGATTCGTATCTTGATGGGTCGTTGCCTAATTTGAGTGATTCCAAGCTTCTTAGAAAGATCTCATGGCAATCTACAAAATTCTCCAATTAGATTTTCAAATTGATGATTAAATTGGAAGAAATAAGCTTACACATTTGGCACACCATGTGTTTGATTAAAATACATGCATGACTTGCCAATGAGAAGCCAACTTGACATCTCTTGTGGCCAGAACTTCCAACTTAATTTTCTCTTAAATGGTTCACTTTTGAGCTTTCCACACACATTGACAATATTTTAGGATTTCTCAAGAGCTTTCTGAATATGTATGGTTTGTATCAATTGGATAAAAAATGAGAAAGTTACAGATGTCCAAAGTTCAGTACTATAGGGACTTCAGAACTTAGAAAAATTTCTAAGTATCCAAGTGACTTCTTGAGAAAGTTATCTCCAATTTGACCTCTTCTATTGATCTTATGCCACCGGTGATCATGAAGTATGAAAATAGGATATTTGAATTGATGGTTGACCAAAAGTCCACTTGGTCAACTTTGACCTTGATTGACTTTTGGTCAAAATGACTATTTTGCCCCTTTTGATCAATTGAACCTCTTCCATTCAAATTGATGGACAATCTTCCAATTATAGATGCTAAATATCATATAGGAACACATGGAATCAAATTTTAATAAAAAAGTTAAAGAACTCCTAATTAAATCCAAAACCCTAATTTTACACCTTGTGTTAGGAGAATGATGATCAAGCTTCAAAAACCCTAGTCCATCTAGATCTCTTGAGCAATTCTTTGAAAAAATATGCCTCAAATGATAATAAGAAGAGGATTCTTCAATAAATTGGCTTAGAAAAGCTTTAAATCACACAATAGGTCAAAACCTTAATTTCATCAGATGAAGGCGGTAGATGAATTTCTCTTCAAATCTTTGCAAAACTTAAACTGTTGATAAACCAATGAGACAAGTGAGATGTCTTGAGATATGAGATATCTTTAGGACTTGAAAGATCCAGAGATTAAGATAATGAGGCTCTCCTTGAGCATTTAGTTAATACAATCAACTTCCAAAGTTTGAGGAAGATTTGATAACCAAAGTACTTTGATCCCATCACAATGAATGAATGAAATGCAACATGATGATTATGATGAAACATAAGCCTAAATCAAGAGGGTAAATTTTAGGGTGCAACAGCATGGGATTACAATAAAATGCTTGTTTGAGCTGGGAGATGTTGGAAATCAAACTACCTATAAATCCAGGCAAACGACAAGTCAAACAAATGCCAAGGAAGTTTGCACCAGAAGTGTTATCAAAAATAAAAACAGAGATCAAACATTTTTTGAAGAGCAAATTCATCAGGACAAAAAGGTATGTTGAGTGGTTAGCTAATATAGTACATGTTATAAAGAAAAATGGAACGCTAAGAATTTTCATATATTTTAGGGATTTGAATAAAGCTACTCCAAAGAACGAATATCCAATGCCTTTGGAAGAAATGTTGGTCGATTCAGCTGCAGGGAATGAATATTTAAGTCTTTTTGATGGATACTCAGGCTAAAATAAAATTTTTATTGCTGAAGAGGATACTCATAAAATTGTGTTTCGATGCCCTGGGGCGCTAGGCACATTCATGAGTGGGTAGTTATGCCCTTTGGGTTGAAAATCACTGGGGCTACTTATCAAAGAGCAATGAACTTAATGTTTCATGATTTCATAAACACATTCATGAAAGTGTACATTGATGACATTATAGTCAAATCACCCCCAGGGGCTGGTGATTTAGACCACCTTCGATAGTCTTTTATTAGAATGAGGGAATATGGATTAAAAATGAATCCATTCAAATATACCTTTTGTGTTTGTTCACGAGATTTTCTAGGTTTTGTGGTACATAAGAAAGGTATAGAAATCAACCAGAACAAAACCAAGGCGATTTTGAGTACAAAAGCGCCAACAACAAAGAAAGAGCTCCAATCTTTGTTGGGGAAGTTTAATTTCCTAAGACGATTCATGTCAAACATGAGTGGGAAAACTCTTGTGTTTTCTCCTTTGTTAAAAATGGGCAAGGAGTATGAGGTTAAGTGGAAAAAAGACCACCAAGAGGCATTAGATCTTTTGAAAGACTACTTTGTGAAGCCTCCAATGTTAGCACCCCCAAATAGAAACAAAGGCATGAAGTTATACATTGCAGCGTCAGAGTCGAGACTGGGAAGCATGTTAGCCCAGGAAGATAAGAATGGAGTCGAATGAGCCATTTATACCTCAGTCTAGTGTTAAATGATGATGAGACTAGATATAATGCAATTGAAAAACTATGTTTATGTTTATATTTCTCATGTACTAAACTTAAGAATTATATAAAACCAGTCGAAGTTTCTGACTATTCTCATTTTGACGGCATTAAGCATATGTTATCTAAACCTATTCTGCACAGTCGAATTGGTAAATGGGCATTAACATTAAATGAATACTCCTTAACATATGTTCCTTTAAAATAAGTCAAAGGGCAAATTATTGCAGCCTTAATAGTTGATCATTCAGTGGTCGACATCAATGAATCCTATGTGGGTACTAAGTCTTGGCAATTTTATTTTGATGGTTCTAAACATAAACAGGGAACTGGGGTAGGTATTTTTCTCTTATCACCAGATGGAGTTCCAACCAGATTTTGTTATAAGATTAGGGGTGAATGCTCTAATAATGAGGCTGAATATAAAGCTTTAATAATTGGACTTCAGATTATGTTGGATGTGGGAATCAAAGACGTTGACAAAAAGGGGATTCTGAGTTAGTGGTGAAACAGTTGACTAGAGAATACAAATGCATTAAGGATCATTTGGTAATGTATGTTGCTAAAGTGTTGTCATTGCTTCATAAATTTGATAGCATGTCGATTAGTCATGTGAGGCGTATTGATAATCAAGAGGCAAACGACATGGCCCAATTAGCGTCTGGATATAAAATACCCAAAGAGAGAATATACAAATTCATTAAGGTAAAAGATAAATTTGAGAACACGCCAGTGACAAAGACTTGGGGGGAAGATCTTTTAGTGGTCCCTGATTTCCTGAATTATTATTATTTTGTAAATTTTGAAGTGGTAGAAGAAGTTTTTGCCATTAACGCGTTAGCTGAGAACGACTGGAGGAAACCTATAGTCAACTACTTAAAAAATATAGTTGGATCAACAGAGGGCAAAGTTATTATAGGGCGTTAAGTTATAGAATAATGGGAAATGAATTATTCAGTAAAACGCCTAAAGGGGTTTTGTTAAAATGCTTGGCAGAAAATGAAGCATATTTGGAAACATCTAAAGTACACAGTGTAGCTTGTGGTGCACATCAAGCATGAAAAAAATGAAATGGTTGTTGTGTCGAATAGGAGTATATTGGCCAACCATGTTAAATAATTTCATTGAGTTTTCCAAAAGCTACCAAGAATGCCAAAAACATCTAGGAATTTAACATGTACCATCTAGAAAATTGCATTGCGTTATCAAACCTTGGCCTTTCAGAGGATGGGCTTTGGATATTATAGGAGAAATTAAACTCGCTTCGTCGAAAGGACATATGTACATCTTGGTGGGTATTGATTATTATTCAAAATGGGTAGAGGCATTTGATTTGGTTAAAGTGGATCAAGAGGAAGTAATGGCCTTTATGCAGGGTTAAATCATACATAGTATTGGAATACCATAAACTATAACAACTGACCAAGGAATAATGTTTATAGGGAGAAACGTAACAGAGTTCACTGCAGAGATGGGGTTCAAATTGTTAACATCAACACCATATTACACCCAGCAAACAGGCAAGTCGAAGCAACAAATAAAGTTATTATAAGCTTGATTAAAAAAATATTGGTCAAAAGCCTAGAAACTGGCATACAACTCTGGGCCAAGCATTGTGGGCATGTCGAAACTCACCGAAGGAGTCGACTAACACAACACCTTTCAACTTAGTTTATGGACACGAAGCAGTGTTACCTTTAGAGATTCACCTATAATCAGTAAGAGTGCAAAGGCAATGAGATATTTCTACTGAGTACTATTGGGGAATGATGTATGATGCATTGGTAGATGTTGAAGAACATAGATTGGCAGCATTAGATACTTTTCTCAGGAAAAAAGAGCTGTTAGAAAGGGCCTATAATAAAAGGGTAAATGCAAAAGCGTTTGTTTCTTGAGATGTGGTTTGGAAATTGATTTTGCTAATGGACAGAAGGGATAGAGTCCTGGTAAAATGGTCACCAAATTGGGAGGGACCATTTTAAATATTACAAGTTTTTTCCAATAATGCTTATGAGATTGAAGAGCTTACACCATAAGGTCAAATATTACGAGTAAATGGAAAATACTTAAAGAGGTATAAGCTTATGTGGCAAGAAATGGTAATAATAAAAATTGAAATTGATTACATAACGAAGAGGTCATGAAGAGGCCTAAATTACAAAAAAAAACATTAAGAAATTAAGCTCAAAAGACAAGCAAACTAAAATGGCACAAAGTTCTTGAGATTCACATAACGTTCTTGAGTGACCGCCAAATGAGCATTAGTTAATGAAATGGATGAGTCGAGTTTGGCCAGTTCAACATCCAGTGCATCGACACGCTCTAGATGAGTGACCCTAACAAGAGCTTCATCATTCAATGCATTTTCAGCCCTGCTAAACCCAACAGCTTGCAGAGTTTTTGCCTCATTAATATGTCCCTCTAATCCTTCAATTTGTTTTTTCAGCACCTCAATCTATTGTCACCATTGGGAAATATTGGTGGCCCTAGTAGGGAAGTTTGATTTTACTTTATCAAGAGATTTCTGAAATTTCTCACTAGTGCCCATAGAAGAAATTGCAAAGGCTAGTTCAACAGTGTGCTCTTTCTCCTTAGGAAGACGTTTCTTTTGGAATTCGTTCTTTTGCACCATGTCGATCAAAAGTTAGTCAAGGAAGGTGGACACCTCATCCACAAATTTGACCATAAAAGAAAGAGCGACATGAACATCAACCTTCTTCAATAAATCCTTAATTTTGGCACTGTGATACGGTGGCCAGAACCGGACTGTTTTAGGAAAATGATGGTTTGTGTTTTGCGTTTATGTTTGCAAAATGTCGCGGTAAGCAAGAGTCGCCATGGACTTTTATTTTATCCAACTGGAAAGGAAAAAAGCACAGAAAAATTCCCTTTTTCGAGATTTTTAGTACGGGGGGTAGATTATAGAAAGGGAAGGTATTAGCACCCTTTCTATCCGTGGTTTTCCACAGGCTCTAAGGTACATGCTCATCATTTTCAAAATTGCTTGTGTGTGTTTAATTTGAAAAAAAGTTTTTGACTTCGATTTAACTCTTGCTTCTGTCTTCAAGAGTGTTACAAAGTGTTTTTTGAAAGCTTTGTTTGAAAAGAGTGTAAGTGTGGGAAAAAATTTATTAGGATTAAGAACGTACTTAAGAACTAATCTACCTACTCAAAAAAAAGAATTGTTCTATGTTTATTTCCTTTGGACAGTGCTATCCCACTATTAGTGAGTAGGTAGCACCGTCGTTGGAGTTTTGAGGGTCAATTCGAAAGACACGTACGGTCACTAAAGAAATGTTAGGACTTCTTAGTAGTAACCCTAATGTCTTAGATCAATTATTCGAGGCAACAATATCTGAGGCAACCATTCTGAGGCAACTTTTCTGAACGGGACTTTGATCTTTGTTTAGACAAGAGAGCGACCACTAAAGCATCCTATACTTAATGACCGTTTACCGAAGGCAACCGAAGTGGGAGTATACCCTAGGAGTACGCATGTGTCAGTGATTCAATTTCAAGTTTATTATCTTTGCATATTTAGGGTTTGCTAACTGTTTTAAAGTTAATCATACATTCTTGTCATGCATCCATATTATTCATACATCTAACAGTTAATATTTTCCATAATTTAAAGTGCGGAAAGTAAAGCTACGCTATTACAAGGCTTCGGGTATTTACATAGCCAAAAACAAACCCTTAAAAAACGATAAATGAAAGTAAAAGGTCCTAATTAATCTATTACAACTGTGAGCAATTACATCAATATGGTAAAAATAATAATAAAGCGCGAGCGAGGAAATTAAGAACGATAAGAAATTAGGGTTTTGACCCCTTCTAACCTAATTGGAAGAAAAAATTGTTTTTGTTGTTTTTAATTATTTTTTAAGAAAAAGAATATGGTTTTTTAAAATTAAATACAAAATTAATTAAAGAAAATAATTAAATTTAACCTATTTTTTGCTTTTGGTTATTTTAAGAAAAAAGAAAATATAATTTAAGTTAAGCTAAAACCCTAATTGTTCTACTTAATTTTAATTTATTATACAAAAAGGAATTAAAGTTACCTAAAATTAAATAACCTAATTCAATTAATTTTTGTATAAAAAATAAATAACCTAAATCTAATTGGGTGAAAAATATTATTTTTATGATTTTTTGATAAAAGAAAAATTAAGTTGTTAGTAAAAATATTTAAATAAATAAATTAATTAAGAAAAGTATAAAAAAATAAAAGAGAGGAAATTTGGGCCTGGTTGTGAGAAATTGTGAGGTGTAGATAGCAATTCTGGCCCAAGAAGCAATTGATCCATGTTGACTTGCTGGATCCCCTTCCATGCGTTGACTAGGTTACATGATAGGTCCCTCAATGATGGCCTTCAGATCTGGATGGTTGGTGATCTGATGGTTAGGAGATGATGCCCCATGGTGGCCTTCATGCCTTATGGAACATGGGATCTGTAGAGAAAATTCAAGAGAAATGCAAATGTTGGAGGCAGGGGTCGAACCCCTGACCTCAAGCCCTCCAATGCCTTAGCGCTTACCTGGCCACCACTTGGCCATTTGGTTCAATTGGTTATTAAATGAAACAAAAATAATAAAATGAATAAACGACGCTAGCTGTAAAACACGCGAGAATTCAAATGCGCGAATGAGATGGAGCCACGTATGTCATCTTCTTCCTCTCTCCATTGGTAAAAGTCACAGACTTTTACCTACAGACATATGTCCATAGCTACAGATCCTACAATTCTCAAAATCCAACACAAGCAAGATAAATAAAATCTAAGGCCATGAATCAACTCATTTGGACCTTATGAGCATGATAGTTCCCCTTTCATTGCCCAATTTCACCTGTACACAAAGATCCCAAATCGAACCAACAAAACCTAGCTTAGGTGAATCTTGATACAGTCCACAAAAACGAAATTAAATGGTATAGATAGCTTGCAAATGTGATAATGAACAAGAATATACTATTAAAACATGATTAATGTGCAAGAATAACAAGATTCAGTTTTGGAAATCTAGGCAAACCGTGGGAGTCGTGGGTATGAATTTTGGGCACTAGCACGCATGTTCTTGATTGGTACAGCTTGCTTGTACTCCCAGGAAGTGAATGAGATGGTCAGGAAGCCCTGGAATCTCCTGGAACTATAAATTCGACTCATCACTTTTTGTGTTTTTTTCAAGTTTGTTCTGACTTCTTACCCCTCTCTAACCTTCTTCTCTAGGTCTGCAATTGTTCAATATATATCAATGATTGAATTAGGGTTGCAAACATGATCTCAATCTTCCTCCATTATAGCTTTTGATTTGGTTTTGATTCACTTGAAGATACTTCTAAAAATAGGCCAAACTCAATCTTTTTGTGCACACCAAGGCTTTGCACGAATTCAATCTTTTGCCAACTGGATATAAAACCTGAAACATGCACAATATCTCGAGGTTTCAATGTTTTAGATTTTTTCATGATTTGTTTTGATTAAAATTGATTTAATTAAAATCCAAATCAAAATAAATAATAAAAACAAGATAAAGACAAGTGGCAAGAGGTAGGGCTCGTGGACCATGCTACCAACTCAAAACAAGTGCAAAAAGTTAGGCCCATTTAGCAAAAATTGCAATTTTAGGCATAGTTGACTTTTGACAATTTTGCAAAAAGGGTCAACTTCACCAATGCATAACTTCCTGAATTTTGACTCTTTGAAGGTGTTATTGGACTTTTTAGAAAGCTTGAGATGTCCTCTAAGAAACCATTTTGGTCTCATCTTAATTTGGTATTCCATGCTCATGTATGAAGCTTTGACAAAAAAGATGTTTTTGTTGACTTTTTAAAATGACCTATAATGTAAAAATTCATAACTTCTTGTAAGTTCATATTTTGAACTTGGGAGATGAATATGGATTGTAGATAATTGCATCCTCTTCAAAATGAGCTTTGGATGGGTCATTTCTCATAAAGTATGAGAACGTTATGCTTGGTCAAAGTTGAGTTGACTTTTCCTACAAAACCCTAATTTAGCAACTTTTGAGTTTTGATGAATTGTGAGCAATACTTGATGAATCATGATCAAACCTTGATCAAATGATGAATGGTACTTAAAAATGAGGATGTTGACCAAAAATCTTGAAGTTTGACTGTGTGTGGGCCACAATTAACTTTTTCCCTAGCACAATCGATTTTCAGACCTTTGAGCAATTGACTGAGCAAACTTCCTATGCAAGGCTTGAAACTCTACATGGATGATCTTGAGAACATATTAAGGCAAGGGTGAGAATTTGGGATCCCTTGGACTCAAATATCTTGATGCAACATGAAACCCTAATTTGAGGAAGACTGTTTTAGGAGAGAGCTTGTCTGGTCAACCCTTGGACTTCCTTGAGCAACTTGAGGGTCTCTCTTGAAATGTTT
This sequence comes from Vicia faba, assembly GCA_948472305.1. Taxonomy (NCBI): domain Eukaryota; kingdom Viridiplantae; phylum Streptophyta; class Magnoliopsida; order Fabales; family Fabaceae; genus Vicia; species Vicia faba. The sequence goes on along the minus strand of OX451735.1, from coordinate 678,942,713 downwards.
TGAGAAATATGGGAGGGCAAATTTTTGGGGTACAACATCTGCCCCTGTTCAATCTTCTTAAACCTGAGGATGTAGATTGGCTTTTCTGCCTTTCGTGATCCGAAGGTGGAAGATGATTGAATACTAGAGTGCCCAGAAATTTGCACTTGCATGAAGTAGTATTTGTCTTGTGATGTCAAGAATGGGCTTACAGATGCCATTTGGAAATGAATGATAGGGGATGGGCTTAAAGATGCCATCAGAAGGAGTGTCGATCGCATAAGAGATTCCTTAGCGAGAGCTTGTATACCTGTTGTTGAGGAAGATTCCGTTGGGGAGTGTTGATCTTTGTCTTGGGAGAAATAGAATTTTAGGAGCTTCGGTCGCCCGTTATTCTACTGGGGAATCGTCTCTTAGTTGAAGAGGTGAAAATGAACTACTATCTGGTCGTGATCCAGGCTTCATAGTGATAAGACCGACTGTTATCTGGTCATAATCCAGGCTTTACAGTGACTTACTGGGGAGATGAGATTAAACTTGCTATCCGATCGTAATCTAGGCTTCGCAATTTCTCAATTCTTATCTGGTCATAATCCAGGCTTCAGAAGGAATTCAGTTGTTATCCCGTCACATCCGGGCTTCAATTTGAATTAGGGCATACTAATATCTGGTCGACTCCGGGCTTCTTAGTAATTGTCCAGGTAGACTTGCTATTTGGTCGAAATCCAAGCTTCACAGTGTCTTGTACCGCTATCTGGTCGTAATCCAGGCTTCACGATGTTTCATACCATTATCTGGTTGAACCCAGGCTTCATGGTGTCCTGTACTGCTATCTGGTCGTAATCCAGGCTTCACAATACCTCACTTCTTATCTGGTCGTAATCCAGGCTTCAGAAGAAATCAAATGGTTATCCGGTTGCCTCCGGGCTTCTCTTTGACTGTTGGGCCTACTAATATTTGGTCGAATCTGGGCTTTATTGTAATTGGCTGGGTGAACTGCTATTTGGTCATAATCCAAGCTTCGCAGTGTCCCTCACTGTTATCTGGTTGTTACCCAGGCTTTAGTGTCTTTTACCTCTATTTGGTCGTAATCCAGGCTTCGCATTGTCTCATACCATTATCTGGTCGAATCCAGACTTCATGGTGTTCGGAGAAATCAAGATACTATCCGGTTGAATCTGGGCTTCATAACTTGTATTAAAGATATACCACTATCTAGTCGTAATCCAGGCTTCGTGGCGTCTTTGGTTGCTATCTGGTTGTAATCCAGGCTTCACAACGTCTTCTACCATTACCTGGTCGTAATCCAGACTTCATGGTACTTGCTGAGCTGCTATCCGATCGTAATCCGGGCTTCACGGCTTGTGTTTATGATATACCATTATCTGGTCATAATCCAGGCTTCATGGCGTCTCGTATTGCTATCTGGTTGTAACTCAGGCTTCACAATAACTTGTTGGGGATTAAGCTATTATCTGGTCGAATCCGGGCTTCATAGCTTGCTTTTAAGAGATACCACTATCTGGTTGTAATCCAGGCTTCACGGTAGTCTGATACTGTTATCTGGTTATTCTCCGGGCTTCACAATATGATGGAGTAATCAAGATACTATCCGGTCGTACCCGGGCTTCATAGATTGAATTTTATGAGAATTTGATTGTATCTTTCCTGAAAGGTAAAGGTTAGCTGTATGTAATGCATGATATGTATCAGGCAATGATGTTCTCAAAATAAATGAGATTGTGTTGTATGATGCGTATTCACATGTCATGATGTATGGACATGTAATGTTTTTATGATATTCTCTAGTTGGGAAAATAAATCCTAGATGGCTGCTGGAGAGTAAAACGAGTTTCGTTCGCTGAGGATAACGATCTAAGATGATTGGGAAAATAACCCTGCTGGGGAATACGATGGTGAGAGAATGACTCTGTGGGGAAGAGATACTCTGCTAGAAGATTCGTTGATTTGGAGCAATAACCTCGGCTTGTGGATGAATTACCGTTATTGGCGATGATAAACTATGTCGGGGATAAAGTTTCTGTTTGTGAAAGAAATAAACTCCACTGGGGATGGTCTTCCATCGTTGGTGATAGATAAACTCTGCTTAGGGAGAGTCTTACTGATTCATTTGAGATTGTGAATCTCAGCTGGGGAGAATTAACACCACTGTCCTTTTCTTACTCTGTGGGGAGTGTATGCATTTTCAGTCATATTCTTCAGCTAGGTCTATCCCTGTACCTAGTGAATAGAGCAACTGTAAGGTCTGGACATTTCTTATTTGCCCCTGTTTCTGATATTACGAGTAATCGTCTTTTATTTCGCACGTAAATATTTATGAGCAGCAATTATTGTCAAATGCATATATCAAAAATGAACATTGGACGTTATTGCAAAACAAAATAGAAAAAGGAAAATAATTTGAAATTTCTTTGTGAAAATGAATTGTATTGATTTTGAAGTTGGCCTACAATAGGCGTTTTTGTACAAGAGGCTGACGTCCTAGTGAGAGAACGCCGCCGAAAGATAGATTATATAATTTGTGAAAAACAAAGAAAAACAGCCATGTGAACAATCCCACTGGGTTCCAACTCTGTTATTGCCTTTATGTCTTTGAGCGTCTCATCACTTTGCTACTTGGTTGAAGGTAGATCAGATTGATTGGCGTCGTCCGAGCTTGATAGTCGATACCGAAGTCTGGTTGCAAGATGATCCAATGAGACATAGTGTTACGCTTTGATCCCTAATTTTTTCCTAGATCGCCCTTTCAGGTTTTCAGTCCACCGGGATACCCTTTTTTCCCAAGCCGCCTTTTCAGGTTTTCGACTTGCCGGGTGTACAGTTTTTTTATTTTCATCCCTTACTTTTGCACGAACCCTTTTGGTTCACCGGGAAGCCCTTATTTTTTCCTAGGCCAGTCGACCTAGCAGGTCTTTGATTATGCGTAGTATTTTTTCACTATGTCTGCATTGACGGGGTGAGGAAGGTCGTCACCATCCATGGTGGTTAGAATCATAGATCCTCCCGATAAAATGTTCTTAACCACAAATGGCCCTTTGTAAGTGGGGGTCCATTTGCCCCTGAGATCACCTTGCGGTAGTATGATGCATTTGATCACCAAATCCCCAACTTGATACTCTTATCGTCTAACTTTCTTGTTAAATGCCTTGATCATTCGCTTTTGGTATGTCTGACCATGACAAATATAAGTCTCTTCTCGTCGATTAAATTCAGCCGATCAAGCCGGGTATGAATCCAATCGTCCTCACTCAAACCGGCATCCTTCATAATCCGAAGAGAGGGTATCTGAACTTCAATGGGCAAGACTGCCTCCATACCATATACCAAGGAATAGGGTGTTGCCCATGTTGACGTCCGCGCTGAGGTACGGTACCCATGAAGAGCGAATGGTAACATCTCGTGCCAGTCTTTGTATGTCACCGTCATCTTCTGCACAATCTTCTTGATGTTCTTATTATCCGCTTCAACAGCCTCATTCATCTTCGGCCGGTAAGGAGAAGAGTTATGATGTTGTATCTTGAACTGCTTGCAGAGCTCGGTGATCATTGTATTATTGAGATTTGTACCATTGTCCGTAATGATCCTCTCTGGTATACCGTATCGACAGATCAAGTTGTGTCGGATGAACCGCGCCACGACGTTCTTGGTCACTGTAGCAAAAGACGCTGCCTCAACCCACTTCGTGAAATAGTCAATTGCTACCAGAATGAAACGATGCCCGTTGGACGCAGTAGGTCTGATCTCACCAATCATGTCGATGCCCCACATTGCAAAGGGCCAAGGTGCCGTCAAGACATTCAGAGGAACTGGAGGTATGTGCACCTTATCAGCATAGACTTGGAACTTATGACAAGTTCGAGAATGCTGGTAACAATCGGCTTCTATAGTAGACCAATAATATCATTCTCGTAGGATTTTCTTTGCCATGGTATGTCCACTGGAATGAGTTCCGAAAGTACCTTCATGTAACTCTGCCATAAGCCTTTCTGCCTCGCTCTTGTCCACACATCGCAGTAAGGTTGAGTCATGGTTACGCTTGTAAAGGATACCATTACTGATGAAGAACTTCACAGCGCACCTCCTCATAAACTTCTTATCATTAACAGATGCACCCTCGGGGTACTCTTGAGCCTCAAGATACCTTTTTACCTCGTGAAACTAGGGTTTATCTGCTACCTCTTCAGTCTCGATGTCACACCAATATGCGGGTTCGTCCAACCTCTCAATGGTAATATGGGGAGCCTCATTGTCCCACCTGACCTTGAACATAGAAGACATCGTAGCTAGCGCGTCCGCCAACTGATTCTCCTCTCTTGGGAAATGTTCAAAGGTTATCTCCTCTAAGTGTGGGAGAAACGTCAGTACATACTCTTTGTAAGGAATGAGATTTGGGTGTTTTGTATCCCACTCGCCTTTGATCTGACTGATCACTAGAGCGGAATCTCCGAATACACTCAAGAACTTAATCCTCAGGTCAATAGCTGCTCGAAGACCCATGATGCATGCTTCATACTCCACCATATTGTTAGTGCAGTTAAAACATAATCGGGCGGTGAATGGAGTATGACAGCCTTCAGGAGATATAATCACGGCGCCAATTCCATTACCTAACGCATTTGAGGCTCCGTCAAAATACATAGACCATCGGGATCCTTCCTCAGGTCCTTCATCCGGTCTAGGTTTCTCACAATCAGTCACCAACATGATGCTCTCATCCAAAAACTCGAAATTCATAGACTGGTAATCATCCACTGCCTGATGCGCCAAATGATCTGCCAACACACTCCCCTTGATTGCCTTTTGGGTTGTGTACTGGATGTCATACTCGGTTAATATCATTTGCCATCTTGCTATTCTTCTGGACAAGGCAGGCTTCTCGAAGATATACTTGATTGGGTCCATTTTTGATATCAATAGGGTAGTGTGAGTCAGCATATACTGTCTCAGCCGACGAGCAGCCCATGCCAAAGTGAAGAAAGTTTTCTCAAGCAATGAGTATCGGGTCTCACAGTCAGTAAACTTTTTGCTAAGGTAGTAAATAGCGTGCTCTTTTCGGCCAGACTCGTCATGCTGTCCCAGCACGCACCCCATTGAATTGTCCAGTACTGTCAAGTATAAGATCAAAGGTCTTCCTTCAACTGGAGGCATCATAATAGGTGGCTCTTGGAGGTATTCCTTGATCCTTTTGAAAGCGGCCTGACATTCATCATTCCATTTTACCACTTAATATTTCTTCAGCAGCTTGAAGATTGGTTTATAAGTAGTTGTCAGATGTGAAATGAATTGGGCAATGTAATTCAACCGTCCCAAAAAGTCTCTGAGTTCCTTTTCCGTTTGGGGAGCTGGAATTTCCTGTATAGCCTTCACCTTTGCAGGATCAACTTGAATACCTTTATCACTAACAACGAAACCCAGCAACTTACCAGACCTTACCCCGAAGGTGCATTTGTTCGGGTTTAACCTCAGCTTGTACATCTTCAACCGATCAAACAACTTCTGAAGATGGTCAATATGTTCTCCTTCAGTATGGGACCTTGCAATCATGTCATCAACGTAAACCTCAATCTCATGGTGAATCATGTTATGGAACAAAGCGACCATGGCGTGCTGATAAGTTTCCTCAGCATTCTTCAACCCGAAAGGCATTACTTTGTAGCAAAAGGTACCCCACTGTGTAACAAAAGTTGTCTTCTCCATGTCCTCGGGAGCCATCTTAATCTGATTGTAACCAGAAAAACCATCCATAAAGGAGAAGACCTTATGTTGTGCGGTGTTGTCAACCAGAACATCGATATGAGGTAGAGGGAAATCATCCTTGGGACTCGCCCTGTTCAGATCTCTATAGTCTACACACATACATACTTTACCATCTTTCTTCGGTACCGGAACCACGTTGGAAACCCACTACGGGTAAGAAGTAACTGCTAGAAAACCGGTATCAAACTGTTTCATGACCTCAGCTTTGATTTTCTCAGACATCTCTGGGTGCATTCGGTGAACTTTCTGCTTCACTGGAGGACAATCTTCTTTGGTTGGTAAGCGGTGTACCACGATATCAGTATCCAACCCAGGCATATCTTCATAAGACCAAGCAAAGATCTCAACATAGTCACGGAGCATTTGTATTAACCGTTGCTTGACACTAGACTCCAGATTTGAACCGATCTTGACCTCTTTCTTGTCTTCTTCTGTACCCATATTTACTGTTTCCACCGGCTCTTCATGCGGCTGTATGGTCCTTTCTTCCTGAAGTAACAGTCTAGCAAGTTCCCCAAGCACTTCACAATCATCCTCACCTTCGTCCCCGGCTTGGTTGATCGGATTTTCGAAGTCATAACTGGTTGTAGCAGAGTTGTTATCAGTGGGATCCAGAGTGGATGTGGACCTGTATTATGATATGTGAGTGTGTGTAAGACAAATAGCCGTTTTGATAAAGTGCAAGATCGAAAAGAAAAACAGGGAGCGCAACATTTGTAATGCAAGAAAACGTCCAATGCTTTATTGATGATATATGAAAATGATAAATAAGAAGCCCTCACAAACAAAGCCACAGTGCCTCGGGCAAGGCACCGGGCCGTAAAGTTTCAAATTGTCTATTACAAATATCAAAACAAAAGTCTATTACTGTGTAATAAAAGAAACGGGCACGAAGTCCTTCGCTGTCCAATTTTTCAATCCACCGTCAGTAGTCGGGTAAATCCAGCTGTCGATATCTGACTCTTCTTCATCATCTTCAATTGCATTCACTCCCGGATTATTGATGTGCAGAGGAGGTCTTCCAATTCGCGCATGCCGAACAGCCCTTTAAGCTTCTGCAGTATAACCCAAACCAAACTTGTCAGTCTTGTGTGCAAAGTCAGGGAGTTGGCCCCAATTCGCACACCCACCTTTTTCAATAACAGCCCTAGCATCCTTGAGGGAAGCCATCTTCATCGGAGGTTTGTCGGTAGCAATTTCAGTCGACGCTAGAGTTTGGGGGACTTCCTCAAAGTTCTGACACGGGGTTTCAATGAACTCCCCATCCATCTCCACATACCGAAAGGAATTAAGATGACTTACCATGTACTCCTCCTCACCCTGCACCGTAACAATCTTCCATTTTACTGGATACTTCAACATCTGATGGAGCGTAGAAGTCACTTCCCCAGTCTTATGAATCCACGGGCGACCCAACAAGCAAGAATAAGATGTTTGGATATCCATCACATAGAACATAGATTCAAAAGTATGAGAGCCAACCTTAACAGGGACGTCTACCTCCCCGTGCACCATCCTTTTAGACCCGTCAAAGGCCCTAACCATAATATTACTTGGCTTCAGAACCAACCCTTCACAATCCAACCGATCTAATGCTTTCTAGGGTAAAACATTTAATGAGGACCCAGTATCCACCAGTACGTGGGCCAGAGTAGTGCCTCTGCACTCGACCGAAACATGTTGTGATTCCTTCCTTTAGCAGTCAGATCTGCGTCGGAGAAACCCAACCTGTTGTCAGCGGTCAAACTAGCCACACAGTCTTTGAATTGATCAGCAGATGTTTCCTGCGGCACATGCGCAGTTTTAAGGAAAGCAATTAAAGCCTTTGCATGGGCTTCTGAGCACAACAATAAAGACAACATGGAGATCTTCGACGGGGTTTTCCCCAGCTTCTCGAATATGTTGTAGTCGCTTTTCTTGATAATCTTCAGAATTTCCTCTATCTCCTGCTTAGAGGTTTCTACAACAATCTTCTTAGGCGCCTCCGTCTGGGCAGGCCCACCTGTAACTTCCTTGCCCCGAGTGTCAGATGACTCGGCGATAAGGGTGATAACTGGAATATGAACTGGGGCAGTAGCTGATGTATTGGCAGATGGAATGGAAATAGGCTTTCGAACAGTTAGAGGGGAAATCTCAGGAGAGAAGAGTCTTCTGCTTCGGGTGACCTTGCTAGCCCCGACAATATTGCTGACATCAGTATCAGCTTCTTCAACCTTCAAGTCTTGTTTGATCCCATGATAATACACATCGGCCCCATAGTGCCACGTGACAGCCTTTTCCGAAGTGTAAGGGATAGGACCAGGAATAGTAATGATCAATGGAGCAACTCTCGGAACGGATGTAATCCTAACAGACTTTCTCGAGGAAGCCTTGGAAGGATTGGCGGAAATGGTTATTATGGAAACATCTTCAACAGGAATCAATGGAATCAAAGTCTTCTCGAACAAGATCTATTTGTTATCCATCAGGAATTGAACACCTAATTTCAATAAATGGCAACCAGCAGGTAGGTTGGAACATAGGTGGTAACCTTCGCCACAGTCTGGAAATAAACCGGCCGAAAATAGATTCTTCTTCACTGTCATCAATGGAGTAGAAATGTCTTCCATAGAGGTCACAAATGAATCATCGTCCACAGCATTTACTCCATGCTTGGGCATAAGAGCAGGCATGACATTAGGCTTTTCTAGTGCGTCAAACTCAATTTCTTTAGCTTCAATCAAATCTTGCACCTTATTCCTCAAGGCCCAGCAGTTATTGGTATCATGACCCGGACTATCAGAGTGATAGGCACAATGAGCATTCGGATTATACAGCGGAGAGGTGGTACTGGGATTCTTCAGAGCTTCCCTTAGAGTTACCAGGTTGGTCTTCAATAACTGCAGTAAAATTTAAGATAAAGTCATACTGAGCCGAGTGTATTGTCTTTGCGGTCTTTCTACTCTTTGTTGATTGTTGTGCTGTGGGGCAACAGTGGGTCTTGATATTACTACCGCATTCACTACTTGGCGGCGTTCAGGCCGGTTTTGGCTCCTCGAGCTGTAAACGGCACTAGCTTCTTTCTTGAAAGGCTTCTTTTTTGTACTTGATGAAGCACCTTTCTGTATCTTGCCACTTCTGATACCAGCTTCTACTCTCTCCCTAGTCATAATTAATTCAATGAACCCAGACAATGAACTACCGATCAAATGATTGAAATATGGACCCGACAAAGTCCCAAGAAACATATCCACCAACTCCCTATCAGACAGAGGGGGTTGGACTCTTCCATCTAGATCTCTCCACTTCTGAGCATAGTCCTTAAAGCCTTCACTTCCACCCATGGACATACTCTAAAGTTGAGTATGAGTGGGAGCAAGGTCGGCATTATACTGGTATTGTTTGTAGAAAGTAGCAGCAAGGTCTTCCCAGTTGTGGACATTAGCTCCTTCCAATTGATAGAACCATTCAAGCTAAGTCCCTGACAGACTATCTTGAAAGAAATGGACCCACAAATTCCTATCAGCAGTGTAAGGTTGGATCTTTCTGATGTATGAGCGGAGGTGGAGTTTTGAACAGGACACTCTATCGCACTTAGCAAAGACCGGAGCTTTAAACTTGTGAGGGATCACCACTCCCGATGCCAGCCCCAAATCTATGAAGTCCAAATTGGGAACCTTCTGAATCTCCATAGCACTCATACGGTCTTCAAGTTGTTTGTACCTATCCTCAGCAGGAGGGTACTGTTCGTCATCAAAATCAGTGTCATTATCAGAGACCACAGGGCTAGGACCCTTTCTTTCCTCTTGATTCTCTCCTCCTCCAGATGAATGAGACAGATCAGCTTCATGTCGCAACCTATTCCCAAATCTGTAACCCATATTCAGCAGAACCACCTTCTTCTTCTTCTTCTTCTTCTTCTTCTCCTTCAGGATGAGAGTCTTCAAATCCTATTGTCCTTTGGCCAAGTTTAAGAACGTCTCCTGGAATTGAGCATTCTGAGCTTGAAGAGCTTTGATGGCTTGATCAGTAGGTGTTTCAGAAGACATTTTATGCTGAAATAAATAGCAAAGAAGATAAGAAACATGTAATGGTACCAGTAATGAGGTGCATGCTAATGGAATGCGTATGAAATGATTTCAAAGACTTTGGGAGATTCAAATTTGTAAACCAAAATAAAACACACTTTATTAGATTAAACTTGTAACAATGTTTAACAATGCCTTTTAAGGCGTTACAAAAGAAATCACTGAAAAGTAAATCTAAACTAGAAACAATAAAATACATCAGAAATCCCATGGTCGTTTTCCCTTCGTGTTGACATAATCGTTGATTGTCCTTTCATTCTCAAGCTGCCTTGTGAGCTTCAAGATCTTCCTCTCCTGCTCATGATACTTCTCCCTGTAGGTATCCCTTTCTTCCTTTAACTGGATCCAAGATCTCTTCAATTCCCCAATATCAGTAGGCATATAGGGATGGAGGACTGTATAAGGAACACCTTCTTCATTAGTATGCTCTACAATCACCGGCAAAACAGCTTCATATGGCATCCCCAGCTTTTGAGCACGGGCTCGAACCCACTAGAGATAAGGTTGCATTAAGAGAGAAGTCTTCGGTCCTAACTCGTGTGGGTCAGACCTGTTCACCCTGCCCCAGGCTCGTATAAACCTTCGGCGATGCTCATTAACGTCCCCCTTGTAGTCAAAGATAATGTGTGTAAGAAGTAGCTCATGAGGACCGTCTTCTCGAGCGCGACCAAACTGTTGTAGAGCCAAGCAAAGATTGTAGGTTATTTCCCCTCTAATTCCAAGCAAAGGGACATTAGGGTATTCCCCACATCGATCAATGACAGCTACCCTTTCCATATATTTAGAACTTGAAAGAATGTCTGTATGGGCAAGGGACATGATTCTGTAAGCCCAACCTAACCCTTCTTCATTCTTCATTACAGATTTGGGAAGGTGTGAAATAAACCACCTCGCCAGCAGTGGCGTGCAACACATGAGAGTTCCCCTTCTTCGCACAGTACGAGTATAGAGAGCATGTAGGATATCACCCAGAAGAGTAGGCATTGGGTTACGAGACATGAAGATCTTAACTGCATGCACATCTATGAAGGAATCTGGATTCGGGAAAAGAACCAAGCCGTAGATGAGGAGAGCCAAGATGTATTCAAATGCTTGAAAATCCGAGTTATCCCAAAAGAGTTGAGCTTGGTCGATCAAAAACTTAGCCAAGAAACCTTTAACCCCACTCCGTGTCTCCCAGTTAGATACTACATCAGCCCTTTTTAGATGTAAGGCTGGAGCAATATCCTCAGGTCTAGGAACCTCCTCCAAACCTGTGAAGGGTGTCTTCTCGAGGATAGATATGCCTAGTAAATCAGAAAACTCCTCCAAAGTAGGGACTAACTGATAATCTGGGAAGGTGAAACAATGATGCAAACGGGTAAAAGAACTGGAACAGCACGCTCATCATTTGCTCATCCAACTTTGAAGTGACCAGGCTAAGGAGATGACCATGTCTTCTAACAAATGAAGAAGTATCGGGAACTTTTGAGACTAACTCTCTGAGCTGAACAGGTATCTGCACGAAGTTAACTCGAATGGTATTTCTGCGTACTGAAGCCATAATATGCAAAACAGAACAAAGATAAATCCCCTCGGTCTTTGAAATGGTTAGTCTAATAAATATGCATGCTATGTCATGATGCATGATGTCATGATAAAACAAACAACAGGTATAGCAGGTAACAAACATGGCAAAGGCAATCAAGTCACACAAGAGCCCTTAAGTTCCAGGCTTGCATGGAGTCTAGGTACTACCCTCTTGAAGTTTAGTTGGTTCAACCTGTCCTAATAATAGTAATCGGGTTCTAGAGGTTCTCAATATCACTGACCATCTTCCATCGGTCATGGTTTCAGCTCACACAATCTTTTCTCGCGACCGGAACTATCTCGAGAGTATGGTCTCAATGAGTGTAGTATTGAGTATCAACCAGTTCTCAGCTCTATACCAAGGCCGGCTATCTCACTACTTCCTATGGCCAAGTTGGTCAATTATAGGTTCTAAGGTCAGTTGATGCTTAACGACCCATATAGCAGCCTCGTACTCTCCTTGTTCCTCCACAAGGGATACCGGTACCAACTTATGTGCCACATCAACGTAGCTACTGCTTCAACCGTATCGGTCTATGCCATACAGTTCCCTCACAATTTATTGCTACTTACCTAACAGGTGTTCCCCAGATCTGGGTTAGGATCTATAGTAACTCCGATACAAAGCCCACAAAGATAAAGCAATCAAATCAAACAATAGAAGCAATATGATGAACTAATCCTAAGGTGTACCCCACTTATACTATTCCCCAGCAGAGTCGCCAGTTCTGTGATACGATGGCCAGAACCGGACTGTTTTAGGAAAATGCTGGTTTGCATTTTGCGTTTGTGTTTGCAAAATGTCGCGGTAAGCAAGAGTTGCCACCGACTTTTATTTTATCCAACTGGAAAGGAAAAAAGCACAGAAAAATTCCCTTTTTCGAGATTTTGAGTACGTGGGGTAGATTATAGAAAGGGAAGGTATTAGCACCCTTTCTATCCGTGGTTTTCCACGGGCTCTTAGGTACTTGCTCATCATTTTCAAAATTTCTTATGTGTGTTTGATTTGAAAAAAAAAATTTGACTTCGATTTAACTCTTGCTTCTGTCTTCAAGAGTGTTACGAAGTGTTTTTTGAAAGCTTTGTTTGAAAAGAGTGTAAGTGTGGGAAAAATTTTGTTAGGATTGAACAAGTACTTAAGAACTAATCTACCTACTCGAAAAAAATAATTGTTCTATGTTTATTTCCTTTGGACAGTGCTATCCCACTATTAGTGAGTAGGTAGCACCGTCGTTGGAGTTTTGAGGGTCAATTCGAAAGGGACGTACGGTCACTAAAGCAATGTTAGAACGTCTTAGTAGTAACCCTAATGTCTTAGATCAATTATTCGAGGAAACAATATCCGAGGTAACTTTTCTGAACGGGACTTTGATCTTTGTTTAGACAAGAGAGTGACCACTAAAGCATCTTATACTTAATGACCGTTTACCGAAGGCAACCGAAGTGGGAGTATACCCTAGGTGTGCGCATGTGTGAGTGATTCAATTTCAAGTTTATTATCTTTGCATATTTAGGCTTTGCTAGCTGTTTTAAAGTTAATCATACATTCTTGTCATGCATCCCTATTATTCATACATCTAACAGTTAATATTTTGCGGAATTTAAAGTGCGGAAAGTAAAGCTACGCTATTACAAGGCTTCGGGTATTTACATAGCCAAAAACAAACCCTTAAAAAACGATAAATGAAAGTAAAAGGTCCTAATTAATCTATTACAACTTGTGAGCAATTACATCAATATGGTAAAAATAATAATAAAGCGCGAGCGAGGAAATTAAGAACGATAAGAAATTAGGGTTTTGACCCCTTCTAACCTAATTGGAAGAAAAAATTATTTTTGTTGTTTTTTATTATTTTTTAAGAAAAAGAATATGGTTTTTTTAAATTAAATACAAAATTAATTAGTTAATTAAATTAATTAAAGAAAATAATTAAATTTAACCTATTTTTGTGCTTTTGGTTATTTTAAGAAAAAAGAAAATACAATTTAAATTAAGCTAAAACCCTAACTGTTCTACTTAATTTTAATTTATTATACAAAAAGAAATTAAAGTTACCTAAAATTAAATAACCTAATTCAATTAATTTTTGTATAAAAAATAAATACCCTAAATCTAATTGGGTGAAAAATATTATTTTTATGATTTTTTGATAAAAGAAAAATTAAGTTGTTAGTAAAAATAATTAAATAAATAAATTAATTAAGAAAAGTATAAAAAAAAAAAGAGAGGAAATTTGGGCCTGGTTGTGAGTAATTGGGAGGTGTAGATAGCAATTCTGGCCCAAGAAGCAATTGATCCATGTTGACTTGCTGGATCCCCTGCCATGCATTGACTAGGTCACATGATAGGTCCCTCAATGATGGCCTTCAGATCTGGATGGTTGGTGATCTGATGGTTAGGAGATGATGCCCCATGGTGGCCTTCATGCCTTGTGGAACATGGGATATGTAGAGAAAATTCAAGAAAAATGAAAATGTTGGAGGCAGGGGTCGAACCCCTGACCTCAAGCCCTCCAATGCCTTAGCGCTTACCTGGCCACCACTGGGCCATTTGGTTCAATTGGTTATTAAATGACACAAAAATAATAAAATGAATAAACGACGCTAGCTGTAAAACATGCGCAAGAATTCAAATGCGCGAATAAGATGGAGCCACGTATGTCATCTTCTTCCTCTCTCCGTTGGTAAAAGTCACAGACTTTTACCTATGGACATATGTCCATAGCTACAGATCCTGCAATTCTCAAAATCCAACACAAGCAAGATAAATAAAATCTAAGGCCATGAATGAACTCATCTGGACCTTCTGAGCATGATGGTGCCCATTTCACGGCCCAATTTCACCTGTACACAAAGATCCCAAATCGAACCAACAAAACCTAGCTATGGTGAATCTTGACACAGTCCATAAAAATGAAATTAAATGGTATAGATAGCTTGCAGATGTGATAATGAACAAGAATCTACTATTAAAACATGATGAATATGCAAGAATAAAAAGATTCAATTTTGGAAATATGGGCAAACCGTGGGAGTCGTGGGGATGAATTCTGGGAACTAGCATGCTTGTTCTTGATTGGTACAGCTTGCTTGTACTACCAGGAAGTGAATGAGATGGTCAGGAAGCCCTGGAATCACCTGGAACTATGAATTCGACTCAGCACTTTTTTGTGTTTTTTTCAAGTTTGTTCTGACTTCTCACGCCTCTCTAACCTTCCTCTCTAGGTCTGCAATTGTTCAATATATATCAATGATTGAATTAGGGTTGCAAACATGATCTCAATCTTCCTCCATTATAGCTTTTGATTTGGTTTTGATTCACTTGAAGATACTTCCAAAAATAGGCCAAACTCAATCTTTTTGTGCACACCAAGGCTTTGCACGAATTCAATCTTTTGCCAACTGGATATAAGACCTGAAACATGCACAATATCTTGAGGTTTCAATGTTTTAGATTTTTTCATGATTTGTTTTGATTAAAATTGATTTAATTCAAATAAAAATAAATAATAAAAACAAGGTAAAGACAAGTGGCAAGATCTAGGGCTCATGGACCATGCTACCAACTCAAAACAAGTGCAAAAAGTTAGGCCCATTTAGCAAAAAATTGCAATTTTAGGCATAGTTGACTTTTGACAATTTTGCAAAAAGGGTCAACTTCACCAATGCATAACTTCTTCAATTTTGACTCTTTGAGGGTGTTCTTGGACTTTTTTGAACGCTTGAGATGTCCTCTAAGCAACCCTTTTGGTCTCATCTTAATTTGGTATTCCATGCTCATGTATGAAGCTTTGACAAAAAAGGTGTTTTTGTTGACTTTTTAAAATGACCTATAATGTCCAAATTCATAACTTCTTGTGAGTGCATATTTTGAACTTGGGAGCTGAAGATGGATTGTATAGAATTGAATCCTATTATAAATGAGCTTTGGATGGGTCATTTCTCATAAAGTATGAGAAAGTTATGCTTGGTCAAAGTTGAGTTGACTTTTCCTACAAAACCCTAATTTAGCAACTTTTGAGTTTTGATGAATTGTGAGCAATACTTGATGAATCATGATAAACCCTTGATCAAATGATGAATGGTACTTCAAAATGAGGATGTTGACCAAAAATACTGAAGTTTGACTGTATGTGGGGCACAGTTGACTTTTTCCCTAACACAATCGATTTTCAGACCTTTGAGCAATTGACTGAGCAAACTTCCTATGCAAGGCTTGAAACTTGACATGTATGATCTTGAGAACATATTAGGGCAAGGGTGAGCATTTGGGATCCCTTGGAGTTAAATATCTTGATGCAACATGAAACCCTAATTTGAGGAAGACTGCTTTAGGAGAGAGCTTGTTTGGTCAACCCTTGGACTTCCTTGAGCAACTTGAGGGTCTCTCTTGAAATGTTTTGAGAAATATGGGAGGGCAAATTTTTGGGGTACAACAGGCACCATCATAAAGGTGGATCTCTAAATGGTTGATCAGGTCAACATGAAAAAGCAGAGTTTTGGGACGACAAAGAATTTCATATTGAGTCCCAAGGGAAGAAATACTCCCTGATGCGGCAAAGGTACTAGAGCCACCATCAGTAGAACGATTCTTAGCATTCATCATGAACTTCAAGTACTCAAAAGGGTTGTTTTTCCTCAGAGTTTCAATTTGTTGGGGTGACATGGTGGTAGTTATGCTTGGAAGAGACTATGGATAGATTTTTGGGTGATGTTGGAAACATCATCTTGTTCATAACCCTCTAGGTTGTCATCTCCTACATCATCCTCTAAGACTTCATCTTCTGCTTCACCTTCGACTCCTTCACTAATGGTAGAATACTCAGAAACATCCAGATTTATAGGAGAATGAAGGTCACTCCCAGAAGATTCAGTATCAGATAAGGTGACAGCTAAAGGTGTTTTGATCTTAGAAGATTTCAAGGTAATTATTTGTGGGACGACTTGTTTATTTAGCTGGAAATCGCTAAAATAATAAAGGAAAACGAGAGGAAAATTATAAAAGAGACACAATTCCTAAGATAAAAGTCTTTTTGGAAAAAGAAGGTACCTGATTATCCCCCTCAGGGCTAGAGTTGGTTCTTTCTGGTCGATTCGGTTCAGGCTGTAAGATGTTTTCTTTTACCGCCAATGTAAGAGAGGCAGTAGTAGAATCGACCTTCTTTGAGGAAGCCTCAGAGCGAGTCGACTTAGATTTTTTGGATTTTCTGGGAACGAAATGCAAAGGTGCATTGCCTATTTTTTCTCTTTATTGATAAAGAATTTTAATTTTTCAGAGACAGATCGGGAGGGACGACAATGTTGGTTTCAGGGGTCTATTAATGGGTTAACATATTCATTGTGTTAGTTAAAGGAAGGAAAATACGATCAGTAAATAAGCCATATGGTTAGAAGATTACCTGAGAAGGAGATTCAGAAACTTCATTATTAGAAAGAGAGATGGTCACACCACTGGCGGCTTCCCTGGAACGTTTCATGTGTTCGACCACTGAATGAGGCAATAACAATAAGACAAGGCAGTAAAAGTCAAAACATAAGAAATCGAACAAACAAGGAGTCGACCGGAAGTCAAAATGATAAGCCATAACTTTCTTAAAATTTTGTTGTATAGCCTCAAAATCATGCTTTAGTCGAGCCTTAAAAGACTTGAGAGTACCCATACTTTGCATGAATTGCATAGTCTACCAATCATAGAAATTTTTAGTGGTGTAAAAGAAGGGCTCAAAAGCGATAGGATTCATGGTGGGAACGTCAACAGTGAAATGTTTAAGGTGTTGGGCGCATTTGTCTTCACTATAGTTAGTGGACTAGGAGCATAGTTCATCAAATGGATTATAAAAACTGCGAGGCAAAGGCTGGCATAAACTAAATTGTCTACTACTAAATTAGGCTGATAACACATAATTATTACTCCATCATTAGCTCCCACCCTAGATGAAATGAGATTTGGAATTAGGAAAGCTTGCTAGATGGCTTTGGATTCAGGAAGCTGTATGGCACCAACGGGAAGAAATGGTCTACTGAACCACTCAGGACCATGTTGTCTGTAGGCAAAGGGTGTCATGCTTGGCTGGAAGGAAGTACACTTGAAGAAAAATCTCAAGTAATGTTCGAGGGATTCTTCTCGAGATAGATCATTGTTGGGTGGTGTCAGTGCAGCAAGACGAAGGCTTTCGTTGGTGCGATGGGAGAATACAGCCTCTTGAGCATCATAGAGTTACAATTTGAGTTGGCTTACAAAAGTGGCGTGTAACCACAGTTGAAGCATCCAAAAAGGACAAGTGAGTAGATAGTTGGCAACAGGAGGTAATGAGGTCATATGGTTGACTCCCACACTAAGTGACCCATAGAGCGACCCCAATACGAGTTCGCTCAAGCATAAGTTTTAACCCAGATGAAGGTGGTGATCTAATTAAATGAACCGTTTAGCCAAATTTAAAGATCGACAACAAAATACATACATGGAAAGCCATAGAGCAAAGAAAGCAATATGCTATTTATCAAAAATGGTGTCGACATCCTTGGCATGAAAGTGTTCCATGTATTTGGTAAAGCCTACAATATATGTTTTAAATGGTATGACATCTTCATCATCTTCTGTGGGAAGAAAAGCTTCACATGTGGGGCGGAGACCAGTAATGGCCGAAATGTCGAATAGGGTGGGGGTAAGCATACCCGTGGAGAAATGGAAAGTGTTTATAGAGCCTTCCCAAAAATAGATTGCATAAATCAGCATATAATTGAAATAACTAGGACCAACCCTAGAAAGTTGAATCAAGTCAAAAATTCCTTGAGCTTTCTAAACATCGCCTTTAACTTTCTCAACTTTGTTCAACCATGCAAGGTAGTCTTGGTTGACAGCAGGGGCCGAATGGAAAACCTTAGAAGTCTGGTAAAGATGCGAAAAATCTATGACGCAATCTTGGTGAACAGGGGGTTTTGCAGCACAGTGAATAGGGAAACAACCTTCCAACTGTTTGGGTGCTCTGCTTTCATCAGGAATGGGTCCCAAGAGAGCATAAGCAGTTTGATTATTTGGGTTCTCTGATATCATCAGGAATGGGTCCCAAGAGAGCATAAGCAGTTTGCTTTCATATGAAAGGAAGCAGTGCCTGAGAACAAAAAGATTGAATGTTGCGTGTTGGCGTTGGTTCCAAAACGAAAGTATGTTAGAGATGAACAAAAAATCATCCATGTTGGAAACAAGTTCAATCTCCCTAGGGGTTTGAATGTGTTCAGTAAGTTGGCTTGAAGTGTCCATGAAGGTGATTGGAAGAGTTTCTAGGTAAAAGTGGAAGCAAGAGTTTTTCTTTGAGTTTGAAATAGGGAGTTTGAGAATACAAAGAGAGTGTAAAAAGGAAACAAAAGATATGAAAAGAGTATTTAAAACATCAAGATAATCAAACGTTTAGAAAGGAAGTGGGAAAATTGTGGTTATTGGCAAGCACGTGTCAAGCGGATGGAGATTGATTGAGGAAGTTGTTGATCTGGGGGACACATTATCCTAGGAAGTTGAAGCTAAAAAGTAGGGAAGTGGATGTTTGTTTGCAGACGTGACGTTTGAAGGAAAAGTCATGATTACGATGACGTCAGTTTGCACTAAGAAAAGAAGGACTAAAATGTCTGTTTCTACATTTATAATTGAAAAGGACATTTTGGGAGGCAATTTGTTGGCTAGGATTTTTGACAAGGACTAAAATTTAACCAAGAGAAAAGAATCCAAAAAGGTTCTTTAAAAAGGTGAAATTATCTAAGTCGACTACAACTACAGTCAACTAGAAGAGACCCCTTAAGTAGTTAATTGGGCCTGAAAATATCAAAAGGCCCAAAGAGTCTAGACCAAGCGAGCGAAGCGCTTTGGAGGGAAAATGAGTTTGAGTGGAGAACGTGGGTTCGTGGAGAGAAGTTGAAAAATACACGTGGCGTACAAAGAAACAAAGCTTTCTATAAAGCAGTTATTATATGTATATTATAAATAAAGCACTTAGTGCATAGTGTTAGAGGTTCAAACTTTTACATTCATATACGCTAGTCACCCAGAGTACCCAAACGAACGAGCGAAATGAGTCAAGCTAGGGAAATGTATGTTTGAATCAAATTATTTTAAACTATATTGATCTTATGTCATTTATGTTTACAATTTAAAATTCTTTTCATTTTATTTTACTAGTCTTGCTTTATTGCTTATAAACATGTTTGGCACCATTCGAACTAACTCTCTTTGAAAACACTTTGTGAAAACACTTGAAAACTGAAGCATTGTACTGAGATTCCCTGGTCGATCTCATAAGTGAACTTTTGTTAAGAGACCAGCGTTGTTTACCGAAACCAGAGGTAAACACATGTTAAAAGTTTATATCTTATTTTTACCTTTTTGGAGTACTTGGCCTTGATTTTTACTGGTTCAACATCCTCTAGGATTTTAGCTCCTTTTGGCATGCCCCGTAGTCTTTAGAGACTCTCACGCTTTATGATAGTTTCCTATCATCCCTATAGCCAAAAAATATGGATTTGCATCTTTAAATATCTCTCTCATTTGATGTTTCTCCTACGCTACTTTTGTATTAAATGGTGTAGGCAATTCAGTTCACTCACCATCATGTTGTTGTAAGTATTGGTTAGGTTATGTTTGGTCTTCTACATGATGGTTTTTTCAACGGGTACATGCACAAGAACAAATGACATGTTATTGATTGCACATTCAGCTTCTTGCTCCATTTCAACTTTGTTAGTTCTCTTGTTTTAATATTGGCTTAATTTTTCTAAAACAAATAATAGCAACAATGAAGAATAGGATAAGAAGAACAGGTACAACAAGAAGTTCTATGACAATGTCAGAGCATGTTGTGTTGAACTTTTTCAACAACTGGAACAACATGTCGAAGAAGATGTCTTGACATCGCGCCCGCTGAGCTGGATTAATGAGATTAAGTATGTTCTTAACATAAGCAGACTATTCAGGAGAATATTATGCATCCTATGTGGCGCATATTTAAAGGTCTAGAAAATTCAATCAGAAATTAAGGTGAATGAAGACTTTCTAAATAAGGATATTATTTAGGAAAGAAACGATTGAAGATCTTTCTTGGGGAAGAAGTTTCTGCAGTTTATTACAGCTGATTTTCTTTGATTGAAGGCCCTAAACCAGTTGGGTAACATGTTATAAATAGAAGGGTTTGTAACCTAGAAAAGATATGGCTCAAGATGTAGAAGTCTAGGGTTTGTCAAGGTAAACCTCATGGGTTGTGGGAAGGTTACCAAGTTCACCTCAAAGCTTGTACGTAAGAAGTATATTGTTCTTGGAGGAAGCTTTGAAGAAACTCCAGGATGTGTTCTTAGTTAGGAGCAAAGCTAACAAAAAGTGGATTTTGGCTTGGAAACTTAGCTAGATTGTCATGGAAGTGTGTCTTCCAAATTTCTATTTGTGTGATCAGAATCTTGGTGAAGGGTCGTTGATGCAGTGACAGAGGTGTTGAGTGCTAGACATCATTGCAATGATTGGAAGTGGAATGGGAATATTCCATATCTAGGGAGGACATAAGTATAAGGGTCATTGGGTAGTTATTAAGTGTGTAGATGGTCAACAAGAGTGTTGGCAGTAGGGTCTGCAAATTGATACTGCTAATAGTGGACTAAATTCCTGGCTTGGTAGCCCCCAGATTCGGTGTTGTTGTACACTGAACTGGGTAAACAATTCTGGTGTGTTCTTTATCTTTTCAGTACTGTTTTATCTTGCCTGTGTGTTTATGTCAGATCTGATGTCTCGACATCCTTGTAGGACATCTGAGTCTGATGTGCCAGAATTTCAATTGGTATCAGAGCAGGCATCCTGTTCTGCTCTGGGTGAGATCCTGAGAAGATACTTTCTGGTCATGGGCAAGGAAGAAAGTATTTACTAGAAAGAGGTACGAGCTTGGACAATTCATAATGTTGTATGGATGATCTCTTGGAAAGGATTATTGGTTATATATGACAGGTAGTGTTCTTGGGTGTTGCCATCAGGCCTGCAGTTTAGTGGGAAGTTGTTGCTTGTAGGGTTTATTTTTTAATCCTAGGTTGCCATGCTTGTACTGGGATAGTTGTGTGTCTGAATATTGTTGAGGAGTTCGTTATATTCCGCTGCATATAACCCTGAAAGTATGAGAAGGATACTAGGGTTGTTACCCTCAACATAATATATGCTGACATTTTCAACTGTATTAAAAGTGTCAGAGATACTTGAGATTTTCCTCAAGTCCACTCATAAATACATTTATCAATAAGGTTGGTAAGAATCAATTGATCAATGATGCTCATATACATCTTCATATTGACCTTGAAGACTGTCAAGGATGGTGTGTTCCAAGAAGAAGGAACTGATGTTCTATGGGATGTTAGAACATTACTTCAGCAGGCATGCAACCACCAGTTGAAGAACATATGCTTTGGGTGCTAAACAAAAATATTATGAATACTTTTTATTTGGAACCTACTCCTGATCTGGAAGAGGAGGAATCTGGTTTGTGCAGGTTGATTAGGACACAATCAACAATTTATCTACTCCATGTGTCAGGCTTATGGGAGTATAGAGATTGAGCTCCATGCTCTTGAGAAGAACTCATAAAGGAATCTCCACAAGACCCTTTATGTATATGATATGAGCTCGTATTTGGAAGATCCTTCTGATCAAAGGAACTAGATTCATGGAATCCTGTTATGTTTGAAGAGGATTATTGTGATCCAACCACAGTGTTTGATGCTTCTGAGTATTGTTTTAATTGCCCTTGAGGAAGATAATTTTTAATTCTCTTTGTGTACTCTCAGAAGTTGTTGAAAAAGATCCCCTTGTCAAGGGTTGATATTATGTCAGACAGAATATCGTGATATCTTTGAAGGTGTTAAAATTTGAAGGGCATTGTTTTTGAAGAATCAAGGGAAATAGATGCTTTGAAAAGTCTCTTTTTTGTCATGCCTGGCAGAGTCTATTCTAGAGACCTAATAGAGGGAATTTCCTCTATAGGTACAGACAATGGCATCCATCATCTCAAAGTCATACATGAGGTCTAAAGAAAATCTTATTGAGATGTGGCTCGTGCAATCCCCTGCATATGCTGGTAGTTTGATCCTGAAGCTTGATCACTTGTTGTTGGTTTGTTTCCTTGTGTTAACCCCTACAAGAGTTGATTATAAGTTACTATGGAAGTTACCCCCTAGACCATAGTGAGAATGGATTATGTCGTATCTGATATCGTGACATCATTTCTAGGTGTGTGCTTCCTCTAAAAAGGAAGTTGTTGTGTAGGTCATGAGGTGAGTATTGTTGTTCACCAGTGAAGTTCAAAGTTGGAATGTTTGATCATGATGAAGCTGAAGACTAGTATCTGAACAAGTCTAGAATGTTGAAAGGATCCTCTTGTGTTGAACAATGAAGAAGAAGGATGTCAGTTCAAGTGCTCTAACATCTGTTGAAAAGAAGTATCATCTACGGTTGTATGTGTGGGGAAGTTTTTCCTCTGATGACAAATATCTTGTCGGGAGCTAAGTATAAGTCTAATCTTGTGAAGATGTGCATGTTACTGATGATAAAGACCTTATTGGGAGTTGAGTACTTATCTGAGGTATGGATGCAAATCTACTATCTGAACTGATGATTCAAATATTGTTGAGATTTTATTTCTCTCTATAGTGTTCAGGTGACTGTAGATACAATATTTTGTGATCTTCTTCTAAAATACAATCAAGATTAATAATCTCTTTAGTTGATAAATCAAGAACTGAATTATTGGGATCTGTGAAGAAAGGTTGATGTCCTAAATGATGTTATAACATAATTTTGTAAAGGAAGGTTTGGGATTATGATTATGGAAGATTGAGGATCAATATGGTTGTCAAAAGAAGGAGTTCCAACTTTGTGGATTAGAAGATGCAGATCCTGATCCTGTCTTTAGTAGTATGCTTGGTGACTACATAACTACTATGTTGAAGACTTCACCAGTACCTGCAATTTCTAGTTATTGTTAGAGCAAAGGAATATGAAGAAGGTGGTTTTCCTCTATTGCAAGTATGCTTAAAACAAGCTATTTGAGGGCGTGTGCTTGTATGATGTCCAAGTATGTGTTCACGATATCTTGGCTATCCAAAGAGGTATGGATATTTGTGTGGTTATGTAGGGCCATGTATCAGACATGACCTTGTAAAAGTCTAAAGACATGGAGTTGGTATATCAGATTTAGGATGAGTTATTTTTACATGAGTGTGGATATGTTTTAGTGAGTGCATGAAGTCTCTTGTTTGTCTTCTGGTGTCCAAGTGTTCATCCTCAGCAGAAGCCTTGTTTGTCCATGATAAGGGGAGCTTAGAACATATCTATGGTTATTGTTGTAGTAGTTATGGAGCTTGCCTGTAATTCAAGCTTGTGAAGATTACAGGCAACATGTTGTGACCTGTGGCTACTAGTTGTAGTTGTTTATGCCCCTGTTGGGTCTATGTGGTTCTATTCAAGAGAAGCTAGTATATTCTGTTTTCTCCAAGGGTTGAGCTTAAGTTCAAGTCACTGACCTAACCTGGAATGTTTTGGCTGCCATGATTGGATGTCTTGTCAAAGATTTAATAAGTATCACATGTGTGAAGAAGAAAGTTGTCAGTTTTACCTAGTGTGAGAAGCTTACTACAGAATATAGTGAGAGAATATTTTTGTTGTGTGGTTAATCTGAAGATGAGACCTTGTGAGATCCTCTTGTGAGAATGGGGAGTTTGTTAAAGGGCATGGATGGAAGTAAGTCCCTTCGATGATGATTCTAGAACCAAAGCAGACAAGCTCTATGGTAATGTTTATGATGTCTCAAATGATGTTGGAACATCATTTTTTATGATAGTCTATTAAAGATACTTGGAACTATGAATCTCAATATTCAAACTCCACACTCATTAGTGGAAGTTTTGTCTGTGGTGTTGAATAAGGAGATTATGATTGAAGGAGAAGTATGCTCAAGTAATGTATAACTACTATCTTGGTTTGAAGACTTTACTAGTGACAAAATATTAGTAATGTGCTGAAGGAGGATTTAATCAGCAAATTGGTTAAGGGGTACTCCTTATGTTGGAGATTCTGAATCTTAGTAAAGATTTTAAGCACACTAAGAAATGATTGGAAGTTGGTTTCAGACTATGGTTGCATGACATCTTAGCCATCCAAAGAGTCATGATAATATGTGTGAAGGTTCAAGGGCATGAATCAGAGGTGTGCTTGTTGTGTGACTAGTTCGGGGTACTTGGAGTTATTCCCGGTGAACTAGTAGGTGTTTCGTGTTGTGTTTTCTCCATAATGAAGTTTTAATTGTCCATGACAGGAGGAGTCAGTGGACTAATTGGTTTTTCTTTTTGAGCTTGTGATGTTCAAGCATATAGAGTTATTTCTCTACAATGAAGATGATGTTGGATAACATGCTGAGACATATTGCTATAAGATGTAGTTGTTTATGTCCTTATAAGTCTCTGAAGACTCTAGCCAAATGTTGCTAGAGTATACCATCCTTCTCCAAGAGGATGTGCTGGTTCTACGAGATTTTATTTTTCTCTGCAGTAGTGAATGGGATAAAGAAGACTATCCAGCTGGTTGTTAGAAGATGTTGAATCTGGTTATGATTTCGAGGATGATGACCAGGATATCTCTCTTTTGAAGTAGTCTACAAGAAATGAGCTTTCTGGGTGCCTGATGCTCCTCTTGAAAACATTTCCTTCCATTCCATTGGCAATGCTGAAAAGTGGAAATATGTGTCTCAAAGAAAAATTTCCCTTGAAAGAGAATTGGGAGCAGGTGCACTGGAATGCAAAGAGATTATAGAGCAGATTTCTTTTGCTAGCTTGTACTAATTACAGAAGTAAGGAATATAGGAAGGTGTTTGTGTTGAATTTTCCCTTGTTGTCATCAATAGTTATCTGGGCAGGTCTGAAGATGATTACTATGAGTTGGATGTGACTGATAATCAAGTGTGCAAAGCCATTACTACAAATCAGAATGTAAAACATGCAGGAACCTGTGCACCGGTTGTGTGTTTTAATGGGAGCTTCTTAAAGGATTTATATGAATAATGAGTCCTTTAAATGATTGAGAACCAGTTTGATTAGGTTTTGTATCATGGACTTGATGTACCACATGATGTCTTAACATCATGATGGTTGTTTTTGGGATTGTTCATGTGAAGTTGGATGATTAAGCATTATTGTGAGAAGTGGAATCTCTGACTATATGGATTAGAATATGGAGAGTCTAATCCTGTCTATAGTAGCATTCTTGATGAATGCATGACTATTTTGTTGAAGACTCCACTAGTATCAGCAACTACTAGTGGATATAAAGGCGGAAGGCTGCTAACAAATACTTAAGGGGTATTTTTTTGCTGCAAGTCAATCCAGAAAATTTTGGTGATCTGGAGAAACTAAGAGTTTTTAGAGTTTGTGAGTGACTTCACACCTAGTATGCATGACATCTTGCCTATTCAAAAGTTCATGATAAAGAGTGTTGTTATGATAAGACAATGATCAAATGTGTCCTTGTGTTGCGAAGAAGTCAGTGTTCCTGGAAGTATTCTCAAGGAGTGAGAATATCTAACTCTGGTTTGACTCTACTGAGGGAATCAAGGTTCAGCATATGTGGGAAGTGCTGAAGTTTCTCATCTAGTGCACAAGTCTTCACTTCAGCTGGAGCATTAGTTATTCATGACAAAAGGAGTCATATGGATATCTGTAATTTGTTGTTGCAATGATACAAGTATTATCAAGCCAGAATACTATTCACTTTTGTAAAGTTTCTATGAGGAAATGATGTTGAAGAAACATGTTGTGACATTATGAAGTCACGGATAAACTTAACAAGACATGGTTCTTTCTATCTATGAGAAGCTTGATGAAGATCAGAAGTTCACATATCTCTTGGAAGTTTAATGGGAAGTCTTGGAGAAAATATTTTTCTCTATAGATTTCAAAAAGACTCCTTGAGGGTTTATATTATGAAGAGGTGTCACAAATGTAATATTTTGATATCTTAGTATATGTCACTAAGTATAAGTGAAAGAAGAACACTTAGAATCTAGTATGAACAGGTGGATAATCTGGTGAAGCATCCCTGATTGGTGAGAGAAGATGTGTTGATCACTGAAATAAGAAGACAATGTATGACTAAGTGTCAGGACATTATACAGGACATGTTCCTGCATGGTCAACATAGGGTGGAGTGGCCTATGTGTTCAAACACGTGGCTGTAAACAGGGGGAGACAAATTTATCTAACTATGCATGTGTATGTATAAGAAGTAGCTACAACATTCAAAGCCATTATGGACGGGGCACATTGATACTTGAAGTTTTCTCCTCAAATATCGTTTCCTTTTGACCAAGATTGGTACTACTATCTAGGATCATTATTTTCCAAGTAAAAATCCCAGTTATTTATAGAGAGTTCTCTGTTTCTCTATAACCCAGTGAGCTTCTTGAGTCCATCATTCTTTTGGATTTCATTCGACTTTTGGTAAGTTATGCTTGGGTCTGCTATTGTGAAGGTCTCCTTTGCCATGTTTTGGCTATAAAGGGGGAGAAAGGTGAATTAGCTCAGATGTTGATGCTTCCACAAGTGGTTATTATTAATGTTCACAGATGTCAAAATAAGATGTCAAGTGGTTATTATTTCCATGACATATGTTTGTGATCTGTGATCTGAGTTATGAACACAGTTGTGACCTGAGTTCTGAGTTATCAGGGGCGGTGGTTGATTTGGTCTTAAGGAATTATTGAGAGTTCTCTTATTCCACCATTGGTCTTCTATGTTTAGAAGATGTTCCTGCTTTGAGGGGGAGTACAAGTTGTCTTCTTTTATCTTCTTCCTCGTGTGCAATAACCAAACTTCAGGACTTTCTTTCCTTTTATCCTGAAACTGATGTTCGTTGGTGCTGATGCAATTGAGTTCTTCAAAGTTCTACAAAGAAGATTTATAATAACATGTTGAGACATTATTTTCAACTGAAGATCTATTGATGTGCGCAGTAGCTTCTGAATTGCTGTAATCTCTTAGATTGCAATTGTATTTAGATTATTTGTTTTAGCCAAAATTTGCTAAAGGGGGAGATTGTTAGTTCTCTTCTTTTAGTATTGGCTTAATTTTTGTAAAACAAATAATAACAACAATGAAGAATAGGATAATAAGAACAGGTACAACAAGAAGTTCTATTACAATGTCAGAACATGTTGTGTTGAACTTTTTCAACAATTGGAACAACATGTCGAAGAAGATGTCTTGACATCGCGCATGCTGAGCTGGATTAATGAGATTCAGTTTGTTCTTAACATAAGCAGAATATTTAGGATAATATTATGCATCCTTTGTGGCGCATATTTAAAGGCCTAGAAAATTTAATCATAAATCAAGGAGAATGAAGACTTTCTAAATAAGGAGATTATTTAGGAAAGAAAAGATTGAAGACCTTTCTTGCGGAAGAAGTTTCTGCAGTTTGTTACAGCTGGTTTGCTTTGATTGAAGGCCCAAAACCAGTTGGGTAACATGTTATAAATAGAAGGGTTTTTAACCTAGAAAAGATACGACTCAAGATGTAGAAGTCTAGGGTTTGTCAAGGTAAACCTCATGGGTTATGGGAAGGTTACCAAGTTCACCTCAAAGCCTGTAGGTAAGAGGTATATTGTTCTTGAAGGAAGCTTTGAAGCAACTCCAGGATATGTTCTTAGTTAGGAGCAAAGCTAACAAAAAGTGGATTTTGGCTTGGAAACTTAGCTAGATTGTCATGGAAGTGTGTCTTCCAAATTTCTATCTATGTGATCAGAATCTTGGTGAAGGGTCGTTGATGCAGTGACTGAGGTGTTGACTGTTAGACATCATTGAGATGATTGGAAGTGGAATGGGAATATTCCATATATAGGGAGGACCTAGCTAGAAGGGTCATTGGGTAGCTATTAAGTGCGTAGATCGTCAACAGGAGTGTTGGATGTAGGGTCTGCAAATTGATACTACTAATAGTGGACTTCATTCTTGGCTTGGTAGCCCCCAGAGTAGGTGTTGTTGTACACTGAACTGGTTTAACAATTATGGTGTGTTCTTTATCTTTTCAATACTGTTTTATCTTGCCTGTGTGTTTATGTCAAATCAGATGTCTCGACATCCTTGTAAGACATCTGAGTCTGTTGTGCCAGAATTCCAAGCTTGCTCTTTGTTAGGGATGGTAGGTTGTAGAAACTTTATGATTAACCCCATATTTTTCATCAAATCTTCAAAAAGATTGTTACAAAAGTCATTTCCTTCATCACTAATGATGGTTCTAGGTGTGCCATGTTTAGAGAAAATATATTCGGTCAAAAATGGGCTCATAACCTTACCTTAATTAGTTGTAGTTATTATTGCCTCTTGAAGTTATGTTCCGAATAGGACTTATGTTGGACACGATGTTGGGACAACTGGTCCAACTAGTTTAAGATAAATAAGATATTCAGGGGACAAATGTCAGACATGATGTTTGGGACATTGTACACCACAAAACCATATTTACTACCAAGTAGTAACAACTTAACTTTTACAAGATGATGAAGCACAAAAGAATTAAATAATGCAAAATATTAGTAACCCAGTTCATTGAAACCTGTTGTACCCCAAAATTTTCCCTCTCATTTATCAAGACTTTTCTCACAAGATCTCTTTGACTCAAGACTGGTTTAGGGTTTGGTCAGCTCAAGACATCTCATCTTACATTGTTGGCCCAAAATTAGGGTTTGAGTTTGAACAAGGATTTTTGGACTATCAATGCTTCATATGACTTTCAAACATCATTATGAACCCCTAATATTACTCATGACAAGTTTCAAGCCTTGAACCACATTTTTTATCAGTCAATTGGACAGTTGACCTAAAAATCAACTGTATTGGGGAAAAAGTCAACCATGGCCAATTTACAGTCAAACATCATAATTTTTTATCAACATCAACATTTTAGACTCATATGTATCATTTGATCAAGTTTGGATTACAATTCCTCAAGAAATTTGATTAAATCATCAAAAGGGCAAAATGGTCAAAATAAGGGTTTTGACTGAGGAAGGGCAATTTCTGATTTTTGACCTAGAAAATGACCAATTTATTTGAAGCATGATTTAAAGGGTTCATTTGTATCATCTTGACCTAATTACATGGTTCAAAATATTGCAAATCCATTGGATAGACAGATGAAATTTGCAGTCAACTGATCAAAGTCAATTGTATACTGAAAAGTCAAACTTTGACTTTTTGGTCAAAATCAAGTGCTAAGGATCACAATTCGTTAAAACATGTCAAAATGTCAAACTTGTTCATCAAGGAATCAAATATTGAAGATTTGGTTTTAAATTTTGAAATTTTCTTAACTTAAAATTTTTTCTAAGTATAGAAAATTTCTTATTTTTTCTCAACTTTAAGCCATTGTTTCACCATGATACAAGATGTTTCAAAGGAAGTTCCCAACATGAAAGTTATAGACCTCCATGAAATATACAACTTTTCTTCACAAAGTTTTCCCTAAAGATGCTTGGATCTTAAGATATAATTTTATGAACACATGCCCATGAACTAAAATAACTTAGTGAAATTTTGCCATAATATAGGCAGGTTTTTGACCCAACTTCATGGCATTTTTTCACCTAGTTCCAAGGGGAACCTTGAAATGCATTTCAAATATGAGTTATATAGCACATTTCAAGCTTTCCAAAATGTCCAAGAACTCCTTGAGATCATTTTTTAGTAGGGAGAATCGAAGAGATGAAGTTGGCAATTTCTCACTTTGAATTCAAGCCATTTCATGAAGAACAAATTTCAAATCAGTACCTATGCTGCCTAATCCATGATTTACAGGTCCCGAACTTGTTTCTTACTCCATAATTTAATGCTTACTCAGTTGACAAAGCTTTAATCCAAGCCCTAAGGTCTTTGTCCAAGCATTATTTCCATAAATGGCACAAAGTTGCCATTGCCATTTTGAAAAAGCTTTACTTTTGCAACTTTACAAATCTTGAGCATTGGACCTGTCTTCTCTGCACACACAAATCCTCCAGGCCTAAAGCAACTTGTATAGAGCATATACCAACCCTAAGCAAGCCAGTACAAGCATGTGAAGACTTGTCCCTTCACTTTGCTTCAAAAGTAAGAAAGTGTGCAAAAAGTCTAGAACTAAAAAATCAGTTGAAGAGCTGACTTGAAACCTATCCCATACTAATACACAAAGACATTACAGTTGAGAACACGATTTCTAAGGGCCTGAAACACTTAAACACTGCATATCACCAAAAAAACTGTCAAAACTTACAGTTTGGGCATAAGCATAGCAATCCATCATCTGGCTCGTGCGTTTCAAGTTTTAATCATCAAAACACTTTACCTACTTCATATCTAAGGGATTCAGACCATCATCTCTGCATTGTAACTCCTTCTCCTTCATCTGCCATTTTTGTTTTCCAAGCTTGCAGGTTGACTTGGATAGAGAGTTTCAGACACTTTCAAAGCAAGATAAGGGTTGGAACATACTCAGGGAGGTTCAAGCAAGCTCAAGAAATCATCAGGCCTTCCTAAATATCACTCAAACTCCATTCACAATCTCAGCTGAAAGAGGAATGAGTACTACCATTTTCATGTTGGGAGTTTTCATTTTCATGGAGAAATGAGAAAGTTACAGAGCTTCTGGCCAGCTTGAGGAAGAAGATGAAGTTCAGGGCAAGGACTTTGTTTGTGTTATGTCTTTATTATTTCATATAAATCAACAGATATATAGCCACCCCAGTGGCAAGGTAGCGCGCTGGTAAGGCCCAAGTCATGGGTTCGAACCTTGGCGCTACCTTTTGTTTTTTCATATTTTCCCATTTTCAGTTTTTGCTGTTTTGCAGGTTTGAGCCTCAACGCTGGGCATTGTGTTTTTTTTTCTAACATCCACCTCCTTATTACTCAGGATACCCCTGGCCCATTCATTTTCAATTATTTATTTTATTTTGTTTTTACTTCATGAAATATTCTTTTCTTAAATATTATAAAATCATGAAAAATATAAAATTGATAAACTTTATATTTTGTTTATTTTTATTTTATTTTCTCATAAAAAATATTTTCACTTAGTTATATATTAACTATTTTTCTTAATAAACTTGTAAATATAATAGATTTATTTTAACTATTTGTATTCCCTTTTTTATTCATACTTATAAATATTTATTTTGACATATAAAAACTAAATATTTTCATAAGATATTATTTAATATTTTTAATACAAAAAATACATAAAAATAATACATAAGAACTCTATTTTCTTTCAAACTAGAAAATAGGGTTAACTCTTTTTAAGATATAATTCCTTTTTTTATATATTTTTAGGATTAGGTTAAAATTCCTTTTCACATAAAAAATAAAAAAAAATCTTTTCTTGCATGTACATAATATTGCATATTTAAATATTGTATTTGTTTATTCCAATATTCGTACAAATTCGATTTGGTTGTAATAGCTTATTTAGATTTACATTCTTGCAAATCCCCATTCAAATTTGTATTCCCCCTCCCATAAATTGTTGTAATAGCTTAGTAATCTTTACATTACGCAATATACCGCTTTATATACCATGCTAGTAATTAGGGTTTGTATGACAAGATCAAAACAAAACAAATAGAAAACCCTAATACTAGACAAAATCAAGGCATGAAAATAACACACTTACACACAAGCACCCTTAGGGTTTATCCACTTGGTTGCCTTATACAAAAATGGCCATATTACGCATGAGAAGTATCTTGGCAAAACAAACAAGTATAAGATCATAGTCCCTCGATGACACTATTCAAGGTTGCCTTACAAAATGATCTTGGTCCCTCAAAAATGCTAAGATACTTTGCAACATTGCTAATCATGGTTATACGATGACCCACGCCCGTCCCATTTGCATACAAAGATAGGGTTGCTTACCAAATCAATGGTAAGACAACAATGTCAAAGGAATAGAAAATGCACAAGAAAGACATTTGAGTAGGTAGATTACTTCTAGTTACTTGCTCTATTTCCAAACAACTATCCTTGCTATTTTCAAAACACACACATTTCCAAACATTTTACAAACATTGAAAACATTTTCAAAAAGACAAACATCTTTTTATGCATTATTACGAACGAGAATCATTACAAAGATTGCCTAAACGAATGACCTCTTTCACAAAATATTTTCAAAACCACACAAAGCACAATTTCAAAACAAAAACAAGTGATCTAGCAAGTAACTAAGAGCCCATGGAAAACCATGGATGAAAAGGGTGCTAATACCTTCCATTTTCATAATCTACCCCCCGAACTAAAGAAACAATCTCAAAGGTCTTTCCTGTGCTTTTTCACCTTTCCTTTTGGATAAAAGAAAAGTCGATGGCGACTCTTGCTAACCGTAACATTTGCGATAAAATGCAAAACCCTCAAGTCAGTTCTCCCACCGTATCACAAAAATGGCGACTCTGCTGGGGAATTAATAAAAGTGGGGTTACCTTAGGGCTAGATCACATTTATTTGCTTACATTGTTTGACTTGTTTGCTTTACATTATGGTTCTTTGTTTAGGTTTGAATCTTCCACCCGGATTTGGGAAACATTATAGGTAAATAGCAATACGTTGGGGAAATTGTATTGGGTATACCGACATGGTATAAGCAATAGCTATGTTAGTGTGACATATTTGTGGGTACCGGTAGCCTTTGAGTCAATCAAAGAGAATATGAGGCCGTTGAGTGATGTCATGAAGCACTAATGAACTTCTAGAACCCTTTACTTGACCAAATTGGCCTTTAGGATGTAGTGAGATGATCGGCTTTGGTGCAGTCCGAAGTTGGTAGATACTCGATACTACACTCATTGAGGGTTGGTTTCTTGGGATATTTCGGTCGCCATTAAAGACGTTGGAGCTGAAATAATGACCAAGGAAACAATCCGGTGATATTGAGCTCCTTAGAACCCGGTTACTATTACTAGGAAAGGTTTAAGCCAACTAAACTTCAAGAGGGTACTTACCTATAAAACCCCATGCAAGCCTAAACTAAGAACTTGTTTGTTTTGCTTGTATATGCACACTTGTACATAACATCATGGACATCATGATCATCATATACATCTACTAACCATTTGAAGGATTTTGGAGATTCATCTTTGTTCTTGTTTTGTAGGATATGGATTCACTTCGCAGGAAAACTATCCAAGTCAACCTTGTAAGAATTCATCCACAACTCAAGGAGCTAGCCTCAAGGATCCATGAGAACTCTCCATTCACCGATAGGCATGGTCGTCTACTCTACTTGGTCACCTCCAACACATATGAGGATATGATGAAGGTGCTCTTCTAGTTCTTTGATCCTTTGCACCATTGCTTCACATTTACCGACTATCAGCTTGTGCCTACTTTGGAAGAATTCTCTCAACTCTTGAGGATTCCCATTCTCAATCAACTAACTTTCAACGGTACAGAAAGAGACCCAAAGCCAGAAGAGATTGCTCAAGCTCTACACTTGCACTCATCTGATGTCACAACTCATTGGGAAACTAGAAGTGGTGTCAAAGGCTTCTTAGCAAAGTTTCTGTTTGAGAAAGCCCAAAGCTGTTGGAATTCCTTAGACTTGCAAGCCTTTGAGGAAATTGTGGCTCTCCTCATCTATGGGATGGTTTTGTTTCCCAATTCTGACCAACTCATAGATGTGAGTGTCGTCAAAATCTTCATGTCACGCAATCCGGTGCCTACATTACTAGGGGATATCCTACACTCTTTTCACACTCGCACAATGAAGAAAAGAGGTGTCCTGATGTGTTGCACTCCTCTCCTGGAAAGATGGTTTATTTCTCAACTTCCCCAATCAGTCTTAAAGAATGAGCAAGGATTAAGATGGTCACAAAGGTTAATGACGCTCAAACATTTAGATAGTCATTGGTGCCCCCGATCCAAATAGAATGTTATCATTGTTGACCGTTGTGGGGAATTCCCTAATGTCCCTCTACTTGGAATTAGGGGAGGCATCACCTACAACCCATGCTTAGCTCTAAGACAATTTGGTTATGCCCGAAGGGATGGCCCGCATGAGCTGCTGATTCAAGGCTTGGTATTCGACTACGGCAATGATGATCAAGGTCTTTGCCAGAGATTCATCCAAGCTTGGAGGATGCTAAACAGGGTGGATAGCAAGACTTTGGGACACAAGAATTACATCCCTCTTAAGCCTTACCTCAAGTGGGTACGAACCCGCGCTCAAAGTCTTGTGATGCCTTATCCTTCCATTCTCCCGGTGATCAATGAGCATGTTAAGGAAGGAGAAGTTCCATACACTATCCTACATCCTGACATGCCCACATCTCTTGAAGACCTACAAAGGGATTGGATACAACTCAAAGGAGAGCGAGATGCTTTCGAAGCCCAATTCTACGCAGGAGAAGAAGGTTTTGGAACTCACTAGGCTACTTCATGAGGAGCAGACTCTAAATGCCTACATTGCACCAAAGAGGATGCGCACTAATTTTTTATCTTAGAGTTTTGTATTATTTTTCCCAAGGGGCATTGATGTACTCAAACTCTATCTTATTAATATAACGTGTGTTTCTTTTTGTCTAAAACGAACTTGAACCTTTAAAATCCTTGAAAACATTGCATGTGTACATATCATTCATCATAACATAAACAGGTTTATTGCAACGAGTTTCCTCATATCTCTACTGTTTATTTCAGTAAGATGGATCTCGAATAGACAGTCAAAGATCTTCAAGTTCAAAACACGCAGTTTCGACAGTTACTCATGACCCTAGCCAAGGGGCAAGATGAGTTGAAGACTCTGTTAGCTGAAGAAAGAAAGAAGAAAACCAAGAAAGCCACTGGGGTTTTGAACATGGGGAGAAGGTTTCAGGGACAGACTAGAAGAACCTTCAATTTTGCAACCACTTCCAGGGAAGGAGAAGGGAAAGGAAAACAAACAGCGGTTCCGTCAGAATCCGAAGAGGAGGAAGAAGAGGAAGACTATTCCGAGGAACAGTATCCTCCGCAGATGATAAGTACAAACATCTTGAAGAGCGTCTGAGCGCTATGGAAATACAAAAGGTTTCAGGTCTAGATTTTCAAGAATTGGGATTAATGTCGGGAATTGTGATCCCACCAAAGTTCAAAGTGCCGTTGTTTGCAAAATATGATGGGGTATCATGTCCTAAGATGCGCCTCCGATCATATGTGAGAAAGATCCAGCCGCACTCCGCCGATAAAGACATGTGGGTGCATTTTTTCCAAGATAGCCTATCTGGAACACAACTCGATTGGTTTTACCAATTGGAAAGGGCCGACGTCCACAACTGGGAAGATCTTGCCG
The DNA here is from genome assembly GCA_948472305.1 of Vicia faba. Lineage (NCBI taxonomy): Eukaryota > Viridiplantae > Streptophyta > Magnoliopsida > Fabales > Fabaceae > Vicia > Vicia faba. Next base: position 678,906,965 of record OX451735.1, on the reverse strand, counting down.
CAGCTTTCTATAAGCAATACTGTTGTACCCCAAAATTTGCCCTCCCATTTCCTCAACATTTTCTCATCACAAGACCTTTGAAGATCAAGATCCAGTTAGGGTTTCCTCTGCTCAAGGCTTCTCCTTGCACTGTGGACTCAAATTAGGGTTTGTGTTTGCCTAAGGATGTTTTGACCTAAAATGCCTAAGATGACTTTCATGCTTCATGTTGGACTCCCAAGTTTACCTATACCAAGTTTCAAGTCTTGACTCCAAGTTTTACCCAGTCAATTGGACAGTTGACCTAGAAATCAGCTGTATTGGGGAAAAAGTCAACTGTGGCCAATTGACAGTCAAACCTCATGAAATTTTATCCACGTCAACATTATGAACTCATATGAACCATTTGATCAAGTTTGGATCACAATTCCACAAGAAATTTGATCAGATCATCAAAAGGGCAAAATGGTCATTTTTAGGGTTTTGACTGCACAAGGGCAATTTTTGACTGTTTGACCTAGCCAATGGCAAACCAAGTTCACATATGGCCTCAAGGACTCAATGGAATTATCTTGACATGTTCATCAAGCTCAAAATATCCCAAGTACACAAGATTGACAGTTGAATTTCTCAGTCAATTGATCAATTTTGACTGTATACTGAAAAGTCAAACTTTGACTTTTTGGTCAAAATCAAGAGTCAAGATTCATTTTTCATCAAAACATTCCAAATCATGAAACTTGTTCACCAAGAAATCACAAAATGCAAATTAGGGTTTGAAAATGGAATTTTTCATAACTTAGAATTTTTCTAAGTTATGAAAAACCCTAATTTTTTCCCAACTTTGCCCCATCTTTTCACCATGATCCATTTGGATTCAAACAAAAGTCAAAACATGAAAGTTGTAGCTTGTTGCATAATCTACAACTTTGATTCACAAAGTTTTCTCATTTGAAGCTTGTATCTCAAGTTATAATTTTTTGAATAAGGGCACTAAACCATCTTTTAACTTAGTGAAATTTGACCTATTTTGACAAGGTTTTCTACCCTACTTCAAGGCCACTTTTCATACCCTTCCACTTGGAATTTTGATTTGCATTTCAAAGATGGATTGTAGTACACATTCCAAGATTTCCAAAATGTCCAAGAACTCATCAAACAACCTCATAACTTGAGAGATTCGAATTTCACAAGTTGGCAAAAATTCACTTTTGTTCTTCATCAAGACATGTTCATAACCTTGCCAATTTGAAATCAGTTTGCTTTATGCTTGATTACAGGTCCTTGAACCATTTCATACTCAATAATTTAATGCATATTCAATGTGTTAAGGTCATGTTCTTTGTGTTCTAACATTGCATAATGGTTTAATCCTAAACTAGATAAAGTGGAATTTCCATTTTTGAAAAGTTTAGCTTTATGTCAAGTTTGTAATCCAACAAGTACATGAAAGATCTGCTTGGCACAAGATTATGTGCATAACACACTGATCAAGAGAGGCTTATGCAGCACATTAGGAGGCCCCCTACTAACCTAAAACAACCAACTTGCTTTTGTAGCTTAAGTGTGAAGAAACATCCATAACTTATGCCATCTCTCTTTTCAGCTTACACACAGAAGAACAAAGTTATCAAACATCTTCCATAGAACCTAACCAAGCCAAGACACGACCCTTGCACCTCCAAAACACCCTCCATCTCAGAATCATCCTCAAACTGCAAAAACAGAGTTGCCTCTGCAGTTTGAGTGCCAACTCCCATTTCCCTCGAGCATTCTTACCAAAATCAATCCATACACATTCCCTAGCATATGTGCAAGCTAACCATGACCTAAAACCTGACCTGTAATCCCTCTAACAGCTTCCACCATTTTTACATTTTTGACTTGCAGGTGAAGTTCTATAGCTTGGTACAAGAAGTTTCAAGACAAAGTAAGCATTGAAAAAGCATCCCTGGACCTCAAGGAAGCTTTTCCAATCATTACATTGTACTGAAAGTCTCTCATTCTCCACATAGAAGTTCAACTGCACAGGTAAAAGTTTGAATTCGTATCTCTCTTATTAGGCATCTTTAGTCTTAAGTTTGTGAAGAAACAAGGTCCTACTCATAGCCCTGAACATGTACATAGCTTTACTTTTCATTTCTTTTATCTGAGTAGAGAGAATTTGAGCTCTGAAAATGGTAGAAAAGCTAGGTCAGGAAAGAGGGGGAGAGAAATTCTCCCTCATCTTAGAGAGATAGGTCATGTTCTTTATATGGTTGAAACCGTCTCTCAATGCTCTACACTTTTCATGTTATGAGTTTTGCTTGAAAGTCCAGGAATCCAGAGATAAAAAACGCGTGTTGTAGCTTGAAGAAGGTTGTACAGAGGTTGAAGAAGGAGTGGTCTGGGTTGGGCCTGGATTTGTTTTCTTTTCACACCCCATTTTCATGTTTACACCCCCCTGAGCCCATTTGTTCATTTCTTAACATTTTTGACTTTTTTCTTTTTGGTTGACTTTGTTTATTTTTTCTCATGACATTAGAAAATTGAAAATATTTTTTTCATCATTTTTTGCATTTATTGCATATTTATTTGTTTATTTTTCTTTGTTTGTATATAATATATATATGTACTATTATAGAAAATAAATAGAAAATAATGTAAATACAATTTTTATTTTTATTTACTTTCTGAAAATATTTCATACAAAAAATACTCTTTTATTTATTTTGTTAAAATATTAAATAAATATTTATTTTTTTGTATAATACATATTTAGGGTTTAATATAAATATATATATGTGATTATTAATATATTTAAGACAAAATATAAAAATACTTGATTTTTTTCATTTTTATTTAATATTTGATACAAAAATACCTTTTTTCACAATATACTTCATTTTATGTTATTTTTATAAATAATAAATAAATAGTTGTATTAAAATTAAATAATACCTTTTTCTTTAAAAATTAGGGTTTTTGCCCTAAATTTAAAATACTCAAAAAATAATACATTTTTATTTTCTTTTTCCTTTTACATAAATAATATTTTCTCATACACATAAAAACTTTCTTTTTTGCATTTCACATATTTATTTAATTTACATTTAATTATGCAATTTATTTACTATGCAAATATCCAATTGATGTAATAATTTAGATTTAAATTCTTGTCAATATCCCCATTTGAACATTTGTACCCCCTTCCCATATTTGGTTTTGTAATAGCTTAGTAATTTTAATTTCGCACTTTATTGCTTTCTAATGATAACATGTTAGAATTAGGGTTTGTATGCGAAAAACGATAAAAAAAATAGTTTGACCTAATACAAGACAAACAAGCATGAAAATGGACACACAAATCACACTTGCACCCCCTAGGGTATTCCACCTGTTGCCTTCAAATAAATGGGCCATGTTGCATGTTAAACTTCTTTGGGCAAAGCAAACGATTTTGAATGATCATAGTCCCTCGATAAAACTTTTCAAAAACAAACAAAAACAAATGATCAAGTCCCTTAGAGAAATTGCTCAAAGACATTTAACGCCGTTGCAATTATGGTCTAAAACGATGACCCGCGCCTGTCCCTTTCACATCCTAACACAAGGTTGCCCACCAAATACAATGGTGGAGCAAACTTGTTAAAAGGGTTAAAATATAGCAATGATCTTTTGAGAAATTTAGGAGTAGATAACCTCTTAGTTACTTGAATCAACTTGCAAAACAAAACACTTGCCTAATTTCAAAATCACACATCACTACACTTTCAAAACAACTTTCAAAAACAAATGAAAACTTTTTCAAAAGACATACATCTTTGTATACATCCCCACATGGATCATTACAAAGGTTGCCACCATATTGGCCTCTTTTCAAAACATTTTCAAACCCACACACTCAAGCACCATTTAAAACAATTGAAAACAAAAGGCAAGTGATCTAAGCAAGTAACTAAGAGCCCATGGATAACCATGGATAGAAAGGGTGCTAATACCTTCCCTTTCTATAATCTACTCCCCGAACCCAAGAAAACATCTCAAAAGGTTTTTGCTGTGCTTTTTAACCTTTCCTTAGGATAAAATAAAAAGTCGGTAGCGACTCTTGCTAACCGCATATTTGCGAATACAAACGCAAACCTCAAGTCAGTTCTCCCACCGTATCACAGAACTGGCGACTCTGCTGGGGAAAACTTTTAAAGTGGAGTAACCTTAGGGATTAGATCATCTTTGTTTTCAATTGATTGTCTTGTTTGCTTTTACATTTGTGGGCTTTGTATCGGAGTTTTATAGATCCTAACCCGGATCTGGGAAAAACCCTTTTTAGGTAGCATAATCTGTGAGGGACCTGTCCGGCGTAGACCGACATGGGTGAAGCAGTGGCTACGTTGGTGTGGCATCTTAGTCTGTACCTATATCCCTTGTGTTGTAACGGGGAGAATATAGGTCTTCTAAGGGGTCATTAAACACCAACCAACCTTAGAACCCTAAATTGACCAACTTGGCTATTAGGACAGTAGCAGTATGCTACACTCATTGAGGCTAAACTCTCGAGATGGTTCTGGCCGCGAGAAAAGATTGCGATGCTGGAGTTATGACCGATTGAGGGTAGCCAATGATTTGAGATCCTCTAGAACCCGGTTACTTTTGATAGGACAGGTTTTAACCAACAAAACCAAAAGAGGGTAATACCTGAAACTCATGCTGGCCTGAAACCTAAGGGTGTCTTGTGTGACTTGTGTGCTTTATTTGCCTATGTGAATACTTGTGATGTGCTTCATCATAGCATCATGCCATCATACCATTGCATGCATAAAAAGCTAACCCATTTCAAAGACAAAAAGGTTTCATCTTTGCTCTGTTTTGTAGGACATTATGATGCCCGTGCGTAGAAATACTATCCGGTTCAACTTTGTTCGTTCACCTGAGTTGCTTGATGAGTTGGTTAGCAGAATTCCAAACACTACCTCCTTCATCAACAGACATGGTTCTCTCCTTGGCTTGATCACTGCAAAATGGGACCAACAACTGATAAGTGTTCTGACCCAGTTTTATGACCCTCTGCATCATTGTTTCACCTTTCAAGACTTCCAGCTGGTTCCTACCCTGGAAGAGTTCTCTTATCTGCTTGGGATCCCTGTCCTGGAACAAACTCCATTCACTGGTTTGGAAAAGACTCCTAGGCCTGAAGAGATTGCTGCAATTCTCCCCTTGACCAAAGAAGAGATATTGTCCAACTGGGAAACTAGAACTGGGGTCAGGGGCTTTTTGGTCAAATTTCTGGTTGGCAAGGCTAATGATTTCTGGAATGACTTGGACTTCAAGGCATATGAGGATATTCTGGCTCTTTTGATGTATGGTCTGGTATTGTTTCCCAACCCTGACACTTTTATCAGTATCCATGTCATAAGGATCTTCATGTCTCGGAATCCGGTACCCACTCTTTTGGGTGATATTCTACAACAACTCCATGCTCGTACTGCTCGAAAACGGGGGACTCCGTGGTGTTGTGCTCCTTTGCTAGTAAGGTGGTTTATTTCGCACCTTCCTAAGTTCGTGCTGAAGAATGAAGAAGGAAAAGGTTGGGCTCGGAGGTTAATGTCTCTCACAGATAAGGATATCACTTGGACTCTCAGAGGTTTGGATGAGGTAGCTGTTATCGACCGTTGCGGAGAATACCCTAATGTCCCGTTGATTGGTATCCAAGGAGGAATCTCTTACAATCCGTGTTTAGCTCTCCGTCAGTTTGGAAGAGCCAGAGGAGATGGGCCTCATGAAATGCTGGTTCCTCACTTCCATTTTGAGTTTCAGGCAGGCAGTGACAAACTACGCCAGGGATTCATTAGAGCTTGGGACAGAATCCACAAAGCTGACCCACATGAGTTAGGACCAAAGACTTCTTTACCATTGGAGCCCTATTGCAAATGGGTCCGCATCCGTGCTCAGAAGTTAGGTATGCCGTACGAAGTTGTCAGACCAATCATCCTTGAATCTCCCGATGAAGATGGGGTTCCTCCAACTGTCCTCCCTCCTCAGATACCTACTGATTTTGACACCATGAAGAGATCTTGGGCACAGCTAAAGGAAGAACGGGATTTCTATCGGGAGAAGTTCAACGAGCAGGAAAGGAAGATCCAGAGGCTGACTAAGTAATTGGAGGAAGAACGGGTCCTGAACAACTACATCAGCACTGAAAAGAGGAGGCCATGGGAGCATTGATGAGCTTTGATGTTTCCTTTTGTAGTTTTATTTCCTTTTCAGTATTTTTCATTCCTGTAATGCCTAGGGGCAAGTTGTTGAACAATTGAAATTTTCATCTAATGAAGTGTGTTTCCCTTTTTTGTCTACAAAGTTGAATCTTGTTTGTCTTTGAAAACATAAAGCATACACATTCCATTGCACCATATGCATAGCAGGTACCCTATTTCACAGGTTGCTTAATTTTTCGCTGTTTGTGTGCACAGTCATCATGAATCCAGAATCCTCCAGTGAGCAAGCAATCAAGGCCCTTCAAGCCCAAAGTGCACAATTTCAAGAGATGGTCCTAAGCCTAGCCCAAGGTCAGCAAGAGTTGAAGACTCTACTCATGAAGAAAAAGAAGAAAAAGAGGACCGCATTGTTCAACACCGGACGCCGATTTGGGAACACACTCCACAATGAAGCTGATCCAACCACTTCTTCTGCTGAGAAAAACAGTCCCCAAGGGGGAGGAGCTCCTAGTCCCGCAGTCTCCGACAACGAGACGGACTATAATGACGAACAGTACCCACCTGCTGCTGACAGATACAAACAATTGGAGGACCGCTTGAGCGCCATGGAAATTCAGAATGTGCCAGGACTAGATTTCGGAGATTTGGGGTTATCTTCTGGGGTAGTCATTCCACACAAGTTTAAGGCGCCTGCCTTCGCCAAGTATGATGGGGTCTCCTGCCCAAAGCTGCATCTAAGGTCGTACGTAAGGAAAATCCAACCTTACACGGCGGATAAAAACCTCTGGATTCATTTCTTCCAAGATAGTCTCTCGGGGTCACAGCTTGAATGGTTCTACCAATTGGATGGAGCTAGCATCCGACACTGGGAGGATTTGGCAACCGCATTCTACAGACAATACCAATACAATTCTGATCTCGCTCCTACACGTACCCAACTTCAGGGTATGTCTCTAGGAACGGGTGAAGGGTTCAAAGAGTACGCTAAAAAATGGAGAGATTTGGCTGGCAGGGTGCAGCCTCCATTAACTGATCGAGAGTTGGTTGATATGTTCCTTGGGACGTTGTCTGGTCCGTTTTTCAATCATTTGGTTGGTAACTCCTCCGCTGGGTTCACAGATTTGATATTAACGGGAGAGAGAATTGAAGCTGGCATCAGGTCAGGCAAGATACAGAAGGCTGCCTCTACAAGTGCTGAGAAGAGGCCATTTAAGAAAGAAGCAAGCGCCGTCTATGGTCCTAGAAGACAAGTCAAGCCCGAAAGTCGCCAAGCCGTCAATGCTTTGGTCATCTCCAAACCTGTTGCTGCTCCTCAGCAGTACAATCAACAGAGAAGTGAAAGGCCCAAGAGGCAGTATACCCGATTGAGTATGACATTATCTCAAATTTTACCCCAACTGTTATCCACCAACCTGGTGACCCTCAAAGAAGCTCCTAAGGTCGTCAACACTGCGTCTCCTAAATATAACCCAAATGCCCGGTGTGCTTATCATTCTGATAGTCCCGGGCACACTACTGATGATTGCTGGGCCTTGAGAAACAAAGTGCAAGATCTGATTGACGCGAAAGAAATTCAGTTTGAAGCGCCGGAAAGACCAAATGTTGTAACGGCTCCTATGCCCCAGCATAGGGTAAATGCCATTGAGGAAGAAGTGTACGCTGTTTCGGTAGATGAAGTTGTTACCCCTCTGAAGACTGTTAAGAAGAACCTACTGCGGGCCGGTTTATTTCCGGGTTGCGGCGAAGGTTGCCCATTCTGTGCTATTTCCCCATCTGATTGTCCCTTGCTAAGGTTAGGCATCCAAGGCCTAATGGATAGCAAGGAGATTCTATTCAAAAAGACTGCTGTTCAATTGGTTCCGATGAAAGAAGTTTCCGTGATTACCATCTTCAAAAATTCAATCAAGGCTCCCCCGAAAAAGCCTATTCAAATCTTGACAGTTGCGCCTGTGATCATTACTGTTCCAGGACCCCTCTCCTACGTGTCTGATAAAGCTGTCCCCTGGCATTATGGGGCAGACGTGTATGTAAATGGAATCAAGCAAGAATTTGATGCTAGTGCCAGTATCTGCGATATCACCGGTCCAGCTAAAGTCACCCGCAGTGGCAGGCTCTTCTCGCCTGACATTGCGCCGCCCGCTATTCGAAAACCCCTCCTCATAAAACCTGCAAGTTTACCTAGTCCTGTTGCTGATCAAATTGCATCCCCTGCTGCCGAGTCATCAAATGCTCGGGGCAAAGGGATTGAAGAAGAGCCTGCCCGGATGGAGGCACCAATACCCGTAAATGCTGAGGCCTCCCGACAAGAAATGGAGGAGATTCTGAAAATAATAAAGAAAAGTGATTTTAATGTTGTCGAGCAGTTGGGGCATACACCCTCCAAGATCTCCCTGCTCTCCTTATTGCTATGCTCCGAGGCTCATGCTAAAGCCTTGATCTCATTTCTCAAGACGGCCCATGTGCCGCAAGAGACGTCTGCAGTCCAGTTCACTGACTGCATAGCGAATCTGACGGCGGACAACGGCTTGGGTTTTTCAGATGCTGACCTGACCGCAAAAGGGAGAGACCACAACGATGCCCTGCATGTCTCTATTGAATGCAGGGGCACTACTCTGGCACATGTATTGGTGGACACCGGTTCTTCCTTGAATGTTCTACCGAAAAAGGCTTTGGATCGCCTGGATTATGAAGGCCTGGAGTTGAAGCCCAGCAATATCATTGTCAGGGCCTTTGACGGTTCCAAGAGGATGGTTCATGGAGAGGTTAACATCCCTATTCGTGTGGGCTCTCAAGTGTTTGACTCTACCTTTTACGTGATGGATATACGTCCATCGTACTCCTGTCTGTTGGGTCGACCTTGGATCCATAAAGCTGGGGCAGTGACCTCCACCTTGCACCAGAAGTTGAAGTATCCCGTCAGGGGGAAGATCGTCACGGTACAAGGAGAAGAGGAGTATATGGTGAGCCATTTGAATTCCTTCAGGTACATCGATATGGACGGAGAGTTCATTGAAACCCCCTTCCAGCATTTCGAGGAGGTGCATCCAATTTCAGCAGCCGCAGAGACAATGGCCGAAGAGAATGATTCCTTGAAGATGGCTTCCCTAAGGGATGCCCGGGCTGTGGTTCAGAAAGGCAATTGTGCACACTAGGGTCAGCTTCCTGACTTCACTCGGAAGAACGACAAGTTTGGGCTAGGCTTTACTGCAGAGGCACAGAAGGCGGTGCGCAAAGAGAAGATCGGAAAGGCTCCGGTGTTTATTTCCAGCTCAAGGGTGAATGCTATTGAGGAGGATGTGGAGGAAGCTGAGTTTGACAGTTGGATCTACCCGACTACCAGCAACGGACCAAGCAATTGGACGGCAAAGGATTTTACCCCTATCACATTTGTCACGCAGTAATTGATTTCTTTTGATTCCCAATTTGTAACAAACAATATGTTAAAACTCTGTTGGCTCGGTGTCCTACCCGGGGCATCGTAGCTCCATTTGTGAGGGCTTTTTTATATGACATTTTCATATATCATCAATCAAAACATTGGACGTTTGTTGCATTTCAAATCTTGTGCTCTTTTCCTTTCTGTGTTATATATATTGCAAAACAGCTGTATTTACACACACTCACTTATACAAGTTTCAATCCACTCTGGATCTTACTGGTAACAGCTCTGCTACCGCCAGTTATGACTTCGAAAATCCGATCAACTTGGCCGAAGACGAAGGTGAAGATGATTGCGAAGTGCCTGGTGAACTCGCAAGACTGCTACTACAGGAAGAGAGGGCTATTCAACCACATGAAGAGCCTGTGGAGACAATTAACTTGGGTACTGAGACAGAAAGGAAAGAGGTCAAGATTGGTGCCAATTTAGAGCTCAGCGTGAAGCAACGATTGATCCAGATGCTACAAGACTACATGGAGATCTTTGCTTGGTCCTATGAAGATATGCCTGGTTTGGATGCCGACATTGTAGTTCACCACCTGCCAACCAAGGAAGATTGCCCTCCGGTAAAACAGAAAGTTCGACGGATGCGTCCAGAGATGTCTGAAAAGATCAAGGCCGAGGTTATGAAGCAGTTTGATGTCGGGTTCCTTGCAGTGACTTCTTACCCTCAGTGGGTTGCCAATGTAGTGCCAGTGCCGAAGAAGGACGGTAAAGTCAGAATGTGTGTCGACTACAGAGATCTGAACAGGGCCAGCCCCAAGGATGACTTCCCCCTACCTCACATTGATGTCCTTGTTGACAATACAGCTCAACACAAGGTGTTCTCCTTCATGGATGGTTTTTCAGGGTATAATCAGATCAAGATGGCTCCAGAGGATATGGAGAAGACTACCTTTGTGACTCAGTGGGGCACCTTCTGTTATAAGGTCATGCCATTCGGATTAAAAAATGCTGGGGCAACCTATCAACGTGCCATGGTTGCTTTATTTCATGATATGATCCATCATGAAATTGAGGTATACGTTGATGACATGATTGCAAGGTCTCAAACTGAGGAGGAGCACCTTGACCATCTGAGGAAGTTGTTTGACCGACTCAAGTTGTACAAGCTGAGATTGAATCCCAACAAATGCACCTTTGGGGTAAGATCCGGAAAATTGCTAGGTTTCATTGTAAGTGATAAAGGTATCCAGGTGGACCCTGCCAAGGTTAAAGCTATTCAAGAGATGCCGACGCCAAAAACAGAGAAAGAAGTCAGAGGTTTCCTAGGACGACTGAATTACATTGCCCGATTCATCTCGCATCTAACTGCTACTTGTGAGCCAATCTTCAAATTACTGAAGAAAGATCAAGTAGTACGCTGGAATGATGAATGTCAGGCCGCCTTTGAAAGGATAAAGGAATATCTCCAAGAGCCACCCATTCTTATGCCACCGGTGGAAGGAAGACCTCTGATACTATACTTAACAGTGCTTGATAATTCAATGGGGTGTGTGCTGGGGCAGCATGACGAGTCTGGCCGAAAAGAGCACGCTATTTATTACTTGAGCAAAAAGTTTACCGACTGTGAGTCTCGTTACTCACTGCTTGAGAAAACTTGCTGCGCTCTTGTATGGGCTGCTCGCCGGCTGAGACAGTATATGCTGACTCACACTACTTTATTGATTTCAAAGATGGATCCCATAAAGTACATATTTGAAAAGCCTGCTCTATCTGGAAGAATAGCGAGATGGCAAATGATCTTAACAGAATATGATATCCAGTATACAACTCAGAAAGCAATTAAGGGAAGTGTACTGGCTGATCATTTGGCACACCAACCTGTGGACGATTATCAATCATTGAACTTTGATTTTCCGGACGAAGACATCATGGTGGTAACTGACTGTGAAGTACCTGGACCGGATGAAGGACCTGAGGAAGGATCCCGATGGTCTATGCATTTTGATGGAGCCTCCAATGCTTTGGGTAACGGCGTCGGCGCTGTAATCATATCTCCCAAAGGAACTCATACTCCCCTCACCGCCCGATTATGTTTCAGCTGCACCAACAATATGGCAGAATATGAGGCATGTATCATGGGTCTACAAGCTGCAATCGATTTGAGGATCAAGTTTCTAAGTGTCTTCGGAGATTCCGCTCTCGTGATCAATCAGATCAAAGGCGAGTGGGATACGAAACACCCGAATCTCATTCCTTACAAGGAGTATGTGTTGACCTTGCTCCCCCACTTTGAAGAGATAACTTTTGAACATTTCCCCAGAGAGGAAAATCAGCTAGCGGACGCACTAGCCACGATGTCTTCAATGTTCAAAGTTAAATGGGACAATGAGGCTCCCCGAATCATAATCTGGAAGTTGGATGAACCAGCATACTGCTGCGAGCTCGAGGCCGAGAAGGTGACTGAAAAACCCTGGTATCACGAGGTAAAGAGGTACTTGGAAGCTCAGGAATACCCTGAAGGTGCATCTGTCAACGACAAGAAGTTCATGAGAAGGTTTGCTGCAAAATTCTTCCTCAGCAACGGCATTCTCTACAAACGGAATCATGATTCGACTCTGCTGCGTTGTGTGGATAAGGCTGAAGCTGAGAAAATCATGATGGAACTGCATGAAGGTACATTTGGAACACATTCCAGTGGACACACCATGGCTAAGAAAATCCTTCGGGCAGGATATTTCTGGTCCACAATGGAAGCCGATTGTTACCAGCACTCCCGAACTTGTCATAAATGCCAAATCTATGCTGACAAGGTGCATATCCCTCCGGTTCCTTTGAATGTCTTGACGGCACCTTGGCCTTTCGCAATGTGGGGCATCGATATGATCGGTGAGATCCGACCAACGGCATCCAATGGGCATCGCTTCATCTTGGTGGCAATCGATTACTTCACGAAATGGGTTGAGGCAGCTTCATATGCCACGGTAACCAAGAGCGTCGTGGCGCGTTTCATCCGGCATAACCTGATTTTTCTGTACGGCGTCCCGGAAAGAATCATTACGGACAACGGTACCAATCTCAATAACAAGATGATCACTGAACTCTGTGAACAATTCAAGATACAGCACGACAATTCTTCTCCCTACCGGCCGAAGATGAATGGGGCTGTAGAGGCAGCCAATAAAAATATCAAGAAAATTGTGCAGAAGATGACAGTGACCTATAAAGATTGGCACGAGATGTTACCGTTCGCTCTTCATGGGTACCGCACCTCAGCAAGGACGTCAACCGGGGCAACTCCCTTCTCCTTAGTCTATGGCATGGAGGCAGTCTTGCCAATCGAGATCCAGATACCCTCCCTCCGGATAATGAAGGATGCAGACTTGAATGAAGATGATTGGATCCAAACTCGACTTGATCAATTAAATCTGATTGACGAAAAGAGGCTCACTGCTATCTGTCATGGTCAAACGTATCAGAAACGGATGATCAGGGCATTTAACAAGAAAGTCAGACCGCAAGAGTATCAAGTTGGGGACCTGGTAATCAAACGCATCATCCTTCCTCAAAGTGATCCCCGGGGTAAATGGACCCCTACTTACGAAGGGCCATTTGTGGTTAAACGTGTGTTCTCAGGAGGAGCCATGATCCTAACCACCATGGATGGTGACGACCTTCCTCACCCCGCCAATGCAGATATAGTGAAAAAATACTACGCATAAATAAAAGACCCGCTAGGTTGACATACCTAGGCAAAATAAGGGCTTCCCGGCGAACCAAAAGGGTTCGGGCAAAAATAAGGGATGAAATGAAAAAATCTGTACACCCGGCAAGTCGAAAACCTGAAAGGGCGGCTTGGGCAAAAATGGGTATCCCGGTGGACTGAAAACCCGAAAGGGCGGTCCAGGCAAAAGTTAGGGATAAAAGCGTAACACTATGTCTCATTGGATCACTTCGCATCTGGAATTCGGCATCAACTATCTGGCTTCAGATTGCAGCATTGACCAATCAGCTTCATCTTCAAATTGGACAGCAAAGCGATGAGACGTTCGAAGACATAAAGGCAATAGCAGAGTTGGAACCCAGTGGGATTGTTCACATAGCTGTTTTGTTTCCTTTTTCAAATTGTAAACTCTATACTATTTGGCGATATCCTCTTACTAGGATGTCAGCCTCTTGTACAAAAACGCCCATTCACAGGCAAAGTTTAAATCAATACAAATTCACTTGTCCATACAGATTACCATTGTTTTCCTTTCTTGTTTTGTCTTGCGAAGAACGTCCAATGTTCATTTTTGATATATGCATTTGACATTAAATTGCTGATTCATAAATGTTTGCATAGGAAACAAGAGATTAATTACAGGTGACATCAAAGACAGGGGCAATGTGGAGTTATCTAGTGCAGTCTGGTTGTTTGGTCCGCCAAGGCACCAAGGTAGGTTCAACTGAAGAATGTGGCCAAATCACCTCAATTCCCCGAAGAATAAGACGAGATGCGACAATACTTTCCCCAGGCAGAGTTGGTCCCCCGTCGATCCTAAAAAGGCACAACATTCCCCGGCAGGTCTTAAAAGCTCATCCCCAGTAGATTCTGCGAGCTTATCCCCGGCGAAGTACGGACGTCTCTCCCGAGTTTTATTTAGAGTTATTTCCTCACAAGGACTTATAACTGGGTTATCCTCAGCTAAAAGCCACGGAAGACCGTTCTCGGCAAAAGTTCCTTCAATCCCCAGCGAAGTCTATCTTTGGTATTCCCAAGCAGAGTTTATCTTTGGGGTTCCCCAGCGGAGTTTATCATCATTATCCTCAGCGGAATCCATCGTTAAAGTCCTCAGCAGGCCTCTCATCAGAACTTCGGCCAAGTATCTCTTCCACAGAGCAGCTTCCCGGCCGTTCGTCAAGGATTTATTTTCCTAAGATGAAATTACACTCATAAACATTTCACATTTTCATACATCTTACTTCCATACAGGATGAAACGCATACAACATCTCATGTTGAACATCATGATATCATGCATATCATACATCATGACATTGCATACAACTTACGTTTTTGCCTTTTCAGGAAAAAGACAATCCCAAAAACAATTACCGTCAACTGTCGCAATTCCAGATCCGATACCTGTATCTAGCTAGGGCACATCTGAGAGTGATCAGTTTCCAGACTCGATTCCTGTATCTAGCCAGGGCACGTCTGAAGAGTTCGAAGATTCGATTCCTGTATCCAGCCAGGGCACATCTATCAACTACAACGTCTCCAGATTCGATTCCTGTATCCATCCAGGGCATATCTGTTGACCACATTTCCAGACTCGACTCCTGTATCTAGCCAGGGCACGTCTAAAGAGTTCGAAGATTCGATTCCTGTATCTAGCCAGGGCACGTCTGAAGAGTTCGAAGATTCGATTCCTGTATCCAGCCAGGGCACATCTATTAAACGACTATTTCCAGATTCGACTCCTGTATCCAGCCAGGGCACATTTGAGCAACCAATTGTAGATTCAATACCTGTATCTAGCCAGGGCATATCTGCATAAGGAGACTGAAGATCAAACACCTGTAACAAGCCAGGAAAACATCTGTCTTTCTTAAATACACAAGTTCTCGCTAAGGAATCTCTTATGCGATCAACACTTCCAAATGGCATCTATAAGCCCATTCCCGACAAAGTTCTGTCACTTCTCCAAATGGCATCTATAAGCCCATTCCCGACACCACATTGTTGAGACTCCAGCATGCGAGTGCAAATTTCCGGGCACTCTAGTGTCCAATCTCCTTTTACCCTCGAGTCACGAAAGGCAAACTTGCCAATCTAACTCTTCAGGTCCAAGAAGATTGAACAGGGGCAACTGTTGTACCCCAAAATTTGCCCTCCCATTTCCTCAACATTTTCTCATCACAAGACCTTTGAAGATCAAGATCCAGTTAGGGTTTCCTCTGCTCAAGGCTTCTCCTTGCACTGTGGACTCAAATTAGGGTTTGTGTTTGCCTAAGGATGTTTTGACCTAAAATGCCTAAGATGACTTTCATGCTTCATGTTGGACTCCCAAGTTTACCTATACCAAGTTTCAAGTCTTGACTCCAAGTTTTACCCAGTCAATTGGACAGTTGACCTAGAAATCAGCTGTATTGGGGAAAAAGTCAACTGTGGCCAATTGACAGTCAAACCTCATGAAATTTGATCCACATCAACATTATGAACTCATATGAACCATTTGATCAAGTTTGGATCACAATTCCACAAGAAATTTGATCAGATCATCAAAAGGGCAAAATGGTCATTTTTAGGGTTTTGACTGCACAAGGGCAATTTTTGACTGTTTGACCTAGCCAATGGCAAACCAAGTTCACATATGGCCTCAAGGACTCAATGGAATTATCTTGACATGTTCATCAAGCTCAAAAGATCCCAAGTACACAAGATTGACAGTTGAATTTCTCAGTCAATTGATCAATTTTGACTGTATACTGAAAAGTCAAACTTTGACTTTTTGGTCAAAATCAAGAGTCAAGATTCATTTTTCATCAAAACATTCCAAATCATGAAACTTGTTCACCAAGAAATCACAAAATGCAAATTAGGGTTTGAAAATGGAATTTTTCATAACTTAGAATTTTTCTAAGTTATGAAAAACCCTAATTTTTTCCCAACTTTGCCCCATCTTTTCACCATGATCCATTTGGATTCAAACAAAAGTCAAAACATGAAAGTTGTAGCTTGTTTCATAATCTACAACTTTGATTCACAAAGTTTTCTCATTTGAAGCTTGTATCTCAAGTTATAATTTTTTGAATAAGGGCACTAAACCATCTTTTAACTTAGTGAAATTTGACCTATTTTGACAAGGTTTTCTACCCTACTTCAAGGCCACTTTTCATACCCTTCCACTTGGAATTTTGATTTGCATTTCAAAGATGGATTGTAGTACACATTCCAAGCTTTCCAAAATGTCCAAGAACTCATCAAACAACCTCATAACTTGAGAGATTCGAATTTCACAAGTTGGCAAAAATTCACTTTTGTTCTTCATCAAGACATGTTCATAACCTTGCCAATTTGAAATCAGTTTGCTTTATGCTTGATTACAGGTCCTTGAACCATTTCATACTCAATAATTTAATGCATATTCAATGTGTTAAGGTCATGTTCTTTGTGTTCTAACATTGCATAATGGTTTAATCCTAAACTAGATAAAGTGGAATTTCCATTTTTGAAAAGTTTAGCTTTATGTCAAGTTTGTAATCCAACAAGTACATGAAAGATCTGCTTGGCACAAGATTATGTGCATAACACACTGATCAAGAGAGGCTTATGCAGCACATTAGGAGGCCCCCTACTAACCTAAAACAACCAACTTGCTTTTGTAGCTTAAGTGTGAAGAAACATCCATAACTTATGCCATCTCTCTTTTCAGCTTACACACAGAAGAACAAAGTTATCAAACATCTTCCATAGAACCTAACCAAGCCAAGACACGACCCTTGCACCTCCAAAACACCCTCCATCTCAGAATCATCCTCAAACTGCAAAAACAGAGTTGCCTCTGCAGTTTGAGTGCCAACTCCCATTTCCCTCGAGCATTCTTACCAAAATCAATCCATACACATTCCCTAGCATATGTGCAAGCTAACCATGACCTAAAACCTGACCTGTAATCCCTCTAACAGCTTCCACCATTTTTACATTTTTGACTTGCAGGTGAAGTTCTATAGCTTGGTACAAGAAGTTTCAAGACAAAGTAAGCATTGAAAAAGCATCCCTGGACCTCAAGGAAGCTTTTCCAATCATTACATTGTACTGAAAGTCTCTCATTCTCCACATAGAAGTTCAACTGCACAGGTAAAAGTTTGAATTCGTATCTCTCTTATTAGGCATCTTTAGTCTTAAGTTTGTGAAGAAACAAGGTCCTACTCATAGCCCTGAACATGTACATAGCTTTACTTTTCATTTCTTTTATCTGAGTAGAGAGAATTTGAGCTCTGAAAATGGTAGAAAAGCTAGGTCAGGAAAGAGGGGGAGAGAAATTCTCCCTCATCTTAGAGAGATAGGTCATGTTCTTTATATGGTTGAAACCGTCTCTCAATGCTCTACACTTTTCATGTTATGAGTTTTGCTTGAAAGTCCAGGAATCCAGAGATAAAAAACGCGTGTTGTAGCTTGAAGAAGGTTGTACAGAGGTTGAAGAAGGAGTGGTCTGGGTTGGGCCTGGATTTGTTTTCTTTTCACACCCCATTTTCATGTTTACACCCCCCTGAGCCCATTTGTTCATTTCTTAACATTTTTGACTTTTTTCTTTTTGGTTGACTTTGTTTATTTTTTCTCATGACATTAGAAAATTGAAAATATTTTTTTCATCATTTTTTGCATTTATTGCATATTTATTTGTTTATTTTTCTTTGTTTGTATATAATATATATATGTACTATTATAGAAAATAAATAGAAAATAATGTAAATACAATTTTTATTTTTATTTACTTTCTGAAAATATTTCATACAAAAAATACTCTTTTATTTATTTTGTTAAAATATTAAATAAATATTTATTTTTTTGTATAATACATATTTAGGGTTTAATATAAATATATATATGTGATTATTAATATATTTAAGACAAAATATAAAAATACTTGATTTTTTTCATTTTTATTTAATATTTGATACAAAAATACCTTTTTTCACAATATACTTCATTTTATGTTATTTTTATAAATAATAAATAAATAGTTGTATTAAAATTAAATAATACCTTTTTCTTTAAAAATTAGGGTTTTTGCCCTAAATTTAAAATACTCAAAAAATAATACATTTTTATTTTCTTTTTCCTTTTACATAAATAATATTTTCTCATACACATAAAAACTTTCTTTTTTGCATTTCACATATTTATTTAATTTACATTTAATTATGCAATTTATTTACTATGCAAATATCCAATTGATGTAATAATTTAGATTTAAATTCTTGTCAATATCCCCATTTGAACATTTGTACCCCCTTCCCATATTTGGTTTTGTAATAGCTTAGTAATTTTAATTTCGCACTTTATTGCTTTCTAATGATAACATGTTAGAATTAGGGTTTGTATGCGAAAAACGATAAAAAAATAGTTTGACCTAATACAAGACAAACAAGCATGAAAATGGACACACAAATCACACTTGCACCCCCTAGGGTATTCCACCTGTTGCCTTCAAATAAATGGGCCATGTTGCATGTTAAACTTCTTTGGGCAAAGCAAACGATTTTGAATGATCATAGTCCCTCGATAAAACTTTTCAAAAACAAACAAAAACAAATGATCAAGTCCCTTAGAGAAATTGCTCAAAGACATTTAACGTCGTTGCAATTATGGTCTAAAACGATGACCCGCGCCTGTCCCTTTCACATCCTAACACAAGGTTGCCCACCAAATACAATGGTGGAGCAAACTTGTTAAAAGGGTTAAAATATAGCAATGATCTTTTGAGAAATTTAGGAGTAGATAACCTCTTAGTTACTTGAATCAACTTGCAAAATAAAACACTTGCCTAATTTCAAAATCACACATCACTACACTTTCAAAACAACTTTCAAAAACAAATGAAAACTTTTTCAAAAGACATACATCTTTGTATACATCCCCACATGGATCATTACAAAGGTTGCCACCACATTGGCCTCTTTTCAAAACATTTTCAAACCCACACACTCAAGCACCATTTAAAACAATTGAAAACAAAAGGCAAGTGATCTAAGCAAGTAACTAAGAGCCCATGGATAACCATGGATAGAAAGGGTGCTAATACCTTCCCTTTCTATAATCTACTCCCCGAACCCAAGAAAACATCTCAAAAGGTTTTTGCTGTGCTTTTTAACCTTTCCTTAGGATAAAATAAAAAGTCGGTGGCGACTCTTGCTAACCGCACATTTGCGAATACAAATGCAAACCTCAAGTCAGTTCTCCCACCGTATCACAAATACCAATATAATGCAGATTTGGCGCCTACCCTTACTCAACTTCAGAGTATGGCCATGGCTTCCAATAAGGGTTTCAAGGATTACGCGCAGAAGTGGAGAGATCTAGCTGGGAGAGTGCAACCCCCTTTGTCTGAAAGGGAATTGGTGGACATGTTCTTGGGCACTTTATCGGGCCCTTTCTTCAACCATTTGTTTGGGAGCTCATCTTCTGGATTTAATGAGTTAATACTAACCGGAGAAAGGGTGGAAGATGGCATAAAAAGTGGAAAGATTCAGAAGGATTCATCTGCCTCTACAGCTGTGAGTAAGCCTTTCATTGAGAAGAAGGAGGTATCTGCTGTTTATCCACAAAGGAACCAAGGGAGAGCTGAACGCCGACCAATGGTGGGGGCCATTATGATCCCAAAACCTACATCTGATCAACCAAGAAGTAACCAACCGAGGGTGGAGAGGCCAGTCCGGCAATTCACCAGAATCAATATGACTCTAGCCTAAGTTTTACCATATCTTCTTAAATCCAATTTGACAACTCTGAAGGAAGCTCCAAAAAACCCCAACACAGCGTCCCCTCATTATCACCCAAATGCCAAATGCGCATATTATTCTGAAAGTCCGGGTCATGACACTAACAACTGTTGGGCCCTGAAAAACAAAATTCAAGATCTTATAGACGCAAAAGAGATTGAGTTTGATGCACCCGAGAAGCCAAACGTCATTTCTGCTCCCATGCCTAGACATGGCCATAACACTAATGCTATCAAAGAAGATTTTTTTGCTACCACAGTTGATGAACTCTTGACTCCACTCCCAATCATTAAAATAAACTTATTGAAAGCCGGTGTATTCCTGGGTTGTAATGAAGACTGCCATCTTTGCTTATCCTCACCAACTGTTTTCCCTTTGTTGAAGGCAGGCATTCAACGCTTGATAGACAACCAAGAGATTCTGTTTGAAAGTACTCCTGTTTCACATGTTCCTGTTGAAGACATTTCAATCATAACCATCTCCGCCAATTCTTCCGGGGTCCCCAAAAGACCCGTTAGGATTACATCGGTTCCAAAAACTACTCCTCTTATAATCACAATGCCCGGGCCGGTCCCGTATGAATCAGACAAAACAATGTCGTGGAATTACGGTGGAGACATCTACTACCATGGTATCAAACAAGATGGGCCGGTCGTCAAAGAGATGAGCTCCAAAGAAGAAGACTCTGACATTAGCAATATTTCTGGAACCAGTAAGATTACCCATAGAGGTAGAATCTTCTCTCCAGAAATTGCCCCTCCAAAGGCAATTTTTGGACCCGTGACTGCTCCAAAGGTTACCTCCGTACCAATAATCATATCTGCAAGTGCTCCTATTGACAAAGACAACACAACCCCTGTTGTTATCCCTACCAACACTCCTACTGCTGAAATTCGAGGAAAAAGTATTCAAGAAGAGCCTGTCCGGATGAAGGCTCAACCACTGACTATCCCCGAAACCTCCAAGAAGGAAATGGAGAAGATCCTGAGAATAATAAAGAAGAGAGACTACGACGTAGTTGAACAGTTGGGTCAAACTCCCTCCAAAATCTCCATGCTGGCATTGCTGTTGTGTTCCGAAGCACATGCGAAAGCCCTGGTGAAATTCCTAAAGACAGCCCATGTGCCTCAAGAGATGTCTGCTGACCAATTTCAAGATTGTGTGGCCAGTTTGACGACGGATAACGGCCTAGGCTTCTCGGATGCTGATCTGACACCAAGGGGAAGAAAGCACAACAAGGCATTGCATGTCTCGGTGGAATATAGAAGAACAACTTTGGCCCATGTTTTGGTGGACACTGGTTCATCTTTGAATGTTTTACCGAAGAAAGCTCTCGGCAGATTGGACTGTGAATGACTGACGTTGAAACCCAGTAACATAGTTGTGAGAGCGTTTGATGTCTCAAAGAGGATGGTCCACGGGGAGTTGGACATCCCCATAAAGGTTGGGACTCAAACTTTCAACTCAACCTTCTATATAATGGACATTCGCCCCTCTTAATCCTGTCTGCTAGGACGGCCATGGATCCATAATGCCGGTGCGGTCACCTCTACACTACAACAGATGCTGAAATATCCGATCCATGGAAAGATTATCACTGTCCACGGAGAGGAAAAGTATATGATTAGCCACCTCAATTCATTCCGGTATATGGAATTGGACACCGAGTTCATCGAAACTAATTTTCAACATTTCGAAAAAGTCTCTCAAGAGGTAGTAGTAACCAAGACGGTGTCCCAGATCCCCAAGATCACAAGGTCTCCGCTCCGGATGTCATCTCTAAAGGACGCCAAGGCAGTAGTAGAAGAAGGTGGATGCATCATCTGGGGGTAACTTCCGGATATTCCGTATAAATCTGACAAGTTTGGTTTAGGGTTTACTTCAAGTGCTCAGAAGGTTGTGTGTCATGCCCGTGCTGGAGGGCCGCCTTTGAAGATTAGCAACCGAGAGGTCAATACGGTGGAAGATGGTGAAGAGGATTGCAGCTTGGAGGATTGGATATTTCCTACTGTCAACGGAGGACTCCGCAATTGGGAAGCCAGAGACTTTTTCCCAATAACTTTCATCCCTCAGTAATTTATCTTTTACATTTCTGTTGGACTTGTAATATTCACAAACAATTCGCACATTTAAAATCTTGTGTCTTGCCCGAGGCACAATGATCCATTTGTAAGGGTTTTTATTTCATCTTCATATGACATTCAATGAATCATGGACGTTTTTCACATACAAACTTTTGTGCTCATTTTCTTTCTTTTACATTTTATTCTTTAAGGATGGATATACCCTTACACACACCCACACTTACAAATACAGGTACCCCTCCATTCCGGATCCCATGGGTAACGATACTGCTATGGCCTTTTGTGACTCTGAGGATCTAATCTACCAAGCCGAAGACGAAGGTGAGGAAGATTGTGAAGTACCAGGGGAATTGGCCAGACTACTACAACAAGAGGAAATAGTTATTCAGCCTTATGAGGAACCGGTGGATACAGTCAATCTGGGTACCGAGGAGGATTTAAAAGAGGTCAAGGTAGGTGTCAATCTAGAGTCGAGTGTCAAGGAGCGTCTGATTCAGTTGTTGCATAATTATGTTGAGATCTTTGCCTTTTCATATGAAGACATGCCAGGACTTGATGCAGACATCGTGGTACATCGTCTGCCAATAAGAGAAGATTGTCCACCAGTAAAACAAAAAGTCCGCCGCATGAGACCTGACATGTCAGAGAAGATCAAAGCGGGAGTCATGAAACAATTTAACGCTGGATTTTTGGCCGCCACTTCCTATCCTCAATGGGTTGCCAACATTGTTCCCGTGCCTAAAAAGGACGGCAAAGTACAAATGTGTGTGGACTATAGAGACTTGAATAGGGCTAGCCCTAAACATGATTTTCCACTCCCCCACATTGATATCCTGGTTGACAATACGGCCCAACATAAAGTGTTTTCCTTCATGGACGGATTCTCAGGTTACAACCAAATGAAAATGGCTCCTGAGGACATGGAGAAAACAACATTTGTCACACAGTGGGGCATATTCTGCTACAAAGTGATGCCATTCGGACTGAAGAATGATGGGGCAACCTATCAGCGCGCCATGGTAGCTTTGTTTCATAACATGATACATTATGAAATAGAGGTCTACATAGACGATATGATAGCCCGATCACAAACAGAAGAAGAGCACCTTGATCACTTGCAAAAGTTGTTTGAGATGTTGAAGAAGTATAAACTAAGGTTGAATCCAAACAAGTGCACATTCGTAGTACGGTCCGGTAAACTCCTAGGCTTTATCGTCAGCAACAAAGGTATTGAGGTCGATCCCGCCAAGGTTAAAGCAATTCAAGAAATGCCTGCTTCTCGTACTGAGAAGGAAGTCAGAGGATTCTTGGGACACCTGAACTATATTTCCAGATTCATTTCTCACCTAACAGCTACTTGTGAGCCAATCTTCAAACTATTGAAGAAAGATCAAGTAGTCAGATGGAATGATGAATTCCAGATTGCTTTTGACAAGATCAAAGAGTACTTACAAGAGCCTCCTGTTTTGATGCCACCGGTCGAGGGAAGACCACTGATCATGTATCTGACCGTTTTAGAGAACTCAATGGGGTGTGTATTGGGGCAGCATGACGAGTCTGTCCGAAAAGAGCATGCTATTTACTACCAGAGCAAAAAGTTTACCAACTGTGAAACCATATATTCACTGCTCGAGAAAACTTGTTGCGCTCGGGCATGGACTGCTCGCCGGCTAAGACAGTATATGCTGACTCATACTACCTTGTTGATATCTAAGATGGATCCGATAAAATACATCTTCGAGAAGCCTGCTCTGTCTTGGAGGATAGCTAGATGGCAGATGATCCTAACAGAATATGACATATAGTATACTACCCAGAAAGTTATAAAGGGTAGTGTGCTAGCTGATCATCTTGCTCATCAAGCTGTAGAAGATTATCATTCCATGAAGTTTGAATTCCCGGATGAAGACATCATGACATTAGACAACTGTGAAAGAATCAGACCATATGACGGACCTGAACAAGGATCCCGATGGACCTTGTTCTTTGATGGGGCCTCCAATGCACTTGGTAATGGTGTCGGCGCTGTACTCATATCTCCGGAAGGGTGTCATACTCCCTTTACTGTCAGACTTTGCTTCAACTGTACAAACAACATGGCAGAGTACGAAACATGTATCTTCGGTCTCAAAGCTGCCCTAAACTTAGGGATCAAATCCTTGGATGTATTCAGATACTCAACTTTGGTTATCAGCCAAATCAAATGGGAATGGGACACAAAACACCCAAATCTTATCCCTTACAAAGAACATGTTTTGACATTGCTACCACATTTTGAGAAGATTACCTTCGAGCATTTCCCGCGAGAAGAAAGTCAGCTAGCAGACGCTCTAGCCACAATGTCATCTATGTTTAAACTTAATTGGGATAATGAAGCTCCCCAGATCACCATCGAACGAATGGATGAACCAGCACATTGTCATGAGATTAATACTGAAGAGGTAGTGGACCAGCCTTGGTTTCATGAAGTCAAAAGGTATCTCGAGGCTCAAGAATATCCAGAAGGAGCTTCAATCAACGTAAGAAGTTCTTAAGGAGATTCTCTGCTAAGTTCTTCCTTAGTAATGGTATCCTGTACAAACGCAATCATGACTCCGTTCTGCTCCGGTGTGTGGATAAGGTTGAAGCAGAAAGGATCATGGATGAATTACATGAAGTTACTTTTGGCACTCACTCCAGTGGGCATACGATGGCGAAGAAAATCCTACAGACAGGCTATTATTGGTCTACCATGGAAGCAGATTGCTATCAACACTCTCGGACCTGTCATAAGTGTCAAATTTATGCTGACAATGTGCACGTACCTCCGGTTCCTCTGAATGTCTTGACGGCTCCTTGGCCCTTCTCTATATGGGGAATTGATATGATTGGAGAGATCAAGCCGAAGAACTCCAATGGACACCGCTTCATCCTAGTGGCCATTGACTATTTTACCAAATGGGTCGAAGCAGCTTCCTTCGCTTCCGTTACTAAGAATGTTATTGCCCGCTTCATCAAGCAGAATCTCATTTTCCGGTACAGTATCCCGGAAAGGATCATCAGTGACAATGGTACAAATCTTAACAACACTATGATCACCGCCTTGTGCAAGCAATTCAAGATTCAGCATCACAATTCTTCTCCCTATCGGCCAAACATGAATGATGTTGTCGAAGTTGCGAATAAAAATATTAAAAAGATCATACAAAAGATGACATTCACATACAAAGACTGGCACGAGATGCTACCATTCGCTATCCACGGGTACCGTACCACGGCTCGCACATCAACTGGGGCAACACCCTATTCTTTGGTTTACGGCATGGAGGTTGTTTTACCTATTGAGGTTCAGATCCCCTCTCTAAGGATTATGAAGGATGCAGGTTTGAATGAAGACGATTGGATCCAGACTTGACTTGATCAACTAAACTTAATTGATGAAAAGAGACTTACTGTTGTTTGCCATGGTCAAATGTATCAAAAACAGATGATCAAGGATTTCAACAAGAAAGTCAGATGCCAAGTATATCAAGTTGGGGATATGGTGATCAAACATATCATCTTGCCACAAAGTGATCCCAGGGGCAAATGGACTCCTACCTATGAAGGACCATTTGTAATCAAGAACATATTCTCCGGTGAGGCAATGATCTTGACCACCATGGATGGTGACGACTTGCCACATCCTGCGAACGCAGACATAGTCAAAAGATACTACACATAAGAGACCCGCTAGGTTGACACACCTAGGCAAAACAAGGGAATCTCGGCGAACCAAAAAGGTTCGGGCAAAAATTAGGGATAAAATAAAAAAAATCTGTACACCCGGCAATTTGAAAACCCGAAAGGGAGACTTGGGCAAAAAAAGGGTTTCCCGGTGGACTGAAAACCCGAAAGGGAGGTCCAGGCAAAAGTTAGGGAATTAAAGCGTATGACTATGTCCCGTCGGATCACTTTACGAACAACCTTTGATTTCCACGGACAAACTCGGAGTTCCTGATCAATTCAATCATCTTCGGACGAAGCAACAAATAGACAAGATGCTCAAAGATACGAAGGCTATAGTAGAATGGGAACCCCATGGGATTATTACACATAGCTATCTTTCTTTGTATAAATTTTTCTTGTTTTATGGCACCATTTTCTTACTAGAATGTTTGTATCTTTTGTACAAAAATACTTATTCAAAGTCAATACAAAGATATCTCTTTGAAAGTGCAAAAACTATTTGTCTTTTCTTTACGATTGTGTTTTGTTTGCAAAAACGTCCAATGATTCATTGATGAACATATGCATTTGAACATAATTACTGTTTACAAATAAACAAAATGAGAAAGATAATTGCTGATAGGTTGGAAGGATAGGAAAATGTCTCTAGGCTATTCCATAAGTAATCCCCACAGTACGTCATTTGAACCCCCAGCGGAACAAAATTCCAAATTATTAACCCCCAGTAGAAATCATCAAATTTCTCAGCATTCCCCGAGCAAATCTTACAAGTAGTACGTGGCATTGCCCTTACAACGGAATTTACTTCTCTCAACAAGAGTTCGTCAGTACTTCAACTTCAAGACATGGAAATTCCACATATCCTCAGCAGCGTTCGGGGGTTTTATTTTCCTCAAACAGACAGCAATACAGAAAATCAACTTACATGCGCATACATTGCATCCACATATCATAAACATTGATAAAGCAAATACATCGCATCATATATTTCATACAATATAACTTTGTTTCATCTAACAGTTTACCCTTTTCAGGATAACATTAAACAGCTATCATTAACAATACGCTTTCAGATACAGTACAGATACGCTCCAGACACGGACGCCATTCTGTTACTCATTCAGATTACAACTTCAGATACAGTATAGATACGCTCCAGACACGGATGCCATTCTGATACTCATTCAGATTCAACTTTCAGATACAGTACGAATACGCTCCAGACATGGATGCCATTCTGATACTCATTCAGTTTCAGTCCCTAGATATAGTACAGATACGCTCCAGACACGGATGCCATTCTAATACTCATTCAAATTCAGACTTCAGATACAATACGGATATGCTCCAGACACGGACGCCATTCTGATACTCATTCTTTCGGCTTACAACTTACAACTCAACAAACATTCTTGGATGGCATCTACAAGCCCATCTCCAACAAGATTCTATCACTTCTCCAAATGGCATCTTTAAGCCCATTCCGTCAACTACATATCGTAGAGTGCAAATATATGGGCACTCTAGTGTTCAATCATCTCTCACCTTTGAGTCACGAATGGCAAAGCTCGCCAATCTAACTCCTCAGATTTAAGAAGATTGAACAGGGGAATATGTTGTACCCTAAAATTTTCCCTCTCATTTATCAAGACTTTTCTCACAAGATCTCTTTGACTCAAGACTGGATTAAGGTTTGGTCAGCTCAAGACATCTCATCTTACATTGTTGGCCCAAAATTAGGGTTTGAGTTTGCACAAGGATTTTTGGACTATCAATGCTTCATATGACTTTCAAACATCATTATGAACCCCTAAGATTACTCATGACAAGTTTCAAGCCTTGAACCACATTTTTGATCAGTCAATTGGACAGTTGACCTAAATATCAACTATATTGGGGGAAAAGTCAACCATGGCCAATTTACAGTCAAACTTCATAATTTTTTATCCACATCAACATTTTAGACTCATATGTATCATTTGATCAAGTTTGGATTACAATTCCACAAGAAATTTGATCAAATCATCAAAAGGGCAAAATGGTCAAAATTAGGATTTTGACTTAGGAAGGGAAATTTCTGATTTTTGACCTAGCAAATGACCAATTAATTTGAATCATGATTTCAAGGGTTCATTTGTATCATCTTGACCTAATTACATGGTTCAAAATATTGCAAATCCATTGCATAGACATATGAAATTTGCAGTCAACTGATCATAGTCAACTGTATACTGAATAGTCAAACTTTGACTTTTTGGTCAAAATCAAGTGCCAAGGATCCCAATTCATTAAAACATGTTAAAATGTGAAACTTGTTCATCAAGGAATCAAAGATTGAAGATTTGGTTTTAAATTTTGAATTTTTCTTAACTTAGAAAATTTTCTAAGTATAGAAAATTTCTTATTTTTTTCTCAACTTTAAGCCATTTTTTCACCATGATACAAGATGTTTCAAAGGAAGTTCCCAACATGAAAGTTGTAGACCTCCATGAAATCTACAACTTTTCTTCACACATTTTCCCTAAAGATGCTTGGATCTCAAGATATAATTTTATGAACACATGCCCATGAACTAAAATAGCTTAGTGAAATTTTGCCCTAATTTAGGCAGGTTTTTGACCCAACTTCATGGTAATGTTTCACCTATTTCCAAGGGGAATCTTGAAATGCATTTCAAATATGAGTTATAGAGCACATTGCAAGCTTTCCAAAATATCCAATAACTCCTTGAGATCATTTTTGAGTAGGGAGAATCAAAGAGATGAAGTTGGCAATTTCTCACTTTGAATTCAAGCCATTTCATGAAGAACAAATTTCAAATCAGTACCTATGCTGCCTAATCCATGATTTATAGGTCCCAAACTTGTTTCTTACTCCATAATTTAATGCTTAATCAGTTGACAAAGCTTTAATCCAAGCCCTAAGGTCTTTGTCCAAGCATTATTTCCATAAATGGCACAAAGTTGCCATTGCCATTTTGAAAAAGCTTTACTTTTGCAACTTTACAAATCTTGAGCATTGGACCTGTCTTCTCTGCACACACAAATCCTACAGGCCTAAGGCAACTTGTATATAGCATATACCAAGCCTAAGAAAGCCAGTACAAGCATGTGAAGACTTGTCCCTTCACTTTGCTTCAAAAGTAAGAAAGTGTGCAAAAAGTCTAGAATTAAAAAATCTGTTGAAGAGCTGACTTGAGACCTAACCCATACTAATACACAAAGACATTACAGTTGAAAACACGATTGCTAAAGGCCTGAAACACTCAAACACTCCATATCACCAAAAAAACTGTCAAAACTTACAGTTTGGGCATAAGCATAGCAATCCATCATTTGGCTCGTACGTTTCAAGTTTTAATCATCAAAACACTTTACCTACTTCATATATAAGTGATCCAGACCATCATCCCTGCACTGTAACTTCTTCTCCTTTATCTTCCATTTTTGTTTTCCAAGCTTGCAGGTTGACTTGGATAGAGAGTTTCAGACACTTTCAAAGCAAGATAAGGATTGGAATATACTCAGGGAGGTTCAAGCAAGCTCAAGCAATCATCAGGCCTTCCTAAATCTCACTCAAACTCCATTCACGATCTCAGCTGAAAGAGGAATGAGTACTACCATTTTCATGTTGGGAGTTTTCATTTTCATGGAGAAATGAGAAATTTACAGAGCTTCTGGCCAGCATGAGGAAGAAGATGAAGTACAGAGAAAGGACTTTGTTTGTGTTATGTCTTTATTATTTCATATAAATCAACGGATGTATAGCCACCCCAGTGGCAAGGTAGCGCGTTGGTAAGGCCCAGGCCATGGGTTCGAACCTTGGCGCTACCTTTTGTTTTTTCACATTTTCCCATTTTCAGTTTTTGCTGTTTTGCAGGTTTGGGCCTCAACGCTGGGCCTTATGTTTTTTTTCCTAACATCCACCTCCTGATTACTCTGGATACCCTTGGCCCATTCATTTTCAATTATTTATTTAATTTTGTTTTTACTTCATGAAATATTCTTTTCTTAAATATTATAAAATCATGAAAAATATAAAATTGATAAACTTTATATTTTGTTTATTTTTATTTTATTTTCTCAAAAAAAATATTTTCACTTAGTTATATATTAACTATTTTTCTTAATAAACTTGTAAATATAATACATTTATTTTAACTATTTTTATTCCCTTTTTTATTCATACTTATAAATATTTATTTTGACATATAAAAACTAAATATTTTCATAAGATATTATTTAATATTTTTAATACAAAAAATACATAAAAATAATACATAAGAACTCTATTTTCTTTCAAACTAGAAATTAGGATTAACTCTTTTTAAGATATAATTCCTTTTTTTATATATTTTTAGGATTAGGTTAAAATTCATTTTCACATAAAAAATAAAACAAAATCTTTTCTTGCATGTACATAATATTGCATATTTAAATATTGTATTTGTTTATTCTAATATTCGTACAAATTCGATTTGGTTGTAATAGCTTATTTAGATTTACATTCTTACAAATCCCCATTCAAATTTGTATACCCCCTCCCACAAATTGTTGTAATAGCTTAGTAATCTTTACATTACGCAATTTACCACTTTATATACCATGCTAGTAATTAGAGTTTGTATGACAAGATCAAAACAAAACAAATAGAAAACCCTAATACAAGACAAAATCAAGGCATGAAAATAACACACTTGCACACAAGCACCCTTAGGGTTTATCCACTTGGTTGCCTTATACAAAAATGGCCATATTACGCATGCAAAGTATCTTGGCAAAACAAACAAGTATAAGATCATAGTCCCTCGATGACGCTATTTAAGGTTTCCTTACAAAATGATCTTGGTCCCTAAAAAATTCTAAGATACTTTGCAACATTTCTAATCATGGTTATACGATGACCCACGCCCGTCCCGTTTGCATCCAAAGATAGGGTTGCTTACCAAATCAATGGTAAGACAACAATGTCAAAGGAATATAAAATGCACAAGAAAGACATTTTAGTAGGTAGATTATTTCTAGTTACTTGCTCTATTTCCAAAAAACTATCCTTGCTATTTTCAAAACAAACACACACATTTCCAAACATTTTAAAAACATTGAAAACATTTTCAAAAAGACAAACATCTTTGTATACGTTCTTACGAACAAGAATCATTACAAAGATTTCCTAAACGAATGGCCTCTTTTACAAAATACTTTCAAAACCACACAAAGCACAATTTCAAAACAAAAGCAAGTGATCTAGTAAGTAACTAAGATCCCATGGAAAACCATGGATGAAAAGGGTGCTAATACCTTCCCTTTTCATAATCTACCCCTCGAACTCAAGAAACAATCTCAAAGGTCTTTCCTGTGCTTTTTCACCTTTCCTTTTGGATAAAAGAAAATTCAATGGCAACTCTTGCTAACCGTAACATTTGCGATAAAACGCAAAACCCTCAAGTCAGTTATCCCACCGTATCACAAAACCAAACCTACAACTGGAGGGCTCTCTACCCAAGAATGCAAATTCATTACTTTGAATTAGTACAATTAGTTTTATAGGAACACCAACTACGTGATGTCCAATTCCTCTTCCTAATCCTAGTGACTTCTTATTTAGGACTCCCCCTTAAATATGAGAACCCATATCACTTTATCTGAATCATAAATCCCTAGTGATCAACTTAATTCTTAACACAATGATTACTGAATTTACTACTCAACTAAGAAAAACCAACAATAGTGCCAAGTTATTGGAGCAATAGTATGATGTTCATAAACACTTTGTTCTCAAGCTTATATATTTAGTGCCTTGGAACAAAGTTTTACAACTAAACTAACAAACAAACTCTATGCATTAAGATATGAATGGAGGCGCTAGAGAGGTTCATAAAAATAAGGGTTAAATAAGTTTTTGGTCCTTCTAAATATCTCAAATTTCATTTTTAGTCCCTCTAAATTTTTCCTTCAAAGAATGGTCCTTCTAAAAATTAAATTTTAACTTTTGATCCCTCTTGACAAAATCGTAGCTAAAATGGTCTCTAATTCTGTCGCTAAAATAAAAATCGTCAGTAAAACCGTCGCTAAGTTGTAAAAACCGTCGCTAAATTGCAGGAGGGACCAAAAGTAAAAATTTAATTTTTTAGAACGACCATTCTTTGAAGGAAATTTTTAAAGGGAATAAAAACGAAATTTGAGATATTTAGAGGGACCAAAAACTTATTTAACCCTAAAAATAACACAAAGAAATACTCAAAAGAGAAACCCTGACACAAGGAATATTCATAAGTTGCACCCCTCAAACGTGAGATTTGAGTCTCCTTAAATAGAAATGCAATTATGAGCTTTTCTCCTTTTGATTTCTGATTTAATTTTGTCCAGAATAATAGCAGATAATGTTGGATTTGATTTTCTCTATAAAACTTCAAAAAAATATATGATTTATTTATTTCAAATTCAAATTTAATTCTCCATTTAAATCTAATTTGATCTTCAACAATTGTCAAACAAAGCACACATATGCGTTGCTAAAATATAGCATTAAATATGATCGAATATTAACCATAATCATGCTCCAAAAAAGAAATAACATTGGCATTCTAAGTCAGGGAAAGATGTTGCACACATTCTAAAACATCGTTTTCCCCATTTGTCCCTTATTTGCCAAAATTGCAACAACATTGGTCTGTTGACAGAGACTGGATGTTGTAGCACACATGTTGAAACATTGTGTTCCATATGTTACTCTAGTATATCCAAAATAACTTTCTTCATATAAATCTTCTTTGTAGAGTGAATCTTGGACAAAATATTCACTCAAGGTACATCCAGTCAAATCTTCTTTGACTGAATCAAATCCAAATCTTTTCAAATTGATTTAGGATTAACAACACAAACTTCTTCCCAAACTTAAAATTCTACATCTTTTGAAGAATTTAGCACCACATTTCTTCTAAGGGACATCTAAAGATAGTTAGAACCCAAATCTTATGCCAAGTTTACAAGTTGATCCTTTAGCTTAACAAGTTCTTTCAAGCAATTTAGTTATATGTTAAACCCCTTTCTTAACTAGTTATGGCAAACACTTTAGCTATATCTTCAAACCTCTTGCTTAATTGGTTTTTCCTAGTCTAGCCCTTTAGCTAAACAACTCTTGCTTAATTGTTCTGTCAAGCACTTTAGCTGAATAACTCTTCTTAGAAATAAACATAATCACAATCAAATTATGGAACATATGTTGGAACATCTTGTTACACATGTTACCTAAAATACATATTGTACATATATTTTTACCTAATGCAACCAAAAAAAAGGAAATACACACCTTTATCCACTTGGAAACATAATCAACAACTACAAAGATGTATAAATTTCCAAAGGATTGAGAAAATGGCCCCATGAAGTCAATGCCCCACACATCAAACAATTAAATTTCTAAAATATTAGTGAGTGGTATTTCTTGCCTCATGGAAATGTTTCCTATCATTTGACATTGATCACATGTTTTAGAAAATTCATTAGCATCTTTGAATAAAGAGGACCAAAAATAACCTGATAGTAGAACCTTATCAATAATCATGGTTCCCCTAAAGTGTCCATCATAGGGTGAATTGTGGAACACTAATAAGATCTGGTATGCTTCCAGGTAGTCCACTCATCTTATCAAAAGTTGATCAACACATTTCTTATATGTGATTGGTCTAACCCAGTAATAATTCTTTGAATCATAGAGCAACATTTTCCTTGGTTGAGAGTTGAATTCAGGATGGACATACCCACTTACAAAATAGTTCATAATAACTTCATACCAGGGTGTCATGACTGAAGTCATCAGAAGCAACTGTTCATCGGGAAATTATTCCCTGATACCTTTTTTGTCATGCCTCTGATCACCAGCTAGACGTCTTGACAAATGATATTCCACCAAGATTGCTACTCCCCTTTTCTCTAATTTCTACGTCAAATTCTTATAGTAGTAACATTGACCTTATCGATATTTGATTTGCATCCTTCTTGGAAATAAGATGTTTGATTGGTGCATGGTCAATGTAGACTACAACTTTGGTGTCCACCAAGTAAGATCTAAATTTGTAAAATGTAAAAAAAATCTTCCAGAAGCTTCTTTTTAGTAGTTGTGTATTTAATATGGGCTTCTATTAATGTATAACTAGCATAAAAAATGGTGTGAAACACCTTATCATTCCTTTGCCCAAGAAAAACATCAATGGCAAAGTCACTTGCATCACATATAAGTTCAAATGGCTTGGTCCAATCAGGTGCCTTAACAATTGGTGCAGATATCAACACTTTTTTAAAGCATTGAAAGCCTTTTCACATTCAACACTGAAGACAAATGGCACGTCATGTTGAAGCACTAAACATAGATACTTTTTAATTTTTGAAAAATCTTTGATGAATCTCCTATAGAATCAAGCATAACCAAGAAATATTCTTATGACTTTAATATTAGAGGATGCAACTAGATTTTCAATGACTTTAATCTTGGATTTTTCCACCGCCTGTTTACCTTAGAAATTTTGTGGCATAAAATAATCCTTATTTGACCATTAAATGGCACTTTTCCAAATTTAAAACCAAGTTTATCTCTTCACACCTTGTTAGTACCAACTTCAGGTTTTCCAAGCGCTTATCTGTGAAATGACTCTCCAAAGACTCAAAATACATCCATAAATACATCCATGGAGCTTTTTATGATATCATAGAAGATGGCCATCGTGCATCTTTGAAATTTTTCATGAGAATTAATGTTGTACCCCAAAATTTTCCCTCTCATTTCTCAAGTAATCTCTCACAAGATCTCCCTTGGTTCAAGACTGCACAAGGTTTGATCAGCTCAAGACACCTCTTCAAGCACTGATAAATGAAAATTAGGGTTTGAGTTTGAACAAGGACAAATGGACTTCTAATTACCCATATGACATTCATGGATCATGTTGGACCCTTAATATTGCTCATGTCAATTTTCAAGTCTTGGATCACATTTTTGCTCAATCAATTGACCAGTTCACCTAAAATAATTTGTATTGGGAAAAAAGTCAATTGTGGTCAATTTACTGTCAAACTTCATAATTTTTTATCCATATCAACATCATGAACTCATATATGTCATTTGTTCAAGTTTGGATCACAATTCCTCAAGAAAATTGATCAGATCATCAAAAGGGCAAAATGGTCAAAATTAGGGTTTTTATTGAGAAGGTGCAATTTCTGATTTTTGACCTAGCAAATGATTGATTGGTTTAAGTTATGATCTCAAGGATTCAAATGCTTTATTTTTACCTAATGGCATGACTCAAAACATCTCTCAAGATCAATTGATTGACATATGAATTTCAATCAACTAATGAAAAGTCAATTGTACACTGAAAAGTCAAACTTTGACTTTTTGGCCAAAATCAAGTATCAAAGATCACAATTCATCAAGGCATGTCCAAATATAAACTTGTTCATCAAGAAATTAAAAAGTCAAGATTTAATTTTGAAAAGTCAAAATTTCTAAACTTAGAAATGTTTCGAAGTGTTGGAAATTCACATTTTTTTCATAACTTTGAGCCAAATTTTCACCATGATGCAAGATGATTCAAAATAAAATTCCAAAATGAAAGTTGTAGATATAAATGAGATCTAAAACATTGTAGAACACAACTTCTTCTAGAAATGCATGTATTTAAAGTTATGATTTTAAGAAGACATGTTCATGAAACTTGAAAAACCTAGTAATATTTTGCCTTAGTTTAGGCAGGATTTTGACCTAACTTCATGGAAATTTTTCACATAGTTACAAGATGAATATTAAAAAATGTCCAACATAGAGTTTGTAGAGGATGTTACAAGATTTCCAAAATTTCCAAGAACTCATTGAGATCATATTTGAGCAAGGATAATCGAAGGCAAGAAGTTAGGGTTTCATTCTTGAATTACAAGTCATTTCTTGATGAGCACATAATTCAATCTCAATGTTAGGCTGCATAATCTTACTTTGCAGGCCTTCTAACTTGTGTATATATCTATCATTAATGGATTACACAAACTTTTGAGCTATAATCCAAGTGGTTTAAGCATTATCCAATTCAAATTGCCATTTTGGGAAGAAAGTTAACAATGTCATTCTTGAAAAGCAAGCTTTATGCACAAATTCAATTCTTGAGCCTCTAACTTGTTCCCTCTGATCACACTCCATCTACAAAAGTTAGAAGCAAGTTTGTTTAAAGCATAACCACTCTACATTAGCAAGTACAAATGCCTTGAAACTTGATTTTTCAAGAAAATCACATGTTGAGCTTAAATATGTGATTTTGAATTCTGATCAAAGACAAGCCTCCAAACTTGTTGCTTATAAATAGAGGCACTATTTGTGAGTTAACACACGAGCTTGAACACCCTGAAACTCTCCCAAACTCCCTCAATCCAGAAATTGTCCAAAAACTCCATTGTAGTACGGATTCTGACTTTGACCTTGAAACTTAGAATCTACTCGAGCATTTCTTGGCCTTTTGATTCCTAAAGCTCCTATACACCAAATATAACCTATCCATGTCCCTGTTTCATAACTGTAACACCATTTTCATCAAACTCCATAACCAAAAACAGAGCACTGCAAGTTGACTTCTCCATACCATTCCAGACATCCATTGCTCAAGTTAACCATTGCATTAGCTTCCTAGGAACTTGAGGAAGCTAACTTGATCATTGAAGCACCTTGAATCAAGCTCATTTGCATTTCACGATTTCCAGTTTTGAGGTACATTTTCTGAACTTCTATCTTTTAATTTAGGCATTATTAGGCTTGTATTTGTGAAGATAAAAGGTAGACAACATTGCCCTGAAACTGTACATGTCCATAGATTTCATTTATATTGATTGAGCTTAGCGAATTTTAGGTTTGAATCTCTGAAAATAATTAGGTCAGAATTTGGTGATTTTAGAAATTCTCATTCATCTTTGATTTATAGCTTATGATATTTATATGGTTGGATTCATATGGAAAAATGGAGTAACTTTCATGTTTGCGTATTTCATTTTTATTGAGAAATGGTGAAGTTATAGATGTTCAAGATGGAGGTTGAAGATGAAGTCACATTCAGGACATAACTTATGTTATGTATTTACTATTTCATCAATGTTACCAGATGTACAGTCACCCTAGTGTCAAAGGTAGTGCGCGTGTATGCTAAGGGCCAGGGGTTCAACATCCAACGCTACCTTTTGTGCATTTTTCTCACATTTTTCTCTCTTTTTGTCACAAACAGGCGCATGGGCCCTAAGTTAGTGGGCTTTGGATTTTTTATTGATTTCTAACCCCCCTGTTTACTTTTACATGCTAGCCCAATTTCTTTTTATTATTTCATTTACTTTTATTTTATTTTTCTTATTTTTATTTTATTTCAATTTTCTTATTATTTTTTATTATTATTAATATTATTTTTATTTTTATTAATAAAAAATCCAAAAATATTTTATTTGTTTATTTACATATTTAAAAAAGCTCATTTATATTTTATTTTCTTTATAAAACAAAAAGGACAAAAATATTTTCTAAACAAATTAATTTCTTTTTCTTAAATAATTAATATTCAGATTTAATTATTATTTTATTTTATTTTAAATTAAAATTAACTTAGAATTTAGGTTTCTTTTAATTAATTAATTTTTCACATTATTATTATTAAGTTAAAACCTTTTTTCATAAAAAACCCTAAAAATTATTTTTTAACATAATTTCTTTTCTTAATATGTTTAAAGTTTAAATTTGTTTAATTTTAATTAATCGTCTCTCTTAATTAGGTTAAAACCCTTTCATGAAAACCAAACAAAAATCATTTCTTTTTCCATTTACATTCTTGCATTATTTTCTTTTCAATTCTTGTATATTATTCAATATGAATTAATAGATAATTAGGTTTAATTTTCTTGAAAATTCCCATTTGTAAATTTGTATACCCCTTCCCCTAATGATGTAATAGCTTAGTAATTTTACTTTCCGCAATTTATCACTTTATATAAATGTTAGTAATTAGGGTTTGTATGGAAAGACTAAAACCAACAAGTAGAAAACCTTCATTCAAGATAAACAATGTATGAAAATCAAACACACTTGCACACTTGCATCCCTTAGGGTAATTCCACTTTGTTGCCTTACAAAATTGTCCATGTTATGCATGTGAGATGTCTTAGCAAAAAGCAATAAAAAATACAAGATCATAGTCCCTCGATGATGCTATAAATGTTGCCTTTCAAAATGATCTTAGTCCCTCAAAGAGAAATTCTAAGATATCTCGTAACATTGCTATCATGACTATACGATGACCCACGTCCGTCCCTTTACATCCAAAGATAAGGCTTCTTACCAAATCAATGGTAAGATAGCAATATCAAAGGAAGGAAGAAATGAATAAAGACTTTTGAGTAGTTAGATTGTTCCTAGTTGCTTGTTCATTTTCAAATCAAACATCCTTGCTTATTTTCAAAACAAACACCACACTTTCAAAAGACCAACACTTTGTATACGTTCTTATGAATGAGAACCATTATAAAGTT
This sequence comes from Vicia faba, assembly GCA_948472305.1. NCBI lineage: Eukaryota > Viridiplantae > Streptophyta > Magnoliopsida > Fabales > Fabaceae > Vicia > Vicia faba. The sequence continues at coordinate 678,868,586 of OX451735.1, read as the reverse complement.
TGTCTAAACGAAGGAGCCTTTTTAAAATACTTTCAAAAACCACACAAAGCATATTTTTCAAACAAAAGCAAGTGATCTAGCAAGCAACTAAGAGCCCATAGATAACTATGGATGAAAAGGGTGCTAACACCTTCCTTTTTCATAATCTACCCCCAGAACTCAAGAAATAATCTCAAAGGTCTTTCCTGTTCTTTTCATCCTTTCCTTTTGGATAAAAGAAAAGTCGGTGGAGACTCTTGCTAACCGCAACATTTGCGATCAAACGCAAAACATCCCAAGTAAGTTCTCTCATCGTATTACAGAACTGGCGACTCTGTTGGGGAAAAACTTAAAAATGGGGTTACCTTAAGGATAAATCACCTTTATTTGCTTTCATTGTTTGACCTGTTTGCTTTAAATTTTTGGTTCCTTGTTTGGGTTTGTTTTAAATCCTCTACCCGGATTTGGGATACCTTATAGGTAAGTAGCAATACATTGTGGAAACTGTGCGGGGTATGCCGACATGGTCTAAGCAATAGCTACGTTAGTGTGACACATTTGTGGGTACCGGTATCCTTTGAGTAGTCAAGGAGAATACGGGGTTGCTGTGTGGTGTCATGAAGCACTAACTGACTTTTAGAACCTTTACTTGAACAACTTGCCCATTAGGACGTAGTGAGATAATCGGCTTTGGTGCAGTTCAAAGTTGATTGATACTAGATACTACACTCATTGAGATCTGGCTTCTCGGGATATTTCAGTCTCCGTGAAAGAGGATTACGCTGAAACATGGCCCGATAAGACATATCAGTGATATTGAGATCCCTTAGAACTCGATTACTATTTCTAGGACAGGTTTGAGCCAACTAAACTTCAAGAGAGTACTTACCTATAAGACTCCATGCAAGCCTAAACCTAAGGACTTGTTTGCCTTGTTTGTATATACTTACTTGTACATAACATCATAAACATCATGACATCATACTCATTCTCACTAACCATTTCAAGGATTATTGGGATTTATCTTTGTTCTGTTTTATAGGACATGGCTTCTATCCACAGGAATACTATCCAAGTCAATCTCGTAAGAATTCCTCCTCAACTCAAAGAGTTAGCATCAAGGGTCCCTAAGAGTTCTTTATTCACCGAAAGACATGGTCGCCTCCTAAACTTGGTTACCTCCAACAATGATGTAGATATGATGAAAGTGCTTTTCCAATTCTTTGATCCTCTATACCATTGCTTCACTTTTCCCGATTATCAGCTTATACCAACTCTGGAAGAATTCTCTCAACTCTTTAGGATTCCCATTATCAATCAACTACCCTTCAACGGTACAGAAAGAGATCCAAAACCTGAAGAGATTGCCCAAGCATTACACTTGAAACAATTTGATATCACAACTAATTGGGAAACAAGGAGTGGTGTCAAAGGTTTCTTAGCCAAGTTCTTGTTTGAGAAAGCTCAAGATTGTTGGAAATCTTTGGAATTACAAGATTTTGAAGAAATATTGGCCCTTCTCATCTATGGGATGGTTTTGTTTCCAAACCATGACCAACTCATAGATGTAAATGCTGTCAAAATCCTCATGTCTCGTAATTCCGTGCCTACTTTGTTGGGAGATATCCTACATTCTCTTCACTCTCGCACTATGAGGAAGAGAGGGATCCTCATGTGTTGCACTTCTCTCTTGGAAAGCTGGTTTATTTCGCATCTTCTCTAATCTGTGTTGAAGAACGAGCAAGGTTTGAGGTGGTCCCATAGGCTAATGACGCTCAGACATTCAAATGTTCATTGGTGTTCTCGATCCTTGGAGAATGTTACTATCATCGACCATTGTGGGGAATTCCCTAATGTCCCTTTTCTTGGAATTAGAGGAGGTATCACTTACAATCCTTGCTTAGCTTTACGATAGTTTGGTTATGCCCGAAGGGATGTTCCACATGATATGTTCATCCAAGGAGTGGTATTCGACTACGAGAGCGATGGTTAAGGTTACTGTCAGAGGTTCATACGAGCTTAGAGGATGGTAAGCAAAATGGATAGTAAGACGCTGGGACACAAGAATTCCATTTCCCTCTAGCCTTACCTTAGGTGGGTACGAGCTCGTGCCCAGAAACTTGTGATGCCTTATCCATCCATCTTATCAGTTATCATGGAACCTGTGGTTGAAGGAGATTCCCCGTACACTGTTCTCCATCCTGACATGCCTACTTCTCTCGAAGACTTACAAAAAGGTTGGATTCAGCTAAAGGAAGAACGAGATACTTTCAAAGCTCAATTATACGCTAGTGAGAATAGGGTCTTGGAGCTTACAAAGAAGCTAGAAGAAGAGCGAAGTGTGAACGCCTACCTTGCGCCAAAGAGGATGCGTTCAGTCTTTTTATCTTAGAGAGTTATTTTGTAAGCCCAAGAGGCATGTTGTAATCTTTTCAAACTAATTAATGAAAATTGATGTTTCTTCATTTCTTTTGTCTATACAAATTTAAATTTCATAAATCCTTGAAATCATCTGCATATACATCTTCCATGCATCATAACATGACAGGTTTTCACACATCAGGTTTCCTTATCTTTCTGCTATTTATTTAAGCAAGATGGATCTAGAGAAAACTGTGAAGGACCTTCAGGAACAAAACTCTCAATTCCAAGAGACTCTACTGGCCCTAGCCAAGGGGCAACAAGATATGATGACAATGCTGGCAGTTAAGAAGAAACCCAAGAAGAAAGCCCTGGTCAACATGGGTAGAAGGTTCAAAGAGTTAGTCCGTCAGATCCCGGTAGTGGAAGACTCATCTGAGGAAGATGAGAATCAGATTGGAGATGCTAAGAGTACCTAGGATGGGTGCATCAACATTCAAGCATCTGATGATTATTATTTTAACGAGCAGTATCCCCCTGTCAATGTCAAGTACAAGTAGTTAGAAGATAGATTGAAGGCCGTCGAGATCCAAGTCGTCCCCGGTTTAAATTTTGATGATTTGGGTTTGATCTTTGGGATTGTTATTCCTCACAAATTAAAAATACCAGTATTTGCAAAGTACGATGGAGTTTCTTGTCCAAAACTTCACCTGAAATCTTATGTGCGCAAGATACAGCCGCACATTGCTGATAAGAAACTCTGGGTTCACTTTTTTCAAGAAAGCTTGACTGGGACGCAACTAGAATGGTTTTATCAGTTAGATGGTTCACATATAAATATATGGGAAGATTTAGCCACTGCATTCTACCACTAATACCAGTATAATGCCGACTTGGCGCCAACAAGTGTTCAGTTACAAGATATGACAATGGGGAAGAATGAAGTAATTAAAGAATATGCACAAAAGTGGAGAGACCTTCCTAGTAGGGTTCAACCACCTTTGACTGATAGGGATCACATTGACATGTTTATGGGCACTTTATCTGGTCCATTATTTAATCTATTGGTTGGCTGTTCTTCTTCCGGTTTCATCGAATTAATCTTAACCGGTGAAAGAGTTAAAAGCGGCATCAAAAGTGGGAAGATTTCCATGGCATCTGCCTCCACTTCCAATCTTGTGAAGAAACCTTTTGTCGCGAAGAAAGAAAGCAATGATGTGTACGGGGCAAGGGCCCGTACCAAGAAGGATGACCGCCAGTCTGTTAATGTTGTTCGAATCTCCAATCCACCTCTTACTCAAAGACCATCTGCTAATCATCAACATTTTGAAACTCCAAGAAGACAATTCACGAGGTTAGGCATGTCACTATCTCAAGCCTTACAACACTTGCTAAAGGCTAAACTTCCAATTGGGTTCTCCTCTTTAAGTTATGGTATATTAATTGGACAAAATAGTGATATTATTACTGTTGAGGATGAAGTTGGCGTTGCTTCTGGCTTGCTGAATTTCAATTAAAAATTCTTTGTTGGAAAATAAGTCCCTGACATTACGTTTCTCAATGTTCCTAGTATTGATGAATCTGATTTAACTGTTGATGAAAATATGGTTGATGTGACACCTAAGCATAGGCATGTGAGAAGTCATATTCTCAAGGAACTTATCTATGAATCCAAGGCTTTGCAGAAAATCATTGTCACATCCATTGCTAGAAAAAGTGTTTGTAATGTCTTATTAAAATGTTAAGTCCACAGGTTGTTGGTACTTCTTTTTCTCAGTCTTCTATTCCAAATGTTAAGAAAGATGCTATGACAATGGATCAAGATGAAGATATGTCAAGTGCTGAAGAGGAAAATGGCGACGAGGATGACTATGAAACTTCTTCAGATGATGATTCTTCTACTTCGTCCTAACTATTTGTTTATTGTTTTGCTGGGTTGGAGTCCTGTTTAATTACCTTCTCATGATCTTAAAACCTTAGGATTAATTTATCATTTTTCTGCTACATGCCTAGAGATGACGGTTTACAAGTCTTGGTGGTGGAGACTATAGTTGTTTGAATGGATCTTCACCGATTGTGTCTACGACAAAAGTTGAGGAAGAACTTGATTTAAAGAATTTTGAGGATTTTTCTTTTGAAGTTGCTTCCATCTTAGCGTATTGATCAAAGTGGTTGAGGTTTGATTTGGAAGAGATCTGATTGAACTAGCAAGGATCTCATCGAATTAGAGATCGATTATGGAAATTCGTAGGAATCAAACGTCTCTCTTAATCAACGTCATTTTAACGATTTGAAACTAGAATTATTGATGAAGATCCTGTGCGTGGTGGTGTGATCCGCTCAAACACGGATGCGCGAGGTGGACTTATAAATTAGTACCCCAATACCATGTCAATTGTGAATTATGAACTAAAAACATACATTTTTCTGCTCAAATGAAAATATTTATGTAGTAGACTAAATTAGATCTTCCTTATATTAGACCTGAGATTGCTCCATAACAACTATTACCGACACTTTAACTAATTTTAATCTTTTATTTTCTAATTTAGTCTACAAACTTAGTTTAGTAATAATAATTTGATTTTTTATTTTCAAAAAACAAAATTAAAATTATTTACAAAATAGTAGTAAAATAATCATTATAAACATAATTATGGAGTAGTTAGTACTCTCTTTATTCAATATATTTAAAAAATGATTTTATTTTTTTTATAAATAAAACCGGATAGTAATTATAAAAGGGATGGAGTACTACGAATTGTACTCATTCCTATTAATCCTTTATTAGCCATTTATAGTGAGTCAGTATAGATATTTTTATAACAAGTTTTTCAACAACAATGACAATTTAAGAAAAGAGATAGGATATTTTGATCACGTTGTTCATTTTGAGCCAAGTGTTTCTCTTTATGGGTCACACTTTCTCTCTCTATCTGTACCCTCTATTCTCATCTGCTTACCTTTCTCTTTCTAAATAATTCATAACCAAGCACATTTCTGCCTTCAACAGCTAGCCAACCAACTTTCGTTTCACATTTCTAAAATATCCACACTCACCTGTTACCTTCAACCTATATATACAAAACATTACTCTTCACTCTTATAACACCAAATCTATCTACACTTCCCAATTTCACTCTCTCCAACACATAAATATGTTTCCAACTAACAACTCTTCCACTTCACAACCTTCCACTTCCTCCAACACATCATTGCAAAATATAGAAGTCTTTCAAGGGAAGTCGGGTTTCAAAGAGGAGATGCGGTTAGCTGCTACTACTCCAAAGAAGCGTGCAGGAAGGAAGATATTCAAGGAGACTCGGCACCCGGTGTTCAGGGGTGTGAGGAGGAGGAATTTAGATAAGTGGGTTTGTGAAATGAGGGAGCCTAACAAGAAGACTAAAATTTGGCTAGGAACTTTTCCAACTGCAGAGATGGCTGCCCGAGCTCACGATGTTGCTGCAATGGCGTTGAGGGGCCGCCATGCTTGTCTCAATTTTACAGACTCGTTGTGGAGGCTCCCTATTCCTGCAACTTCTAGTACAAAGGATATACAAAAGGCGGCTGCAGAAGCTGCCGAGGCTTTTAGACCGGACAAGAATTTAAAGACTAGTGATATTGAAACAGTTGTAGCTGTTGTCCCCGGTGAGGAGTTGATTAATATGTTTTGTGTTCAAGAGGATGAAGAGGAAGTGTTGAACATGCCAGATTTATGGAGGAATATGGTGTTAATGTCTCCTACACATAGCTTGGGATATGATGAGTATGAATATTTTGACCTAGACTTTCAAGATGATGAGATATCACTTTGGAACTTTGAAATTTGATGAATTAGGTTATTTTACTTTTTCTTTTGTGTGCATTGTATAATTGAAAAGTTTGTACTACACCTTTTTTTAGTAGTAGTATGGATGCTTCATGTACATAGCTTGAAATTGAAAATGATTTTGTATGCAGTTTCCTTATGCTTCATTAAAGAGTAATGAATGAAACTTGAATGGTTATTCTGAAAGGTGTCTTTCTAGCTAGCAGAAAGAGTAAAAAAAAAGCCTCACCAGTAAAATGCTTTCCTTATTTATGAAACTTAGAAAAACTGTTGGGAAATAGAAACTTCATTAACTTGCAATCAAAGTGTGTTGATTGCAGTTAATCTAGCAAGTGTACTAAATAATGCAAGTAATAATATCGTGAAATCCCAAATGTCTTTGAACTCAAAGAAGGCATAGGTTTATAGAATCTGTATCAGTTTTTGGATGATCAAAGTAATGGAGTTTGTTGAAGATTTGTTTCAATAATATAAAGTGAAAGTAAATTAAATTGAATCGAATGTAATGTTGTTGAAATATGTCAGCATGAGTAGAACATTTAATCCCTTTTATACTTTAAATTGAGCTTGTTATAATCTATTTTTATTTTGTAAGATTACTTTTCTATATTATTTATTCCTAATTCTTTAATGAATACACCTTTAGTCTTAAATTAATTCTCTATGGTTATTAATTAATAACATATAAAATTAAGCATTTAATTATTATGAACAATATAATATTTGTTGAGATATTAAATATAACATCAAATATAATTCAAGTTAGATATGTTGAAATATTAAATATAATATAAAATATAGTTCAAATTGGTAAGCTCAAATCTAATTAGGGTTGTATATAAATAGTCATAATTTGTATCATTATTTGTTTAATTCAAGTGAATAATATAATCCTTATTTCCTTATTATTCTCTCTTTCTCGCCTCACTAAAAGTGCCTCACACACTAACAAATTGGTATCCAGAGTTTTTGGTTATTGTTCTTGATCGTGTTTTCAAGAACTTCACGTCAGATATCGTGTTTCTAGGGCAAATAAATCAATCGCTACAAAGATGACTGGTGATAAGAGTATTCCGAAGTCTCTTCCAATGCTTGACGACAAAAATTAGATTTGATGAAAAAACATATGCAATCCTTGCTTGACTTCTAAGATACCCTAGAAGTGGTTACTACGGCGTTCCTGCGTTGGTTGCATATGCAACTGAAGCACAGGAAACTTTCTGCAATGAAGTCAAGAAGAAAGATTGCAAGACTGGTTATTGCATTTAGACAACAGTTGATATTGCTAACTTTGACAGAATCTCTCATGCTGAAACGGCGAAGCAGACATGAGATGTTATGGTCAAGTATTATGAAGGAGATGAGAAAGTCAAGGTTGTCATGTTGCAGACCTTGTGTCGATAATATGAATCATTGTCGATGGGAGAAGAAGAAAAAGTTGCAGAATATGTGTCGAAGGTCCAAAAACTCGTCCATCTCATGAAGGGTCGTGGTGAAACCATAACTGATAAGATGATAGTTGAGAAGGTAATGCGAATATTGACCTCTCATTTTGATCATATTATCGTAGCTATTCAAGAATTCAATTAACTTGAAACCCTAAAACTGGAAGATTTAGTTGGTTTGTTGGAAGCGCATGAGATTAGGATTGTCGAAAGGAAAAAAGTTCAAGACTCGATACAAGCTTTGCAAGTTCATTCATAGAAAAATAATGACGATTCCAACAAATACAAAGGCAAAGTCGACAAGACTCAAGGAAAAAAGTCCTAATTGAATCCTCACACGCATCAGGTCGAAGATAGAGCTTCTTAATCCTCGAAAAGAGGAAGAGGAAACTATCGAAAGGACAACGAAGATAAGAAAGGTATGCATTGTTATAACTATGAAAAGTGGGGTCATTTGGAAAAAAATTATTGGTACAGGAAAGGCATGGGATCGACAGACAAGGACGAAGGAGCGAACCTTCACTACTACAAATAATACATATGATGACGCCATATTTACCACGGTCCTTCAGGGAACCGTACTGACATCTCTAAACCCAGGTGCTAACATTTTTTGTTTTTTTATTAAAAACTATTAACATAAAATTACGGTTGCAGCCATAGTCGTAGTTATAGAATCCATGTTTTCTTAGGTTCGATACTCAGTATCCTCAAATATATTATTCATTTAATGTTAAGGCGCGTGTTTTCTATTTTATTTATTTTATATATATATAATAAAGAGTTACTACCACGATTGGCAACGTTAACCGTTGTGAGTATATTTATATATAAACAAATTAACTCTCGCTCTTTTACAGTAGCGCCATATCTATCACAACAAAATCGTAGAACCTATTTTTTATCTTCTTCTTCATCATTAGCCTTCTTATTCTACAGTATAGCCGTCAATCTTGTTCTTCTTATATAAAGGTATTTTTCTTTTTCCTTATTCTCTCATTTTCGTGTATGTTGTTGTTATGTTTCACTAAGTTTTCCTATGAATTTGTCTTGTTAGATAGTTTATGGCTCTTTTATTGTTGTATGTTATTCTATGTTGTTGTTGCATGTTATGTTGTTGATAAATAAGTTTGCGGTTTCACATGTTGATAATTATCTTGGTTTTTGTAAGACTCAAGAAAATTGAATGAAGAAACAACAACAACATCAAAGTTCATCTAGTTTTAGAAGCAATGAAAATAAGTATAAGAAGTATAAAGCTATTGTGTTAACTTCATCCATCTTATATGTTTTTTTCATTGTTTCACAAACTAGCAAGTTTTTATGGTTCGTTACTTATTAGTTAAAGCTTCAAGAAATGGTTAGTTATTCAGTTCTCCCAATCTATGTAAATTAATTTGATGTTTTTGTTGATAAATGTTGTTATAGAGTTTGTTATATCATATGAGGTTGCTTATTTCACTAACTCCTCATTGAGCTTTCACTCATTTAAAAAGATTTTTAAGATGATAATTTAAAAATTTAAATTATTCTTGAAAATCCACTTATACCATCCAATGTTTTTTCCAATTGCATGCATCTTTTAAATCATAATTCTCTCTTTAGCGTATAGAATTCCATTCAACGTCACAAATTCTTCAAAACAATGTTCATCAATGGATTCCATTCAGGGTCTTTCACACAAAACTCGATGTTTAAAACATAAATTAGAAAAGACGAGGAAATCAAAGTTTATGTGAAAGACTCAGACTGATATCCATTTATCAACATTACTTTGAAGAATTTGGAATTGAATAAAATCCTATAAGTTAAAAGAGGAAATCATGATTAACAGGATGTTTGCAATTCGAAAAATATTGGATCTTTTAAGTTGTTTTTCAAAAATAACTTAATTTTTTTTATTATTGTCCCAAAAATCTATTTGAATGGTTGTATATGGTTAATAAGGGAGTGAGAAAAACAAGTAATCTCATATTTTATGAAAAACTCTTATATATACCACAACGGTTGGAATGTTTAACTGTGGTGAAAGACTATTTTTATGCGCTTCAATTTTAATTGTACCTGGGTGTAAGTGTTTAGTTATTGGCATGTATTTTTGGTAAAACCAGGTGTGTGAATGTCATGACTGATGTCATAACATTCTGGGTTATTAGGTACTTTATGCAGAAAAAGAATGGCATACAGAAGTTGCTATTTATGAGTGTGTATCTGAGCATTTTGCAATGATCACATTTATTACTTTCTACCAAAATCAGTAAACAGGATTTCTGTTGTCATAACAAATGTTAAGACATCCTGTACTGATCTAACAGTTATGCACTTTGGTTAATTCTGAGATTTTTCAGGAATTTGGTTCATACATTCCAGAACAGAATCTCACGTGGACTTTAGGTTAACTGAGCTCAACCCTAATCTGGTTGATAAAGTCTTGTGACCAAGTCTTGAGGTTAACCCTAATTAACCCTAGCTTTTCGTGGAAGCCCTAACTAAAGAAACAGCTGCATATATATTCAACAGGAAATCTGATTGGAAATTAACTCTTTGACAGAAGATCAATTAGGGGCTGTATAGTTTTAACTGCTGTATTCCAAGCAAGTATCATTGTGATAAGTGACTTGGAGTAGGTTTTGATTGTAAGGGTTGTGTATCACTCAAAGCTTTGAAGCAAGAGTGTTTGTGTCACTTGACTAAAGCTTTGAAGCAAGGTCAAGTTAGGTTTATGTATCACTCAAAGCTTTGAAGCACGAGTGGTTGTGTCACTTGATTAAAAGCTGTGAAGCATAATCAAGTATATGTTCTGAAGAGTGTCTTCATTAATTCATTAGTCAATTGTTTAGTATCACTGCTGTGATTGAGGGGGAGTGAGTAGGAACTCAGGTTTAAGTTGAACTTAGATTGAAGTTGCATTGGGTAGGTCTTAAGTGAAGGAGATAAATTGGTTGGTTTATTCCTGAATTAATATTTCTTATAGTGGATTTCCTCCCTGGCTTGGTAGCCCTCAGAGTAGGTGTTGTTTCACACTGAACTGGGTAAACAATTGACTGTGTTCTTTACTGTTTTTTTATTTACTGTCTTATAGAAAGTCAGATATGGTGTCATAACATTCACTGTGACATTGAGTATCTGCTGCCAGAATTTCAATTGGCATCAGAGCAGGCACCCTGCATGTCTTACTGGGTGAGATCTAGGGATATCACTTTCTGGCTCTATGGACAAAGAAGGAGTTTTTGGAAACAGACCACCCATTCTGGATGGATCAAATTATGACTACTGGAAACCTCGTATGATTGCCTTCTTAAAATCACTGGACAAAAAGGCTTGGAGAGCTGCTGACAAAGGATGGAACCATCCCACCATAACTGAGAAATATAGGACAATCAGTCTGAAGCCTGAGGAAGAATGGAGCAAAGAAGAAGATGAGTTAGCTCTGGGTAATTCCAAAGCATTAAATGCCTTGTTCAATGGAATTGATTGAAACATATTCAGACTAGTACATCAATGTGAACTGGCCAAGGAAGTTTGGGACACTCTCAAAACTACTCATGAGGGCACATCCAAAGTAAAAATGTCAAGGCTTCAGATGCTGACTACCAAATTTGAGAACCTAAGGATGATGGAAGATGAAACCATTCATGTGTTTCACATGAACATCTTGGAGATTGCCAACACCTCAGGAGCACTGGGAGAAAAGATGTCAGAAGAAAAACTGGTGAGAAAGATTCTCAGATCCTTGTCTAAAAGATTTGCAATGAAGGTAACTGCTATAGAGGAAGCCCAGGATATCAGCAAGTTGAAGGTGGATGAACTCATTGGGTCTCTTCAGACCTTTGAGATGGGGATCAGTGACAATGTTGACAAGAAAAACAAGAGCATATCACTTGTATCCAACACTGAAGATGAAAACAAGGAGGATGAAGAAGAAAATATTTCAGAAGCTATAGCCATGCTTGGAAGACAATTCAACAAACTCATCAAGAGAATGGATCCAAAGTCAAGGTCAAATGTTAAGAACATTCCTTCTGACATTAACAGATCTTATGACTCCAGCAGAAGACCAAAGTCTGAAGAGAGGGGAAACCAAAGCAGAGGAATTCAATTCCATGGATGTGAAGGTTATGGGCACATTCGAGCTGAATGTCCTACCTTTCTTAAGAAACAAAAGAAAGGAATGTCTGTTACCTGGTCTGACTGTGATTCAGAAAGTAATTCCGAAGAAGAATCTGCCAAACTAGTTACTGCACTAACTGGTGTTTGTACCTCTGAAAGTGACACTAGTGATGAGGAAGTGACATTTGAAGAACTGGCTGATACCTACAAGAAATTATGTATCAGAAGTGCTGAAGTCTGTCAGCAAAATGAGAGACAAACAAAACTCATAATAAAGTTGGAGGCTGAGAAAAAGGCAGACATTGAAACTATAAGTCATCTAGAAGGGGAGGTTCAAATGCTGAACTCAAAACTGAACCAAATGACCAAATCTGTCAAGATGCTGACAAAGTGAACTGACAAATTGGAAGAAATCCTTCAGGTTGGACAAAATGTGGGAAACAAGTCTGGTCTAGGATTTCTGGCAGCAAAGAAATCTGGTGCAGACAAGAAGATCAGGCCTGATAAACAAATTTCAAAGCAGATGTCACAACATAGCACTCAACATCGGGAACAGAGAAATATGAAGAAAAAGTACCAAAGATGGAGATGTCATCATTGTGGGAGGTTTGGTCACATAAAGCCATTCTACTTCAGATTGTATGGATACCCTAATCAGAACCCAGGTGTCAAACCTAAGTCTAACAAGGTAACACATACTCCACAGTGGAAGAAAAAGGCTACTGCCCTGATAGCCCACACTTCTCTTGGAGTCTCTACAAAGGAAGACTGGTACTTTGACAGTGGGTGTTCTAAGCACATGACTGGAATCAAGAACCTTCTCAATAATGTTAAACCTCACACCACTATTTATGTGACCTTTGGAGATGGTGCTAGAGGAGAAATCAAAGTAGTTGGTAACTTGGACTGCCCTGGAGTTCCAAATCTAAATGAAGTATTATTGGTAAAAGGCCTGAATGCTAATCTCATTAGTATCAGTCAATTATGCGATCTAGGATTCAAGGTCAACTTCTCAAAATCTGAATGTCTTGTAACTAATGAGAAACAAGAAGTTGTAATGAAATGAGTCAGATCTAAAGACAACTGTTACTTGTGGGAGCCTGAGAACACTAATTACTCCATTGTGTGTTCTATTGCCAAAGAAGAAAAAGAGGTGAAACTGTGGCACCAAAAACTTGGTCATCTTCATCTAAGAGGAATGAAAAGGATTATATCCATGGAGGCAGTCAGAGGGATTCCAAGACTGCAAATTGATGAAAGGAGAGTTTATGGTGAATGTCAGGTTGGTAAGCAGACTAGGATGTCACATCCAAAGTCAAGACATCTGACCACCTCTAAGGTTCTAGAACTTCTACATATGGATCTGATGGGACCAATGCAGGTGGAAAGTCTTGGTGGAAAAAGATATGCCTATGTTGTTGTGGATGATTTTTCCAGATTCACCTGGATTAACTTCATTAGGGAAAAATCTGATGTATTTGAAGTTTTTAAAGAACTGTGCAAAAGAATTCAAAGAGAAAAAGAAGGGTGTATTGTCAGAATCAGAAGTGATCATGGCAAGGAATTTGAAAACAATAAGTTTAATGAGTTATGTTCCTCAGAAGGAATTAGTCATGAATTCTCTTCTCCTATAACTCCTCAACAAAATGGAGTTGTAGAAAGGAAAAACAGAACCATACAGGAATCTGCCAGAGCAATGATACATGCCAAAAGACTTCCTATTCATTTTTGGGCTGAAGCTATGAATACAGCTTGTTATGTCCATAACAGAGTCACTTTGAGAAAGGGAACCTCATCCACCATTTATGAACTCTGGAAAGGAAGAAAGCCAACTGTGAAGTACTTCCATGTATTTGGTAGCAAATGCTATATTCTAGCAGATCGTGAACAAAGGAGAAAGCTGGACCCTAAAAGTGATGAAGGAATATTTCTAGGATACTCCACCAACAGCAGAGCTTATAGGGTATTCAATTCCAGGACCAAAGTCATGATGGAATCAATAAATGTCATAGTTGATGATTATCATGAGGAAACAGATGTCCCTTGTAATGTTGAGACATTCTTTAAGACTCCAACTCAACAGAATGACCTACTTAACACCACTGCAGCAGACTCTGAATCCAAGGAAGCTAGCAAAATCCCTTCCATCAGAATTCAGAAAGATCATCCTAAAGAACTCATCATAGGAGATCCTAACAGTGGAGTCATTACAAGATCTAGAGAAATCATCTCAAACTCTTGCTTTGTGTCTAAAATTGAACCAAGAAATGTTAAGGAGGCCTTAACTGATGAATATTGGATTGGTGCAATGCAAGATGAATTAAACCAATTTAAGCAACATGAAGTATGGGAGTTAGTTCCTAGACCAGAGGGAACAAACATCATTGGCACAAAATGGATATACAAGAACAAATCAGATGCTGAAGGAGTTGTCACCGGGAATAAGGCAAGACTTGTTGCCCAAGGATACACTCAAGTTGAAGGGGTTGATTTTGATGAGACCTTTGCCCCTGTAGCCAGACTGGAATCTATCAGACTCCTATTGGGAATTGCTTGTCTTCTGAAGTTCAAGTTATTTCAGATGGATGTAAAAAGTGCCTTCCTAAATGGGTACTTAAATGAGGAAGTTTATGTGGAACAGCCTAAAGGCTTTGTGGATCCAAACTACCCTGATCATGTCTACAAATTGAGGAAAGCTTTATATGGCCTGAAACAAGCTCCTAGAGCATGGTATGACAGGTTGACAAAATTTCTCTCTGACAAAGGATACAGAAAAGGAGGCTTGGATAAAACCCTTTTTGTCAAAAATGAAGGAGGAAAGATAATGGTAGCTCAAATCTATGTTGATGACATAGTGTTTGGGGGAATGTCAGATCAAATGGTTAAACATTTTGCTGACCAGATGCAGGCTGAATTCAAAATGAGTCTCATGGGAGAATTGACCTTCTTTCTTGGACTGCAAGTCTCACAGATGAAAGACTCAATTTTTCTATCTCAAAGCAAGTATGCAAAGAACATTGTCAAGAAGTTTGGTATGGAGAATGCCAGTCACAAAAGGACTCATGCACCTACTCATTTAAAGCTATCCAAAGATTCAAGTGGGGTTAAGGTGGACCAAAGCCTGTACAAAAGCATGATAGGAAGTCTGATGTACTTAACAGCCAGCAGACCTGACATTGCTTTTGCAGTTGGAGTATGTGCAAGATACCAAGCTGATCCTAAAGTCATTCATATCAACCAAGTGAAGAGAATTTTGAAGTATGTAAGTGGAACTTACAACTATGGCTTGCTGTACTCTTATGGTTGTGAACCAACTCTGACTGGTTATTGTGATGCTGATTGGGCTGGAAGTGCTGATGATAGAAAAAGCACCTCTGGAGGATGTTTCTTCTTAGGAAATAATCTGGTCTCCTGGTTCAGCAAGAAACATAACTGTGTGTCTCTCTCTACTGCTGAAGCTGAATACATTGCAGCTGGTAGTAGCTGTTCTCAAATGATCTGGATGAAACAGATGCTTACTGAGTATAATGTCACACAAGATGTTATGATATTGTACTGTGACAATCTGAGTACAATCAACATTTCCAAGAATCCTATTCAGCATAGCAGGACCAAGCATATTAACATTAGACATCATTTTATCAGAGATCTTGTAGAGGAGAAGACGATTAAACTAGAACATGTTGCCACTGAACTACAGCTGGCTGACATTTTTACCAAAGCACTTGATGCAAATCAATTTGAAAATTTGAGGGGCAAGTTGGGTATTTGCCAACATGAGGAAATGTAGCAATTAATTTTGCTTAAAACAAGGGTTGAAGGAGTTTTTTGTGTTAAGTCTATTTTGATTGGGTTAATCATTTGTTTTCCAATTTCTTTCAAAATTATTAAGAAGTTGAATAGACACTCATGTACCTCCTTCCTCTCTCGGCTCTGCAACAAATCCCATTCTCTCAATCAAAGATTTCTCTCTCGTTGCTACTGGTTTTCTAAGACTATCAAAATGTCTCAAACATCATCCTCTTCCAAGACGACAGTTTCATCCGCTTCCTCTGATCGAGATTCTAGGGCAATTACATCATGCATGGATTCTGAAGTCCTGGAGATTACTCCTCTTAGAGTACTGGCAACTAACCCCTATAAGGTTAAAAAGCTGAGAACAAGGCATGCAGGAAGGTCTCAAGCTACTTCATCCGGTAATCCCTCTCAACCTTCATCTTCTGTTCTAAATAGGGAAGGCTCAGCTTATATTCATCAAGCAATAGCTAGGCTTGTTACAAGAATTCTGAGTGAGAACCACTCTGTACCCAGCATTTCTGTTCCTTTAAATCAAGAATCAGCAAGTCCAAATGTTGAAATAAATCCAGATGTCTCTGAGAATGTTGAGACACCAAATGACAACATTCAGAAATCATCTGAAAATCTTGATGATCTCCAGAACCCTTCAAAGAAGGATGTTGAACCCCCGGTTATTGATGTGGATGAAGACTACTCTGACAATGACCTAATTGCAACTATCAACCCTAGCATAGCTAGGAGAATGATGAACAGAAAAGGCAAGCAGGATGCTGCAAAATGTTTGACCAAAGAGAAGACTGCTGATGTTGCTCACAAGAAAACCAAGTCTGAAGGCAAGACTGGTGTAGAAACTGTGAAGACTGGACTGTCCAAAGGGAAGGTGAAAACCCGAGTACATGCTGGGAGTCTCTCAAAGCCTGTGAGACAACCAATGGCAAAGAAGAGGAAAGAGCCTGAACCTTCTGATTCTGATGAGGAATCATAATTTGAAATTGATGTTGAAGACATTCCTCTCAGAAGGAAACTCCCTTCAAGCAAAATGGCTAAAGTTCCTGAAGTCCCCACTGACAACATTTCTTTTCACCACCCTGAAAATGCCAACAGATGGAAGTATGTTTGCTTGAAAAGAATAGCCTTGGAAAGAGAACTGAACAATGGGGCCATGGAATGTAGGGAAATCATGGACCTAATCAAAGCTGCTGGACTAATGAATACTGTGGTAAAGCTTACCAAATGCTATGAAAATCTTGTCAAAGAATTCATAGTGAATTTATCTGATGGATGTGCTGATGGAAGGTCAGCTGACTTTAAATGTGTCTATGTGAGAGGAAGAAAAGTTAATTTCTCTCCCTCTGAAATAAACAAATTCCTTGGAAGACCAGATGAGGCGTGCCCTGAACTAGAGGTTACTGACAACCAAGTATGCCAAACCATCACTGCAAATCAAGTAAGGAGCTGGCCCTTAATGCAAGCAAGCTAGGCATGAAATTTGCCATCCTGCACAAGATTGGTGCAGCCAACTGGGTTCCTACCAACCATAAATCAACCATCTCCACAGGATTGGGAAGATTCATTTATGCTATTGGAACCAGGACAGAATTTGACTATGGCAGGTATATCTTTGATCAAACTTTAAAACATGCTGGAAGCTATGCTGTTAAAGGCCCTATTGCCTTTCCCTCCCTCCTATGTGGTATTGTCCTTGCTCAGTATCCTGACATCCTAGTGGAAAGAGATACTGTATGCAAAAGAGCCCCTGCTCTTGGGTTGCACTATAAGCTATTTCAGGGAACTCATGTTCCTGACATTGTCATGACATCAGCTGAGACATCATCTGTCAAAACCCAGTCCAAGACATCTGATGTTATAGCTGTGCTAAAAGAAACCTGCAAAGAGCTGGAGACAAGGAAAAGGACTCTTGAGAACCTAATTTCCAGATTAGAACAAGAGGAGACTGAAGGACAAAGAAGGGAAGAGGATGCTGCTGAAGATCAGCTTAATGCTGAAGAAAGTGCCTCCTCTGAAGATGACAGTGCTTGAAGTTTGGAGGAGTTGTCAAGCTTGCTTCTGATTCCTGTTGCTGCAAGTGATTTCATTTTTGTTATTTTATTACTCATTTTGGATGACTGTATAACATTTAAGTACATGTATCTTTGGCCTATTTGTGGCTAAAGAGGGGGAGATATTTTGTGTTAATTACTTGGTAGACATTATTTTTTTCTGCAGACATATTCATTCTGCTGCTCTCTATTCTCTGATTGCTTAGGGGTTTTAGCCAAAAATTTGCCAAAGGGGGAGTTTGTAAGTGTTTAGTTATTGGCATGTATTTTTGGTAAAACTAGGTGTGTGAATGTCATGACTGATGTCATAACATATTAGGTACTTTATGCAGAAAAAGAATGGCATACAGAAGCTGCTATTTATGAGTGTGTATCTGAGCATTTTGCAATGATCACATTTATTAATTTTTACCAAAATCAGTAAACAGGATTTCTGTTGTCATAACAAATGTTAAGACATCCTGTACTGATCTGACAGTTATGCAGTTTGGTTAATTCTGAGATTTTTCAGGAATTTGGTTCATACATTCCAAAACAGAATCTCACGTGGACTTTAGGTTAACTGAGCTCAACCCTAATCTGGTTGATAAAGTCTTGTGACCAAGTCTTGAGGTTAACCCTAATTAACCCTAGCTTTTCGTGGAAGCCCTAACTGAAGAAACAGCTGCATATATATTCAACAGGAAAGCTGATTGGAAATTAACTCATTGACAGAAGATCAATTAGGGGCTGTATAGTTTTAACTGCTGTAATCCAAGCAAGTATCATTGTGATAAGTGACTTGGAGTAGGTTTTGATTGTAAGGGTTGTGTATCACTCAAAGCTTTGAAGCAAGAGTGTTTGTGTCACTTGACTAAAGCTTTGAAGCAAGGTCAAGTTAGGTTTATGTATCACTCAAAGCTTTGAAGCACGAGTGGTTGTGTCACTTGATTAAAAGCTGTGAAGCATAATCAAGTATATGTTCTGAAGAGTGTCTTCATTAATTCATTAGTCAATTGTTTAGTATCACTGCTGTGATTGAGGGGGAGTGAGTAGGAACTCAGGTTTAAGTTGAACTTAGATTGAAGTTGCATTGGGTAGGTCTTAAGTGAAGAGATAAATTGGTTGGTTTATTCCTGAATTAATATCTCTTATAGTGGATTTCCTCCCTGGCTTGGTAGCCCCCAGAGTAGGTGTTGTTTCACACTGAACTGGGTAAACAATTGACTGTTTTCTTTACTGTTTTTTTATTTACTGTCTTATAGAAAGTCAGATACGGTGTCATAACATTCATTGTGACATTGAGTATCTGCTGCCAGAATTTCACTAGGTATTGAACTCGTGCCACTATAATTATTACAACGGTTATTTGAGTCAACTGTTGTGATAGACATTTTATAACAACGATCACTGAGCCATGATTGTAAGTGTCGCGTATAAAACCACACTCTACATAATAACGCATGGAACTGCATAATTATATATGTTTCCAAACCACTGTTAGATGGGGTTTCCATAGTAGTGTTTGCACGCCAAGACTCAAATGATTTTGAAGGTATGGTGGTTATGGCTGCAGTAGTGGATAGCCATGTCGAATCCAAAATCTGGTTCCTCGACTTAGGTTGTTCGAATCATATGACTGGTCAAAAGGTCTGGTTGTTAGATTTCGACGAGTCGAAGAAGAGAAAGGTAGAAGTTACTCAAAATAGTTTGTTGCAAGCAGAAGGTACTAGTAACATAATTTTTCAAATGAGTAATGAATGGAAAGCTATGATCAAAGATATGCTCTATGTACCTGGGATAAAGTGCAACCTGCTAAGTGTTTAACAACTTGTCGAAAAAGGTTTCTTAGTTGTTATGAAAGATGGGGCTTTAAAATTGTTCGACACCAAGAATAATTTGGTCTTGAAATATACTATGTTGAAGAACATGACATTTAAGACCATAATCAATTCGACTGAAGTACAATGTCTAACAAATTTTATCGGCCACAAGGATAGTTGGTTGTGACATTTGAGGTTTAGACATTTGAATTTTTAATCACGCAATCAACTAATTACTCAAGATATGATAACTGATATCCCAAGCTTTGAGATGCCCGACAAACTCTGTGAAGGTTGTTTAGTCGGAAATAAATCTAGAAATTATTTTGTTTCGAATATGCTAATGAGATCATCCTGCACCCTCTAAGTGGTACATTCAGATGTATGTGGTGCATTCGAAGAACATATCATTGGTAGAAAAAAATATTTTGTTTCTTTTATCGATGAGTACAGTCAAAGTTGTGGATCTATGTGATCAAGAGAAAGGATAAAGTATTTGAAATCTTTAAAAGATTCCAAATACATGTCAAGAACCAGAGTGAGAAGAGGATCAAAGTTTTGCGAACATATGAAGGTGGCGAATACACATCCAAGATGTTTGAAATTTTTTTCCTATGCAGAACATGATTTTGATCATGGGTAATTGCTCCTTATACGCCTCAACATAATGGAATTGTCGAAAGAAGAAACAGAACCATATTGGATATGGAAAGATGTATGATGAAGTAGAAGAATTTGCTAAAATATTTATAGGGAAAAGTTTTTTCAACTTCTATTCATATTTTGAACATGTGCTCTACCAAGAAATAGAAGAACAAGGTTCCTGAAGAAGTGTGGAGTGAGAAACGACCACTAGTAAGTCATTTTAAGGCATAATTCATCTATGTGCTACAAGCATGTTCCTGATGCAAGGAGAAGGAAACTTGATGACAAAAGTGAACCTATGATTCTGGTAGGATATCATAAAACTAATGCATATAGGTCATTTAATACAATCAATGAGAAGATTGTGTTGAGTCGAGACATTGTGATTGATGAAATTTATACCTTGGATTAGAATTCTGATGATGCAATTAACAAGCCATTGATGAACTATGGTTTTAACGAAGAAATTGATGAAGTCTAAGTCTAATAAATTACAGATATTCTAGTCGAAGTCGTTGTCAAAGTAGTTGCTGACATTCCTGACAATGTCGAAGTCGAAGAGGGTGTGGCTGGTACAAGCCAAAGACCTCAAAGAACTATAGTTCTTCCTGCAATACTTCATGATTATGAAGTGGTTGGTGATGATAAAGTCACACCAGATGGAGAATTAGTTCATTTTGTTTTAATTACAGGTTTTAAACCAATCAACTATAATGAGGGTTTGAAGATTAAATAGTGGAAGTATGCTATGGTCGAAGACTTACAACCAAACGAAAGAAATAAAACATGGAAGTTAGTCGAATTACCAGCACATACAAAAGCTATCGAAGTAAAGTGAGTGTTCAAGTTAAAACACAATGCTGATGGGTCGATTGCATGACATAAATCAAGATTAGTAACTTGAGGTTTTCTTTAAAGAGCAGGACTCGGCTACTCTGAATTATTTTCTCCAGTAGCAAGATATGAGACTGTCCGACTTGTGGTAGCCTTGGCATGCAACCAAGGTTGGTCTACATTTCATTTAGATGTGAAATCAGATTTTTTGAATGGTCCTTAGATGAAGAGGTATATGTCACACAACCTCCAGGATTTATGATTCAGAAGGAAGCGAGTAAAGTATATAAGTTGCACAAAACGCTCTATGGCCTCAAACAGACACCTAGAGCATAGAACAAGAAGATCGAATCATACTTAGTCGAATTGGTATTTGTCACATGCAAATCATAGTATGGTATCTATGTTCAATTTGTAGCACAAGATATAACAATCAGCTGCTTATATGTCTTGCTAGTAACTAGAAATAGCTTGGAGAACTTGTCGAAGTTCAAAGAGCTGATGATGAAGGAATTTCAAATGTTGGATATGGGGAAATTTTCTTATTTCCTAGGCATGGAATTTCAAATGTCGAAGCAAGGTATGATGCTACATCAAAGGAAGTATGTCAAAGAGATACTCAAGAGATTCATAATGGATCATTTGAATCATGCATCATCACCTGTCGAACCAAATGTGTAGTTGGAGAAGAATGGAGAGGAAGATAAAATTGATATAACTTTGTTCACGCAAATTGTGGGATCTATGAGGAATGTGTGTAATAGTCGACCTGATATAGGTTTTGGAGTCGGATTAGTAAGCAGATACATGAGTGAACCAAGGGTGTCACACATGAAGGATGCAAGAAGAATCATGAGATACTTAAAAGGATCGATAAACTGTGGAATACTACTTTGACAAGACCCTGAAAGCAAAGAAGCTATAGTTAATTGTTTTTCAGATGCTGATTGGTGTGGAGATAAGGAAGATCGAAGAAGCACAATTGAATATTTCCTTCAAGTATTTGGTGCCCCAATCTCATGGTGTTTGAAAAAGCAACTTGTGGTGGCATTATCATCATGTGAAGCTGAATATATAGCAGGATACTATGTTGCATGTCAAACAATTTGGATCAGATCGGTACTTAAAGAAGTGGAGGTTGAAGTGAAGAAACCTCTTGTATTGCAAATCCACAACAAGTAAGCATATCGAAGCTAGATTTCACTTCTTGAGGGAAAAGCTAAATTAAGGTGAACTTGAAGTTAGGTATTGCTCAAGTAAAGTACAGTTGACCGACATTTTCACCAAACAATTGAAAATCGATACATTCCTGAATTTGAGAAAGAAATTGGGAATAGTTCAAATTGACTATGATTAGCGTAGGTTTGACGACTTGGATTGTAGGGGAGTATGTTGAGATATTAGATATAATATCAAATATAATCCAAGTTAGATATGTTGAGATATTATATATAATATCAAATATAATCTAAGTTGGTAAGCTCAAGCCCAATTAGGATTGTATATAAATAGTCATAGTTTATATCCTTATTTGTATAATTCAAGTTAATAATATAATTCTTATTTTCTTATTATTCTCTCTTTCTCTTCTCACTAAAAATGTATCACGCACTAACAATTTTAAGGTGTTATCCCTAAGTTTAAGTGATAATTAACAAGAATATTCTTATCAAGCATTACCTGTTCAAATACCTTTCTAACATGTAATAATATTTCAATTCAAAATTGATGAAAAAGTAAAGAGAATTAAGAACATATAAGAATAAATCAACAAGAATAAAATACTTAATAATAAAAAAATCAATTCATGTTACAAGATTCATCAATGACAATTACACATCCCAAATACTAAAGAGTTTATCTACTCATAATCCTGACAAATAAATTGAAAGAATTTTAGTAGTTACACATAAATTTGTGATGAAGAGACTTCAACACAAAACTAGATGAAATATGTTCTTTGTCGTTCCTATAGTGTTTACAACACAAGTGTTTTTTTGCCATCAAACTCTAAGATGATATGAGAAAATAAAGTTTTCTTAATAAATAGTCGTAAATGAGCATCCACACTCATTTGGGAATTTGAACGCCTTTTGGAAGAGGCTTTTTTTCCTGAATACACCTTGGTAGTTGTCTGAATGCTCTATAAATTTGTACATAGCGTATGTATAAGATTTGGAGCGTCTTGACGCTTTTCACCTAGATTGTGCATGACATTCTAGATTCTAGATACATGTTTGGATTCTTGTCTTGAGGTCTCTAGACATATATGTAAGCTTGTATATGTGTATGGCCATAGACGATGTTTGCTTTTGTACACGTCCAAAAGCAAAGTCTTCTTGTTCCCATGTGTGCCATAATTGTAAGTTGGCTCTTGGCCCGAGATGATTTTTCCCGTTGTTATGAGACCTAGAAAATATATTAAACCTTTTCAAAATGGAACATTACTAATAAAATATTATTAAATCATTAAAAAACCTGATTTGTTCACTATTTTTCAAAAGCTACTTAATTTTCTATTAGATACAATATGTGGTTATAAAATTGAAGCAAATACTTTAACAAAACTGGCGAATAATCAATTATAATGAAACTTATAGCAAAAGTTAGTGCGCATATATCATAGCGCAACTTACAACCAATTCTCAATTGTCATAACAAACTAAAAATAGCTAGTTACATAGTTAGAACCAACTAGTTATGCTTCGAATGTTTTCCCTCGGTTTACAATCTATTTCTTCATGGTTAATTGCATATGAAACAACTACTATATCTTGTAACACTCTCCCACAAGTTGATGAATGATATATGTGAAGCATCATCAACTTGGATAGAAGGATGTTAACGAGCCTATGAAGTAAAAATTTGGTAAAAAATCCTTGAATTTCCCTTTGGAAGAACATGTTAACAACTTCATTAGTCAATTTCCAAATACTTTGTAATTTCATGAAAGATTAGATTTCATGTGATGTGGAGAGCACTTTCGTTATCATAGTAAAAAATATGTGTTTTAACGCATTCAAGTCTTTAAAACAAGTGAGTATCCATTTGAGCTTACGAGTTCTAGAGCAGCTAGTTCCTTGTACTCAGCTTCAACTAAGGATATTGATACAACCATTTTTTGTCTTAGTCTTTTTATGAGATAAGAGACCTTCCTAAGAACAAGAATTAGCCTAAAGCAGAGCATCTAGAGTCTAAACATCTAGTCCAACTAGTATCTGCACAACCTAGCTGTTAGATTTGTGAATTTCTTAACCAGAATATCCCTCTCCTAGGACAAAACTTCATGTATCTTAAGACACAAGTTGCAACATGAAACTGGTTCATGGTTAGAGCCAATAAGAAATGGCTTAAATGTTGTGTTCAAAGGGTGATTTCAGACCTACTAGTATTAAGATATGGAAGTCTACCATCCAATCTTCTATTTACAAAAACGTTGGGATATGGGGAATTATTTTCTTGATGCAATTTTTATGATAGATCTGATGATTTAGAAACAAGTTAAGAACAAATCATTTATTAATATTAAATAAGATCCAAACTATTTGTTCTTTGTTGGAATGAAATTCCATGATTAGAGTTAGAATTATATCCTAATAAAGTACTTGAGCTTTCCCCAGTCTTTCATTTTTAAAGCTTTGTTCAAAGCTTCTCTGATGATCTGCATTTTTTACAAAGAATCACCTCCTAAGACAACATCATCTACCTAAACAAGCAAATTTTTTAAATTTGTTGAGTCTTGTTCAATGAATAATGAAGCATCTGAGTTAGCTTGATTACTTATGGTGAATGAGGATATAAGTTAATTTCTCATGCCATATTCTACTAGTTTGTTTCATACCATATAAAGATTTAACAAGTTTGCAAACTTGGTTAGGCTTCGTAGGTTTCACGATGGAATAACCATGTATACTTTTTCTTGAAGTTCTCCATACAAGAAAGCATTGTTTACATCTAGATGATGAATGTGCTAACTATCGATTATATATAAATGCAAGGGAAATGACTTGTTGAACATGTGACTCCATACACGAGGGGGATGGTGGAGGTTTGAGAAAATGTTGTTTTAAAATAAAATTATTTGTAAAATCAGAGTTTGAAAATATTTCAAAATCAAACAATTAATTAATCAGCAGAAAACCAAAGGAAATAAAGTAAAATTTGTCAAATGGAGAGATTGTTAGATCCATGCTTTTAGGATTGGTAGAAATTTTTCTAAAACAAGGTTCATGTCAGATGTTGAGCAATATGTCATAACATATTGATCAAACTTATACAACAGAGTGTGAGGTTACATTGAAAAACATATGTTTTTGGAAATATTAAGAACTGTTGTACCATAACATCAGTACAGGCTGTTTAAATTCTTGACATATTTGATTTAACTTTGTGATATTTCTTTTGGATATATCTCAATGATTTGCACAGGTCAGGAAGATTTAATCTGGAACAAGTGATTTAATCTCCAACTGTACATAAGTTTCTAAAATTGGGTGTTGAGATGATCAGTGGTTTTTACACAGTTATTTACCATTGATTTCAGTTATCTTTTCTTTTTATTATCGAGTGTCTTATTTCATTTTACCACTTTTTATTCTTTGATTGTGTGTTTTAATGTTTTCAAGTTCAAAGTAATAAATCAGGACAAAACAGTGCAAAACTCGAAGTTTCGGAAGAAATGCAAAAATCATATTTCAAGAGGCCTGACACGGGTGGCCATGTCACCTGACATGGGCCGTGTCAGGAGGAATGTCCAGGACGTGTTGAAGAAGAATGGAAGAGAATGGTGCAACACGGGCGGCCATGTTTCCTGACACAAGTCGTGTTGCCCCTCTTGGGACTTAAGCAAGAAAATAAAAAATCAAGAGGCCAACACGGGCGACCGTGTTGCCTGACACAGGCCATCTTAGCCTGTGACGTTGATTTCCTAATTTCTTTCTATTTTGCCCATATGTTAAGTTGTGGGGGTGTTTTGGGTACTTCCGACCGACCTAAGTGAGTTTTTGCTATTTAGATGAGTTCCCACAATGAATTAGAGGACTTTTTTCTAACGAAGAATAGATTACACAATTGAAGATTGAAGAGATCAAGGTTCTTGGAGAGCAGAAGATTCTCATGAGTAGAAGTAGTTAAAGATCGAAGTTATTCAAATACTTGTAATGTCTAGTTTTTATCTTGTAGTTATTTTGAACAATATGAGTAGCTAAACCCCCCAATGCTAGAGGGGTGTCCCTATTTTGCAAATGTAATGATTTTTGAATTCTTGATTTTGATATAATAGTTTCTTTTCAATTTAATTGTTCAATGTTCTTATGTTTTTCCTATCAGACAAATATGGATTGATTCATGGTTAATAATTAGGGATGGACCGCCATTATTAAGGTTTTTGAATGATTAGACTATAGTAGATATCACCTATGACTAAGGATACCCTATAGTTACTCATAAAATCTTGGTAAAATAAATGCTTGGTTTAATCATAATTCTCTAATGACCAAGGTATTAGGATGAAGGACCAAAGATTTTCCCACTCCGGACTTAGAGAAAACAAACTAAAGATTCGGTAGTTGAAGGTTATGAACTTATTGAAGAAATCAAGAGTCAAGGTTATTACAAGGTAAAATCACACGCTTACCCCTAGCATGCTCCTCATATTAGTGAAAAGCCAATTTATATTTCTGCTTATTGTTAAGTGACAATTTCAAAACCAAAACCCCAATTCAAGTTTTTGTTTAATTGAACCACACATTGAACTCGATACTGATATGTAGTCCTTGAGATCGATACTTTGAGATTTCTCATTATTACTATATTGGAAAATTAGTACACTTGCTAATTTACCGATCAAGGTTTTGGCGTCGTTGTTAGGGACTGCCGAATTATAGAGTTTTATTGTAGTTCATTTCGAATTTTGTTGCTCTGCAACTAAAATTTTATTTTTTGTTATATTTATATTTTTATTATTACTAATTTGTGTCTAATATTTGTATGCGAGGAAAGACCTCAGCTGAATTTCTTTTTGATGCAGAGATAGAGAGAACCTTTCATGCAAGGTGAAGACAAACTCGGCTAGCCGGACTGGCCTCCGACGAAGAAAATTCAGTTCATACAGACTCAGGTTCAGAATCGGAACTCAAAACTATGGGTGAAAATCCACCACCACCAGAGAGACTTCTTGTGGACTATGGAGGAGAAAATGCTCCAACAGATCGGTTGACTATTGTGAATCAACCGATAACTATTGCAAATTTTCAACTGCACACTTCAACCATCCGCCAACTTGAGAACAGATCTTTCACCGGAAAGATAAATGAAGATGAAAATACACATTTTCAAAGGTTTCTCACTATGAGAAGTACCTTGAAAATTGAGGGGCTCTTTAAAGAGGAAAAGAAATTGAGAATGTTTCCATTCATGCTGTCTGAAGATGCTGAAGAGTGGTTTTACTCATTACCAACTAGGAGTATTACTACTTGGAAACAAAAGGAGAAGACTTTTCTTGTTGAATACTTTCCTGCTTCTATTTACATTCACAAAAGATACGATATTGTGATTTTTAAGCAGAAAGAAGGAGATTCACTAGGTGATGCTTATAAGAGGTTTAAGAGGTTATTGGTAGCTTGTCCCACTCACATTATGGATCAAACTGACCAAATGTAGATGTTTGTGAATGGTCTCTGAATAAAGACAAAGTAGCTTATCGATACAGCAGTCGGTGGCTTATCCAACTTTACAATAACCACTGGTGTAAAGAAGATTATTAAAGTCATTGATGCAAATGAGCATCTAGAGCTATATAATAGAGTTGTAAGTAAACCAGATGGGGTGACTGATCTGAAGTTAGAAGTTAACAAGCAATTGAAAATTGAAGAGGCAATTGTTTCATATATGGAGAAAAAGATGAAAGCAATGAACATGGGTACTCAACATGTAGCTCAGGTTCAATAGGTATAAAATGTTGTTTGTGAAATTTGTAGTGGACCAAACAGTACCGTGCAATATTTTGCAACTCCAAAAAAATTGAGGAGATAAAATATTTGAAGTAGAATAACTCATATTCTAACACATATAATCCAGGGTGGAGGAATCATCCTAATTTCTCCTAGAAAAATCAGATGTAACAAGCTCCTCAAAAGGCAGAGTAGAAGGTGGCTATTGAAAAAATGGATGTCCACACCTCTCAATTTCAAGAAGAGACAGGGAGAAATCATAGGAACACCATGACTGCAGTAAAAAATTTGGAAGTTCAAATGGGACAGATTGCACAACAATTATCTCTACAAGCACAAGGAAATAAAAAAACTCATGAGAATATTAATGTTGTCACCATAAGGAATCAGAAAGTTACTAAAGGAAAATAATAGGAGATAAAATTTGATGATCATATCATAGAAGTAGAGTTGGAAGTGAAAGAGAACAAGAAAAAACAGAAATAAGTGGTATCACCTATGAAGCCAGTTGAAGAGAAGAATAAACCAGTGATTAAGTTGTCGTATCCCTCTTGAGTGGAAAAGAAGGATACAAAAGAAAAAAGACTTTGATAAATTTGTCAAATTGTTCAAAAAGCTGGAGATCAACATACCGTTCTTTGAAGCACTCGAGAAAATGTCCTCGTACCAGAAATTCGTGAAGGAGGTACTATAACAAAATAGACCAATAGAAGATGGAAAAGTACCCGTTGATGAGAAATTGTGTGCAATCACGCTCGAGAGAAGAGTCCCTATCAAGCAGAAAGATCCAAGGTCAATAACAATATTATGCACAATAAAAAACAGAAAATTCAATAGGGTTCTAAATGATTCTAGTTCTAGTGTGAGCTTAATGCCATTATCTATCTTCAAAAAGCTTGGCATTGAAAAGATAAGTGGGAGTGGGACAAAATTAAAATTTGTCGATCACACCATCAAGCAGTCATACAGGATAGCGGAAGATGTATTGGTGGAAATTGAAAAAAATTTCTTTCCCGTTGATTTCCAGATCATGGATATCCCTGAAGATGAAGAGACTCCTATTATTATTGGGCGACCATTTCTGCTGACTAATCTGTGCACTTTTGATATCGATACAAGTAATCTGACACTAAAATCTTTTGATGAGGAGATAACCTTGAAGGTGTTGGAAATCAAGAAGCAAGGTACACGTGGAAAGAATAAATCTTTAATCTGTATGATCAAAGTAGAAGGAGAAAGAAAATTTTCAAAATCACTCCCAGAAGAAGTCTCAGGCATAATCTCTCAGGTGGCATCAATAAAAATTCCCTAGTTCAGCCAAGAAGTCAAGAAGAGAAAGAAGAAGGAACACCGAGATGAGAAGATGTAAGTTGGGAGTGACCTGAAGCACAAAGTGGGTCATACTTTTGATCTGAATGAGTTATGGATTGCGAAAAGGACATGCAACAAGGTGCAGAAAGGCAGTACCCCTATAATAAAGGGGATGAACCATCGAGCCATGAGACATTAAACGAAGCGCTTCATGGGAGGAAACTCATGCTTTTACTGACTTAGATTTTCTTTTTGTTGTATGTTTTGTTTACGGGTAATAAAAGGGGGGCCTTTGAAGTGAAGGCTAGGATGCGGCAGTTGGTGTGGCATTACCCTCTGTGAGTCACCCTTCTTAATCTTGTTCTAAAACATTGGGGTAAATGTTAGGGGGGGGGGATTTACGGCTTTTCTTTGCGGTTTATTTATTTGTGTTACGTTATTTGTTGTGTAAACCCACTAGTTATTACTTCCCAAATTTTGACAGATTTTTGTTTTGTTTTCCACAAGAGCTTGTAATTTAAAGAGATCAAGAATAGTATATAGAGATAACGGGATGATTGTTTGGGGGTAGGAAGTTCAGAATAATGTGACAGTGATACGAGTCTAACGTGTATATTTGTACCATAGCGCTTGAATCCTGAGAAATACTCCTTGAGTAGTTTATCTTTACAGTCTGGCATATTATAGATTAACATGCGGGTAGGATTGGTTGAAAAATAAATAAAGTAGGCAACAAATGATGAAGAGGAGGTAAAAGGCAATTGGCTCGCTAAGTTGGGTATCCCTCACCCGGTTATTCAGCCCAAATGGGGTTGATCCCCAAACATCGTCTAAAAGGACAATATATAAACTGAAAAGTTTTGAAAATTTCATATGAAATTAAAAAGTAGAAAAAGTTGCTTATTTGGCGCCTACACAAAAAATTTCTTAATTAGTCTTGTGCATGCAATGATCAACAAAAATTCTCATTGTCTTAATTTGACTGTCTGAATGAAGAATGAGGAAAAATCGGAAATATACTTAAGTACAAAGAATAGTTAGAGAGGTATCCAAAGAGGAAGATAGAGATTAAAAGGTTCTTACCCAAAATCCTCGTGTCATGTGAACATCAGATGGATTACCTTTTGATCAATGTGAACATATATATCACGTATGAGTACTGGAATGCTACGAATTTCATGAGCTCTTGTAATTGTCGCTAGAGGACAAGCAACCGTTTAAGTTTATGGAAGTTTGATCAGTGGTTTTTACACATTTATTTAACATTGATTTCAGTTATCTTTTCTTTTTATTGTCGTGTGTTTTATTTTACCACTATTTATGCTTTGGTTGTGTGTTTTAATGTTTTCAAGTTTAAAGCAATAAATCAGGACAAAACATTGCAAAACTCAGAGTTTTGGAAGAAATGCAAAAATCACATTTAAGGAGGCCTGACACGGATGGTCGTGTCACATGACATGGGCGATGTCAAGAGGTATGACTAGGACGCGTTGAAGAAGAATGAAAGACAAGGGTGCAACACGGGCGGTCGTGTTGCCTGATACGGGCCATGTTGCCCCTCCTGGGACTTAAACAAGAAAATAAAAAAATCAAGAGGCCGACACGGGCAACCGTGTTGCCTGACATGGATCGTATTAGCATGTCACGTTGATTTCCTGATTTCTTTCTATTTTGCCCATATGTTAAGTTGTGGGGGAATTTTGGGTACTTCTAACCGACCTAAGTGAGTTTTTGCTATTTAGATGAGTTTCCACGATGAATTAGAGGACTTTTTGCCAGCGAAGAATAGTTTACACGATTGAATATTTGAGAGATCAAGGTTCTTGGAGAGCGGAAGATTCTCATGAGCAGAAGAAATTGAAGATCGAAGTTATCCAAATACCTATAATGTCTTTTTTTTTAATCTTGTAGTTATTTTGAACAATATGAGTAGCTAAACCCCCCAATGCTAGAGGGGTGTACCTATTTTGCAAATGTAATGATTTTGAATTCTAGATTTTGATACAATAGTTTCTTTTCAATTTAATTGTTCAATGTTCTTATGTTTTTCCTATAAGACAAATAAGGATTGATTCATGGTTAATAATTAGGGATGGACCGCCATTGTTAAGGTTTTTGAATGATTAGACTATAGTAGACATCATCTAGGACTAGGGATACCCTATAGTTACCGGTAAAATCTTGATAAAATAAATGCTTGGTTTCATCAAAGGACCTAGGTATTAGGATGAAGGACCAAAGGTTTTCCCACTAAGGACTTAGGGGAAAACAAACTAAAGATTCGTTAGTTAAAGGTTATGAACTTGTTGAAGAAATAAAGAGTCAAGGTTATTATAGGGGAAAATCACACACTTACCCCTAGAATGCTCCTCATATTAATGAAAAGCCAATTTATATTTCTTCTTATTTTAAATAGACAATTTCAAAACCAAAACCCTAATTCAAGTTTTTGTTTAATTAAACCACACATTGAATTCGATACTGATGTGCAGTCCTTGAGATTGATACTTTGGGATTTCCCATTATTACTACATTGAAGAATTAGTACACTTTCTAATTTAGCGATCATGAGACAATTTAGGAAACTTGATCTTTTGTTCCAAGATTTAAGAAGATTTTTCTGCATAATTGGAGCAGCCCTCAGCTTGCGGATCAAGAAATATTTGGGTTAAGATTTTGAATTCCATGGACTACTGAGGAGTATTTAAAGAGAAACCTAGACCTAATGTATTTTAAGTCTTTAACATTTGTAAAATTAGGGGAAGTCTAGAGTCTTAGGTTTTGAGAGTCTATTGTGTTTTTGTAAGTCACCCATGTATCTTTAGATATAGTATGGTAGAATGATTGTTACTTGATTGTTTGTCAAGTTATTGTTCTCACTCTTGAAGTTTTAAATAAAGAGTTGAGTATTGTTCATTGTTCTCAGTAAAAAGCTTTAAGCAAAACTGAGTATTATTTATTGGAAGTGTAATCTCCTATTTTGATTCTAGTCACTAGTTTGTGAGTATAGTTTATCATTGGGGTGATTGGTAGGAAGTGAGAGGGGGATCTCATATCTAGAATATTTATAGGTAAAAGTTACACTAGGTAGTGATTAGGCGAGAAGTTGTAAACTGGAATTGTTTAGGCTTTAAACTAATGATGTCATAATGGATTTCCTTTGGGGCTTGGTAGCCTCCAGGGTAGGTGACCTTGCACCAAACTGGGTTAAGAATCAGTTGTGTTATTTATTATTCTTCAATTTATTTCTACATAAGTTATAGTTTAGATATATTTAGTTCGATATGTCCATAGATGTTGTAACATATGTCTTGACATTGTATTCTGATGGTGGGACATCAGTATTAACATGTTTTAAAGTGCCAAAATTTCAATTGGCATCAGAGCAGGTAACTGAAATACTAACACCACACCAAGTATTAACATGTCTTGACATTGTGTTCTTAATGTCAAAGTAAGGTAAAGTTAACATGTCACACCAGAAGTTGCAACATCTGACTGTTGACAAAGTTCTAGAACTTCCTTTTATGGATCTAATGTGACACCCCAAATTAATTCAAGTGTTAAATAATTAGGAATTTAATTATTAAATTAATTAAAGGCTTAATTAATAATATTTTGGATTAAATGGATGAATTAATTATTAAATTAAAAAGGAAGACCGGGGGGTGTAAGGTTGAATTAGAGGTGTGTGAAGTAAAAAGCTCTACTAAATAATAACTAATTTATTACTATTATTTGGAAAATAATAAAAGGAATATAAAAATAAGGATAAAAAGGAAAAAGAAAAAGAAGGTTATTTGGAAAAGTCATTATACGTGGAATTGGAGAAGAGAAGAGAAGAGAGGAAAAAGCCAAACGCCGTGAATTCGAAGGATCATCGCGAGGTAAGGGGTGATTTCATTCAGTTAATATGCCTTATGGGTTTTGAGATACAATTGAATGATTGGGTATGTTAGGAAACTTGAATTAGATAATTCTAGGTTTGTAGGATTATCCCTAATTGTGTCGGATTATAGGAATTGGAACCATTAATGTGATAAATAATTAATAGGAATGATGGAAACATGATTTATGATGTTGTATTGATGTGTATTGGTTGCATTTTGGTATTCCTAATGTTATAATTCGTATGGGAATGAAAAGGAATGGATTGAGATACATAATGCTGTCAAAAATAGCAGTTTTGGGTTCTGCAGGTCGTGGGAACCGGTTACTCCTGGGGAGGAACCGGGTTCCCAGTTCAAATTTTCAAAAATTGGACATTTTTCAACGTAGGAACCGGTTCTTGTATAGGTAGGAACCGGGTTCCCATACATTTTCCAGAAGCGTGATTTTTAAACTTTGCAAGAACCGGTTCCTGCATATGTAGGAACCGGGTTCTGCTGTAACTTTTTGAAAAATATTAAACTTTGAAAATTCATAACTTTCAAACCGTAAGTCCGTTTTGAGTGCCGTTTTGGACGTTATTTCTTAAATTTAATGCTCTATTTTATAAAATGAAAAGATTTCCTAAAACCTGAAATTATTTTGAAAATGAGTCAAATCTCGGAATAAGTGATTATTGGCTAACGCACATGGGTGTGTATGTAGCAGTGAACCTGTGATGGATGGATATATTAGTATTGTGTGAATGAAAGGCATGTTTATGTTGCTAATGATAGTGTGCATGATCGTTGAGATATCATGTTTTTGGTTTTGGTTCAGTTATGATAAATTGATGTATTTCATAGACTGATTTGATGTTGCATGCTAGTGATGTGCGTGCATATGCATTGTTTTGGTGAAGTTAATTCCCATTATGTGGAATTTGACTTGTATTACCATTAACCGATACACGGGTGATGATGGGTGGTTAGGCTGGATTCGTGTCCGAGTGTTTATGGACGAATCGATGGTTGCTGTATCCGGTTGATGATGGATCAGTGTTGGGTGACTTGGTCACGTGTTGGTACCACATGCATTGTGTCTGCATTTGTGTTTGCATGGAATTGTAACATGTTAGGATGTCTTCCAGTGTTACAATTCTTTGGTTGATTATTGATTTGTGCATAATGACTTGTATGATTGGAACTGCGTGTTGAATCTGAATTTATGCTAAAATGGGTGAAATAATATGCTTGTGATATAATGTTGATTGAGAAGCTTATAATGCATGTTAATTATGAGAAATCTCACCCTTACTTTAACAATTTCAGATTAAAGTTAGCAGCTCAGGAGTTGGTGAGGATGGCTCTAGAGCTATGTTACTTTAAGTCTGCGTGTCAGTGTCGTGCTCTGATAGGTTGTAACACTGGGGAACGTTTAGTTGAGGAATTAGTTATTATTCAATTGTTTCTTTGATATTCATTGGGAATAATTATGTTTTGGTTTATTCCGTTTTGGTTATGGTATTTTTCCGCTGTGTAAGACATGGTCTTAATTTGATTGAATTATTTGAATAATGACCCTCAGTGTAGCATGACTACTGTTTTATTGGAAGTTTTATTTATTTCATAATTGTGACATCCCTTGTTCCGTGTTAACTCTGATGGAATATGTCTTTAATCATTGATATAATTAATATTATTCGGGGTATTTTAGAAGGGGTGTTACAATAGTGGTATCAGAGCATAGTCGGTCTTGTCTTGTGTCGTTATCCCTTTTGTATGCGACTAGTGTAATATGACACTGTCGATGCTTGTGTGCTGATGTGGTTGTTTTGTAATGTTACAGAACAATGGCCGGAAGAGGTAACGGAAGAAACGACGATGCTATTGCTGAAGCATTGGGAATGTTGGCTGGAGTACTCAGAGGGAACCAGCAGGGAGCTGTGATTGGTGCTGACCGACAATTGGGGAATTTTCAGAGGAATAATCCTCCGTTGTTCAAGGGTGCACATGATCCCGAAGGTACTCAGAAGTGGTTGAAGGAGATCGAGAGGATCTTCAGAGTAATTGACTGTGCTGAAGGGCTGAAGGTGAGATACAGAACTCACATGTTAGCAGAGGAAGTTGATGACTGGTGGGTTGCTACCAGAACTGAAATGGAAGAAGATGGTATTGCATTGACTTGGGCTGTGTTCAGGAGGGATTTTCTGAGGAGGTACTTTCCTGAGGACATTAGAGGCAAGAAGGAGATTGAGTTTCTGGAACTCAAGCAGGGTAACAAGAGTGTCAGTGAGTATGCTTCGAAGTTTACTGAGTTAGCGAAGTATTATGCTCATTATACTAACGATGCAGATGGAGAATTTTCCAAATGTATCAAGTTTGATAATGGTCTTCGTGATGAGATTAAGCAGGGTATTCGGTATCAGCGTATCCGAAGATTTCCTGATCTGGTTGACTGTAGTAGGATTTTAGAGGAGGATCTTTCTAGCACTAAGTCGAATGCTCGAGGGTATGTTGATAGGAAGGGTAAGCAACAGATGGATCGTGGTAAGCCTTATGATAGAAGTAATCAGAGACCCGGTGGTTGGAAGAAGTTTGGTGGAGGAGATTCTAGTTCTTCCATTAAGTGCTACAAGTGTGGTGAGACAGGACATCGTATGGTGGATTGCAAAAGTAATGATAAGAAGTGTTTCAAGTGTGGGAAACTCGGCCATGTGGCCAATGATTGCAGAGTAAGAGTGGTGACTTGTTACAACTATGGTGAAGAAGGTCATACTCGTCCTCAGTGTACAAAACCCAAGAAGTAGCAAGCTGGTGCTAAAGTGTTTGCATTGTCTGGGTCAGAGACTAAGCCAGATGATCGGCTGATTAAAGGTACATGTTTTATTAATGACATACCTTTGATTGCGATTATTGATACTGGAGCTACGCATTCTTTTATTGCTTTGGATTGTGCTAAAAGATTGAATTTGGAATATTCTAATATGGATGGAAGTATGGTTATTGATACTCTTGCGTCGGGTTCAGTGACTACTTCGTATGTTTGTAGGAATTGTCCTATTGTGATTTTTGGTAGGGGTTTCGGTATGGATTTAGTGTGCCTACCGTTAGAACAACTTGATATCATCCTTGGAATGAACTGGTTGGAATTCAACCAGGTTCATATCAACTATTTTGCGAAGACGGTTATTTTTCCTGAAGAGGTTGGTGTCGAAGATGTGACTATGTCGGTTAAACAGATGAACCTAGCTGTGAAAGATGGTGCTGTGGTATTTATGTTGTATTCTGCAATAGAAGTGAAGGGAAAAGAAAAGAGTGATGGATTTCCAGTGGTGAATGAATTTCCAGAGGTGTTTCCGGACGACGTTAGTGAATTGCCACCTGAGAGGGAGGTAGAATTTACTATAGATTTGATTCCTGGAACTAGTCCGGTGTCGATGGCGGCTTACTGTATGTCGGCATCTGAATTAGCGGAGTTAAAGAAACAATTGGAGGAGTTACTTGAGAAGAAGTTTATTCGTCCGAGTGTTTCGCCGTGGGGTGCTCCGGTGTTGTTGGTTAAGAAGAAAGAAGGTTCAATGAGATTATGTGTTGATTACAGACAGTTGAATAAAGTTACAATCAAGAATCAGTATCCTTTGCCGAGGATCGATGATTTGATGGATCAACTAGTTGGAGCTTGTGTATTTAGTAAGATTGATCTGAGATCTGGATATCATCATATTCGTGTGAAGTCGGAAGATATTCAGAAAACTGCATTTAGAACGAGGTATGGACATTACGAGTATTCTGTTATGCCGTTTGGAGTTACTAATGCACCTGGTGTTTTCATGGAGTATATGAACAGGATATTTCATCCGTATCTTGATAAGTTTGTGGTGGTGTTCATTGATGATATTCTAATTTATTCGAAGAGCGATGAAGAGCATGTAGAACATCTCAGAGTTGTGTTGGAATTGTTGAAAGAGAAGAAGCTTTATGCAAAGTTGTCCAAGTGTGAATTCTGGTTAAGTGAAGTAAGTTTTCTTGGCCATGTAATTTCCAAGAATGGAATTGTTGTGGATCCTACGAAGGTAGAAGTAGTATCTCAGTGGGAAGCGCCGAAGGATGCTTCTGAGATCCGTAGTTTTCTGGGTCTTGCAGGTTATTACAGGAAGTTTATAGAAGGATTTTCCAAATTAGCGTTACCGTTGACTAAGTTGACCAGGAACGGTCAGATGTTTGTTTGGGATGTTGAATGTGAGAAAGGATTTCAAGAGCTGAAGAGGAGGTTGACAAGTGCTCCGATCTTGATTTTGCCAAATCCGACTAAGTCTTTTGTTGTGTATTGTGACACATCATTAATGGGATTAGGTGGTGTGTTGATGCAAGATAAGCAGGTGGTGGCTTATGCTTCGAGACAATTGAAAGTACATGAAAGGAATTATCCGACTCATGATTTGGAGTTGGCAGCTGTTGTGTTTGTTTTGAAGTTGTGGAGGCATTATTTATATGGTTCTCGGTTTGAGGTGTTCAGTGATCACAAAAGTCTGAGGTATCTCTTTGATCAGAAAAAGTTGAATAGGAGGCAGAGGAGATGGTTAGAATTTCTAAAGGATTATGATTTCAGTTTGAATTACCATCCTGGTAAGGCAAACATTGTTGTGGATGCCTTGAGTAGGAAGTCCTTGCATATGTCGATGTTAATGGTCCATGAGTTAGATTTGGTTGAGCAGTTCAGAGATTTAAGTTTGGTATGTGAAACTACTCTGAATAGTGTGAAATTGGGTATGTTGAAACTGACTAGTGGTATTCTGGAAGAAATTCGGAATGGACAGAAGTCCGATGTTGGGTTAGTTGATAAATTGACATTGATCTACCAAGGTCAAGGAGGCGAGTTCCGGATTGATGAGAATGGTGTTATGAGATTTGGTAATAGGGTGTGTGTTCTGGATGTTGCAGAGATTAGGAAGAGTATTTTGGAAGAAGGACATCGTAGTGGATTGAGTATTCATCCTGGTGCTACTAAAATGTACCATGATTTGAAGAAGTTCTTTTGGTGGCCGGGAATGAAAAAGGAAATTGCTGAGTTTGTGTATGCTTGTTTGGTTTGTCAGAAGTCGAAGATTGAGCATCAGAAACCGTCAGGATTGTTGGAACCGTTGTTTGTTACGGAATGGAAATGGGATGGAATCTCTATGGATTTTGTGTCTGGTTTGCCAAGGACATCGAAGAATTGTGATTCTATCTGGGTTATTGTTGATCGGTTGATGAAATCTGCTCACTTTATTCCGATAAGAATGGATTATCCGATGGAAAGGTTGGCAGAATTGTATGTTGAGAAGATTGTGAGTTTGCACGGTATTCCTTCTAGTATTGTGTCGGATCGAGATCTGAGGTTTACATCTAAATTCTGGACGGGATTGCAAGAAGCTTTGGGTACTAAGTTGCGTTTGAGTTCCGCTTATCATCCACAGACAGATGGTCAGACGGAGAGAACGATTCAGTCGTTGAAAGATTTGTTAAGAGCTTGTGTGTTGGAGAAAGGTGGAGCTTGGGATAGTTATCTACCATTGATTGAGTTTACCTACAACAATAGTTTTCATTCGAGCATTGGTATGGCTCCGTTTGAGGCATTGTATGGTAGGAGGTGTCGGACACCGTTGTGTTGGTATGAATCTGGAGAGAGTGTTGTGATTGGACCGGAAATTGTCCAACAGACTTCGGAAAAGATTAAGATGATTCAAGAGAAGATGAGGACTTCTCAGAGTCGTCAGAAAAGTTATCACGATAAGAGGAGGAAAGATCTTGAGTTTAGCAAAGAAGAACATGTTTTTATGCGAGTTACTCCGATGACTGGTATTGGTCGAGCTTTGAAGTCAAAGAAGTTGACTCCACGTTTTATTGGCCCGTTTCAGATTACCAAGAGAGTTGGGAAAGTTGCTTATCAGATTGCTTTGCCGCCGTCACTTTCAAATTTGCATGATGTTTTTCATGTATCTCAGCTAAGGAAGTAGATTGCTGATCCGTCTCATGAGATTCGGGTAGACGATATACAGGTACGAGAGAATTTGACTGTGGAAGTGGTACCTGCGAGAATTGAGGATCGGAAGTTGAAACAGTTATGAGGCAAGGAGATCGCGTTGGTAAGAGTGGCTTGGGGAGGACCAGCAGATGGAAATGTCACTTGGGAGCTGGAGAGTCAGATGAAGGACTCGTATCCCGAACTGTTCGTCTAAGGTATGTTTTCGAGGACGAAAACTCTTTTAGTTGGGGAGAGTTGTGACACCCCAAATTAATTCAAGTGTTAAATAATTAGGAATTTAATTATTAAATTAATTAAAGGCTTAATTAATAATATTTTGGATTAAATGGATGAATTAATTATGAAATTAAAAAGGAAGACCGGGGGGTGTAAGGTTGAATTAGAGGTGTGTGAAGTAAAAAGCTCTACTAAATAATAACTAATTTATTACTATTATTTGGAGAATAATAAAAGGAATATAAAAATAAGGATAGAAAGGAAAAAGAAAAAGAAGGTTATTTGGAAAAGTCATTATACGTGAAATTGGAGAAGAGAAGAGAAGAGAGGAAAAAGCCAAACGCCGTGAATTCGAAGGATCATCGCGAGGTAAGGGGTGATTTCATTAAGTTAATATGCCTTATGGGTTTTGAGATACAATTGAATGATTGGGTATGTTAGGAAACTTGAATTAGATAATTATAGGTTTGTAGGATTATCCCTAATTGTGTCGGATTATAGGAATTGGAACCATTAATGTGATAAATAATTAATAGGAATGATGGAAACATGATTTATGATGTTGTATTGATGTGTATTGGTTTCATTTTGGTATTCATAATGTTATAATTCGTATGGGAATGAAAAGGAATGGATTGAGATACATAATGCTGTCAAAAATAGCAGTTTTGGGTTCTGCAGGTCGTGGGAACCGGTTACTCCTGGGGAGGAACCGGGTTCCCAGTTCAAATTTTCAAAAATTGGGCATTTTTCAAAGTAGGAACCGGTTCCTGTATAGGTAGGAACCGGGTTCCCATACATTTTCCAAAAGCGTGATTTTTGAACTTCGCAGGAACCGGTTCCTGCATATGTAGGAACCGGGTTCTGCTGTAACTTTTTGAAAAATATTAAACTTTGAAAATTCATAACTTTTAAACCGTAAGTCCGTTATGAGTGTCGTTTTGGACGTTATTTCTTAAATTTAATACTCTATTTTATAAAATGAAAAGATTTCCTAAAACCTGAAATTATTTTGAAAATGAGTCAAATCCCGGAATAAGTGATTATTGGCTAACGCACATGGGTGTGTATGTAGCAGTGAACCTGTGATGGATGGATGTATTAGTATTGTGTGAATGAAAGGCATGTTTATGTTGCTAATGATGGTGTGCATGATCGTTGAGATATCATGTTTTTGGTTTTGGTTCAGTTATGATAAATTGATGTATTTCATAGACTGATTTGATGTTGCATGCTAGTGATGTGCGTGCATATGCATTGTTTTGGTGAAGTTAATTCCCATTGTGTGGAATTTGACTTGTATTGCCGTTAACCGATACCCGGGTGATGATGGGTGGTTAGGCTGGATTCGTGTCCGGGTGTTTATGGACGAATCGATGGTTGCTGTATCTGGTTGATGATGGATCAGTGTTGGGTGACTTGGTCACGTGTTGGTACCACATGCATTGTGTCTGCATTTGTGTTTGCATGGAATTGTAACATGTTAGGATGTCTTTCAGTGTTAAAATTCTTTGGTTGATTATTGATTTGTGCATAATGACTTGTATGATTGGAACTGCGTGTTGAATCTGAATTTATGCTAAAATGGGTGAAATAATATGCTTGTGATATAATGTTGATTGAGAAGCTTATAATGCATGTTAATTATGAGAAATCTCACCCTTACTTTAACAATTTCAGATTAAAGTTAGCCGCTCAGGAGTTGGTGAGGATGGCTCTAGAGCTATGTTACTTTAAGTCCGCGTGTCAGTGTCGTGCTCTGATAGGTTGTAACACTGGGGAACGTTTAGTTGAGGAATTAGTTATTATTCAATTGTTTCTTTGAATTTCATTGGGAATAATTATGTTTTGGTTTATTCCGTTTTGGTTATGGTATTTTTCTGCTGTGTAAGACATGGTCTTAATTTGATTGAATTATTTGAATAATGACCCTCAGTGTAGCATGACTACTGTTTTATTGGAAGTTTTATTTATTTCATAATTGTGACATCCCTTGTTCCGTGTTAACTCTGATGGAATATGTCTTTAATCATTGATATAATTAATATTATTCGGGGTATTTTAGAAGGGGTGTTACATCTAATGCGGACAATGCAAGGTGAGAGTCTTGATTGATAGAGACATGTCTGTGTTGGTTGTTGATCATTTTTTTAAATGATCTAGGTAATCTATAGCAAAGAAAAATAAGATATCTCTAAAGTCTTCAAAGGTATTTATAAGCTTCTTCAGGGAAATATGAGTTCCAAATGTAGGGCCCATTGTTTTTGGCTTTTTTTTAAAATGATTTTTATAGTTGTATATAATTTTGTGTAAAAATATTTTACAAAGAAACTTTTTATAAAAGCTTCAAATGAAAATTTGGTTTGAATAACTATACTTAAAATGTTATTTTAGGTATTTCATCTTCTTATTGGAACTTTTTTTGGATATCAAAATTTCAAAAAATCACTTAATTTTGAAGCTATTTCAAATAGATTTTCATAAAAATCATTTTTTTTAATAAAAATGATATTCATTCATTCAAATTGATAGAATATAACAGAAAAATGCCTACAAATGTGACAAAACCTACAAATATGAAGAAATTGAAATGCTTAGAATACTCATGTCTCCGAGTCTACAGCGTTGACGACATCAAAGTCATCGATTGAATTTGCGTTGAGTCAAAAATCATTTGTCAATCTGAATCGAACAAACACCGCATCAAGAGTGAAAAACAAAATAACGTTGCAAGAAGACGACGACCAACACAGTGTCGCACTAAGACGATGAAATCACAAAGAAAAAAACTATAAATATACAAGAAATCACGTATTTGAATGCAAAGGAAAGGAAAAATATTTCAGAGGGGTGATTTTGGATCAAAAACTAACCCTAAAACCACCCCTCTTTAGTGGACGAAAATCATTTTTGAAATATAGCATTTTGAAAAATAATTGTGATTTTGACTATGTTTTGGTCTTCAATAATGTATGTTTATGTTATAGAATGTCAAAATTAGTGTTTCAATTTAGAAAAAATGAATATAAAAATACTTGTAAGATTTTGAAAAACGGTTTTGTAAAATCTATTTTTAAAAATACAAAGAAAAAATCCATTTTTTTAAAGCTGAAACAAACTATCTCGTAATGAAAGGACATGTCTGAGTTACATTACCAAGAGCAGGTCATATAGAGATGTTAACTCCAGAACCGAGGTCAATGATTCTAGAATTAAGGAAGGGACTAATGTCCAAGCAGATGTTGGAACATCATCTCTGTAGATTGATTTTAGAAAATAAGGAAGACTCTAAAGAGCTAGATGAACTGATTTAAAGAGCTCTCAAGTTAACAAAGTTCTCTCTTGAGTTTTATTTGTTTGAGACATTCTCTATAGTCAGAGATGTAATATCTAATTCTAGTTTTATGTCAATTTTATTAAAGGAGACTTTAACCGATGATGTGTGAGGATGTTTCTTCTTGGGAAACAATCGTGTCTCTTGGATCAGCAATAAGTAAATTTATGTATCCTAGTCTTTATCTAAGGCGAAGTATAACACTGTAGGGAGTTGTTTCTCTCAATTGATTTGGTTGCTAAAAGTTTACAATGTCCAACAGGATGTCATGACATTATACTGTGGCAAGTTTGTTTCACTCTGTATATTCTAGGAGATCAATCTACACAATAGGACAAAGCTCATTATTACTGGTCATTTCCTTTCCATGGGTCTTGCTACATGAAAAAATAATTTCTCCTAAGCTTGGTATGTCTGAGAAGCTCTAGGAAATATATTTACCAATACTTGAGGTGCAAGTTAGATTGAGAATATGAGGGGTGATTTGGGTATTTGCACTATTAAAGAATTATTGTAGTTACTGTCTTGGAGGATTACAATAATAGCCTCTCTCTCTTCCACCTAGTGGTGCATGTTGGGGTATCTATTGATAAGGAAATGCCATCTCATTTGTTGCAAGAATCCCCATAGTCAAAGCTTGGGAAGTAAAAAAGAAGAAAAAGGCAGTGTCCCTCTCCTATGGTGAGTGGTGCACTATTAATAAGGATGATTATCCGTTCTTTAAACACTTTCTCCTTGAGTGGCCAGATGTTACAAGCAAGGTTGTTCTCCTCATATTAAAATAAAAATTGTATTGCATCTACCTCCTCTTAAACTGTGTTTTAACATGGAAGCCAAGAAGGATAAGAATGTTGATCCAAATAAGGTTGAATCAAAGGTGGAAACACTTGTTACTTGAGCATTGGTGACAGAGAAAAAGTCTGTAATAAAGATGAAGTCCCTAAAGAAAATTCATGTTCAAATAGATGATTCGGACTCAGTGTTGATGAAGACTGGGTTGCTTATGTTGACTCAGTGGCTCATTTGAATAAGTGTTCTTGAATTCCCCTGATTTGTTCTTTGTTATTTGGATCTGTATTCCCTAACATTTTTTGTTTCCATTGTTATTTGTGTTTTCATCAAGTTTTGTGATTCCAGATTTTGTGTTTCCATTTGTTTGTCTCCATTTCTAGTGTCATTCCATTTGTGTTTATTTCTTGTGACCAATATAATTGTGTTTACATTTACTTTATTTTTTCATTTTTGGCTAAAAAGGGGGAGTAAAGATTAGTGTTTCTGTTTGTCCTAATTCCATGTCACATGTCTTGACATGTTGACTAATATTGTGATATGTCAGTACTATAGCTACGGGAAGAGTAATCTATTATGGTTGCTTGTTGTATGCAACTATTTAGGGGGGGGTATGGTATTCTTTCATGCTTGTTTGGTTCTTCTGCTACTGGTGATGTGGTTGTGTGCAAGATGTTTTACCAGATGTTTTAACATCCTGCCTGTTGTGTATTATGGAGAACCCTGGTTACTCTTTAGTAATCTATTACTCTGGTGTTCTGAGTTATTTGTGAGGCTTTTGTTGCATGTTCTTATAGTGTATGAACTTGGATAGTTCGATGTTGTTTTTCTTGTGATTTTGGTTTTCCCCTTGAAGTCCAGGTTTAGTTTTCTTGTAATTTGGGTTTTTCCCTTGAGGATGAGGATTCATTATGTGTGACAGGGGGAGTACTGGCCATGCCTATGCTTGGAGTGTTATACGACAACAATGTATCTAGAGGGGGGGGGGGGGTGAATAGATACACCTTTTAAAAATATCCAGAAAATTCTAGTTTTGAAAAAGTTGTTTTATTAAAGAGCGACGCAAAAGCTTTTTCAAAATGTCTTCTTT
The DNA here is from genome assembly GCA_948472305.1 of Vicia faba. Lineage (NCBI taxonomy): Eukaryota > Viridiplantae > Streptophyta > Magnoliopsida > Fabales > Fabaceae > Vicia > Vicia faba. The sequence goes on along the minus strand of OX451735.1, from coordinate 678,824,139 downwards.
TACGAACGTTATTGAAAACTCGGATATGCAAACTTGATAATAAAATTCAATATGAAATAAGAACGATAGTTGAATTAATATGCTTGAATCACTTTACAGCTTATTTAACAGTTATTGCAAGTTACTAGTAAAGCTATTTCCAATGGCAATATTAAAAGAACAAGTTAAATCAATTCATCAAACACTTGGTGTGCAAGTAAATTTTCAAATTTTTCCTTGATTTGTGTTGGTATACAAAACCACTTATAATAAAAATTGATTATAAGCTATATCAACACTTAATTTAGAATCAAAAATAGTTTGAAAAATTCTTACGGTTCAATTGATAACGCAATGCTATTTGAAAAATTGATAAATGAAAATCAAAGCAAGTAAAAGCAAAAATAAAAGAGACACGAGGAATTTGTCTTCACAGTTCCCCATTGTCGTCCTCGCATGTGGGTACGTCTGCGCCTAATTCCAATGGAATTTTGATAATTCTTACTATGAAAAATATTGATACAAGAGAAGTGTTCAAGAGAAACTTCACAAACCCTAATGTTTATTGTTGATTCAACCCCTTATCCTTTTTTTATCTTGAGAAAGATCAGGACACAATAGATTCAAATTAGCTATCTGGATGTTGCTACTCATTTGCATTCCTTATCTCCAAAGCTTTCGCGCACCGTCAATTTCAAACTATTGCAACACTAGACTTCAATTGTAATCTTCTGTTCTCTCGCAACTTCCTTTGCGTAATTTATCTCTAAAGAATCCCTTGCATTCTTTATCTGCAAACGTCTTCACTTGGCCGCAATTACCTCTTGAACGTCTTTTCACCAAGACCCCTATAAAGCTCAACCCAATACTGAATTGGACACTATTGTTGCACCCCAAAATTTTCCCTCTTCATTTTTTATGGATTATGTTTCATCATATACATCATGCATTTGAGATGGGATCAAGGTACTCTTATCTTTATGGTCTTCTTCAATCTAGAAGGTTGGTTGTTTTGTTAATCAGTGCAAGAAGGGTTTCATGCCCTCCATTTGTGATGTGTTTAGGCTTCCCAGGATTTCTAGGCCTCGGGATATCTCACCGGTTCTTTGTTTCATCGGAGAATTGAGAACCACAAGTATTTTGATCTTTAATCATGTTTCTCCCATCTATTGGATCTTGTGCTAAGGTTTTTGATTATTGAATCTGTGACGTCTTTCTTGATAAAACCTCGGAAGCATTATGATCCTGGGTTTTATCTCGGTGCATGCTCAATCATCAGCAGAGGTTCATTGGACTTAATATTTTTATGGTCACTTTTATTTCCATATTTCTTAGGGTTGTTTCATTTTTCGGAGGGCTTGAGGCATTGATGTTTCGTAGACCATTGAGGCCATAGCGCAAGAGATGGTGTATGGATTCATTTTTTGATCGAGACAATCTCATCATTGTAAGTTGAAAGGAATTGAGTTAGGGGTTTATTGAAGTGGCGTGTGTATTCGGTTTTTTTTTTCATTTCTAGATTAAGCTCATGTGGATTAATTTCATTTGTTCATGGTTCAAGATTCATTTGATCTTATTTCACAAAGTCTAATTTCAAACTCAAGTTTTCAAGGTATACTTTCGTAATTCAAAATCCATACATCACCATGATTCATCAATTTTTTTAACCATTTATAAGTCCATTAAAGTTTGGTACAAATAGTGTGATCATCCAAAAACCATTACAATTCATGAAGGCATCTTATCAAAATTATTCAAATTCTACAAGTTCACAAAATGTTGCAAAGATCTTATGCTTTCAAATACACATTTTCTTTAAAAGTTTCTTTTACAAGAGCTTTCAAATTTGTAAGTCCTAAGTTTTTAGGATACAAGACTGAAATGGATCCTAATCTAAGTCCTAATATTGCTAATGAGGTATTCATCTTCACTTCTCCAAGTTCCCTCCAAGACTCATTCTTCTTCCATCTTCAAGCTCGCCATAGCCATTGCCTCAACTTCATCTTCAAATTGTTCTCTCATCCTTCTTCAAGCATTCCTCCTTGCTTTTTTCTAGCTCGTCCATCAAGTTTATGAGACAATAAAGAGAATGGGTTAGCAATTATCAAAAGCATTAAACAAGAACAAAGTATTTTCTAAGAATTTCTTTTCAAATTTCATCATTAGGATTTTGCTTAAGGAATCATATTTTAGGGTGTTTCACAAATCATGTTCACAAGTATTCAAGGCCTCATACAAATAAGAAAAGAAAAGTACCAATCATGGGCCCAAAAAATCCAATTATATTGCAAATCACAAAAATACTTTTGGTTCACAAGAGAAATTCAACAAGAAGCAAGTCATAATTACAAGTTCTGAGCCCAAATAGACAAAGTTCACAACTCAGTATTCAGAAGAAAAAAAGTCAGAATTGCATTTTCCAAGCCCAACACTTTCAATTTCTAGTTTACACAGACAACAACATATCAAAAATAAGTTCACTTATCAGGTAACAGAAGTAGATTTCTTAGCTCAATACAAAAATCAACAAAGCCTGTCAAGGAAAATCTTTGAGTCCACCAAGTAAAACCCTAAAAATCATTGGCACTATATAAGCAATCAGTGCACGAAAATCAAGGGGGATTACTTATCAACAAACCAGAGAAGCTGCGCAGCAGCAATAACACCAAAATCCTAACCCCATTTTGTTCATCATCTCCCTCAAACAACCCTTCAAAATATAAGAAAATCATACACATAAAAACAATTCAAAAAATATAAATAGAGATTCGTTCACAAAGCTATCAAGCGAACCGCACACAAACCGTAAGAACTATCATCATTTTCCACAAAAAAAAAACCCTTCAGATCAGAGAAAGAAGAAGAATAAAAGGTTTCAAATTAGAAAGATCTCACCAGAGAAGTCTCTAATGTAACATCTTCACTATCAAGAGCATAACGTCCTCATCATCCTCGCTAATTTTATCGCGATATGAGCGCTAGGGTTTCCAGAACCCCCTTCAAGATTTACACGTAACCATCAAGTTTCAGCAGAAATTAACCACATATTTGCAACAAGGATAAGGAAACAAAGCTAGTGATGTAAAACTATCAGAGATCAGAGCAAGTTACAGAGGCGCCTCCTTCAGCTTCATCATTGTCACTGTGAATATTCATGATCGTTACCGTCTAGTTCTTGAAGGACCACCGTATCAGATCACAAGCCGCAACCCTTTATTTTCTTTTTAGTGTTTTTTGTTAAACAAATATGGAGAGAGTTGAGAGAAAAGAACTGAAGAGAGAGACAAGGGTCTCATTTAGTTACAATTACTTTTAATTCTTTTGTTTTTGTTAACTTAAATTTGATTAAATCACTAATCCGGGGGTGACACTTGTCACCGCCCTTATGGCCAATGCATGATGTTATATAGGTACCTCACCAGGTCACACCGTGAAACCTTGATCTTCAGCTGTTAGATTGCCATCAGATCTACACGGATCCTCCTCAACGGATCAGACGCATGTCCCACGGTACACTTCCTGGAGCTGCAGTGCACTGGATCTCGCAGAACATTTCAGATCTCATGTGCGTCTTCTCAGAAAGCCTACGATGCACCTTCAGTCTTCAGCTCTTAGATCTAGTTCTAACACTTTCAGATGCGTTGCCCATGACACACCCCTTTCATCCACCACACTAGATCAGGCGCTGGAGCACAAGTTAGGCATGGACTTCAATTGCTATTCAGCACCCCCATTTTTTGCTTAATCCAGGACCAATCTATTTTTTCTCTATATTTTCTTTTTTTATTTACTTTTACACATATTTTTGTTATTTGTTTTATCAAATTAAAATACAAAAAAATGTTTTTATTTTAAATAATTAATTAGATTGGAAAATAATATTTATTATAATTAATTATTTTGTTAATTAATTTTATTAAATAAGACGGTTCAATTTAATTAGTTATTTAATTAATTCGATTGAGTTGTATTATTTGTTTATTTAGAATTTTAATCGTTTTGTCGATTCAATACATTCTCATTTATAAACTTGTACCCCCATTCCCATATGATTTGTAATAGCTTAAAATTTTATTTTCTTTGTTACTTCTTTATATGTTTTAATTATTTCTATCATGCATATTTTGTTCAATTAAAACACATGGCCTTCTCTTGGGCTCATCATCAATGAAAAGGTATCCACCTACAAATGCACACTTTCACACATTCATAGTTTGGTCATGGGCTTTTCTACAGTGACAACTATTCGATCGGTTGTTCCAATTAGTCATTTAGAATAATATTGTCATGCTAGTCACACTTTTAGGAGCATGCATATGGCCACCTTGTATGGGCTTTTTATTTCTATCTTATGCATTGAAGCAACTTCTCTCTCTCCTTTTGGTCCATATACCAAGCTTTTCTTAAAGGGTCTCATAGTTGAGTTTGGGCATGGCCATTCTCACGAGGTTAATCAAGTTTTTCCCTTGGTTAACCATAACCCGAATCAATTAGTTTGGTCCATATACCAAGTGTTTTCATGCACCAAAAAGGGGTCTCATAGTTTATTTTGCCATGGCCATTCTCACGAGATTAATCAAGTTTTTCCCTTGGTTAATCATAACCCAAATCAATCACTTTGGTCCATATACCAAGTGCTCCATGCAAAAAGGGTCTCATGGTTGATGGTAGGAGCACCTACTCTCACGAGATTAATTAAGTACACCCCTTGGTTAATCATAACCTGATTCAACTCCCATACACCAAGCATTCTATTTATTATGTGGACACTTATGCTATGAGATTGTGATCGATCATTGATGCAACCAGGGTATGCCTAATTGATGGTTGATTGAGGAAGTTCAAGGAGGCGTTCAATAGAGTTTTTCTTATCTCATGTGTATTGAAGAGGAAACGTACCTTCTCCGTTAGGTATCATCATACCTCTCTTTATTTATCATCCCTGCATATTGATGCATGACTGAAAGTCTTACCTTTGTAAGCATGCTTTGATTGTTTAAATGTTATCTCCTCTTCTACTTATCTATTTCTTTAGATGTTTACCTACATGCACGTTCTTCTTTACTTACTTATATAAGCATGTTTTCTTTAGGTATCTTATCCAAGTACCTTACATCGTTACTAAGTCTCCACTTCTCATGTGCGATGTGTGATTGTCTAATCTCTATCTCCTATCTTTTATCCTATTTTGATTCTTAATATCATTGTTAGGTGGGATATTTTACCATATCTTATTTTTCATCCTAATTTTATTATCGATATCATTGTTAGGTGTATGTTTTTACATATGATGTTTCGTCATCATTTCTTATCCTACTTTAATCCTTGATATCATTGTTAGGTGCTAATGTTTTATCATTTTTCTCACTTTAAGATGTAATGTTTTGTCATCCTAACATGTGTGTGCTTAATGTTTTATCTTCTACATGTTGATGTTTTTTCATCTATTGTGTGATGTCTTACTATCTCCTCTCTTATTGATTTAGGTTTCTACCTATGTGTTCTTGCTTGATGTTTTTTAATCTTTAATCATGATGTTTTATCAGTTTCTTATCTTGATGTTTTATCATCTCCTTTTCTTATTATTTCTCCATCTTCTTTGATCCTTGGTTAAGTACTTCATTACTAACCAACATGGTGATATATGAGAAGCTATATTCCATTTGCGCCTTGAGCATCACTACCCAGTGATTGCCGCATGAGTTTTTATGCCATGTCCCATGAGTGTACCTTGATGTTGGCCATATCCCATTACATTTAAGATCATTACCTTTGATTTATTTAAATCATGCTGCTTTTACACATCAAGGGACTATACTTTGCCATATATAATGACACTTTAGTATGTTATCTTGTTGACATTACTTGAATCTTTAAGTTCACGATTGATGTCTTGCGAGGATATCATCATCACCCCCATGATATACAAGATGTCATTGCACTTTTACTTGAGCTTTATGAATTTCATTTGATTTAAGACAAGTATTATCCATCTTAGATGATTCTGTTCATCAATTAGGTGACTTTTCTTTTATAGGAAGTTTCATATTCTTACTTGGTTGCTCTTGAGTCTCATCTCGAGGTAACTTACTATACAAGTCACACATGGCATAATTCTCCAATTACGCTCTCTCTTGTTTTGATATTTACTTATTAAATTGAACAATATTTCTTGCCTTCTTTGGCCATTCCCTTTGTATGCTTTGTATGTTCCCTTTGCCCCGTGACTTGAATGTTTATTGATGTGTTGATTTTTATTCTCGATATGTGGATTTTTTGCCATCTCTTATATGTGTTCTATCCTACTTTGATCCTTGATATCATTATTAGGTGTTGATGCTTCACCATCTCATTTCTATTCCTGATTATTGCTTAGGAGTCTATCTTGGATGTTTGCTCCTCTGATGTTTTATGATCTTTGTGATGTTTTGTCATCCATGCCTAATGTTTTATCATCTTTGCAATGTTTTGTCATCCATGCCTGATGTTTTATCATCTTTGTGATGTTTTGTCATCCATGTCTGATGTTTTATCATCTTTGCGATGTTTTGTCATCCATTCCTGATATTTTTATCATATTTGCGATGTTTTGTCGTCCATGCCTGATGTTTTATCATCTTTGTGATGTTTTGTCATCCATGCATGATATTTTATCATCTTTGCGATATTTTATCATTCATGCTTGATGTTTTATCATCTTTGTGATGTTTTATCATCCCTGCCTGATGTTTTATCATTCTTCTCTTTTCTTAGAGACTCAATGTTTTGTCATCTTCTTAATGTTTTATTATATTTGTGATGTTTTATCATCTTTGTGGCTTTTTATCGTCTTTGTGATGTTTTATCATCTTTGTGATGTTTTGTCATCTTTGTGTGTGATGTTTTGTCATCCCTCTCCCTTATTTATTAGATTCTCCTCTTGTATGCTCCCCATAGGATCTTTAGTTCACTCTTCTCTATGTTTGGACTAACTAGACCTTAGGACCTTTATCCATTCATGACAACATTAGGTAGATGTTTCCCTCGTATCCTCAACTATAGGATCAACATTGCATGACAAAATTTGGGCTATTTTACTAGTCTCCCCTCATACTTTTTCTTCCCTTTTGCATCTCATTAAAACTAAAACTTCTTTTTTCTTTTAAACTTATCAAAACACTTTAACACAACTTAAATCCTTTTTAAGGTAAAAAACACCAACCAATTTAAAATCTTTTGTCTTTGGAATTTCTTTTTATTTTAAAATCTTTTTGTTAAAAAAGGGGCATGCTTCGCCAGCATTGTTCATAAAAAACATTGCAACACATGGAAACTACTGAGTCGAACTATGGCGCTCTGATTCCTTAAAAGGGATATGTAGGCATTAGGTCGTGGGGCCTAAGCAAGCACAACTTTGTAAAATCTTCCTTCTTTTCCCCGCATTTTCTTTCACATGCATTCCCTTTTATCTTTTAAGCTTTAGACATGGATTTTACACACCCTTAGATTATAACAAACATAAGTGGATCTTGTGGAGTACCATAAATGTGTGAGGTGCTAATACCTTCCCCTTGCATAACCGACTTCCTTACCCAATCTCTACGGCCAAAAGACCATGATTTCTCCCTCTTCGGGTTTTCCTTGATGTTAACCTTTCCCTTTCGGTGGAATAAAAAACGTTCGATGGGGATTTCATTGAGTTTATCTTCGATGATTTTTCCAGTTGTTTCAGCAAGCGACTTCATTGGGGAATAAGTTGACCTATTGCTGGTCCATCCTGTGCAAGTCAGACCTAGCTTGTGTTTGTTTTCTTTTATTTGGGTGTTTGTTTATTGCTTTATCGCTTCATTTGTTTATGTTCTTTCATGCATTGTGTTTTACTTTACTTGTTTCCTATACTTTGGATACTATTGTTGTGTTGTTTCTTTTTGGGGTTTGGATGATTCTTTTTGAGGTAAAACGAATAATACCCAGGATATAGTCGTATACCACTAGGAACACATAGGAATAGAGTGGAGAGTCATGACGGCTGGTAAGTGTATGCCCTGTTGCATCCGATCATGAGAGACATGGTCAAAGTAGGTTTTAATGGGGTTACTATCATTATCACATATGTTGTACGATGATAGTACTTTCAAGAGAACCTACGAATCAGATTCTCCCTTGCCTTACCTTGACCTAGACTATACCCATAAGTGGAGAGGGTCTGATCTTACAGGTACCGATGGTGACTTTTGGTTATGTTGGTGACTTTAGTTCCGATGGTGATGTTTTCATGTTGGTGACTATTTATGCACTCGGTTTTGTTCCGGATTTCTCACCTTGTGATGGTCATTTATTTCGGCAGCTCAGCAGTTTTCCAGTGTTCTGGAAGCCTTAATCTTGTACAGCTGCTGATCAACATGGTATTTGGTTCTTGTGTGTTCTAAAAACATGTCGGACTTTTGATCCGTTGATACGCAATCAGTTCAGAGATGGTGCCGCCGTTATCCGGTTAACATCACTTTAACATACATGTTCTTTCCATTTCCAAATAATTGTGCTTGTAAGCCTTATGATATGATTTTCCATCCCTTACTTTCTTAGAATCTAATTTAAAAGCATGAAGATTCCTTGGAAATGATCGAACATAGCACTACATCCACTCATTCACCTCACACATATTCATGCATTCATAATAGGTACTCAGAGTTGGAGATTCTTATCCACACCTGGTATTCTCATTAGAGTTTCAAACTTGCATTCTTGTTGTCACATGTTCAGATATCAGTATGGAATAACTCTGTGGGGGATTGACTAAGAAGAAGATTCAGATAAGGTTGTCCGTGGTATACATGCAATTCGTGGCCCGTGGTCGGGAACTTTTCGAGAAGGAAGATAATCAGTTGAAGACTCAGTTGAGTTGGGTTATGGAAGTTCTGATGACAGTGTCTTCAAAAGGAAATCCTACCCCTACCGCTGCAACAATAGTTATTCTCTTCTCCTCATCTTTTGAGATTTCTTTCAAGCCTTGGAGTACTCTATAGATCCCCTCCACAATCTCGAGTTCTTGGAATGTCTTATTAGCAGATGGTTCTCGTTCACCAGTTGAACTCAAGTGTTATGTTTTATTATTCAGGATAAAATAAGTCGGAAGAACAATTGGATCTCATTCCAGTATTTTATTCTTATCTGTTTCCGTACTTGCTTGATCTTCAGTGGGTTAGGCTCAATACTTCAGTACCGCCTATAAATTTCCTTCCTGATAATGATGCCAATGTTAGATACGGCTATCATGCCACGACACCTGACTATTCAATCTGGTGCACTATCCACACCTTTGAGCTCCCTGATCTTCTTGTCAACATTCGACGCTTGTCCCCCCAGTGAATCCATGGGGATAGAATTTTTAGCAAAGACAGAAGAGGCCTAAGAAGTATGTTAATACCATCTAAATTCTTTACATCTTATTACTTCCTTGTCTTTTGGAAATTTAGTTGATTAAGCTCCATGCTTTGGGTTTTCCTCCCAAAAATTTCTCTCCTGATTTCGATGCAAGGGATATATTTGTCTCCCATTCTGGGGCACTTGGTTTTGATGTTGATGATTGCAAGGGTTGAAGTATAAAATCTAGCACCTTCTTGGTGTCTTTCTCAAAATCCATTTCTTTATTTGGCAAACAGTTTCAAACTCTTCTCACCGGCTGAATGTTTCATTTGTGTGATAAAAATATGGACCGCGTCTTTCCCGTGTGGTAGAAGATACTAGGTGATTCGGGGTATCCAATTTCTATTGGTACAAAATTCACCTCCTATTTTAAGAGAATCTTTTGTAAGTATATTTAGGGGCACTCGGCTATTTGGTTGAAGATGGTTTGTCATCCAGAAATAAAGTCCAAGCTTGGATCAATTCAGAGACTGTTGTGTCCATATAAAACGAGGAATCTCTTATCCAAGTGAGCCTCAAGGTTACTGAAGATCATTTAAAGCAATCGGGCCATACGGAGTCTTGTCTCCTCAAGATGAAAATTTCAAATTTCATTTGCATTCTCATTTACAATCTTAATTGTTTTATTCAGTACTTTCTTGAATGCAAACTTATTCATCTTTTTGAATATTAAATCATAATGCATTGAATATGTTTGTCTTGAATTAATCCTTTCGTTATCACTCTTACTTAATTTATTATATTTTTGATATTGGACTCTTGTTAATAAAGCAATGAATCTGGAGGGAGGATGACAAAAATTCACCTGGAATTCCAAATGGTATTCTTTCGAGTAAAAACCTTATTGACGATGTTCAGGCCTTGTTTCAATTCCTAAACATCAGAGATATAAGGGAGTGAAACCCTCGTTAACCCCTCCAAGCCTTCTAAGTAGGAGTTTCTTTTATGTTAAAAAAACCTTATTTTTTAACACGGGGTAGGGTAGATGTTGAATTAATCTGATTGAGAATTCAAAACTCATCAAGAGTGCACATCTAAGGATATAACAATGGTTATCCATCAAAAGTTTGAGGAAAGTTAAAACCGCAATGGTCCACCTTCGCCTATCAACAGTATGTATCAACAAATGACGATACCACAATGGTTATTCCTCATCCATCAAGGACTCAAGAAGCCACAATCCTTCCAAAAAATTCGAAAATGACTCGAAGTCACACGACGTGTTGAAAAGGAAAGAAAAGGAAATGATGAAAGAAAGATACAAAAAGCCCCGCTAAGTCGGAACTTGAAAACATGTCGCTTAGGCAAAAGTCAGGCATCCTGTTGGACTTTAAAGTCAAAATTCAAAAAGAATTTGTTCAGGAAAAATTTAGGGAAAGAAAAAGAAAAATGGAAAGCCTGAAAGGCGAGAAAGGATTATCCATTAAAAATCCTCATCAAAAGAAAAGTTGTGTGATCGAACACCCAGGAAACCTAGAGGATAAGTGGATGTTGTGTCTAAGAAATCATTGTGGTTCCTCAACCATCATAAACTCTTTTGAGAGATGAGCGCTCGTATCGAGTTAACTGGATGTAGGACTGTAGAACATCATGGAGAATGGGTGGGCACCAAATAATTTTGAGCCTTAAAAACCTTTTTTCTAAAAAACCGTGAACCAGGCCACGTTACAACCCTTAAAAGTCCTAATTGAAGCATGGGTTAATTCGAAAGCAAAACTGTTACGAGAGTATGGTAACCTGACTCCTAGGAGACTTGCTAAAAACTTTTTGAGTTGGTATCACTCCGTCTTTTACTTTCTTTGTACAAAATTTTTCGATAAAATATTTCTAACTTTAAGACAAGCATAAGATTTGCATTAGAAATATCATTCTTAGGATAAAATATTTTTTGCATATGAAAAGGTGCTTAAACATCAAGTAAGCTTGCATATGTGAGTATCAGATGAAGAGTTTGATTATCCCAAGGGACAAATTGCTTTGGGAATCTGCTGAAAAAAAATGATCTTAATCTGGCGCATGCTTTCTAGCTACTCCTTTGAATTAAAGAAGACCAGTTTGAGAGATTCATCAAGAACTATTTATTTGATGATTGTGTGGAATTTTTGTCTGCCCACAATTCTCTGTTGAGAAATGGTGTATCGTTTCCAGTTGGTCCTGAAGGACAATTTTCTTCAAGCATCTGCTTGAGCGTGAAGCAGTTTGAGTTGAGAAGTATGATTGTGTACTAGCTTGTTTTGAAGACGTAAGTCAATTATCTTGAGGAGGTGTTGTCTTCCAAACTCCGTGAACTTCTCATTACTCTATGAACATGAGGTGGGGAAATGGTTTGCTAAGATTCCGCTAATCTGGGGAAATCAAGTCATGATCCATTGACTCTCAAAGTTTCGTTAATTTGGGGCAGTTATGTCGAAATTTGACAAACCTATCAAATTGTCGAGTGATCAGGGTCCATTACCCAAGATTCATTAAAGCTATTTATAATATTGATTAGTCAGAGGCCGTGTTTCAAAGTTTGTAACGTTGAGGCAGCTTATTTGGATGGTATGGATCTCAGGATGTCCTTTCAAGGAAATTTATTCAAGAGCCCTACAGGCTAGGGCAAGGCACTATGCAGGGGAATTTCCCCACTTTACAGTTGATAAGTTTAAATCTGGTCGCAAGCTGAACAATTTATGAAGGTAAAGAGCATGACAAGAAGTCAGGATTGTTATCCTTAGCTCATTAGAATTTTAAGTCTTGGTATTGTTGTTTATTCATTAGTAGTTGAGATCTTTATCTCCAACTAAAGTCATGAGTGCTATTCTTAGCAAAAATCTCAAGAAGTCCTCTCTAGGAGAATCTCTTCAAAGTTTAGTCAACCTAAAGCAGTTAAGTTGAGATTCGATAAATCTCTCCATAGACTTGTTGTGTCAGAGAATTATTCAGAGCTCGAATAATCTGGGGCAGATTATCTCAAGTCAAAATGGTGCCATGTTTCTACAAGGACCTTCTCCAATGAAGTTATCACACTATGCCTGGGGCACGTTCAGTGATTTGTTTCACAAAAGTTATCATTTTCTTTGCTTATCTATGTAATTCGTCATTACCAGAGCAACATCTTTCAAGATGATTAAAGTATCCCTAACTTGGATCGTTTCCTCCGAGTAGCACTGCAGTTTTTACTTCTCCTCAGTAAGTCTCACATAGTGAGGAATTTTAAGGATTGACTAACTGGAATCTCAGATTAAGAGAGTCTTATTCTCCAAGTGCTTGAAGTATTGTCTCCCCAACATCACCTAGTAAAAGGTATTTTGTCCGAAAGTTTTGATCTTTTGGTATTGAATCTCCATAGTAAATGACATATGTTATGTTGTACTCATCAGAGAATGTTTATTCCCTGAAGCGAAGTGTTCTCATTCCCCAGTTGAAGTAGAGTGTTCCTTTAGAAATTTCTCCTCTTCCCCGACGAAGTCACTTCATAAAGATTTCTTGTCCAAGAGTTCTCTAAACTCCATAGCAGAAGCATGGTTTGAAGTTATTTTGCTGAGAATCTTTTATTATCCCCAGTAAAGGTTGTTCAAGTTTGTTCCATTTCTTAGCAAGTTCATGTGAGCATCATCTCATTTCCTCGGAGGAGACTGTTTATGAGGATCTCTTGTCCAAGATTTCCCATTCCCCATTGGAGTTGTCTTATTTGAGATCTTGTTCTCAGGAATTTTCATTCTTCCAGCTAGGTTGCGTTGAGGTTTATTTCATCTCTCCAGTAAAGACCATTGTCTGAGATCTGTTATTCAGAATTTCTCCTTTCCCCAACGGAGTTGCCTTCAGAAATCTCTTATTCAAAAATCCTCAACTCCCCTGTGAGGTCGCTGTGATACGGTGACAAAACTGACTGTTTAATACTGGTTTGTGTTTTGCGTTTTTTGTTTGCAAAATGTCGCGGTAAGCAAGAGTCGCCACCGAATTTTATTTCATCCAACCGGAAAGGAAAAAAGTACAGAAAAAAAAATCTTTTTTCGAGATATTCTGAGTATGGGGGGTAGATTATAGAAAGGGAAGGTGTTAGAACCCTTTATATCCATGGTTTTCCATGGGCTCTTAGGTACTTGCTCATTTTTAAATTTCTTGTGTGTGTTTGTCTTGAAAATGTTTTACTTCGTGATAACCCTTGTATCAGTCCTCAAGGATGTGATGAAGTTATTTTGCAAATTTGTTTGAAAAGTGTAAGTGTGAAAAGTTTTATTTGATCAAGTACCTACTAGCATCTACCTACTCAAAAAAAGATCGTTTCTATTCTTGTTTCCTTTAGACAACGCTATCTTACTATTGAGAAATAGGTAGCACCGTCGTTGGATTTGTAAGGGTCAATTCGAAAGGGACGTACGATCACTAAAGCAATATTAGGACACCTTATTAATGACCCTAGAGTCTTAAGATCTTATTCGAGGCAACATTTCCGAGGCAACATTCGAATGAGAAATTTGATCTTTTTAGACAGGAGGGCAACCACTAAGACACCTTATGCTTAATGATCGTTTACCGAAGGCAACCGAAGTGAGAGTATACCCTAAGAGTGATATGTGCGAGTGATTTGTTTCAGTTATTTATCTTTGCACATTAGGGATTTCTAACTGTATTAATTTGTCATGCATTCTTGATATACAATCCTATTAGCATACATCTAGACAGTTAAATATTTGCCAGAATTAGAAATGCGAGAAAATAAATCTACGCTATTACAAGGTTTCGGGGAGGGGGATTAATTACATAGCCAAAAACCCGGGGATTTAAACAGTGAATAAAACCCTAAATTAACTATTACAAACCATGAACAGTTACAAAAATATTGGCAAAATTATAATAAGCGCGCGACAGATTAAATGCGAGACGATTAGGGTTTTGACCCTTTGACTAATCCTACTTGCGATTGATTAAAAAAGTTTTTGTCATGTGAGAAAATAATAAATAATTGAATTAAAAAGAAAATCCTAAGTTCTAATTAATTTTAAATTATGAAAAAATAAATTAATTCATTCTAAAACCCTATTTTTTGTATTTTTTCATTTATTTGAGGAAGAAAGAAAAATTAAATCAAAAGTTAACCTAATTTTCTAATTGAATTTTAATTGTGAAAGAAATTAAAGTTGCCTTAAATTAATTAAACTAATTAATTAAAAAAAACCTTTATTAATAAAATAAATCTTTTTTTTTGTGATTTTTGATTGGTAAATTTAATAAAATAATTTTTGTATTGATAAAAAAAACAAAATAATTAAAGAGGAGAAATTAAAGAAAAATAATAGAAATAACCAAATGGGCCTGCTGTCAGCAGATCTGGCTGGAGACGGATCCAGAAGATGATGACCCTTAGAAGGTGAGGTGCGTTGGATTTGGTTCTGGCTGATGGATCCAGAAGATGATGACCCTCAGAAGATGAGGTGCACTGGATCTGGTTCTGACTGATGGATCCAAAAGATGATGACCCTCAGAAGATGGGTATGTGCTGGATCTGGTTATGTCTGATGGATCCAGAAGATGATGACCCTCAGAAGGGGTATGTGCTGGATCTGGTGAAAACAATGGAGAAAATGCCAAAAGCTCACGCCTGGGATCAAACCCAGGACATGAGCTTCTGACTCCCTTCCTCTGACCAACTGCGCTGGATGTTAACTTGTTAATATAATAAAAACAAATAATATATTGGAAAACAAGTTAGTGGCCAGAATAATGCGCCAGAATTTAAACCAGCCAGTCAGGTTATGACACGATGTTGTCTTCTTCCCTGGAACCGTCGCTTTAGGCTCTGAACCTTTACCTACAAACGCAGGCCTGTTGCTGAAACTTGTGTCATTCAAAAATCAATCACACACAATATAAATTCAATTGGGGACCATGAATCAACTGGGTTTGAAGCTCTGATCATCATGGTACCCATTATCAAGCCTAATTTTGCCTGAAACCCAAAACCCCAAATTGGAGCACGAAACCCTAACAATGGAAAAAGCTTGTTCCTGCACTATAACTTAAATCAAACAATCCAGAAACGTTGCAAACATGATGATGATCACAAATATGTAACTTAAACATGCTCAAGATGCAAGAATTACAGTAATCAAATTTGGATAATTTTGTAAACCGTGAGAATGATAGGGCGTGATTTTGGACGTGTAGGGGCGTGCAAGCGATTGGAAAATCTTTCTGAGATACCCAGGAATGGATTGCTAGCCTTAAATTGCTCTCAAAGGTCCTCTATCCTGAAATCAGAACCTCACTTTTTGTGAAGATTTTTGAGTTTTGTTCTAACTGTTTCACGCTTCTGACCTCTTTTTTTTTGATCTGACAAGCTTCATTATATAACCTAGAATGAATTAGGTTAACAAATTTGGCATGAATCTTTGCATTTATCCAAGATTTGATTTGATTTTCAAGTTGTATGATATGTTCCTATTTTGAGCCAAATAATGCCTTTCTTGTACCAATTGTCCTTAACTCGAATTGATCTTGTTTACTCAGCATATCTTGATTGCCAAACTGTCAAAAAAACAAATCAAATCATATCTTTGATAATTTTCATCCTTTATTTGATTTGATGCACTTTTTAATTAATAAAAAATAAAAATAAATTGAAAATGAAGCACATAATGAGTGAGTGATCATTTTGGTCGTGGACCACATTATAATTGAAGTGCAAGCATAAAAAGTTGGGCCCATTTAGCAAAAAATGCAAATTTGAACACATTTGACTTTTGGCAATTTTGCAAAAATGGTCAACTTGGCCAATGCATAACTCTCTCAAAGTTTACCCTAGAGAGGTGTTATTGGACTTTTTAGAAAGCTTAGTATATCCTCTAAGCAACCCTTTTGGTCTCATCTCAATTGAATCTTCCATGTTCATGTATGAAGCTTTGACCCAAAAGGTGTTTTTGTTGACTTTTCAAAATGACCTATAATGCCAAAATTAATATCTTTTTGTGAGTGCATATTCTGAACTTGGGAGCTGAAGATGAATTGTAGGTAATTTCATCCTATTCAAAATGAGCTTTGGATGGGTCATTTCTGATAAAGTATGAGAAAGTTATGTTTGGTCAAAGTTGAGTTGACTTTCCTACAAAACCCTAATTTAGCAACTTTTAGGTTTTGATGAATTGTGAGCAATCCTTGAGGAATTATGATCAACCCTTGATCAAATTATGAATAATACTTCAAAATGAGGATGTTTACCAAAAATCTTGATGTTTGACTGTATGTGGGCCACATTTGACTTTTGACCTAGCACAGATGATTTTCAGGCACTTGAGCAATTGACTGAGCAAACTTCTTCTGGAAGGCTTGAAACTTGATATGGATGATCTTGAGAACATATTAGGAAAATGGTGGGAATTTGAGTCCTTTGTGGTTCACACATCTTGATGAAAATGGAAACCCTAATTTGAGGTAGACTGCCTTAGGATAGTGTTTGTCTGGTCAACTTTTGAACTTCCTTGAGCAATTTGGGGACCTCACTTGCCACGTGTTAAGAAATATGGGAGGGAAAATTTTGGGGTACAACAGTCGCCTTATCAAGAAATATCCTATTCAAGAATTCCCATTTCTCCAATGGAGTCGTTTCATCGAAAGTACTTATCCACAGATTCTCTATTTTCCCAATATATCTCAATCTTGGATGTTGATAAGTGTTACTTCCCCAAAAGAGTATGCTATTGTGGTTTCTATCTCAAATATAGAGCATCATAGCAGGATTTTATTTTTGTTAAAGCTCGACCTTATTCCCCAACGGAGTTGAAGATTCTCATATCTTCAGTAGTAGCATATGTTATTGAGTTTTCTTTCACGAAGGCTGTCCCATCAAGAGTTCTGTTCGTAAGTTCTCTTATCTCCAGATAGGATCTTCATATCTCCGACAGTACAAGTTTCTTGTTATCCCCCATGAGAGGTTAACAATTTATTTCCCAAGCAGTCAGAGGTGATTTTTGATTTCCCGCAAGCCCCATTTTGTTGGTGCTCTCTCCAGCAACGCCCAATCTCCATTGGGTGTTCCTTCTTAGAGATTACATTTTTGCCCTGATCTTCTCCCACAACATCCAATTTCTATTTGGCATCCCGCTTCAGAATTTATAGTCTTATCCTAATTTTCTCCTGCAACGTCCAATCTCTATTTGGCATTCCACTTTAAAATTTATAGTTTCACCATGATCTTCTCCCGCAATGTCCAATATTCATTTGGTGTCTTGTATCATGATTCATAGTTTTGATCTAAATCCTCTCCAGCAACGCCCAATCTTCATTTTGCATTCCTTATCAGAGTTGATAGTTTCGATCTGATTTTCTCCAGCAGAGTTTGCAATTTATTTTTGCAACTCCTCTCAGTGTTTGTAGCTTGTTTCTACAGGTAACTCGATTTGTTATTCCCAACAGAGTTTCATATCTTCAAGGGTTTCTTTCTAGTGGTTTATTATATCTTCTCTTCTCATTTGGAGTTTGCAATTTATTTTTGCAATTCCTGTTAGGTCTAGACCTATTGGTTGTTGGCTTCTCGATTGGCCATTCCCCAGTGAAACATTTAATCATGCATCATCACATTGCATCTTCAAAGTGTATTATTTCCATTATCTTTTGGAACATTACTCCATAAAAATATAATAATTAAAACATGCATTGGAACATAAGCCACTATTGTTTCTGTTTTCCCCAGTGGATGTGCTAAACTTCGGATGATATCCCCAACGAGGTCTCTATCCTCAATATCCTGCTTTTCGCCTCATACGAGTATCCCTTATGGATGTTACCATTAAATGGTTGAGTGTCTACTCACTATCTTTGATTGTAGTTTAGTTTCTACCTGGCGCAATTTTCTCGGGTTTAGTCTTTACTACTCGTGTTGGTTCATTTCAATGTCTATTTATATACCTTATGGATACCAGTCTTGCCCTGATATTCATTTTCAGCCTAGTTTCATGTTGTTTCTCTTAGGTCGAGTTTTGTCTCGTTACTTGTGCGTGTAATCCAGTTTCGTCCTGGTACTCATCTTTGGATTAGTTTCATCTATTTTTCTTGAGTCGAATTCGCTACTCGTTTTAAGTCTCATATTTGGACAAGTTTCATCTAGTTTTCTTGAGCCGAGTTTCTATTTGTTATTTGTCTCTTTCATTACTTGGGTTCGTTCAACTTTGTCTACTGTATATCCTTGTTTGAGACCAGCAGGTGTTTTTTGAAATACACACACTTTCCGTCACCTTGCTATAGTACCCAATTTCTATTGTCCTATTGAGTACTTTTTCAGAGCCTAGTTTCGTCTAGTTGCTCTTAGGTTGAGTTTCACCTCGTTACCTTGTTTGCACACTAGTTTCTACATGGAACATTCTTTATAAGTCCTCCTGGAGGCCGAGTTGTACCTCGATAACCTCTATTCGATCCCACTGGCATTCCGCTAACACGTAAATGGTATAAGTTCAGTTTTGTCCGTCCTTCAGTGATCGAGACCAATTTAATTCTGGTATACACTCATGGATCTGATATCTATTCATATCTTTAGAATCTAGTATCGTCTAGTTTTCTTGGGTTGAGTTTTGTCTCAGTATTGTGATTTGCGGTCCAGTTTTGTCTTGGCGCATTTTTCTAGAATCTAGTCTCGTCTAGTATTCTTGGGTTGAGTTTTATCTCATTATTTCAATTAGTGTTTCAGTTTTGTCCTGGAACATTCTTCTAAAGTTTAGTTTTGTCTAGCCTGCTTGATTTGAGTTTTAGTTCATTTTTGCAATATGTGTTCCAGTTTTACCTGTTGCATCCGTCTAGAGTCTAGCATCCACTAGTTCTCTTGGTGTAAGTCCAATCTCGACTTGGCTAACTTGTCAAATCCAATCCTGAATTGGATCATTTTTTCAAATACAATTTCCACTTGGTATGTTTCTGGAGTCAAGTATTTCCTAACGCTCTTTGGTAAGATTCAGTATTCACTAATCTTCACCTCTTTCATCTAGTTTGCTCGGTGTCATCCTTACAAAATGCAGTTACCAGTATTTTTGCGCTTCTGTTTTATTTAGAGTGCAAATTTTTGGGTTCTTTTAGTATTCAATCCTCTTTCACCTTGAACGTTCGAAATATGTCGCTCTTTCTCACTTATCAGGTTTAAGATGATTGAATAGGGGCAGCTAGTGCACCCCAAAATTTTCCCTCTTCATTTTTCTTATGGCTTATGTTTCAACATATACATTCATGCATTTGAGATGAGATCAAGGTATTCTTATTGTTATGGTCTTATTCAATCTATAAGATTGATTGTTTTGTCAATCAGTGCAAGAAGGGTTTCATGCCCTCCATTTGGGATGTATTTAGGCTACCCATGCTTTCTAGGCCTCTGGATATCTCACTGATTCTTTGTTTCATCAAAGAGTTGAGAACCAGAAGTATTTTGATCTTGAATCATGTTTCTCCCATCTATTGGCTCTTGTGCTAGGCTTGTTGATTATTGAATCTGTGACGTCTTTCTTGACAAAATCTCGGAAGCATTATCATCCTGAGTTTTATCTTGGTGCACGCCCAATCATCAGCACAGGTTCATTGGACTTAAGATTTTTATGGTTGTTGTACCCCAATTTTTTCCCTTAAGATCTCTTCATCATACCATATTGATTCAATCACAACAAGATCACATTAGGAATTTTGGTTCTCCTCCCTATCTTTAGCTTTTCTCTTTGAGGAATCACCAATCATCTTGACTTGTTTTTCTTTTGTGATCATGCATGTTTTGTTTTTATTTCCTTTTAATTAATAAAATGAAATGTTGGTTTGTCTTACTTATTAATGATGTAGGTAAAGGCAATGTGGCTTAGCAAGTTGATCCATGTGTTCATGAGTTTATTCCCATGCCTTAGTCAATAAAGTTTGAGAAATTCAAACCTCACAATTGAAGTTGTTTTGTAAGAAATGGCATGGAAAGGTTAATTTTGGTTCACCACATTTGAAAGTTATCAAGATTGATTCAAAAGTACAAGGGGTTGATTGAAGTAGTTGTCATGGTTGGACAAGGTCTTGTTCCCATTAGACACAAGTGCATATTTCTCTAAATTCTCAAGATATGGAAGTGGTTTTGGTTTCTATTAGTTCTCATTATCATCCTCAATAACTTCTATTTACAAAGAAAAAGTGTTGGTACAAGAAGGTTGTTCAAAATTGTCAAATTTCCTCAAAGCATTTTCTTGATCTTAGATCTAGGGTTTTGAATTTCAAAGAAGTATATCTTGCTCATATTTTGGTATTTTTGAGTGATTCCAAAAACATCCTTCTCTTCAAAGAGTTATTAACAAATTACTTAAAAAGTTTCAAGGATTTTTCATGTGGAAGAAACTTGATGATGAAGAAAGATGACAAGTCCTCCAGATGAACCCCCAATTTCCCATGTGTGACTTCAAATGATCATAACTTGGTCAATTTTTATCACTTTGAGCCTACTCTTTTTCCATAATGATCTTTAAGATGTGAAATTTATTCCTTCTTTTATGTGCAAAGTGATAAAATGGATAGAAGATGCCCTAAAGATACAAAATATTATAGGTTATTTCATGTTTTTTACCAACTTCAACAAATCATAACTCTCTCAATTTTTGGATATTTTGAATGGTTCAAGTTTCAAAATGTAATTCAAGAGGTCTACTTCATGCCATATATTTTGGTCAAGAGGAAATTCCAAGTGGAAGGACATGTTTGGATGCAAAACATTATAGGTCACCTTTGAAGAAAAACTTGAAATATTTCTAACTATGAAAAGTCAACTTCTTTTTCCCAACTTTGACTCCTTGCAACTTTCATCTCAAAGAACCATTTGATTCCATTCTTTTCCCATTTAAAAGCTTGTAATGTCATCTTTCTAAAGCTTCAAGAATCATGCCCTAAGACCCCTTGAGCTGAGAATGCCATGGATTTGAAATTGGTAACATGAAACTGAAGTTTCATCACAAGTCAGAATTTGAAATCCTTGATTTAGCTTCTAAACACTTTCTTTTCTGCGTGTTTTTGTTTCTAAACATGTTTAGTGAACTTCCAGAAGCGATTAGCATAGCAAAATGCACGTTTTGGATGAGGTTTGATCAAAATAGAAGTCACACTTTTCTTATTTTCAACTTCACACAATTTCCCTCCAAACTTCACCATTTCACACGCTTGAACATTCCATTTGATTCCCTATAAATAGAGGGTCATCCCTCATTCATTTCCTCAAGCTTGAACAACCAAAATCACCCTGCCAAACTCATTCCATAACTCACTTTTTTGCAACTTCAAAATCAGTGTTCAAGCCTTTTTCAATCCATTTTTTCTATCAATTCACCTTCCTTGATATTCCCTGAAGCTATATTGATCCATAGAAGTCTAGTTTCAAAGCTCTGCAACTTAACTTCAATAGGTAGATTTCTCCATCAATTCTCTCAAACTTTGATATCATTGTGAAGCTCTCATTGCCTTGGTTCTAGTTGCAACACTTGCTTTTATCTGGAAACACGTTTTGACCATGAAATCTCAAATTCCCTTTCAAAACTTTCTTTCCAAATTGCTTGAGCTACAGTTTATATAAATTTATCCCGAAGGTGTGGTTATCTTCGTCTTGAAGAGACGAAGCGAATGACATAGGTCTGAGCTTCTGATTTTACAGTTTGAGAGACCTTCAATTTCACGTTGGCTGGAGGTTGAATATGACCAATGTGCCATCTTCCAACCAATGGTGGCGTACCATTTGTTTTTTTGAATTTCTGATTTAATTAGTGATCCAATGTTTTATTCACTAAAGTCCATGACATGCACAGCGCGCCAGGTCCACTTGATCTGTTTACTAACGCATTTTGACAATGATCAGATGGCCCATATTTCTTTGGTTTGATATTTTATTTTCTGATTTTTATTTTAATTGTTTTAAACTTCAAAAAATCGTAGAAAATTCATTTTAAGTCCAAAAAATTTGAAAAAATTATGAAAAATATTTTTGATTTTTGATTTTTCTCTTTCTAATTTTTATTTTTTCACAATTTTATTTTGTGTTTTGATATTTTTTATAAATTTTCACTTTATTTGAATTGTTTTAAATGTTTAAAAATACTTTTATGCATTTTTAAATTCTGAAGAAAAAAAATTGGAATGATCCAATGATATTGTGACAAATATTGGTGACCTCATTAATTTTTTATTTCTGACTTTATTATTTTTTATCATTTTTGGTTTATTTTACTCATTTCTTTTAATTTTAAAAAAAGTTTCTGACTTCAAAAAATTACCAACAATTTTATAAAAATTTTTGAGTTTATTTATGATATTTCTATGGTCTTACTTAATATTTCTTGATTAATTTGAACATAGTTGATATTTTTTCCTCTTATTTTTATTTTAAAACATTTTAAAAACCCTTTTCAATATATATATTAAATGAAATATTATTTTGTGATTATTTTCTGGCTGATCTTGAGTTAAATTTTTGATCATGAACTTTGTTAACATCATTGGATCCATGGTGTTGAGTCTAACTCCATAAAAATAGATGAATGATTTTAATAATAGTTTGATTAAATTTTAATTCAAATGTGGTTTGTATATTCTTTTCCACCCCTCTTCATCTAATCCCTTTCTTATTGCACTAAGTGTTATTGGAGCATGATCTCTATATCATGTCTCAAAATAAATGGTGCGTATATTGCTATTGAATGGCCTCAAAATAGGTGCGGCTTCAATATAAGTCCACTTACGATTGCTTAACATAACGCTAAATTTTGTCCCGATTCGAATAAATGATCATTCGTGGCCCAAACCTATGTTTGCAAGCCCAATTATGTTAATTTGATCTCTTTGATCCAATAATCTTGAGATTCATTATGTGGAGGCTTTGGTTATACCAATCCTCTAATGGATCTACATCACTTTTGGTCAACGCAGGTCACTTAAACATCGTTGATCATTAAATGGTACTTTTGAGGATTCCAAAATGGATAACATACTTGATAAAAAGAAAATGCAACTTGTTGTATGGAGGCTTTGGTACTACCAATCCTCTAATGAGTTCCAAATGCAAGTTTCAAGATAATCATCCAACTAACCACTAATTTATAATAATTGACTTTATCTTGTGTTTTTATCTTATGCTCTTTTATTTTATGCACCATTTACGTTAGAATTTACATTTCATGCTATTTTCATCTTTGCTCACTTGAGTATTTACTTTCTTGTCATTTTTATTTTTCTCACTTGAGATTTTGTTTTTGAAGATACCTAATAATCAACTTGAACCATAAAAAACTTTAATGATACTTGGACTATTTGGTTACTATCCTTAGCATTATGGAGTATTGGACTTCTTGGACTTAGGATTAGAAATCTTGACCTATGTTGGAGACATTGTGACCTTAATTGATATTTTGTCTAGAGTTCTTGAGGTTTACCCCAAGACATTGGATTGTTTATTTGTTTTGTGTTTAGGTTATTGTGATTACATTCTTTATTTGTAATATGGAATTCATCAGTATACAGCCGTTACTCTGTCCAATTTTTGTGAAGACTTAATACATTTGAAGTTTGGTTCTCTCAAGAGGTCTAGTATATTTGCTTGCTTGGTTTCAATCCAAAGAATGAGAATTATATCTTGACTCATAATGTCAAGTATTAGATTCTTGTTGGTTAGATGGTTCTTATCCCTAGCTTTTATCTTATGCTTTAGGATAGTCTCTTCTTCTCTTCCCATCTTCTTTAATTTCAAAAATATTCTTCCTCCTTTTGAAAACTCTTCTTCTTTTTTAAACTTGAACTATTTTCATAATAAACTTGGATTTAGGTCCATGCATTTTCAAAACATTTTCATAAATAAACTTCAATCAACTTAATAATACCTTGACTTTTTTTTGTGAGAAGACTAAAAGTCAATCAATCTCATTTCAGACCATTTTGCCACCTTGGCTTTATACTTTAAAAACTTTTTTCAAAAGATTATACTCTTGTCAATCCTTGTAGTGATGCAAACAACTATACTTCTACAATATGTAGTAAAGAGAGATATTTTCCACTTGGGTGTTGAATAAGGTATTGTTGATTTTAAAATCCCAGCCATATCCTCCATTTTGAGATGATGCAAATTCTACTTTCTCATGATTGTGGGTAGTAAGTATGTTTTCCACACGGATAATGATGATGATGTCTTATCTCATAAAATTAACCAACACACTTTTGTTTTAAAATTTTTTAAATAGGAACTATGTGTACCCTAATCCCCTATTGCATGAAAGGTGGTACGTAGGTGTTTACAGTGATTTCTAGTAAACAACCGCTAGTCTTCCAATTTATTGATTATTATTGGTTACTTGCAGGATCGACTAGATTGATCCTAGAACACATGTGTCATAACTCATTTCTATGTTCATACTCATTATCTTGATAAACTTATATTGTATGTTAAGTTCGAATGTGAGATTCTTAAGAAAGATCTCTAAAGTTGTCTATAGGAATAAACTAACTAGGTGTACAAAGGAAAGGCTTCGAATTGAACCTAGGATTTAATGCTTGAATGTAAAGGTAAGGATTTTCTGAGAAAATAACAGTTTCTGGAAATATGAAATGTTTGAACAAAAGGATAAAGTAAAGGTGAAGTTTCTAACGAAATAACTGTGTTTAAAGGCAAGTAAAACAAGGAAATGCAAGGAAATCGAAGGATTTAAGGGCAAAAATACTGTAATAGCGAACTAAATATAAAAAGACTTGTATTGAAATTGTAAAGAATGATGATGTTCAATACGTACATTGTGTCTTCTGACTCATTTCCCTTAATTCACGGTAATTTGAGTGTTTTGAGATCTTTTAGTACATGAAAAATAAACATCCCAAATCTAACATAAGAACACCTATTTATAGTGTCTTGACCCTAACAGTCCTACTCTAAAATCACGCCACGTTCGAAGCATGCAGGCTTCCTATGTTCACTGACTTCCACGCGTCTTCTAAGAATGGCGCTCCTATTTGAAATTCGAAATCTGCACCAATCGAAGCATCTTACTAATTTTCTTTGTTTTCGAAATAACCCAATTACCTGGACCGTTTCCAATTATGGAACCCTTACATAAAGGAGATCTTTATATTTTGAACACAAAAAAATCCAAATCCAAATCCATCATCTATCACTGGAAATCGAATAATCCTTCAGCACAATGACTCCATATTTCCCACCAATATCCAACATTGATATCAATCTCCTTAGGTACTTATTCGAAATACTATTTTGATAGTGGTTTCTTCTTTATTCGAAATAGACAGCTAACAGTAGGCACTAAAGGTTCACAACCGCGGCAGGTGCAAACATCATAAAAAATATATTTCTTTCCTCACCCCCATAATCTATTTTACATACAACATTTTATAGCCAAAATATACAGATTTTACAAAGAGGTTCCTTCGGAGTACCATAGATGTTTAGGGTGCTAATACCTTCCCTTTGCATAACCAACCCCCTTACCTAGAATCTTTCCCCCCTCTTTTTGGGTTATTCGTTCTTTTCCCATTCCTTTTTGGATGCTAGTCAATCCAATGGCTTAGTCTTGAACATTTCTACTGCTACAGAAAAAAATGGCGACTTCACTGGGGAAAGATTGACCTTTTGCTGGTCCATCCCTAAGTGGGTTAAACCTATCTTTGTTTATATCTATATATGTGCTATTGTTGTTTATATATTATTTGTTGTATATATGTTTTTCTGGATTTTCCTGGTTTTCAGGGTGCTTGGTGATTACTTATAAGTCCTATACCCGGACTTGGGAAAACTTTAAGATAGGACGGACGGTATAGTCATGTTAACTTTGAGGGAGTAATCCCAAAAAAGGAGGCATGAGATCCCCCACTCAGTGGAGGCCCCTTTGACTGTAGTGTCGTTTACTTAGTAATCGGGAAGACGTGCTGCTTCCAACCTGGGAGCCTGCTGAAGTTGAGGACCGTAGAATACCTAACCCATCTTGGCCTTTTAGGATGTAGATATTGTCGACAATTGTGGTAGTTTCCCCAATGTACCTCTTCATGGTACAAAGGGAGGAATTAACTACAACCCTGTTCTTGCACGACGACAGCTTGGTTATCCGATGAGGGATAAACCAAATAGTATTCATTTGAGTAGTTTATTTCTGAAGGAGGGAAAAGACCATAAGGAAGATAGGGAGTAGATTACAAAGGTCTGGCGTCACATTCACAGGAAGAGTAGGAAAGACTTGGGACCTATGGAGGATGTTTCTTTGGAGCCTTATCTTTAGTGGGTTCAAAAGAGAGCTATTCATTTGAAGATGTCGTATTCTAGGGAAGCACCTATGTCTGATTTGTTTGTGAAGACCAATCATCCCCTATTGGATGATATGGAAGAGCTACAACTTGCTTTGGTCAGGATGCAGCAGGAAAAGGATGCTTGGAAGAATAAGTGCCAAACTTTAGAGATTTCCTATAGAGAAGACTTGAAGGAGTAAGACGACTTGATTGTGATTCTTAAGAGTCAGGCTGTAGAGATGATGGAGAGGCAAGGGGATTTATTTTCTCCTAAGCCTCAGTCAGATGCTAGTTTCTCACTTCCTGATTCAGTTGATTGGAAGGAGGTTGCCACCAGATATGCGGAAGAAAACCAGAGGTTGAAGGCTCAGATTGTCAGGCTTACAGGGAAGCACCAGCGTATAGAGTGATCTCCACCAACTTTACTTCTTGGGGTTTTAGACTTTATTTTCATCTTGTACTTGGGATTATTGAAACTTGTAATCCATTTTGAAGTTATTATAATAAAAAATTTCAGTATTTCAAATGTGTTACTACGTTGATATTTGCAATGTGTCTATAAATCTTTAAGTCCCTTGAAATATTAATAATAATAAATCATGTGCATTGCACATCATGCATCATATTATACATATTTCTTGCATTTGTTATGCATATTCATGTATCTTATCAATCTTCTTTACCTCGTTCAATAAGTTATCTCACCACTACAATACTCGAGCTAATTTGAGAAGGAAGATGGACAACTTAGAACAAGAGAATCGCGAGCTGCATGAGGAAGTTTCTGCTCTGAAGGCCGGCATGGCCAATCTTACTGCTCTGATGGAATCTCTGGTGGCTGCTCAGAATCAGCCACCAAGTGTTCAACCTCAACAAACAAGGGTTACTACTGAAGCTCCGACTGTTCCTGTGTCTGCTATTCCAACTTTTGTTCAGAATTGCATGTCTCAAGGTTATCCATGGGGAATCCAATAGAACTTTGAGCCTGAAGTTTTCAATCTTGGTCCTCAAGATGCTCCAGTTGTTCAGACTACTGTTACTCCTGCACCTCCTGTGGTGCATGCTATTCTTGATGCGCCTCCTTCTGTGAATATGGCTCCATTTGCTAATGATGATATGTGTCGTCCTTTTCCTCCACCAAGTGAAACCTTGGGTCTCAATGATAGAATGGATGATTTTCAAGATCAGTTTGACAAGATGCAGAGGGAGATGAAGGCCCTCAGGGGAAAGGAATTTTTCGGGCATAATGTGAATGATTTATGCTTGGTCCCGAATGTCAAGATACCTGCGAAGTTTAAAGTCCCGTAATTCGAGAAGTACAAGGGAAACACTTGTCCTTGTGCTCATCTTGTGATGTATGTAATAAGAATGTCTACCCACACTGACTATCAACGTCTATTGATTCACTTTTTTCAGGATAGTTTGACTGGTGTTGCATTGAACTGGTATATGAGTTTGGACAACATCAATATCCATACTTTCAATGACTTGGGAGAAGCATTTATCAAACAATACAAATACAACATGGACATGGCGCTTGTTCGTGACCAACTCAGAGCCATGGTCCAGAAAGATAGGGAATCATTCAAAGAATATGCATAGAGATGGCGTGAGGTAGCCACCTAAGTGATTCCTCCCATGGAAGAGAAGGAGATGACTAATATCTTCTTGAAGACTCTGGGTGCTTTCTACTGAAATGGTAGGCATGGCTATCCATTTAGAAGAGGTTGTAAGAGAGGGTCGTTTGACGAAAAGTGAAAGTTCCGGAAGTACGAAGAAGCCATCATATGGGTTTGCCAAAAATAAGGAAGGAGATACAAATGTTGTTATGCAAGAAAGGAGGGTTAATCCTTCTAGAAGAAATTATCAGCATCATCAACAAGTCGCCTCAGTAACTCCAGTTGTTGGTGTAGCTCTAACCACTGTTGCTTATCAGAGACCATCCCATCAGGGGAATCAAGAGTATAATAAGATAAGGGAGACTTATGACCCTATCCATATGAGCTATACAGAATTACTCCCAGCGTTAATTAAGAAGAAGTTGGTTCAGACCATACCACCTCCCGCTATACCATCACTATTGCCTTGGTATTACAAGGCAGACCAAACATGTGCTTTTCATCAGGGAGCACCATGGCACAATGTTGAGAACTGCTATCCTTTGAAAGCTTAAGTACAAAAATTGGTGAAGTCTGGTATCTTACCTTTCAAGGATGTTGGCCCTAATGTGAAAGATAATCCTCTGCCAAAGCATGGAGGAGAAAATGTTGTGAACATGGTGGTCGGTTGTCCAGGCGACTATCGAATTTTTGATATTAAATTGGTTAAAGGAGATTTGGTAAAAATGCATGCAGACCTCTGTGAATTTAGCTATTATACGCATGACCATGATGGTTATGCTATTTGCAGTACGGATATACAGGGTTGTGACAAGATAAAGGTTGATTTGTAGGAGATGATGGATGAAGGCCTCATCAATATAATCCAGCCTAGGGCAGAGTATGAAGAGGAAGTGAATATGGTTTCTGGATGTCCTGGAGAGTTCAGAATCTTTAATGTGGAATATATGAATGAAGATCTTGTAAAATTGCATGCTACTTCTCCCATATGGCTGGTCAGGTAGAACATCAATATGGATCTTGCCGAATTTGCTGTCAGGACTCCCAGGGATGTTCCATTATAAGGAAAGGTATTCAGTTGTTGTTGCATAATGAAACTATCAAGGTTACAGGCCAAAAGGATGATTACCATGAAGTTGATGTGATTGAGATTTGTTTGGATGAAGAAGAGTCGTATGATGAGTATGCCTCTATGGATGAGTTCTTCTCCTCAGATAAAGATATGTTTTCCAGAGATGGCTCTGTAATGACTAAATGTGTTGAAGAGGGAGTAAATGTTATTGTGCCTTGTTTTGGTGCACCTACCCATTTTGAAGTTGAATATCATGGCAAGCCAGCTATTACTCCATTGGTGATAAGTTTCCCGGGTCCTGTCCCCTACAAGTCAGATAAGGTTGGGCCCTACAAATATAATGCTACAATATTAGAGGATGGTGTGGAAGTTCCCATCCAGCCAATGCCTAATGTTAGAAATATTGCTGAGACTAGCAGAGTGACCCGCAGTGGTCATGTATTTTCACCCGTTGTTCATGGAGATGTTAGTACTGGAAAGAAAGTTGTGAAAAATGTTGAACCCAAGAAGGCTACGGGTGAATCTAGTGGAGCTACGCTAGAAAAGGAAGTGGATAATTTTTTGAAGATAATCAAGATGAGCGACTATAGAATTGTAGATCAACTACTGCAGACTCATTCAAAAATATTTATCTTGGCTTTATTGATGAACTCCTCTGCTCACAGAGAATCTTTGATGAGGGTATTGGACCAAGATTTCGTGGAAAGTGATATGCTTGTAGACCAATTCAGCAGTGTGGTAGGGAACATTACATCATGTAATAACCTAATTTTTTGCAATAATGAATTGCCCGATGAAGGAATGAATCACAATCTGGCCCTCCACATATCTATGAATTTCAAGAATGATCCATTATATAATGTGTTGATTGATAATGGATCCGCATTGAATGTTATACCGAGGAGCACACTTATGAAGTTGAAATATCAAGGAATGCCCATGTGCCCAAGTGGTATTATCGTGAAAGCATTTGATGGATCAAGGAAATCTGTTATTGGTGAAGTGGACTTGCCTATTCATATAGGCCCACATTTGTTTCAGATTACATTCCCAGTCATGGATATTGTACCCACTTATAGCTGCTTGTTGAGACGGCCAAGGATACATGAGGTAGGGGATGTCACTTCGACTTTACACCAGAAGTTGAAGTTTGTGCGTGAAGGAAAAGTGGTAATTATAAATGGAGAACATGCATTATTGATATCTCATTTGTCTTCTTTCAGCATTGTGGAGGAGAATGAAGTTACTGTTGAAACCAAATTCCAAGCTTTATCCATTGATAATATAAGAGGAAATGAGAATTGTGATACGGTGGGAGAACTGACTATGGTTTTATGTTTGTTTTTGCAAATGTTTCGGTTGAGCAAGAGTCGCCACCGACTTTTTATTTTATCCTAAGGAAAGGTTTAAAAAGCACAACAAAAACCTTTGAGATGTTTTCTTGGGTTCGGGAGTAGATTATAGAAAGGGATGGTATTAGCACCCTTTCTATCCATGGTTATCCATGGGCTCTTAGTTACTTGCTTAGATCACTTACCTTTTGTTTCCAATTGTTTGAAATGGTGCTTGTGTGTGTGTGGGTTTGAAAAATGTTTTGAAAAGAAGTCAATGTGGTGGCAACCTTTGTAATGATCCATGTGGGGATGTATACAAAGATGTATGTCTTTTGAAAAGGTTTTAATTTGTTTTTTGAAGGTTGTTTTGAAAGTGTTGTGAGGTGTGGTTTTATAAAATAGGCAAGTGTTTTGTTGTTGCAAGTTTTGATTCAAGTAACTAAGAGGTTATCTACTCCTAAATTTCTCAAAGTTTATTGCTATGTTTTAACCCTTTTAATAAGTTTGTTCCACCATTGTATTTGGTGGACAATCTCATGTTAGGATGTGAAAGGGACGGGCGCGGGTCATCGTTTTAGACCATAATTGCAATGGTGTCAAGTATCTTTGGGCAATTTTTCTTAAGGGACTTGATCATTTGTTTAGGCAACATTTTGAAAGCGTCATCGAGGGATTATGATCATTTGATTTGTGTTTGTTTTGCCCAAAGAGACCTAACATGCAATATGGCCCAATTTTGAAAGGCAACAAGTGGAATACCCTAGGGGGTGCAAGTGTGATTTGTGTGTCCATTTTCATGCTTGTTTATCTTGAAATTAGGTCAAAACTATTTTCGTTGTTTTTTCGCATACAAACCCTAATTCTAACATGGTATAATTAGAAAGCAATAAAGTGCGAAAATAAATTTACTAAGCTATTACAAAACCATATATGGGAAGGGGGGTACAAATGTTTAAATGGGGATTTTTAACAAGGAATTTAAACCTAAACTATTACATCAATTTGGAATTATTTACAAGTGATTAATTGCATAAATTAAATGGAAAATAAAATAAAGGTGCAAAATGCAAAAAAAGGTTTTTATATGTATGAGAAAAAAGTATTATTTATGTCAAATAAATAAAAATAAAAAAGGTATTATTTTTGGAGTTTTTATATTTTAAGGGTAAACCCTAATTCTATTTAAATAAAATGCATTATTTATTTATTATGTACAAGTATTTATTTATTGTATAAAAATAAAATAAAATGAAGTATATTTGTCAAAAGATATTTTTATATTTAAATATTAATAAAAATAAAAAGTGTATGTATTTTTGCATTTTTATCCTAAATACATTAATAAATATATATATATATATGTATTATTTACTAAATAGGTATTATATATACAAATTAATAATATTTAATACTTAATAAAAAAAGTATTTTTTTCTATAAAATATTTTTCAGAAAGTAAAACAAAATAAAAATGAAAATGAAATGTGTTTATATTATTTTTTTGTATTTTAAGTAAAATGTATCTATCTCTTTATTTATGTACAAATACTAATTTAAGTAAATAAATTCCTAATAAAATAGAAAAATGGTACAAAAAGTTATTATTATTTTTTTTATATTATGATGAAAAATAAATAAGTCAAACAAAAAAAGAAAAAGTCAAAAAAACATTAAAATGAATGAAATGGGCTTAGGGGGTGTAAAACCAAAAACATGGTGCAAATAAGAAATATGGAACAAGCCCAGCCCAATAGACCCTTCTTCAACCTCCAGCCAGAAAACGTTCAAAAAACGCGCGCTTTGCTTACTGATTCAAACATCCTGATTCCTGGCTTTTTAATGAAAACTCTCAACATAAAAAATGTTCAGCATCAAGAGACGAATTCAGGGATATAAAGAACTTGTCTTAACTCTCTAAGATGAGGGAGAATTTCCTCTCCCCCAATTTCTGACCTAGCTTTTTATCAACGTTCAGGCTCAAAATTCTTGCAGCACACATAATATAAATGAAATCTAATTATATGGGCATGTTCAGGGCTATGATTGTGACATGTTTCCTTCACAAACCTAAAGCTAACAATGCCTAATAAGAGAGATACGAGTTCATGAACTTACCTGTTCAGTTGAAGTTCTATCTGGCAATGGAGAAGCTTTCAGTGCAAGGTGATGATTGGTATAGCTTCCTTGAGGTCCAGAGATGCTATTCCAAGCTTTACTTTGTCTTGAAAGCTTTTGAATCGTGTTAGAGTACTTCACCTGCAAATCAGAAAAGTGAAAATGGTAGAACTAGTTAGAGGAGTTACAGGTCGTGTTTTAGGTTTTGGTTAGCTTGCATAGATGATAGGGAAGGTGTGTGAACTGGTTTGGGCAAGAAAGCTTGAGAGGAAAGAGAGATGGCACTCAAACTGCAGGCCCTGCCCTGTTTTTGCAGTTTGAAGGTGATTCTGGGAATGGGAGTGTGTGAGGGATGTTAGGGTCGTGCTTCAGCTTAGGATCAATGTTTGGAATGTGTTTGATATCTTTCTCTAAGGCGTGGTTCACTGATATGGAAGTTGGTCACTATTATGCAATGTTTCTTATTTTTTAAGTCAAAATGCCAAGTCCTTGTTACAAGCTTATGCAGGCCCCCTAATCATGCTGCAAAGCCTTGTCTTGATCAGTGCAATGTATCTCATAACTTGTGCCTCAGAGATTTCTTTGTAATTCAAAGATATGTGAACTTGACATAAAGCAATCTTTTCAAAAATGGCTAAAGTGCTTTTTCCATTTTAAGGTTAATCTCTTGTGTAATGGTTTAATGAACAAGATAATGCTAAGACACAAGGGTTTTGCATTAAAATATTGAGTGTCAAAGGGTTTTAGGACCTGTAATGTAGCTTAAGCATGCTGAATTCAAAATGGCACCAAAGTATGAACATGTCTTGGCCAAGAACAAAAGTGACTTTTTCCCATTTTGCAAAATTCGATTCTCTCAAGTTATGAGGTTGTTTGATGAGTTCTTGGACATTTTGGAAAGCTTGGAATGTGCACTACAATCCATCTTTGAAATGAAAATTGAAATTCCAAGTGGAAGTGTATGGAAAATGGCCTTGAAGTTAGGTAGAAAACCTTGTCAAAATAGGTTAAAATTTCACTAAAGTAAGAATGGTTTAGTACCCTTATTCCAAAAATTGTAACTTGAGATACAAGCCTCATTTTGGAAAACTTTGTGAATCAAAGTTGTAGATTATGCACCAAGCTACAACTTTCATGTTTTGACTTTTGCTTGAATCCAATTGAATCTTGGTGAGAAAGTGGGGCAAAGTTGGGAAAAAATTAGGGTTTTCCATAACTTAGAAAAATTCTAAGTTATGAAAAATTTCCATTTCAAACCCTAATTTGCATTTTTTGATTTCTTGGTGAACAAGTTTCATGATTTGGCATGTTTTGATGAAAAATGAATCTTGACCCTTGATTTTGACCAAAAAGTCAAAGTTTGACTTTTCAGTATACAGTCAAAATTGATCAATTGACTGGGAAATTCAACTGTCAATCTTGTGTACTTGGGATCTTTTGAACTTGTTGAGCATGTCAAGATAATTCCATGGGGCCCTTGAGTCCATATGTGAGCTTGGTTTGCCATTGGCTAGGTCAAACAGTCAAAAATTGCCTTGGTGCAGTCAAAACCCTAAAAATGACCATTTTGCCCTTTTGATGATCTGATCAAATTTCTTGAGGAATTGTGATCCAAACTTGATCAAATGGTCCATGTGAGTTCATAATGTTGATGTGGGTCAATTTTCATGAGATTTGACTGTCAATTGGCCACAGTTGACTTTTTCCCCAATACAGTTGATTTCTAGGTCAACTGTCCAATTGACTGGGCAAAATTTGGAATCAAAACTTGAAACTTGGTATGGATAAACTTGGGAGTCCAACATGAAGCATGAAAGTCATCTTAGGCATTTTAGGTCAAAATATCCTTGTGCAATCACAAACCCTAATTTGGGTCAACAGTGCAAGGAGAAGTCTTGAGCAGAGGAAACCCTAACTGGATCTTGATCTCCAAGGGTTTTGTGATGAGAAAATATTGAGGAAATGGGAGGGAAAATTTTGGGGTACAACAGTTGCCCCTGTTCAATCTTCTTGAACCTGAAGAGTTAGATTGGCAAGTTTTGCCTTTTGTGACTCGAGGGTAAAAGGAGATTGGACACTAGAGTGCCCAGAAATTTGCACTCGCATGTCGGAGTATCAGCAGTGTGATGTCGGGAATGGGATTATAGATGCCATTTGGAGAGATAGTGGATAGGGAGATGGGCTTATAGATGCCATCTGGGGATGTGACAGAACCTTGTTGGGAATGGGCTTATAGATGCCATTTGGAGGTGTTGATCGCATAAGAGATTCCTTAGCGAGAACTTGTGTATTTGAGAAAGACAGATGTTTTCCTGGCTTGTTACAGGTGTTTGATCTTCAATCTCCTTATGCAGATATGCCCTGGCTAGATACAGGTATCAAATCTACAATCGGTTGTTCACAGATGTGCCCTGGCTGGATACAGGAGTCGAATCCGGAAATAGTCGTCAATAGATATGCCCTGGCTGGATACAGGAATCGAATCTTCGAACTCTTCAGACGTGCCCTGGCTAGATACAGGAATCCAGTCTGGAAATGTGGTCAACAGATATGCCCTGGCTAGATACAGGAGTCGAATCTGGAATTGTGACAGTTGATAGATATGCCCTGGCTGGATACAGGAATCGAATCTTCAAACTCTTCAGACGTGCCCTGGCTAGATACAAGAATCGAGTCTGGAAATGTGGTCAACAGATATGCCCTGGCTAGATACAGGAGTCGAATCTGGAATTATGACAGTTGATAGATATGCCCTGGCTGGATACAGGAATCGAATCTTCGAACTCTTCAGACGTGCCCTGGCTAGATACAGGAATCGAGTCTGGAAATATGGTCAACAGATATGCCCTGGCTAGATACAGGAGTCGAATCTGGAATTGTGATAGTTGAAGGTAGTTGTCTTTGGGATTGTCTTTTTCCCTGAAAAGGCAAAAATATAAGTTGTATGCAATGTCATGATGTATGATATGCATGATGTCATGATGTTCAACATGAGATAGTGTTGTATGCACTTTATCATGAATGTAAGCGAGATGTATGAAAATGTGAAATGTTTATGAATGTAATCTCGTCTTAGGAAAATAAATCCTTGACGACCGGTCGGGGAATTGCTCTGTGGCAGAGATACTTTGCTGAATTTTTGATGAGAGGCCTGCTGAGGACTTCAATGATGGATTCCGCTGGGGATAATGATGATAAACTCCGCTTGGGAACACCGAAGATAAACTCCGCTTGGGAAAAAGGAAGAACTTTGCCGAGGGCGATCTTCCGTGGCAGATAGCTGAGGATAACCCAGTTATAAGCCCTTGTGAGGAATAACTTTGGATAAAGCTCGGGAGAGACGTCCGTATTCTACAGGGAACAAGCTTCCAGAATCTACTGGGGATAAGCCTTAAGACCGGCTGGGGATAAGAATTCTGCTTTCCCGGGGAAACTTTTGGAATTGTTCTGAGGTACTGATATTCTGCCGGGGAATGTTGTGTCTTTTCAGAATCGACGGGGGACCAACTCTGCTTCGGGGAAAGTAATGCTGAATCTTGTCTTACTCTGTGGGGAGTTGAGATGATTTGGTCACATTCTTCAGTCGAATCTACCTTGGTACCTTGGCGGACAAAGCAACCAGACTGCATCAGACAACTTCACATTGCCCCTGTTTCTGATGTCACCTGTAATTAATATTTTGTTTCATATGCAAATATTTATGAATCAACAATTTAATGTCAAATGCATATATCAAAAATGAACATTGGACGTTCTTCGCAAGACAAAACAGAAAAAAAGGAAAAATAATGGCAATTTGTATGGACAAGTGAATTTGTATTGATTTGAATTTTGCCTGTGAATAGGCGTTTTTGTACAAGAGGCTGACATTCTAGTAAGAGAATGTCGCCGAATACCATAGAATTTACAATTTTGAAAAGGAAACAAAACAACTATGTGAACAATCCCACTGGGTTCCAACTCTGCTATCGCCTTTATGTCTTCAAGCCTCTCATCACTTTGTTGCTTGATTGAAGATGAAGCTGATTGATCAATGCCGAGATCTGAGCCAGACGGTTGATGACGAATTCCGGATGCGAAGTGATCCAATGAGACATAGTGTTACGCTTTATCCCTAACTTTTGCCTGGACCGCCCTTTCGGGTTTTCAGTCCACCGGGATACCCATTTTTGCCCAAGCCGCCTTTTCAGGTTTTCGACTTGCCGGGTGTACAATTTTTTTCATTTCATCCCTTATTTTTGCCCGAACCCTTTTGGTTCGCCGGGAAGCCCTTATTTTTGCCTAGGTATGTCAACCTAGCGGGTCTTTTATTCATGCGTAGTATCTTTTCACTATGTCTGCATTGGCGGGGTGAGGAAGGTCGTCACCATCCATGGTGGTTAGGATCATGGCTCCTCCTGAGAACACATGTTTAACCACAAACGGCCCTTCGTAAGTAGGGGTCCATTTGCCCCGGGGATCACTTTGAGGAAGAATGATGCGTTTGATTACCAGGTCCCCAACTTGATACTCTTGTGGTCTGACTTTCTTGTTAAATGCCCTGATCATCCGTTTTTGATACGTTTGACCATGACAGATAGCAGTGAGCCTCTTTTTGTCAATCAGGTTTAATTGATCAAGTCGAGTCTGGATCCAGTCATCTTCATTCAAGTCTGCATCTTTCATTATCCGGAGAGAGGGTATATGGACTTCAATTGGCAAGACTGCCTCCATACCATAGACCAAGGAGAAAGGAGTTACCCCGGTTGACGTCCTTGCTGAGGTACGGTACCCATGAAGAGCGAACGGTAACATCTCGTGCCAATCTTTATAGGTCACTATCATTTTCTGCACAATTTTCTTGATATTCTTATTGGCTGCCTCTACAGCCCCATTCATCTTCGGCCGGTAGGGAGAAGAGTTGTGGTGCTGTATTTTGAATTGTTCGCAGAGTTCAGTGATCATTTTGTTATTGAGATTGGTACCATTGTCCGTAATGATTCTTTCCGGGACGCCGTACCGACAGATCAGATTATGCCGGATGAAACGTGCCACGACGCTCTTGGTTACTGTGGCGTAGGAAGCTGCCTCAACCCACTTCGTGAAGTAATCGATTGCCACCAAGATGAAGCGATGTCCATTGGATGCCGTCGGTCGGATCTCCCCGATCATATCAATGCCCCACATTGCAAAAGGCCAGGGTGCCGTCAGGACGTTCAGAGGAACCGGAGGGATATGCACCTTGTCAGCATAGATCTGGCATTTGTGACAAGTTCGAGAGTGTTGATAACAATCGGCTTCCATTGTGGACCAGAAATATCCTGCCCGAAGGATTTTCTTTGCCATGGTGTGTCCACTGGAATGTGTTCAGAATGTACCTTCATGCAGTTCTATCATGATCTTCTCTGCTTCAGCCTTATCCACACAACGTAGTAGAGTTGAATCATGATTCCGTTTGTAGAGAATGTCGTTGCTGAGGAAGAATTTCACCGCAAACCTTCTCATGAACTTCTTGTCATTGACAGATGCACCTTCAGGGTATTCCTGAGCTTCCAAGTACCTCTTCACCTCATGATACCAGGGTTTTTCAGTCACCTTTTCGGCCTCAAGATCGCAGCAGTATGCCGGTTCGTCCAACTTCCAGATAATGATTCGGGGAGCCTCATTGTCCCATTTAACTTTGAACATTGAAGACATCGTAGCTAGTGCGTCCGCTAGCTGATTCTCCTCTCTTGGGAAGTGCTCAAAAGTTATCTCTTCAAAGTGGGGAAGCAAGGTTGACACATACTCCTTGTAAGGAATAAGATTTGGGTGTTTCGTATCCCACTCGCCTTTGATCTGATTGATCACGAGAGCGGAATCTCCGAAGACACTCAGAAATTTGATCCTTAAGTCGATTGCAGCTTGCAG
This sequence comes from Vicia faba, assembly GCA_948472305.1. NCBI lineage: Eukaryota > Viridiplantae > Streptophyta > Magnoliopsida > Fabales > Fabaceae > Vicia > Vicia faba. The sequence continues at coordinate 678,785,485 of OX451735.1, read as the reverse complement.
ACCCATGATACATGCCTCATATTCTGCCATGTTGTTGGTGCAGTTGAAACATAATCGGGCGGTGAGTGGAGTATGAGTTCCTTTGGGAGATATGATTACAGCGCTGACGCCGTTACCCAAAGCATTGGAGGCTCCGTCAAAATGCATAGACCATCGGGATCCTTCCTCAGGTCCTTCATCCGGTCCAGGTACTTCACAGTCAGTTACCACCATGATATCTTCGTCCGGAAAATCAAAGTTCAATGATTGGTAATCGTCCACAGGTTGGTGTGCCAAATGATCTGCCAGTACACTTCCTTTGATTGCTTTCTGAGTTGTATACTGGATATCATATTCTGTCAAGATCATTTGCCATCTCGCTATTCTTCCACACAGAGCAGGCTTTTCGAATATGTACTTGATGGGATCCATCTTTGAAATCAAAAGAGTAGTGTGAGTCAGCATATACTGTCTCAGCTGGCGAGCAGCCCATACCAGAGCGCATCAAGTTTTCTCAAGCAGTGAGTAATGAGACTCACAGTCGGTAAAATTTTTGCTCAGGTAATAAATAGCGTGCTCTTTTTGGCCAGACTCGTCATGCTGCCCCATCACACACCCCATTGAATTTGTCAAGTACTATCAAGTATAGTATCAGAGGTCTTCCTTCCACGGGTGGCATGAGAATGGGTGGCTCTTGGAGGTACTCCTTTATCTTTTCAAAAGCAGCCTGACATTCATCGTTCCAAAGTACTACTTGATCTTTCTTCGGTAATTTGAAGATTGGCTCACAAGTAGCAGTCAGATGTGAGATGAATCGGGCAATGTAATTCAGTCGTCCCAGGAAGCCTCTGACTTCTTTCTCTGTCTTTGGAGTTGGCATCTCTTGTATGGCTTTTACCTTGGCAGGGTCCACCTGAATACCTTTATCACTTACAATGAAACCTAGCAATTTTCCGGACCTCACCCCAAAGGTGCATTTGTTGGGATTCAACCTCAGCTTGTATAACTTTAGACGGTCAAACAGCTTCCTCAGATGATCAAGGTGCTCCTCCTCAGTTTGAGACCTTGCAATCATGTCATCAACGTATACCTCAATCTCATGATGGATCATATCATGAAATAAAGCAACCATGGCACGTTGATAGGTTGCCCCAGCATTTTTCAACCCGAACGACATGACCTTGTAGCAGAAGGTGCCCCACTGAGTTACAAAGGTAGTCTTTTCCATATCTTCCGGAGCCATCTTGATCTGATTGTACCCTGAAAAACCATCCATGAAGGAGAACACCTTGTGTTGAGCAGTATTGTCAACAAGAACGTCGATGTGAGGTAAGGGGAAGTCATCCTTGGGGCTTGCCCTGTTTGGATCCCTGTAGTCGACACACATTCTGACTTTACCGTCCTTCTTCGGTACTGGCACCACGTAGCAACCCATTGAGGATAAGAAGTTACTTCTAGAAACCCGACATCGAATTGCTTCATGACCTCGGCCTTGATCTTTTCGGACATCTCTGGGCGCATACGGCAGACCTTTTGCTTTACCGGAGGGCAGTCTTCCTTGGTTGGCAGGTGATGAACTACAATGTCGGCATCCAAACCAGGCATGTCTTCATAGGACCAAGCAAATATCTCCATGTAATCATGTAGCATCTGGATCAATCGTTGCTTCACACTGAGCTCTAGATTAGCCCCAATCTTGACCTCTTTCCTATCTGTCTCAGTACCCAGGTTAACTGTTTCCACCGGCTCTTCATGTGGTTGAATAGCCCTCTCTTCCTGGAGTAGCAGTCTTGCGAGTTCACCAGGCACTTCGCAATCATCCTCACCTTCGTCTTCAGCCAAGTTGATAGGATTCTCGAAGTCATAACTGGTGGTAGCAGAGCTGTTACCAGTGAGATCCAGAGTGGATTGAAACCTGTATGAGTGAGTGTATGTAAATATAGCTGTTTTGCAATATATAACACAGAAAGAAAAAGAGAACAAGATTTGAAATGCAACAAATGTCCAATGTTTTGATTGATGATATATGGAAATGTCATACAAAAAGCCCTCACAAATGGAGCTACGATGCCCCGGGTAGGACACCGAGCCAACAAAGTTTTAACATATTGTTTGTTACAAATTGGAAATCAAAAGAATTAATTACTGCGTGACAAATGTGATAGGTGTAAAATCCTTTGCCGTCCAGTTGCTTGGTCCGTTGCTGGTGGTTGGATAGATCCAACTGTCAAACTCTGCTTCCTCTACGTCCTCCTCGATAGCATTCACCCTTGGGTTGGAGATAAACACCGGAGCCTTTCTGATCTTTTCCTTGCGCACAGTCCTCTGAGCCTCTGCAGTAAAGCCCAGCCCAAACTTGTCATTCTTTTGAGTGAAGTCAGGAAGCTGACCCCAATTTGCACAATTGCCTTTCTCGATTACAGCCCGGGCATCTTTCAAGGACGCCATCTTCAACGGAAAGTCTTCTTCAACCACTGCTTCAGCCGATGCCAAAATTGGAGGTACCTCCTCAAAATTCTAAAAGGGGGTTTCAATAAACTCCCCGTCCATCTCGATATACCGGAATAAATTCAAGTGACTAACCATGTATTCCTCCTCACCCTGCACAGTAACAATCTTCCCTTTGACAGGGTACTTGAGCTTTTGGTGTAGAGTCGAGGTTACTGCCCCAGCCTTGTGAATCCAGGGTCGACCCAACAAGCAGGAGTAAGATGGACGAATATCCATTACATAGAACGTTGAGTCGAAGACTTGGGAACCCACACGAATAGGGATGTCTACTTCACCGTGCACCATCCTCTTAGAACCATCAAAGGCTCTAACAATGATGTTACTAGGTTTCAATTCCAGGCCCTCACAATCCAAGCGATCCAATGCTTTCTTGGGCAAAAGATTCAGGGAAGAGCCGGTATCCACTAGCACGTGTGCGAGAGTAGTGCCCCTGCATTCTATGGAAACATGCAGGGCATCATTGTGATTTTTCCCTTTGGCGGTGAGGTCAGCATCCGAGAACCCCAATCCATTGTCAGCTGTCAAATTGGCCACACAGTCAGTGAATTGATCCGCGGAGGTCTCTTGCGGCACATGGGCCGTTTTCAGAAATGAAATCAGAGCTTTTGCATGGGCCTCTGAGCATAGCAGCAATGATAGCATAGAGATTTCGGAGGGGGTATGCCCCAACTGTTCAACAACATTGAAGTCGCTCTTTTTGATGATTTTAAGAATCTCCTCCATTTCTTGTTGGGAGGCTTCCACAACAGTCTTTTTCGGTGCCTCCGTCCTGGCAGGCAAATCGGTAGCAACCTCTTTGCCCCGAGTATCGGAGGACTCGGCGGCAGTAGTAGACACAGGAACTTGAATTGGGACATGCACACTTGCGGGTGTGATGGTAAGAGGTTTTCGGATAACTGGTGGTGTAATGTCAGGCGAGAAGAGCCTGCCACTGCGGGTAATCTTGGCGGGACCAGTGATGTTACTGATACTGGTATTGGTGTTGAACTCCTGCTTCAACCCAAGCACATACACGTCGGCTCCATAATGCCATGGGACCGCTTTATCAGACTCATAGGGGAGTGGCCCCGGAACAGTAATAGTAATGGGTGCAACAGACATAATTTGGACTGGTTTGTTCATGGGAGCTTTGGCAGGATTGTAAATTGTGACAACAGATATTTCTTCAACGGAGACATACGGAACAGCCGTTTTCTTGAACATAATTTCTTTGCTATCCATCAGGCTTTGGATGCCTGATTTCAGCAGCGGACAACCGATAGGGATAACAGCACACAGGAGGCAACCCTTGCTACAACCCGGAAATAAACCGGCTAGTAGTAAGTTCCTCTTAACAGTCAAAAGGGGGGTAGCAACGTCATTCACCGAAACAACATACAACTCTTACTCAATGGCATTTACTCTATGCTGGGGCATAGGAGCAGTTACAACATTTGGCCTCTCAGGCGCTTCAAACTGAATTTCCTTCGCATCGATAAGATCTTGCACTTTATTTCTCAAGGCCCAGCAATCATCAGTAGTATGCCCGGGGCTATCGGAATGATAAGCACAACGGGCATTCGGGTTATACTTAGGAGATGCAGTATTCACGACCTTAGGAGCTTCTTTGATGGTCACCAAGTTGGTTGATAACAGTTGTGGTAAAATTTGAGATAAGGTCATACTCAACCGAGTATACTGCCTCTTGGGCCTTTCACCTCTTTGTTGATTGTACTGCTGAGGAGCAGCAACAAGTTTTGAAATGACCAAAGCATTGACGGCTTGGCGAGTTTCTGGCTTGACTTGTCTTCTAGGACCATAGACTGCACTTGCTTCTTTCTTGAAAGGCCTCTTCTCAGTACTTGGGGAGGCAGCTTTTTGTATCTTTCCTGACCTGATGCCAGCTTCAATTCTCTCACATGTCAGAATCAAATCCGTAAACCCAGCGGAGGAGTTACCAAACAAATGATTGAAAAATGGACCAGACAATGTCCCTAGAAACATATCAACCAGCTCACGATCAGTTAATGGCGGCTGCACCCGGCCAGCCAAATCTCTCCATTTCTGTGCATATTCTTTGAACCCTTCGCCCGTTCCTAGAGACATACCCTGAAGTTGGGTACGCGTAGGAGTGAGATCAGAATTGTATTGATATTGTCTGTAGAACGCGGTTGCCAAATCTTCCCAATGTTGGATGCTAGTTCCATCTAGTTGGTAGAACCACTCAAGCTGCGACCCCGAAAGACTATCTTGGAAGAAGTGAATCCAAAGGTTCTTATCTGCCGTGTAAGGCTGGATCTTCCTTACGTACGACCTTAGATGCAGCTTTGGACAAGAGGCCCCATCGTATTTGGCAAAGGCAGGCGCCTTAAACTTGTGTGGAATTACTACCCCAGAAGATAACCCCAAATCTCCGAAATCCAGCCCCGACACATTCTGAATCTCCATGGAGCTCAAGCGGTCCTCCAATTGCTTGTATCTGTCAGCAGCAGGTGGGTATTGTTCGTCATTATAGTCCGTCTCGTTGTCGGAGACTGCGGGACTAGGAGCTCCTCCCCCTTGGGGACTGTTTTTCTCAGCAGAAGAAGTAGTTGGATCAGCTTCATTATGGAGTGTGTTCCCAAATCTGCGTCCAGTGTTGAATAACGCAGTCCTCTTTTTCTTCTTCTTCTTCAGGAGTAGGGTCTTCAACTCTTGCTGACCTTGGGCCAGGCTCAGGACCATCTCTTGAAACTGGGCACTTTGGGCCTGAAGGGCCTTGATTGCTTGCTCGCTGGATGAGTCTGGATTCATGATGACTGTTCAAATAAACAGCGAAGAAGATTAAGCAACCTGTGAAATAGGGTACCTGCTATGCATATGGTGCAATGAAATGCGTATGTTTTATGTTTTCAAAGACAAACAAGATTCAACTTTGTAGACAAAAGGGAAACACACTTCATTAGATTAAAAATTTAATTGTTCAACAACTTGCCCTTAGGCATTACAGGAATGGAAAATACTGGAGAGGAAATAAAAGCTATAAAAGGAAATATCCAAAGCCCATCAGTGCTCCCATGGCCTCCTTTTTTCAGTGTTGATGTAGTTATTCAGGACCCGCTCTTCCTCCAATTGCTTAGTCAGCCTTTGAATCTTCCGTTCCTGCTCGTTGAACTTTTCCCGATAGAAATCCCGTTCTTCCTTTAGCTGCGCCCAAGATCTCTTCATTGTGTCAAAATCAGCAGGTATCTGAGGAGGGAGGACAGTTGGAGGAACCCCATCTTCATCAGGAGATTCAAGAATGATCAGTCTGACAGCTTCGTACGACATACCTAACTTCTGAGCACGGATGCGGACCCATTTGCAATAGGGTTCCATTGGTAGAGAAGTCTTCGGTCCCAACTCATGTGGGTCAGCTTTGTGAATTCTGTCCCAAACTCTAATGAATCCATGGCGTAGTTTGTCACTGTCTGCCTGAAACTCAAAATGGAAGTGAGGGACCAACATTTCATGAGGCCCAACTCTTCTGGCTCTTCCAAACTGGCGGAGAGCTAAGCATGGATTATAAGAGATTCCTCCTAGGATACCAATCAACGGAACATTAGGGTATTCTCCGCAACGATCAATGACAGCTACTTCATCCAAACCTCTGAGAGTCCAAGTGATGTCATTATCAGTGAGAGACATTAACCTTCGAGCCCAACCCTTTCCTTCTTCATTCTTCAGCACGAACTTAGGAAGGTGCGAAATAAACCACCTCACTAGCAAAGGAGCACAACACCACGGAGTTCCCCATTTTCGAGCAGTACGAGCATAGAGTTGTTGCAGGATATCACCCAAAAGAGTGGGTACAGGATTCCGAGACATGAAGATCCTTATGACATGGATACTGATAAAGGTGTCAGGATTGGGAAACAGTACCAGACCATAAATCAAAAGAGCCAGAATATCTTCGTACGCCTTGAAGTCCAAGTCATTCCAGAAATCATTAGCCTTGCCAACCAGAAATTTGACCAAAAAGCCCTTAACTCCACTTCTAGTTTCCCAGTTAGCCAATACCTCTTCTTTGGTCAAGGGGAGGACTGCAGCAACCTCTTCAGGCCTAGGAGTCTTTTCCAAACCAGTGAATGGAGTTTGTTCCAAGACAGGGATCCCAAGCAAGTAAGAGAATTCTTCCAGGGTAGGAACCAGTTGGAAGTCTTGAAAGGTGAAACAATGATACAGAGGGTCATAAAACTAGGTCAGAACACTTATCAGTTGTTGGTCCCATTTTGCAGTGATCAAGCCAAGGAGAGAATCATGCCTGTTGATAAAGGAAGAAGTTTTAGAATCCTACCAACCAACTCCTTGAGCAAAGTTGGTGGTTGAACAAAGTTGATCCGGATAGTATTCCTACGTACGGGTATCATGATGTCCTACAAAACAGAGCAAAGATGAAACTTTTTTGTCTTTGAAATGGGTTAGTCCTTTATACAGGATGCATGCAATGGTATGATGGCATGATGCTATGATGAAGCACACCACAAGTATTCACACAGGCAAACATGATAAGGCACACAAGTCACACAAGACACCCTTAGGTTTCAGGCCAGCATGAATTTTAGGTATTACCCTCTTTTGGTTTCGTTGGTTAAAACCTGTCCTATCAAAAGTAACCGGGTTCTAGAGGATCTCAAATCATTGAATACCCTCAATCGGTCATAACTCCAGCATCGCAATCTTTTCTTGCGGCCAGAACCATCGCGAGAGTTTAGTCTCAATGAGTGTAGCATACTGCTACTGTCCTAATAGCCAAGTTTGGTCAATTTAGGGTTCTAAGGTTGGTTGGTGTTTAATGACTCCTTAGAAGACCTATATTCTCCTCATTGCAACACAAGGGATATAGGTACAGACCAAGGTGCCACACCAACGTAGCCACTGCTTCATCCATGTCGGTCTACGCCGGACAGGTCCCTCACAGATTATGCTACCTAAAAAGGGTATTTCCCAGATCCGGGTTAGGATCTATGAAACTCCGATGCAAAGCCCACAAATATAAAAGCAAACAAAGCAAACAATTGAAAACAAAGGTGATCTAAACCCTAAGGTTACTCCACTTTTAAGTTTAGTCCCCAGCAGAGTCGCCAGTTCTGTGATACGGTGGGAGAACTGACTATGGTTTTGCGTTTGTTTTTGCAAATGTTTCGGTTGAGCAAGAGTCGCCACCGACTTTTTATTTTATCCTAAGGAAAGGTTTAAAAAGCACAGCAAAAACCTTTGAGATGTTTTCTTGGGTTCGGGGAGTAGATTATAGAAAGGGAAGGTATTAGCACCCTTTCTATCCATGGTTATCCATGGGCTCTTAGTTACTTGCTTAGATCACTTACCTTTTGTTTCCAATTGTTTGAAATGGTGCTTGTGTGTGTGTGGGTTTGAAAAATGTTTTGAAAAGAAGCCAATGTGGTGGCAACCTTTGTAATGATCCATGTGGGGATGTATACAAAGATGTATGTCTTTTGAAAAGGTTTTCATTTGTTTTTTGAAGGTTGTTTTGAAAGTGTTGTGAGGTGTGGTTTTAGAAAATAGGCAAGTGTTTTGTTTTTGCAAGTTTTGATTCAAGTAACTAAGAGGTTATCTACTCCTAAATTTCTCAAAGTTTATTGCTATGTTTTAACCCTTTTAATAAGTTTGTTCCACCATTGTATTTGGTGGACAATCTCATGTTAGGATGTGAAAGGGACGGGCGCGGGTCATCGTTTTAGACCATAATTGCAATGGTGTCAAGTATCTTTGGGAAATTTTTCTTAAGGGACTTGATCATTTGTTTAGGCAACATTTTGAAAGCGTCATCGAGGGATTATGATCATTTGATTTGTGTTTGTTTTGCCCAAAGAGACCTAACATGCAATATGGCCCAATTTTGAAAGGCAACAAGTGGAATACCCTAGGGGGTGCAAGTGTGATTTGTGTGTCCATTTTCATGCTTGTTTATCTTGAAATTAGGTCAAAACTATTTTCGTTGTTTTTTCGCATACAAACCCTAATTCTAACATGGTATAATTAGAAAGCAATAAAGTGCGAAAATAAATTTACTAAGCTATTACAAAACCATATATGGGAAGGGGGGTACAAATATTTAAATGGGGATTTTTAACAAGGAATTTAAACCTAAACTATTACATCAATTTGGAATTATTTACAAGTGATTATTTGCATAAATTAAATGGAAAATAAAATAAAGGTGCATAATGCAAAAAAAGGTTTTTATATGTATGAGAAAAAAGTATTATTTATGTCAAATAAATAAAAATAAAAAAGGTATTATTTTTGGAGTTTTTATATTTTAAGGGTAAACCCTAATTCTATTTAAATAAAATGCATTATTTATTTATTATGTACAAGTATTTATTTATTGTATAAAAATAAAATAAAATGAAGTATATTTGTCAAAAGATATTTTTATATTTAAATATTAATAAAAATAAAAAGTGTATGTATTTTTGCATTTTTATCCTAAATACATTAATAAATATATATATATATATATATATATATATATATATATATATATATATATATATATATATATATATATATATATATATATATATATATATATATATATATATATATATATATATATATATATATATATTATTTACTAAATAGGTATTATATATACAAATTAATAATATTTAATATTTAATAAAAAAAGTATTTTTTTCTATAAAATATTTTTCAGAAAGTAAAACAAAATAAAAATGAAAATGAAATGTGTTTATATTATTTTTTTGTATTTTAAGTAAAATGTATCTATCTCTTTATTTATGTACAAATACTAATTTAAGTAAATAAATTCCTAATAAAATAGAAAAATGGTACAAAAAGTTATTATTTTTTTTTATATTATGATGAAAAATAAATAAGTCAAACAAAAAAAGAAAAAGTCAAAAAAACATTAAAATGAATGAAATGGGCTTAGGGGGTGTAAAACCAAAAACATGGTGCAAATAAGAAATATGGAACAAGCCCAGCCCAATAGACCCTTCTTCAACCTCCAGCCAGAAAACGTTCAAAAAACGCGCGCTTTGCTTACTGATTCAAACATCCTGATTCCTGGCTTTTTAATGAAAACTCTCAACATCAAAAATGTTCAGCATCAAGAGACGAATTCAGGGATATAAAGAACTTGTCTTAACTCTCTAAGATGAGGGAGAATTTCCTCTCCCCCAATTTCTGACCTAGCTTTTTATCAATGTTCAGGCTCAAAATTCTTGCAGCACACATAATATAAATGAAATCTAATTATATGGGCATGTTTAGGGCTATGATTGTGACATGTTTCCTTCACAAACCTAAAGCTAACAATGCCTAATAAGAGAGATACGAGTTCATGAACTTACCTGTTCAGTTGAAGTTCTATCTGGCAATGGAGAAGCTTTCAGTGCAAGGTGATGATTGGTATAGCTTCCTTGAGGTCCAGGGATGCTATTCCAAGCTTTACTTTGTCTTGAAAGCTTTTGAATCGTGCTAGAGTACTTCACCTGCAAATCAGAAAAGTGAAAATGGTGGAACTAGTTAGAGGAGTTACAGGTCGTGTTTTAGGTTTTGGTTAGCTTGCATAGATGATAGGGAAGGTGTGTGAACTGGTTTGGGCAAGAAAGCTTGAGAGGAAAGAGAGATGGCACTCAAACTGCAGGCCCTGCCCTGTTTTTGCAGTTTGAAGGTGATTCTGGGAATGGGAGTGTATGAGGGATGTTAGGGCCGTGCTTCAGCTTAGGATCAATGTTTGGAATATGTTTGATATCTTTCTCTAAGGCCTGGTTCACTGATATGGAAGTTGGTCACTATTATGCAATGTTTCTTATTTTTTAAGTCAAAATGCCAAGTCCTTGTTACAAGCTTATGCAGGCCCCCTAATCATGCTGCAAAGCCTTGTCTTGATCAGTGCAATGTGTCTCATAACTTGTGCCTCCGAGATTTCTTTGTACTTCAAAGATATGTGAACTTGACATAAAGCAATCTTTTCAAAAATGGCTAAAGTGCTTTTTCCATTTTAAGGTTAATCTCTTGTGTAATGGTTTAATGAACAAGATAATGCTAAGACACAAGGGTTTTGCATTAAATTATTGAGTGTCAAAGGGTTTTAGGACCTGTAATGTAGCTTAAGCATGCTGAATTCAAAATGGCACCAAAGTATGAACATGTCTTGGCCAAGAACAAAAGTGACTTTTTCCCATTTTGCAAAATTCGATTCTCTCAAGTTATGAGGTTGTTTGATGAGTTCTTGGACATTTTGGAAAGCTTTGAATGTGTACTACAATCCATCTTTGAAATGCAAATTGAAATTCCAAGTGGAAGTGTATGGAAAATGGCCTTGAAGTTAGGTAGAAAACCTTGTCAAAATAGGTTAAAATTTCACTAAGTTAAGAATGGTTTAGTACCCTTATTCCAAAAATTGTAACTTGAGATACAAGCCTCATTTGGGAAAACTTTGTGAATCAAAGTTGTAGATTATGCACCAAGCTACAACTTTCATGTTTTGACTTTTGCTTGAATCCAAATGAATCTTGGTGAGAAAGTGGGGCAAAGTTGGGAAAAATTAGGGTTTTCCATAACTTAGAAAAATTCTAAGTTATGAAAAATTTCCATTTCAAACCCTAATTTGCATTTTTTTGATTTCTTGGTGAACAAGTTTCATGATTTGGCATGTTTTGATGAAAAATGAATCTTGACCCTTGATTTTGACCAAAAAGTCAAAGTTTGACTTTTCAGTATACAGTCAAAATTGATCAATTGACTGGGAAATTCAACTGTCAATCTTGTGTACTTGGGATCTTTTGAACTTGTTGAGCATGTCAAGATAATTCCATGGGGCCCTTGAGTCCATATGTGAGCTTGGTTTGCCATTGGCTAGGTCAAACAGTCAAAAATTGCCTTGGTGCAGTCAAAACCCTAAAAATGACCATTTTGCCCTTTTGATGATCTGATCAAATTTCTTAAGGAATTGTGATCCAAACTTGATCAAATGGTCCATGTGAGTTCATAATGTTGATGTGGGTCAATTTTATTGAGATTTGACTGTCAATTGGCCACAGTTGACTTTTTCCCCAATACAGTTGATTTATAGGTCAACTGTCCAATTGACTGGGCAAAATTTGGAATCAAAACTTGAAACTTGGTATGGATAAACTTGGGAGTCCAAAATGAAGCATGGAAGTCATCTTAGGCATTTTAGGTCAAAATATCCTTGTGCAATCACAAACCCTAATTTGGGTCAACAGTGCAAGGAGAAGTCTTGAGCAGAGGAAACCCTAACTGGATCTTGATCTCCAAGGGTTTTTTGATGAGAAAATATTGAGGAAATGGGAGGGAAAATTTTGGGGTACAACAAGAATTATATGGCCTCATTTAAGGATGCTCAGCAGGTTGTGTGTAACAGCCATAGTGAAGTATGGGGACAGATTGTTTACCCACCTGTAAACAAGAATAGAGCTAGCTTGGGGTTCTTTGTGAAGAATGATAAAGGTAAGAGCATGAAGCCGAAGTCTGCTGCAGGAATGTATCTGGACATCTTTCGTAGTGGGGGTTATCTTCATCCAACTGTTTTCGAGATTAATTCCAATGTGGAAGATGAAGTAGAGCCAGAAATGCCAAATTATATGACGCACGGAGTTAGGGTTCAAAATTGGATCACCATTGATGTTCCCTCTTGCGTACATGTTTCAAAGTAATTTGTTTTTTTTGTTGATCTTTTTTAAAAGCTTTCACTCTGGCCAAGGTGGAGGTATTGATATTGTATGGGCTTATCTATTTGCTTTAATTTTTAAAATCAATAATAAAAGTTGTCTTTGTTTCCCAAATTGTGTCTTTATTTTGTGCTTTTTCTTGGAAAATGGTAATCAGGAAAAAACTTTCAAAATAAATAATAAATGGAATTCAATCTGCATGATCACTTGTTATATGTGTCAGTTTCTAAAAGAAATCATAAATCATATGTGCAGATTAATTAAAAAACCCGTTGAATACAATGACCCTGCACCCTCTCTCAACTTTGAATGTCATGTGTATGGGGCTGAAGAAGAAGACTGTGATGAGATTCCGGAAGAGGTCCCACGGTTTCTTGAGCGCGAGGAGAATGCCATTCTGCCATATAAAGAGCCATTGGAAGTAATCAATTTGGGTTCAGAAGAAGATGCGAAAGAAGTCAAGATTGGACCATTACTGCATCCTGATGTGAAGAGCATGTTGATTGAGATGTTGAAAGAGTATGTGGATATTTTTGCTTGGTCTTATCAAGATATGTCTGGTTTAGATACAGATATTGTAGAGCACCATTTTTCGCTGAATCCAGAGTGCCCGCCAATCAAACAGAAGTTGCGAAGAACTCACCCAGATATGGCAGTGAAGATAAAAGAGGAAGTTCTAAAGCATATTAATGCCGGTTTTCTTGTGACATCAGTGTACCCTCAGTGGATTGTCATTTTTGTCCCAGTACCGAAGAAAGACGTAAAAGTTTACATGTGCGTAGATTACAGAGATCTAAATAAAGCTAGTCCAAAATATGATTTTCCATTACCACACATTGATATGTTAGTGGATAGCACAACAAAATTCAAAATTTTCTCATTCATGGACGCATTTTCCGGGTATAATAAAATAAGGATGGCTCCTAAGGACATAGAAAAAAAAATGTTTATCACACCCTAGGGAACATTCTATTACAGAGTGATGCCCTTCAGGTTGAAGAACGTCGGTGCAACGTACTAGAGGGCTATGACAACCCTATTCCATGATCTGATGCACATGGAAATTAAGGTATATGTTGATGATATGATTGCTAAATCCCAGACTGAAGAAGGGCGTGTAGAAGATTTGTTGAAGTTGTTTCAGCGTTTGAGGAAGTATCGTCTCCACTTGAATCCAAATAAATGTACCTTCGGTGTTCGGTCAGGGAAATTGTTGGATTTCATTGTTAGCCAGAGAGAGATTGAAGTTGACCCTGATAAAGTCAAAGCAATTCAAGAAATGCCAGCACCAAGAACTGAAAAGCAAGTCAGAGGGTTCCTCGGACGTTTGAATTATATTTCTAGGTTCATTTCCCACATGATTGCAATGTGTGAACCGATATTTAAGTTGTTAAAGAAAGATCAAGGTTGTGTATGGACAGATGACTGCCAAAGGGAATTTGAAAGTATTAAAAAATATATGCTTGAACCTCCTATCTTGCTCCCTCCTGTTGAAGGAAAACTATTGATTATGTATCTGACAGTGTTAGATAATTCCATGGACTGTATTCTGGGACAACAAGATGAAATGGGGAAGAAAGAGTATGGCATTTATTATCTCAGTAAAAAGTTTACTGATTGTGAGTCATTGTATTCCATGCTGGAAAATACATGTTATGCCCTGGCATGGGCGGCAAAACGTTTGCGGCAGTATATGTTGAATCACACTACTTGGTTGATCTCCAAATTGGATCCAATCAAGTACATTTTTGAAAAGCCCGCTCTTACTGGGAGAATTACCCACTAGAAGATGTTTTTATCTGAATATGAAATCAAATATTGCACTCAAAAATCCATTAAAAGTAGCATGTTGGCAGATTATCTTGCTCACCAACCAGTTGATTACTATTAGTCTGTGAAGTATGATTTCCCAGATGAGGATGTAATGTTTCTAAAAGTGAAAGATTGTGATGAACCATTGCCGGAGGAAGGTCCTGATCCTGAATCTCGCTGGAGTATGATATTTGATGGAGTTGTGAATGCTTATGGTAAAGGAATTGGTGTTGTGATTGTCACTCCACATGGATCACACATTCCTTTCACTGCAAGGTTGACATTTGATTGTACTAATAATATGGCAGAATATGAGGCTTGCATCATGGGTCTCGAGGAAGCTATTGATCTCAGAATTAAAATTCTAGATGTGTATATCGATTCAGCTTTGGTAATAAATCAGATTAAAGGAGAGTGGGATACTCGTCACCCCGGCTTGATCCCTTACAAAGATTATGCTAGAAGAGTGTTACCCTTCTTTAATAAAGTTGAATTCCATCACATCCCCAGAGACGAAAATCAAATGGCATATGCTCTGGCAACTCTGGCTTCTATGTATCAAGTGAATACTTGGAATGATATACCTCAAACTATAGTTCAGCGATTGGATAGGCCCGCTCATGTGTTTACAACAGAAGAGGTTGCATATGAGAAACCTTGGTATTACGATATCAAGCATTTTCTCCAGATTCAAGAATACCCAATTGGTGCTTCGAATAAAGATAGAAAGACATTGAGAAGATTGGCTAGCAGCTTCTTCCTCAGTGAAAATGTGTTGTGCAAGCAAAATTATGACATGGTCTTGCTCAGATGTGTGGATAGACACGAAACAGACATGTTGATGCATGAGATTCATGAAGGTTCATTTGGCACTCATGCCAATGGACATTCGATGGCTAAAAAGATTCTAAGGGCATGTTACTATTGGTTGACAATGGAATCTGACTGTTACAAATTTGAAAATAAGTGCCATAAATGCCAGATTTATAAGAACAAGATTCATGTGCCTCCGACACTTCTCAATGTTATTTCTTCCCCGTGGCCTTTCTCTATGTGGGGTATTGACATGATTGGAATGATAGAACCCAAAGCTTCGAATGGACACCATTTTTTCTTGGTAGCAATTGATTACTTCACCAAATGGGTGGAAGCTGCTTCATATGCTAATGTTACTAAGCAGGTGGTATTGCGCTTCATTAAGAATAATCTTATATGTCGGTATGGTGTGTCGAGCAGAATTATCACCGATAATGGCTCGAATCTGAACAACAAGATAATGACAGAACTTTGTGAAGAATTCAAGATTGTCCATCACAATTCATCTCCGTACAGGCCGAAGATGAATGGGGCTATTGAAGATGCTAATAAGAATATCAAGAAGATCATCCAGAAGATGGTTGCTACTTATAAAGATTGGCATGAAATGCTCCCTTTTGCTTTACATGGATATCGGACATATGTCTGCACTTCAACATGAGAAACCCTGTTCTCCCTTGTGTATAGAATGGAATTTGTACTCCCAATCGAGGTTTAGATTCCCTCTTTGCGTGTGATAATGGAAACCAAGTTGTTAGAGGCTGAATGGGTCCAGAACAGGTTTGACCAATTGAATTTGATTGAAGAGAAGAGAATGATGGCTTTGTGTCATGAGCAGTTATATCAGAAGAGAATGAAGAAATATTTTGATAAGAAGGTCAAACCTCGTGAATTCATAGAAGGGGACCTCGTGCTCAGGAAGATCATGTCTTTTAATGCTGATTCTAGGGGCAAGTGGACTCCCAATTTTGGAGGCCCATATGTTGTCAAGAAAGCCTTCTCTAGCGGTGCATTAATTCTTGAAACTATGGATGGCGAGGAGTTCCCACGTCCCATGAATTCTGATGCAGTCAAGAAATACTTTGCCTAAAGAAATAAAAGAATGACTTGCTTAGTTGAAAACTCGAAAGGGAGGCTTAGGCAAAAAGGAGCATCTCGGTAGGCCGAAAACCTGAAAGGGCGTCTAGGAAAAAATTAGAGACATAAACAGAATAAAATTTCCCGCTAAGTTGAATACCCGCAAGGGCAGCTTAGGCAAAAGTCAGGGACTTTCTTGGCAAGTAACTGCATCAGACAAGACTTGATCATTGAAGCAACAATCTTCTTGGATCCTCACCATATCTCAACGGAAGCTGCTGCTCAGAATTTAAAAGTTGTTAGAGGGAATATTGGTCATTGTATCTCAGTGTATCTTTTCCATTATATATTACCATTTTCCAAGCTTTGTAATTATCCGTGGAGTCTCGTCATTCACATACTACCATTCTATCAATAAAATTTTAGCTTTTACCCAATTATTTGTATTTCTTATTTTTATTCAGCTTACAAAGACTCCATTTATTATTGATAATAATTTTCAAAGCAAAAATATTAAATAACAAAATTATTTTTCAAAAAGAATTTAAAAATTACTTTTACTTTAGATTTTGTGATTCAAGAGGAAAACAAAAGTGGTGATCCTAGGAATGGATGAACTCCAGTAATTTTGGGAAGTTTTGTTCTCCACGGGAAGGTTTTCTCAGGTCGTTTTCGCTGCTATGCGCATGATTTTTGTATATTGAAGACGATACCATTTGGCGTAAGGTGCAGTATTAGGTTTGTGATCCCAGTGTCCCCAGTCAAGTTGGTTTATTTTCTGATTTTTGGGTTTGCATGGTCTGAGGCCTCTATCCTAGATTCCCCAACGAAGTCTTCCCTCATATGACGAAAGGTCTTGTTCCCTTGGTGTGTTGAGATAGAACTATTTGCAAAATGTCTCTTTTTCTACAGTATTGGCATTATTGTTGGTATTTAATTCCCATGTAGCTAGACCAGGGTAGTATATTTTCTAAGAAATGTTGAGACAGTTGTCAACTTTTGGGTTTTCACCTACCCAGTGTTGGGTTTGATTTAAAATCCCCATGAGTTTGACTCTTTTCTATAATGTTGACTTCTTGATTCCCTAAGAACGCTATCCCAAGGCATATTTTGTTGGAATAAGTTTGCATGATATGAAGACTCAATCCAAGATTCCCTAGTGAAGGCTTTGCTATTTGATAGAAGTCTTTTCTCCCCGTGCATGCTGAGATTTGGCTCATTTACGAAGCATCTTCCTTTCGGTAGTACTTGCATTTTGTTTGATTGCCCGATAATTAGGCAAGGGCAGTGTTTTATTTAAGAAGTGTTAAGGCATTTGTCAGTTTGTTTTTTTGGGTTTTCACTCGCCAAGTGCTGGGTTTGATTTAAAATCCCCATAAGATTGATTGCTTGCTATAGTGTTTGACTTCTTAACTTTCCAAGTTGTTATCCCCACGAGGTTTCATACTTTTTCCCCAGAGAAGTTGGTGCAATACTTACTCTCAATGTTGAAGAACGCATCTTGGTTTCCCCTCTTCGATGTGGTGTTGGCCTCCCCAATGAAGTCAGCACGAGGTCCCTAGTTGATATCTCGATGATGAGGCGCTATCTCCCCTAGTGAATTCTGCATGATATTTCCCCAACGAAGTCAGCACGAAATCCTCAGTTGATGTTTTGACGATATGGTTTTCATCTACCTTATTGAGATAAGTATTACAATCCCCAGTAGGAGTACGGACTGTGAAACATTTGTTTTCCCCATTGAAGTCTGAGTGATATTCCCCGGTAAGGCCTGGAGAAGGATGTTATATCCATGTACCTGTACTGTTTTGTCGCTTTGATTTGATTATTTCTATATTGTGTTCTTTCCCAGTGAAGTTAGGCCGCGAAAAATGATTCTGTTTCCTCAGTTGGTGCTTATTTTCTTATGGAATGTTCATCTTGGATGTGATTTAGCTGAGTGTTGATTATGCCCAAGTTGGTTTTGTTTGTTTATCCCTAGTGTTATATGTCTGTTTTGTCAGCATATACATGATAACACTCATACATTCATACATACATCATGCATAGTTGAATTTAGCAAATCATTTCTCATTCACATTCGTTAATTTTTTTGTTGATGTATTACCTTGTTTTGCAGAGTTGTGTTATCCTCTTTTCAATAGAGTGTCGGCCTTAAGCAAAAAGTGTATATTCTTTCAATTTCCCCACTGAGTTATCCCTCGTGGAAGATTTTTGCTTTAGCCTTCCTGTACAGCTCTTTGTCTGGATAGATTGGGTTTCCCTCTTGAGTTTATTTCTCAAAGGATGTATTTTGGTTGACTTTTTCATTCCAGTTTATTTCTGGTTTGAATCTTTGATCCTCAACAATATTATTACTTGGGATTTCTGCAAGCTTCGAGCATTGGTTTGAGAATGTGCATTTATTTTGCACGAGAAGACTTTTATCTCCTCAACAGGAATATATTGGCATGTCCCCAGGAAGTCATGATTCATTCCCCAGGAAGTCATATTTCTTTCCCCAGGAAGTCATGATTCATTCCCCAGGAAGTCATATTTTTTTCCCCAGGAAGCCATATTGCTTTCCCCAGAAGTCATTTTTATAATTCTTCCTATAAAAGCAAGTAGCAGGTCTCTTTATTTGAGCAACTTATACTTCCCCGTAAAAGTCGACGTTACTTTTTTGCTATCTTCTTTATGAGTGGATAGTTTGCAGCTCGTTGTCAAATTACTCCATTGGATGGAAAGTCTTTCAATATCGCAGAGACAATTCGTTGTGAAATATTTACAAGTGGTAGTCTCTTTATTTGAGACGGCTTATATATTACCCTTTCCAGGAAGAATGCCTTGATTAAAGAAGAAGTTGAGACCCGTTCTAGGTGAAGCGCCGAAATTTTGGGGAAACTTGTTATCTTTTTGCTACCCTCAGTGAACGTTGGTAGTTCACCTCAGTGAACGGAGGTGCTATGATATTTTCTTTTCTCTAACTTTAGTGAAAGTTGGTAGGTCACCATCAGTGAAAGTTGGTGATTTTTATCTTTTTGCTACCTTCAATGAACGTTGGTAGTTCATCGTCAGTGAACGTCGATGCTATGATATTTTCTCTTACTACCTTCAGTGAAAGTTGGTAGGTCACCATCAATAAAAGTTGGTGATTGTTATCTTTTTGCTACCTTCAGTGAACGTTGGTAGTTCACCGTCAGTGAAGGGTGGTGCTATGATATTTTCTCTTACTACCTTCAGTGAAAGTTGGTAGTTCACCATCAGTGAAAGTTGGTGATTATTATCTTTTTGATACACTCAGTGAACGTTGGTAGTTCACCGTCAGTGAACGTTGGTGCTATGATATATTTTCTCTTACTACCTTCAGTGAAAGTTGGTAGTTCACCATCAGTGAAAGTTGGTGATTGTTATCTTTTTTCTACCCTCAGTGAACCTTGGTAGTTCACCGTCAGTGAATGGCGGTGCTATGATATTTATTTTCTCTCTACCTTAAGTGAAAGTTGGTAGTTCATCGTCAGTGAACGTCGATGATATTTTCCCTCTACCTTCAATGAAAGTTGGTAGGTCACCATCAACGAAAGTTGGTGATTGCTATCTTTTTTCTACCTTCAGTGAACGTTGGTAGTTCACCGTCAGTGAATGGTGGTGCTATGATATTTTTTTCTCTCTACCTTCAGTGAAAGTTGGTATTTCATCGTCAGTGAATGTCGATGTTTGTCTCTTTACCTTCAGTGAACTTTGGTAGCTCACTGTCAGTAAACGTCAGTGTTGTTATTCTTTTCTCTTTCTACTTTCAGTGAACGTTGGTAGTTTCGCCTTCAGTGAAAGTTGGTGTATCCTTTGACCTTTTACCATCATCTATGAGTCGGGTATTTTTGATTCACTAGTGATTTATTTTCCCGGTTGGGTTTCTCTTTTTATCCTTATTTCCTTTGCTACATCCCCATTGGTGTTTTACATCTCTTTGAAGTTGTTCATATACATTCATACTCATAAGCATTGCATGACATCTTAGGGCCAAAAATACGATTTGTTTTATATTTAAGTATCTTCGATCACGTTGACACGAAGATTTTTAACCTTCGTATCTCTGGATAGAAGAAACTTAAATAAAGGCAGATGTTGTACCCCAATTTTTGCCCCTAAGATCCCTTCATCATACCATATTGATTCAATCACAACAAGATCACATTAGGACTTTTGGCTCTCCTCTCTATGTTTAGCTTTTCTCTTTGAGGAATCACCAAGCACCTTGACTTGTCTTTATTTTGTGATCATGCATGTTTTATTTTTATTTCCTTTTAATTAATAAAATTCAATGTTGGTTTGTCTTACTTATTAATGATGTAGGTAAAGGAAATGTGGCTTAGCAAGTTGATCCATGGGTTCATGAGTTTATTTCCATGCCCTAGTCAGTAAAGTTTTAGAAATTCAAACCTCACCATTGAAGTTGTTTTGGAAGAAATGGCATGGAAAGGTTTATTTTGGTTCACCACATTTCAAAGTTATCCAGATTGATTCAAAAGTACAACGGGTTGATTGAAGAAGTTGTCATGGTTGGACAAGGCCCTGTTCCCATTAGACACAAGTGCATATTTCTCTCAATTCTCAAGATATGGAAGTGGTTTTGGTTGATATGAGTTCTCATTATCATCCTGAACAACTTCTATCTACAAAGAAAAAGTTTTGGTACAAGAAGGTTGTTCAAAATTGTCAAAGTTCCTCAAAGCATTTTCTTAATCTAGGAACTAGGGTTTTGAACTTCAAAGAAGTATATCTTACTTATCTTTTGTAATTTTTGAGTGATTCCAAAAAAATCCTTCGCTTCAAAGGGTTATTAAAAATTTACTTCAAAAGTTTCAAGGAGTTTTCATGTGGAAGAAACTTGATGATGAAGAAAGATTACAAGTCCTCCAGATGAACCCCCAATTTCCCATGTGTAACTTCAAATGATCATAACTTGGTCAATTTTTATCACTTTGAGCCTACTCTTTTTCCATAATGATCTTGAAGATGTGAACTTTATTCCTTCTTTTATGTGCAAAGTGATAAAATGGATGGAAGATGCCCTAAGGATACAAAAGATTATAGGTCATTCCATGATTTTTTACCAACTTCAACAATTCATAACTCTCTCAATTTTTGGAGATTTTGAATGTTTCAAGTTTCAAAATGTCATTCAAGAGATCTACTTCATTCCATCTTTTTTGGTCAAGAGCAAATTCCAAGTGGAAGGCCATGTTTGGATGCAAAACATTATAGGTCACTTTTGAAGAAAAAGTTGAAATATTTCTAAGTATGGAAAGTCAAAATCTTTTTCCCAACTTTGACTCATTGTAACTTTAAGCTCAAACTTCCATTTGATTTCATTATTTTTCCATTACAAAGCTTCTAATATCATTTTTCTAAAGCTTCAAGAATCATGCCCTAAGACCCCTTGAGCTGAGAATGCCATTGATTTGAAATTGGTAACTTGAAACTGAAGTTTCATCACAACTCAGAATTTGAAATCCTTGATTTAGCTTCTAAACACATTTTCTCTGCATGTTTTTGTTTCTAAACATGTTTAGTGAACTTCCATAAGTGATTAGCATAGCAAAACACGCGTTTTGGATGAGTTTTGATCAAAATAGAAGTCACACTTTTCTTATTTGCAACTTCACACGATTTCCCTCCAAACTTCATCATTTCACACGGTTGAACATTCCATTTGATTCCCTCACTCATTTCCTCAAGCTTGAACAACCAAAATCACCCTGCAAAACTCATTCCATAACTCACTTTTCTGCAACTTCGAAATCAGTGCTCAAGCCTTTTTCAATCCATTTTTTCTATCAACTCACCTTCCTAGATCTTCCCTGAATCTAACCATACAATTACCTTCAAGAATCGTGACCTATATTGATCCATAGAAGTCCAGTTTCAGAGCTCTACAACTTAACTTCAATAGGTAGATTTCTCCATCAATTCTCTCAAACTTTGATATCACTGTGAAGATCTCATTGCCTTGCTTCTAGTCACAACACTTGCTTTTATCTGGAAACACGTTTTGACCATGAAATTTCAAATTCCCTTTCAAAACTTTCTTTCCAAATTTCTTGAGCTATAGTTTATATAAATTTGTCGCGAAGGTGTGGTTGTCTTCGTCTTGTAGAGACGAAGCGAATGGCATAGGTCCGAGCTTCTGATTTTACAGTTTGAGAGACCTGCAATTTCACATTGACTGGAGGTTGAAGATGACCAACATGTCATCTTCCAACCAATGATGGCGTGCCATTTGTTTTTTTTTTGAATTTTTGATTTAATTAGTGATCCAGTGTTTTATCCACTAAAGTCCATGACATGCACAACGCGCCAAGTCCACTTGATCTGTTTACTAACGCATTTTGACAATGATCAGATGGCCCATTTTTTTTTGATTTGATATTTTATTTTCTGATTTTTATTTTAATTGTTTTAAACTTCAAAAAATCATAGAAAATTCATTTTAAGTCCAAAAAATCTGAAAAAATTATGAAAAATATTTTTGATTTTTCTCTTTCTAATTTTTATTTTTTAACAATTTTATTTTGTGTTTTGATATTTTTTATAAAATTTTCAATTTATTTGAATTGTTTTAAATGTTTAAAAATACTTTGATGCATTTTTAAATTCAGAAAAACAAATTGGAATGATCCAAT
The DNA here is from genome assembly GCA_948472305.1 of Vicia faba. NCBI lineage: Eukaryota > Viridiplantae > Streptophyta > Magnoliopsida > Fabales > Fabaceae > Vicia > Vicia faba. The sequence continues at coordinate 678,762,942 of OX451735.1, read as the reverse complement.
GATATTGTGACAAATATTGGTGACCTCATTAATTTTGTATTTCTAACTTTGTTATTTTTATCATTTTTTGTTTATTTTACTCATTTTTTTAAATTTTAAAAATAGTTTCTGACTTTAAAAAAATACGAAAAATTTTATAAAAATATTTGAGTTTATTTTTGATTTTTCTATGGTCTTACTTAATATTTCTTGATTAATTTGAACATAGTTGATATTTTTCTCTCTTATTTTTATTTAAAAAAATTTTAAAAACCCTTTTTAATATATATGTTAAATGCAATATTATTTTGTGATTATTTTCTGGCTGATCTTGGGTTAAATTTTTGATCATGAATTTTGTTAACATCATTGGATCCATGGTGTTGAGTCTAACTCCATAAAAATGGATGAAAGGTTTTAATAATAGTTTGATTAAATTTTAATTCAAATGTGGTTTGTATATTATTTTCCACCCCTCTTCATCTTATCCCTTTCTTATTGCACTAAGTGTTATTGGAGCATGATCTCTATATCATGTCTCAAAATAAATGGTGCATAGATTGCTATTGACCGGCCTTTAAATTGGTGTGACTTCTATATAAGTCCACTTACAATTGCTTAACATAGCGCTAAATTGTGTCCCAATTCAGATAAATGATCATTCGTGGCTCAAACCTATGTTTGCAACCCCAAGTATGTTAACTTGATCTCTTTGATCCAATAACCTTGAGATACATTATGTTGAGGCTTTGGTTCTACCAATCCTCTAATGGATCTACATCACTTTTGGTCAACGCGGATCACTTAAACATTGTTGATCATTAAATGGTACTTTTGAGGATTCCAAAATGGATAATATACTTAACAAAAACAAAAATAAAATGCAACTTGTTGTGTGGAGTCTTTGGTTCTACCAATCCTCTAATGAGTTCCAAATGCAAGTTTCAAGATGATCATCCAACGAACCACTAATTTCAAATAATTGACTTTATCTTATGTTTTTATCTTATGCTCTTTTATTTTATGCACTATTTACTTTAGCATTTACATTTCATACTATTTTCATCTTTGCTCACTTGAGTATTTACTTTCTTGTCATTTTTATTTTGCTCACTTGAGTATTTTCATCTTTGTGAAGACTTAATACATTTGAAGTTTGGTTCTCTCAAGAAGTCTAGTATATTTGCTTGCTTGGTTTCAATCCAAAGAATGGAAATTCTATCTTGACTCATAATGTCAAGTATTGGCTTCTTGTTGGTTAGATGGTTCTTATCCCTAGCTTTTACCTTATGCTTTAGGATAGTCTCTTCTTCTACTCCATCTTCTTTAATTTCAAAAATCTTCTTCCTCCTTTTGAAAACTCTTCTTGTTTTTTAAACTTGAACTATTTTCATAATAAACTTGGACTTAGGTCCATGCATTTTCAAAACATTTTCATAAATAAACTTCAATCAACTTAATAATACCTTGAAATTTTTTTAGTGAGAAAACTAAAAGTCAATCAATCTCATTTCAGACCATTTTGCCACCTTTGCTTTTTACTTTAAAAACTTTTCTTAAAAGATTGGACTCTTGTTAATCCTTGTAGTAATACAAACAACTATACTTCTATAATATGTAGTAAAGAGAGATATTTTCCACTTGGGTGTTGAGTGAGGCATTGTTGATTTTATAATCCAAGCCATATCCTCCATTTTGAGATGATGCGAATTCTCCTTTCTCATGATTGTGGGTAGTAAGTATGTTTCCACACGAACAATGAAGTTGATGTCTTATCTCATAAAATTAAACAACACACTTGTGTTTTAAATTTTTTTAAATAGGAACTACGTGTACCCTGATCCCCTATTGCACGAAAGGTGGAACGTAGGCACTAAATGTTCACAACCGCGGCGGGTGCAAACATCATAAAAAATATATTTCTTTCCTCGCCTCCACCATCTATTTTACTTACAACATTTTATAGCCAAAATATACAGATTTTACAAAGAGGTTCATGCGGAGTACCGTAAATGTTTTGGGTGCTAATACCTTCCCTTTGCATAACTAACCCCCTTATCTAGAAACTTTCCCCCTCTTTTTGGGTTATTCGTTCTTTTCCCATTCCTTTGGAAACAATAAAGCACGGTGGCAATTTTTAATTTGATTTATATAAGTCTAGTCAATCCAATGAATTAGTCTTGAACATTTCGACCACTACAATGGTCACTTTTCTTTCCACATTTCTTAGGCTTGTTTCATTTTTCGTAAGGCTTGAGGCATTGATGTTTCGTGGACCATTGAGGCCATAGCGCAAGAGATGATGCATGGATTCATTTTTTGATCGAGGCAATCTCATCATTGTAAGTTGAAAGGAACTAAGTTAGGGATTTATTAAAGTGACACGTGTATTCGGTTTTGTTCATTTCAAGATTACGTTTGTGTGGATTAATTTCATTTATTCATGGTTCAAGATTCATTTGATCTTATTTCACAAAGTCTAATTTCAAACTCAAGTGTTCAAGGCATAATTTCGTAATTCAAAATCTATACATCACCATGATTCATCAAATTTTTTCTACCATTTATAAGTCCATTCAAGGTTGGTACAAATAGTGTCATCATCCAAAAACCATTACAATTCATGAAGGCATTTTATCAAAATTATTCAAATTCTACAAGTTCACAAAAAGTTGCAAAGATCTTAACCTTTCAAATACACATTTTCTTTAAAAGTTTATTTTACAAGAGCTTTCAAATTTGTAAGTCCTAAGTTTTTAGGATACAAGACTCAAATGGATCCTAATCTAAGTCCTAATATTGCTAATGAGGTCTTCATATTCACTTCTCCAAGTTCCCTCCAAGACTCATTCTTCTTCCATCTTCAAGCTCTCCATAGCCATTGCCTCAGCTTTATCTTCAAATTGTTCTCTCATCCTTCTTCAAGCATTCCTCCTTGCTTTTTTCAAGCTCATGTTCATGAGACAAGAAAGAGAATGGGTTAGCAATCATAAAAAGCATTAAACAAGAACAAAGTATTTTCTAAGAAGTTCTTTTCAAATTTCATCATTAGGGTTTTGCTTAAGGAATCAGATTTTAGGGTGTTTCACAAATCATGTTCACAAGCATTCAAGGTGTAATACAAATAAGAAAAGCAAAGTACAAATCATGGGACAACAAAAGCCAATTCTATTGCAAATCAAAAAAATAATTTTGGTTCACAAGATAAATTCAATAAGCAGCAAGTCAGAATTACAAGTTCTAAGCCGAAATAGACAAAGTTCACAACTCAGTATCCAGATAAAAAAAGTCAGAATCGAATTTTCCAAGCCCAACACGTTCAGTTTCTAGTTTTCACAGACAACAACTAATCAGAAATAAGTTCACTTATCAGATAACCGAAACAAATTGCTTAAGCCCAATACAGAAATCAGCAAAGCCTGTCAAGGAAAATCATTGAGTCCACCAAGTAAAACCCTAAAAATCATTGGCACTATATAAGCAATCATTGCACTGAAATCAATGGGGTTGTTCATTAAGAAACCAGAGAAGTTGCACAATAGAAATAACACCAAAACCTTGACCTTATTTTATTCATGATCTCCCTCAAACAACCCTTCAAAATATAAGAAAATCATACACACAAACACTATCAAAGAATATAAACAGAGATTTGTTCACATAGCTATCAAGAGAACGACACACAAACCCTAAGAACAATCACCATTTTCCACAAATAAACCCTTCAAATCAGAGAAAGAAGAAGAAGAAAAGGTTTCAGATTGGAAAGATCTCACCAGAGAAGCCTCAGATGTAACATCTTAGCTATCACGAGTGTAACGTCCTCATCATCTTCACCAATTTTATCGCGATTTGAGCACTAGGGTTTCTAGAAACCCCTTCAAGATCTATACGTAACCGTCAAGTTTCAGTAGAAATCAACCAGAGATTTGGAACGAGGAGAAGGACACGAAGCTAGCATGTAAAAAAAATCAGAGATCGAAGCAAGTTGCACCACTGCCTCCTCCAACTTTACTATTGTCGCCGCGAATATTCATGATCGTTGCTGTCTGGTTCTTGAAGGACCACCGCATCAGATCGTAAGTCGTCGCCCTTTACTTCATTTTTAGTGCTTTTTGTTGAACAAATATGGAGAGAGTCGAGAGAAAATAATTGAAGAGAGAGACAAGGGTCTTGTTTAGTTACAATTTCTTTTAATTCTTTTGTTTTTGTTAACTTAATTTTGACTAAATCACTAATCTGGCGGTGACACTTGTCACCGCCCTTTTGGCCACTGCGTGATGTTATGTAGGTACCTCACCAGGTTACACCGTGCACCCTTGATCTTCACCTGTTAAATCGCTATCAGATCTACATGGATCGTCATCAACGGATAAGACGCATGTCCCACGGTACACTTCCTGGAGCTGAAGTGCACTGGATCTCGTAGAACATTTCAGATCTCATGCGTGTCTTCTCATCAACCCTACGATGCACTTTCAGTCTTCAGCTCTCAGATGCGCAGCCCACGATACACCCCTTTCATCCACCACATTGGATCAGGCGCTAGCGCACTATTTGGGCTTGGACTTCAATTGCTATTCAACACCTCCATTTTTTTCTTAATCCAGGCCTAAACTATTTTTTTCTCTATATTTTCTTTTTTTTTTAATTTTCTTTTACTCATATTTTTGTTATTTGTTTTATCAAATTAAAATACAAAAAAAAATTTTAAATAATTAATTAGATTGGAAAATAATACTTATTATAACTAATTATTTTGTTAATTAATTTTATTAAATAAGATTGTTCAATTTAATTAGTTATTTAATTAATTCGATTGGGTTGTATTGTTTGTTTATTTAGAATTTTAATCGTTTTGTCGATTTGATACATCCCCATTTATAAACTTGTACCTCCATTCTCATATGGTTTGTAATAACTTAGAATTTTATTTTCTTTGTTATTTCTTTATATGTTTTAATTATTGCTATTATGCATATTTTGTTCAATTAAAACAAATGGCCTTCTCTTGGGTTCATCATCAATGAAAAGGTATTCACCTACTATAATACGGTGGGAGAACTGACTTGTTTTTGTGTTTTATAAAAAATGTTACAGATAGAAAGAGTCTCCACCGACTTTTATTTTATCCAATAAAGAAAAGGGTGAAAAGAATAGGAAAGTCCTTTAATATTTTTGAGTTCGGGGGGTAGGTTATGAAAAGGGAAAGTGTTAGCACCCTTTTCATCCGTAGTTGTCTACGGGCTCTTAATCGCTAGCTCACTTTCGTTCTGAAATGCTTTGTGTTTGTGTTTGTTTGAAAATACTTTGAAAATTCCTAAGTATGGAAACTTTGTAATGATTCTTGTATCAATTAAGAATGCGTACAAAGTGTTTATTTTTCAAAATATTTCAGAGAAAGTGTTTGTGAAAAAAGATGTTTTTGAAAAGTGTGAGCAAGCGATTAACAATATTCTACCCTTACTCAAGGTCGTTCGTGTTATTCTACTCCTCCTTTAGATAATGACATCCTACCATTAGTTAGTAGGAATCCCTATTTTTGGATGTGAAGGGACAGACGTGACTCACCGTATAGTCATAAAGTCAACTCATAGGGGTGGTTTAGCAATTTTATCGTAAGGGACTAAGATCGTTTACCGAAGGCAACATCGAAGGGTCATTGAGAGACTACGATCTTTTTAACCGAGGGTCTTTGCTAAAGCGTCCCCACGTTTGAGGGATATGATTGTTTTTCTGAGGCAACAAGTTAGGTTACCCTAGAGGTGCGAGTGTGGAGAGTGATTCAATTCAGTTATTTATCTTGTATTTAGGTTTAGCTATGATTACTTTTAGATCTTGCCATACAATCCTATTAACTAAACAGTAATAGCAATAATAAAGAAGTAAAGTGTGGGAAATAAGAATCTACGCTATTACGAGGCTTCAGGAGTGGGGGTACAAATAGTATAAATTGGGGGAGAAAAAAAAGTAAAACCCTAGTTTATACTATTACAAACTGCAGCAGTTACATAATCCAAAAAATAATGCGAAAATAATACACGAAGCAGTAAAAAGGAAAATAAAAGAGAAAATCGTTTTGTGATTGTGTAGCGGTAGAAATGTTGAGACTAAGCCATTGGATTGACTTGACTCGCACAAATCAAATAAAAATCTCCACTACGCTTTATTATTTCCAAAGGAATGGGAAAAGAGAGAATAACCCAAAAGAGGGGGAGAGAATCTATGTTCGGGGGTTGGTTATGCAAAGAGAAGGTATTACCACCCTAAACATCTATGATATTCCGCAGGAACCTCTTTGAAAATCTCTGTATTTTGGCTATAAATGTTGTATACAAAAATAGATTGTGGGGATGAGAAAAGAAGTATCTTTTTACAATTTTTGCACCCGTCGCGATTGTGAACCTTTAGTGCCTACGTACCACCTTCTGTGTAATAGGGAGCAGGGTACACGTAGTTCATCTTTAAAAATTTTAAAACACAAGTGTGTTGATTAATTTTAAGAGATAAGATGTCATTGTCGTTGTCCGAGTGGAAAAACATACTTATTACCCAAAATTATGAGAAAGGAGAATTTACGTCATCTCAAAGTGGCGGATATAGCTTGGATTTTAGAATCAACAATTCCTCGCTCAACACCCGAGTGGAAAATATCTCACTTCACTACATATTGTAGAAGTATAGTTGTTTGCATCACTACAAGGATTGGCAAGAGTATAATATTTTGAGAAAAATTTAAAGATAAAAGCCAAAATGGAAAAATAGTTTGAATGAGATTGATTGACTTTTAGTCTTCTCACAAAAAAGTCTAAGTATTATTAAATTAATTAAAATTTGATTAAGAAAAGATTTTTGAAAATGCATGGACCTAAGTCCAAGTTTATTATGAAACTGGTTCATGTTTTAATACAAGAAGGATTTTCAAGAGGAGGGAGAAGATTTTGAAATTAAAGAAGATGGGAGGAGATGAAGGGACTATCCTAAAGCATAAGGTAAAAGCTAGGGAAAAAACAATCTAACCAACAAGAATCCAACACTTGACACAATGAGTCAATGTAGAATCCCATCCTTTAGATTTGAAACCAAACAAACAATTACAAAAAAAAACCTCTTAAGAAAACCAAGCTCCATTTGCATTAAGTCTTCACAAAAATTTGGAAGAGTAACAGTTGTATACAAATGAATTCCAGATCACAGACAAAGAATGTAATCATAATAACATGCACATAAAACAAACAAATACCCAATGTTTTGGGGTAAACCCCAAGAACTCCAGACAAAATAACAGTTGAGGTCACAAGGTCTCCTAGATAGGTTAAGGCCCCCTAATCCTAAGTCCAAGAAGTCCATGTCTCCAAAATGAAAAGGATAGTAACCAAGTAACATTAAAAAAATTTATGGTTCAAGTTGATTATTAAGTATCTTTAAAAAAATAAATGAAAAGCTCAAATGAGCATAATAAAAATGACATAAAATTAAATGCTCAAGTGAGCAAAGATGAAAATAGAATGAAATGTAAATGCTAAAATAAGTGTGCTTAAAGTAAAGGCATAAAGTAAAAGCATGAAATAAAGTCAATTGTTAGAAATTAGTGGTTAGTTGAATGACCATCTTGAAACTTGCATTTGGAACTCATTAGAGGATTGGTAGGACCAAAGCCTCTCAACAACAAGTTGCCTCTCAGAAATAAATCAAGGTATTTTTGTATATTTGTTTAATGATTTTTGGATAAAAAATAAAAGAGTTATGAATTTTTGAAATTTAAAATAATTAAAACATTAAATCAGAAAATATAAATAAACCAAAAAGATGTACACCATCAGATCAGAGTCAAAACGCGTTAGTAAGCTGATCAAGTGGACCAGACGCGCTGTGCTTGATATATCATCGTCTTCAACCTCCAGACACCCTGCAATTGGGATTTTGTAAGTTTCTTCAAACGGAAAAGTTAGAAACTCAGACTGACATCATTGGATTTGTCTCTTCAAGGAGATCCTAACCCCCCCCCCCCTCGCGCCAAATTTATGTAAAGTGTGCAAAGATTTATGGATCAAAAACACAGAAAATAGCGAGCATAATTAAGTTGAGATTTCTCACTCAATTCTCAATGATTTTAAAAATTGTAAGAAGTATGAGGGTCAAAAGGATGAGTAGAGTAAGTTAGTGTTTCATTTGGATCCAAATGGTTAAGAATTCTACCTAAACGAAGTTCAACAATGGCGCTCTGAAACTGAACTTCTGTAGCTTGAAATGTGGCTTGACTTACTTGGTTCAAGTGTTGGAGAGCTTGTGTGATGATGGAGAATGTGAATGTGAAGAGAAATTTGGAGAAGGAAGCTTGAAATTCAGAAGCTGATTTCAAAATTTTGGAGCTCGAATAAAGTTTTGGCAGGGTGTGTTTGGATCCCAAAGTTGTCCAAAAGTGTGGAATAAGGTCCTCTATTTATAGGGGATTGAATGGGATAAAGAATTGGAGGAAACAATGAAGTTTGGAGGGAAATTGGATGAAGGTCGAGCACGAGTGAAGTGTGACTTGATTTTCATAAAAACTCAGCTATTCTTTGTGTTTTGAAGTGATAATCATCTTTGGAAAACATATTAAACTTGTTTAAGTCAAAAACACGCGCTAATTTGGTCATTAGAAGCTGAATTATGGATTTCCATTTCTGACTTGAGAGTAAAACTCAGTTTCATGTAGCTGACTTTGAATTCATGCTGTGCACAATGTAGGAAGCTTTATGGTATGATTCTTGATGCTTTGGAAAGATAATGTAACACTCTTCACAATGTGCCAAGAAATGTTCCATTTGGACACTTGAGCTGAAAGTTATTCAACTTTGAAATCCATAAAAACAAACTGTTTTGTGGACTTAGAGAAAATTCAAGTTTTTTTCACAAAAAGTGACCTATAATGTCTTGTATTCAAAAATGGTCTTCTTCTCAAAATTTTAACCTGATCTTTGAGGACAATGAAGTAGACATCTCAATGAGTATTTGGAAACTTTTATCACTCAAAAACTCCAAGTATTGAAAATGTTTAGGCCTTGTGAAATTGGTGAAAATCCATGAGATTGCCTATAATCTTTTGCATCCTTAGGGCATCTTCCACCCATTTTCACACTTATCACTTAAAAGATAGGTTGAATTTCACATCTCTAAGATCAATGTGGAAAAAGAATAGGCTCAACGTGATAAAAATTGATCAAGTTATGATCTTTTGAAGTCACATGTGGGAATTTGATAGTTCATCTAGAGGACTGGTAATCTTTCTTCATCATTAGGTATCTTCTACACAAACTTTCCTTGAATATTTTGAATTTATTTGTTAATAACCCTTTGAAGAGAAGCATGTTTTTGGAATCACCAAAAAATACCAAAAGATGGACAAGATATACCCCTTTGAAGTTCAAAATCCTAGATCCTAGAGCAACAAAATTCTTTGGGAAACTTTGCAATTTTGATCAATTTTCTTGCACAAATACTTTTGTCATGTAAATAAAAGTTATTGAGGATGATAAGTAGAAATCATGGCAACCATAACCACTTCCAAATCATGAGAATTGAAGGATATATGCACTTGTGATCAATGGAAACAAAGACTTGTCTAACTATGTCAAACTTCTTCAATCAACCCTTGTACCTTTGAACTATTTTTGTCAACTTGCGGCGTGATGAATCATAATAGAATTTGTCATGATGTATTTCAAAATATCTTCAATAAATAATCTTGAACCTCAATGAAGATTTGTTGAAGAAGGCACAAAAAATGAACTCATGAACTTATAGATCAACTTGATGGAATGTATTGTGCTTTCACCTATAACATTATCAATTAGGTAAAATATTCCTTGTATTTGTTAGTTAAAGTTAATCACTACAAAACACAGATGATCACAAAATACAAGTAAAGGTGCTTGGTGATTCCCCATGAGAAAAACTTAAAGATAAGGAGAAGAGCCAAACCCTAGTGTGATCTTGTTGTGATTGAATTGATGTGATGTGATAGAGGGATCTTAGGGGGGAAAAATTAGGTTACAACAGCTGCCCTTATTTAAGTCTTCTATTCGGGGATGCGAAGGTTAAGAATCTTTGTGTCGACGCGATTGAAGATACTTAAATATAAAACAAGCCCTATTTTTGGTCCTAAGATGCCATGCAATGCTCATGATTATGGATGTGAATAAACAAATACAAAAAGGATGCAAGACCCCATTGGGGATATGGTAAATAGAACAGGTTCAAAAGGAAAACTCGACCAGGAAAATAAATCACTAGTGAGCAAAAGATCATACTCCTTTGGGGTAAAGCCCAAAGAGGAGATAAAGCGTCTCAAACTCAAAAATTTAGGAGAGAAAATGAAGGATAATAGTGACCGACAGATGACTGCGAACTATCCAATCATTGAGGAGATAGCAAAAAGGTAACATCGATCCAGCGGGGAAAGAAGTGGTAAGATAATACCAATAAATTTCAATATTAAGGTAAACAGCCAGTACTCATGACTGAAAATAGATGAACTCCTTTAGAGCAATAGGATCTCAACAACGAACTACCTTCCAAAATGACAAGGCTACCATTCATCGGAAAAAGATCTCAACAACAAACTACCTTCTATAATGACAAGGCTACCATTCAATAGAATAATAAATCTCAACAACTAACTACCTTCCATAAAGAAAAGGCCACCATTCATTGGAGTAACAAACCTTAACATCAAACTACCTTCCATAAAGACATGGCTACCTGTGATACGGTGGCAGAACCGAATGTTATACTTGTTTGAATTTTGTATTCACAATTGTTACGGTAATCAAGAGTCGCCACCGACTTTTCTTTTATCCAACAAAGGAAAAGGTGAAAAGAACATAAAAAGACCTTTCGAGATTATTTATGAGTAAGAGGGTATATTATGGAAAGGGGAGGTGTTAGCACAATTTCCATCTGTAGTTATCTAGGGGCTCTTAGACGCTAGCTCATTTGAAAATTCCTTGTGTTTGTGTGTTTGAAAAAAAGTATTTTGAAAAGACGCCTTAGTGCGGCGAACTTTGTAATGTTTCTTATGTCGTGGAGAATGTATATAAAATGTCTTTGAAAATATTTTTAGAAAGGAGTGTATGTGTGGAAATTTTTTTTACTTGAGCAAGCATCTAAGAACTACCTACCTACTCTAAAAGGTTTGTTCTTTTCCTCTTTTCCTTTAGATAGTGATATCCTACTATTAGTCAGTAGGTAGCCCTATCGTTGGATGTTAAGGGACTTGTGATCTCTTGAACTAAAGGACAACCACTAAAAATTCTCACGTTTCGAGAATTTTGACCGTTTTCGAAGGCAACCGAAGTGGGAGATACCCTAGGGGTGAGCATGTGCAAGTGTATTGATTCAGTTCATTTATCTTGCAATTTTAGGGTTATCTAATCACTTTAATTTAGTCTTTCCATGCAATCCTATTAATCTAAACAGTTAATAATAGTGCAAGAATTTAAAAGACAGAAATTAAACCTAGCTATTACAGGGCCTCAGGGAGGGGGATACATAACCAAAACTTGGGAGTGCGGAAATTAAAAGCAGTAAATAAACCCTAAGTTAAACTATTACAAACTGTGTACAGATACAATCAATTGAAAAGAATAATAAGCGCGCGAAGAATGGAAAGAGTGTCTAAACCCTAAAAATGTTTAAAAGAGAATCTTTTTTTGTTTTTTATTTATTTATGAAAATATTTAGTTATAATAATATCCCAATTAACTAAATTAAAAAAAGAAAGAAAATTTATTAATTACAATTAATTCTAATGAAACTAATATTTTTGGTATTTTTTAAAGAGAAAAAAAGATTTGAAATTTAACCCTAATTTCTAATTAATTTTATTTTAAGGAAAAAAAGTTAAAGTAATTAACTTATATTAATTTACAAAATTAATTTTAATTAAAAAACCTAATTCTATTTTTATGTGATTTTTTTATTGACTTTATGATTAAAATAAAAAAGGAATTTAAAAAAATATATGAAACAAATAAAAAAAAAGAAATTAAAACAAAAAGAAAATTTGGGCCTGATAGTGAAAGCAGACTGGGGGTATGGCACTGAATTTGATTAGGCCCAGATCAAACAGCAAGCCCAATGTCCTTTTTGATTCAGTGCAACTAGCCCTTGGGGTTCACCATGGAGATACATTGTTGAGCGCTAGATCTGAATCAATGAATGATCCAACGGTTGAAAGTGGGGACGTTGGGTGGATGTATTAAAATGCCATGTATTAGAACCTGCAAGAAATATTGAAAAAAATGAAAAATTACTAGACCTGGGATCGAACCCAAGTCCCTTCCTTCACACACTTGCACCCTTACCATATGCGCTATCATGTTAATTCGTATATATAATAACGCAATAATATTATATGTGAAAACCAGTGTTAATCCTAGTCAACAAAAACACGTGCGTCAGCAATTTAAATGAGCCAATCAGATTATGTTAAAATGCCATGTATGCTCCAAACGGAGTCAACGATTCAATGATGCCGAAGGGGATCTCCGGTCATCTTCTCCGGGAGGTTCCAATTCTCAAACTTACAAAAGCGTGGGATTTGTGAAGAGTAAAAGGCCCTACCCTACACAAAATTGAATCCTGAATCTGATTCTGGCCTTAAATTAGCCTAAAAATGCCTCTAACCCTGAAAAGAAAACTCTCACGTTTAGAAACCATAACAATGGTGATTAGAGGTTCTTGCCCTGTACCTTACACGAAAGACGTTAGAATGCTCACAATCAATGACAATAATATGAATATGGAACGAAAATCACTTTATAGCATGTATTTTTAAGATTTCGAAGCCAAGCCTTACCAAGGTCCGGTGGTGTATGGATCTGGTCTTCTAGAGTGTTCCACGCCTTGTGGAAGGTATGGATGGTCTCCTGAGGGCCTCATAGAGTGAATGATGCAATTTGTTTGGCCTGGAAATCACTGAATCGTACAAATTTCCACCTTTCTTTTGAATTTTTGGACTTTGCTAGGGTTCTATTTTAGGCAGCTGCACCTGTTTTTTTTTTGCTTTTGAATGCTTGTGCATATATATTAGGCCACATTAGGTTAACAAATATGAAGGGATATAAATGCTTTCATGAGAAAATATTTGCTTTCCAATTATGTGGATTTTTTTACTTTTTTGGACCAAATCAAATCTTTTCCCTCTCTCCATGAAATTCCCTTGATATAATCAGGATATTTGTCCATCATTTAATAGGAAAATGATTTCAAATCAAATCTTATATTATTTCCATTATTTATTTATTTAATTTTGAATTTTAATGAATAAAATATCAAAATAAATAGCATAAATAATAGAATAGTGCATGGGTGGGCTTAGAGGTCGTGGGCCATGTTAGGAATAAGTTTCAAACATAAAAAGATAGGCCCATTTGGAAAAATTCCAAGTTAGCTCAATATTTGCTTCATACACTTTTCCAAAAATTGGTCAACTTTAGCAATGCATAACTCTCTCAATTTTAACCCTATGAGGGTGTTCTTGTACTTTTTAGAGATCTTAGGATGTCCTCTAAACAACCCTTTTGTTTTCATCTCAATTGGATCTTCCATGTTCACGTAAGGAGCTTTGACCCAAAGGTGTTTTTGTTGACTTTTTGGAAGGACCCATAATATCTGAGCTTGTATCTTTTAATTGATGCATTTATTCAACTTGAGGGATGAACAAAATTTGTAGGGAATTGGATTCTCTTCAAAATGAGCTTTGGTGGAAAAACTAAGGATAAAGTATGAGAAATTTATGCCTGGTCAAAGTTTGGTTGACTTTTCCTATAGAAACCCTAATTGGCAATTTTTTACTTTTGATGAATTAGGAGAATTTCTTGAGGAATCATGATCAACCCTTGATTAAATGATGGATATCATTTCAAAATGTTGATGTTGACAAAAAATCTTGAAGTTTGACTGTATATAGGCCACAATTGACTTTTGACCTAGTGCAGTTGATTTTCAGGCATTTGAGTAGTTGACTGAGCAAACTTGTTGTGAAATGCATGAAATTTGTCATGGACAATCTTGAATGCGTATTAGGACCATGGAAAACAATTTTGACATTTGGAGTTTACACATCTTGATGAAAAGTTAAACCCTAATTAGAGGTCCATTGCTTAGGAGGAGAGTTTGTCTAATCAATTATTGGTCAACCTTGAGCAATTGAGGACCTCTAGAAGCTTGTCTTAAGTGAAAATGGGAGGGAAAATTTGTGGGTACAACAGCTGCCCCTGTTGAATCTTCTTAAACCTGAGGATTTAGATTGGCTTGTATGCCTTTCGTTATTTTAAGGTCGAAGAGGATTGAACACTAGAGTGCCTAGAAATTTGCACTCGCATGAAGTAACACTGTTGGTTGATACTAATCGGGAATGGGCTTACAGATGCCATTTGGAGTAGATGACTGAGAGTCGTCAGAGATGGGCTTAAAGATGCCATCAGAAGTAGATGACTGAGAGTCATAAATGGTCTCTTTGTGGGGATTCCTGTTCCTGTTGTCTGAGGAGGAGTCCACTGGGGGATGTTGATTTCTGTTGTTTTTCTGTTTGAGGAAAACTATGTGGGGAATAGAGTCTAGGAACTTCAGTTTTCCATGACTCTACTGAGGGGTTATCTCTGGATTGGAGAGATGAAAGTTTGTTGTTTTCTGGTTGAACTCCATGTTTCGCAGTAATTTGTTGGGGAGAATGAAATTAAATGCTATCTGGAAATGTATCAGAAGAAACCTGTGTAAGGATGTTTCAGGATGAGTCTGGGTAAGACTTCATCTAGAAGTGTATGAGAAGGAACACAGGTAGGGCTGTTTTAGGAGATATATGAAGGGAGCCGGGGTAGGGCAGCTTCAGGATGAGTAAGAGTAAAACTGTATCTGGAAATTGTAAGAAGGAACTTGGGTAGGGTTGCCTCAGGATGAGTCCGTGTAAAACTACATCTGGAAATTGTGAGAAGGAACCTGGGTAGGGTTGCCTCAGGATGAGTTCATGTAAAACTGCATCTGGAGATTGTGAGAAGGAACCTGGGTAGGGTTTCTTCAGGATGAGTCTGTGTAAAACTGCATTTGGAAATTAAAGAGAAGGAACCTGGGTAGGGTTGCCTCAGGATGAGTCCCTGTAAAACTGCATCTAGAAATTCAAGAGAAGGAACCCGGGTAGGGTTGCCTCAGGATGAGTCCGTGTAAAACCGCATCTGGAATTTCAAGACAAGGAACCTGGGTAGGGTTACCTCAGGATGAGTCCGTGTAGAACTGCATCTGGAGATTGTAAGAAGGAACTTAGGTAGGGCTGCTTCAGGATGAGTCCGTGTAAAACTTTAGAAGGAGGGAGAAGGAACCCATGTAAGATTGCTTCATGAAGAGCCCGTATAAATCCGTATTTGGAAGTCAGAAGAAACTCGTGTAAGATTTCTTCATGATGAGCCCGTGTAAAGCTGTATTTGGAAGTCAGAAGAAACTCGTGTAAGATTGCTTCATGTTGAGCCTGTGTAAAGCTGTATTTAGAAGTCAGAAGAAACCCGTGTAAGATTGCTTCATGATGAGCCCGTGTGAAGTTGTATTTGGTTGCGCAAATAATTACTCTATTTTGTTTCAGGAGCTAATCCTTGACCTTTTGAAAATTGTTAATGATAAATATTTGTTGATTGATCTTTCCTGAAAAGGTAAAGCGTTAGCTATATGCAATGTCATGATGTATGAAATGCATTGTGTAATGGTGTTCTCAAAATAAATGAGATTTGGATGTATGCATTTATAATGCAAATGTTATGATGTTTGTAGAATGATGTATGAATGTAATATGTGAATGTATCAGTTGTTCTATTGCAGCCGTAGTGGTAGAGACTACGATCTTTTTAACCGAGGGTCTTTGTTAAAGCGTCCCCACGTTTAAGGGATATGATTGTTTTTCTGAGGCAACAAGTTAGGTTACCCTAGAGGTGCGAGTGTGGAGAGTGATTCAATTCAGTTATTTATCTTGTATTTAGGTTTAGCTATGATTACTTTTAGATCTTGCCATACAATCCTATTAACTAAACAGTAATAGCAATAATAAAGAAGTAAAGTGCGGGAAATAAGAATCTACGCTATTACGAGGCTTCAGGAGTGGGGGTACAAATAGTATGAATTGGGGGAGAAAAAAAAGTAAAACCCTAGTTTATACTATTACAAACTGTAGCAGTTACATAATCCAAAAAATAATGCGAAAATAATACGCGAAGCAGTAAAAAGGAAAATAAAAGAGAAAATTGTTTTGTGATTGTGTAGCGGTAGAAATGTTGAGACTAAGCCATTGGATTGACTTGACTCGCACAAATCAAATAAAAATCTCCACTGCGCTTTATTATTTCCAAAGGAATGGGAAAAGAGAGAATAACCCAAAAGAGGGGGAGAGAATCTATGTTCGGGGGTTGGTTATGCAAAGAGAAGGTATTAGCACCCTAAACATCTATGATATTCCGCAGGAACCTCTTTGAAAATCTCTGAATTTTGGCTATAAATGTTGTATACAAAAATAGATTGTGGGGATGAGAAAAGAAGTATCTTTTTACAATTTTTGCACCTGCCGCGATTGTGAACCTTTAGTGCCTACGTACCACCTTATGTGTAATAGGGAGCAGGGTACACGTAGTTCATCTTTAAAAATTTTAAAACACAAGTGTGTTGATTAATTTTAAGAGATAAGATGTCATTGTCGTTGTCCGAGTGGAAAAACATACTTATTACCCACAATTATGAGAAAGGAGAATTTACGTCATCTCAAAGTGGCGGATATAGCTTGGATTTTAGAATCAACAATTCCTCGCTCAACACCCGAGTGTAAAATATCTCACTTCACTACATATTATAGAAGTATAGTTGTTTGCATCACTACAAGGATTGGCAAGAGTATAATATTTTGAGAAAAATTTAAAGATAAAAGCCAAAATGGAAAAATAGTTTGAATGAGATTGATTGACTTTTAGTCTTCTCACAAAAAAGTCTAAGTATTATTAAATTAATTAAATTTTGATTAAGAAAAGATTTTTGAAAATGCATGGACCTAAGTCCAAGTTTATTATGAAACTGGTTCATGTTTTAATACAAGAAGGATTTTCAAGAGGAGGGAGAAGATTTTGAAATTAAAGAAGATGGGAGGAGATGAAGGGACTATCCTAAAGCATAAGGTAAAAGCTAGGGAAAAAACAATCTAACCAACAAGAAGCCAACACTTGACACAATGAGTCAATGCAGAATCCCATCCTTTGGATTTGAAACCAAACAAACAATTACAAAAAAAACCTCTTAAGAAAACCAAGCTCCATTTGCATTAAGTCTTCACAAAAATTTGGAAGAGTAACAATTGTATACAAATGAATTCCAGATCACAGACAAAGAATGTAATCATAATAACATGCACATAAAACAAACAAATACCCAATGTTTTTGGGTAAACCTCAAGAACTCCAGACAAAATAACAGTTGAGGTCACAAGGTCTCCTAGATAGGTTAAGGCCCCCTAATCCCAAGTCCAAGAAGTCCATGTCTCCAAAATGAAAAGGATAGTAACCAAGTAACATTAAAAAAATTTATGGTTCAAGTTGATTATTAAGTATCTTTAAAAAATAAATGAAAAGCTCAAATGAGCATAATAAAAATGACATAAAATTAAATGCTCAAGTGAGCAAAGATGAAAATAGCATGAAATGTAAATGCTAAAATAAGTGTGCTTAAAGTAAAGGCATAAAGTAAAAGCATAAAATAAAGTCAATTGTTAGAAATTAGTGGTTAGTTGAATGACCATCTTGAAACTTGCATTTGGAACTCATTAGAGGATTGGTAGGACCAAAGCCTCTCAACAACAAGTTGCATTTTCTTTTTGTCAAGTATATCTTCCATTTAAGAATTCTCAAGGCATCATTAAATGATCAATGATGTTTAAGTGACCCACTTTGACCAAAATTGATGAAAGTTCATTAGAGGATTGGTAGGAATAAAGCCTCCTAAGAATGAATCTCAATGTTATTGGATCGAAGGGTTCAAATTAACATACTTGGTCTTGCAAACATAGGTTTGGGCCATGAATGATCATTTTTTTTCAAATTGGGACAAAATTTAGCGCTATGTTAAGCAATCGTAAGTGGACTTATATAGAAGTCGCACCTATTTTGAGGCCGATCAATAGCAATCTATGTACCATATGTTTTGAGACATGATATGGAAATCATGCTCCAATAACATTTAGTACAATACGAATGGGATAAGATGAAGAGGGATGGGGTGAGGAATAAACCACATTTGAACTAAAAATTTAATCAAACTATTATTAAAATCATTCATCCATTTTTATGAAGTTAGACTCAACATCATGGATCCAATGATGTTAATAAAGTTCATGATCTAAATTTCATAGTCCATGATCAGCCAGAATATATATAAAAAATAAAATTGCATTTAAAATAAGAAAAAAGATTTTTAAAAAGATTTAAAAATGAAATAAAGAGGAAAAATAGCAATTATATTCAAAATAATCAAGAAAAATTAAACAAGACCATAGAAAAATCAGAAATGAGCTCAAATATTTATATAATTTTTTTGGTAATTTTTTAAAGTCGGAAAATATTTTAAAGCTAATTTAAATTGCTCAAATAAAGAAAAAAAGATCAAAAATAGTAAAAATTAAGATAAAATTCTACAAAATATTCAGAAGGGCAGAAGTAATGAAAATGATTTTTATGAAAAAAATTTAGAATTTAAAAATAACAGAAAGTATTTTTTAAACCATTAAAATAAAGAAAACAAAGCAAAAATTATGAAAAATATCAGACATTAAAATAAAAATATGAAAAAATATTCATAAAGTCAGAAATAAATCAAGGTATTTTTGTATATTTTTTTAATGATTTTTGGATAAAAAATAAAAGAGTTATGAATTTTTGAAATTTAAAATAATTAAAACATAAAATCAGAAAATATAAATAAACCAAAAAGATGTACACCATCAGATCAGAGTCAAAACGCGTTAGTAAGATGATCAAGTGGACCAGATGCGTTGTGCTTGATATATCATCGTCTTCAACCTCCAGACACCCTGCAATTGGGATTTTGTAAGTTTCTTCAAACGAAAAAGTTAGAAACTCAGACTGATATCATTGGATTTGTCTCTACAAGGCGATCCTAATCCCCCCTCTCGCGCCAAATTTATGTAAAGTGTGCAAAGATTTATGGATCAAAAACACAGAAAATAGCGAGCATAATTAAGTTGAGATTTCTCACTCAATTCTCAATGATTTTAAAAATTGTAAGAAGTATAAGGGTCAAAAGGATGAGTAGAGTAAGTTAGTGTTTCGTTTGGATCCAAATGGTTAGGAATTCTACCTAAACGAAGTTCAACAATGGCGCTCTGAAACTGAACTTATGTAGCTTGAAATATGGCTTGACTAACTTGGTTCAAGTGTTGGAGAGCTTGTGTGATGATGGAGAATGTGAATGTGAAGAGAAATTTGGAGAAGGAAGCTTGAAATTCAGAAGCTGATTTCAAAATTTTGGAGCTCGAATAAAGTTTTGGCAGGGTGTGTTTGGCTCCCAAAGTTGTCCAAAAGTGTGGAATAAGGTCCTCTATTTATAGGGGATTGAATGGGATAAAGAATTAGAGGAAACAATGAAGTTTGGAGGGAAATTGGATGAAGGTCTAGCACGAGTGAAGTGTGACTTGATTTTCATAAAAACTCAGCTATTCTTTGTGTTTTGAAGTGATAATCATCTTTGGAAAACATATTAAACTTGTTTAAGTCAAAAACACGCGCTAATTTGGTCATTAGAAGCTGAATTATGGATTTCCATTTCTGACTTGAGAGTAAAACTCAGTTTCATGTAGCTGACTTTGAATTCATGCTGTGCACAATGTAGGAATCTTTATGGTATGATTCTTGATGCTTTGGAAAGATCATGTAACACTCTTCACAATGTGCCAAGAAATGTTCCATTTGGACACTTGAGCTGAAAGTTATTCAACTTTGAAATCCATAAAAACAAACTGTTTTGTGGACTTAGAGAAAATTCAAGTTTTTTTCACAAAAAGTGACCTATAATGTCTTGTATTCAAAAATGGTCTTCTTCTCAAAATTTTAACCTGATCTTTGAGGACAATGAAGTAGACATCTCAATGAGTATTTGGAAACTTTTATCACTCAAAAACTCCAAGTATTGAAAATGTTATGGCCTTGTGAAATTGGTGAAAATCCATGAGATTGCCTATAATCTTTTGCATCCTTAGGGCATCTTCCACCCATTTTCACACTTATCACTTAAAAGATAGGTTGAATTTCACATCTCTAAGATCAATATGGAAAAAGAATGGGCTCAAGGTGATAAAAATTGATCAAGTTATGATCTTTTGAAGTCACATGTGGGAATTTGATAGTTCATCTAGAGGACTTGTAATATTTCTTCATCATTAGGTATCTTCTACACAAACTTTCCTTGAATATTTTGAATTGATTTGTTAATAACCCTTTGAAGAGAAGCATGTTTTTGGAATCACCAAAAAATACCAAAAGATGGACAAGATATACCCCTTTGAAGTTCAAAATCCTAGATCCTAGAGCAACAAAATTCTTTGGGAAACTTTGCAATTTTGATCAATTTTCTTGCAGAAATACTTTTGTCATGTAAATAGAAGTTATTCAGGATGATAAGTAGAAATCATGGCAACCATAACCACTTCCAAATCATGAGAATTGAAGGATATATGCACTTGTGATTAATGGAAACAAAGACTTGTCTAACTATGTCAAACTTCTTCAATCAACCCTTGTACCTTTGAACTATTTTTGTCAACTTGCGGCGTGATGAATCATAATAGAATTTGTCATGATGTATTTCAAAATATCTTCAATAAAGAATCTTGAACCTCAATGAAGATTTGTTGAAGAAGGCACAAAAATGAACTCATGAACTTATAGATCAACTTGATGGAATGTATTGTGCTTTCACCTATAACATTATCAATTAGGTAAAATATTCCTTGTATTTGTTAGTTAAAGTTAACCACTACAAAACACAGATGATCACAAAATACAAGTAAAGGTGCTTGGTGATTCCCCATGAGAAAAACTTAAAGATAAGGAGAAGAGACAAACCCTAGTGTGATCTTGTTGTGATTGAATTGATGTGATGTGATAGAGGGATCTTAGGGGGGGGGAAATTGGGTTACAACAGCTGCCCTTATTTAAGTCTTCTATTCGGGGATGCAAAGGTTAAGAATCTTTGTGTCGACGCGATTGAAGATACTTAAATATAAAACAAGCCCAATTTTTGGTCCTAAGATGCCATGCAATGCTCATGATTATGGATGTGAATGAACAAATACAAAAAGGATGCAAGACCCCATTGGGGATATGGTAAATAGAACAGGCTCAAAAGGAAAACTCGACCAGGAAAATAAATCACTAGTGAGAAAAAGATCATACTCATTTGGGGTAAAGCCCAAAGAGGAGATAAAGCGTCTCAAACTCAAAAATTTAGGAGAGAAAATGAAGGATAATAGTGACCGACAGATGACTGCAAACTATCCAATCATTGAGGAGATAGAAAAAAGGTAACATCGATCCAGCGGGGAAAGAAGTGGTAAGATAATACCAATAAATTTCAATATTAAGGTAAACAGCCAGTACTCATGACTGAAAACAGATGAACTCCTTTAGAGCAATAGGATCTCAACAACGAACTACCTTCCAAAATGACAAGGCTACCATTCATCGTAAAAAGATCTCAACAACAAACTACCTTCCATAATGACAAGGCTACCATTCAATAGAATAATAAATCTCAACAACTAACTACCTTCCATAAAGAAAAGGCCACCATCCATTGGAGTAACAAATCTTAACATCGAACTACCTTCCATAAAGACAGGGTTACCTGTGATGCGGTGGAAGAACCGACTGTTATACTTGTTTGAATTTTGTATTCACAAATGTTACGGTAATCAAGAGTCGCCACCGAATTTTCTTTTATCCAACAAAGGAAAAGGTGAAAAGAACATAAAAAGACCTTTCGAGATTATTTATGAGTAAGAGGGTATATTATGGAAAGGGAAGGTGTTAGCACAATTTCCATCTGTAGTTATCTAGGGGCTCTTAGACGCTAGCTCATTTGAAAATTCATTGTGTTTGTGTGTTTGAAAAAAAGTATTTTGAAAAGACGCCTTAGTGCGGCGAACTTTGTAATGTTTCTCATGTCGTGGAGAATGTATACAAAATGTCTTTGAAAATATTTTTAGAAAGGAGTGTATGTGTGGAATTTTTTTTTACTTGAGCAAGCATCTAAGAACTACCTACCTACTCTAAAAGGTTTGTTCTTTTCCTCTTTTCCTTTAGATAGTGATATCCTACTATTAGTCAGTAGGTAGCCCTATCGTTGGATGTTAAGGGACTTGTGATCTTTTGAACTAAAGGACAACCACTAAAAATTCTCACGTTTCGAGAATTGTGACCGTTTTCGAAGGCAACCGAAGTGGGAGATACCCTAGGGGTGAGCATGTGCAAGTGTATTGATTCAGTTCATTTATCTTGCAATTTTAGGGTTATGTAATCACTTTAATTTAGTCTTTCCATGCAATCCTATTAATCTAAACAGTTAATAATAGTGCAAGAATTTAAAAGACAGAAATTAAACCTAGCTATTACAGGGCCTCGGGGAGGGGGATACATAACCAAAACTTGGGAGTGCGGAAATTAAAAGCAGTAAATAAACCCTAAGTTAAACTATTACAAACTGTATACAGATACAATCAATTGAAAAGAATAATAAGCGCGCGAAGAATGGAAAGAGTGTCTAAACCCTAAAAATGTTTAAAAGAGAATCTTTTTTTGTTTTTTATTTATTTATGAATATTTAGTTATAATAATATCCCAATTAACTAAATTAAAAAAAGAAATAAAAATTATTAATTACAATTAATTCTAATGAAACTAATATTTTTGGTATTTTTTAAAGAGAAAAAAAGATTTGAAATTTAACCCTAATTTCTAATTAATTTTATTTTAAGGAAAAAAAGTTAAAGTAATTAACTTATATTAATTTACAAAATTAATTTTAATTAAAAAACCTAATTCTATTTTTATGTGATTTTTTTATTGACTTTATGATTAAAATAAAAAAGGAATTTAAAAAATATATGAAACAAATAAAAAAAAGAAATTAAAACAAAAAGAAAAATTGGGCCTGATAGTGAAAGCAGACTGGGGGTATGGCGCTGAATTTGATTAGGCCCAGATCAAACAGCAAGCCCAATGTCCTTTTTGATTCAGTGCAACTAGCCCTTGGGGTTCACCATGGAGATAGATTGTTGAGCGCTAGATCTGAATCAATGAATGATCCAACGGTTGAAAGTGGGGACGTTGGGTGGACGTATTAAAATGCCATGTATTAGAACCTCAAGAAATATTGAAAAAAATGAAAAGTTACTGACCTGGGATCGAACCCAAGTCTCTTCCTTCACACGCTTGCACCCTTACCATTTGCGCTATCATGTTAATTCGTATATATAATAACGCAATAATATTATATGTGAAAACCAGTGTTAATCCTAGTCAACAAAAACACGTGCGTCAGCAATTTAAATGAGCCAATCAGATTATGTTAAAATGCCATGTATGCTCCAAACGGAGTCAACGATTCAATGATGCCGAAGGGGATCTCCGGTCATCTTCTCCGGGAGGTTCCAATTCTCAAACCTACAAAAGCGTGGGATTTGTGAAGAGTAAAAGGCCCTACCCTACAGAAAATTGAATCCTGAATCTGATTCTGGCCTTAAATTAGCCTAAAAATACCTCTAACCCTGAAAACAAAACTCTCACGTTTAGAAACCCTAACAATGGTGATTAGAGGTTCTGGCCCTGTACCTTACACGAAAGACGTTAGAATGCTCACAATCAATGACAATAATATGAATATGGAACGGAAATCAATTTATAGCATGTATTTTTAAGATTTCGAAGCCAAGCCTTACCAAGGTCCGGTGGTGTATGGATCTGGTCTTCTAGAGTGTTCCACGCCTTGTGGAAGGTATGGATGGTCTCCTGAGGGCCTCATAGAGTGAATGATGCAATTTGTTTGGCCTGGAAATCACTGAATCGTACAAATTTCCACCTTTCTTTTGAATTTTTGGACTTTGCTAGGGTTCTATTTTAGGAAGCTGCACCTGTTTTTTTTTGCTTTTGAATGCTTGTGCATATATATTAGGCCACATTAGGTTAACAAATATGAAGGGATATAAATGCTTTCATGAGAAAATATTTGCTTTCCAATTATGTGGATTTTTTACTTTTTTGGACCAAATCAAATCTTTTCCCTCTCTCCATGAAATTCCCTTGATATAATCAGGATATTTGTCCAACATTTAATAGGAAAATGATTTCAAATCAAATCTTATATTATTTCCATTATTTATTTATTTAATTTTGAATTTTAATGAATAAAATATCAAAATAAATAGCATAAATAATAGAATAATGCATGGGTGGACTTAGAGGTCGTGGGCCATGTTAGGAATAAGTTTCAAACATAAAAAGATAGGCCCATTTGGAAAAATTCCAAGTTAGCTCAATATTTGCTTCATGCACTTTTCCAAAAATTGGTCAACTTTAGCAATGCATAACTCTCTCAATTTTAACCCTATGAGGGTGTTCTTGTACTTTTTAGAGATCTTAGGATGTCCTCTAAACAAACCTTTTGGTTTCATCTCAATTGGATCTTCCATGTTCACGTAAGGAGCTTTGACCCAAAGGTGTCTTTGTTGACTTTTTGGAAGGACCCATAATGTCTGAGCTTGTATCTTTTAATTGATGCATTTATTGAACTTGAGGGATGAACAAAAGTTGTAGGGAATTGGATTCTCTTCAAAATGAGCTTTGGTGGAAAAACTAAGGATAAAGTATGAGAAATTTATGCCTGGTCAAAGTTTGGTTGACTTTTCCTATAGAAACCCTAATTGGCAATTTTTGACTTTTGATGAATTAGGAGAATTTCTTGAGGAATCATGATCAACCCTTGATTTAATGATGGATATCACTTCAAAATGTTGATGTTGACAAAAAATCTTGAAGTTTGACTGTATATAGGCCACAATTGACTTTTGACCTAGTGTAGTTGATTTTCAGGCATTTGAGTAGTTGACTGAGCAAACTTGTTGTGAAATGCATGAAATTTGTCATGGACAATCTTGAAGGCGTATTAGGACCATGGAAAACAATTTTGACATTTGGAGTTTACACATCTTGATGAAAAGTTAAACCCTAATTAGAGGTCCATTGCTTAAGAGGAGAGTTTGTCTGATCAATTATTGGTCAACCTTGAGCAATTGAGGACCTCTAGAAGCCTGTCTTAAGTGAAAATGGGAGGGAAAATTTGTGGGTACAACAACTTCCCCTGTTGAATCTTCTTAAACCTGAGGATTTAGATTGGCTTGTCTGCCTTTCGTTATCTGAAGGTCGAAGAGGATTGAACACTAGAGTGCCTAGAAATTTGCACTCGCATGAAGTAACATTGTTGGTTGATGCTAATCGGGAATGGGCTTACAGATGCCATTTGGAGTAGATGACTGAGAGTCGTCAGAGATGGGCTTAAAGATGCCATCAGAAGTAGATGACTGAGAGTCATAAATGGTCCCTTTGTGGGGATTCCTGTTCCTGTTGTCTAAGGAGGAGTCCACTGGGGATGTTGATTTCTGTTGTTTTTCTGTTTGAGGAAAACTATATGGGGAATAGAGTCTAGGAACTTCAGTTTTCCATGACTCTACTGAGGGGTTATCTCTGGATTGGAGAGATGAAAGTTTGTTGTTTTCTGGTTGAAATCCATGTTTCACAGTAATTTGTTGGGGAGAATGAAATTAAATGCTATCTGGAAATGTATCAGAAGAAACCTGTGTAAGGATGTTTCAGGATGAGTCTGGGTAAGACTTCATCTGGAAGTGTATGAGAAGGAACATGGGTAGGGCTGTTTTAGGAGATATATGAAGGGAGCCGGGGTAGGGCAACTTCAGGATGAGTAAGAGTAAAACTGTATCTGGAAATTGTAAGAAGGAACCTAGGTAGGGTTACCTCAGGATGAGTCTGTGTAAAACTACATCTGGAAATTGTGAGAAGTAACCTGGGTAGGGTTGCCTCAGGATGAGTTCGTGTAAAACAGCATCTGGATATTGTGAGAAGGAACCTGGGTAGGGTTTCTTCAGGATGAGTCTGTGTAAAACTGCATCTGGAAATTAAAGAGAAGAAACCTGGGTAGGGTTGCCTCAGGATGAGTCCCTGTAAAACTACATCTAGAAATTCAAGAGAAGGAACCCGGGTAGGGTTGCCTCAAGATGAGTCCGTGTAAAACTGCATCTGGAATTTCAAGACAAGGAACCTGGGTAGTGTTGCCTCAAGATGAGTCCGTGTAGAACTGCATCTGGAGATTGTAAGAAGGAACTTAGGTAGGGTTGCTTCAAGATGAGTCCGTGTAAAACTTTAGAAGGAGGGAGAAGGAACCCATGTAAGATTGCTTCATGAAGAGCCCGTATAAATCCGTATTTGGAAGTCAGAAGAAACTCGTGTAAGATTTCTTCATGATGAGCCCGTGTAAAGCTGTATTTTGAAGTCAGAAGAAACTCGTGTAAGATTGCTTCATGTTGAGCCTGTGTAAAGCTGTATTTGGAAGTTAGAAGAAACTCGTGTAAGATTGCTTCATGTTGAGCCCATGTAAAGCTGTATTTAGAAGTCAGAAGAAACCCGTGTAAGATTGCTTCATGATGAGCCCGTGTGAAGTTGTATTTGGTTACGCAAATAATTACTCTATTTTGTTTCAGGAGCTAATCCTTGACCTTTTGAAAATTGTTAATGATACATATTTGTTGATTGATCTTTCCTGAAAAGGTAAAGCGTTAGCTATATGCAATGTCATGATGTATGAAATGCATTGTGTAATGGTGTTCTCAAAATAAATGAGATTTGGATGTATACATTTATACTGCAGATGTTATGATGTTTGTAGAATGATGTATTAATGTAATATGTGAATGTATCAGTTGTTCTATTGTAGCCGTAGTGGTAGAAATGTTCAATACTAAGCCATTGGATTGACTAGACTTTGTACAAATCAAAATAAAAATCGTCACCACGCTTTATTGTTTCCAAAGGAATGGGAAAAGAGCGAATAACACAAAAAGAAGGGGAAAGATTCTAGGTAAGGGGTTGGTTATGCAAAGGGAAGGTATTAGCACCCTAAACATCTACGGTACTCCACAGGAACCTCTTTGTAAAATTTGTATATTTTGGCTATAAAATGTTGTATGTAAAATAGATGGTGGAGGTAAGGAAAGAAATATATTTTTTATGATGTTTGCACCCGCCGCGGTTGCGAACATTTACTGCCTACGTACCACCTTTTCGTGCAATAGGGGATCAGGGTACACGTAGTTCCTCTTTTAAAAATTAAAAAAAAACACAAATGTGTTGGTTAATTTTATGAGATAAAACATCATTGTCATTGTCCGTGTGGAAAACATACCTACTACCCACAATCATGAGAAAGGAGAATTTTCATCATCTCAAAGTGGAGGATATGGCTTGGATTTTAAAATCAACAATGCCTCACTCAACACCCAAGTAGAAAATATCTCTCTTCACTACATATTGTAGAAGTATAGTTGTTTGCATCACTACAAGGATTGACAAGAGTTCAATCTTTTTGAGAAAAGTTTAAAGATAAAAGCCAAAGTGGCAAAAATGGTTTGAAATGAGATTTATTGACTTTTAGTCTTCTCACAAAAAGTATGTCAAAGTATTATTAAGTTTATTGGAGTTTATTTATGAAAATGTTTGAAAATGCATGGACCTAAGTCCAAGTTTATTATGAAAGTGGTTCAAGTTTAAAACAAGAAGGGTTTTCAAAAGGAGGAAGAATATTTTTGAAATTAAAGAAGATAGGAGGAGAAGAAGAAGCTATCCTAAAGCATAAGGTAAAATCTAGGGATAAGAACCATCTAACCAACAAGAAGGCAATACTTGACACTATGCCCAGATAGAATCCTCATTCTTTGGATTGAAACCAAACAAGCAAAAATACTATCCCTCTTGAGAGAACCAAACTTCAAGTGTATTAAGTCTTCACAAAATTTGGGCAAAGTAATGGTTGTATACGGGTGAATTCCAGATTACAAACAAAGGGTGTAATCACAATAACCTGCACACAAAACAAACAAACAACCTAATGTCTTGAGGTAAACCTCAAGAGCTCCAGAAAAAATAATCATATAAGATCACAAGGTTTCCAATCATAGGCCAAGGTTTCTAATCCTAAGTCCAAAAAGTCCAATGCTCCATAATGCCAAGGATAGTAACCAAATAGTCCAAGTATCATTAAGGACTTTTATGGTTTATGTTGATTATTAAGTATCTTAAGAAAAAGAAAAGAAAATCTCAAGTGAGCAAAATAAAAATGACAAGAAAGTAAATGCTCAAATGAGCAAAGATGAAATGACATGAAATGTAAATGCTAAAAGTAAATAGTGCATAAAAATAAAAGGATAGTAAAAGAATAAAGGATAAAGTCAATTATTAATGATTAGTGGTTAGCGGGATGATCATCTTGAAACTTGCATTTGGAAATCATTAGAGGATTGGTAGAACCAAAGCCTCCACACAACAAGTTGCATTTGCTTTTTGTCAAGTATATCATCCATTTGGAATCCTTATGAGTATAATTTAATGATCAACGATGTTTAAGTGATCTGTGTTGACCAAAGGTATTGTAGATCCATTAGAGGATTGGTAGGACCAAAGCCTCCACACAATGAATCTCAAGGTTATTGGATCAAAGAGATCAAATTAATATACTTGGGCTTGCAAACATAAGTTTGGGTCACGAATGATCATTTATTCGAATCGGGACACAATTTAGCAATATGTTAAGCAATTGTAAGTAGACTTATATAGAAGTCGCACCTATTTTGAGGCCGGTCAATAGCAATCTATGCACCATTTGTTTTGAGACATGATATAGAGATCATGCTCCAACAACATTTAGTGCAATAAGAAGGGGATGAGATGAAGAGGGGTGGGAGAGAATATACAAACCACTTTTGGATTAAATTTAATCAAACTATTAATAAAATCATTCATTTATTTTTGTGGAGTTAGACTCAACATAATGGATCCAATGATGTTAATAAAGTTCATGATAAAAAATTTAACCCAAGATCATCCAGAAAATAGTCACAAAATAATATTACATTTTAATATGTACAAAAAGGTTTAAAAATAATGTTTAAAAATAGAAATAAAAGAGAAAAATATCACCTATGTTCAAATTAATCAAGAAATAAAAAGTAAGACCATAGAAAAATCAGAAAAGGGCTCAAATGATTTTATATATTTTTTAGTAATTTCTTAAAGTCAGAAACTATTTTTTAACATTAAAATAAATGGGTAAAATAAACCAAAAATTATAAAAAAAATAGCAAAGTCAGAAACAAAAATAAAATAAGGTTACCAATATTTGTCACAATATCATTGGATCATTCCATAATTTTTTCAGAATTTAAAAATGCATAAAAGTATTTTTAAACATTTAAAACAATTCAAATAAAGTGTAAATTTATAAATAAAAAATACCAAAATACAAAATTAAATTGTGAAAAAAAAAATCAAAAAGAGAATAATCAAAAGTATTTTTCATAATTTTTTCAGATTTTTTGGACTTAAAATGAATTTTCTATGATTTTTTAAAGTTTAAAACAATTAAATATAAAAAATCCGAAAATAAAATAAAAGTCAAAAATATGTGGACCATTGTAAGAGAGTCAAAATGCGTTAGTAATCAAATCCAAGGGATCTGGCGCGTTGTGCATATCATGGTCATTAGTGAATAAAGCATAGAATCAGAAATAAAATCAGAATTCAAAAATAACAAATGGCGTGCCATCATTGGTTGGAAGATGACACGTTGTTCATCTTCAACCTCCAGCCAACGTGAATTGCAGGTCTCTTAAACTTTAAAATCAGAAGCTCAGACCAATGTCATTCGCTTCGTCTCTTCAAAACGAAGACAACCACACCCTCGCGCCAAATTTATATAAACTGTAGCTCAAGCAATTTGGAAAGAAAGTTTTGAAAAGGGATTTGAAATTTTATAGTCAAAATGTGTTTCCGGTAAAAGGTAAGTGTTGAAACTAGAACCAGGGTAATGAGAGCATCACAATGATATCAAAGTTTTGAACAATTGATGAAGAAATCTACCTATTGAATTTGAGTTGCAGAGCTCTGAAACTGGACTTCTATGGAGCAGTATAAGGCACGATTCTTGAATGTAATTATATGGTTAGCTTCAGGGAAGATCAAGGAAGGTGAATTGATGAAAAAATTGGATTGAAAAAGGCTTGTGTATGGATTTCAAAGTTTCTGAATTCTGAGTTATGGAATAAGTTTGGCAGGGTGATTCTGGCTATCCAAGCTTGAGAAAACGAATGGGATAGTTCATGTATTTATAGGAGAAGCAAATGGGATCAAAAGGAAGAGTGAATGATGCATTTTGGAGGGAATTCATGCAAATCTGATGAACGAGTGAAGTGTGGTCTAATTTTCACCAAAACTCATCCAATCCTTGCGTTTTGAGGTGCTAAACAAATATGGAACTTCACTAAACATGTTTAGAGGCAAAAATGCATGGAAAACTTGTGATTAGAGGCCACATTATGGATTTCAAAATTCTGAGTTGGTGAGAAATTTAATTTTAAAGTGCCAACTTCTGACCAATGGCATTTTCAACTCAAGGGGTCTTAGGGCATGATTCTTGATGCTTTAGAAAGATGGGGTTACAAGCTTTGCAATGTAACAAGAATGGAGTTAAATGGATGCTTGAGCTGAAAGTTGAAATGAGTCAAAGTTGGAGAAAGAGGGTTGACTTTCCATACTTAGAAATATTTCAAATTTTCCTTCAAAAATGACCTATAATGTCTTGCATCCAAACATAGCCTTCCACTTAAAATTTTCTCTTGACCAAAAAATATGGCATTAAGTAGATCTCTTTAATGACATTTTGAAACTTGAACCATTCACAATCTCCAAAAATTGAGAAAGTTATGACTTGTTGAAGTTGGATAAATTTCATAAAATGACCTATAATATTTTGTATCCTTAAGGAAACTTCCATCCTTTTTCTCACTTTGCACATAAAAGAAAGAAAAAAGTTAACATATTAAAGATAATTATGGAAAACGAATGGGCTTAAGGTGATAAAAATTGACCAAGTTATGCTCATTTGAAGTTACACATGAAAAATTGGGGATTCATCTGAAGGACTTGTAATCTTTCTTCCTCATCAAGTTTCTTCCACATGAAACCTCCTTGGAAATTTTGAAGTGATTTGTTAATACCCCTTTTAAGAGAATGATGTATTTGGAATCACTAAAAAATACCAAAAGATGGGCAAGATATACTCCTTTGAAGTTCAAAACCCTAGCTCCTAGATTAAGAAACATGCCTTGAGGAACTTTGACAATTTTGAACAAACTTCTTGTACCAAAACAAATGCTTTGTAAATATAAGTTGTTGAGGATGATAATGAGAACTCATAGCAACCACAACCACTTCATATCTTGAGAATTGAGAGAAATATGCATTTGTGACCAATGGGAACAAAGCCTTGTCCAAGCATGACAACTTCTCCAATCAATCCCTTATGCTTTTCAACCAAATTTGATAACCTTGAAATGTGGTGAACCAAAATAACCTTGCCATGCCATTTCTTCCAAAACAAATCCAATGGTGAGTTTTGAACTTCTCAAGCTTTATTGACTAGGGCATGGAAGTAAACTCATGAACCCATGGAGTAACTTGTTGAATCTTATTGCCTTTACCTACATGAGTAACAAGCAAGACAAACCAACATTGCATTTAATTAATTAAAATAAGAAATCAATACAAAAATATTCATGATAAAAAAAGAACACAAGTCAATGTGCTTGGTGATTCCTCAAAGAGAAAATCTAAGTATAGGGAGGGGAACCAAGAATCCTAATGTGATCTTGTTGTGAATGAATCAACATGGTATGATGAAGGGATCTTAGGAGAAAAAAATGGGGTACAACAGCTGCCCTTATTTAAGTTTCTTCTATCCGGAGATATGAAGGTTAAAAATCTTCGTGTCGACGCGATCGAAGATACTTAAATATAAAACAAACCCTATTTTTGGCCCTAAGATGCCATACAAATTTTTATTATCATAAATGCATATGAACAAAACCAAAGAGACGCAAAACACCATTGGGGATGTAACAATAATAAAGAAAAAAGAGAGTGACCCGACCAAGAAAATAAATCACTGGTGGATCAAAAGACCCGACTCAGAGAGGATGGTAAAATGGTCAAAGGATACACTAACTCCTACTGGAGGTAAAGCTACTAATGTTCACTGAAGGTAGAAGGAAAAGAAATAACAACACCGACATTCAGTGACGATGAACTACCAACATTCACTGAAGGTAGAAGGAAAAGAAATACCATAGCATCACTGTTCACTGACGATGAACTACCAACATTCACTGAGGGTAGCAAAAAGATAACAATCATTGACGTTCACTGCCAATGACCTACCAACTTTCACTGAAGGTGATCTACCAACTTTCACTGAAGGTAGAAAGAGAATATATCATAACATCTCCGTTCACTAACGATGAACTACCAATGTTCACTGAGGGTAGCAAAAAGATAACCATCATCGACGTTCACTGCATATGACCTACCAACTTTCACTTAGGTAGAAAGAGAATATATCATAACATCGCCGTTCACTGACGATGAACTACCAACATTCACTGAAGGTAGCAAAAAGATAACAAGCACCAACTTTCACTAATGGTGATCTACCAACTTTCACTGAAGGTAGAAAGAGAATATATCATAACATCGTCGTTCACTGACGATGAACTACCAACGTCCACTGAAGGTAGCAAAAAGATAAAAAGCACCAACTTTCACTGATGGTGATCTACCAACTTTCACTAAAGGTAGAAAGAGAATATATCATAACATCATCGTTCACTGACGATGAACTACCAACGTTCATTGAGGGTAGCAAAAAGATAACAAGTTTCCCTAAAATTCTGGCATTTCGCCTAGAGCGGGTATCAACTACTTCTTTAACCGAAGCATTTTTCCTGAAAAAGGGTAATATGTAAGCTGTCTCAAATAAAGAGACTTCCACTTGCAAAGATTTCACAGCGAGTTGTTTCTGCGAATTTGAAAGTCTTGCCATCCACTGGCGTAAACTGAAGACGGACTGCAAACTATCCACTCATAGAGGAGATAGAAAAAAAAAGTTATGTCGACTTTTACAGGGAAGCACAAGTTGCTCAAATAAAGAGACCTGCTACTTGTTGTCATGGAGGATTGTAAAAAGAAATGACTTTCTGGGGATAGAATATGACTTCCTGGGGAAAAATATGACTTCCTTGGGAAAGAAATATGACTTCCTAGGAAAAGGCCACAATATTCCTGCTGAGGAGATAAAGTCTTCTCGTGCAAAATAAATGCACCAACCAAAACTCGATGTTTTCAAAAATCCAAAGTAAATAATATTATTGTGGAACCACAGATTCAAATCAGAAATAAGCTGGAATGAAATAGTCAACCAAAATACATCCTTTGAGAAATAAACTCAAGGGACAACTCAGTGGGGACACTGAAAGAATATACGCTTTCTGCTTAAGGCCAACACTCTATTGAAGAGAGGACAACATAACTCTGCAAAACAGGGTGATATGTCAACAAAAATATTAAAGAATGTCAATGAACAATGATTTGCCAATTTTAGCTATGCATGATGTATGTATGAATGTATGAGTGTTATCGTGTGTATGCTGACAAAACAGATATACAACACTGGGAGTAACCAGGAAAAAGCAACTCTGGCATAAACATCACTGGCTAAACCACATCCAAGATGATCATTCCAATAAAAAGTAAATGCCAACTGAAGAAACAAAACCTACTGCCTGCTTTAGCTTTACTGGAGAGAAACATAATCCAGAAGTAACCAAAACAAAGTGACAGAATAGTATAGATACAGGGATAGAACATCCTTCTTCAGGCTTCACTGAGGAAACAAATGTTTTCAAAAGTAACACTTTTACTAGGGATTGCAAAATCAATTTCAAGCAAAGCAGATGGACACTAAATCATCAAAACATTCACTAGGGAATTCAGGCCTACTTCATTAGGGAGGTTAATACCACATCCTCAAAGGGAAAACCATAATATGTTCTTCACTAGAGAAACCAGGGACCTGCGTTCTTCAAGAGTGATTATTGTACCAACTTCTCTGGAAAAAGAACTTCCATTAGACCAAATGAAAACTTCACTGGAGAAATCTCGGATTGAAACTTCTCATCATGAAAACTCATAAAAGAGGAGAAATGAATCCAAACCTGAATGAGGATACCTGAGTCACGAACCCAATACGGTGAATCATCCTGAGTAAACATTCCTGAGGGGAACAAAAACTTCTTAAAACAAATTGTAGTTTGTCCATTCCTGGGATCACCATTTTGTTGTTGTTTTTTTTCCGCATCACAAATTCCAAAGTAAAAGAAAATTGTAAATTCTTTTTGAAAAATCAATTTTGTTATTTAATCTTTTTGCTTTGAAAGTTATTATCAATAATAAATGGAGTCTTTGCAAGCTAAATAAAATAAGAAATATAAAGAATTGGGTAAAAGCTCAAATTTCATTAATAGAATGGTAGTCTGCGAATGGAGAGAATCCATGGATAATTACAAAGTTCGGAAAATGGTAATATATAATGGAAAAGATACATTGAGATACAATGACCACTATCCCCTCTAACAACTTTTGAAATCCCGAGCAGCAGTTTCTGTTGAAGTGTGATGAGAATCCGAGAAGATTGTTTCTCCAATGATCAAGTCTTGTCTGATGTAGTTACTTTCTAAGAAAGTCCCTAACTTTTGCCTAAACTTCCCTTGCGGATTTTCAGCTTAGCGGGAAATTTATTCTGTTTATGTCTCTAACTTTTGCCTAGACCTCCCTTTTGGGTTTTCGGCCTACCGAGACGTTCTTTTTTTCCTAAGCCGCTTTTTCGGGTTTTCAACTTAGCGAGCTGTTCTTTTATTTCTTTAGGCGAAGTATTTCTTGACTGCATCAGCATTCATGGGACGTGGGAACTCCTTGCCATCCATAGTTTCAAGAATTAATGCACCTCCAGAGAAGGCTTTCTTGACAACATATGGGCCTTCGAAATTGGGAGTCCACTTGCACCTAGAATCAGTGTTGAAAGACATGATCTTCCTGAGCACGAGGTCGCCTTCTCTGAATTCACGAGGTTTGACCTTCTTATCAAAAGCTTTCTTAATCCTTTTATGATATAACTGGCCATGACACAAAGCTGCCATCCTCTTCTCCTCAATCAAATTCAATTGGTCAAACCAGTTCTAGACCCATTCAGCCTCTGACAACTTGGTTTCCATTATTACACGCAAAGAGGGAATCTCAACCTCGACCGGGAGTACAACTTCCATTCCATACACCAGGGAGAACGGGGTTGCTCCTGTTGAAGTGCGGACATATGTTCGATATCCATGCAGAGCAAAAGGGAGCATTTCATGCCAATCCTTATAAGTAACAACCATTTTCTGGATAATTTTCTTGATATTCTTATTAGCAGCTTCAACAGCCCCATTCATCTTCGGCCTATACAGAGTGAATTGTGATGGACAATCTTGAATTCCTCACAAAGTTTTGTCATAATTTTATTGTTCAAATTCGAGCCATTGTCGGTGATAATTATGCTCGGCACACCATACCGACATATAAGATTATTCTTGATGAAACGCACAACCACCTGCTTAGTAACATTGGCATATGAAGTAGCCTCTACCCATTTGGTGAATTAATAAATTTTTACCAAGATGAAACGGTGTCCATTTGAAGCTTTGGGTTCTATCATCCCTGTTGTACCCCAAAATTTGCCCTCTCATTTCATCAACTTTTCCTCACCACAAGACCCTTGGAGCTCAAGATCCAGTTAGGGTTTGCTCTGCTCAAGACTCCTCCTTGCACTATTGACCCAAATTAGGGTTTGAGTTTGCACAAAGATGTTTTGACCTAAAATTCCCAAAATGACTTTCATGCTTCATGTTGGACTCACAAGTTTATCCATACCAAGTTTCAAGCCTTGATTCCAATCTTTGCCCAGTCAAATGGACAGTTGACCTAGAAATCAACTGTATTGGGGAAAAAGTCAACTGTGGTCAATTGATAGTCAAACCTCATGAAATTTGACCCTCATCAACATTATGAACTCATATGAACCCTTTTGTCAAGTTTGGATCACAATTCCACAAGAAATTTGATCAGATCACCAAAAGGGCAAAATGGTCATTTTTAGGGTTTTGACTGCACAATGGCAATTTTTTACTGTTTGACCTAGCCAATGGCAAACCAAGCTCACATATGGGCTCAAGGACTCAATGACATGGTCTTGACACATTCAACAAGTTCAAAAGATCCCAAATGCACAAGATTGACAGATGAATTTTCCAGTCAACTGAGCAAAATTTGACTGTATACTGAAAAGTCAAACTTTGACTTTTTGGTCAACATCAAGTGCCAAGATTCATTTTTCATCAAGACATGTCATATTATGAAACTTGTTCATCAAGAAACCAAGAATTACAAATTAGGGTTTGAAATGAAGAAATTTCATAACTTAGAAATTTTCTAAGTTATGAAATTTCCTAATTTTTTCCTAACTTTGTCCCATCTTTTCATCAAGATAAATTTGTATTCAAACAAAACTCAAAACATGAAAGTTATAGTCCATTGCAAAATCTACAACTTTGATTCACAAAGTTTCCTCAAAAGAAGCTTGTAGCTCAAGTTATGATTTTTGGAATAGGGGTGCAAAATATTCTTAACTTAGAAATTTTTTGACCTATTCTAGGCAGGATTTTTGCCCAACTTCATGGCCACTTTTCACATGCTTCCACTTGGAATTTCAACTTGCATTACAAAGATGGATTGTAGTACACATTCCAAGCTTTCCAAATTGTCCAAGAACTTCTCAAACACCCTTGTGGTTAGGGAGAATCGAATTTGTCAATATGGGCAAAAGTCACTTTGTTCATGAGCCAATTTCATGTTCATACACTATGCATTTTCAAACTCAGCTTGCACAAGCTAGATTACAGGCCTCTAATCCCATTTGCACTCAATAATTCAATGCTAAACCATTGTGCCAAGATGTTATTTTGTGCATTTGGTCATTACATGAAAGATTAACCTTTAAATGGATAAAGCATTTTGCCATTTTTGAAAAGATCAACTTTATGTCAAAGTCCATATCTTTGAGGTACAAGGAAATCTTTGAGGCACAAGTTCATGAACAAATTGCACTGATCAAGGAGAGAAGGTGTAGCCTGCTTGAGGGGCCTGCATGAGCCTATAACTCAACTTGACAACTTTTGCTTAAGGGGGAAGAAACATTGCAAAAGGGATCCAACATTGAGCTCATGTCAACACAAGCCTAAACAAACATCTTGAACACTTTCCAAACATCAAACCAAGTTTGAGACACGACCAAACCACCTTCAATACCTCCTCATTCACAGAAATACCTTCTTGCTGCAAAAACATAGTTTTTTCTGCAACTTGAATCCCACAGCATCATTCCATCGTGCGTTTTCATCCAAACCAGCTGAAACACATTCTATAACATCCATATAAACTATCCCAAGCCTTATATACAAACTGTAACACCTCTAGCAAAGCGTGCCATTTTCACTTTTCTCTCTTGCAGGTTGACTTCCATGGCTTGATTCAGAAGGATTCAAAACACACCAAGCATAGAGGAAGCATCACTGGACCTCAAGCAAGCTGTACAAGTCCTCAAACTTCATTGAAAGTGCCTCCATTGTTGTACACAACTCAAGCTGAACAGGTAAAAGTTTGAACTTCCATCTCTTTATCCAAGCATATTTAGGCTTAAGTTTGTGAAGAAAGCATGCCCTACTCATGGCCCTGAAGCTACCCATATCCTTACTTCTCATTTATATTGTGTGTGCTGCACGAACTTTGGACATGAACATTTGAAAAAAGCTAGGTCAGGAATTGGGGGAGGATAAATTCTCTCTCATTTTTGAGAGTTAGAACGACTTCTTTATATGTTTAGAATCGTGGTAGTTTGCTCTACAATATTGATGTTGTGAGTTTTTGTTAAAGATTAAAGAATCAGGATCTGTGCTTGACAAGGAAAAACACGCGTGTTTGTTCTGTTTGAATTGCTGGAGGTTGAAGACAACTCCCTTTGGGCTGGGCCTGGGTCATTTTTTCTGTTTACACCACCTTTTTACACGTACACCCCCTTGGCCCATTGTGTGTTTTTTAATTATTTTTACTTTTATTTTTTTCTTCTGACTTATTATTTTTTGTCAAAACATAAAAAAATATTAAAAATATTTTTTCAACCATTTTTGCATTTTACTTGGATTTTATTTGTTTTATTTTGAACTTGTACATAAATAAACATAATACCTTTTTTTATTCAAAATACAAAAATAATACAAAATACATTTTATTTTATGATTTTTATTTTATTTTATCTTTTGAAAACATTTTCTTAAAATACATTTTTTTTTATAAATAATAAATATTTTATTTTTTGTATATATTTAGTATAGTTAATATATATATAATAAATACTTATATTTTTATTAGAATATTTAGGATAAAAATACAAAAAATAATACATTTTTATTTTTATTAATATTTGACCTCAAAAATTACTTTTTACAAATATACTTCTCTTTTATTTATTTTTTGTACATAATTAATAAATATTGTATATGATAAATAATAAATACTATTTATTTAGAAAATTAGGATTTTGCCCTAAACCATAAAAATATCAAAAAATACACAATACTTAATTTTCCATTAAGTTAACATTTTATCACCTTGTAAATAAATCACATTCACCTACACTTACACAAATACATTGACGCATTTACATTGCTTTATTCCTATACATTGATACATATTACATTTGAGATCGCAATTCGATTTGGTTGTAATTTATTGGACACTACTCTCCCATTAAAGTCTCATCCCCATTTGTAAATACTTGTACCCTCACTCCCGGATACTTATTTGTAATAGCGTAGACTTTAAATTCCCGCAATTTATCGCTTTCAAATATACCATGGTTAGACCTAGGGTTTGTATGTACATAAAATCAAACGCTAGATAACCTAATACAAAAACAAATACATGAAATTAATACACACTATTCACACTTGCACCCCTAAGGTAATCCCGCTTGTTGCCTTCCAAAATAGGCCATGCTTGCACGTCGAGTTTCTTTGGCAAAACAAAACAATTCAAATGATCATAGTCCCTCGATGACGCTTTTGAAAGTTGCCTAATCAAAATGATCATAGTCCCTTCAAGCAAAATTGCCAAAGACACTTGGCACCATTGCATTCATGGTCCATACGATGACCCGCGCCTGTCCCGTTAAACATCCTAATACAAGATTGCCCACCAAATACAATGGTGGAACAAAATTGTTAGAAGGGTTAAAACATGAGAAAAACCTTTGAGTACAATAGGGTAGACAAACTCTTAGTTACTTGATCAAACTTGCAAAAACACTTGCCTACTTTTCAAAACCACACTCCACAAACACTTTCAAAACAAACTTTCAAAAAAAACATTTGAAACATCTTTTCGAAAAGATACACGACTTTGCATATACTCAAACACGAGTCATTACAATGGTTGCCTAGACAAGGCGTCTTCTTCAAAAACATTTTCAAAACACACACACACCATAATTTCAAGCAATTGAAAATCAAGGCAAGTGATCTAAAACAAGTAACTAAGAGCCCATGGATAACCATGGATGAAAAGGGTGCTAATACCTTCCCTTTTCATAATCTACCCCCCGAACCCACGAAACATCTCAAAAGGTTTTTCCTATGCTTTTTAACCTTTCCTTTAGGATAAAATAAAAAGTCGGTGGCGACTCTTGCTAAACCGAACAAGTGCGAATACAAACGCAAAACTCAAGTCAGTTCTCCCACCGTATCACAATCCCAATCATGTTAATACCCCACATAGAGAAAGGCCACGGGGAGGAAATCACATTGAGAAGTGTCGGAGGCACATGGACCTTATCTGCATAAATCTGACATTTATGACACTTCTTTGCAAATTTGTAACAGTCGAATTCCATTGTCAGCCAATAGTAACCTGTCCTTAGCATCCTTTTAGCCATTGAATGTCCATTAGCATGAGTGCAAAATGAACCTTCGTGAACCTCATGCATCAACATGCCTGCTTCGTGTCTATCCATGCATCTGAGCAAGACCATGTCATAATTTCTTTTATACAACACATTTTCACTGAGGAAGAAACTTCCAGCCAATCTTCTCAGTGTCTTTATATCTTTCTTTGATGCACCGATCGGGTATTCTTGAGTCTGAAGAAAATGCTTGATATCATGATACCAAGGTTTTTCATCTGCTACCTCCTCTGTTGTAAACACATGAGCGGGCCTATCTTGTATCTGAACCATAATTTGAGGTATATCATTCCAAGTATTCACTTGGTACATAGAAGCCATAGTTTCCAGAGCGCCCGCCATTTGATTTTCATCTCTAGGAATGTGATGGAATTCAACTTTGTTAAAGAAGGGTAACAATCTTCTAGCATAATCTTTGTAAGGTATCAAGTCGGGGTGACGAGTATCCCGTTCTCCTTTAATCTAATTTATTACCAAAGTTGAATCACCATACACATCTAGAATTTTAATTATGAGATCAATAGCTTCTTCGAGACCCATGATTCAAGCCTCGTATTCTGCCATATAGTACAATCAAATGTCAACCTTGCAGTAAAAGTAATGTGTGATCCATGTGGAGTGATAATCACAACACCAATTCCATTACCATAAGCATTCACAGCTCCATCAAATATCATACTCCAACAAGATTCAGGGTTAGGACCTTCCTCAGGCAATGGTTCATCACAATCCTTCACTTTTAGGAACATCACATCCTCATCGGGGAATTCATATTCTACAGACTGGTGATCATCCACTGGTTGGTGAGCATGATAATCTGCCAACACACTGCTCTTAATAGCTTTTTGAGTGCGGTATTCGATATCATATTCAGATAACAACATCTTCCAGCGGGAAATTCTCCCATTAAGAGCAGGCTTTTCAAAAATGTACTTGATTGGATCCATTTGGAGATCAACCAAGTAGTGTGATTTAACATATACTGCCGCAAACGCTTTGCCGCCCAAGCCAAAGCACAACATGTCTTTTCCAGCATGGAATAACGCGACTCATAATCAATGATTTTTTTACTGAGATAATAAATGGCAAACTCATTCTTCCCTATTTAATCATGTTGTCCTAGAGTACAACCTATGGATTTATCTAACACTGTCAGATACATAATCAATGATCTTCCTTCGACGGGAGGGAGCAAGATAGGAGGTTCAAGAAGATATTCTTTAAAACTTTCATATGCCCTTTGGCAGTAATCCGTCCATACACAACCTTGATCTTTCTTTAACAACTTAAAGATCGGTTCACATGTTGCAGTCATGTGGGAAATGAATCTTGAAATATAATTCAAATGCCCGAGGAAACCTCTGAATTGCTTTTCAGTTTTTGGCGCTGGAATCTCTTGAATTGCTTTAACTTTATCAGGGTCAACTTCAATTCCTTTCTGGCTAACAATGAAACCCAACAATTTTCTTGATCGAACACCGAAGGTTCATTTATTTGTATTCAAGCGGAGACGATACTTTCTCAAACGCTGAAACAACTTCAACAAATCTTCTACATGCCCTTCTTTAGTATGGGATTTGGAAATCATATCATCAACATATACTTCGATTTCCTTGTGCATCAGATCATGGAATAGGGTTGTCATAGCCCTCTGGTACGTTGCACCAGCGTTCTTCAACCCGAAGGGCATCACTGTGTAACAGAATGTTCCCCAGGGTGTGATAAACGTTGTTTTTTCCATGTCTTCCAGAGCCATTATTATTTGATTATACCTGGAAAATCCGTCCATGAACGATAATACTTTGAATTTTTTGTGCTATCCACTAACATATCGATGTGTGGCAATGGAAAATCATCTTTTGGACTAGCTTTATTTAGATCTCTGTAATCTACGCACATGCGGACTTTTCCGTCTTTTTCGGTACTGAGACAATATTGGAAATCCATTGAGGATACACTGACGTCACAAGAAAACCAGCATTAATCTGCTTTAGAACCTCCTCTTTGATTTTCACTGCCATATCTGGGTGAGTTCTTCTCAACTTTTGTTTAATTGGCGGACACTCCGGCTTCAACGGAAAACGGTGCTCTACAATATCTGTATCTAGACCAGGCATATCTTGGTAAGACCAAGCAAACATATCCACATACTCTTTCAACAGCTCAATCAACATGCTCTTCACATCAGGATGCAGTAATGCTCCAATCTAGACTTCCTTCGGATCTTCTTCTGAACCCAAATTAATCACTTCCAATGGCTCCTTATATGGCTGAATAGTATTTTCCTCGTGCTCAATCAACCGTGAGACCTCTTCTAGAATCTCATCATAATCTTCTCCTTCAGCCCCATACACAGGACATTCAAATTTGGGAGAGGGTGCAGGGTCATTGTATTCAATGAGTTTTTTAATTAATCTGCACATATGATTTATGATTGCTTTTAGAAACTGACACATATAACAAGTGATCATGCAGATTAAATTTCAGTTATTATTTATTTTGAAAGGTTTTTTTTATTACCATGTTCCGAGAAAAAGCATAAATAAAGACACAATTTGGGAAATAAAGACAACTTTTATTATTGATTTTATAAGTCACAGCAAACAGATAAGCCCTACAACATTAATACTTCCACCTTGGGCAGAGTGAAAGCTTTTTCAAAAATATTAACAAAACAAATTACTTTGAAACATGTATGCAAGAGGGAACATCAATGGTGATCCAGTTCTGAACCCTAACTCCGTGCGTCACATAATTCATAATTTCCTGCTCTACTTCACCTTCTATAATGGCATTAATCCTGGAAACAGTTGGATGAAGATAACCCCCGCTACGGAAGATGTCTTGATACTTTCCTGCAGTAGACTTCGGCTTCATGCTCTTACCTTTTTCATTCTTCAAAGAGAACCCCAAGCTAGCTTTATTCTTGTTCACAGGTGGATCCACAATTTGTCCCCACACTTCACTATGACCGTTACGCACAACCTGCTGCGCATCCTTAAGTGAAACCATGGAATTCTTATTTCCTCTTATATTGTCAATGGATAAGTCTTGGAACTGGGTTCCAACAGCAGCTTCATTCGCTTCCACAATGCTGAAAGAGGACAAATGAGATATCAATAATGCATGTTCCCCATTTATGATCACTACTTTCCCTTCACGTACAAAATTCAGTTGCTGGTGTAAAGTTGAAGTGACAACCCCTGCCTCATGAATCCACGACCTTCCTAGCAAACAGCTATAAGCGGGAACAATGTCCATGACCTGGAAAGTTATCTAAAACAAATGTGGTCCTATATGAATAGACAAGTCCACTTCACCAATAACAGATTTCCTTGATCCATCAAACGCTTTCACAATGATGCCACTCGGGTGCATAGGCATTCCTTGATATTTCAACTTCATAAGCGTACTCCTCGGTATAACATTCAGAGAAAATCCATTATCAATCAGCACATTGGATAGTGAATCATTCTTGCAGCTCATGGAGATATGGAGGGCTGGGTTGTGATTCCTTCCTTCATCTGGTAATTCATCATTGCAGAAAATCAATTTATTACATGACGTAATGTTCCCTATTACGCTACTGAATTGGTTTATTGGCATATCACTCTCCACAAAGGCTTGGTCCAAAACCCTCAACAAGGATTCTCTGTGAGCAGAAGAGTTCATCAATAAAGATAAGATAGATATTTTTGAAGGAGTCTGCAGTAGATGATCTATAATTCTATAGTCGCTCATCTTGATTATCTTTAAAATATCATCCACTTCTTTCACTAACGCATCCCATTATTCTCACCCGTAGCCTTCTTGGGTTCAACATTCTCAGCAATTTTCTTTCCATCACTAACATCTCTTTGAATAACTGGTGCAAACACACGACCGTTGCGGCTCACCCTGCTATTTTCAGCAATATTCCCAACATCAGGCATTGGCTGGATGGGAACTTCCACTCCATCCTCTAAGATTGTAGTGTTGTATTTGTAAGGCACAACCTTATCTGATTTATATGGGATAGGACCCGGAAAACTATTCACCAATGGGGTAACAACTGGCTTGCTATAATACTCAACTTCAAGATGGACGGGTGCCCCAAAACAAGGTACAATGACGTTTACCCCTTCTTCAATACAATCAGACATTATTGAGTCATTTATGGAAAAAAAATCCTCATCTGAGGAGAAATACTCCTCTGTGAAGGCATACTCTTCATCCGACTCTTCTTCATTCAAACAAACCTTAACCATATCAACTTCATGGTAATCATCCCTTTGACTTGTAACCTTGATAGTTCCATTGTCTAACAACAACTAAACACCCTTCTTCACAATTGAACATCCTCGGGAATCTTTACAGCAAACTCGACAAGATCCATATTGGTGTTCCACCTGACCAGCCATATGGCAGAAGGTAGCATGCAATTGCACAAGGTCTTCATTCATATACTCTACATCAAAATTTTGAATTCTCAAGGACA
Source organism: Vicia faba (assembly GCA_948472305.1). Lineage (NCBI taxonomy): Eukaryota > Viridiplantae > Streptophyta > Magnoliopsida > Fabales > Fabaceae > Vicia > Vicia faba. The sequence continues at coordinate 678,718,133 of OX451735.1, read as the reverse complement.
TCCAGAAACCATATTCACCTCCTCTTCATACTCTGCCCTAGGCCTGATTATATGGATTAGGCCCTCATCCATCATCTCCTGTAAATCAGCCTTTATCTTATCGCAACCATGTATGTCTGTACTGCAAATAGCACAACTGGCATGGTCATGCGTATAGTAGCTAAATTCAAAAAGGTCTGCATGAATTTTCACCAAATCTCCTCTAACCAGATTAATATCAAAAACCAAAAGTCGCATGGACAACCGGCCACCATATTCACAGCATTTACTCTCCCGTGCTTGGGTAGAGGATTGTCTTTCACATTAGGTCCCATATCCTTGAAAGATAGAACACCAGACTTCACCAACTTCTGCACCTCAGTCTTCAAAGGATAACAATTCTAAACATTATGCCCGGGTGCTCCCTGATGAAAAGCACATGTTTGGTCTACCTTATAATACCAAGGAAATGGTGATGTTACGGCTGGAGGTGGTCGGGTCTGAACCAGCTTCTTCTGAATTAATGTCGGTAGTAACTCTATATAGCTCATAGGAATAGGGTCATAACTCTCCCTTCTCTGATTATACCCTTGATTCCTTTGTTGGGACAGTCTCTGATAAGCAACGGTAGTTGGAGCGGTACCTATAACTGGAGTAACCGAGGCGACTTGCTGATGACGCTGATAATTCCTTCAAGGAGTATTAACCCTCCTTTCTTGCATAACAGCATTTGCGTCCCCTTCCTTTTTCTTGGTAAACCCATAAGATGGTTTCTTCACACCTCCAGAACTTTCACTCTTCATTAAACGAACCTCTCTTACAGCCTCTTCTAAGCGGATACCCATTCCTACCATTTCAGTAAAGTCACTTGGCGCACTTGCTACCATCCTCTCGTAGTAGAAAGCACCCAGCGTTTTCAATAAAATCTTAGTCATCTCCTTCTCTTCCATGGGAGGAATCACTTGGGCGGCTACCTCACACCATCTCTGTGCATATTCTTTGAATGATTCCCTGTCTTTTTGAACCATGGCCCTGAGTTGATCACGGTCAGGCGCCATGTCCATGTTGTACTTGTATTGTTTGATGAATGCTTCTCCCAAATCATTGAATGTATGGATTTTGGCACTGTCCAAACTCATATACCACTTCAGGAGAATGTCTACCCATGGACATTGTATTTATCATCAGTAGGGGGTATTTCTCCTCAGAATAGTCAGGTCTTCTTCAGACACTGGATTGTTGTCTCCTTCCTCTGATTCCTCGTCATCTTCCTCTTGATTATCCCCTCTCTTTGATGGGATTCCGAAATCTAAAGCTCGGTTAGCTGGTCTTCTTCTTCCCACACTCAAAACACGATCTAGTTTCTTTTCCTTCTTAGTCTTCTTTTTGACGATAAGAGATTTCAGGTCTTCTTGCCCCTGGGTCAGAGTCAGGAATATTTGTTGGAACTAAGCGTTTTGAGCTTGAAGGTATTTGATTGTTTGTTCAAGAGCCATTTCTTCTTGTTGAAATAAACAACAAAGGGATAAGAAGCTTGTACCTGGAATACCTGTTATGCAATGACATGTATGATATGCAAATGTTTTCAAGGATCTCGCAGGGTAAACACAAGAAGATGTTAGAATTTAAATTGTGACCTTGACTGCAGAACTTTCGTATCATTTGAAGGTCCTTCTACGAGAGTCAAGCTCACCATGTCGAGTGGGTCATAGCTCCTAACTCGAGTTGTCATGTTTTGGTTTTTTGAAGGCATTAGTTAGAGGAAAATAAATCCCCTTGCCCCTTGCTAGACGTCTGCTTTATCATAACCTGCATCACAGGCCCTTGAGATCCTTGAAATGGTTAAGGAAATGCTATGGTATGATTCTATGATGTATATGTTATGCATCAAGCAAAAATGCAGGGTAAGAAACCAATTTATTGGATTTATACAAACAAGGTCCTGCAAGGAATACAAACAAAGCCCTGCAATGAGTTCAAATTGTCAGGCAAAGAAAGCAAACAAGTCACACAAGTAGCCTTAGGTTTAGGATTGCATGGATTCCATAGGTAAGTACCCTCTTGAAGTTTAGTTGGCTCAACCTGTCTTAGAAATAGTAACCAGGTTCTAAGGAGTCTCAATATCACTGATCTTTCTTTATCGAGCATTATTTCAGCTTAGCAATCTTTTCTTGCAGCTGAAACATCCTGAAAGTCCGATCTCAATGAGTGTAGTATCGAGTATCAACCGATTCCCAGCTTTACACCGAGGCCGGCTATCTCACTACTTTCTACTGGCCAAGTTTGTTTAATTAAGGTTCTAAGGTTCGTTAGTGCTTCACGACACCATGCAGAGGCCCCGTATTCTCCTCGATTCAACACGAGGGATACAGGTACCAACCAAAGTGTCACACCAACACAGCTATCACTTCAACCATATTGGTCTACGCCGTACAGTCTCCATGATTTATTGTTGTTTACCTAAAAAGATGCCCCAGATTCGGGTATAGGATTTATAGTATCCCAAGCAAACCTTTAAAAGTAAAGCAATTAAAACAAACAAGGAAAGCAATTTAGAAATGAACTAGACCCTAAGGTAAACCCCACTTTAAATAAATGACCCCCAGCAGAGTCGCCAGTTCTGTGATACGGTGGCAGAACTGACTGTTATACTGGTTTGCGTTTTGTATTCGCAAATGTTGCGATAAGCAAGAGTCGCCATCGACTTTTCTTTTATACAACAAAGGAAAGGGTGAAAAGAACAGAAAAATACTTTTCGAGATTATTTACGAGTAAGGGGGTATATTATGAAAAGGGAAGGTGTTAGCACCATTTCCATCTGTAGTTATCTAGGGGCTCTTAGATGCTAGCTCATTTGAAAATTCCTTGTGTTTGTGTATTTGAAAAAAAAGTATTTTGAAAAGACGCCTTAGTGAGGCGAACTTTGTAATGTTTCTCATGTCGTGGAGAACTTATACAAAATGTCTTTGAAAATATTATTAGAAAGGAGTGTATGTGTGGAAAAAAATTTACTTGCACAAGCATCTAAGAACTATCTACCTACTCAAAAAGGGTTGTTCTTGAAGATGTGAAAAACACAAGAAGGGGGGTTGAATTGTAAAACTTAAAACAAATGCTTAGACAACACAGTATTTTTATCCTGGTTCGTTTGATCTCAAACTACTACAGTCCACCCGTCAAGGTGATTTCGCCTCTCTCTAACGAGGTCTTAATCCACTATATTCAAAGGATTACAACAGCTACTTTAACAACTGTTAAAGCCTTCTTGAGTATAACCACAAACTGGTTTATCTCAAGGAAATCTCTTACAAATAATTTGAACAATGATGTGTTAACATTTTCTAATAAAACAATATATCACAACTGTGATAATTACACAATTTAAGCTTGGAATAAACTGAATTTGCTAAAGCGTTTGAGTAAGCGTGGTTTTGAAGACTTGGCTAATTATGTGAGTGCATGCGTGCGTCTTTTCTCAAGCAGACTTGTTTATATAGGCAAGGCAGAGATATGTTGTCCATAAAGCCAGTTTAATGACAATAACGCACTTTCCTTTTGAAGAAGATCTTGTCTGAAGAGAACCGTTAGCATTTAATTCTGTCTTGAATAATTAATAACGCTTCAGAGTCTTCTTTGCTTTAACTTATGATAACGCTTCAGAGTGTTGATGACTTGGTAAAGATCTATGATCAGAGTCAGAGTGTATTATTTATGCGCAGATTCTGGTCATCAAGCTTCAGTGTATATTCTGGTGGCTTCAGCGTGTAGCACGTATTACTGATCTTCTGATGCTGATTCCATCAGAACTTCTGTATATATAAAACATAATTTTAAGAAGCATATTTGTTTTATATATATATATCTTTGAATTTATTTATTCTTTGTATTTTGTTATCATCAAAACTCTAATCAAGGGTTGTAGAATCAAACTATGTTCTAACACTCTCCCCCTTTTTGATGATGACAAAAACCAGATTTTTCAATTAAAAATAAAGAATAAAAAGTAGAATTAAGAAGAGAAACTCCCCCTGAGTTGATTACTTCCCTTTAATTCCATGAGTCTTTGAGCATCAGAACCTAACTGTATCTTTCATCAGTGTTTTGTACCTGTTCAAGCTTTTCAGAAGAGAGAAATTTAAATAGATCAGAATGTCTGAGACTTATGTCTCAGTAATCCGTTATTGAAAAATATCATTCTTTCTCCCCCTTTTTGTCAGTTATCAAAAAGAAGAAATAATCAGAATCAAAATGCGTTTAAATTGAGACCAGAAGCAATGATAAGTTCATAACAATGTAAGAATATTACAGATAAACATGTTATAAAAACGAGGAAATTCTAAGAGGGAGGAGGAAGACGTGTGAACAAAGCTTCCAACATGCTCTTGATCTGGGTGTTGGTTTCCTGTTGCTGGGTTAACATGCTCGTGATTGCATCAATTTTGTCGTCCTGTTTATCCATTCTTTCCTTCATCAAAATATCAGATCTTTTCAGGTCTTCTAGAGTCTGCCTATCAAAGGAGGAAGCTTGAGAATCTTCAGTAACAAGATGCTTCTCAGAGCTTTCTGCAATATCCTCTTTTTGACCCAGTGCTTCAGCAGGAATCATCTGCTCTGGAGTATCAGTCAGATTGAGATCTTCTGACTCTGGTTGAACTTTGGATGCTAGACGATGTTCAGACCAGGGAGCAATGTCCAGAGGGAGAACTTTTTCCTTAAGCAGCTTGCTTAGAACTGGATCTTCAATTTCTTTCAGTAGATTACTGAAGTTCTGTTGAACTTGTCCGTAGCTTTGTTCTTTAATTTTATGAGTTTCAGAAGATACCCATCTTCTGAACCTTGTCCAAAGGTAGTCTGATGCAGCAGGATCAACCAGCTCAAGACTAGCTTGTTTCAGAGAAGTGATCCACTTCTGTACTTCTGTTTCAAATATCAATATGCTGGTACCAACATCTGGAGAGGGTTCAGATAGTTTTGATTTTGGGATAGCTGTTTTGTGGGTTATGGCAGCAAGACGTTCAAAAACCGTTAAATCAATGACAGTCTTGCTGTGGTCATCTGGATTGTTCTTTGGTGAGGGAGTGGGAGAGTCAGGAATTATTATTGGACTGGTTGGGGAGTTTGGTGGAGTTGATTCTAGTGAGGAGGGAATTTGGGGAATATTCAGGATGGTTAGGGGCATACGAATGGCCAGAGGTTTAGTGATTCCAGGAATGGGAATGGTATCAGAATCAACACTTTGGTTTGATTGATCGTTATGAGGTTCTGGTTCATAGGATTCAGAAGGTTGAGCCTCAGAAGTTTGAACTTCTGGGTGAGATAGTTCAGGTTGTGGAGAAGGTGGATGAATTTCTGGTTGAGGAGATGGAGGTAGTGGTATTTCTGGTAGTGGGGAGAGGGGAATTTCTAGTTGTGGTGCTTCTGTGGTGGTTTCAGAGTTTGGATTTTCTGGTATGGGAGCAGAAGTATGTTGGTCAAAGGTTTCTATATCAGATAAAACTTTTGCAAGTTCTTGTTGGGTTGCATCAATATTTGGATTTGGAGGTTGGAAGCGAGATCTTCTAAGAGTTAAGGATTCAGAGGGGTCAAATTCAATGTCAAAGTCATCAAATGTTTGTGGTGTGGGGTTTTCTGATTGAGTGGGAATTGGGATAGATGTTGATAGAGAAATTGAATTTAAAACAGTTACAGAAGAAGGATTACCTCTCTTTTTAGGAGTCCGCTGGGATGATCCTTCTGCTACAGCTTTCCTTTTCTTGGTTTTCTTCAGCACAACTTCTGGAGCCTTCTGCTGCAGATCCTGAATGTTCAAATTTGGTGTTGTACCATCTGCCTTGCATGCATCCAGATATCTGACTATTATATCAGGTTTAGAATCAATCTCTGAGAACAGAGGAAAGTTATCCAGAGGTACTCTTCTGCTGGAGATTGTTGCAAAAGAAGTGACACTGGGTTCCTTCTTGATGTTCTGAATCAACTTCATCTTCTTCAGATTCTTTGCATTCAGCGGTTTGCCAACAGTAGCTTCTAAAGAGCTGATTTCCTGAGCCTCTATTAGATGATCAATCAGCTTATTCTCTGTTAGAATATCTGATATAAGTCTTCCTAGGGGTATCCAGACCCTTTTTGTGCGCTCCTCTTCTCTGGTTTCCTTAACACTAGTCCTTAGATGGTTAAACAGCAGATGAGCCAGATTCACCTTTATCTTCTGGGAGATGAAGTAGATCAGAAATTGCTGATCAATATTGATGTAGTCAGGAGAGCTGGTAGGCTTCCTGTGGTTTATGCATCCCAGAATGATCTTGGCCCATATTCTGTGATGGTCTTTTAAATCCCTTATCTTGCTGGAGGGAAGACCCAGAGTGAAGATTTCTCTAGCAATTAGGGCAACATCAGCGCATCTTTCAGCCATGTCAATGCAATGTACACCACCACCACTGTAGCCTATTAATCGTGCAATGAGGTCCTCAGTTATAACAATCTTCTTCCCCATTATGTATGAAGTAACTTGATGGTTGGAAGATGAAGCATGAATCCAAAATTCCTTTACAAGAATTGGGAATGTTGGACCCACCAGCCGGTCAAAATATCTTTCCTAGCCTTGAGCCTTAACCTCTTCAGAGAGATTAAACTCGTTCTCTTGAAGGCTGTTGAAATCCATAATCAATTCTGAAAGAACTTCTAGATTTTTGATGGGTGTAAGAAGAGTTATGTAGGGTTCTTCATATTGTTCGGAGGAATCTGTTTTATGAGCACTGGAGGTAGGGTTGCTGGAGGAAGCTATTTTCACACCGAAGGTTTTGTGAAGAAATTGAAAGGGTTTTGAGAAAGGATGCAGACTGAAAACAATAAGTTTGTAGAGAAAATGAAATTGAAAGTAAAAGATTGTAAATGGTGAGAAATGTGTTTAAATAGATTTCTAAAAAATTTTGAAAACATAAACGGCAAGAGAGAGAAATAAATTATAATGATTATGAGCATTTAATGATAGCTGATTTTGGGGGATTCAGAAAGATATTGAAACGGTTACCCATGACATGTGTCTCAATGCAACCAATCAGCGCTTTTGACCTTTCAGAAACGTGAACGCGTGTTCAGCCTCAGAAAGTAGCTGATGATTGGATGACACTTGTTTGCTTGAGTGAACTGCACATTTCTATCCTTGATTGTGATAGATTCTGATACAATCTGTACTTCTAAGGATCTGAAGAAAGATTGATCAGTAGTTCATGAAAAAATAGATAAAGTTCTGAGGGTTAAGATATGGAATCAAAACAGTTTTATTTTGGGCAGAGCTTCATGCTGAGATGTTTCAGAATGAAGTTGAACCTATCTTCTGAAAGAGGTTTTGTAAAGATATCAGCCCATTGATGGTCTGTTAATAAATTTTAAATTTAGAATCCCTTTCTGAATATAGTCCCTAATAAAATGATTTTATATTTCTATATGCTTAGCCCTAGAATGCAAAATAGGATTTTTACTGAGAGAAATAGCAGAAGTATTGTCACAGAGGATAGGGATGTTACTCTCAAATATCTTGAAGTCCTCAAGTTGACTTTTCATTCAGAGCATTTGTGTGTTGCATCCAGCTGCTGCTATGTATTCAGCTTCTGTTGTTGATAGAGCTATTGTGGATTGTCTTTTGCTGGACCATGAGATCAGATTTTCTCCCAGAAATTGGCAGTTTCCAGAAGTGCTTTTACGTTCTACTCTGTCTCCAGCGAAATCAGCATCATAGTATCCTATCAAACTGTAATCACTTGATTTTCTATAAAACAAACCCAGATTAGTAGTACCTTTCAGATACTTGAAAATTCGCTTAACTGCTGTTAAGTGAGATTCTCTAGGATCTGATTGGAATCTAGAATAAATGCAAACACTGAATAGAATGTCAGGCCTTGAGGCCGTCAGATAGAGAAGAGAACCAATCATACCTCTGTAGACCTTCTGTTCTACCTTTTTACTTACCTCTTCTCTTTCTAGAATGCAAGTGGGATGCATTGGAATCTTTGATGGCTTACATTCTGAGAGATCAAATTTCTTCAGAAGTTCTCTGACATATTTGCTCTGATGAATGTAAGTTCCTTCTGGGGTTTGATTAATCTGAATGCCCAGAAAGAATTTTAGTTCCCCCATTAGGCTCATCTCAAATTCTGCCTGCATACATTTAGCAAACATTCTTCCCAGAGAGGGTTTAGTGGATCCAAATATGATGTCATCAACATAAATCTGACATACTAAAATGTCATTCTTAACTGTCTTACAGAACAAGGTTGTGTCCACTTTCCCTCTGGTGAATTCCTTTTCTGGCAGGAAGTTACTTAGTCTTTCATACCAAGCTCTGGGAGCTTGTTTCAGACCATATAGTGACTTCTTTAGTTTGAAAACATATTCTGGATTTTTAGAACTTTCAAAACAAGGGGGTTGGTGCACATGTACCTCTTCTTCTATATAGCCATTTAAGAATGCACTCTTAACATCCATCTGATACAGAGTGATGCCTTTATTAACAACAAATGAGATTAAGAGTCTGATAGATTCTAACCTGGCGACTGGAGCAAAGGTTTCTGTATAGTCTATCCCCTCTTGCTGACTATAACCTTGTGCTACCAGTCGTGCTTTGTTTCTGATGACTTCACCTTGTTCGTTCAGTTTGTTTCTGAACACCCATTTTGTACGAATGACGTTGAATCCTTTTGGTTTGGGAACTAGATCCCATACGTCATTTCTTGTGAATTGATTTAGCTCCTCTTGCATTGCTAGAATCCAGTCATTGTCCAGAAGTGCTTCATCAATTGTATTTGGTTCAATTAGAGAAACCAGTCCCATGAGGGATTCTTCAGAGTTTCTGAAGCTAGATCTTGTTCTGATTGGATCTTCCTTTCTTCCTAGGATTGTTTCTTCTGGGTGATCCATGCTGCTTCTGGATGGTCTTTTTTGGAGTTGATCAATAGAAGGTGTTGGATTGCTTGCATTTCCTCTTTCTGATGTTGAGGGAGTGTCTCTGTTGAGAGCTTCTGATGATTTGTCTTAAGTACCTGTGAGTTCAACTTCCATACCTGCAAGGAATTCATTATGCTTTGACTTTTGAGAGTCAAGCTTATCATCAAAACAAACACTGATTGACTCTTCCACAATCTGCATTTTTGTATTGTATACTCTGTACCCTCTTGAGCATTCAGAATATCCTAACATAATACACTTTTGTGCTTTAGAGTCAAACTTGTTCAAATAATTTTTTGTATTCAGGATAAAACATGTACATCCAAATGGGTGAAAGTAGGAAATGTTGGGCTTTCTGTTCTTCCACAATTCATATGGACTCTTTTCCAGAATAGGTCTTATGGAGATTCTATTCTGAATGTAACACGCTGTGTTTATTGCCTCTGCCCAGAAGATCTTAGCAATGTTAGTCTCATTGATCATGGTTCTGGCCATTTCTTGCAATGTTCTGTTCTTTCGTTCTACAACTCCATTTTGCTGGGGAGTTCTAGGACAAGAGAAATCATGCAGAATTCCTTTGTCATTAAAGAATAACTCAAAATCTTTGTTTTCAAATTCTCCACCATGATCACTTCTGACTTTGACGATTCTAAGATCCTTTTCATTCTGAACTTGGTTGTAGAAGGTAACAAACACAGAGTGTGACTCGTCCTTGTGCCTTAAGAACTTTACCCATGTCCATATGCTATAGTCATCTACGATTACTAACCCATACTTCTTGCCACTGACTGAAGCAGTTTTAACTGGTCCAAATAAGTCAATGTGCAGAAGTTCTAATGGCTTGGAGGTGGAAACAACGTTTTTGGATTTGAAAGATGGTTTTTCAAACTTGCCTTTCTGACATGCTTCACACAGAGCATCTGAATTGAACTTCAGGTTAGGAAGTCCTCTGACCAGATTGAGTTTGTTAATCTGAGATATTCTTCTCATACTAACATGTCCCAATCTTCTGTGCCAGATCCATTTCTCGTTGTTAACAGACAGTAGACATTTTACATTCTGACTTTTTAGTTCAGAAAGTTTGATTTTATAAATGTTGTTTTTCCTCTTTCCATTAAATAGGATAGTCCCATCTTTCTGACTAACAGCTTTGCATGAATTTTGATTGAAGATTATATCATAACCGTTATCACTTAATTGACTTATGGATAATAGATTATGCATTAATCCATCAACTAGTAAAACATTACTTATAGAGGGAAGATTTCCATTACCTACTGTTCCATAGCCAATGATCTTTCCTCTCTGATTGCCTCCAAAACCTATGTGGCCTCCAGGCTTAAGTTCCAGGCTTTGGAACATATGCCTTCTTCCCGTCATATGTCGTGAGCAGCCAGAGTCCAGGTACCATGATTGGTGTTTTTTCTTTGCTGCTAAAGATATCTGCCACATGTATTATTTTATCCTTAGGTACCCATATTTTCTTGGGTCCTGATTTGTTAGTTTTACCAAAACTCTGGTTGAATTTTGGTTTGACAGAGTAATCACTACTTGTATATTTTATGTCATGTGTGTGCCCATATATAAAGTGTGAATCAAGTGGAGTACGTTTTATAACTAAATCCATGGCATTTTTTGGTGTAGGTACCTTACCTTGATATCCTATCCCTTTTCTGCCATTTCTGCTAACTCCATAGATCATTGAAGCCATTTTGCTTCTGTATATGTTTTTAGCTAGAAACTTCTGAAAGCTGTGATCATACTCCTTGATGATCTCATCAACATTGCTGGGAGTTTCAGGGATTGTTTCCTTCTGAGAGTTTTGCAATTGGTTTTCTGATTTTGAAATTTTATCTTTTAACTCAGAATTCTCCAATTTGAGACTCTCAGTCTTATCAGAGTCAGAAGCAAGATTCCTTTTCAGGTTTCTGAATTTGACTCTGATCTACTGATATCTTTCCAGAATTTCATTAAGGCTTTCAGCTAGTTCAGCCTTAGTAAAGTTTATAGTAAAGTCAGGGAATACCTCTTCTGTATCTGATTCAGATTCTGACTCAGAAGCTTCACTGTCTTCTGTTATGTTTTCCATGAGAGCTATGTTTGCTCTTTCATCATCTGATTCTGAGTCAGCTTCAGATGTGTAAGAATCATCCCATGTAGCCATGAGACTTTTCTTTTTTTCCTTGCCAAACTTCTTTTTGGGCTTTTCCTTTTGAAGCTTTGGGCAATCACTTTTGTAGTGCCCTTGCTCGTTACATTCATAGCAGATGATGTCTTTGTTGTTTGGATTTCTGTTTCCTGAAGAACCTTCAGATCTTCTGTGTCCAGAGGAGGATTCTGACCTTCTGTATCTGGAGAAAGATTCATTCTGATTTTCTGATCTTCTGGGATTCCTGAACTTCCTTTGCCTCTGCTTCCACAATTGGTTCACCCTTCTGGAGAGGAGAGATAGTTCATCTTCTTCTGATGAGGACCCATCAGAGGTTTCTTCCACAGCCTGCAAAACTTTGGAGTTATATTTTCTGTTAGATTTTAAAGCTAATGGCTTACCTTGATTTTGAGGTTCATCTGCTTCTAGCTCTATCTCGTGACTTCTGAGGGAGCTGACAAGTTCCTCAAGAGAGATTTTGTTGAGATCCTTGGCTAGCTTAAGCACTGTGACGATTGGCCTCCATTGTTTTGGTAAGCTTCTGATGATCTTCTTAACGTGATCAGCAGTAGAATACCCTTTGTCAAGAACTTTTAGACCAGCAACAAGAATTTGAAATCTTGAAAACATAGTTTCTATTGATTCACTCTCTTCCATCTTAAATGCCTCATACTTCTGAATGAGTGCAAGGGCTTTGGTTTCTTTGACTTGAATGTTGCCTTCATGCGTCATTCTCAGAGAGTCAAACATATTCTTTGCAGTGTCTCTGTTTGATATCTTCTCATATTCTGAATAAGAGATGGCGCTGAGAAGAACTGTTCTGGCCTTGTGATGATTTCTGAACTCACGCTTTTGCTGATCAGACATCGTTTTCCTGTCAATCTTCTGACCACTTCCATCCACTGGGTGCGTGTATCCATCAGTCACCATGTCCCACAGATCAGCATCATGGGCCAGAAAGAAACTCTCAATTCTGTCTTTCCAGTAGTCAAAGTTCTCTCCATCAAAGACTGGAGGTTTGCCACTGAATCTGTCTCTTTCTTCATTGTTGTCATTGCTGATGTTTTGATTTGGTCCTGCCATTGTGTTTTTCTGACGCTGGATCTTGTACTGACATGGTTAAGTGTTATAAGCTCAGAACCAGGCACTCTGATGCCAATTGAAGATGTGAAAAACACAAGAAGGGGGGTTGAATTGTAAAACTTAAAACAAATGCTTAGACAACATAGTATTTTTATCCTGGTTCGTTTGATCTCAAACTACTCCAGTCCACCCGTAAAGGTGATTTCGCCTCTCTCCAACGAGGTCTTAATCCACTATATTCAAAGGATTACAACAGCTACTTTAACAATTGTTAAAGCCTTCTTGAGTATAACCACAAACCGGTTTATCTCAAGGAAATCTCTTACAAATAATTTGAACAATAATGTGTTAACGTTTTCTAATAAAACAATATATCATAATTGTGATAATTACACAATTTAAGCTTGGAATAAACTGAATTTGCTAAAGCGTTTGAGTAAGCGTGGTTTTGAAGTCTTGGCTAATCATGTGAGTGCATGCGTGCGTCTTTTCTCAAGCAGACTTGTTTATATAGGCAAGGCAGAGATATGTTGTCCATAAATCCAGTTTAATGATAATAACGCACTTTCCTTTTGAAGAAGATCTTGTCTGAACAGAATCGTTAGCATTTAATTCTGTCTTGAATAATTAATAACGATTCAGAGTCTTCTTTGCTTTAACTTATGATAACGCTTCAGAGTGTTGATGACTTGGTAAAGATATTTGATCAGAGTCAGAGTGTATTATTTATGCGCAGATTCTGGTCATCAAGCTTCAGCGTATATTCTGGTGGCTTCAGCGTGTAGCACGTATTACTGATCTTCTGATGCTGATTCCATCAGAATTTCTGTATATACAAAACATAATTTTAAGAAGCATATTTGTTATATATATATATATATATATATATATATATATATATATATATATATATATATATATATATATATATATATATATATATATATATATATATATATATATATATATATATATCTTTGAATTTATTTATTCTTTGTATTTTGTTATCATCAAAACTCTAATCAAGGGTTGTAGAATCAAACTATGTTCTAACAGTTCTTTTCCTCTTTTCCTTTAGATAGTGATATCCTACTGTCAGTAGGTAGCCCTATCGTTGGATGTTGAGGGACTTGTGATCTCTTGAACTAAATGACAGTCACTAAAAATTCTCACGTTTCAAGAATTGTGACCGTTTTCGAAGGCAACCGATGTGGGAGATACCCTAGGGGTGAGCATGTGCAAGTGTATTGATTCAGTTCATTTATCTTGCAATTTTAGGGTTATCTAACCACTTTAATTTACAGTCTTTCTATGCAATCCTATTAATCTAAACAGTTAATAATAGTGCAAGAATTTAAAAGACAAAAATTAAACCTAGCTATTACAGGGCCTCGGGGAGGGGGATACATAACCAAAACTTAGGAGTGCAGAAACTAAAAGTAGTAAATAAATCCTAAGTTAAACTATTACAAATTGTGTACAGATACAATCAATTGAAAAGCATAATAAGCGCGCGAAGAATGGAAAGAGCGTCTAAACCCTAAAAGTGTTTAAAAGAAAATCCTTTTTTTATTTATTTATGAAAATATTAAGTTATAATAATATCCTCATTAACTAAATTATAAAAAAAAGAAAGATAAATTATTAATTACAATTAATTCTAATGAAACTAATATTTTTGGTATTTTTTAAAGAGAGAAAAAAATATTTGAAATTTAACCCTCTCTTCTAATTAATTTTATCTTAAGGAAAAAAAGTTAATTTAATTAACTTATAATAATTTACAAAATTAATTTTAATTAAAAAATCTAATTCTATTTTTTTGTGATTTTTTTTATTGACTTTATGATTAAAATAAAAAAGGAATTTAAAAAATATATGAAACAAATAAAAAAAAGAAATTAAAACAAAAAGAAAAATTGGGCCTGATAGTGAAAGTAAACTGGGGGGTATGGCGCTGAATTTTATTAGGCCCAGATCAAACAGCAAGCCCAATGTCCTTTTTTATTCAATGCAATTAGCCCCTAGGGTTCACCATGGAGATAGCTTGCTGAGAGCTAGATCTGAATCAATGAATGATCCAATGGTTGAAAGTGAGGATGTTAGATGGACATATTGAAATGCCATATATTGGAACCTGCAAGAAATATTGAAAAAAATGCAAAATTGCTAGGCTTGGGATCGAACCTAGGTCCCTTCCTTCACACGCTTGCACCCTTACCATTTGCGCTATCCTGTTAATTCGTATATATAATAACGCAATAATATTATATGTGAAAACCAGTTCTAATCCTAGTCAACAAAAACGTGCATGTCAGCAATTCAAATGAGCCAATCAGATACTGTTAAAATGCCACGCATGCTCCAAACGGAGCCAACGATTCAACGATGCCGGAGGGAATCTCCGGGAGGTTCCAATTCTCAAACCTGCAAAAGCGTGGGATTTTTGAAAATTTAAAGGCCCTACCCTACACAAAATCGAATATTGAATCTGATTTTGGCCTTAAATTGGCCTAAAAATGCCTCTAACCCTGAAAATAAACTCTCACGTTTAGAGGTTCTGGCCCTGTACCTTACATGAAAGACGTTAGAATTCTCACAATCAATGGCAATAACATGAATATGGAAAAAAATGTATAGCATGTATTTGAAAGATTTCGAAGCCAAGCCTTACCAAGGTCCGGTGGTGTATGGATCTGGTCTTCTAGAGTGTTCCACGCCTTGTGAAAGGTATGGATGGTCTCCTGAGGGCCTCAGAGAGTGAATGATGCAATTTGTTTGGCCTGGAAATCGTTGAATCATATGGTACAAATTTCCACATTTCTTTTGAATTTTTGGAATTTGCTAGGGTTCTTTTTGAGGCAGTTGCACCTGTTTTTCTTGCTTCTGAATGCTTGTGCATATATATTAGGCCACATTAGGTTAACAAATATGAAGGGATATAAATGCTTTCATGAGAAAATGTTTGCTTTCCAATTATGTGGATTTTTCACTTTTTTGGACCAAATCAAATCTTTTGCCTCTCTCCACGAAATTCCCTTGATATAATCAGGATATTTGTCCATCATTTAATATGAAAATGATTTCAAATCAAATATTATATTATTTCCATTATTTATTTATTTAATTTTGAATTTTAATGAATAAAATATCAAAATAAATAGCATAAATAATAGAATAATGCATGGGTGGGCTTAGAAGTCGTGGACCATATTAGGAATAAGTTTCAAACATAAAAAGATAGGCCCATTCGGAAAAATTCCAAGTTGGCTCAATATTTGCTTCATGCACTTTTCCAAAAATTGGTCAACTTTAGCAATGCATAACTCTCTCAATTTTAACCCTATGAGGGTGTTCTTTGACTTTTTAGAGAGCTTAGGGTATCCTCTAAACAACCATTTTGGTTTCATCTCAATTGGATCTTCAAGGTTCACGTAAGGAGCTTTGACCCAAAAGGTGTTTTTGTTGACTTTTTGGAAGGACCCATAATGTCTGAGCTTGTATCTTTTAATTGATGCATTTATTGAACTTGAGGGATGAACAGAAGTTGTACAGAATTGGATTCTCTTCAAAATTATCTTTGGTGGAAAAATTTAGGATAAAGTATGAGAAAGTTATGTCTGGTCAAAGTTTGGTTGACTTTTCCTATAGAAACCCTAATTAGCAATTTTTGACTTTTGATGAATTAAGAGCATTTATTGATGAATCATGATCAACCCTTGATTAAATGATGGATGTCACTTCAAAATGTTGATGTTGACAAAAAATCTTGAAGTTTGGCTGTATATAGGCCACAGTTGACTTTTGACCTAGTGCAGTTGATATTCAGGAATTTGAGCAGTTGATTGAGAAAACTTGTTATAAAATGCATGAAATTTGTCATGGACAATCTTCAAGGCATATTAGGACCATGGAAAACATTTTTTACCTTTGTATTTTACACATCTTGATGAAAAGTGAAACCTTAATTAGAGGTTCATTGCTTAGGAGGAGAGTTTGTCTGATCAGTTCTTGGTCAACCTTGAGCAATTGAGGACCTCAAGAAGTATGTCTTGAGTGAAAATATGAGGGAAAATTTTGGGGTACAACACTACTATTAATTGGAGTAATAAATATCAACAAAAAACTATCTTCCATAAAGACAAGGCCACCATTCATTGGAGTAACAAATCTCAAACAACGAACTACCTTCCATAAAGACAAGGCTATCATTCATTGGAGTACCACAATTTCAGCAACAAACTACCTTCCATAATTACAAGGCTAGAATTCATTAGAGTAATAAATATCAACAATGAACTACCTTCCATAAATACAAGGCTACCATTCATTGGAGTACCAAAATCTCAGCAACGAACTATCTTCCATAATGACAAGGCTACCATTCATTGGACTACCAAAATATCAGCAACGAACTACCTTCCATAATGAAAAGGCTACCATTCATTGGAGTAATAAATCTCAACAACGAACTACCTTTCATAAAGACAAGGCTACCATTCATTAGAGTACCAAAATCTCAGCAACGAACTACCTTCCATAATGACAAGGCTACCATTCATTGGAGTAACAAATATCAACAACGAACTACCTTCCATAAAGACAAGGCTACCATTCATTGGAGTAACAAATTTGAATCTTCTCGGGGAACTGTCAGACTTATTGGGGAAGTACAGGTTGCTCAAATAAAGAGATCAACTACTTGTTGTTATGAGGAGGAATTGCAATAATGATTTCCCGAGGAAAGAGATATGGTTTCCTTGGGAAAGAGATAGGACTTCTTGGGGAAATGCCAATATGTTCCTGCTGAGGAGATAAAATCTTCACGTGAGAAATAAACGCACATTCTCAAATACGGGCTTGAAGCCTGCAGAAATCAAAATAATAATATTGCTGTTATGGACCCATAAATTCAAACCAGAGATAAAACAGAATGAAGCAGTCAACCAAAATAACACCTCATGAGAAATAAACTTAAGAGGGAAACACATTCTATCCAGACAATGAGCTGAACGGAAGGCTAAAGCAAAATTCTTCAATGAGGGATAGCTAAATGGGGGAGTTGAAAGGATATACATTTTCTGCTTAAGGTTGACACTCTATTGGAGAGAGGATAACATAACTCTGTAAAACAGGGTAATATGCCAACAATAAAAAATGCAAATGAGCAATGGATATCTAAATTCAGCTATGTCTGATGTATGTAAGAGTGTATGAACTCCATCGTGTATATGTTGACAAAACAGACACATATCACTGGGGATAACCAGACAAAACCAATTGGGTATAGTCAATACCCGGCTAAATAACATCCAGGATGAAAATTCTATGATAAAGTAAGAACCAACTGAGGAAACAAATTCCTATTTCACAGATTAACTTCACTGGGAAGGAACAAAATCAAAACAACAAATCAACACAAATATTGTGATACAACATCCTCCTCTGGGCTTAACTTCACTAGGAAGGAACAAAATCAAAACAGCAAATCAACATAAATATCGTGATATAACATCCTCCTCTGGGCTTCACCGGGGAGTACCACATAGGCTTCAATGGGGAGGGAAACACATTGTCGAGGGGAAACTAAGATACATTTTTCAATACCAAGAGCGAGGATTGTACTGTCTTCTCTAGGGAGGAATTATGAAACTTCCACGGGGATAGTTCTATCCAGTGATTTTAAGAAGTCAAACATTACAGCAAGAAATCAGACTTATGGGGATTTTAAATCAAACCCAGCACTATGCGAGAGAAAACCCAAAAAATTGAAAATCGTTTTAACATTTCTTAGAAAAGACATTGCCCTTGTATGGTTACCTTACTGGGGAGAACGGGATCAAAAACCCATCACCCCACCATACATCAATTGGTATCGTCTTCAATTATCTGAGAAAAAGCATGAAGATCATACTCAATCTAACAAAAGTGCCTTCGGAGAAACTTCCTGGGGAAGTAAAAACTTTCAAAACTTTCGGGTTTGTCCGTCCCTGGGGTCACTATTTTTGTTCTCTTGGCTTCACAAAATCTAAAGCAATAAGTAATTTGTAAATATTTTTTAAAAATTTTTTTGTTATTTAATCTGTTTGCTTTAATCATTACTATCAATAATAAATAAAGTCTTTGTAAGCTGAATAAAGTAAGAATTGCAAGGAATTGGATAAAAGCTCAAACTTTATTAAAAGGATGGTAGTCTGCGAATGGCGAGACTCCATAGATGATTACAAAGTTTGGGAAATGGTAATATTCATTGTAAAAGATACATTGAGATACAATGACCACTATTCTCCCTAACAACTTTGAATTCCTGAGCAGAGGCTTCGAATGAAGAGTGGCGAGGATCCAAGAAGATTGTTTCTTTTAATGATCAAGTCTTATCTGAAGCAGTTACTTGCCAAGAAATCCCTAACTTTTTCCTAGGTTTCCCTTATGGGTTTTAAACCTGGCGGGAAGAATTTATTCTGTTTATGTCTCTAATTTTTGCCTAGACCGTCCTTTCAGGTTTTCAGCCTACCGAGACGCTCCTTTTTGCTTAAGCCTCCCTTTCGGGTTTTCGTCTTAGCAAGCTGTTCTTTTATTTTTCTGGGCAAAGTATTTCTTGACTGCATCAACATTCACGGTACGTGGGAACTCCTCACCATCCATTGTTTCAAGAATCAAAGCACCGCCAGAGAAGGCTTCCTTGACAACATATGGGCCTTCAAAATTGGAAGTCCACTTTCCCCTAGAATCAGCTTTAAAAGACATGATCTTCCTAAGCACGAGGTCGCCTTCTCTGAATTCTTGAGGTTTGACCTTCTTATCAAAAGCTTTCTTTATTCTCTTCTGGTACAACTGGCCATGACACAAAACTGTCATTCTTTTTTCTTCAATCAAATTCAACTGGTCAAACCTGTTTTGGACCCATTCAGCCTCTGTTAACTTGGTTTCCATTATCACGCATAAAGAGGGAATCTCAATTTCAATGGGGAGCACTGGTTCCATGCCATACACAAGAGAGAAAAAGGTTTCCTCTGTCAAAGTGCAGATAGATGTTTGATACCCATGCAAAGGAAAAGGGAGCATGTCATGCCAATCTTTATAAGTGACCACCATTTTCTGAATGATCTTCTTGATGTTTTTATTAGCAGCTTCAACATCCCCGTTCATCTTTGTCCTGTAGGGAGATGAATTGTGATGGACAATCTTGAATTCTTCACAACATTCTGCCATCATTTTATTGTTCAGATTTGAGCCTTTGTCGATGATAGTCCTTCTTGGCACACCATACCGACATATGAGATTGTTCTTGATAATACGCACTACCACCTTCTTGGTAACATTAGCATATGAAGCTGCTTCCACCCATTTGGTGAAGTAATCAATTTCCACCGAGATGAAATGATGTCCATTTGACGCCTTGGGTTCAATCATTCCAATCATGTCAATAACCCACATAGAGAAAGGCTATAGGGAAGAAATAACATTGAGAAGTGTTGGAGGCACATGGATTTTGACCACATAAACCTGGCATTTATGGAACTTCTTTGCAAATTTGTAAGAGTCAGATTCCATTGTCAGCCAATAATAACCTTCCATAAGAATCTTCTTTGCCATCGAATGTCCATTGGCATGAGTACCAAAGGAACCTTCATGGACTTCATGCATCAATATGTCTGTTTCGTGTCTATCCATGCATCTGAGCAAGACCATGTCATAATTTCTTTTATACAACACACCTTCATTGAGGAAAAATCTTCATGCCAACCTTCTCAATGTTTTTCTATCTTTATTTGATGCACCAACCTGGTATTCCTGAGTTTGGAGAAAATGCTTGATATCAAAATACCAAGGTTTTTCATCTGCTAATCCCTCTGTTGTAAACACATGAGCTGGTCTATCCAAACGTTGCACTGTGATATGAGGCACATGATTCCAAGTATTCACTTGGTACATAGAAGCCAGAGTTGCCAAAGCATCTTCCATTTGATTTTTATCTCTCAGAATATAATAGAATTCAACTTTGTTAAAGAAAGGTAATAGTCTTATAGCATAATATTTGTAAGGGATCAAGCCAGGGTGACGAGTATCCCATTCTCCTTTAATCTAGTTAACTACCAAAGTTGAATCACCATATACATTTAGAACTTTGATTCTAAGATCAATGGCTTCCTCGAGACCCATGATACAAGCCTCATACTCCGCCATATTATTAGTACAATCAAACGTCAGCCTTGCGGTAAAAGGAATGTATGATCCATGAGGAGTGATAATCACAGCACCAATTCCTTTTCCGTAAGCATTCATAACTCAATCAAATACCATGCCCCAGTGAGATTCGGGATTTGGACCTTCCCCAGGCAAAGGTTTATCGCAATATTTCACTTTCAAGATCATCACATCCTCATCAGGGAAATCAAACTTGATAGATTGACAATCATCTATCGGTTAGTGAGCAAGATAATCCTCCAGAGCACTACTTTTATGGCCTTTTGAGTGCAATACTCAATATCGTATTCAGACAATAACATCTGCCAATGGGAAATTCTCCCAGTAAGAGCATGTTTTTCAAAAATATACTTAATTGGACCCATTTTGGAAATCAACCAAGTAGTATGATTTAGCATATATCATCGCAACCGCTTTGTCGTCCAAGCCAACGCATAACACATATTTTCCAGGATAGAATACCGCGACTCACAGTCAATAAATTTCTTTCTCAGATAGTAGATGGCATATTCTTTCTTTCCTGTTTCATCTTGTTGTCCCAAAATACAACCCATAGAATTATTTAACATTGTCAGGTACATGATCAATGGTCTTCCTTCAATGACAAGGAGCGAGATAGGAGGTTCAAGTAGATATTATTTGATACTTTCAAATGCCTTTTGGAAATCATATGTCCATACACAACCCTGATCTTTCTTTAGCAACTTAAAGATCGGTTCACAAGTTGCAGTCATGTGGGAAATAAATCTGGAAATGTAATTCAACTGTCCAAGGAAACCTCTGACTTGCTTTTCAATCCTTGGCGCGGGAATTTCTTGAATCACTTTGATGTTATCAGGGTCAACTTCAATTCCTTTCTGCCTGAAAATAAAACCTAATAACTTCCTTGATCGAACATCGAAGGTGCATTTGTTTGGATTCAAGCAGAGACGGTATTTCCTTAAATGCTGAAACAACTTCAACAGATCTTCCACATGCTCTTCCTCAGTTAGTGACTTGGAAATCATGTCATCAACATAAACCTCAATTTCCTTGTGCATCAGTTCATGAAATAGGGTTGTCATAGCCCTCTGGTACGTTGCACCAGTGTTCTTCAACCTGAAGGGCATCACTCTGTAGCAGAATGTTCCCCAGGGTGTGATAAACGTTGTTTTTTCCATGTCCTCAAGAGCCATTCTTATTTGATTATATTTGGAAAATCCGTCCATGAACGAGAATACTTTAAATTTTGATGTGCTATTAACCATCATATCAATATGTGGCAATGGGAAATCATCTTTCAGACTAGCTTTATTTAGATCTCTGTAATCTACACACATGCGAACTTTTCCGTCTTTCTTTGGTACCGGCACAATATTGGCAATCCATTGAGGATACATTGATGTCATGACAAAACCGACATTAATCTGCTTTAACACTTCTTCTTTGATTTTTACTACCATATCAGGGTAAGTTCTTCTTAACTTTTGCTTGACCGGCGGGCACTCTGGCTTCAAAGGCAAACGATGCTCCATAATATTAGTATCTAGACCAAGCATATCTTGGTAAGACCAAGCAAAGATGTCCACATATTCTTTCAATAGTTCAGTCAACTTGTTCTTCACATCAAGATGCAACAACGCTCCAATTTTGACTTCCTTTAGCTCTTCCTCTGAACCCAAATTGATGGTCTCCAATGGCTATTTATATGGATGAATGGAACTTTCCTCGTGCTCGAGCAACCATGAAACCTCTTCTAGAATCTCATCATATTCTTCTTCTTCCGCCCCATACACAGGATATTCAAAGTTGGGAGAGGGTGTAGGGTCATTGTATTCAACGAGTTTATTAATTAATCTGCACATGTGATTTATGATTGCTTTTATAAACTGACACATATATCAAGTGATTGTGCATATTTATTTAGTTATTATTTATTCCAGAAAGGGTTTTTTCTGATTACCAATTTCCAAGAAAAAGCAAAAAATAACAAACACAATTTGGGAATCCAAGATAACTTTTATTTGATTTTAATAAGCAAAGCAAAAAGATAAGCCCGTACAATATTAAATTTCACCTTGGGAAGAGTGAAATATTTTTGCAAAGATAAATAAAAACAAATTACTTTGAGACATGGATGCAAGTGGGAACATCAATAGTGATCCAGTTCTGGACTCTGACTCCATGCGTCACATAATTCGGCATTTCCTGCTCTTCTTCATTCTCCACAATAGAATTGATTCCAGAAATAGTTGGATGGAGGTAACCTCCACTGTGGAAAATATTTTGATAGCTGCTCACAGTAGACTTTGAGTTCATGTTCTCAACTTTGCCATTCTTCACTGAGAATCCTAAACCAGCCATGTTCTTGTTCACCAGCAGATCAACAATATGCTCTCATACTTTATTAGGGCCATTGCGCACAACCTGCTGAGCATCTTTGAATGAAACCTTAGAATTCCCATTCTCTCTCATGTTATCAACGAACAAAGCTTGGAAATGCGTTCCAACAACAACTTCATATGCTTCTACAACATTGAAAGATTATAGATGAGAAATCATTAATGCTTGCTCTCCATTTATAATAACCACTTTTCCTTCGCGCACGAACTTCAGCTTTTGGTGTAGAGTCAAAGTGACAGCCCCTGCTTCGTGTATCCATGGCCTTCCCAGAAGACAGCTATATGCGGGCACAATATCCATGACTTGGAAAGTGATCTGGAAAAGGTGCGGGCCTATGTGAATAGGCAGATCCACTTCCCTGATAACTGACTTCCTTGACCCATGGAAATTTTTTACAATAATACCACTTGGGCGCATGGGAGCCCCTTGATATTTCGACTTCATCAGTGTGCTCTTTGGTATAACATTTAAGGCAGACCCATTATCAATCAGCACATTTGACAATGAATCATTTTTACAGTTCATGGATATGTGGAGAGCTAGATTGTGATTCCTCCCTTCGTCCGACAATTCATCATCGCAAAAGCTTAGGTTATTACAATATGTAATATTACCTACCACGCTATTGAAATTATCTAAAGGCATATCATACTCCACGAAGGCTTGGTCCAACACCCGCATTAAAGATTCTCTAATTGCAGCAGAATTCATCAACAATGCTAGGATGGATATCTTTGAAGGAGTCTGCAATAGTTAGTCTACAATTATGTAGTCTCTCATTTTGATAATATTCAAAATATCATCCACATCTTTCTCCAGGGTAGCACCACTGGACTCCCCTATAATTTTCTTATTCTCAACACTTTCCACAACTTTCTTACCAGCATTATCATTTCCCCAAACAACCGGTGCAAATACACGACCACTGTGGGTCACTTTACTGGTCTTAGAAATATTCTCAATACTAGACAAAGCTATATGGGAACTTCTACACCATCTTCTAAAATAGTAGCATTGTACTTGTACGGTACAACTTTGTCTGATTTGTAAGGAACAGGACCCGGCAAGCAAATCACCAATGGAGAAACAATTGGCTTGCTACAGTATTCAATCTCAATAGGGGAAGAATCATTGAAACAAGGCATAATTACGTTCACCCTTCCTCAGAATAATTGGGTGTCATAGAATCATCATTGGAGAACATATCTTCATCTGAGGAAAAGAATTCATTTACCGAAGCATATTCATCATCTGACACTGTTTCAACCAAACAATCTTCTGTCACATTAATCACATGGTAATCATCTCTTTGGCCTGACACCTTGATAGTGCAATTATCCAATAACAAATGAATACCTCTTCTTACAATGGAACAACCTGGGGAATCCATGCAGCAAACCTGGCAAGATCCATAGTGGTATTCTACCTAACCAGCCATGTGGCAGAAAGTAGCATGCAATTGCACGAGATCATCATTCATATGGTCCACATCAAAGATCCGGCACTCTCCAGAACATCCAAAGACCATGTTCACTTCCTCCTCATATTCTGCCCTAGGCCTGATTATATGGATGAGGCATTCATCCATCATCTCTTGCAAATCAGCCTTTACCTTAATGCAACCTTGTACATCAGTGCTACAAATACCACAATAAGCATGGTCATGAGTATAGTAACTAAAATCACAAAGTTCTGCATGCATCTTTACCGAGTCTCCTATGACCAAGTTAATATCATAAATGCAGAAGTCCACTGGACAACCAACAACCATGTTAACTACGTTCGTTCCTTCATGCTTTGGTAAAGGATTATCTTTTACATTAGGATTGACATTTTTGAAGGATAAAAGGCCAGATCTAACCATCTTATTTACCTCGGACTTCAGAGGATAACAATTTTCCACATTATGCCCTGGTGCACCCTGATGGAAAGCGCACGTCTGATATGCCTTGTAGTACCAAGGCAATAGTGATGGTATGGCAGGAGGTCGCCTAGTCTGGACCAAATTTTTCTGGATCAATGCTGGGAGTAACTCTGCATAACTCATATGAATAAAGTTAAAAGGCTCTCTCCTCTGATTATGTCCTTGGCTTCCTTGAGGGGTTGGTCTTTGATAAGCGACTGTAGTCGGAGCTACATTTACAACCGAACTTACCGAGGCAACCTGTTGATGGCTCTGATGATTTCTTCTACGAGGAATAACCCTTATCTCTCGAATAATAACATTTGTATCTCCTTATTTATTTTTAACAAATCCATATGATGATTTCTTCACACTACCAAAGTTTTCACCTTTTGTCAGACGACCCTCTCTTACGACTTCTTCCAAACGAACGCCCATTCCCAGCATTTCGGTAAAATCACTGGGTGCACTCTCCACCATTCTTTCATAATAGAATTCACCTAGAGTCTTCAGAAAAATCTTTGTCATCTCCTTTTCTTCCATTGAAGGAATCACCTGGGCGGCTACTTCATGCCATCTTTATTCATATTCTTTAAGTGACTCCTTGTCCTTCTGGACCATGGCCCTGAGTTGATCACAGTCAGGCGCCATGTCCACATTGTATTTGTACTGTCTAATAAAAGCTTCACCCAAGTCGTTGAAAGAATGAATATTGGCAATGTCCATGATCATGTACCATTTCAACATTGCACCGGTCAAAATGTCTTAAAAGAAATGAATTAACAGGCGTTGATCATCTGTATGATTAGATATTCTCCTCACATACATCACTAAGTGAGCACGGGGGAAAGTGTTGCCCTTATACTTTTTGAACTCCAGCAATTTGAACGTTGCAGGTATTTTCACATTTGGAACTAAACACATATCATTCACATTCTGCCCAAACAGTTCTTTTCCTCTGAGGGCCTTCAACTCTTTCTGCATCTTATCAAATTGGTCTAGGAAGTCGTCCATTCGATCATAGAAACCTAGGCTTTCACTTGGTGGAGGAATAGGGTGATACACTTCATCATTAGCAAACGAGACCACATTTACCGAGGGAGGTGTAGCATAGTTAATCTCATTTGTAGCAGTAGGGGTAACATGCACCACAGGAGGTGCGGGAGCAACAGTAGTCTGAGCAAGTGGAACAACTTGAGCATCCTGATTATAACCTTATGGCATAAAGTTCTCTGGAATTCCCCAAGGGTATCTCAAAGGCATATGATTCTGAACAACATCAGCTGGAGTAGCAGAAATAGGAACATTCATAGCTTCGGTAGTAACCATTGTTTGTTGAGGCTGAGCAATTGGTGGTTGATTCTGAGCAGCCACCAAAGATTCCATCAGAGCAGTGAGATTGTCCATACCGGCCTTTAGAGAAAAAACTCCTCGTGTAACTCGCGGTTCTCTTGTTCTAGATTATCCATCTTCCTTCTGAAATTAGCTCGAGTATTATACTGATGAGACAGCTTGCTGTACGAAGTAAAGAAGCTCAGTAAGATGCCTGGATATGTACAAAAAATGCAAGAAGTACGTACAATATGATGCATGATATGCAATGCACATGATTTATTTTATTATTAATATTTCAAGGAACACAAAGATTTATTGACAATTTGTAAATATCAAAGTATTATCACATTTAATATGCTGAAAAATATCATTATAATAACTTCAAAATGGGTTACAAATTTTAGTACAAGTTTCAATAATCCCAAGTAGAAGATGAAAATAAATTCTAAATCCCTGTAAAAGCAAAGCTGATGGAGATCACTCTACACGCTGACGCTTCACTGTGAGCCTGGCAACATGAGCCTTCAACCTCTGGTTTTCTTCCGCATATTTGGTGGCAACCTCCTTCCAATCATCAGAGTCGGGAAGTTGGAAACTAAGGCCTAATTAAGGCTTAGAGGAAAATAAGTCCTCTTTCCTCTCCATTGCCTCTACAACACGGCTCTCAAGAATCTCAATCAAGTCGTCTTTCTCCTTCAAGTCTTCTCGGTAGGATACCTCTAAAGTCTGACACTTATTCTTCCAAGCTTCCTTTTCTTGCTGCATCCTGACTAAAGCAGGCTGGAGCTCTTCCACATCACCAATAGGGGAGGAGTAGTCTTCACAAACATATCAGACATGGGTTCTTCACAGGAATACGGCATATTCAACTGGATGGCTCTTGCTTGTACCCACTGCAGATAAGGCTTGAACAAAACGGCCCCCCTAGGTCCCAAGTCTTTCCTACCCTTCTTGTGAATATGACGCCAAGCCTTCACAATCTACTCTTTAGCTTCCTTATGGTCTCTCCCTCTTTTAGGAAGAAATCACTCAAATGAATACTATTTGGCTTATCCCTCATCGGATATCCAAGCTGTCGGCGTGCAAGAACATGATTGTAGTTAATTCCTCCCTTTGTACCAAGAAGAGGTACATTGGGGAAACTACCACAACGGTAAACAATCTCTATATCATGGTAAGCCTGATGATACCAAATAATATCTGAATGAGTAAGGGCCATAATCTTTGGAGCCCAACGAGGTTCCTTCCTGACATCCCAGAAAGCATCAGACTTAGGCAAGTGAGAAGTAAACCACTGATACAACAAAGGCATGCAACAAATGATCATCCCTCCATGGTAAGAATCTCGAAGATGAATAGAATAATAAGCATCGCCCAATAATGTAGGGACTTGGTTCCCAATCACAAAGATTCTGATGGCATTGATATCAACAAATTTATCTATGTTGGGAAATAAGAACAACCCATAAGCAAGTAGAGCAAAGATGGCCTCGAAAGCAACCGTACTCTTCATCCTAGCAAAGTAGCGAGCTTTCTCCAATAAGAACTGAGTTGGTAATCCTCTAATCCCTCCTTTGGTAGTTATGTGGGCTTCAACCTGAGACTTTCCCAAATGGATCAAAGCAGCAAGCTCATGGGATTTTGGCTCCCACTCCAAACCAGTAAAAGGAACATGATCGGTAATAAGTAAACCCAGCAGATAAGAATACTCCTTTAATGTAGGCATCAACTGATAATCAGGAAAAGTAAAGCATCGATACATCGGATCATAGAACTGGACCAAAATCAAGAGAATACCCTCCTTCACCCTGAGCTTCATAAGAGAGACGATGGACTTGTACTTCCTCTGAAAGTTTGTAGAACTCTCAATCTCGGGAATTAGACTCATCAACTCATCTATCTTGGGATCTTTGAAACTGTATTTCTCAATCTTTCTTTTTCCAGAATCCAGAGTCAAAAAGCACCTAAGATATTCACAAAGAGTCAACTTTTAAGTCCCTTGAAACAAAATGTATTTAGAATATTCTCATGGGTGCATGAATGCATGATGCAACAATCATACACAAGATCACAAACATAGGGTTCATAGGTTCAATGTCACAAGCATGAGGTCGAAGGCACTACCCATAAGGTATGATATAATAGTTTATCACCTTCCAAACAAAGTTCTAAGAGGTTCCCAGGGTCTACATCCTTCCTTCGGATATTACCAACTTCCCGATTAACTCGGTAATTAGTAATATTCTCAAGAAAAACTCGTCTGAGCATAGTATCGCGTGACAAATACTTTTGTATTACTCTGTCATAGCTCTCGCACAACACCTAAAAGGCCAAGATGGGTTAGGGGTTCTACGGTCCTCAGTTTCAGCAGGATCCCAGGTCGAAAGCAACACGTCTTCCTGATTATTCGGTAAACGACACTACAGTTAAAGGGGCCTCCACTGAGTGGGGGATCTCAAGTCTCTTTTTTTTGGATTACTCCCTCAAAGTTAACATGACTATACCGTCCGTCCTATCTTAAGTTTGCCAAAGTCCGAGTATAAGACTTATGAGAAATCACCTAGCACCCTGAAAAACCAGGAAAATTCAGACAAACATATATACAGCATATGAAATACAACATATAATAGCACATATTCAGATAAATAAAGATTGGCTTAACCCACTTAGGGATGGACCAGCAAGAGGTCAATATTTCCCCAGTGAAATCGCCATTTTTTATGTACCGGTAGAAATGTTGAGAATAAGCCATTGGATTGACTTGACTCGCATAAATCAAATAAAAATCACCACCACGCTTTATTGTTTCCAAATGAATGGGAAAAGAGCGAATAACCCAAAAAGAGGGGGAGAGAATCTAAGTTCGGGGGTTGGTTATGCAAAGGGGAGGTATTAGTACCCTAAACATCTATGGTACTCTGCGGGAACCTCTTTGAAAATCTGTGTATTTTGGCTATAAATGTTATATACAAAAATAGATTGTGGGGATGAGAAAAGAATTATTTTTTTACAATTTTTGCACCCGCCGTGGTTGCGAACCTTTAGTGCCTACGTATCACCTTCCGTGAAATAGGGGATAGGGTACACGTAGTTCATCTTTAAAAATTTTAAAACACAAGTGTGTTGATTAATTTTAAGAGATAAGACGTTATCGTCATTATCCAAGTGGAAAAACACACTTACTACCCACAATTATGAGAAAGGAGAATTTGCGCCATCTCAAAGTGGAGGATATAGCTTGTATTTTAGAATCAACAAAGCCTCGCTCAACACCCGAGTGGAAAATATCTCACTTCACTACATATCGTAGAAGTATAGTTGTTTGCATCACTACAAGGATTGGCAAGAGACTAATCTTTTGAGAAAAATTTAAAGATAAAAGCCAAAATGGAAAAACAGTTTGAATGAGATTGATTGACTTTTAGTATTCTCATAAAAAAGTCCAAGTATTATTAAATTAGTTAAAGTTCTATTAAGAAATAATTTTTCTTGATGTAATTTGCCTTGACAAAAAGTGTCTTTTGTTGACTTTTGAAATGACTTGTAATGTATTGGCCCATATCTCTCAAATCATAAACTTTTTGTACTTGAGCTTAGAGAGACAAAGTTGTAGAGAATTGAATTCCATTCAAAATGAGCTTTGGTTTGGGAAAGGTTGATGAAGCCTGTGAAAGTTATGCTTGGTCAAAGTTCAGTTGACTTCTCCCAAGGAAACCCTAATTTGGCAACTTTTAACTTTTGATGATTTGAGGGATTTTATTAAGGAATCATGATCATCCCTTTATAAAATGATGAATATGACTTCAAAATATTGATGTTGACCAAAAATCTTGAGATTTGACTGTATGTTGACCATAGTTGACTTTTTATCCAATACAATTGATTTTCAATCATCTAAGCAATTGACTGAGCAAACTTGTGATGCAAGGCTTGAAACTTGGTATGAGAATTCTTAGGGACATATTAAGAAACATAAAAACCACTTGAGACCTTCGAAACCCAATCTTCCTTAATTAACACAAAACCCTAGTTGTGGACCCATTGCTTAGGAGCGAAATTTGTCTGATCAGTTCTTGAGCAACCTTGAGCAAATGAGGACCTTAAGAGAATGTCTTGAAGAAAATGGGAGGGAAAATTTTGGGGTACAACACCTACAAATGCACACTTGCACACATTCATAGTTTGGTCCTGGGCTTTTGTACAGTGATAATTATTCGATTGGTCGCTTAGAATACTAGTGCCAAGCTAGTCCCACTTTTAGGAGCATGCATATGGCCACCTTGTATGGGTTTTTGATTTCTATCTTATGCATTGAAGAAACTTCTCTCTCTCCTCTTGTTCCATATACCAAGCTTCTCTTAAAGGGTCTCATAGTTAAGTTTTGGCATGGCCATTCTCACAAGGTTAATCAAGTTTTGCCCTTGGTTAACCATAACTTGAATCAATCACTTTAGTCCATATACCAAGTGTTTCCATGCACCAAAAGGGGTCTCGTATTTGAGTTTGGGCATGGCCATTCTCACGAGGCTAATCACGTTTTTCCCTTTCTTAACCATAACCCGAATCAATCACTTTGGTCCATATACCAAGTGTTTCCATGCACCAAAAGGGGTCTCATAGTTGAGTTTGGGCATGGCCATTCTCATGAGATTAATCAATTTTTTCCCTTGGTTAATCATAACCCGAGTCAATCACTTTGGTCCATATGCTTAGTGATCCATGCAAAAAGGGTCTCATGGTTAAGGTTAGGAGCACCTACTCTCACGAGATTAATCAAGTACACCCCTTGATTAATCATAACCCGATTCAAATCCCATACACCAAGAATTCTATTTATCTTGTGGACACTTATGCTATGATCTTGTGGTCGATCATTGATGCAACCCTGGTATTTCCTAATTTATGGTTGATTGAGAAAGTTCAAGGAGGTGTTCGGTAGAGTTTTTCTTATCTCATGCACATTGAAGAGGCAACGGACATTCTCTGTTAGGTATCATCATACCTCTCTTTATTTCTCATCCATGCATATTGATGCATGACTGAAAGTATTACCTTTGTAAGAATTCTTTGATTGTTTAAATGTTATCTCCTCTTCTACTTGACTATTTGTTTAGGTGTTTACCTACGTGTATGTTCTTCTTTACTTGCTTATATAAGCATTTTTTCTTTAGGTATCTTATCCAAGTACCTTACATCTTGAGTAAGTCTCTACTTCTCATGTGAGATATGTGATTGGCTAATCTCCATCTCCTATCTTTTATCCTACTTTGATTCTTAATTTCATTGTTAGGTGTGATATTTTACCATCTCTTATTTTTCATCCTACTTTGATTGTTGATATCATTGTTAGGTGTATGTTTTTCCATACGATGTTTCTTCATCATTTCTTATCCTACTTTGATCCTCGATATCATTATTAGGTGATAATGTTTTATCATTCTTCTCTCTTTAAGATGTAATGCTTTGTCATCCTAACATGTGTGTGCTTAATGTTTTATCTTCTATATGTTGATGTTTTGTCATCTATTGTGTGATGTTTTACCATCTCTTCTCTTATTTATTTAGGTTTCTACCAATGTGTTCGTGCTTGATGTTTTTTTTATCTTTAATCATGATATTTTATCAATTTCTTATCTTGATGTTTTATCATCTCCTTTTCATATTATTTCTCCAGCTTCTTTGATCCTTGGTAAAGTACTTCATTACTAACCAACGTGGTGATATATGAGAAGCTATATTCCATTTGTGCCTTGAGCATCACTACCTAGTGATTGCCTCATGAGTTTTTATGCCATGTCCCATAAGTTTACCTTGATGTTGGCCATTGCCCATAAGATCTAGATCACTACCTTTGATTTATTTAAATCACGTTGGTTTTACGCATCAAGGGACTATACTTTGCCATATACCATGACACTTAAGTAGGTTATCTTGTTGACATTACTTTAGTCTTTAAGTTCATGATTGATTTCTTACGAGGGTATCATCATCATCCTATGATATAAAAGATTTCATTGCACTTTTACTTGAGCTTTATCAATTTCATTTGATTTAAGACATGTATTATCCATCTTAGATTACTTTGTTCATCAATTAGGGGACTTTTCTAGTGTAGAAAGTTTAGTATTCTTACTTGGTTTCTCTTTAGTCTCATATCGAGTTAACTTACTATAAAAGTAACACATGGCATAATTTTCCAATTATGCTCTCTCTTGTTTTGATCTTTACTTATTAAATTGAACAATATTTCTTGCCTCCTTTGGCCATTCCCTTTGTATGCTTTAAATGTTCCCTTTTCCCCATGACTTGTATGTTTGTTGATGTGTTGACTTTTATTCTCGATATGTCAATGTTTTTCCATATCTTATATGCGTTATATCCTACTTTGATCCTTGATATCATTGTTAGGTGTTGATGATTCGCCATCTCATTTCTATCTCTGATTAAGGCTTAGGAATCTATCTTATATGTTTGCTTCTCTGATATTTTATCATCTTTGCGATGTTTTGTCATCCATGCCTGATGTTTTATCATATTTGTAATGTTTTGTCATCCATGTCTGATGTTTTATTATCTTTGCGATTTTTTGTCATCCATGCCTGATGTTTTATCATATTTTTAATGTTTTTCATCCATGTCGGATGTTTAATCATCTTTGCAATGTTTTGTCATCCATGCCATATGTTTTAGCATTTTTGCGATGTTTTATCATCCTTGTCTGATGTTTTATCATTTTTCTCTTTTCTTAGAGACTCAATGTTTTGTCATCTTCTAGATGTTGTATTGTCTTTGTGATGTTTTATCATTTTTGTGGAATTTTTTCGTCTTTGTGATGTTTTATCATCTTTGCAATGTTTTGTCATCTTTGTGTGTGATGTTTTGTCATCCCTCTCCCTTCTTTATAAGATTCTCCTCTTGCATGCTCCTAGTAGAATCTTTAGTTCACTTTTCTCTAATTTGGACTAACTAGACCTTAGGACCTTTATCCATGAATGACAACATTAGGTAGATGTTTCCATCTTATCCTCAACTATAGGATCAAAATTGTATGACAAATTTAGGGCTATTTTGCTAGTCTCCCCTTAGACTTTTTCTTACCTTTTGCATCTCATTAAAACTAAAACTTCTTTTTCCTTTTAAACTTATCAAAACACTCTAACACTACTCAAATCATTTTTTAAGGTAAAAAACACCAACCAATTCAAACTCTTTTGTCTTCGAACTTTCTTTTTTTCGTTTAAAACCTTTTTTTAAAAAAAGGGGCATGCTTCGCCAACATTGTTCATAAAAAACATTGCAACACATGGAAAATATTGAGCCGAACTACGTCACTCTGATAACTTAAAAGGGATACGTAGGCATTAGGTCGCGGGACCTAAGCGAGCACAACTTTGTAAAATCTTCCTTCTTTTCCCCATATTTTCTTCACATGCATTCCCTTTCAGCTTTTAAGCTTTATACATAGATTTTACACACCCTTAGATTATAACAAACATAAGTGGATCCTGTGGAGTACCACAGACGTGTGAAGTGCTAATATCTTCCCCTCGCGTAACCGACTTCTTTACCCGATCTCTACGATTGAAATACCATGATTTCTCCCTCTTCGGGTTTTCCTTGATGTTCACCTTTCCCTTTCGGAGGGATAAAAAAACGTTCGATGGCGACTTCATTGAGTTTATCTTGGATGATTTTTTTCAGTTGTTTCAACTATTAATCCTCGTCTAGATAGCACCCCAACAAAAAATCATCACAATGTAATGTCATTGTGTATGCATAGGTTCGAGGTTGAAGATGAAGAGAAATGTAGGTTAATTTTATGGTATCACCAAGTTATGAATGATGCGTGAATGAGTATTTATAGTTTCGGAACTTTTAGGGCAAAAAGGACAAATTCAGAATTAAAAAAGTTTTAAAAAATTGACCAATCAAACAATATGTGTCGACCTATATATCATATGTGTCGACCCATATTTAATTTTTATACTGTATGTGTCGACCTGAATAGGTCTATATGTTGACCGAACTGAAACATACGCTACATGCTTTAAAATTCTAGCAAATGTGTCGACCTGAAAAATGGATGTGTCGACACATAAAATAAGAATTTCTGCAATTTCAGAAAAGCCTATATATCATATGTGTTGACCCATACTTAATTTTTATACTGTATGTGTCGACCTGAATAGGTCTATATGTTGACCGAACTGAAACATAGGCTACATGCTTTAAAATTCTAGCAAATGTGTTGACCTGAAAAATGGATGTGTCGACACATAAAATAAGAATTTCTGCAATTTCAGAAAAGCTTCAGTATGTTTCGACCTATGTAATGTATGCGTCGACCTGAAACTTACAGAAGCTATAGGCTTTAAAAATGAGTTACATGTGTCGGCCTGAAAAGCGGATGTGTCGACACATGCAGTAGAAATTTATGCAGAAACCTGTTTTTAATGACTAGGATCGATTTCAAAATGTTTTTTAATGATTCCTAAGACCTATAATGCATTGGAGTGCCACAAGACAAAAGCATATTGTCCAATATACCAAAGTGCTCACTTTTCCTGTTTTGACATCATGCAAAACCTTTGATGACGGAGTTGTACTCACATGGAGTTATGCTGGTGTAATGTCAGACCACTTGTCTTGACATATGTCTTCTGGAGTTTTGGAATACATTCTTGTAATTGCATGTAATATTTGATTGTTTTTATGATTGCAGTTTGTAAAAAGTTTACATGGTTGCATGTAGCTTATGTTTTATTAATGTGGTTTTATTCCTTTCTCCAGTTTAATTTTGATAAGTTTGTTTTAGCTAAAATTTTCCAAAGGGGGGGGAGATTGTTAGATCCATGGTTTTAGGATTGGCAGAAATTTTGTAAAACATGGTTTTTGACAGATGTTGAGCAAGATGTCATAACATCTTGATCAAACTGATACAACATAATGTGTGGTTACATTGAAAACAAATGTTCTGACAGATGTTGTAACATGTTGTACCAGAACATTAGTACTGGCTGTTTTAATTCTTGATAGATTTCATTTTATTTTTATGATATTTATTTTGGATATATCTCAATGATTTGCGCAGGTCAAGAAGATTTAATCTGGAACAAGTGACTTAATCTATATTTGTACATACGTTTCTAAAATTGGATGTTGAGACAATTTAGGAAACTTGATGTTTTGTTCCAAGTTTAAGTATGTTTTTCTTCACAATTGGTGCGGCCCTCAGCTTGTTGATCAAGAAATATTTGGGTGAAGATTTCAAAGTCTATGTACTACTGAGGAGTATTTAAAGAGAAACCTAGAACTAATGTATTTTAAGTCTTTAATAATTGTAAAATTACGGGAAGTCTAGAGTCTTAGATTTTGAGAGTCTATTGTGTTTCTGTAAGTCATTGATGTATCTTTTGATATAGTGCGGTAGACTGGTTGTTACTTGATTGTTTTTCAAGTTATTGTTCTCACTCTTGAAGCTTTTCAGTAAAAAGTTGAGTATTGTTCATTGCTCTCAGTAACAAGCTTTTAAGCAAAACTATGTATTATTTATTGGAAGTGTAATCTTCTGTTTTGATTCTAGTCACTGGTTTGTGACTGTATTTTATCACTGAGGTGATTGGTAAGAAGTGAGAGGGGGATCTCATATCTAGAATATTTCTAGGTAGAAGTTTCCAAAGGTAGTGATTAGGCGAGAAGTTTTAAATTGGGGTTGTTTAGGCTTTGAACTAATTTTGTCATAGTGAGTTTCCTTCATGGCTTGGTAGCCTCTATAGTAGGTGACGTTGCACCAAACTGGGTTAACAATCAGATGTGTTATTTATCATTCAGTATTTTATTTATGCATAAGTTACAGTTTTGATATATTTAGTTCTGTCTGTCAACAAATGTTTTTGTCTAGACATTAGGTTCTGATGTTGGGACATTCGTAATAACATGTTTTAAAGTGTCAGAATATTATTTAGATAGATATGCAAGAAATAGTAATCTTAATCTCTTAGGTTCCATGATGATGATTTATGATTACTTAAAATATTATTCTCACACAAGACAAAAACAAAAATAAAGAACAATGAAGGATCACAAAAAAAAAACAGAAGAAGGGATGATGCAAAAGAATGGAATATGAGTACCTATTTAATGTAGTGCTTGTGAATGTTTGAACGTATAAAAACTCCACAAAATCCTTAAATATTTGTTCCAAACAGATTGGAAACAAAACTTTCGAAAACATGAGTAATAATAAATTATTTTATAGACATAATCGATTATTTTTTGTTGATTTTGAAGATTTCACGCGTTCTACATTAATGCTATGATTTGATTTACGTAGAGGTGAAGATATAATATAATTTAGCTTGAAATTTGAAGTACATGTAGGCTATGATCCATTAGTCTAATCAATATCCTTCTTATTTTCAGGTACCTTGGTCTTTTGGGCTTTAGGATGAGTTTTTAACTTTGGTAGACTGCTTTTGACACCATTTGTTCATTTAAATTGCACCTCTTTCTCTAAGAATGCTTGAAAACTCAATTACATCATCAATAGAAATAATTTTACTTGATTGAACGAATAATAAACCACTTATTTAAAGGGTTAATAAGATCTTCCTAATTTTTCAACCTCTAAAAAATGTACCACCTTAAATTTTAAGTTAGTTAAGTAAAAATCCCCCTTTAAAGGGGACGGTTAATCATTGTCGTAAATCCTTCTTTGTGAATCGTTTTGAATTGAGAGTTGCTTCAAAATAAAGGGTTGATGATTCCTTTACAAATTTATCACCTCAACCTACTAAGAGGTTAAATGATCATCACACATCATCTTGAATATTGAGAAGTAGCCCAACATCATTACTTTGATCACTGTGATACAGTGGGAGAACTGACTTGGTTGTTTTACGTTTTATCGCAATTGTTTCAGATAGCAAGAGTCACCACCGACTTTTCTTTTTTCCAATAAAGGAAAGGGTGAAAAGAACAGGAAAGACCTTTTGAGAATTTTCTTGAGTTCGGGGGATAGGTTATGAAAAGGGAAGGTATTAGCACCCTTTTCATCAGTAGTTATCTACGGGCTCTTAGTTGCTAGCTCACTTTGAAATGCTTTGTAAAATGTGTTTGTGTTTGTTTGAAAGTATTTGTGAAAATGCCTTCGTTTCGGAGAACTTTGTAATGTTTCTCATTTCGGCGAGAACGTACACAAAGCGTTGACTTTTGAAAATATTTCATGAAGGTGTTGGTATGTTTGAAAGATGTTTTATTTTGAAATGTTTGTGAGCAAGAAACTACGAGCACTCTACCTACTCAAAAGAAAGTCTTTGTTATTTTCCTCCTCCTTTAGATAGTTTTATCTTACCATTAGTTAGTAAGAAACCCTATTATTGGATGTGAAGGGAGAGGCGTGGGTCGACGTACAGTCATAGAAGGAAACATTGTAGGACACCTTAAAACTTATCATAAGGGTCTAAGATCGTTTACCGAAGGCAACATCGAAGGGTCATTGAGGGACTACGTTCTTGTAATCGACGTTTTTTTGCTAAAGTATCCCATGTTCGAGGGACATGACTGTTTATTTCTGAGGCAACAAATGTGGGTTACCCTAGAGGTGCAAGTGTCCAAAGTGTTTTTATTTTCATGCATTTTGTCTTGATTAGGATTTTCTAGTATTGATTTTAAGATCTTGCCATACAAACCTGTGATACGGTGGCAGAACCGACTGTTTTTACTGGTTTGGGTTTTGCGTCTTTTATTTGCAAAATGTCGTGTTAAGCAAGAGTCGCCACAGACTTTTATTTCATCCAACTCGAAAGGAAAAAGTACAGAAAAAATCCTTTTTCGAGATTTTGAGTACGGGGGGTAGATTATAGAAAGGGAAGGTGTTAGCACCCTTTCTATCCATGGTTTTCCATGGGATCTTAGGTACTTGCTCATTTTTAAATTGCTTGTGTTTGTGTGCTTGTTTTTGAAAAATGTTTTACTTCGTGATAACCCTTGTATCAGTCCTCAAGGGTGTGATGAAGTTGTTTTGAAAATTTTGTTTGAAAAGTGTAAGTGTGAAAAGTTTTAATTTGAGCAAGTACCTACTAGCATCTACCCACTCGAAAAAAAGATCGTTTCTATTCTTGTTTCCTTTAGACATCGCTATCCTACTATTGAGAAATAGGTAGCACCTTCGTTGGAATTTGTAAGGGTCAATTCAAAAGGGACGTACGGTCACTAAAGCAATGTTAGGACACCCTAGTAGTAACCCTATAGTCTTAAGATATTTTTCGAGGCAACATTTCTAAGGCAACATTCGAATGGGACATTTGATCTTTTCAGACGGGAGGGCAACCACTAAGACACCCTATGCTTAATGATCGTTTACCGAAGGCAACCGAAGTGAGAGTATACCCTAAGAGTGAATATGTGCGAGTGATTTATTTTTCAGTTTATTATCTTTGAACATTAGGGTTTTCTAACCATTTTAATTTTGTCATGCATTCTTGCCATAAAATCCTATTAGCATACATCTAGGCAGTTAAATATTTGCAGGAATTAAAAATGCGAGAAGATAAACCTAGCTATTACAAGGCTTTGACAGTTACATAATTATTTTGACGGGAAATAAAAGATGCAAAATTTAAAACCCTAATTAAAGCTATTACAACCTCGAAACAGTTACAATAATAATAAAAACAAATAAAAGTGCGCGCGGTAAATTAAATGTGAGGGATGTTGAAAAATAACCTAAACTCTAATTGAAAGAAAAAAGATTATTTTTTGAGAAAAGAATTAATTGAGTTATGTACGACTAAAACCCTAATTCTAATTATTTTAATTATGAAAAAGAAATTGAAATTAACCTAATCTAGCTAAATTAAATAATTTCAAGAAAATAAAATATTTTACAAAGAAAGCAAGATTTTGTGTATTTTGGGTTTTTTATTTGAGAAAAAAGAAATTTAATTGTAAAATTAAACCTAATTTCTATTTGATTTTAATTATAGAAAATAAATGAAATTAACCTATATTTCTAATTAAATTAAATATTTAATTATTAAAAAAATGTTTTTTTTCTTGGTATTTTTTGATTTTATGATTAAATTAAAAAAAAAAGTGATTAATTTTTGTGGAAAAATAATTAAGCAAAATAATTAAATAAGGAAATAAAAATAAGAAATAAATAAAAATGGGCTTGTATGTTGTTAGAAAATCTGGGGGTGCACATCTGAATTTCCAAGCCCAACATGCTTCAAGCCCAGTCAGCCTGCCTGATTCTGTGTAGCGTTGACTTGAACGTGTACCTTGGTCCTTCAGGATGGAAGCGTCAGATCAGGGTAAGGGCACATCAAATGGCTGGATGTTGAGGTTGTATGGAAGGCTCTTCAGATTGTGAGGCATTGGATCTGCTGATAGAAAGGAAAATAAAGAAAGCACTGGGAACTGGGATCGAACCCAGGTCCTCACGCTTAAATCCAATGTCACGCTGCCAACTGAGCTATGATTGTTAGTTGTAATTACAATAATAATAAAATATAATATAAGAAAAACAAAAGAGCTGATTCCAAAGCGCGCGAGATTCAAATGGACGAATGGCTAGCAGACACGCATCTTTTTCTTCCCTTCTCTGTCGTTTTAGACGAAGGGACTTTTACCTACAGACATCCACTATAGGTATAACCCCGCTTATTTCAAAAATGTTTTACACGCAAGATAAATGAAAGGTAATGGTACCAATCAACTCGTCTCATCCTCACGAGCATCATGGTACCTGATTCAAGGCCCAATTGTTCCTGTACAAAAAGACCCTAAAAATAACACAAAAACCCTAGCAATGGCAACATCATGTACAGGCTTCAAAAACACAATTAAATGACATGGTTAGCTTGCAAACATGATGATAAACACGAATATAACAATCAAAAGTGCTAATGATGCAAGAATTATGATAATTGAATTGGAATATTATGTCAAACCGTATGAGATATAGCGCGCGTTTCTGGGTGTTTCAGGCCTTGCAAACGATTGAGACAGCTTCCTGGGACGTCCAGCAATGGATTGGGATAGCTAGGATGGCTTGAGATTGCCTGTGAGGTGAAAACCAATTCACACTTTTCTTTGAAATATGAAGTTTGCTCTGACTTTTTTCCCGACTCTCACCCTTGTATCTTTTATCTGGAATTGTTCACTATATAACCTAGAGTGAATTAGGTTAACAAACTTGGACTAAATCTTTGCATTTATCCAAGATTTGATTTGATTTGCAAGCTATATGATATGTTGTTATTTTGAGCCAAACCAGGCCTTTCTTTTACCAATTGGCCTTGATTCGATTTGATCTTGTTAACTCAGCATATCTTGATTGCCAATCTATCAAAAAAAAATTCAAATCATATCTTTGTTAATTTTCATTATTTATTTGATTTAATTCACTTTTTAATTAATGAAAAATCAATATAAATTGAAAAATGAAGCACATAATGGGTGAGTGAACATTTGAGTCGTGGACCACATTATAATTGAGGTGCAAGCATAAAAAGTTGGGCCTATTTAGCAAAAAATGCAAATTTGAGCACATTTGACTTTTGGCAATTTTGCAAAAATGGTCAACTTGGCCAATGCATAAATCTATCAATTTTGACCCTAGAGAGGTGTTCTTGGACTTTTTAGGAAGCTTAGGATGTCCTCTAAACAACCCGTTTGGTCTCATCTCAATTGAGTCTTCCATGTCCATGTATGAAGCTTTGACCCAAAAGATGTTTTTGTTGACTTTTCAAAAGGATCTATAATGTCAAAAATCATATCTTTTGTGAGTGAATATTCTGTACTTGGGAGATGAATATGAATTGTATGGAATTGCATCCTCTTCAAAATGAGCTTTGGACGGGTCATTTCTGATAAAGTATGAGAAAGTTATGCTTGGTCAAAGTTGAGTTGACTTTTCCTGTAAAACCCTAATTTAGCAACTTTTGGGTTTTTGATAAATTGTGAGCAATCCTTGAGGAATCATGATCAACCCTTGATCAAATGATGGATAATACTTCAAAATGAGTATGTTGACCAAAAATCTTGAAGTTTGACTGTATGTGGGCCACAGTTGACTTTCAACCTAGTATAGTTGATTTTTAGGCATTTGAGCAATTGACTGAGCAAACTTCTTCTGCAAGGCTTGAAACTTGACATGGATGATCATGAGAACATATTAGGACAATGGTGAGCATTTTAGTCCTTTGTGGTTCACACATCTTGATGAAGATGGAAACCCTAATTTGAGGTATATTGCCTTATGAGAGAGTTTGTCTGGTCAATTCTTAAACTTCCTTGAGCAATTTGGGGACCTCACTTGCCATGTGTTGAGAAATATGGGAGGGAAAATTTTGGGGTACAACAAGACCCTAATTATTATCAATAATATGGAAAGCGATAAATTGCGTAATTTAAAAGTCCTACGCTATTACAATACTTGAGGGGATGGGGATACAAATTTACAAATGGGGATGACAAGTAAAGTAAACCCTAATTATTATTACAAGGCTTTGACAATTACATAATTCATAATGCAAAAATAGTAAAATGCGCAAGAAGATGTAAAGTGAAAAGAAATTTTTTTTTGTGTTTTTTTGATAGAAAAAGTTTTATTGAATGTTTTATCTAGAAAAAAGTTTTTGGATAGTGTTAGGCCATCTCCAAGCAATGAAATATGTCAAAGGTAATTTAAAAATCTCAAAATTATGAATTTTATTGCATGAGCTGACACGGGCCGTGTCAGTGGACACGAGCACCCGTGACAGGACTTGTTCTTGGCTTCTTCCTCAAATTTTGTTCCAGCCAAAATGACACGGGACGTGTCGTGTGACACGGGAACCCATGTCAGTTCCTACCTGCCTATTTTTTGCACGTGTCTAAACCATTTGAGTTGACACGGGCCGTGTCATGTGACACGGGCACCCGTGTCAGGACCTGTCCTGCATTTTTGTTAAATATTCAACCCAGCTGAGATGACACAGGCCGTGTCGTGTGACACGGGCACCCGTGTCAGCCCCTGGCCTGGCTTTTTGCTAATTTTTATCTCCAATTTGTCTTGTTGTATCCTTTTGAAAACTTTAGGACACGTACCGACGTTTTTAGTGAGAAGTGGTAATTGATCGAGCTCCTTTGGACCTTATTGAAGTTGTTCCAATCCTCACTTTATGTTGAAAGTTGCTGAATCACTCTTACTAAGTCAAGTTGCAAAGTACTATTTTTGAGTTTGGAAGATGGTGATAATGGTGTTACATAAGTTGTTATTATGTTTGAACAACTTCTATATGATATATATGAGGTATTTGGATGGTTTGTTTGGGCAAAACTTGCAAGGTGTGAGAGGTTCAAAGATTTGGACTTCAA
The DNA here is from genome assembly GCA_948472305.1 of Vicia faba. Classification (NCBI taxonomy): domain Eukaryota; kingdom Viridiplantae; phylum Streptophyta; class Magnoliopsida; order Fabales; family Fabaceae; genus Vicia; species Vicia faba. The sequence goes on along the minus strand of OX451735.1, from coordinate 678,675,789 downwards.
AGCTCAAAAGTGGAGGTTTTGTGGACAATTTTGGTTTTTTGAGAGTATATGGGTTTTTAAGGGCTTGCTAATCTCTTCTTTATCTTGAAAAGGATCTCTCTATTTATAGGCAAGAGTTTTTAATACAAGGGTTGATCAGATTTTAAAAAATCACATGTTGTGGCTAGTTTGGGTTGTAAATGGGAGTTCATGACTTTTCATAGTTCTAATATGGGCATGGTCTGTTTTTTAGGAGTGTTTTACAGGTTGTAGATGGTTGCTTCTTGCTTTTACATTGTGTATGTGCTGAAGAAAACATTGAGAGGCTCAAAGAGTTGACATTGTGATTAAAGCATGATTTTCAAGAATGGCAATGGTGCCTTTGTGCCATGAATGGAAAGATCACTTGGACAATGCTTAAATCAAATGGACCATAGCTCAAAAGTTTGTGTAAACATTAAATTATAGTGATATTTACAAGTTAAAAGGCCTGCAACACAAGATTATGCAGCATAGCATGTAGATTGGGTTATGTGTTCTTCACCTAAATGACTTGTAATTCAAGAATGGATGCCCAACTTCATGCCTTTGAATCTCCTAGCTCAAGTATGATAAATTCATGCTCTTGGATGTTTTGAAAAGCTTAAAACATTTTCTACAACTTTCATGTTGGCCACTTTGGCTAAATTAAACTATAACTTGATGAAAATTGGCCAAGAAGTTGATATAAAAACTGACCAAAACCTGTTGAAAATTTCTCTAAGTGTTAGATGAAAATTTCATGAATTCATGGGCATGTATCTTCAAATCTAAGAATTTTTTGGATATCAACCCTATAATTCAAAGTTGTAGAATTCATCAAGATCTACAACTTTCATGTTGAAAGTTTTCTTTGAATCATCTTGTATCTTGGTGAAAATTTGTCATGAAGTAATGAAATTATCAAGGTTAAAAACACTTAGAATTTTCCTAAGTCTTGGAAATCTTGACTTTTTGTTGACTTTCTTGACTTTCTTGATTCTTGTTGACCAAGTTTGATATTATTGAATGTCTTAATGAATTTTGATTTTTGAAATTCAATGTTGACTAAAAAAGTCAAAGTTTGACTTTTTTGTGTATCGGTTGACTTTTCGTCAGTTGATCCAAATTTCAACTATCAAACCTTTAATCTTGAAAAATGATTCGAGCCATGAAATTAGGTCAACATGTTGTGTTTGAGTCCTTGAGATTATGTTTTAAGTCATTAGGTCAAAATTCGGTGATCAGTCATTCTCAATCAAAACCCTAATTTGGTGTCTCAGTGCTTAGGAGATGATCTGACCTAGTCAACACTTGCGCAAGCTTGAGTCATTGAAGAGTTTTTGGTGAGAAATGTCTTGATAAAAGAGAAGGACAATTTTGGGCTACAACAGCTTCCCCTGTTCAATCTTCTTAAACCTGAAGAGTTAGATTGTTATGTTCGACATTCGTAACTTGAAGGTGGAAGATGATTGAACACTAAAGTGCCCATAAATTTGCACTCGCTACTGTATGAAGTAATGTTGTTGGTTGATTGTATCGGTAATGGGCTTAAATATGCCATTTGGAGAGGTGATAAAGAGTTATCGGAGATGGGCTTATGGATGCCATCCAAAGTAGTTGTTGATAGAGATTGGAAGAAATATCAGAATAAATCTTTGGTCGATTTATATTGAAACAACAGGTGTCTGTATTTGTCTTTGACTGGATAAGAATCAGAATAAATCTTAGGGTCGATTTAACTGAACCAAAGAAAGTGTCTATCAGAAACAAATCAGGATAAATCATTGGTCGATTTAAACTGAACCAGTAGAGTTCTAAAATGGTCTTTAACTGGATGTCGAATCAGCATAATTCTTAAAATCGATTTAACTAAACCAGAGAAAGTGTCTATCAGAAACAAATGAGGATAAATCATTGGTCGATTTAAATTGAACCAGGAGAGGTCTTGAATGATCTTCAACTGGATAACGAATTAACATAAATCTTAGGTTCGATTTATCTGAACAAGAGAAAGTGTCTACCAGAAACAAATTAGGATAAATTATTGGTCGATTTAAACTGAACTAGCAGAGGTCTTGAATGATCTTTAACTAGATCTCGAATCAGCATAAATCTTAGGATCAATTAACTGAACCAGAGAAAGTGCCTACCAGAAACGAATCAGCCTAAATCATTGGTAGATTTAAACTGAACCAGCAGAGGTCTTGAATGATCTTTAATTGGATGTCGAATCAGCATAACTCTTAGGATCAATTTAACTGAACAAGAGAAAGTGTCTACCGCAAATGAATCTGGATAAATCATTGGTCGATTTAAACTGAACCAGCAAAGGTCTTGAATTATCTTTAACTAGATAACGAATCAACCTAAATCTTAGGATCAACTTAACTGAACCAGAGAAAGTGTCTACCGGAAACGAATTAGGATAAATCATTGGTCGATTTAAACTGAACCAGTAGATTTCTTGAATGATCTTTAACTGGATGCCGAATCAGCATAAATCTTATGATCGATTTAATTGAACCAGAGAAATTGTCTACCAGAAATGAATCAGGATAAATCATTGGTCGATTCAAACTGAACCAGCAGAGGTCTTGAATTATCTTTAAATGGATGTTGAATCGGCATAAAACTTAGGATCGACTTAACTTAACCAGAGAAATTTTCTACCGGAATCTAATCAGGATAAATCATTGGTCGATTTAAACTGAACCTGCAGAGGTCTTGAATGATATCTAATTGGATGACGAATCAGCATAAATCTTAGGATCGACTTAACTGAACCAGAGAAAGTGTCTACCAGAAACGAATCAGGATAAATCATTGGTCGATTTAAACTGAACCAGTAGAGGTCTTGAAGGAAGTGTTTGTCATGTAGATAGTTGCCCCATCCTGTTTTGGGAGTTAATTTGGAACTGTTGAAAATTGTTGATGATATTCGTCTATTGATTAATCTTTCCTGAAAAATTAAAGAGTTAGTTGTATGCAATATCATGATGTATGAAATGCATTGCGTGATGATGTTCTCAAAATAAATGAGTTTGTACTATATGCATTTCGTATGTGTATCCTGTTATGTATAAATATGAAATGTATCTTCGTTTTGGAAAATAAATCCTTGACTATTGTTGTGGATGAAGAGCATGTGTATCTTCAATCTCGTTTGGAATGCTTCTGTTGGGGATTCTTATTTGCTGTTTGAGGAAGCTCTGCAGGGGATGTTGATTTATGCTTGGGGAGTAAAGTTTAGGAACCTTAGTTGTTTGTTGCTCTACTGGGGAATTTAATTCTTATATACCCTGACTGGGGATAAAAGATATGATTAAACTTATGATTTGTCTAGGAAGAGTAAAGATAACTGGTATTCTGGTCAGAGTCCAACTTTTACAATAACTCTTTGGGGATAGTATCAACTCTACTGGAGAAGAGGAGTTATATCAGTGATGTGTTTTAGTCTGAGGAATATACTCAAACTGGGGGAATTGTATTCTGTTGTGGAAATAAACCCTGTTGAGGAAGATATTTTGAAGGTTTCACTAGGGGAAACAAATTCTTCTGGGGAAGAGCTCTGCAAGGTTTCTCTTTCAGTTTTGGAAGACCAAACTCGACTGGGGAAGAGAATTTCTGGGAGATGTATGTGTGATACGGTGGCAGAACCGACTGTTAATACTGGTTTTGTGTTTGTGCTTGCAAATGATGTGGTAAGCAAGAGTCGCCACCGTACTTTCTTTTATCCAACTTAAGGAAAGGGTGAAAAGAATAGAAAAAGACCTTTTTCGAGATTTTCTGAGTAAGAGGGGGTAGATTATGGAAATGGAGGGTGTTAGCACCCTTTCCATCAGTATTTTTCTACGGGCTCTTAGGTACTTGCTCATTTTGAAAAATGCTTTTGTATTTAAGTATTTTGAAAAGTACGTTTGATTTATGATAACTCTTATAGCAGTCCTCAAGAGTGTGATAAAGTGTTTTTGAAAAGGTTTTGAAAGTGTGGTGTAAAAAGGAATTAGTTTTGAGCAAGTACTTAACAGCTATCTACCTACTCGAAAAAAGGTGTTACTTTCCTCCTTTCCTTTAGATAGTGCTATCCTACTATTAGTGAGTAGGTAACCCTATCGTTGGATGTTTGAGGAACTATCGAAAGGACGTTTACAGTCATAAAGGCAACATGTAGAGACACTTTAGCAATCTTGTTTAGGGAATAGATCATTTACCGAAAGGAAACTGTAGGGTCGTCGAGGGACTATGATCTTTTTGATTTACGGGTCTTTGCTAAAGTGTCCCTGTTTCGAGGGACATGACTGTTTTTCCAAAGGCAACCGAAGCGGGGATACCCTAGAGGTCCGAGTGTGCAATAGTGTGCTTTTTTCCAGGTGTTTTTATCTTGATGTTAGTGATTTAAGATTGATTGGTTAGTTCTTTCCATACACGCCTAATTACTAGCAGTTTATATACAGGCATACAATATAGTACGGAAAGTGAAACCTATAGCTATTATAAGGCTTCGGGGTAGTTATAGTTATATTTGACTGAAATGTAAAGTGCGGAAAGTAAAAATCCTAATTAGGGCTATTCCAATCCATAAGCCGGTACATAATCAGGAAATAAAGTGCACGCACGATAAAATTACAAACCATAGGCAAATACATAATAATATAAGTGTGCGAATTGAAAATCGGGGTAAAAAATAAATAGTCAAAAGATAAATGAAAATGTGTCAGTGCAAAAGTGTGGATTGATTAATTGAAGCCTATGATGTTTAACCTAATCATCGGGAAAAGTCGGGTGAATCGGTGAAACCCTAAATTAATCTAATTAATTGTTTTTTTAAAAATTAAATTAAATAAATTAAATTATTTACTAATTAACCTAATTAATTAATTAATTAAAAAAATAGAAAATTAAAATAATTAAAGTAAATTAATTAACCTAATTCTAAGGTGATTAGTCTAACGATGCTAATTAGTTAACTAAGTGTATGATTAACCTAAGTTAATTTACTAATTATTTGTTAATTAAAGGAAAAAAATAAGAAAATGGTGTAAAATAGGAAAAAGGGTAAAAATCTGGAAAATAATGCAAAAACCCCAATTGGGATTCATACTGAGGTGTTGAAGGTGGCAAGGGAGCGTTTGTGGCCATATCATATGTGCACTATTGGTGTCAAACAATCTCATTCATCGGATGATCATATCACACAATGCTTTGACTTTCGTTTTCAATGAATTAGAGCATGGGCCCAGGTGACTAGTTGACTGACCAGTTAAAAGAGTGGATCATGCCACGCATGCCTTCGCCTGAGTCAAAACCTTAGCGACGCTGGAGTCAACACTCCAGTCGTCTTCTCTAACGGGCTTCAATCATCAAACCTGAAAAATAGTCACGTTAAACGCAAAAGAAGGACTCTACTCCCCTAATTTGAGGGTTGTGAATCCAGTGGTGGTGTTCGTTTGGTTTGAAAGTCCCTGTACATGAAGATACGAAGCTTGCAGTTCATTAAGCCCTAGCCATGGCAGATGGCTATTTAGCCATCAAATCTCATCAACGATTGCCCAGATTTTCTCCTTATCATCATGTGACCATGTTAATGGGGTTAGAACGAATTGAAACATGCTATAATTTAAAATACGATAGACAGAATAATTATGAAAATATGAGTTATGTACAATGAGTTTCAGCGTGTTATGACTATGGATGATGATCCACACTTACCTAAGCTTACCTAGGGGACACCGAGGAATGGTTAGAATGCTTTGAAGTTGGCTGAAAATGTGAATACGAGGATGCAAGTTTATGGAGAATTTTTTATATTTGAAACCCTAGTGTAAAGGCTTTGGTTGCGTGTCCCTCTGGTTCTGAATGGTTATGCATATATAGTGTATCACATTAGGCCAACAAAAAGAGCAAGGATCCATGGCATTGAGTATAAGATTTGTTTCAAATATTCACTTGAAAATCTTTCTTATTTTGGATATCTTTTCCCCTCTTGGCTTGCATGTTTTTACCTTGATATGCCAGCACATTTTGCCCATTATTTGATGAGAAAAAGATTCCAAATCAAATCTTCCATTATTTCTATTATTTATTTATTTAATTTTGCATTTTAATGAATAAAATATCAAACTAAATAGAATAAATAATATAATAATTCATGGGTGGGCCTAGAGGTCGTGGACCATGTTAGAAACAAGTTTCAAACATGAAAAGACGGGCCCATTTGGAAAAAATTCAAGTTTGGTCAATATTGGCTTCATGCACTTTTCCAAAAATTAGTCAATTTTAGCAATGCATACCTCTCTCATTTTTAACCGTAAGAGGGTGTTCCGAGACTTTTTAGAGAGCTTAGTGTAGCGATAAAAAAATGTAGCCGGGTAAATCGGAGATCAAACTATTAATTAATTCGTCTCACAAAAGTAAGAGTCGCCACCCGCGCTTTATTATTTCCAAGGGAAAAGGGAAAAGAGCGAAATAAAACCGTAAAATATGCAATGTAAAATAATACTTTAAAAGTAATGAAAATACAAGACGTTTTGAAAAGAGGTCTAGAGTTCGGGGGTTGGTTATACAATGGGAAGGTATTAGCACCCAATGTATCTATAGTATTCTATAGGAACCTTTTGAAATATTTGTTTATTAAAATGTTTGTTTGATTAAAAATAAATTGTTTTGGCCAAAAATGGGTTTGGATGGGTTTTTGAAGATACGACGACTTAATGTCGAAGTTTTGACTTAAAAGGTGTGAGTTTTGAAAAATTGAATATTTGGGAAAATTATCCTAAGTTTTTTAACGAAATAATAAACGGAGGATGAATGAGGGTATTCGCACGATGTTTTTTGATGACATGAAGTCGACAAAAAATTAAACAATTCCCTTGGATTTTGCAAGCAACATGAAGATTAAAAAATAAAAGTATAAACACTCCAAGATTTTAAAAGAAAACCAAAAGAGAAGCAAAGGAATTAAATCGAAATTATCACAAACTCAACCAACATGTATCATGGGAGGAACATCATAAGGGGCAATAAATTCAAAGAGATAACTTACAAACTTATCAATAAAAGACTAGTTAAAAAAACTAACAAAATTAACTAAAATGTTGACCAAACTAAAAATGAAATATCAAGATTTAAATAAATTATAAAACTGAACTAATTAATTGGGTTTTATCTAAAACTTTGATTATTTAATTTTTTAAACCAAAAGAGCTAAGGAAATCAATAAACAAATAAGAGTGTAAATTAGAATATAGGGTAAGCATGAAGTACTGGGCGCTAAAGCCTAATTGAAATGAGACCCAAGGTTTTGTTTTGGTTACAGCCAGCTCCAGATTTACAATTAACATGATATTTGGGAAATGAGCTGAAAACGAAATAAAAAGGTCCAGCATGGGATTGAAATCGAAATTGAACAATGCTCTTGGTTTCGAACTCTCTTTTTTCTCTCTTCGAACTCCCTCTTTCGAACTCTCTCTTTTTTCTCTTCGAACTCTCTTTTTTCTCTCTTCGAACTCCCTCTTTCGAACTCTCTCTTTTTTCTCTTCGAACTCCCTCTTTCGAACTCTCTCTTTTCTCTCTTCAAACTCCCTCTTTCGAACTCTGCTTTTCTCTCTTCGAACTCCCTCTTTCGAACTCTGCTTTTTTCTCTTCGAACTCCCTCTTTCGAACTCTGTTTTTCTCTCTTTCGAACTCTCTCTTTTCTCTATTTCGAACTCTCTCTTTTTTCTCTTTGAACTCCCTCTAAAACGAAATCGAACAACACCAACGACGAATCCTGCTCCATCAATTCGAATTCTTATCACTCTCTAAATCGAAATCGAACACTCTGCTCCCTCTTTCGAACTCCTACTCTTCTAAATCGAAATCGAACACTCTGCTCCCTAAATCAAAAACGAACAACAACACTGCTTCTGGTTTTGAAATCCTTCTTAAATCAAAAACGAACAACACCCCTGCTACTGGTTTCGAACTCCTTCCTAAATCAAAAACGAACAACAACATTGCTACTGGTTTCGAACTCCTTCCTAAATCAAAAACGAACAACAACATTGTTACTGGTTTCGAACTCCCCCCCCCCCCCCCTAAATTGAAAATGAACAACAACATTGTTTCTAGTTTTTTCATGCAGTTAAACAATAAATCAACAAGGTAACAAATATTCATGGCAAGCGAAACAACAATAACAATCTCAGGGGTTCTGGTTTATTGAAACATCAACAACAACAAAAAATGCAGCAACGATAACTAGTTCACAGCATACATCATTATAACAAGCATAGCAACAGATTTTTTGAGAAAAAAAGTAGGGAGACTTACAAGATCAGAGCAAGTCTGATGGTTTCGATTTTTGACAATGAAATAATAAAGAAATCCAGAGATGAGGTAGTATGCTTTTTAATTCCTCCTGCTCTTCTGAAAATTGTTTGTGCTTATTGATGATGTGTGGAACGGAAATTAAGCAGAGGGTGAAAAACAAGGTATGGTGGCTACTGTGTTGTTGAACAGAGCGTGTGAGCCATTGAGGTTTGAAGGGAAACTGATGTAGATGATGGTGGAATGAGGAAGAGATGTTACAGTTTGTGGTTTCTTTTCTTTGTGAACTGTTTATGAACTCTTTGTTTTTTCTCTCCCCTTTTTCTTTCTCTCTCCTTTTTCTTTCTCTCCCCTTTTTCTCTCTCCCCCCTATTTCGATGGCTTCCTGCCTGTTTTATAGTGAATAAGAATGAGGTTTTGGGAGGGAAAGTTTGGTGAGTTTGAACATATGGAACACCCTGTTTTCGGCACTTTTTGATGCAGTTTTTGGTGTGTGTTATTTGAGGCAATTCTTGGACTGATGTGCACAGGTTTTTGGACTGGTGTTCAACAGTTTTTTGGTTGTGGAGGCAGCAGAGATTTGTACCGTTAATGGGCAGCAGTAACACAGAATTTGTACTGAGCAGCATATGGACAGATTTATAATGGACATATTTAATAATTACAATATTAATAATAACAGCAATGACAATAATAATAAAATAACTGTTAGTAAAACTAAACTGAAAATATAAAAGTGAAATAAAAGATATTAAATTTTTTGATTTTTTTCAAATAAAGTGATGCAAAAATATAAATTATATGTAACTAAGATTTTTTTGATAATTTTAAATTAACATAAAGAACTTGCAAAAATAAAAATAAAAGAATGTGAAATTACTATTTTTTTTTGAGATTTTTTACTAAATTAAATCTAAAAGACTATAATTTTAACTTAAATGATACAAGAATAAAAAAACTAAATGAGACTTAAGGAAACTAATTTTTTATATTTTGAATATTTTAAATTAACGTAAATAAAATGAAGATAGCATGAACTAAATATTTTTATGGATTTTCTTTTTTTATGAAAATAAGAATAAAAGAAAGATGATAAAAAATGAAAAAAAACATGATTTAATAAAGTCAGACAAAAACCAGTTAAATTTCACTAAATTCACAATAATTTCTAACGTTCTATTTTTTGGTGGATTTTCAAAGTATAATCATCTCTTGACTTGTAAAGAAAAGTTGTAGTTGTTGCAGAGGAGAATCATATGTAAAAGAACCACTAAAAATGTCGAAATTTGAAGAAGTTATGAATTTTTGAAATCTGACTCGAGAGTTGGCAAAAATAGGTTGAATCGCTTGTGAATGCTTGTTATGTAACAATGCAGATGGTAGGTGGTATCTTAGGTCAAAATTTGGGGTATGACAGCTGCCCCTATTTAAGTTTCTTCTATCCGGAGATATGAAGATTAAAATCTTCGTCTCGACGAGATTGAAGGTACTTAAATACATAATACGCAAATTTTGCCCTAAGATTCCGCCATTATATTTGTGATATGAATGTAGTATTTAAATTCACTAAGAATGATATTGTATGAGACAAGATAACGCTGGAGAAACCAAACACCAACAAAACACAGGAACATAGATTATACACTACTGGGGAAATGAGCCATCGACTTCAAATGATAGACTCTTGACGGCGAATAAAAATTTAAGAGAATACGACCTCTGACCCTAACAAAGAAGGCATCTTGCATAGGCCACAAAAACATATTATTGACCCAAAATAACAGTGAGTTCACAACTCAAGGTCAAAGATAGACAAAAGATGTACCAAATTTGCTGATAATGGATTACCGACTTCTGAAGGTAAAGATTCATAACAAACTTCTCTGCGAGATTTCCGGAGAGATACCAATTAATGCTGAAACAATAATATGGTTGTAGATATACAAGATGCTCAAATAAAGAAGCTGCCACTTGCTGTCGTTCAAAGATGTCAATAACATACAAGCTGCTCAAATAAAGAAGCCGCCACTTACTGTCTTCCAAAAATACTATGACATACAAGTTGCTCAAATAAAGAAGATGCCACTTCTTGTCTTCCAAAAATACTATGACATACAAGCTGCTCAAATAAAGAAGCTGCCACTTGCTGTCTTCCAAAAATACTATGACATACAAGCTGCTCAAATAAAGAAGCTGCCACTTGCTGTCTTCCAAAAAATACTATGACATACAAGCTGCTCAAATAAAGAAGCTGCCACTTGTTGTCTTCCAAAAATACTATGACATACAAGCTGCTCAAATAAAGAAGCTGCCACTTGTTGTCTTCCAAAAAAAAATAATGTACAAGCTGCCCAAATAAAGAAGCTGCCACTTGTCGTTTTTCGCAGGAAAAGAACGTACAAGCTGCTCATGAAGAGACTGCCACTTGTCGTTTTCCAAGAAATAACGTACAAGCTGCCCATGAAGAGACCGCCACTTGTCGTTTTCCAAAAAATAATGTACAAGCTTCCCATGAAGAGACCGCCACTTGTCATTTTCCGAAGGAAAAGAACGTACAAGCTGCTCATGAAGAAACCGCCACTTGCCTTTTTCCAAAAAATAACGTACAAGTTGCCCATGAAGAGACCGCCACTTGTCTCTTTCCGAAGAATAATAACGTACAAGCTGCTCATGAAGAGACTGCCACTTGCCGTTTTCCGAATAAAAAGAACGTATAAGCTGCTCATGAAGAGAACGCCACTTGCCGTTTTCCGAAGAAAAAGAACGTACAAGCTGCTCATGAAGAGACCGCCACTTGCCGTTTTCCGAAGAATAATTCAGAAGAAAATTGCGATAACACTGCCAGAGAATAAAATCTTCGTCAAAGGGAACCATAAATAGATCCTTCCCGAGGAGATCAAATACTTAAATGTGCAAAATAAATGCACCATTCGTCCAGGTTGCCTAGCTTGGAGAAAATCCCGAGATAGCCTATGCAAGAGACAACAACTCCCTCCAGGAATAAACCAGAGAGAAAACAGTCAAACAAGACTCCACCCAATGAGAAAATAACTTGATTGGGGATTCATCCTATCCGAAAATGGACAAGGAAGGCTAAATAATAAAAAATCGTCCACGAGGATTAGCTCAGTTGGGGAATTTAGAAAGGAAGCACATTTTCTGCCTAAGCTAACATTCTACTTGGAAAGAACATGTACATGGTCTTAATAAACATAAACAAGGTATACGACCCAAAATCAACGACAAGTGTGAATATGCATGCGTGATATAAGTGTAAATGAATGAATGAATGTTATGTTGACAAAACAGGCAGACGAAATATCTTGAAGATGATAAGATATCACAAAATAATAGATACTCGGCCAATCTTAAAGAGACGGAAAATAACTGGAACTGGAACTACAAAACAATGTCAGAGCGTATCACGCTACAAGGTTTAAATCTTCTGGGGAGAAAAGTATTCGAATCCAAACTTCTAACACCAATAGACCATTGGCATGAGACAAAGCGTACCACACTTCAGAAATCTGCTCAAACCAAAATAACGCTTAACTGGAAAAGCTGGGGAGTCACCAAACTTAGTACCACTAGAAACAAAATTTTATGCAACCAACACCTCGTGAAGATTTTGAAAGAAAGCATGTTCATCATGCAAGGATAAATTACTGTATTATTTTGCATTTCATGGCTTGACCATCCTCGGAACAACTGTTAATATTCCTTTCATTATTCACGACACATTTTTAAAATAAGAATACTTTAAATAACTTTGTTTCAAATATTGCCGTAAAAATTAAAATTTTGCCCACAAAAGGTAAATGCTCAAATTTCATTAATAAGATGGTAGTTCGCTAACAACGCGACTCCAAAGGTTTACAAAAGTTTGGGAAATAGTACATGAAAGAAAGGGTTACACAAAAACAATGATCACTATTCTCCCTAACAACTTCGAATTCCGAAATGTGCTCAAATGCCACAGCCGATCTTACCAAAAGCCTGCCTAAGCCGCCCCTTCGGGTTTTCAAACTAGCGAACTGTCAACCCAAAACTAGGTGAAATACTTCTTGACTGCATCGGCGTTCACAGAGCGTGGGAGCTCTTCACCGTCCATATTTGTGAGAATCATGGCACCTCCAGAGAAAACTTTCTTAATGACATACGGTCCTTCATAATTCGGAGCCCACTTGCCTCTAGAATCAGGTTGGAAAGATAATATCTTTTTGAGCACAAGGTCACCTTCTCTGAACTCGCATGGTCGAACCTTCTTATCAAAAGCCTTCTTCATTCTCTGCTGATATAATTGACTGTGACACAACGCTGTCAATCTCTTCTCTTCAATTAAATTCAACTGATCATATCTACTTTGACACCATTCAGCTTCAGAAAGTTTAGCTTCCATCAAAACTCTCATGGACGGAATCTCAACCTCCACGGGGAGTACTGCTTCCACACCATAAACTAGGGAAAATGGGGTTGCACCTGCTGAAGTTCGAACTGAAGTACGGTATCCTTGTAAAGCAAACGGAAGCATTTCATGCCAATCTTTATAAGTTACCACCATCTTCTGGACAATCTTTTTAATGTTCTTGTTAGCAGCTTCAACAGCCCCATTCATCTTCGGCCTGTAAGGAGAAGAATTATGATGTTCGATCTTAAATTCTTCACAAAGCTCTCTCATCATCTTGTTATTCAAATTCGAACCATTATCAGTGATGATCTTGCTCGGGATGTCGTATCGACAAATGATCTGATTCTTGATAAATCTGACTACCACCTGTCTGGTTACATTAGCATAAGATGCTGCTTCCTCCCATTTAGTAAAATAATCGATCGCTACCAAGATGAAACGATGACCATTTGAAGCTTTGGGTTCAATCATTCCAATCATATCAATGCCCCACATAGAGAAAGGCCAAGGTGAAGAGATAACATTGAGGAGGGTCGGTGGCACATGTATCTTGTCCGCATAAATCTGGCATTTATGACATTTCTTCACATATTTGCAGCAATCAGATTCCATCATCATCCAATAGTAACCAGCTCTCAACATCTTTTTAGCCATTGCATGTCCGTTCGCATGAGTGCCAAAGGATCCTTCATGTACTTCTTGCATCAGCATATCTGCTTCATGTCTGTCTACGCACCTGAGTAGGACCATGTCGTAATTCCTCTTATATAACACTTCTTCATTGAGGAAGAAACTGCTTGCCAATCTCCTTAACATCTTCCTATCTTTATTGGATGCCCCAGGCGGGTACTCTTGAGTCTGAAGGACACGTTTAATGTCATAGAACCATGGTTTGTCATCGGTGACCTCTTCTACGGAGAACACATGAGCAGGTCTATCGAGGCGCATAACTCTGATTGTAGGCACATCGTTCCAACCATTCACTTGAAACATTGAAGACAAAGTAGCTAAAGCATCAGCCATTTGGTTTTCATCTCTAGGGATATGATGTAACTCCACTTTGTTGAAAAAGGTTAACAATCTTCTAGCATAATCTCTGTAAGGGATCAAACCAGGATGATGAGTCTCCCATTCTCCTTTGATTTGATTAATTACCAATGCCGAGTCTCCGTAAATATCAAGAATCTTAATCCTTAGATCCACTTCTTCTTCGAGACCCATAATACATGCCTCATATTCAGCCATGTTGTTCGTACAGTCGAACTTCAATCTCACCGTCAACGGGATATGAGTACCTCGGGGAGTGACAATGATTGCCCCAATTCCATTTCCATAAGAATTCACAGCTCCGTCAAATATCAAACCCCAACGGGATTCGGGATCAGGTCCTTCCTCAGGTAACGGCTCTTCACAGTCTTTAGCTTTCAAATACATAACATCTTCATCTGGGAAGTCAAACTTGATGGATTGATAATCTTCAATTGGTTGGTGAGCCAAATGATCGGCTAAAATACTCCCTTTGATTGCTTTCTGAGTGTGATACTCAATGTCATATTCAGATAACAACATCTGCCAACGGGCTATTCTTCCAGATAAGGCGGGATTCTCAAAGATATACTTGATCGGATCCATTTTGGAAATCAACCAAGTGGTGTGGCTAATCATATACTGGCGTAGACGGCGAGCCGCCCAAGCTAAAGCACAACAGGTTTTCTCAAGCATTGAGTATCGAGACTCACAGTCTGTGAATTTCTTACTCAGGTAATATATGGCATGTTCCTTTCTTCCAGACTCATCTTGTTGACCAAGCACACATCCCATGGAATCTTCCAATATAGTCAGGTACATAATCAAAGGTCTTCCTTCCACTAGAGGAATCAAAATGGGAGGTTCAAGTAAATATTCCTTGATGCTATCAAAAGCTCTCTGAAAATCTTTTGTCCACACACATCCTTGGTTCTTTCGGAGAAGCTTGAAAATCGGCCCACAGGTAGCAGTCATATGAGATATAAATCTAGAAATATAGTTCAGTCTCCCAAGGAATCCTCTTACTTCTTTTTCCGTCTTGGGTGCGGGAATTTCCCGAATAGCTTTGACTTTATCAGGATCTACCTCAATACCTTTCTGACTGACAATGAAACCCAGAAGTCTTCCAAAACGAACACCAAAAGTGCACTTGTTGGGATTCAGACGGAGTTTATACTTTCACAAACGCTGGAATAACTTCAATAAATGTTCCAAATGATCTTCTTCAGTTTGCGATTTGGCAATCATTTCATCTACATACACTTCTATCTCTTTATGCATCATATCAAAGCAGTCATGGCCCTTTGGTATGTTTCCCCAACATTCCTCAAACCAAACGGCATAACCCGATAACAAAATGTTCCCCAAGGTGTAATGAAAGTTGTCTTCTCCATATCTTCTGGTGCCATCTTGATTTGATTATAACCAGAGAAACCATCCATGAAAGAAAAGACATTGAACTTTGCAGTACTGTCGACCAAGACATCAATGTGTGGTAATGGAAAATCATCCTTTGGGCTAGCTCTATTCAGATCTCTATAATCTACACACATCCGAACTTTGCCATCTTTCTTAGCAACAGGCACTATATTGGCTAACCATTGAGGATAGACCGATGTAACAAGGAAACCTGCATTAATTTGCTTTTGAACTTCTTCTTTGATCTTGTCAGCCATATCGGGACGAGTCCTTCTCAACTTTTGCTTAATCGGCGGACATTCAGGTCTCAACGGCAAACGATGCTCCACAATATTGTTATCCAAACCTGGCATGTCTTGGTAGGACCAAGCAAACATGTCAACATACTCTCTGAGAAGCTCCAACATTTTCCCTTTGACCTCTGGGATAATCAATGCTCCGACCTTAACTTCCTTTTTATCTTCTTCATCACCCAAATTGATCATCTCTATAGGCTCTGCAAATGGCTGAATAATCTTTTCATCATGCTCAAGTAAATGGGAAATTTCACCAGGAACTTCTTCACTATCTTCTTCCTCGGCTCCGAACACGGGGAATTCAAAGTTGGGAGGGGGCATAGGATCATTGTTTTCAATGGTTAAGTCATGGATTAATCTGCACATATGAGTATGCTTTATTTTAGAAATCGATTAATATGAATGTTGTACAAATAAAACAAAAGGTCATTATATTTTCCTATTACTACCAATTAATTTTCATTACTATTTCCCAGAAAAAGTGAAAAATAAAACAGTAGTGGACAAAATAACGTTTTTATTCATGATTGGCAATACTTGAAACAAAGAGCCCAAACATTTTCTCTTTTTCCTTGGGCAGAGCAAAAGGATTTATTTTCAACATAGCCCGACACAAATACTTTTCGCCTTGGGCAAAGTGAAAGTTTTTTTTTTTCAAAAATAAAACAAAACATTACTCAGAAATGTGCATCACAACAGGAACATCAACAACAATCCAGTTCTGGCAAACCACTCCATGTGTTACAAAATCCAGTTCTAGAAAACATGTGAAATGGAATGTTGGATGATGCATGATATGCGATGCAAATGATCGTTCATTTTGATAGTTTTTTAAGGAACTTCAATAATTTTGCACACATCAATGGTAAAGGAATTTGGAACAACAAAAACTCATTTCATTAATCAAAAGCGGTAAATTACAACTTACAACTTTGGAAAAACAAAACAATAAATTACAACTTTGGGACGACAACCCAATAAAAAGCAGTAAATTACAACTTTGGAACATGAAGCCCATAATAAAAGCAGTAAATTACAACTTTAGAACTCCTTAAAACTAAAACTTCGAGTGTTTCTTCTTCCAAACTCCATAATAACAGTACCTGAGATGTCTGCAAAAATCATTCTTAAGTTCCTTGAAAAACAATTTTTTTTAAATGTTGATGGATGCATGGATGAATGATAATGCAACAGTTACACACAAGTTCACAAACATGGGGTTCAAAGGTTCAATGTTTCGTGCATGTTGTCAAGGGTATAGCCCACCCCAAGGTATGTACTAACAGTTTAATCACACCTGCAAGACAAGTTTCTAAGAGTTCCCGGAGTCTACATTCCTCCTTCGGATATTACCAACATCTTGATTACTCAATAATTAGCAATATTCTCAAGAGAAACTCGTCCAAGCGTAGCATCGCGTAACAACTACTTCCAGATTACTCCGTTATAATCTTCGCGCTACACCTAAAAGGCCAAGATGGGTTAGGGTTCTACGATTCTCAGTTTCTCTGGCTCCCAGGTCGAAAATAATAATGTCTTCCTGATTACTCGGTAAACAAGTATTACGTTCAAAAGGGCCTTCCACTGAGTGGGGGATTTCATGCCTCCTTCTTCGGGATTACTCCCTCAAAGTTAACATGACTATACCGCCCGTCCTATCCTTAAGTGTAACTTAATCCGTGCATAGGATTCGTCCTTTGCAAAAAAAACCAAACAACCCCAATATAAACACATAATCAAACAAATCAAATAATAATAAACAGATAAAACAAACTACGCTTAACCCACTTAGGGATGGACCAGCAAGAGGTCAATCTTTCCCCAGCAGAGTCGCCAATTCTGTAGCGATAAAAAAATGTAGCGGGGTAAATCGGAGATCGAACTATTAATTAATTCGTCTCACAAAAGCAAGAGTCTCCACCGCGCTTTATTATTTCCAAGGGAAAAGGGAAAAGAGCGAAATAAAACCCTAAAATATGCAATGTAAAATAATACTTTAAAAGTAATGAAAATACAAGGCGTTTTGAAAAGAGGTCTAGAGTTCGGGGGTTGGTTATATAATGGGAAGGTATTAGCACCCAATGTATCTATAGTATTCTATAGGAACCTTTTGAAATATCTGTTTATTAAAATGTTTGTTTGATTAAAAATAAATTGTTTTGGCCAAAAATGGGTTTGGACGGGTTTTTGAAGATACGACGACTTAATGTCGAAGTTTTGACTTAAAAGGTGTGAGTTTTGAAAAATTAAATATTTGGGAAAATTATCCTAAGTTTTTTAACGAAATAATAAATGGAGGATGAATGAGGGTATTCGCACGATGTTTTTTGATGACATGAAGTCGACAAAAAATTAAACAATTCCCTTGGATTTTGCAAGCAACATGAAGATTAAAAAATAAAAGTATAAACACTCCAAGATTTTAAAAGAAAACCAAAAGAGAAGCCATGGAATTAAATCGAAATTATCACAAACTCAACCAACATGTATCATGGGAGGAACATCATAAGGGGAAATAAATTCAAAGAGATAACTTACAAACTTATCAATAAAAGACTAGTTAAAAAAACTAACAAAATTAACTAAAATGTTGACCAAACTAAAAATGATATATCAAGATTTAAATAAATTATAAAACTGAACTAATTAATTGGGTTTTATCTAAAACTCTGATTATTTAATTTTTTTAAACCAAAAGAGCTAAGGAAATCAATAAACGAATAAGAGTGTAAATTAGAATATAGGGTAAGCATGAAGTACTGGGCACTAAAGCCTAATTGAAATGAGACCCAAGGTTTTGCTTTGGTTACAGCCAGCTCCAGATTTACAATTAACAAGATATTTGGGAAATGAGCTGAAAACGAAATAAAAAGGTCCAGCATGGGATTGAAATCGAAATCGAACAACGCTCTTGGTTTCGAACTCTCTTTTTTCTCTCTTCGAACTCCCTCTTTCGAACTATCTCTTTTTTCTCTTCGAACTCCCTCTTTCGAACTCTCTTTTTTCTCTCTTCGAACTCCCTCTTTCGAACTCTCTCTTTTTTCTCTTCGAACTCCCTCTTTCGAACTCTCTCTTTTCTCTCTTCGAACTCCCTCTTTCGAACTCTGCTTTTCTCTCTTCGAACTCCCTCTTTCGAACTCTGCTTTTCTCTCTTCGAACTCCCTCTTTCGAACACTGTTTTTCTCTCTTTCGAACTCTCTCTTTTCTCTCTTTCGAACTCTCTCTTTTTTCTCTTTGAACTCCCTCTAAAACGAAATCAAACAACACCAACGACAAATCATGCTCCATCAATTCGAATTCTTCTCACTCTCTAAATCGAAATCGAACACTCTGCTCCCTCTTTCGAACTCCTACTCTTCTAAATCGAAATCGAACACTCTGCTCCCTAAATCAAAAACGAACAACAACACTGCTTCTGGCTTCGAACTCCTTCTTAAATCAAAAACGAACAACACCCCTGCTAATGGTTTCGAACTCCTTCCTAAATCAAAAACGAACAACAACATTGCTACTGGTTTCGAACTCCTTCCTAAATCAAAAACGAACAACAACATTGCTACTGGTTTCGAACTCTCCCCCCCCCCCCCTAAATCGAAAATGAACAACAACATTGTTTCTAGTTTTTTCATGCAGTTAAACAATAAATCAACAAGGTAACAAATATTCATGGCAAGCGAAACAACAATAACAATCTCAGGGGTTCTGGTTTATTGAAACATCAACAACAACAAAAAATGCAGCAACGATAACTAGTTCACAGCATACATCATTATAACAAGCATAGCAACAGATTTTTTGAGAAAAAAAGTAGGGAGACTTACAAGATCAGAGCAAGTCTGATGGTTTCGATTTTTGACAATGAAATAATAAAGAAATCCAGAGATGAGGTAATATGCTTTTTAATTCCTCCTGCTCTTCTGAAAATTGTTTGTGCTTATTGATGATGTGTGGAACGGAAATTAAGCAGAGGGTGAAAAACAAGGTATGGTGGCTACTGTGTTGTTGAACAGAGCGTGTGAGCCATTGAGGTTTGAAGGGAAATTGATGTAGATGATGGTGGAATGAGGAAGAGATGTTACAGTTTGTGGTTTCTTTTCTTTGTGAACTGTTTATGAACTCTTTGTTTTTTCTCTCCCCTTTTTCTTTCTCTCCCCTTTTTCTTTCTCTCCCCGTTTTCTTTCTCTCCCCTTTTTCATTCTCTCCCCTTTTTATTTCTCTCCCCCCTATTTCGATGGCTTCCTGCCTGTTTTATAGTGAATAAGAATGAGGTTTTGGGAGGGAAAGTTTGGTGAGTTTGAACATATGGAACACCCTGTTTTCGGCACTTTTTGATGCAGTTTTTGGTGTGTGTTATTTGAGGCAATTCTTGGACTGATGTGCACAGGTTTTTGGACTGGTGTTCAACAGTTTTTTGGTTGTGGAGGCAGCATAGATTTGGACCGTTAATGGGCAGCAGTAACACAGAATTTGTACTGAGCAGCATATGGACAGATTTATAATGGACATATTTAATAATTATAATATTAATAATAACAGCAATGACAATAATAATAAAATAACTGTTAGTAAAACTAAACTGAAAATATAAAAGTGAAATAAAAGATATTAAATTTTTTGAGTTTTTTCAAATAAAGTGATGCAAAAATATAAATTATATGTAACTAAGATTTTTTTGATAATTTTAAATTAACATAAAGAACTTGCAAAAATAAAAATAAAAGAATGTGACATTGCTATTTTTTTGAGATTTTTTACTAAATTAAATCTAAAAGACTATAATTTTAACTTAAATGATACAAGAACAAAAAAACTAAATGAGACTTAAGGAAACTAATTTTTTATATTTTGAATATTTTGAATAAACGTAAATAAAATGAAGATAGCATGAACTAAATATTTTTATGGATTTTATTTTTTTATGAAAATAAGAATAAAAGAAAGATGATAAAAAAATGAAAAAAAAACATGATTTAATAAAGTCAGACAAAAACCAGTTAAATTTCACTAAATTCACAATAATTTCTAACGTTCTATTTTTTGGTGGATTTTCAAAGTATAATCATCTCTTGACTTGTAAGGAAAATTTGTAGTTGTTGCATAGGAGAATCATATATAAAAGAACCACTAAAAATGTCGAAATTTGAAGAAGTTATGAATTTTTGAAATCTGACTCGAGAATTGGCAAAAATAGGTTGAATCGCTTGTGAATGCTTGTTATGTAACAATGCAGATGGTAGGTGGTATCTTAGGTCAAAATTTGGGGTATGACACTTAGGATGTCCTATAAACAACCCTTTTTATTTCATTTCAATTGGATCTTCCATGTTCATGTAAGGAGCTTTGACCCAAAAAGTGTTTTTGTTGACTTTTGAAAGGACCTGTAATGTCTGAGCTTATATCTTTTAGCTGGGGTATTTCTTGAACTTGAGGGATGAAGAGAAGTTGTAGGGGATTGGATTCTCTTCAAAATTATCTTTGGTGGAAACATTTTTGATAAAGTATGAAAAAGTTATGCCTGGTCAAAGTTTGGTTGTCTTTTCCTATAGAAACCCTAATTTGCCATTTTTGACTTTTGATGAGTTAGGAGCATTTCTTGAGGAATCTTGATTAACCCTTGATCAAATGATGGATATCACTTCAAAATGTTGATTTTGACCAAAAATCTTGAAGTTTGACTGTATATAGGCCACAATTGACTTTGACCTAGTACAGTTGATTTTCAGACATTTGAGCAGTTGACTAAGCAAACTTGTTGTGCAAAGCATGAAATTTGGCATGGATGATTTTGAGGACATATTAGGGCCATGGAAAACATTTGAGACCCTTGTATCTCACACATCTTGATGACAACTGAAACCCTACTTAGAGGTTTATTGCCTTAGGAGGAGAATTTGTCTGGTCAATTCTTAGTCATCCTAGGGCAAGTTAGGGATCTCAATGGACATGTCTTGAGTAAAATGAGAGGGAAAATTCTGGGGTACAACAGCTGCCCCTGTTCAATCTTCTTAAACCTGGGGATGTAGATTGGTTGGTCTGTCTTTCGTGATCTAAAGGTGGAAGATGATTGAACACTAGAATGCCCAGAAATTTGCACTCGTCTACAGTAACACTATTGGTGGATAATATAAGGATGGGCTTATAGATGAAATTTTGAAAAGATGACAGAAGATAGTCGGAGATGGGCTTAAAGATGTCATCCATAGAATATGATGGATAGTCATCGGAGATGGGCTTAAAGATTCCATCTAGAGAACAATGTTGATTTCACGAGACATTCTTTTATGGGGATTCCTATTCCTGTTGTTGAGGAGGACATCGCTAAGGAATGTTGGTCTCTGTTTTGGGAAATATAGTTCAGGAGCTTCAGTTGTCCATTACTCTACTGGGGAGTCATCTCTTGACTGGAGAGACGGAAGTGAACTGCTATCTGGTTAGGATCCAGGCTTCACAGTGACTTGCTGAGGATAATAAGGTTGACTGCTATATGGTTGTATTCCAGGCTTCACAGCAAATTAATGGGGTAACATGAAATTAACTGTTATCTGGTCGGACTCTAGGCTTTGCAGTTTCTTTAACTGGGTAAGGATCAGGAAATCTTAGTATCGATTTAACTGAACCAGAGAACGGTCTTGAATTAACTTTGACTGGAATAGAAATCAGAAAAATCTTAGTGTCGATTTAACTAAAGAAGAGAAAGGTCTTGAATTATCTTCAACTGGAATAGAAATCAGAAAAATCTTAGTGTCGATTTAACTGAACCAAAGAAAGGTCTTGAATTATCTTCAACTGGAATAGAAATCAGAAAAATCTTAGTGTCGATTTAACTGAACCAGAGGAAGGTCTTGAATCATCTTCAACTGGAATAGAAATCAGAAAAATCTTAGTGTCGATTTAACTGAACCAGAGGAAGGTCTTGAATTATCTTCAACTGGAATAGAAATCAGAAAAATCTTAGTGTCGATTTAACTGAACCAGAGAAAGGTCTTGAATTATCTTCAACTGGAATAGAAATCATAAAAATCTTAGTGTCGACTTAACTGAACCAGAGAAAGGTCTTGAATTATCTTCAACTGGAATAGAAATCAGAAAACTCTTAGTGTCGATTTAACTGAACCAGAGAAAGATCTTGAATTACTTTAACTGGAATAGAGATCAGAAAAATCGTAGTGTCGATTTAACTAAACCAGAGGAAGGTCTTGGATAATATCTTTCTGAGGAAAATGTTGAAATAGCCCTTCGTCAGACATAGCCTTTGAGAAGACTTCCAGGTCATATAAGTAGTCAACGGTGTTTGTTGATTTGATCTTTCCTGAAAAGGTAAAGAGTTAGTCGTATGCAATGTACTGATGTATGGAATGTATTGTGTAATGACATTCTCAAAATAAATGAGATTATGTTGTATGCAACATGTATGCGCATGCCATGATGTATGAATATGGAATGTTGTTTCCGTATTTCTTAGTCTGGGAAAATAAAACCCTGACTGCTGCTGGAGAGTACTGGAAATCCTAATCCCTAACTATTGTTTGGTAGATAAGGAAATGATTCTTTTATTTCCGATGGGGATGATGAACGGAGATGATTTGTTGGGGATTTCCTCTTTCCGTTTGAGGATATTCTACCGGGGATCTTGACTCCTGCTTGAGAATGACTCTGTGAGAAAAAAAATGCTCTGTTGAAAGATTTTACTGATGTAGAGAAATAAACTCTGTTGGGGGATAAAATTCCGCAGTTATAGAATTAAACTCTACCGGGGATAAGGCTTTATAAACTGTTCGAGATTATAAAAACTTAGTTGGATACATAGATTTCAGATCTTTGAGGGAATTTTGCTGGAGGAGGTAATTCCTGCTTGGGGAAGAAGAGATAAAAATTTTGGTTGTTTCCACTCTGTGAGGAACATAGACATCACTAGGCTGTATGCTAAGGAGGTAGAGGTGACTTCGTCTCAAGACGTCTCTGCCTCTGTACCTGTTGGAAAGAGTAACTGTCGGGACTACAAATGGCTTTTTTAGACTTTGCCCTGTTTCTTAAAGTCATTAGCAATTGTCTTTCTGTTTCTTATGCAAGTATTTGTAAACAGTAATCATATTCGAATGCATATGTCAAAAATAGTCACTGGACTTTTTTGCAAAAAAAAACAGAAAAATAGAAAAAAAATAGTTTTGTACTCTCAAAGAAATGATTTGCATTGATTTTGAAGTTTGTCTATAACAGGAATTTTAGTACAAAGAGACTGACGTTCTAGTAGGAGAACTCCGTTGTGAAAATGAAAACTATACAAAATAGTGTACAAAGAGAAAACAACTATGTGTAATAATCCCATTCAGTTCCAATTCTGCTATTGCCCTTATGTCTTTGAGTGTCTCATCACTTTGCTACTTGTCTGAAGCTGACTGGATTGATTGGTACCGTTTGAGCTTAATAATTAATACTGAAGTCTGGTCACAAGGTGATCCACAGGGACATAGGTGTATGCTCTAAATCCCTAACTTTTTCCTGGACCTCCCTTTCAGGTTTTCGTCCCACCGGGATACCCCTTTTTGCCCAAGCCGCCTTTTCAGGTTTTTGACTTGCCGGGTGTACAAATTTTTTTTATTTATCCCTAATTTTTATCCGAGCCCTTTTGGTTCGCTGGGATGCCCTTATCTTTGCCTAGGCCAGTCAACCTAGCGGGTCCTTATTCATGTGTAGTATCTTTTCACTATGTCTGCATTCATAGGGTGAGGAAGGTCGTCACTATCATGGTGGTTAGAATCATGGCTCCACTGGAAAATATGATCTTGATTACAAATGGCCCTTCATACATGGGAGTCCACTTTCCCCTGGGATCACCTTGTGGTAGCATGATGCGCTTGATCACTAGATCACCCACTTGATATACCTGACGTCTGACCTTTTTGTTGAAAGCCTTGAGCATTCGCTTTTGGTAAGTCTGACCATGATAGACAACAGTAAGTCTTTTCTCATCAATCAGATTTAGTTGATCAAGTCGAGTCTGGATCCAATCATCTTCATTCAAACCTACATCCTTCATGATTCTCAAAGAAGGGATCTGGACCTCAATAGGTAGGATAACCTTCATACCATACACTAGAGAGTAAGGTGTTGCCCCTATTGACGTACATGCTGAGGTGCGGTAACCATGAAGAGGAAATGGTAACATCTCATGCAAGTCTTTGTATGTCACCGTTATCTTCTGTATGATTTTCTTAATGTTCTTGTTAGCAGCCTCCACATCGCCATTCATCTTCGGCCGATAAGGGGAAGAATTGTGATGCTGGATCTTGAATTGTTTAGAGTTCGGTGATCATCATATTGTTGAAATTTGTACCATTATTTATGATGATTCTTTCTGGAACACCATACTGATAGATAAGGTTATGCTTGATAAACTGTGCCACAACATTCTTGGTAACAGTAGCAAAAGAGGCAGCCTTAACCCACTTCATGAAGTAATCAATGGCACTAGGATGAAGCGATTCACATTGGAAGCGGTAGGTCTAATCTCTCCGATCATATCAATTCCCCATATTGCAAAGGGATAGGGAGCCGTCAAGACGTTCAAGGGAACCGGAGGTACATGTACTTTATTAGCATAGATCTGGCATTTGTGACAAGTTCGGGAATGCTGATAACAGTCTGCTTCCATAGTGGACTAGTAATATCCTTCCTGTAGGATCTTTTTAGCCATGGTGTGTCCATTAGAATGGGTGCCAAAGGTACCTTCATGTAAATCTTCCATAATCCTCTCTACTTCGCTCTTGTCTACACATCAAAGTAAAGTAGAGTCGTGATTGCGCTTGTAGAGGATTCCATTACTGAGGAAGAACTTCACGGAGAACCTTCTTAGAAACTTCTTATCATTAACAGATTCCCCCTCAGGATATTCTTGAACCTCGAGATACCTTTTCACTTCATAAAACCAAGGTTTGTCTGTTACTTCTTCAGTATCAATTTCATAGTAGTATGTTGGTTCATCCAATCTCTCAATAGTGATCTGAGGAGCCTCGTTGTCCCATCTGACCTTGAACATGGATGACATGGTAGCTAGCGCATCCGCTAACTGATTCTCTTCTCTTGGAAAATGTTCAAAGGTGACTTCTTTAAAGTGTGGAAGCAATGTCAGCACATGTTCTTTGTAAGGGATGAGATTAGGGTGCTTCATGTCTCATTTTCCTTTGATTTGACTTATTACCAAGCCTGAATCTCTGAAAACACTCAAGAACTTGATCCTCAGGTCAATAGCAGCTTTGAGATCCATGATGCATGCTTCATACTCAGCCATATTGTTGGTACAGTTGAAACATAATCTGGAGGTGAAAGGAGTATGACAGCCCTCAGGAGATATGATTACAGCACCGATGCCATTGTCGGGTGCATTGGAAGCTCCGTCAAAAACCATAGTCCATCGCGATCCTTTCTCAGGTCCTTCATCCGGTCCAGGTTCTTCACAGTCAGTCATTAACATGATATTCTCATTCGGGAATTCAAAGTTCATGGATTGGTATTCGTCCACAGCCTGATGAGCCAAATGATCAGCTAATGCACTTCCTTTTATTGCTTTATGGGTTGTGTATTAGATGTCGTATCCGGTCAAGTTCATTTGCCATCTTGTTATTCTTCCGGAGAGAGCGGGCTTCTCGAAGATGTACTTGATCGGATCCATCTTAGATATCAATAAAGTAGTGTGGGTCAACATATATTGTCTTAGTCGACGAGTAGCCCATGCCAAAGCGCATCAAGTTTTCTCGAGTAGTGAGTATCTTGTTTCACAGTCGGTAAACTTTTTGCTAAGGTAGTATATTGCATGTTCTTTTCGACTGGACTCGTCATGCTGCTCCAGCACACACCCTATTGAATTATCTAACACTCTTAGTAAATTATCAAAGGTCTTACTTCAATCAGAGGCATCAGAATTGGAGGCTCTTGAAGGTATTCCTTGATTCTATCGAAGGCAGCCGAGCATTAGTCATTCCACTTTACCACTTGATCTTTCTTCAGGAGCTTGAAGATTGGCTCGCAAGTAGCAGTTAGATGGGAAATGAACCTGGAAATGTAATTTAGGCGTCCCAAGAAACCTCTAACCTCCTTCTCAGTGCGAGGAGCCTACATCTCTTGTATAGCCTTCACCTTTGTAGGGTCTACCTGAATACCCTTGTCACTGACAATGAAACCTAGGAGTTTACTGGGCCTTACCCCGAAGGTGCACTTGTTTAGATTTAACCTCATCTTGTACGTCTTCAACCTATCAAACAACTTTTGTAGATGATCAAGGTGCTCTTCCTCAGTTTGAGGCCTGGCTATCATGTCATCAATATAGACCTTTATCTCATGGTGAATCATGTCATGGAACAAAGCTACCATGGCTCGCTGATAGGTTTCCCCAGAATTCTTCAATCCAAAGGGCATCACTTTGTAACAGAAAGAGCCACATCGTGTGACGAAGGTTGTCTTCTCCATGTCCTTGGGTGCCATCTTGATCTAATTGTAACCATAGAAACCGTCCATGAAGGAAAAGATCTTATGTTGCGCGGTGTTGTCAACCAGAATGTCAATATGGGGAAGCGGAAAGTCATTCTTGGGGCTTGCCCTATTCAAATCTTTGTAGTCCACACATATTCATACCTTTTCGTCCTTCTTAGGAGCCAGGACTACGTTAGCAACCCATTATGGATAGGAGATGACAACTAAGAACCCAGCATTGAACCGCTCCATAACTTCTGCTTTGATCTTCTCTGATATTTCAGGGTGAATACGATGGACCTTCTGCTTTACTGGAGGGCAATCTTCTTTAGTCGGGAGACGATGAACCATAATATCCGTGTCTAGCCCTGGCATGTCTTCATATGACCAGGAAAAGATCTCGACATAACTATGCAACATCTGTATCAACCACTGTTTGACACTAAGCTCCAAATTTGCACCTATCTTGACTTCTTTTATGTCCTCTTATGTGCCCAAATTCACTGTCTCAACTGACTCTTCATGAGGCTGTATAGCCCTTTCTTCTTGCTGTAACAGCCTGGCAAGTTCTCTGGGTACCTCACAATCTTCCTCACCTTCGTCCTCGGCTTGGTTGATCAGATTTTCAAAGTCATAACCGGAAATAGCAAAACCGTTATCAATGGGATCTAGAGTGGATATGGATCTACAGTTTGATACATGAGTGTGTGTAAGAGCATAGCTGTAAAGTAAAAAGCAGAAAAGAAAGACGGGGAGCGCAAAATTTGTATGCAAAACACCCAATGCTTTATTAGTGACATATGAGATTGAAACATGATAACCCTCACAAACAAACCATTGTGCCCCAAGTAGGACACATGGCCATAGAGTTTATATTGTTTAATTATTACATATCCAAAAACAAGAAAGGTAATTACTTCTGAGTAAAAGTAATTGGTACAAAGTCTTTAGCCGTCAAGTTACTGGGTCCACCATTGGTAGTAGGGAAGATCCAGTTGTCCATGTCATAGTCACCATCATTGTCTTCTAAAGTGTTGACCCCATGATTACTGATGCGTAGGGGAGGTCCTCCAGCACGAGCACGACGAAAATCCTTTTGAGCCCCTGAAGAGAAACCCAAACTAAACTTATTAGATTTGTATGGAATGTCAGGGAATTAGCCCCAAATGGTACACCCACCTTCTTCAATAATTGCTTTTGCGTCCTTGAGAGAAGCCATTTTCAAGGAAGGACTGGTGATCTTCGCCATAGTAGTACCAGCCTCAGTTTCAGCCATGGTCTGAGGCACCTCTTCGAAGTTTTGATAAGGAGTCTTGATGAACTCTCCATCCATTTCCACATACCTGAAAGAGTTCAAGTGACTTACCATGTACTCCTCTTCACCGTGTACTGTGACAATCTTTCCTTTCACCGGGTACTTCATCATCTGATGCAGAGTGGACGTGACAGCCCCAGCCCCATGGATCCAAGGGAGACCCAACAAACAAGAATAAGATGGTCTGATATCCATCACATAGAAGGTGGAGTCAAAGGTCTGGGAACCAACTTTGATGGGGATGTCCACCTCCCCGTGCACCATTCTTTTTGAACCATCAAAATCCCTCACTACAATGTTGCTGGGCTTCAGAGTCAAACCTTCACAGTCTAATCTGTCAAGAGCCTTCTTGGGCAGCATGTTGAACGATGAACCAATATCTACTAGAACATGAGCCAAAGTAGTGCCCCTGCATTCAATGGAGACATACAGTGCATCATTGTGTTTTCTTCCTCTGGGTGTTAGATCAACATCAGAAAAACCCAAACTGTTATCAGCCGTTAAACTGGCCACACAATCTTCAAATTGGTCAGCGGAGGTTTCTTGTGGCACATGGGCAGTTTTGAGGAATTTCACCAAAGCTTTTGCATGAGTTTCGGAGCACAATAGTAGGTCTAACAATGAATCTTAGAAGGGGTCTTCCCCAGCTACTCAACCACATTGTAGTCGCTCTTTTTAATCATCTTTAGGATTTCTTCCATTTCCTTCTTGGAAGCCTCTGGAATAGATTCTGAATGTGCCTTTGTATGGACAGGCTCAATCAATATGTCTTTTCCCCGAGTCTCGGTCGACTCAGTGATAGGGGTGGCAACATGGGTAATCACAGGAATTGCGGTGGTAGTATCAGCAGGAACAACGGTAGGAATGATCACAGGAATAGTAACGGCTTTTGGAGGAGAAATCTCAGGGGAGAACACTCTTCCACTTCTTTTTATTTTACTAGTCCCAACGATATTTCCAATGTCGGGATCAGTATTTCCAGAAACTTGGTCTTTAGCAGCCAATAGGTCTTGCTTGGCGCCATGGTAATAGACGTCGGCCCTATAGTTCCAGGGAACAGCCTTGTCCGAGGAGTATGGGATTTGCCCTGGCTTAGTGATGATCAGAGGAGCCAACTTCAGAGCAGATGTAATCCCGATGGGTCTTTTGGTGGAGACCCTGGGAGGATTGGCGGAAATGGTTATAATCAAAACATCCTTACAAGAAACAGTTATGATGGGAGTCTTTTCAAATAGAATCTCTTTATCATCCATCAGGCGCTGAACACCTGCTTTCAACAAATAGCAACCAGTCGGTAGAGATAAACATAAGTGGCAGTCTTCACCACAGCCCGGAAATAAATCGGCTTGCAACAAATACCACTTGGCAGTCATGAGAGGAGTAACAAGTTCCTCAACAGAAGTAACAAATGTATCACCGTCAACATCATTAACACCATGGTCGTGCTTGGGCATGGGAGCAGTTATAACATTGGGAATCTCGGGAGCGTCAAGTTCAATCTCCTTCACCGCAATAAGGTCTTGAACCTTGTTTTTCAAAGCCCAACAGTCGTTTGTATCATGGCCTGGACTTTCTGAATGATAAGCACAGCGAGCATTTGGGTTGTAGCGAGGAGATGCGGTATTGGGATTCTTGGGAGCTTCCCTCTAGGTAACCAAATTGGATTTCAGTAGGTGAGGCAAAACTTGAGACAAATTCATATTTATCCCGGTGAATTGCCTTATAGGTATTTTTGCTCTAGGCTGATTATTTGGTTGTTGAGTAGCTGTAGACTTGGATATCATAATAGCCCCTACCTTTGGATGGCGCTCAGTTCTACCCTGATTTCGTTGATTGTAAACAGCACTGACCTCTTTTTTATTACAGAAGGTCTCTTTCCCGCACTTGAAGAAGCGTCCTTCTGAATCTTGCCACTTCTAATCCCAGCTTCCACTCTTTCTCCCATCAAAATCAACTCAGTAAAGCCGGCTGAGGAGCTTTCAATCATATGATTGAAAAATGGACCAGATAGGGTACCCAAAAACATATCCACTAACTCCCTATCAGACAGGGGGGGTTGGACTCTTCCTGCTAAGTCCCTCCACTTCTGAGCATAGTGTTTAAAACCCTCGCTCGAACCCATAGACATACTTTGGAGTTGTGTACGGGTGGGAGCAAGGTCTGCATTATACTGATAGTGCTTGTAGAAAGCAGCATCCAGGTCTTCCCAATTATGAATATTGGCCCCCTCCAACTGATAGAACCACTCTAGTTGAGTCCCAGATAGACTGTCTTGAAAGAAGTGGACCTATAAGTCCTTGTCTGCAGTGTGAGGTTGAATCTTCCTCACATAAGATCGAAGATGCATCTTGGGACATGAGACCCCGTCATATTTAGCGAACACCGTAACCTTGAACTTCTGTGGGATGACAACCCCATAAACCAAACCCAGCTCTTTAAAATCCAGCCCCGGTACCTTCTGGATTTCCATTGCATTCAGACGATCCTCCAGCTGTTTTTATTTTTCATCGACTGGAGGATACTGCTCCTCATTATAGTCAGTCTCATTATAAGATTCCCTTGGACTGGAGGCTTCCTCTCTTGTTTTCCCTTCTTGATTGTCTCCTTCTTTTGATGAAGATGCTAGTTCTACAACCTGCCTTAATTGTCATTTGAACCTCCTTCCCAAATTCACCACACCAACTGGCTTCTTTGGCTTCTTGGTCTTCTCTTTGACAATTAGGGCTTTCAGTTCCTTCTGACCCTTGTCCAGAGCCATGATCATTTGTTGAAACTGAGCATTTTGGGTTTGTAGATCCTTCACTGTTTGTTCGAGAGCCATTTATTTACTGCTGAAATAAACAGCGAAGAAGATGAGAAACCTTTTATGAAACATGTTTATGCAATAATATGTATGATATATGTATGCAATGATTTCAAGGATATTATTGGATTTAAGCTCTTTTAAACAAAATAGGAAACAAACTCTTTATTAGTACGTTTTTAAAGAAATAAAATATTACACAGGGATAAACATTGAAAGCAAATTCTAAACTCCTAAGTCTCCCATGGGCGCTTCCTCTTGGTGTTGAGGTTCCTATCTTCGTGAAGCTACTTTGTTAATTCCAGCACCTTCTTGTCACTTGCATAGAATTGAGCCTCAAAAGTATCCCTTTCTTCCTTGAGTTGGATCTAAAACTTTTGCAACTCTTCGAAGTTGGTTGGCATATCAGGATGGAGAATAATACGGGACTCTCCCCCTTGAACAACAGGTTCCAAGATCACCGCTAAGATGGAATCGTATGGCATCATAAGCCTTTGGGCTCGAGCTCGCACCCATTTGAGGTAAGGTTCCAAAGTGATGGATTTATTGCGCCCAAAAGTCTTACTATCAGTCTTCTTAATAATGCCCCAAGCGCGGATAAACCTCTGACAATAATTTTGCAAATCATATGAGTAGTTGAATACAATACCCTGGATGAGCATATCTGGTGGACCATCTCTCTGTGCATAGCCAAACTGACGTAGTGCTAAATAAGGATTGTAGGTGATGCCTCCCCTAATGCCCAGGAGTGGCACATTAGGAAATTCTCTGCAGCGATCAATAAAAGAGATGTCTCCTTGAGAGCAAGGACACCAATGGATGTTAGAGTGAGAGAGACATTAGTCTTTGACTCCACCTTAAGCCTAAATCATTCTGCATTACTGACCGAGGAAGGTGCGAAATAAACCACCTATATAGCATAGGGGTGCAACACATGAGAGTTCCTCTCTTCTTTAGAGTACGAGTATAGAGAGAATGTAGGATATCCCCGATCAATGTAGGAACCAGATTGTGAGCAAGAAAAATGTTGATAGCACTCACATCTATAAATTGATATGAATTAGGAAACAGGACCAACCCATGGATCAAGAGAGCTAAGACATCTTTGAAGGCATGGTAACTCATAGCATCTAGGAAAATATGAGCTTTCTTCATCATAAAATTTGCAAGGAGACCCTTAACTACACTTCTTTTTTCCCAATTGGACTCAATGTCAGATGGCTTCAAGTGTAAAGTTACGGCAACATTTTCAGAAGTTGGGTCTTGTTCTAAACCAGTGAAAGGTACTCGCTCCAATATAGGTAAACCAAGTAACTTAGAGAATTCTCCCAGTGTAGGTGTGATACGGTGGCAGAACCGACTGTTAATACAGGTTTGCATTTTTTGTTTGCAAAATGTCGCGGTAAGCAAGAGTCGCCACCGACTTTTATTTTATCCAATCAGGAAAAGGAAAAAAAACAGAAAAAACCTTTTTCGATATGTTTCTGAGTACGGGGGGTAGATTATAGAAAGGGAAGGTGTTAGCACCCTTTCTATCTGTTGTTTTCCACGGGCTCTTAGGTACTTTCTCATTTGGAAAACTACTTGTGTGTGCTTGTTTTGAAAAGTTTTATTTTACTTCATTTTAACCCCTGTTTTGTCCTCAAGAGTGTTACGAAGTTGTTTATGAAAACTTTGTTTGGAAATTGTTTGTGTGGAAAAAAAAGTTTGTTCGTTTGAGCAAGTACTTAAGAACTAATCTACCTACTCGAAAAAGTCTGTTTGTTTTCCTTTTAGACAATGCTATCCCATTATTGAGAAATAGGTAGCATCGTCGTTGGAGTTTTTTAGGGACATTTGAAGGGACATATACGATCACAAAAGCAATGTTAGGAAATGTTAGTAATCATCCTAAAGCCTTAAAGATCTTTTTCCGAGGCAAAATTCGAATGGGTCATTTTAGATCTTTCGGGGCTAGAGGACAGCCACTAACAAACCCTATACTTCATGATCGTTTACCGAAGGCAACCGGGGTGGAATAAACCCTAAAGTGATCATGTGCATGTGTTTGATTTCAGTTATTTAATCTTTGCATAATTAAGGTGATCTATTGTTTTAATTTTTAGTTAGTCTTTCCATACAATCCAATTAACATGCATCTAAGCAGTTTATAGTTTGCGAAAATTAAAATGCGGAAAAGTTTAAAGGTCCCAGCTATTACAGGGTTTTTGCTGATACATAATTATCTTAACTGAAAATAAAAATGCGGAAGTTTAAAACCCTAATTAAATCTATTACAACCCGAAGCAGATACAATAATAGAAAAACGAATTAAAATGTGCGTGGCGATTTAAATGCGAGAATTAAAGAACCTTAAAAATTTAATTAAAAACAATTTAGGTTAATTTTGAAAAAAAAATTGAATTATGTACAAAGTTAAAAACCCTGATTTCTAATTAATTCAAATTATAAAAAAAAGAATTAAATTGCCCTAAACTCAATTAATCTAATTAATTAAGAAAATAAAATATTTTATAAAAAAAATATTTTTAATGTTTTTGATTTTTGATTTAATGAAAAAAATGTTTTTTTGTTATTTTGTAAAAAAAAAGAAATAATTAATAAAATAATTAAAACAAAAGAAATAAAATAGAAAGGAAAGAGATTTGGGCTTGTGTTGTGAGCAATCTCAGGGGGTGCAATGTTGGATTTGTCAAGCCCAAGATAACTGAGCCCAATCCTTGCGTTAGATTCAGTGTGATGCTCTTTCTGATGGTCCATGGTATGCCTTGAACATTGGGCGTTGGATCTGGCTTGTTTATGAATCCATTGGCTGGATATTATCGTGCATGGTGGGCGCCTGGCAGTGTAACGCGCTAGATCTGTAATTAAGCATTGAGAAAATAATAAAACGCTTGGACCTGGGATCGAACCCAGGTCCTCTCCACTTCCAAACGTGCGCTTCACCACTGGGCTACATTGTTTAGTTATTAATAAAATAACAACAATTAGTAATATATGAAACAAGGTAGATAGCTGGAAAACCAAAAACGTGCACGTTATTATTCAAATGGACCAGTGGTGGTTGGACGTGTTATCGTCTTCTTCACAAATCTGTCGTCTTAGGTCACAAACTTTTACCTACGGACAAGCGCCTGTAGCCATAACCTGTTCACTTCAAAAATCACGTTCAAGTAATATAAATAAGATTCAAGACCATGGATCGATTGGGTTTTACCCTCTGATCACAATGGTATCCTTCATTAGGGCCAATTGTTCCTGCATTTGAAAGCCCTAAAACGACAGGGTAAACCCTAGCTATGGCAAATATGCATACAGGTGTTAAAACTTCAATTAAATGGTCTAGACAAGTTGCAAACATGACAACAAACACAGATATACCATTAAAACATGTTCATGATGCATGAATCATGGTAATTGAATCTGAAAAAGAACGCAAATCGGGTGACGTCTAGGGGGCGATTCTGGCCGTGAAAATTCTTGCAATGGATTGAAACACGTTCTGGAGATGTCCAGGAATCTATTGGTAGTCTTAGAATGCTTTGAATTACCCTCTAAGCTTGAAATCGATCCACCACTTTTTGACAATTTTTGCAGTTTTTGTTTGCAGCTTTCACGACCTCTATCCTTGTTTTTATGCACTGGTTGTGTCCTATATATGTATCAGAACTGATTAGGTCAACAAAAACGCATTGTATCTTTGAACATTATGAAGATTGGATTTGACTTTGTTCTTGTATGATATGTTTCTAAAACAAGCATAAGCATGCCAATTTTTCTTCGATTTGCCTTGATCTGATTTGATATGATTTTCCAGCCTAATTGGATTTGATTCCTACAAAAAATCAGATCAAAAATAAATCTTTTCTATTTTTTGCTATTTATTTGATTTAATTTGAATTTTAAATAATAAAAAATCAAAATAAAATAAATAATAAAGCAAATAAAGTGTAGATGCTTATTTGGGTCGTGGACCATGTCACAAACAAGATTCAATCATGAAAAACTAGGTCCATTTGACAAAAAATGCATTTTTGAGCACATTTGACTTTTGGCAATTTTGCAAAAATGGTCAACTTTGACAAGCCATATCTCTTCCAATTTTAACCCTAGAGAGGTGTTGTTAGACTTTTTATAAAGCTTAGGGTGTCATATAAACAACCTTTTAGTCTCATCTCAATTGGGTCTTCTGTGTTCATGTAAGAAGCTTTGACCCAAAAGGTGTTTTTGTTGACTTTTCAGAAGGACCTATAATGTAGAAATTCATATCTTTTGATGAGTGCATATTTTGAACTTGTGGTATGAAGATGAGTTGTAGGGAATTTCATACTATTTAAAATTAGCCTTGGAAGGAAAATATCTAATAAAGTATGAAGAAGTTATGCCTGGTCAAAGTTTGGTTGACTTTTCCTAAGAAACCCTAACTTAGCAACTTTTGGGTTTTTGATGAATTTGGGGCATTCCTTGGGGAATCATGATCAAACCTTGATCAAATTATGGATATAACTTCAAAATGTTGATGTTGACCAAAAATCTTGAAGTTTGACTGTATGTGGGCCACAGTTGACTTTTGACCTAGTGTAGTTGACTTTCAGGCATCTGAGCAATTGACTGAGCAAACTTCTTGTGTAAGGTATGAAAGTTGACCTGGATGATCTTGAGAACATATTAGGACCATGGAAAGCATTTGGGACCTTTGGAGTTCAACCATCCTGCTGAAAATGGAAACCCTAGTTTGAGGTACATTGCCTTATGAGAGAGTTTGTCTGGTCAACTCTTGGGCATCCTTGAGCAAGTTAGAGACCTCAATGGGCATGTGTTGAATAAAATGAGAGGGTAAATTTTGGGGTGCAAAAGAAGGCACCAGTTGATAATCAGGGAATATGAAGCAATGGTGCTTAGGGTCGAAGAACTGGAATAAGACACTCATCAAACCCTCGTCAAATCCGGTGGTAACCAAACTGAGTAAGTGACCATGTATTTTTTGGAATGATGAGTCCTCAGGGACTTTCATGACTAATTCCTTGAGCTTGGGAGGAACTTCTATGAAGTGAATCCGGATGGTTTTTCTACGACCTGAATTCATATCCTACAAAACAATAAAGAGGTAAATTCAACAGGTCCTTGAAATGATTAGTATAGAAGAATGTCATGATGTTTATGATGTCATGATTATGCTTAAAGTCACAGATAAACACAAGAAAATCACACAATAGACCTTAGGTTCAAAGGCTTGCATGAGGTTTTAAGGTAAGTACCCTCTTGAATGTTAAGTTGGCTCAACCTGTCCTATTAATAGTAACCGGGTTCTAAGGAGTCTCAATATCATTGACCTTATCATCAGGAATTGTTTCAGCTCATACACCAAAGTATTGCGGCCAAAAAATCCCGAAAGTTCAGTCTCAATGAGCGTAGCATCAAGTATCAACCAATCTTCGGTCGGAACCAAAGTTGGTTATCTCACTACTTCTTAATGGCTAGGATGAGTCGGTTAAAGGTTCTAAAGGTCAATTAGTGCTTAGTGACACTATGAGGAAGCCTAATGTTATCCTTGACTTACACAAGGAACATTAGTACAATCCAGAGTATTGTGCTAACGTAGCCACCACTTTGTTCGTATCGGTCTACGTCGTACAAACCCCATGATTTATTGCTACTTACCTAATTAGGTGCCCCAGATCCGGGTGTAGGATCTTTAACAATAACCCAAGCAACCCTCAAAGATAAAGCAAACAAAACACACAATGTAAAGCATATTAAAGATGAACTAATCTCTAAGGTAACCCCACTTTTTAAAATTTCCCCAGCAAAGTCACCAGTTCTGTGATACGGTGGCAGAACCGACTGTTAATACTGGTTTTGTGTTTGTGTTTGCAAATGTTGTGGTAAGCAAGAGTCTCCACCGTCTTTTCTTTTATCCAACCTAAGGAAAGGGTGAAAAGAATAGAAAAAGACCTTTTTCGAGATTTTCTGAGTAAGGGGGGTAGATTATGGAAAGGGAAGGTGTTAGCACCCTTTCCATCTGTAGTTTTCTACGGGCTCTTAGGTACTTGCTCATTTTGAAAACTGCTTTTGTTTTTGTGTATTTTGAAAAGTTTTGTTTGCTTTATGATAACTCTTGTATCAGTCCTCAAGAGTGTGATAAAGCGTTTTTGAAAAGGTTTTGAAAGTGTGGTGTAAAAAGGAATTAGTTTTGAGCAAGTACTTAACAGTTATCTACCTACTCGAAAAAGACGTTCTTTTCCTCCTTTCCTTTAGATAGTATTATCCTACTATTAGTGAGTAGGTAGCCCTATCATTGGATGTTTGAGGGACTATCGAAGGGACGTTTACAGTCATAAAAGCAACATGTAGAGACACTTTAGAAATCTTGTTTAGGGACTAGATCATTTACCGAAAGGCAACTGTAGGGTCATCGAGGGACTATGATCTTTTTGATTTGCGGGTATTTGCTAAAGTGTCCCCGTTTCGAGGGACATGACTGTTTTTCCGAAGGCAACCGAAGCGAGGATACCCTAGAGGTTCGAGTGTGTAATAGTGTGCTTTTTTTCAGGTATTTTTATCTTAATGTTAGTGATCTAAGATTGATTGGTTAGTTTTGTCCATACACGCCTAATTACTAGCAGTTTATATACAGGCATACAATATAGTGCGAAAAGTGAAACCTACATCTATTACAAGGCTTCGGGGTAGTTACAGTTATATCTGACTAAAATGTAAAGTGCGGAAAGTAAAAATCCTAATTAGGGCTATTACAATCCATATGCATGTACATAATCAGGAAATAAAATGTGTGCGCGATAAAATTATAAACCATAGGCAGATACATAATAATATAAGCGCGTGAATTGAAAATCGGGGTAAAAAATAAATAGTCGAAAGATAAATGAAAATGTGCCAGTGCAAAAGTGTGAATTGATTAATTGAAGCCTAGGATGTTTAACCTAATCATCGGGAAAAGTCGGGTGAATCGGTGAAACCCTAAATTAATCTAATTAATTTTTTTTTTAATTAAATTAAATTATTCACTAATTAACCTAATTAATTAATTAATTAAAAAAATAGAAAATTAAAATAATTAAAGTAAATTAATTAACCTAATTCTAAGGTGATTAGTCCAATTATGCTAATTAGGTAACTAAGTGTATGATTAACCTAAGTTAATTTACTAAGTATTTGTTAATTAAATGGGAAAAAATTGTGTAAAATAGGAAAAAAAGGGTAAAAATCTGGAAAATAATGCAAAAACCTCAGCTGGGATTCGAACTGAGGTGTTGAAGGTGGCAAGGGAGCGTTTTTGGCCATCTGATATATGCACTGTTGGTGTCAAACAATCTCATTCGTTGGATGATCATATCACACAACGCTTTGACTTTCATTTTCAATGAATTAGCGCATGGGCCCAGGTGACTGGTTGACTGACCAATTAAAAGAGTGGATCGTGCCACGCACGCCTTCGCCTGAGTCAAAACCCTAGCAACGTTGGAGTCATGACTCTGGTCGTCTTATCCGACGGGCTTCAATCATCAAACCTACAAAATAGCTACATTAAATGCAAAAGAATGACCTTACCCCCTAATTCGAGGGCTGCGAATCCAGTAGTAGTGTCCGTTTGGTCTGAAAGTCCATGTACATAGAGATACGAAGCTTGCAGTTCATTATACCCTAGCCATGGCAGATGGATATTTAGCCATCAAAGCTCATCAATTATTGCCCATAGTTGTTCCTTATCATCATGTGATTATGTTAGTGGGGTTAGAACGAATTGAAACGTGCTATAATTTAAAATACGATAGACAGAAAAATTATGAAAATATGAGTTATGTACAATGAGTTTCAGCGTGTTATGGCTATGGATGATGATCCATACTTACCTAAGCTTACCTCAGGGACACCAAGGAATGGTTAGAATGCTTTGAAGTTGGCTGCAAATGTGAATACAAGGATGCAAGTTTATGGAGAATTTTTTATATTTGAAACCCTAGTGTAAAGGCTCTGGCTGCGTGTCTCGCTGGTTCTGAATGGTTATGCATATATAGTGTATCACATTAGGTCAACAAAAAGAGAAAGGATCCATGGCATTGAGTACAAGATTTGTTTCAAATATTCACTTGAAAATCTTTCTTATTTTGGATATCCTTTCCCCTTTTGGCTTGCACGTTTTTACCTTGATATGCCAGCACATTTTGCCCATTATTTGATGAGAAAAAGATTCCAAATCAAATCTTCCATTATTTCTATTATTTATTTATTTAATTTTGCATTTTAATGAATAAAATATTAAAATAAATAGCATAAATAATATAATAATGCATGGGTGGGCCTAGAGGCCGTAGACCATGCTAGAAACAAGTTTCAAACATGAAAAGATGGGCCCATTTGGAAGAAAAAAATCAAGTTTGGTCAATATTGGCTTCATGCACTTTTCCAAAAATTGGTCAACTTTAGCAATGCATATCTCTCCCAATTTTAACCCTAAGAGGGTTTCCTTGGACTTTTTAGGGAGCTTAGGATGTTCTCTAAACAACCCTTTTGGTTTCATTTCTATTGGATCTTCCATGTTCATGTAAGGAGCTTTAACCCAAAAAGTGTTTTTGTTGACTTTTTGAAAGGACCTATAAAGTATAAGCTTATATCTTTTAGATGGTGCATTTCTTGAACTTGAGGCCTGAATAGAAGTTGTAGGGGATTGGATTCTATTCAAAATGAGCTTTGGTGGAAACATTTCTGATAAAGTATGAGAAAGTTATGCCTGGTCAAAGTTTGGTTGACTTTTCTTATAGAAACCCTAATTTGCCATTTTTGAATTTTGATAAGTTAGGAGAATTTCTTGAGGAATAATGATCAACCATTGATCAAATGATGGATAGAACTTCAAAATGTTGTTGTTGACCAAATATATTGAAGTTTGATTGTATATAGGCCACAGTTGATTTTTGACCTAGTATAGTTGATTTTCAGATATTTGAGCAGTTGACTGAGCAAACTTGTTGTGCAAGGCATGAAATTTGGCATGGATGATTTTGAGGACATATTAGGGCCATGTAAAACATTTGAGACCCTTGGAGCTCACACATCTTGAGGAAAACTGAAACCCTAGTTAGAGGTTTATTGCATTAGGAGGAGAATTTGTCTGGTCAATTCTTAGTCATCCTAGGGCAAGTTAGGGATCTCAATGGACATGTCTTGAGTAAAATGAGAGGGCAAATTTTAGGGTACAACGGTACGGATTGTAATTCCGAAAGAAAATTGTGTATGAATTTACTCTGTACGGAATAATCTCATAGAGGTGGCTCTGGCGACATTATTGGGGATCTCCTTATGAAAGGGATTCTGTGGGGATTTATGAACAAATTGAGTGTCCTCTCAATTCCTAGAGTTCTGAGAAGATGTTTATTCATGTTCTTATGTATATATTTGTTAACACTTAATCATGTTCATATGCATATGTTCATTAAATTTTATTCATTAGACGTTTTTGCAATCAAAACAGAAGAAAACAAAAAGTTTGCACTTCAAAGTATATTTGTATTGATAATTTGCCTATAAACAGGCGAATTTGTACAAAGAGACGGAAATCCTAGTAAGAGGAATTCGTCGTGACACGAAAAGAATACAAGGAGAAAAAAAATGTATAGCCATGTGGAAGTGATCTCATTGGGTTCCAACTCTATTATTGCCCCTATGTCTTCGAGCATATCATCCCTTGCCGTCAGAAGAAGTTGACTGAAATGATCTTGTACCATTTGAACTTTTGACATTGGTAATAAAGTTGGCTGTAGTGATCTCACGGGACATATCCGTACACTTTAATCCCTAACTTTTGCCTGGACCGCCCTTTCGGGTTTTCAGTCCACCAGCATACCCTTTTTTTCCAAAGCCGCCCTTGCGGGTTTTCAACTTGCCGAGTGTATGATCTTTTGCATATATCCCTAATTTTTGCCCGAACCCTTTTAGTTTGCCGCGATGCCCTTATTTTTGCCTAGGTATGTCACTCTAGTAGGTCTCTCTTACGCGTAGTATTTTTTGACTATGTCCGTGTTCACAGGGTGTGTGAAATCTTCACCGTCCATAGTGGTTAACATCATAGCACCACCAGAGGAAACTTTCTTGACAACAAATGGCCCTTCGTAGGTGGGAGTCCATTTGCCTCTGGGATCTCCTTGTGGTAGAATGATGCGTTTTATTACCAAGTCACCAGCCTGGTATACTCAGTGTTTAATCTTCTTGTTGAATGACTTGATCATACGTTTTTGATAAATTTAACCATGACAAACAACAACTAGTCTCTTTTCATCGATTAAGTTCAACTAATCCAACCTAGTCTAAATCCATTCGTCTTCGCCTAAGTCTGCTTCTTTCATAATCCTTATAGAAGGAATCTGAACTTCGACAGGCGGGACAGATTCTATGCTATAGAATAAAGAGAATGGGGTTTCCCTAGTTGATGTTCGCGCTGAGGTACGATGGCCATGAAGAGAAAATGGTAGCATCTTGTGCCAGTCTTTATAAGTTACCACCATCTTTTGCACAATCTTATTTATTTTTTTGATGGCAGCTTCCACTGTGCCATTCATCTTAGGTCTGTATGGAGAAGAATTGTGATGCTTGATCTTGAACTGTGTGCAGAGTTCAGTAATCATAGCATTGTTAAGGTTGGTACCATTGTTAGTGATAATCCTTTCAGGGATGTCATACCGGCAAATTAGGTTATGTTTGATGAACCTAGATACAACATTCTTGGTAACTGAGAAAATGAAGTCGCTTCGACCCATTTGGTGAAGTAGTCAATGGCGACGAGGATGAGTTGATGTCCATTAGATGCAGTGGGCTTGATTTATCTGATCATGTCAATGCCCCACATTGCAAATGGCCATGGATCAGTCATGACATTCCAAGGTATTGGAGACACGTGAACCTTATCGGCATAAATCTGGAATTTTTGGCAAGTCCTCGAGTGGTGGTACAAATCAGTTTCCATAGTCGACCAATAGTAACCATCCCTCTGAATCTTCTCTGCCATAATGTGTCCATTGGAGTGAGAACTAAATATGCCTTCATGCAAATCCTCTATGATCTCTCTGCTTCCTTCTTATCCATACAGCGGAGCAGAGTTGAATCATGGTTGCGTTTGTATAGAGTCCCATTTCTTAGGAAGGACTAGGCTGAGAATCTCAGCATGAATTTCTTGTCATTGACTGAAGCTCCCTCAGGATATTCTTGAACTTTGAGATATCTTTTTACCTCATGAAACTAAGGCTTCTCCTCATTGGTGTCAATCTCACAAAAGTGTGCCAGTTCGTCAAATCTTTCGATAGTAATTCTGGGGTCTTCGTTGTCCCAATTGACCTTGAACATAGATGACATAGTTGCTAAAGCATCTACCAACTGATTTTCTTCCCTCGGGATATGTTCTAAGGTGACCTCTTCAAAGTACAGGATTAAGGTTAACACAAGCTCTTTGTAAGGGATCAGGTTTAGATGTTTGGTGTCCCAATCTCCTTTAACTTGACTGATTACCAGAGCCCAATCTCCATATACGCTTAAGAATTTGATTCTTAGGTCAATAGCAGCCTTAAGAACCAAGATGCAAGCTTCATACTCAGCCATGTTGTTGGTATAGTCGAAGAAAAGTTTGGAGATGAAAGGTGTATGGCAACCTTCAGGAGAAATGATCACAGCACCAATTCTATTACCCAATGCATTGGAAGCTCCACCAAAAACCATAATCAATCGGGATCCTTGTTCAGGTCCTTCATACGGTCCAGGCTTTTCACAGTCAGTTATTAACATGATATTCTCGTCCTGGAATTCAAAGTTCATGGATTGGTAGTCATCAATAGCTTGATGCGCCAAATTATCCGCCAGTACACTTCCTTTGATTGCTTTTTGTGTAGTGTACTGGATTTCATATTCAGTCAAGATCATTTGCATCTGGCTAATTGTCCCAAGAGAGTTGGTTTCTCGAAGATGTACTTGATGGGATCCATCTTATAAATAAAAAGATTAGTCTGAGTCAACATATACTGTCTTAGTCGGCGAGCAGCCCATGCCAAAGCACAGCAAGTTTTCTCGAGCTGAGAATATCTTGTTTCACAGTCGGTGAACTTTTTGCTAAGATAGTATATTGCATGCTCTTTTTGACCAGACTCGTCATGTTGGCCAAGCACAGACCCCATCAAATTCTCTAATACAGTCAGGTACATAATCAGAGGTCTTCCTTCAACTAGAGGCATTAGGATTGGAGGTTCTTGTAAATACTCCTTGATCTTGTCAAAATTTGTTTGGCAGTCGTTATTCCATCTGACTACTTGATCTTTCTTCAGTAGTTTGAAGATTGGCTCACAAGTAGCAGTTAAGTGAGAGATGAATCGGGCAATGTAGTTGAGTCGACCTAAGAAACCTCTGAACTCCTTCTCAATACAGGGAGCTAGTATTTCTTGTATGGATTTGACTTTTGCAGGATTGGCCTCAATACCTTTTCCACTGATGACGAAGCCTAGGAGTTTTCCAGACCTCACCCTAAAGGTGCATTTGTTGGGATTTAGCCTCATCTTGATTTCTTCAGCCTTTCGAATAGCTTGTGCAAATGACCAAGGTGTTATTCCTCAATCTGCAATCTTGCAATCATGTCATCAACATAAACTTATATCTCATGATGGATCATGTCATGAAATAGAGCTACCATAGCCCGTTCATAAGTTGCACACGCATTCTTTAAACCGAAAGGCATGAACTTGTAACAGAAGGTGCCCCACTGTGTATCAAAATTTCTTTTCTCCATGTCTTCAGGTGCCATTTTAATTTGGTTGTAACCAGAGAAGCCATCCATGAAGGAGAAAACTTTGTGTTGAGCAGTGTTATCGACCAAGATATCGGTATGTGGTAAAGGAAAGTCATCTTTGGGGCTTGCCCTATTTAAATCCCTATAGTCTACACACATACGGACCTTTCCATCTTTCTTCGGCACTGGAACAACATTTGCAACCCATTGGGGATATGACGTTACTTCCAGGAAACCTGTATTGAACTGTTTCATTACCTCAGCTTTGATCTTCTCAAACATATCTGGCCGCATGCGATGAACCTTTTGCTTGATCGGAGGACAACCTTCTTTCATTGGAAAACGATGAACCACGATAGCAGTATCAAGCCCCAACATATCTTCGTATGACCAAGTGAACACCTCAACATAGTCGTGGAACATCTGAACCAATCTGCCCTTAACATTGTCTTCCAGATTAGTACCGATCTTGACTTCCTTCTTATCTACCTCAATACCCAGGTTTATCACTTCAACTGGTTCTTCGTGTGATGGAATGGCCTTTTCCTCTTGTATCAGGAGTCTGGCGAGTTCCCCAGGTATTTCACAATCTTCTTCACCTTCGTCTTTGGCTTGATAGATTGGATTTTCAAAATCATAGATGGCAATATAAGAATCGTTGTCAACAAGATCCAGAGTGGATGTGGATCTGCAAATGTGTGTGTGTGTGCATGTTAGGTCACATGGCTATTTGAAAATGCAGTAATGTGAAAGAAAGAAAAAGAGAGCAGAATTTGAATGCAAAATAGTCCAATGTTTTTTCAATAAAATGAGCATATGGGATATGAAAATGACAGACCTTTAACAAATGGACCATTTTACCTCGGGCAAGGCACGTGGTTTAAAGTCATTGTTTTTAGAGGAAATTACAGACAAATT
Organism: Vicia faba; assembly: GCA_948472305.1. Classification (NCBI taxonomy): domain Eukaryota; kingdom Viridiplantae; phylum Streptophyta; class Magnoliopsida; order Fabales; family Fabaceae; genus Vicia; species Vicia faba. The sequence continues at coordinate 678,631,047 of OX451735.1, read as the reverse complement.
TCTCAAAATAATAGAAACAGGAAATGACAATTACTCCTGGCTGAAAGAGATTAGGATGAAGTCCTTGGTCTGCCAGTTGTTGAGTCCTTCATCAGTAGTTGGGTAGATCCAGTCGTCCCAGTCATCGTCACTATCAGAGTCTTCAAGAGCATTAACTTCATAGTAACTAATGCGGAGAGGTGGTTTCCCTGAACGAGCACGTCAAACCTCTTTTTGAGCTTTGGAAGTGAAGCCCAAACCAAATTTATCTGACTTGTATGGGATATCAGGAAGTTGTCCCTAAATGGTTCAACCTTCATCTTCAACAACAGTACGAGCATCTTTGAGAGAAGCCATCATTGGTGTATCTTTAGCAGCTTTTGGAGTGTCAGGAGTGGCTTTGGCAACAACAACCATTGGAGAGACCATTTTTAATGCTTGACAAGGGGTCTCGATGAAATATCCATCCATTTCAACGTACTTGAATGAATTCATATGACTGATCATAAACTATTATTCCCCATAGATGGTGACAATTTTCCCTTTGATCGGGTACTTCAGCTTTTGGTCTAATGCGGAAGTAACGGCACCTGCCCCATGTATCCATGGGCGTCCAAGCAGGCAAGAATAAGTTGGGCAGATACCCATCACATATAATGTTGAGTTGAACACTTGAGACCCAACCTTGATAGGGAGATCAACCTCTCCATGGACCATTCTCTTTGATCCGTCAAAAGCTCTCACCACAATGTCACTAGGTTTCAGCACTAAACCTTCACAGTCCAACCTACCCAGAGCACCGTTTGGTAAGACATTCAGGGAGGACCCAATATCCACTAACACATGTGCTAAAGTGGTTCCTTTACACTCAATGGAAACATGCAGAGCTTTGTTGTTATTCTTCCCAGTCGGGGTTAAATCTGCGTCCGAAAATCCCAAACCATTGTCAGCAGTCAGGCTTGCTACACAGTTTTTAAATTGGTCGGTCGTAGTTTCTTGTGGGACATGTGCGTTTTTCAGGAATTTTAATAGCGCTTGGGAATGCACCTCAGAGCATAGCAACAAAGACAACATGGAAATCTTCGAGGGTGTTTTCCCCAACTGTTCCACTATCTTGTAATCACTTTTTCTGATAATTTTTATAATCTCCTCCATCTCTTGGGTAGATGGATCCTCAATGATAATATCTTTTAAGGGGGCCTCCGTCCGGGCAGGCTCAGTCATTTTTTCCTTTTCTCGAGTATCAGCAACAGGTTTAACAGCATTAATACAAATGGGTATTGTAGTAGCGGTTGTAGGAGGAGAGATCTCCAGAGAGAAGATTCTTCATGTCCTAGTGACTTTACTTGATCCAACAATGTTTGTAATCTCAGCATTCTCATCTTAAGTGAGCCATGGATCTTGTTTGATGCCATGATAATACACTCCCCCCCCATAGTTCCAGGGCACAACTTTATCAGAAGAGTAGGGGACTGGCCCCCGTGTGGTGATAATTAGTTGTTATATTCTTGGTTCAATGGAAATCCTAATAGGACCTTTAGAGGTGATCCTAATAGGAGTGTTTGAGATAGTAACGATGGACACGTCTTCAAACTCTTGAGATACACTTTGGGTCAATCTTTTCACAAATGGAGTTTTTTCAAATAGAATCTCATGGCTATCCATCAGGTGTTGGACACCTTTCTTCATCCATTCACAACCATTAATTTGTATAGCACAGTGATAACAGTCTTAGAGGCAGCCTGGAAATACATCGGCTTTCAACAGATTCTTTTTAATGTTCATTAAAGGAGTGGTTAAATCAATGACGGAGGAAACAAAAGAGGTATCTTCAATAGCATTGACACCCTTACCATGACTAGGCATGGGTGCGATGATTACATTAGGAGTTGGTGGAGGGTCGAATTCAATTGTTTTGTTGTCGATCAAGTCCTGGATTTTATTCTTTAAAGACCAAAAGTCATTGGTATCATGTCCGGAACTATTTGAATGGAAAGCACATTTTTCATTGGGATTATATTTTGGAGAAGCTATGTTAGGGTTAGAAGGGGGGGTCTCGTAGTGTTACCAAATCAGCCTTCAATAGGTGTTGCAGAGCTTGGGATAATTGCATATTGATTCTTGTAAATTTTCTTCTCCGGGCATCCGGCCTTTGTTGATTACTTTGTTAACGCGGCCGTTGAGTTGGAGTTGGAGTTGGATTGAAAATCAATACTGCCCCCACTGAATTATGGTGGTCATTCTTAGAACGGCTTCTTGATCCATACACGACACTAGTCTCATTTTTACCAATAAATGGTTTTTTCACAGTATTTGAGGTGGAGGTCATGGGTATCTTCCTGCTTTTAATCCCACTTTCAACCCTCTCATCAGTCAAGATCAATTCAGTAAATCCAGATGATGAACTTCCAATCAGCAATTTGAAAAATGGACCAGTCAATGTTCCTATAAACATGTCTACCAATTCTCTATCAGTTAGAGGTGGTTGCACCCTGCCTGTCAGATCTCTCCATTTTTGGGCGTATTCCTTGAAGCCCTCATTTGAACCCATGGTCATGCCTTGCAATTGCACCCGAGTTGGCGCAAGATCAGCGTTATATTGATATTGGCGGTAAAAGGAAATAGCCAGATCCTCCCATGTATGGATATTAGCCCCTTCCAATTGGTAAAACCATTCCAACTACGTTCCAGATAGACTTTCTTGAAAAAAGCGCACCCATAGTTTCCTATCAGCGGTATGCGGATGAATCTTACAGACATAGTGTTGTACCCCAAAATTTGCCCTCGCATTTTCCCCCAAGAAATCTCAGCTTCAAGCCTTTCCTGATTTTTCAAACTGGCTCAAGAATCGGACAAACGGACTTTTCTCGTCAGTCAAAACAAAATTAGGGTTTTATTGATTTTTAGGACTTTGAATTATTTCAAACAGTTGGCTTAGGGTTTTGGATGATTTTTGGTTCAATTTTGATCAGGCGAGCGTTATTTGGCATTTAAATCAGGAGTTAAGGTTTTATGGGCATATTCTCAGAAAGATTAAAATTCTACAGCGCGTCGCAGTTTATTCCGAGATTCGGGTTAAATTCGCATTATCTTGATTTAATCAGCAAGAAAGAGACAGTGGTTTGAATTCATGTTGTTTTGTTTGAGCCAGTCAAAGAATATGCAGTTTGGATTTACAGTGCTTGGTGAGAAATCAATGAGCGAGGATTGCGTCTGATCAGCTTTTTGTGTCCGACTGTGCGTTGCTCTGAATGATGGAGACGTCAGGTTCATTTATTTTGATCAACAAGGTTTAGTTGATTATTTATGGTTCTAAGAATTAAATACTTGAAATTTAACTTTCATTTTATTTAATTTAAGGGATTATAAATAACAAGTAAATAATTAAAGAAAAGGAATTGAAAAGAGTTAAATGAATCAATGGAATTTTTATTTCATATTTAATAGTTGTTACAATTATTATTTGGATACAAGTATTTATTACGAAGTATTTAAAATAATAATGGTTTACAAATAATTAAATTGAAAATAAAAACTATCCTATTTTTTCTAAACATTTTCTAATTTCTTCATTCTTCACTCCGTTCCGGTGCTCCATTATTCATCTGTAAAAAGAAAAGAGAAAGACAGAAAGCAGTTGAATTAAAAAAGACTGATAAAATTTGCTCATCATTAGAGGCCACTGACTGGGATCAGTTGACCCTCTCTGCAAATCACGGGATTTCTCCCGGTTCACAAAAAGGGAAGAGTTTTATCATAAATGGAAAATGTCAAAATGCATAATTTTTAAAATGTCAAATGCATAAATTCCAAAGTTCAAACTGCATAATCCAATTCCAACTTTCTATCAAAAGCCAAAAGAGCAATTTACTGTCAAAGTACAAGTCTACTCAAGGTTGTCAAAAAAGATTTGACAAAGGTTTTGGAAAGATATCAATAAAAGCACACAAACTGTCAAAGAAGGAAAAAGATGCAGAGGAAAACCTATATGCAAGCAACTTAAACCTTAATCATCATTTCCCAGAATAAAGGGGCCCCTTCAGAACAAAATAGTACAGGAAAAATCATATTTAATATCCAGTTGTACTACAGAGAGAGAAAAAAAGGGAGAATAGAAGCAGGTTTTCAGGCTTTAGGTTTAGGCAGGATAACAAGAAAAGATATAACCCAAGTACAACACAGTTCAAAGGAGAGGAGAGGAAAAATATACAAACTACAAGGTCCTGGCCTGAAGCAAACCACCTGCAAACTGATAAACCACCAAGCCTGAAGCTGACCTGCTGTCAAAAAACCTCACCATACCTGCTAAAACCATTTACCAACCAAGCATACTGGCCGGAGACCTCACAAACCCAACCTGTGAAACCTCAAAACCCACATACTGTCAAAACACATAAACATACAAACCTGTCACAAACATATAACCTACAAGCTGTAACCATATATCAAACCTCATCAACCTGCATTAACCTCAAGAACCTGTTAAGCCTCAACATAACAATCTGCCTGAACCACAGTATAACCTCTAACATCAAAAACCCTCAAGAAGTAAAACCTGCTGAAGCCTAACCTTAAACCAGAAACACCACCTACTGTCAAAACCTCATAGCCTGTACAAAAACCATAACCAACACAACCCCTCAAGCATAACCAACATAACCCCTCAAGCATATCCAAACATAACCCCTCAAGCATATCCAAGCATTCAAACCAACTCCTAAGCCTCAGAATCCCTTCATCATAGGCAATAAATATTCAGGGCATCCAACTCAACAAAGGTATCAAAGGCAAGCTCAAGGCGTCAATCCCAGTATAGTCAAACAAATCTAAGGCAACAAGTATACAGTGTTCAAGAAGAAGAGAGAAAGTTCATCCAAGCAACAACAATTCAAGGCAACAATTCAAAGCAACAAATCAAGGCAACAAGTATACAGTGTTCAAGAAGAAGAGATAAAGAAGTGAATTTTAAAGGGGTTCTCGGTACAAGTCTATCATCATCAAAACCCTAGAAAATAGCAACCAGATAAAAAATACCAGGGACCTCAAGAAAGCTTCATCACGCAAATCTCCCTCCGCTCGTTCCGGCCTCCTGAGCGCCACATCCCCCGTCTCTCCTCCTTCTCCAAAGTCAGGTAGTACAATCTTCTCCCTCTTTTCTTCTCCTTCACCTCTTGATAAAAGATTAAGGTTAAGATTCAAATCGAAAGCGCATGCAATCCGTAAAAGAGATAAGAACATAAACATTGAAAACAAACCTTGTATCAAGAGAACACTGAGCCCGTGCCATGGAGGGAAGAGAGATAAAGGGAGAGCGACGCCGGTGGCTGGACGGAGGAGCCATGATCAGAAGAGAACGTTGAACGAAAAGTACAAGCACGCGCCGCTGCCAACCCTAAACGCTTTGTCCTAACTGAATGAAAACCTGAAACCCTAAATTATTCTGACCCCCAAACGGGCCTTGCCCGTTCTGCATTGACCAAAGCCCATTAAAATTTTCACTTCTTTCATAAAACATTCCATATTAACACTAACTTCTTTTCTTTTTATTATAAAACCATATTTTCTTTTTTCTTTTTATTTATTCTTTACAAAAAAAATCACATTAATGCTAAAGTATATAAAAACACTTTTTTTATTTAAAATACCTAATTTAAATTATATTTGTACGTAACAATTTAAAAATACTTTTTAACATACATAATTTAGTTTTGGACATTTAATACTTTTTGTATAAAAATACATTTTTATCATATAATTAAAATTGAAAACATTTTTTAATTAAAATATATCTTTGTACATAATAGACAAAATACATACTTTTTCTAATATTAAAATTCCTAAAACACTTAATTAAAACAATTTTTTAATATAATAAACAATGATACATCATTTCACAATTTAATTAAAACTTGAGCATTTAATTTAAAACATTTTTCTTTTATACATATTAGAGATACACAAATCAAAGATTCCTTAAAACGCATATCTAGGTCAAATACCCTAATACGCTTCAATTTCACATTTCACATTTGTAAAATAATCACAATACATATACTTGTACACTTACAATATATTTCACATTATACACTTACACAACGCAAATCCATTCACATTGCCCTATACACATTTGTTATCTTATATCTGTATATTCGATATTTACATTTGATTGCGAATTCGATTTGGTTGTAACTTATTAGATACTATAAGTCTCATCCCCTTTTGTACATTTATACCCCCACTCCCGGACACTATTTTGTAATAGCGTAGATTTTACATTTCCGCAATTTACAGTTTTCCAATTATACCATGGTTAGACCTAGGGTTTGCATGTACATAAAATCAAACGCTAGATAACCTAATACAAGACAAATACATGTAATCAATACACAATCACACTTGCACCCTCTAGGGTAATCCCACATGTTGCCTTCCAAAATGGGCCATGCTTGCACGTCAAGTATCTTTGGCAAAACAAAATCAAATGATCATAAGTCTCAAAGTGTTGCTTAAACGGAATGATCATAGTCCCTTCAAAGCAAATTGCCAAAGACACTTGGCACCATTGCATTCATGGTCCATACGATGACCCGCGCCCGTCCCGAATAAACGTCCTAAACGCAAGATTGTCCATCAATTTCAATGGTGGAACAAAATTGTTAAAAGGGGTTAAAACATAACAAAAACCTTTGAGTACAATAGGGTAGACAAAACTATTAGTTACTTGAGATCGACTTGCAAAAACACTTGCTTTCTTTTCAAAAACCACAATCCACAACACTTTCAAACAAACTCTCAAAAACATTTGAAAACATCTTTTTGAAAACATCTTTTCGAAAAGATCCACACTTTTGTAAAACACTCAATCACGAGTCAAATACATTAGTTGCCTAAGACAAGGCATCTCTTCAAAAACATTTTCAAAAGCACCCACACACACCATTTTTAAGCAATCGAAAATCAAAGCAAGTGATCTAAAAAACCAAGTAACTAAGAGCCCATGGATAACCATGGATGAAAAGGGTGCTAATACCTTCCCTTTTCATAATCTACCCCCCGAACCCACGAAATATCTCAAAAGGTTTTTGCTGTGCTTTTTTAACCTTTCCTTTAGGATAAAATAAAAATTCGGTGGCGACTCTTGCTCAACCGCACAAGTGCGAATACAAACGCAAAACCATAGTCAGTTCTCCCACCGTATCACAGAACTGGCGACTCTGCTGGGGATAAATTTCAAAGTGGGGTTACCTTAGGGTTTAGATCACCTTTGTTTTCAATTGATTGCTTTGTTTGCTTTACATTTGTGGGCTTTGCATCGGAGTTTCATAGATCCTAACCCGGATCTGGGAAATACCCTTATTAGGTAGCATAATCTGTGAAGGACCTGTCCGGCGTAGACCGACATGGGTGAAACAGTGGCTACGTTGGTGTGGCATCTTAGTCTGTACCTATATCCCTTGTGTTGCAACGGGGAGAATATAGGTCTTCTAAGGGGTCATTAAACACCAACCAACCTTAGAACCCTAAATTGACCAATTTGGCTATTAGGACAGTAGCAGTATGCTACACTCATTGAGGCTAAACTCTCGAGATGGTTCTAGCCGCGAGAAAAGATTGCGATGCTGGAGTTATGACCGATTGAGGGTAGCCAATGATTTGAGATCCTCTAGAACCCGGTTACTTTTCAATAGGACAGGTTTTAACCAACAAAACCAAAAGAGGGTAATACCTGAAACTCATGCTGGCCTGAAACCTAAGGGTGTCTTGTGTGACTTGTGTGCCTTATTTGCCTATGTGAATACTTGTGGTGTGCTTCATCATAGCATCATGCCATCATACCATTGCATGCATCCTGTATAAAGGACTAACCCATTTCAAAGACAAAAAAGGTTTCATCTTTGCTCTGTTTTGTAGGACATCATGATGCCCGTGCGTAGGAATACTGTCCGGCTCAGCTTTGTTCAACCACCAGTTTTACTCAAGGATTTGGTTGGAGGGATTCCAAACACTTCTTCTTTCATCAACAGACATGGTTCTCTCCTTGGCTTGGTCACTGCAAAGTGGGACCAACAACTGATGAGTGTTCTGACCCAGTTTTATGACCCTCTGTATCATTGTTTCACCTTTCAAGACTTCCAGCTGGTTCCTACCCTGGAAGAATTTTCTTATTTGCTTGGGATCCCTGTCTTGGAACAAACTCCATTCACTGGTTTGGAAAAGACTCCTAGGCATGAAGAGATTGCTGCAATTCTCCCCTTGACCAAAGAAGAGGTATTGTCCAACTGGGAAACTAGAAATGGGATCAAGGGCTTTTTGGTCAAATTTCTGGTTGGCAAGGCTAATGATTTCTGGAATGACTTGGACTTCAAGGCGTATGAGGATGTTCTGGCTCTTTTGATCTATGGTCTGGTATTGTTTCCCAACCCTGACACCTTTATCAGTATCCATGTCATAAGGATCTTCATGTCTCGGAATCCGGTACCCACTCTTTTGGGTGATATGCTACAACAACTTTATGCTCGTACTGCTCGAAAACGGGGAACTCTGTGGTGTTGTGCTCCTTTGCTAGTAAGGTGGTTTATTTCGCACCTTCCTAAGTTCGTGCTGAAGAATGAAGAAGGAAAAGGTTGGGCTCGGAGGTTAATGTCTCTCACTGATAGTGACATCACCTGGACTCTCAGAGGTTTGGATGAGATAGCTGTTATTGACCGTTGCGGAGAATACCCTAATGTTCCGTTGATCGGTATCCAAGGAGGAATCTCTTACAATCCATGCTTAGATCTCCGTCAGTTTGGAAGAGCCAGAGGAGATGGGCCTCATGAAATGCTGGTTCCTCATTTCCATTTTGAGCTTCAGGCAGACAGTGACAAACTACGCCAGGGATTCATTAGAGCTTGGGACAGAATCCACAAAGCCGACCCACATGAGTTGGGACCAAAGACTTCTCTGACATTGAAGCCCTATTGCAAATGGGTCCACATCCGTGCTCAAAGGTTAGGTATGCCCTACGAAGCTGTTAGACCTCTCATCCTTGAGTCTCCTGATGAAGAGGGGGTTCCTCCAACTGTCCTCCCTCCTCAAATACCCGCTGATTTTGACACGATGAAGAGATCTTGGGCACAGCTAAAGGAAGAACGGGATTTCTATCGGGAGAAATTCAACGAGCAGGAACGGAAGATCCAGAGGCTGACTAAGCAATTGGAGGAAGAGCGGGTCCTGAACAACTACATCAGCACTGAAAAGAGGAGGCCATGGGAGCATTGATGGGCTTTGGATATTTCTCTTTATAGTTTATTTCCTTTCCAGTATTTTTCATTCCTGTAATGCCTAAGGGCAAATTGTTGAACAAATTGAAAATTTTAATCTAATGAAGTGTGTTTCCCTTTTTGTCTACAAAGTTGAATCTTGTTTGTCTTTGAAAACATAAAACATGTGCATTCCATTGCACCATATGCATAGCAGGTACCCTATTTCACAGGTTGCTTAATCTCCTTCGCTGTTTATTTTGAACAGTCATCATGAATCCAGACTCCTCCAGTGAACAAGCAATCAAGGCCCTTCAGGCCCAAAGTGCACAGTTTCAAGAGATGGTCCTAAGCCTAGCCCAAGGTCAGCAAGAGTTGAAGACTCTACTCCTGAAGAAGAAGAAGAAAAAGAGGACTGCGTTGTTCAACACCGGACGCAGATTTGGGAACACACTCCATAATGAAGCTGATCCAACTACTTCTTCTGCTGAGAAAAACAGTCCCCAAGGGGGAGGAGCTCCTAGTCCCGCAGTCTCCGATAACGAGACGGACTATAACGACGAACAATACCCACCTGCTGCTGACAGATACAAGCAATTGGAGGACCGCTTGAGCGCCATGGAAATTCAGAATGTGCCGGGACTGGATTTCGGAGATCTGGGGTTATCTTCTGGGGTAGTAATTCCACACAAGTTTAAGGCGCCTGCCTTCGCCAAGTATGATGGGGTCTCCTGCCCAAAGCTGCATCTGAGGTCGTACGTAAGGAAAATCCAACCTTACACGGCGGATAAGAACCTCTGGATTCACTTCTTCCAAGATAGCCTCTCGGGGTCACAGCTTGAATGGTTCTACCAATTAAATGGAACCAGCATCCGACACTGGGAAGATTTGGCAACCATATTCTACAGACAATACCAATACAATTCCGATCTCGCTCCTACGCGTACCCAACTTCAGGGTATGTCTCTAGGAATGGGTGAAGGGTTCAAAGAGTACGCACAAAAATGGAGGGATTTGGCTGACAGGGTGCAGCCTCCATTGACTGATCGAGAGCTGGTTGATATGTTCCTAGGGACGTTGTCTGGTCCATTTTTCAATCACTTGGTTGGTAACTCCTCCGCTGGGTTTACAGATTTGATATTGACGGGAGAGAGAATTGAAGCTGGCATCAGGTCAGGCAAGATACAAAAGGCTGCCTCCACAAGTGCTGAGAAGAGGCCGTTTAAGAAAGAAGCAAGTGCCGTCTATGGTCCTAAAAGACAAGTCAGGCCAGAAAGTCGCCAAGCCGTCAATGCTTTGGTCATTTCAAAACCTGTTGCTGCTCCTCAGCAGTACAATCAACAAAGAAGCGAAAGGCCTAAGAGGTAGTATACTCGACTAAGTATGACCTTATCTCAAATTTTACCCCAACTGTTATCCACCAACCTAGTGACCCTCAAAGAAGCTCCTAAGGTCGTCAACACTACGTCTCCTAAGTATAACCCAAATGCCCGGTGTGCTTATCATTCTGATAGTCCCGAGCACACTACTGACGATTGCTGGGCCTTGAGAAACAAAGTGCAAGATCTGATCGACGCAAAGGAAATTCAGTTTGAGGCGCCGGAGAGACCAAATGTTGTAACTGCTCCTATGCCCCAGCATAAAGTAAATGCCATTGAGGAAGAATTGTATGTTGTTTCGGTAAATGAAGTTGTTACCCCTCTTTTGACTGTCAAGAAGAACCTACTGCTGGCCGGTTTATTTCCGGGTTGCAGTGAAGGTTGCCTGTTCTGTGCTGTTTCCCTATCTGGTTGTCCCTTGCTGAAGTTAGGCATTCAAAACCTAATGGATAGCAAGGAGATTCTGTTTAAGAAGTCTGTTGTTCAGTTGGTTCCGGTAAAAGAAGTTTCTGTGGTTACCATCTTCAAAAATCCAATCAAGGCTCTCCCGAAGAAGCCTGTTCAAATCATGACTGTTGCACCTGTGGTTATTACTATTCCGGGGCCTCTCCCCTACATGTCTGATAAAGTTGTCCCCTGGCATTATGGGGCAGACGTATATGTAAATGGAATCAAACAAGAATTCGACACTGGCGCCAGTATCTGCGATATCACTGGTCCCGCCAAGGTCACCCGCAGTGGCAGGCTCTTCTCGCCTGACATTGCACCGCCCGCTATTCGAAGACCCCTCCTTATAACACCTACAAGTTTACTTGTTCCTGCTACTGATCAAGTTGTTTCCCCTACTGCCGAGTCATCTGATGCTCGGGGCAAAGGGATTGAAGAGGACCCTGCCCGGATGGAGGCACCAATACCTATAAATGCTGAGGCCTCCCAACAAGAAATGGAGGAGATCCTGAAAATAATAAAGAAGAGTGATTTCAATGTTGTCGAGCAGCTGGGGCATACGCCCTCCAAAATCTCCATGCTCTCCTTATTGCTATGCTCCGAGGCCCATGTTAAAGCCTTGATCTCATTTCTCAAGACGGCCCATGTGCCACATGAGACGTCTGCAGTTCAGTTCACTGATTGCGTAGCAAATCTGACAGCGGACAATGGCTTGGGTTTTTCAGATACTGACCTGACTGCGAAGGGAAGAGACCACAATGATGCCCTCCATGTCTCTATCGAATGCAGGGGCACTACTCTGGCGCATGTATTGGTGGATACTGGTTCTTCCTTGAATGTTCTACCGAAAAAGGCTTTAGACCGTTTGGATTATGAAGGCCTAGAACTGAAGCCCAGCAATATCATCGTCAGGGCCTTTGACGGTTCAAAAAGGATGGTTCATGGAGAGGTTGACATCCCTATTCGTGTGGGCTCTCAGGTGTTTGACTCTACTTTTTATGTGATGGATATACGTCCATCGTACTCTTGTCTACTGGGTCGACCTTGGATCCATAAAGCTGGGGCAGTAACCTCTACCTTGCACCAGAAGCTAAAGTACCCTGTCAGAGGGAAGATCGTCACTGTGCAAGGAGAAGAGGAGTATATGGTGAGCCATTTGAATTCCTTCAGATACATTGAGATGGACGGGGAGTTTATTGAAACCCCCTTTCAACATTTCGAGGAGGTGCTTCCAATTTCAGCAGCGGCAGAAACAGCAGTCGAAGAGAATGTTCCTTTGAAGATGGCTTCCTTAAAGGATGCCCGGGTTGTGGTTCAGAAAGGCAATTGTGCAAACTGGGGTCAGCTTCCTGACTTCACTCAGAAGAACGACAAGTTTGGGCTGGGCTTTACTGTAGAGGCTCAGAGGGCTGTACGCAAGGAGAAGATCAGAAAGGCTCCGGTGTTTATCTCCAATCCAAGGGTGAATGCTATCGAGGAGAATGTAGAGGAAGCAGAGTTTGACAGTTGGATCTACCCGACTACCAGCAACGGACCAAGCAACTGGACGGCAAAGGATTTTACACCTATCACATTTGTCACGCAGTAATTGATTTCTTTTGATTTCCAAATTTGTAACAAACAATATGTTAAAACTTTGTTGGCTCGGTGTCCTACCCGGGGCATCGTAGCTCCATTTGTGAGGGTTTTTTGTATGACATTTTCATATATCATCAATCAAAACATTGGACGTTTGTTGCATTTCAAAACTTGTGCTCTTTTTCTTTCTGTGTTATACATATTGCAAAACAGCTATATTTACACACACTCACTTATACAGGTTTCAATCCACTCTGGATCTCACTGGTAACAGCTCTGCTACCGCCAGTTATGACTTTGAGAATCCGATCAACTTGGCCGAAGACGAAGGTGAAGATGATTGCGAAGTGCCTGGTGAACTCGCAAGACTGCTACTCCAGGAAGAGAGAGCTATTCAACCACATGAAGAGCCGTTGGAGACAATTAATCTGGGTACTGAGACAGATAGGAAAGAGGTCAAGATTGGTGCCAATCTAGAGCTCAGCGTGAAGCAACGATTGATCCAGATGCTACAGGATTACATGGAGATTTTTGCTTGGTCCTATGAAGACATGCCTGGTTTGGATGCCGACATTGTAGTTCATCACCTGCCAACCAAGGAAGACTGCCCTCCGGTAAAGCAAAAAGTCCGACGGATGCGACCAGAGATGTCTGAGAAGATCAAGGCCGAGGTTATGAAACAGTTTGATGTCGGGTTCTTTGCAGTGACTTCTTACCCTCAGTGGGTTGCCAACGTGGTGCCGGTACCAAAGAAGGACGGTAAGGTCAGAATGTGTGTTGACTACAGGGATCTGAACAGGGCCAGCCCCAAGGATGACTTCCCCCTACCTCACATTGATGTCCTTGTTGACAATACAGCTCAACACAAGGTGTTCTCCTTCATGGATGGTTTTTCAGGGTATAATCAAATCAAGATGGCTCCAGAAGATATGGAGAAGACTACCTTTGTGACTCAGTGGGGCACCTTCTGTTATAAGGTCATGCCATTCGGATTGAAAAATGCTGGGGCAACCTATCAACGTGCCATGGTTGCTTTATTTCATGATATGATCCATCATGAGATTGAGGTATACGTTGATGACATGATTGCAAGGTCTCAAACTGAGGAGGAGCACCTTGACCATCTGAGGAAGTTATTTGACCGACTCAAGTTGTACAAGCTGAGATTGAATCCCAACAAATGCACCTTTGGGGTAAGATCCGGAAAATTGCTAGGTTTCATTGTAAGTGATAAAGGTATTCAGGTGGACCCTGCCAAGGTAAAAGCCATACAAGAGATGCCGACTCCAAAAACAGAGAAAGAAGTCAGAGGCTTCCTGGGACGACTGAATTACATTGCCCGATTCATCTCACACCTGACTGCTACTTGTGAGCCAATCTTCAAATTGTTGAAAAAAGATCAAGTAGTACGCTGGAATGATGAATGTCAGGTCGCCTTTGAAAAGATAAAGGAATATCTCCAAGAGCCACCCATTCTTATGCCACCAGTGGAAGGAAGACCTTTGATACTATACTTGACAGTACTTGACAATTCAATGGGGTGTGTGCTGGGGCAGCATGACGAGTCTGGCCGAAAAGAGCACGCTATTCATTACTTGAGCAAAACGTTTACCGACTGTGAGTCTCGTTACTCACTGCTTGAGAAAACTTGATGCGCTCTTGTATGGGCTGCTCGCCGGCTGAGATAGTATATGCTGACTCACACTACTTTATTAATTTCAAAAATGGATCCTATCAAGTATATATTCGAAAAGCCCGCTCTGTCTGGAAGAATAGCGAGATGGCAAATGATCTTGACAGAATATGACATCCAGTATACAACTCAAAAAGCAATTAAGGGAAGTGTACTGGAAGATCATTTGGCACACCAACCTGTGGACGATTACCAATCATTGAACTTTGATTTTCCGGACGAAGACATCATGGTGGTAACTGACTGTGAAGTACCTGGACCGGATGAAGGACCTGAGGAAGGATCCCGATGGTCTATGCATTTTGATGGAGCCTCCAATGCTTTGGGTAACAGCGTCGGCGCTGTAATCATATCTCCCAAAGGAACTCATACTCCCCTCACTGCCCGGTTATGTTTCAGCTGCACCAACAATATGGCAGAATATGAGGCATGTATCATGGATTTACAAGCTGCAATCGACTTAAGGATCAAATTTCTAAGTGTCTTCGGAGATTCCGCTCTCGTGATCAATCAGATCAAAGGCGAGTGGGATACGAAACACCCGAATCTTATTCCTTACAAGGAGTATGTGTCGACCTTGCTTCCCCACTTTGAAGAGATAACTTTCGAACACTTCCCTAGAGAGGAGAATCAGCTAGCGGACGCCCTAGCTACGATGTCTTCAATGTTCAAAGTTAAATGGGACAATGAGGCTCCCCGAATCATTATCTGGAAGTTGGATGAACCGGCATACTGCTGCGAGCTCGAGGCTGAGAAGGTGATTGAAAAACCCTAGTATCATGAGGTGAAGAGGTACTTGGAAGCTCAGGAATACCCTGAAGGTGCGTCTGTCAATGATAAAAAGTTCATGAGGAGGTTTGCTGCAAAATTCTTCCTCAGCAACGGCATTCTCTACAAACGGAATCATGATTCAACTCTGCTACGTTGTGTGGATAAGGCCGAAGCAGAGAAAATCATGATAGAACTGCATGAAGGTACATTTGGAACACATTCCAGTGGACACACCATGGCTAAGAAAATCCTTCGGGCAGGATATTTCTGGTCCACGATGGAAGCCGATTGTTACCAACACTCCCGAACTTGTCATAAATGCCAGATCTATGCTGACAAGGTGCATATCCCTCCAGTTCCTTTGAACGTCCTGGCGGCACCTTGGCCTTTTGCAATGTGGGGCATCGATATGATCGGTGAAATCCGACCGACGACATCCAATGGGCATCGCTTCATCTTGGTGGCGATCGATTACTTCACGAAGTGGGTTGAGGCAGCTTCCTACGCCACAGTAACCAAGAGCTTCGTGGCACGTTTCATCCGGCATAATCTGATCTGTCGGTACGGCGTCCCGGAAAGAATCATTATGGACAATGGTACAAATATCAATAATTCGATGATCACTGAACTCTGTGAACAATTCAAGATACAGCACCACAATTCTTCTCCCTATCGGCCGAAGATGAATGGGGCTGTAGAGGCAGCCAATAAGAATATTAAGAAAATTGTGCAGAAGATGACAGTGACCTATAAAGATTGGCACGAGATGTTGCCGTTCGCTCTTCATGGGTACCGTACCTCAGCAAGGACGTCAACCGGGGCAACTCCCTTCTCCTTGGTCTATGGCATGGAGGCAGTCTTGCCAATTGAAATCCAGATACCCTCTCTCCGGATAATGAAGGATGCAGACTTGAGTGAAGATGACTGGATCCAGACTCGACTTGATCAATTAAATCTGATTGACGAAAAGAGGCTCACTGCTATCTGTCATGGTCAAACGCATCAAAAACGGATGATCAGGGCATTTAACAAGAAAGTCAGACCGCAAGAGTATCAAGTTGGGGACCTGGTAATCAAACGCATCATCCTTCCTCAAAGTGATCCCCGGGGCAAATGGACCCCTACATACGAAGGGCCATTTGTGGTTAAACGTGTGTTCTCAGGAGGAGCCATGATCCTAACCACCATGGATGGTGACGACCTTCCTCACCCCGCCAATGCAGACATAGTGAAAAAATACTACGCATAAATAAAAGACCCGCTAGGTTGATATACCTAGGCAAAAATAAGGGCTTCCCGGCGAACCAAAAGGGTTCGGGCAAAAATAAGGGATGAAATGAATAAAAATCTGTACACCCGGCAAGTCGAAAACCTGAAAAGGCGGCTTGGGCAAAAATGGGTATCCCGGTGGACTGAAAACCCGAAAGGGCGGTCCAGGCAAAAGTTAGGGATAAAGCGTAACACCATGTCTCATTGGATCACCTTGCATCCAGAATTCGGCATTCACTATCTGGCTCAGACTTCGGCATCGACCAATCAGCTTCATCTTCAACTAAGCGGCAAAGTGATGAGACGCTTGAAGACATAAAGGCGATAGCAGAGTTGGAACCCAGTGGGATTGTTCACATAGCTGTTTTGTTTCCTTTTCAAAATTATAAATTCTATGTTATTCGGCGGCATTCTCTTACTAGGATGTCAGCCTCTTGTACAAAAACGCCTATTCACAGGCAAAATTCAAATCAATACAAATTCACTTGTCCATACAAATTGCCATTGTTTTTCCTTTTTCTGTTTTGTCTTGTGAAGAACGTCCAATGTTCATTTTTGATATATGCATTTGACATTAAATTGTTGATTCATAAATATTTGCATATGAAACAAAAGACTAATTACAGGTGACATCAGAAACAGGGGCAATGTGAGGTTGTCTGATGCAGTCTGGTTGCTGTGTCCGCCAAGGTACCAAGGTAGATTCTAACTGAAGAATGTGACCAAATCATCTCAACTCCCTGCAGAGTAAGACAAGATTCGGCAATACTTTCCCAAGCAGAGTTGGTTCCCTATCAATCCTGAAAAGGCACAACATTCCCCAACGGAGTATAAGGCATCCATCAGCAGGCATCCCTGGCAGCCTTGACCTAAGTTTGTCCCCCGGTAGAATATCAGTACCCCAGTGCAATTCCAAAAGTTTCCCCAGGAAGGTGGAATCCATATCCCCATCAGTTCTTAAAGCTCACTCCCCAGTAGATTCTGGAAGCTTGTTCCCTGCGGGATACGGGCGTCTCCCCCGAGTTTTATTCAGAGTTATTTCCTCTCAAGGACTTATAACTGGGTTATCCTCAGCTAAAAAACCATAGAAGATCGCCCTCGGCAAAGTTCCTTCGATCCCCAGTGGAGTTTATCATCGTTATCCCCAGCGGAATCCATCATTAAAGTCCTCAACAGGCCTCTCATCAAACTTCGACCAAATATCTCTTCCACATAGCAACTCCCCGGCCGGTCGTCAAGGATTTATTTTCCTAAGACGAAAATTACATTCATAAACATTTCACATTTTCATACATCTTGCTTACATACATGATAAAGCGCATACGACACTATCTCATGTTGAACATCATGCATATCATGCATCATGACATTGCATACAACTTATGTTGTTGCCTTTTCAAGGAAAAGACAATCCAAAAGACAACTACCTTCAACTGTCACAATTCCAGATTCGATACCTGTATCTAGCCAGGGCACATCTGAGAGTGATCAGTTTCCAGACTCGATTCCTGTATCTAGCCAGGGCATGTCTGAAGAGTTTGAAGATTCGACTCCTGTATCCAGCCAGGGCATATCTATCAACTATCACATTTCCAGATTCGATTCCTGTATCTAGCCAGGGTATGTCTGAAGAGTTTGAAGATTCGACTCCTGTATCCAGCCAGGGCATATCTATCAACTATCACATTTCCAGATTCGATTCCTGTATCTAGCCAGGGCATGTCTGAAGAGTTTGAAGATTCGATTCCTGTATCTAGCCAGGGCATATCTATCAACTATCACATTTCCAGATTCGATTCCTGTATCTAGCCAGGGCATGTCTGAAGAGTTTGAAGATTCGACTCCTGTATCCATCCAGGGCATATCTATCAACTATCACATTTCCGGAATCGATTCCTGTATCTAGCCAGGGCATATCTACATCAGGAGATTGAAGATCAAATACCTGTAACAAGCCAGGAAAACATCTTCCTTTCTCAAAATACACAAGTTCTCGCTAAGGAATCTCTTATGCGATCAACACTTCCAAATGGCATCTATAAGCCCATTCCCGACAAGGTTCTGTCGCGTCTTCAGATGGCATCTATAAGCCCATCCACCTATCCACCATCTCTCCAAATGGCATCTATAAGCCCGTTCCCGACATCACATTGCTGATACTTCAACATGCGAGTGCAAATTTCCGGACACTCTAGTGTCCAATCTCTTTTTACCTTCAAGTCGCGAAAGGCAAACTTGCCAATCTAACTCTTCAGGTCCAAGAAGATTGAACACGGGCAACTGTTGTACCCCAAAATTTTCCCTCGCATTTTCCCCCAAGAAATCTCAGCTTCAAGCCTTTCCTGATTTTTCAAACTGGCTCAAGAATCGGACAAACGGACTTTTCTCGTCAGTCAAAACAAAATTAGGGTTTTATTGATTTTTAGGACTTTGAATTATTTCAAACAGTTGGCTTAGGGTTTTGGATGATTTTTGGTTCAATTTTGATCAGGCGAGCGTTATTTGGCATTTAAATCAGGAGTTAAGGTTTTATGGGCATATTCTCAGAAAGATTAAAATTCTACAGCGCGTCGCAGTTTATTCCGAGATTCGGGTTAAATTCGCATTATCTTGATTTAATCAGCAAGAAAGAGACAGTGGTTTGAATTCATGTTGTTTTGTTTGAGCCAGTCAAAGAATATGCAGTTTGGATTTACAGTGCTTGGTGAGAAATCAATGAGCGAGGATTGCGTCTGATCAGCTTTTTGTGTCCGACTGTGCGTTGCTCTGAATGATGGAGACGTCAGGTTCATTTATTTTGATCAACAAGGTTTAGTTGATTATTTATGGTTCTAAGAATTAAATACTTGAAATTTAACTTTCATTTTATTTAATTTAAGGGATTATAAATAACAAGTAAATAATTAAAGAAAAGGAATTGAAAAGAGTTAAATGAATCAATGGAATTTTTATTTCATATTTAATAGTTGTTACAATTATTATTTGGATACAAGTATTTATTACGAAGTATTTAAAATAATAATGGTTTACAAATAATTAAATTGAAAATAAAAACTATCCTATTTTTTCTAAACATTTTCTAATTTCTTCATTCTTCACTCCGTTCCGGTGCTCCATTATTCATCTGTAAAAAGAAAAGAGAAAGACAGAAAGCAGTTGAATTAAAAAAGACTGATAAAATTTGCTCATCATTAGAGGCCACTGACTGGGATCAGTTGACCCTCTCTGCAAATCACGGGATTTCTCCCGGTTCACAAAAAGGGAAGAGTTTTATCATAAATGGAAAATGTCAAAATGCATAATTTTTAAAATGTCAAATGCATAAATTCCAAAGTTCAAACTGCATAATCCAATTCCAACTTTCTATCAAAAGCCAAAAGAGCAATTTACTGTCAAAGTACAAGTCTACTCAAGGTTGTCAAAAAAGATTTGACAAAGGTTTTGGAAAGATATCAATAAAAGCACACAAACTGTCAAAGAAGGAAAAAGATGCAGAGGAAAACCTATATGCAAGCAACTTAAACCTTAATCATCATTTCCCAGAATAAAGGGGCCCCTTCAGAACAAAATAGTACAGGAAAAATCATATTTAATATCCAGTTGTACTACAGAGAGAGAAAAAAAGGGAGAATAGAAGCAGGTTTTCAGGCTTTAGGTTTAGGCAGGATAACAAGAAAAGATATAACCCAAGTACAACACAGTTCAAAGGAGAGGAGAGGAAAAATATACAAACTACAAGGTCCTGGCCTGAAGCAAACCACCTGCAAACTGATAAACCACCAAGCCTGAAGCTGACCTGCTGTCAAAAAACCTCACCATACCTGCTAAAACCATTTACCAACCAAGCATACTGGCCGGAGACCTCACAAACCCAACCTGTGAAACCTCAAAACCCACATACTGTCAAAACACATAAACATACAAACCTGTCACAAACATATAACCTACAAGCTGTAACCATATATCAAACCTCATCAACCTGCATTAACCTCAAGAACCTGTTAAGCCTCAACATAACAATCTGCCTGAACCACAGTATAACCTCTAACATCAAAAACCCTCAAGAAGTAAAACCTGCTGAAGCCTAACCTTAAACCAGAAACACCACCTACTGTCAAAACCTCATAGCCTGTACAAAAACCATAACCAACACAACCCCTCAAGCATAACCAACATAACCCCTCAAGCATATCCAAACATAACCCCTCAAGCATATCCAAGCATTCAAACCAACTCCTAAGCCTCAGAATCCCTTCATCATAGGCAATAAATATTCAGGGCATCCAACTCAACAAAGGTATCAAAGGCAAGCTCAAGGCGTCAATCCCAGTATAGTCAAACAAATCTAAGGCAACAAGTATACAGTGTTCAAGAAGAAGAGAGAAAGTTCATCCAAGCAACAACAATTCAAGGCAACAATTCAAAGCAACAAATCAAGGCAACAAGTATACAGTGTTCAAGAAGAAGAGATAAAGAAGTGAATTTTAAAGGGGTTCTCGGTGCAAGTCTATCATCATCAAAACCCTAGAAAATAGCAACCAGATAAAAAATACCAGGGACCTCAAGAAAGCTTCATCACGCAAATCTCCCTCCGCTCGTTCCGGCCTCCTGAGCGCCACATCCCCCGTCTCTCCTCCTTCTCCAAAGTCAGGTAGTACAATCTTCTCCCTCTTTTCTTCTCCTTCACCTCTTGATAAAAGATTAAGGTTAAGATTCAAATCGAAAACGCATGCAATCCGTAAAAGAGATAAGAACATAAACATTGAAAACAAACCTTGTATCAAGAGAACACTGAGCCCGTGCCATGGAGGGAAGAGAGATAAAGGGAGAGCGACGCCGGTGGCTGGAAGGAGGAGCCATGATCAGAAGAGAACGTTGAACGAAAAGTACAAGCACGCGCCGCTGCCAACCCTAAACGCTTTGTCCTAACTGAATGAAAACCTGAAACCCTAAATTATTCTGACCCCCAAACGGGCCTTGCCCGTTCTGCATTGACCAAAGCCCATTAAAATTTTCACTTCTTTCATAAAACATTCCATATTAACACTAACTTCTTTTCTTTTTATTATAAAACCATATTTTCTTTTTTCTTTTTATTTATTCTTTACAAAAAAAATCACATTAATGCTAAAGTATATAAAAACACTTTTTTTATTTAAAATACCTAATTTAAATTATATTTGTACATAACAATTTAAAAATACTTTTTAACATACATAATTTAGTTTTGGACATTTAATACTTTTTGTATAAAAATACATTTTTATCATATAATTAAAATTGAAAACATTTTTTAATTAAAATATATCTTTGTACATAATAGACAAAATACATACTTTTTCTAATATTAAAATTCCTAAAACACTTAATTAAAACAATTTTTTAATATAATAAACAATGATACATCATTTCACAATTTAATTAAAACTTGAGCATTTAATTTAAAACATTTTTCTTTTATACATATTAGAGATACACAAATCAAAGATTCCTTAAAACGCATATCTAGGTCAAATACCCTAATACGCTTCAATTTCACATTTCACATTTGGAAAATAATCACAATACATATACTTGTACACTTACAATATATTTCACATTATACACTTACACAACGCAAATCCATTCACATTGCCCTATACACATTTGTTATCTTATATCTGTATATTCGATATTTACATTTGATTGCGAATTCGATTTGGTTGTAACTTATTAGATACTATAAGTCTCATCCCCTTTTGTACATTTATACCCCCACTCCCGGACACTATTTTGTAATAGCGTAGATTTTACATTTCCGCAATTTACAGTTTTCCAATTATACCATGGTTAGACCTAGGGTTTGCATGTACATAAAATCAAACGCTAGATAACCTAATACAAGACAAATACATGTAATCAATACACAATCACACTTGCACCCTCTAGGGTAATCCCACATGTTGCCTTCCAAAATGGGCCATGCTTGCACGTCAAGTATCTTTGGCAAAACAAAATCAAATGATCATAAGTCTCAAAGTGTTGCTTAAACGGAATGATCATAGTCCCTTCAAAGCAAATTGCCAAAGACACTTGGCACCATTGCATTCATGGTCCATACGATGACCCGCGCCCGTCCCAAATAAACGTCCTAAACGCAAGATTGTCCATCAATTTCAATGGTGGAACAAAATTGTTAAAAGGGGTTAAAACATAACAAAAACCTTTGAGTACAATAGGGTAGACAAAACTATTAGTTACTTGAGATCGACTTGCAAAAACACTTGCTTTCTTTTCAAAAACCACAATCCACAACACTTTCAAACAAACTCTCAAAAACATTTGAAAACATCTTTTCGAAAAGATCCACACTTTTGTAAAACACTCAATCACGAGTCAAATACATTAGTTGCCTAAGACAAGGCATCTCTTCAAAAACATTTTCAAAAGCACCCACACACACACCATTTTCAAGCAATCGAAAATCAAAGCAAGTGATCTAAAAAACCAAGTAACTAAGAGCCCATGGATAACCATGGATGAAAAGGGTGCTAATACCTTCCCTTTTCATAATCTACCCCCTGAACCCACGAAATATCTCAAAAGGTTTTTGCTGTGCTTTTTTAACCTTTCCTTTAGGATAAAATAAAAAGTCGGTGGCGACTCTTGCTCAACCGCACAAGTGCGAATACAAACGCAAAACCATAGTCAGTTCTCCCACCGTATCACACATAGGATCTTAGATGAAGCTTCGGATAGGAGATCCCATCATACTTGGCAAAAACAGGGATCTTGAATTTTAGGGGGATGACTACCCCAGGTACAAAACCCAAGTCTCCAAAGTCCAAGTCGGGCATAGCTTGAATCTCTGCAGCCTTTAGTCTGTCTTCTAGCTGCTTGTATTTGTTTTCGACAAGTGGGTATTGCTCATCGGACTAATCCTTGTCCTCAGGACATTTATTGTTTCCACCCCCAGCACGGGTTCTTCTAGCATCTTCATCTTAATTATCATCCTCGGAGGAGGAAACCTCGAGCAGGGCCTTTGAACCTCCTCCCCATGTTGATTACATCTTTCTTCTTGGTCTTCTTCTTTGTAACGAGAAGTTCCATCATTTCTTGTTGGCCTTTTTCCAAGTTGAGAAGAGTTTCTTAGACCTGAGAGTGTTGAGTCTGCAAGTCCTTGACGATTTTCTCGAGATCCATCTTATACTGAAATAAACAATAGAAAGATGAGGAAACCTGTGTCGGAAAACCTGCTTATGATATGATGCATGTTATGGGAATGCAATGTTTTTAAGGAACTTAAGGAATTTAAATTTGCTTAGCCAGAAAGGAAACAAACATAACAATTGTATTAATAAATTCGAAGATTACAACTGCCCCTTGGGCTTACAATGAAAAAAGCAAAAAGGTCTCAAAGAGACAAAAATGAAATCCTAAAACAAAAGACTCAGGTCTCCTATGGACGCATCCTCTTTGGTGCAATATAGGCATTCATGCTTCGCTCTACGTGAAGTTGCCTTGTAAGCTACAACACTTTATTCTCACTTGGGTAGAATTGGGCTTCAAAGGTGTCTCGTTCCCCTTTGATTTGAATCCACGATCTCTGCAATTCCTCGAAGTTGATAGGCATGTCAGGATGGAGAATGGTATGAGGAATATCCCCTTCGGTAATGGGCTCCATAATTATTGATAGAATAGTAGGATATGGAATCATGAGACTTTGAGCACGAGCTCATACCCACTTGAGATAAGGTTCAAGAGAGATGGAATTCTTATGCCTCAAAGTCTTGCTATCAACCTTGCTCACCATTCCCCAAGCATGCACAAACCTTTGATGATAACCTTGGACATCATTCTTATAGTCGAACATAATTCCTTGAATGAGTGCGTCAAAGGGACCATGTTTTCAAGCATAGCCAAACTGTCGTAAGGCTGGAGAAGAGCTACAAGTGATACCTCCCCTAATTCCTAAGAGTTGAACATTAGGGAACTCCCCACAACGATAAATGATAGTAAAGTTTTCTTGAGATCGAGAGCACCAATGGATATCTGAATGAGAAAGCGGCATCAACCTTTGAGACCATCTTAAGCCTTGTTCATTCTTCAATATCGATCGAGGAAGGTGCACAATAGACCATTTAGCCAGCAAAGGCAAGCCACACATGAGGGTCCCTCGCTTTCTCATATTGCGAGTATGAAGAGAGGGTAAAATGTCCCCAAGCAATCTAGGCATCGGGTTGCAAGCAAGGAAGATTTTAACAGTGCTCACATCTACGAGTTGGTCAGGGTTAGGAAAGAGAATCAAACCATAGATTATAAGGGCCAAGATTTCTTCAAAATCTTGTAAATCCAAAACATCCAAAAATGAACGAGCCTTCTCCATTAGGAATTTTACAAAAAGCCTTTGACATCGCTTCTTGTTTCTCAATTAGATATAATGTTAGAACTCTTAAAATGTAAGGCCTTGGCAATAACTTCAGGCTTTGGAGTTTCCTCTAAATTGGTGAATGGTGTTTGGTCAAGGACTGGTATTCCCAATAGTTGAGAATTCTTCCATTATGGGCACTAATTGATAATTGGGAAAGGTGAAACAATGGTTTATAGGGTCGAAGAACTGAAAAAGCACCTTCATCGTTTCTTCTTCAAAGCTTGAGGTAACTAGATTCATAAATTGACCATATATTTTGATGAAGAGAGAATTTTCAGGAACCCTTGATGCTAAATCTTTGAGTTGAGGAGGCACTCTTACAAAGTTGATTTGAATGGTATTTCTGCAAGCGGAAGCCATATCCTACAAAACAGAACAAAGATAAATCCCTAGTTCCTTGAAATGGTTAGTAAAATTCTATGGCATGATGTTATGATGTCATGAGAAACTGATCACACACAAACAAAGAACACAAGGCCTTAGGTTTAGGCTTGCATGGGGTTTATTTGTAAGTACCCTCTTGAAGTTTAGTTGGTTTAAACTGTCCTAAAAAGTATCTGGGTTCTAGGAGCCTCAATATCATCGATCTTTCTTCATCGAATATTGTTTTAGCTCAAGCCTCCAAATTGCGGCCAAAATATCCCGAAATTCCTATCTCAATGAGTGTAGTATCGAGTATCAACTAACTTCAGTCTGCACCAAAATCGGCTACCTCACTACTTTCTAATGGTCAAGTTGTTCAACTAAGATTCTACGATCAATTAGTGCTTCATGACACCACACAGCGGCCCTGTATTCTCCTTGACTGGACTCAAGGGATACCGATGCCAACAAATGTGTCACACTAATGTATCCATCGCTTCGACCATGTCGGTATACCCCACACAATTCCTATGATCTATTTCTACTTACCTAATATGCCCTAAATCCGGGTATAGGATTTTTTACAAGTAAAACCCAAGCATAACCCATAGATATAAAGCAAACAAGTCAAACAATGAAAGCAATAAAGGTGATCTAGTCTCTAAGGTAACCCCACTTTTAAGTTTATATCTCCCCAGCAGAGTCTCCAGTTCTGTGATACGGTAGGAGAACTGACTTGGGTGTTTTTCGTTTTATCGCAGTTGTTGCGGATAGCAAGAGTCACCACCGACTTTTCTTTTATCCAATAAAGAAAAGGGTGAAAAGAACAAGAAAGGCCTTTTGAGAATTTTCTTGAGTTCAGGGGGTAGGTTATGAAAAGGAAAGGTATTAGAACCCTTTTAATCCATAGTTATCTACAAGCTCTTAGATGCTAGCTCACTTTGAAATGCTTTGTAAAATGTGTTTGTGTTTGTTTGAAAGTATTTGTGAAAAGTGTCTTTGTTTCGGTGAACTTTGTAATGTTTCTCGTTTCGGCGAGA
This sequence comes from Vicia faba, assembly GCA_948472305.1. Lineage (NCBI taxonomy): Eukaryota > Viridiplantae > Streptophyta > Magnoliopsida > Fabales > Fabaceae > Vicia > Vicia faba. The sequence continues at coordinate 678,604,876 of OX451735.1, read as the reverse complement.
ACGTATACAAAGCATTGACTTTTGAAAATATTTCATGAAGGTGTTGGTGTGTTTGAAAGATGCTTTGTTTTTAAATTTTTGTGAGCAAGCAACTACAAGCGTTCTACCTGCTCAAAATAAAGTATTTGTTCTTTTCCTCCTCCTTTAGATAGTGTTATCTTACCATTAGTTAGTAAGAAACCATATCATTGGATGTGAAGGGACATGCGTGGGTCATCATACAGTCATAGAAGGAAACATTGTAGGATACCTTAGCAATTTGTCATAAGATTCTAAGATCGTTTACCGAAGGCAACATCGAAGAGTCATCGATGGACTACGATCTTGTAATCGAGGTTTTTTTTGCTAAAGTATCCCACGTTCAAGGGACATGACTGTTTATTTCTGAGGCAACAAATGTGGGTTACCCTAGAGGTGCAAGTGTGAAAAGTGTTTTTGTTTTCATGTATTTTGTCTTGATTTAGGGTTTTCTAGTATTGATTTTAAGATCTTTCCATACAAATCCTAATTACTAGCAATAATATGGAAAACGATAAATTACGGAGTTTAAAAGTCCTACACTATTACAATACTTGAGGGGATGGGGGATACAAATTTACAAATGGGGATGACAAGTAAAGTAAACCCTAATTACTATTACAAGGCTTTGACAATTACATAATTCATAATGCAAAAATAGTAAAATGCACAAGAAAATGTAAAGTAAAATGAAATTGTTTTTTAGGGCTTTTTTGATAGAAAAAGTTTTGTAGTTTCAATTATTTTAGAAAATAACTTGAATGTTTTATCTAGAAAAAAGTTTTTGGATAGTGTTAAGCCATATCCAAGCAATGCAATATGTCAAAGGTAATTTAAAAATCTCAAAATTAGAAATTTCACTTCATGATCTAACACGGGCCGTGTCAGTGGACACGGGCACCCGTGTCAGGACCTGTTCCTGGCTTCTTCTTCAAATTTTGTTCCATCCAAAATGACACGGGCCGTGTCGTGTGACACGGGCTCCCGTGTCAGTTCTTGCCTGCCTATTTTTGCACGTGTCTGAACCATTTGAGTTAACACGGGCCGTGTCGTGTGACACGAGCACCTGTGTCAGGACATGTCCTGCATTTTTGTTAAAATTTCAACCCAGCTGAGCTTATACGTGCCGTGTCGTGTGACACGGGCAACCGTGTTTTCCCCTGGCCTGGATTTTTGCTAAGTTTTCTCTATGATCTGTCTTGTTGTATCCTTTTGTAAACGAAAGCAAATGATGTACGGATAAAGATATTACAGTTTGATAAAGTTTACCTCTTGAAGTGAAAACTTTAGAACATGTACGGACGTTTTCGGGTGTGAAGTGGTGATTGATCGAGCTCCTTCAGACTTTTTAAAGTTGTTTCAATCTTCACTTTGTGTTGAAAGTTGTTGAATCACTCCAACCAAGTCAAGTGGAAAAGTATTGTTTTTGAGTTTGGAAGATGGTGATAATGGTGTTACAGAAGTTTTTCTTGTATTTTAACAACTTCTATATGATGTATATGATGTATTTGAATGGTTTGTTTGGGAAAAACTTGCAAGGTGTGAGAGGTTCAAAGATTTGGACTTCAAAGCTCAAAAGTGGAGGTTTTATGGATGATTCTAGTATTTTGAGTGTATATGGGTTATTGAGGGCTTGTTCATCTCTTATTTATCTTGCAAATAATCTCTCTATTTATAGGCAAGAGGTTTTAAGACAAGGGTTGATCAGATTTTCAAAAAACACATGTTGTGGCTAGGTTGGGTTGTAAATGAGAGTTCGTGACTTTTTACATTTCCAATGTGGGCATGGCCTATTTTTTAGGGGTGCTTTGCAGGTTGTAGATGGTTGATTCTTGCTTTGATATTGTGTATGTGCAGAAGAAAACATCGAGAGGCTCAAGGAGTTGACATTGTGATTAAAGCATACTTTTCAAGAATGACAATGGTGCCTTTGTGCCATAAATGGAAAGATCACTTAGACAATGCTTAAATCAAATGGACCATAGCTCAAAAGTTTGTGTAAACATTAAATTATGGTGAGATTTGCAAGTTAGAAGGCCTGCAACACAAGATTATGCAGCATAGCATGTAGGTTGGGTTATGTGGTCTTCACTAAAATGACTTGTAATTCAAGAATGGATGCCCAACTTCATGCATTTGAATCTCCTAGCTCAAGTATGATAAATTTATGCTCTTTGATGTTTTGGAAAGCTAGAAACATTGTCTACAACTTTCATGTTGACCACTTTGGCTAAATCAAACTGGAACTTGATGAAAATTGGTCAAGAAGTTGAAACAAAAACTGACTAAAACCTGTTGAAAATTTCTCTAAGTGTTAGATGAACATGTGATGACTTCATGGGCCTGTATCTTCAAATCTAAGCATTTTTTGGACATCAACCTTGTAATACAAAGTTGTAGAATTCATCAAGATCTACAACTTTCATGTTAAAAGTTTTCTTTGAATCATCTTGTATCTTGGTGAAAAATTGTCATGAAGTAATGAAATTATCAAGGTTAAAAACACTTAGAATTTTCCTGTCTTGGAAATCTTGACTTTTTGTTGACTTTCTTGACTTTCTTGATTCTTATTGACCAAGTTTGATATTCTTGAATTTCTTGATGAATTTTAATTTTTGAAATTCAATATTGACCAAAAAATCAAAGTTTGACTTTTTGTGTATCGGTTGACTTTTCGTCAGTTGATCCAAATTTCAACTATCAAACTTTTGATCTTGAGAAATGATTCGAGACATGAAATTAGATAAACATGTTGTGTTTGAGTCCTTGAGGTTATGTTTCAAGTCATTAGGTCAAACTTCGGTGATCAGTCATTCTCAATCAAAACCCTAATTTGGAGTCTCAGTGTTTAGGAGATGATCTGACCTAGTCAACACTTGTGTAGGCTTGAGTCATTGAAGAGTTTTTGGTGAGAAATGTCTTGAGAAAAGAGAGGGAAAATTTTGGGGTACAACAATCATGTTCGTTGAAATACGCCAAAAGCGAACATACTTGGATCACAAGCATCATAATCATTAAAAGACATCAGACACATATTTTACTTGTATTTTCGAAGGTATACATCTTTATTTTTACAACTTCATTTAATAATAATCAGGCTTAATTAAAATCTACTAAGTATCTCTGCAAAACAAATTAGATTTTCACTTTTGGTACACAAATATTTTTGGGTCTTGGCATGTTAGTAGTTCTAAGAGGTTTATGGTTATTGCCTTTAGACCTTCTTAGTTTATCATAACAAAATGACTCTAGATGACCAAGCTTATTACAAAACGAGCATTTATAAATAGGGTGATTCAACTTCTTCCTATTTAAACTTTTACTATATAATCTACTTGATTTAAAACCCAATCCATATTTATTAAAGAAGGACTTTGATATTTGATAAAAACAAATCTAGATTTTCTTTCTCCTCTATAAATTTACTTAGGGTTTCATTCAATTTCTTTACTTCCTTTTTCATTGAGACACAAGTCTCACACTTACTAGTCTGGTTTCTATAATTAGTCATTTCATATATTAATGTTTCATTGTTATTCTCTAGAAAATTAATATAGTATTTAAGATATAAGTTTTTCTTTTCAATCTTAACATTTTCCTCAATTACTTATTATTTAATTTACATAGTTGCTTGTACGATAAAGTTGTTACCTCACAACTATCTTTTTCATCTGAAACCTTCAAGCAAACATGTTTATCTTCTTCATCAAAAGAAGAATCTTTGTATATTATACCCGAGGTTAATTCTTCAATATGTTTCCTTGATATTGAGTCTTCAATGATATTTCTTGTTGAGACGTCTTCGTCAGTTTTTCTTTCTAAGATTTCATTAGATGAAGCTTATTCATCTTCTTTCAAAGATTCCATTAGATGAAGCTTATTTATCTTTTTTTATTTGAAGCAAATATTCATAATGAAGTTTCTCCAAAATACGATGATGAATATTTTAAGGATTGTTCATACACCGAAATTGTTCTTTTAAACGAAAATATTGGAGTTGAGTTTTTTTCTTCTTCTTTAAAATAAGTTTTTAATGAGGTCGAAGCTCTTTGTGAATTAGTCCTTTAAATTGAAAGTATTTTACAAAACAACAATATAGAGAAGTGTTCAAAGTTTTCTAATTAATCTACCTTGTTTAAGTTGTATGGAACCGTAGAAGAGACACAATGTCTCGACATGTAATATGATACCTAAACATTTTCTCAACAGGTTAGACTGCATTTTAGAGTATGTTTTAAATTATCTTAAAATATATAGTATTGGAATATAAAAATATTTGTCTGTTAATCTATATTGGAATTTGATGTGTTTGTTCAGTTATGCAGTTTCCTTATATGCTTCATTAAAGAGTGATGAATGAAACTTGAAGGTTATTCTTAAAGGTGTCTTTCTAGCTAGCAGGAAGAGTAAAAGTTAGCCACACCAGTAAAAAGCTTTCATTATATTATCAATTTTTGGATGATCAAAATGGTAATGGAGTTTGTTGAAGATTTATTTCAATAATATAAGATGAAAGTAAATTAAATTGAATTGAATGTAGTATGTTGAAATATGTCAGGATGATTGGAACATTTAATCACCTTTATACGTTAAATTGAGCTTGTTATAATCAATTTCTATTTTGTAAGATTACTTCTCTATATTATTTATCCCTAATTTTTTATTGAATAAATTTTTAGTCTTAAATTAATTCTCTATGACTATTAATGAACAACATGTAAAATTAAACATTTAATTATTAGGAACAATATAATTTTAAGGTGTTATCCCTAAATTTAGGTGATAACTAAACAAGAATATTTTTATCAAATATTACCTGTTAAAATACCTTTCTAACAGGCAACCGTATTTCAGTTCAAAATTGATTAAAAAGTAAAGAGTGTTAAGAGCATATAAGAATAAACCAACAAGAATAATATAATTATAAAAAAAAATCAATTTTAGCAATTATGCATCCCAAACGTTAAAGAGCTTATCTACTCACAATTCTAGCAAAATACATTGAAAGAATTTTAGTAGTTACACATTAATCTGTGATAAAAAAACTTCAACACGAAAATTAGATGAAATATGTTCCTTGTCGCTTCTGTAGTGTTTGCAACGCTCAAGAGTGCCTTTTATCGTCAAATTCAAAGATGATATGAGAAAATAAATGAATCAATTGATTATTGTTTTCCACAATTAATAATTTGAATCTAATTTTTATTAGAGGATAATTTAGTATTTGCCATTTGTTGGATATTCTCTTTAGGTCATATGTGGCATCCTTATCTTTACTATTTTGTGTATAAATAAGTGTACTAGATTTACATTTAATACAATCAATTCCCTTCAATCATTTGTGGCAGCTTTATAACATTTATTCTTTTTCTCTTCTTCCTCAATTTCATCACCTTGTGCCAACAAATTGGCATCTAGAGCTTTTGGTTTGTTCTGAAATTCTGGGAAATACGAGTGATAGTGAGCTGTGTGTTTGATTTATTTTTGTATTCCTGATTTCTGTTGAATCTTGAACAAAAATCTGAAACAGAATCACACTGATTCTGTGGGTTTGGGAAACACTGAGTGAGAATCTGAGATCTGAGTTTTTGTGCAAGGTTTAAGATGAATAGAGGCAGTAGTTTGAACACTAAACTTCCAGTTTTTGATGGCAAAAGCTGGAACAGATAGAAGATACAAATGCGTGTGCTGTTTGATACTCTGGATGTTCTGGACCTTGTTTCTGAAGGTTATGTTCCAGTTGCAGCAGATGCTACTGAAGAACAAAAATCAGCAGAAAGAGCTACGAGGAAGAGGGATCAGAAATCTTTGTTCTATATCCATCAGTGTGTGGATGAAAGTGTGTTTGAGAAGATTGTTGATTCGACGACGTCGAAGGAGGCATGGGATATACTGGCCAGATGTTATGGCGGTGACGTGTCAGTAAAGAAGGTAAAGCTTCAGTCCCTGCGAAAGCAATATGAAAATCTCAACATGAAGAACAGTGAGAAAGTTTCTGAGTACATCTCCAGAATGATTATGATCACTAATGAGATGAAAGCTTGTGGAGAAACACTTTCTGAACAGGTAATCATAGAAAAGATTCTGAGGTCACTTACTCTTCAGTTTGATTACATTGTTGTTTCTATTGAACATTCTAAAAATTTGGAAACCATGAGAATAGAAGAGTTGCAAAGCAGTCTAGAAGCGCAAGAGTTACGTCTGACTGAAAGAACTTCTGAGAGGGAAGTGGAGCAAGCTCTGAAAGCTTCTTTCGTCAAGAAGGACCAGAAACAGAATAGACGTGGTGATAAATTCCAGAAGTCAGAAACCTCAACTTCTGATGAAAAGAAATATCATAAGGGAAAGGAAAGGTATGACAAGAAAAAGGTTCAATGTTACTGTTGTAAACAGTTTGGCCATTTTTCCAGAGATTGTAGAAACAGAGGAAGGAAATCAGAAGAAGCAAATATAGCCATAGGAGATTTTGATGATGAACCTGTGCTACTGATGGCTTCTGATTCTGATGGAAAATGTTCAGAAGATTGGTGGTATATGGACACTGGTTGTTCAAACCACTTGATTGGGAACAAACAATGGCTGATAGACTTTGACTCCAGAAGGAGAACAAAGATCAGATGTGCTGATGATAAGTATCTTAATGCAGAAGGTATGGGAAATGTCAGAGTCAGAGTGAAGAATGGAAAAAAAAAACATTTTGATCAAAGATGTTTGGTATGTTCTTGGAATTAAAAGCAATCTGATGAGTGTGAGTCAGCTTATTGAGAAAGGTTTTTCAGTGGTTATGAAGGACAACCTCTTGACGTTGTATGATTCTAATCAGAAGTTGATTATGAAGTCTGAGCAGGGAAGCAATAGAATATTCAAGGTGAATGTAGAAACAGCTGAAGCAGAGTGTCTTAGTGCAGAAGGCGCTGAAGGTGACAGTAAGCTATGGCACAAGAGGTTGGGGAACTTGAACTATAGAAGCTTAGGACATCTAAGTTCTAAGAAGCTCGTACATGGCATTTCGAAGATTGTGAAGCCTCAGAAGTCATGTGAGATATGCATGAAAGGCAAGCAACCCAGATTGCCATTTGCATCAGAAGTAGACCCCAGAGCGAAGCATGCTCTGGGAGTAGTACATTCTGATGTGTGTGGACCATTTCCAGTACCTTCACTTGGAGGAAACAAATATTTTGTGTCTTTTATGGATAAGTTCACAAGAATGACATGGGTAACACTCATCAAGTTCAAGCATGAAGTGTTTACTGAGTTCCAGAAGTTCAAGGTGAAGGCTGAGAAGCAAAGTGGTCAGAAGCTGAAGATTCTGAGAACAGATGGTGGAAGTGAGTAAAACTCTACAGAGTTCCAAAAGTTATGTGAGGAGAATGGAATAGAACATGAGGTTACTGCTCTATATACTCCTCAGCACAACGGTCTTGCTGAAAGAAGAAACAGAACTTTGCTTGATATGACCAAAAGTATGCTAAAAGAGAAGAAGTTACCTCACATGTTATGGGGAGAAGTTGTTGCCACATCAGCATATGTTCTGAATAAGTGTCCAACAAAGAAGCTGAAGGAAATTGTTCCTTTATAAAAATGGACTGGAGACAAGCAAAGTGTTAGCCATCTGAAGGTGTTTGGTTCTGTATGCTACAAACACGTTCCAGAGGCTAGAAGACGAAAACTGAATGATAGAAGCAAAGCAATGTTACTGGTGGGGTACCATAGTACAAGTGCCTATAATATTTATTGTCCAGAAACCAACAAAGTTGAAATCAGCAGAGACGTCATTGTGAAAGAGTCAGAAACATGGGATTGGAACAAGCTTCAATCAAATTTTGGTGTAGCGCCAACACTAGAGTTAGTTTCTGAAGATTCTTCAGAAAGTTCTGAAGACGAGTCAGAGTCAGAAGATGAAGACTCTAAAGATGAGTCAGAATCTCAAGGAGATTCTCAGGGAGATTCTGATAGTGGATCTAATTCTGATCCAGATTCTGATGATGATCAGAATCTGGTGGTGATTATATTTCTGGAAGGGAAAACTCTGAAGACACGGGGTCTGGAGAACAAGTTTCCAGAAGTAACTCTGAAGGTGGTAATTCTGAAGGAAATAATTCTGGACAAAGTCCAGAAGCTAGCATTGTTCCGAGTTCTGGAGAAGCTTCAGAACAAGATCAGAGGCCACAGAGAATCAGACGAATACCAAGTAGGTTTGCAGATTTTAGCATGTTGCATGATACTGAAGTAGATTCTGAAGGAGAAATCGTTCAGTGTGCCATGTTAGTAGATTCTGAACCAGTGGGTATTGAAGAAGCTCTCAAGAAGAAAGTATGGTTTAATCCCATGAAAGAAGAACTTGAGGCTATTGAAAGAAACAAAACATGGAAGCTGACGAAGCTTCCAGAAAAGAAGAAAACCATCAGTGTCAGATGGGTTTTCAAGGTGAAGCTTAAGCCAGATGGATCAATTGGCAAACATAAAGCGAGACTAGTGGCCAGAGGTTTTCTTCAGAAACATGGACTAGATTACTTTGAGGTGTTTGCGCCTGTAGCTAGACACGAAATAATCAGACTGGTGATTGCTTTAGCTGCAAACAGAAATTGGCCTTTGATACATCTGGATGTGGAGTCTGCATTTCTGAACGGTCCATTACAGGAAGAAGTTTATGTGTCACAACCTCCTGGATTTGTGAAAAAGAATCGGGAAGGGATGGTATACAGGTAAAATAAAGCTCTGTATGGACTGAAGCAAGCGCCTAGAGCTTGGAATCTGAAAATTGATTCGTTTTTCAAGAGGAAGAAGTTTTAGAAGTGTCATATGGAGTATGGTGTTTATGTTCAACACACTTCATAAGGTAATATGATTTTGGTCTGTTTGTATGTTGATGACATATTACTCACAGGAAGTTATGAACAAGAGATAGCTGAGTTCAAGAAAATTCTGATGAATGCGTTTGAGATGACAGATCTTGGAAAAATGAGTTTCTTTCTAGGGATGGAATTTATATACTCTAAGAAAGGAATCATTTTACATCAGATGAAGTATGAACTAGAGCTTCTGAAGAGATTTGAGCTAGCAAATTGCAAGGTTGCTATCACGCCCACTGATACGAATCAGAAGTTGGACTCTGATTTTGATGGAGAGGATGTGGATTCTACAACCTTCAAACAGATGGTTGGTTCTGAGGTATTTGTGTAATACCAGACCTGATATTTGCTATACATTTGGAATGGTTAGCAGATACATGAGCAAACCAAAGTGGTCTCATTACCAGGCTACTGTCAGGATTCTGAGGTATGTAAAAGGAACTCCCAAATATGGAGTGTTATTTCCTTCTGGAAGAAAGATCGAATCAGAACTTCTGAGTTATTCTAATTCTGATTGGTATGGAGATAGAGTTGACAGAAGAAGTACTTCCGGGTACTTGTTCAAGTTTCTGGGAGGTCCAATTTCTTGGAGTTCCAAGAAACAGCCTGTTGTGGCTTTGTCAACATGTGAAGCTGAATACATTGCAGGTGTTGTAGCTGCATGTCAAGCTGTTTGGCTTCTAAATCTTCTGGAGGATTTGAAGATTGAAATAGAGAAACCTCTGAAGTTGTTGATTGATAACAAGTCTGTAATCAATCTTGCTAAGAATCCTGTGCTACATGGAAGAAGCAAGCATATTGAGATGAAGTATCATTTTCTGAGAAGTCAAGTGCAGAAAGGAGTGTTAGAAGTTCTGCACTATAGCACTCAGAAGCATCTGGCAGATGTTCTGACGAATACGATAAAAATAGACCAATTTCTTCTCTTGAGAGATGAAATTGGTGTTGTTAACTTCTGATAGTTACTAAATTACGGGATGGTATTAGAGGGTAATTTAGTATTTGCCATTTGTTGGATATTCTCTTTAGGCCCTAGGTGGCATCCTTATCTTTACTACTTTTGTGTATAAATAGGTGTACTAGGTTTACATTTAATACAATCGATTCCCTTCAATCATTTGTGGCAGCTTTATAGCATTTATTCTTTTTCTCTTCTTCCTCAATTTCATCACCTTGCACCAACAAATTTGAGTTCTAGCTTTTCACAATTAAAACTTATCACCATTAGTCAATGGATATATGTTTAGAAAACTTTTTTTTTTAAAAGAAGTGTTGGAAGTCATCTTTTTTCAGATATTAGTCTTTAAATATGTGTTAGGCTCTGATGTCGCTTGTTGGACATGTGAATCCATATATAAGAGGGGGTGAATTATGAAAGTTTTAAAAAATGTTGATTCAAAATAAAATCATTTGTAAAGTTAAGAGTTTGAAAATATTATTGTATGAAGGTGTTTTTTCTCCACACAAATGTCATAATATCTTAGTAGAAGCCATTGGAACAGATGAGCGCAGTTGTCGTGTTCATTGTCTTGGAGGAGGTACACTACTATAAATTATACATTTCGTAACAAACTCTTACCTCGTTCATTTTTTCCACTAAGGTAATATATATTCATTAGACGTCTTTATCTTTTTTATTTCTAAATAATGTTTCCCTTGATCAATGGTAATTATCAAGGTGAAAAATGAAAGAGGGGCACACTTTAAATCCAACACCAATAATTTTGTGATTTTTTTTATTACAAAAGAGACGTGTTCCGTTTATTTTTTATTTTTAAATTAAAATTAAACAACTTTTCTTCCCATTTGTTAGCTTTCAACCCGGTGAAAATTTTTTCTTTTTTGATATAAAACAAATTACATATATAAGCAAAATGTTTTTTACTTCTGACCAAAAAGTGCCCAAACTTCATAAAATAAGTCCTAACATCTCATGTCTTATCCCAATCTACATAAAACTCTTTTTTTTTTACTTTTTTACATTTATGGTACTTGAAACATTTTCACCATTCATATAATGAGTTATGTTGTTGTTGTTCAAACTATTTATTTTTTAGGATATTTATTTTTCTTGTTGTTGAGACAATAAAGCTTATAGATTTTATATTATTGTTTTTGTTGAGTTATGTTGTTGTTTTTGTTCATGTAATAAAAAATTTAGTATTATTGTTGTTGTTTTTAAGATGAGATTAAAGTTATTGTGTCATTGTTTTTTTTTTTTTGAGTTGTAATTTTCTTTTATAAGTAAGAAGTTTGTGATATTGTTGTTATTTTTAAGATGATATCATAAATTTACGTTTTTGTTTTTGTTGATACAAGTAAAAGTATATGTTATTGTTGTATTTTTTTTGTTAGTTATGTTGTTATTTTTGATGAGTTATCAATTAAAAAATTTGAAATTTGTGACACATAATTTGCAAGTTATTCCAAAACTGCCTTTAATCATTATTAAGGGCGGGTCTTGTGACCCTTAACTTCTGCCATTGTAGTTATATGAATAAAAACCCAACCACCCATCAAATATAACTTCTTATGAATGAAAATCAATATCCACAATTTTTGTTAAATTGTAATCCAATGTGTCGAAACTATGTGTCGAAAAGATTTGATTTGTTTTAGATTTAAATAGATTTGATTTAAGTCTAAAATAAATTAGATTTGATTTAGTAACAAAAAGATATTTTGGGCTTTGGGTTTAGGGTGTAAGCTCAGTTATAAATAAAGGGAGTAACCCCTATTTTTGCAAGCAAGTCAAACAAGTCATTCACTGTATTTTGCAGTTGCAAAGTGAATAATAAAGTTTTCACAGTTTGTGAGCAGAGAGAAACTCTGCAGAAATTATTTGTCTTGTCTTCTTTTCTTTGTTTGTCTCATAATTAAATTGTCATTGTGGTACAAATTCATCATAGAATTTGGTGGATTTCCAACATCTGGTATCAAGAGCGTTGTTTCGATTCAAGGGAAGTGTCAATCAAGAACGATTGAAGAATTCACGATGACAAATTATGAGAATGCAAATTATCCAGCAACCCTACCAATTCTGAAAGTTGACAACTATGAGAATTGGTGCAAACAGATGAAAGTCTTATTCAGGTGTCAAGGTCTTTGGGACCTTGTAAAAGATGGAGTCGAAGCGCTTGGAGAAAACGCTTCAGAAGAAGAAAAGAAGAAATACATAGAATATGAGAAGCTGAGTTATAAAGCATTATTTATAATTCATCAATGTGTCAGCCCAGACAATTTCAAAAAGGTTAGTGATTCAGAATCTGCAAAAGAAGCTTGGGAAATCCTTGAGAAGTCTTTTGGAGGCGCTGAGAAAGTGAAAGAAGTGAGGTTACAAACTCACAAAAGGACCTATGAACTGCTTCAGATGGAAGACAGTGAAAGTATATCTGATTTCTTCACTAGAGTTACAAAACTAGTAAATCAAATCAAGATATATGGAGAAGCGTTAACAACAAGAGCTATTGTGTCGAAGATCTTGAGATCTTTAACTCCTAAGTTCGACCACGTGGTGGAGGTGATAGAAGAGGGGAAAGACTTGTCGAAATTGACAAAGGAAGAGCTTCAAGGGACGCTTGAATCTCATGAACAAAGAATGAACGAAAGAGCTGCAGGAAAATCGAAGAGTGATGTGGCCTTGCAGGCACATTCAGCAAAAGAGACCAAAGGCAAAGGAAAGTGTTTCGACAGAGGTAGAGGTGGATACAACAAATCGAATGGTAGAGGAAACCATATTGAAGGAAACGTGTCGAATCAAAGAAGACCATACCAAGGCAACCAAAGAGGTGGTGTTGCAAATAGAGGAAAAGGTGGTGGTCGAAAACCTGATAAGAGTCACATTCAATGTTACAATTGTCAGAAGTATGGTCACTATTCGAGTGATTGTCCAGAAAAATGAAAGAATGAAGAAAGTGATGCAAAGCTTGCAAAACATGAAGAAGAAGAAGAGATGATGTTGATGGTCACAACAAGAGATGAAGATAGATTCAAGGACCAATTGTACTTGGATTCAGGATGTTCATCACATATGTCTGGAAGGAAAGACTGGTTCATCAATATAAAACCCTCAATGAAAAATATGATAAAATTTGCAAATGACAATACCCTAGCAGCTGAAGGTATTGGTGATGTTATGATCATGAGGAAAGATGGCAAAAGGTCAATAATCTCCAATGTGTTGTACATACCAGGCATGAAGAGCAATTTGCTCAGTATAGGGCAGTTGGTCGAAAAGAATTATAAAGTGTCAATCAAAGATAAAATGATGAGAGTCGTTGATGCAAATGGGAGATTAATCTTGAAGGCTCCTATGTCTCAGAATCGAACCTTCAAGATTGAACTAAATGTGATGGAGCACAAGTGCCTTTCGACTGCAGCTAACAAAGATGAATGGATATGGCATTATAGACTAGGCCATCTCAACTTCAGAGACATCAGAGATTTGAAGAGAAGAAATATGGTTTCAGGATTGCCAGAAATTGACATTCCAAACGAGGTATGTGAGGAATGTGTGCAGGCGAAGCAACACAAGAATAGCTTTAGCAAGGATGCAGGAAGCAGATCGAAGGCTAGTATTGAAGTCATATACTTTGATGTATGTGGACCAATCCAGGTGGATTCGATGGGAGGTAACAAATACTTTGTTACATTCATAGATGATTTCAGTCGAAAGCTATGGACTTACCTGATCAAGAAGAAAAGTGAAGTGATCGAAGTATTTACCAAGTTTAAGTCTATGGTCGAAAGACAAAGTGGTCGAAAGCTCAAAGTTTTGAGAACTGATGGTGATGGAGAATATGTGTCGAAAGACTTCGACAGATTATGTGAAAAGGAAGGGATTATGCATGAGATGCTGCCACCCTATACTCTACAACAAAATGGAATTGCAGAAAGGAAGAATCGAACCATCATGAATATGGTGAGAAGTATGTTGAAAGGCAAGAATTTACCTAAAGAGTTTTGGGGTGAAGTTGTTTCGACTGCAACATACATTTTGAACAGATGTCCTAAAAAGAAGCTAGAAGGAATTACTCCAGAAGAATGTTGGTCTGGTGTGAAGCCTAGCTTGAGTCATCTGAAGGTATTTGGATCTATTACACATAGACATGTGCCAGATCAGTTGAGAAGAAAACTTGATGATAAGTCAAGTCAAATGATTCTAGTTGGATATCATTTGACAGGAGGCTACAAGTTGTTCGATCCAGTGAAAAAGAAGATTGTGATCAGCAGGGACGTGATCATAGATGAGTTTAAAGAATGGGATTAGACTGAAAATATCAAGAAAGATTAAGTGGGAATCCTTCTTGAAGAGCCAGAAACTCAAGTCGAAAGAAAAGTTCGAAATGAGGAACCAGCAGATATATCAAGTACAAGCAGGCCTCAAAGAACAAGACGCATGCCTGCAAGATTGCAAGAATGTGTGATTACATCAGATGATGTAATAGATAATGAAGGTGAGCTGGTACATTATGTTTTCTATGCAGATGTCAAACCCGTTAATGCAGCTGAAGCATTAAAGGATTCGAATTGGGTGAAAGTAATGAACGAAGAAGTAAAGTCTATCGAAGACAACAACACTTGGTCACTTGTTGAATTGCCTCAAGGCAAGAAGGAAATTGATGTCAAGTGGGTATATAAAGTGAAAACGAATTCGAAAGGTGAAGTAACTCGACACAAAGCAAGACTTGTGGCGAAAGAATTTCTACAGAAAGAAGGAATAGACTTCGATGAAGTTTTTGCACCTATTGCTAGGATCGAAACAATCAGGTTGGTTGTTGGTCTAGCAGAAATAAATAGTTGGCACATATGTCAGATGGGCGTGAAGTGTGCATTCTTAAATGGACCCTTAGATGAAGAATTCTATGTTAAACAACCAGTTAGGTTTGTGAAACATGACAAAGAAAGAAAGGTGTACATGCTACATAAAGCCCTATATGGATTGAAACAAGCTCCAAGGGCTTAGAATAAGAAAATTGATAGTTTTCTAAGGGAGAAGAAATTTGTGAAGTGCACAACTGAACATGGAGTATATGTAAGAAGCAAGAGTAAATTGCTTATACTATGTCTCTATGTAGATGATTTGTGGATAACAGGTAGCTGTAAAAGTGAGATCGAAGACTTCAAAGGTGATCTCAGCAAAGAATTCGAAATGTCTGATTTGGGTGAGATTTCATATTTCCTTGGTATCGAATTCTATAAGAGCAGTAGAGGTTTGATGATGCATCAAAGAAGATATGCAGGAGAAATTCTCAAGAGGTTTGAGATGGAAGAATGCAACTCAACTTCGACACCTGCAGAACCAAGACTGCAATTGTCGAAAGATGCAGATGAAGATGATGTTGATCCAACCCAATACATAAGACTTATTGGATCATTGAGATATCTTTGTCATACAAGACCTGACTTAGCATATAGTGTAGGTATGGTAAGTAGATTCATGCAGAAGCCAAAGGTATCATATCTAGCAGCAGTGAAGAGGATACTAAGGTATCTCAAAGGAACTTTCGATTATGGCATTTTGTTTCCTGCAGTTGATAAAGGAAAAGAATGCAAGTTAGTGGAATACACTGATTCGAGTTGGTGTAGTGATGCTGAAGATCGAAAGTCAACAGCAGGATATGTGTTTATGCTAGGTGGTGCACCAGTTGCTTGAAATTCAAGAAAGGAACCAGTAGTGGCATTATCATCATGCGAAGCAGAATACATAGCTGCTTCTCTTTGTGCATGTCAAGCAACTTGGATGGTGAACTTGATCGAAGAGATAACAGGGAAAAATCATGGATCAATTACCATGAAGATAGACAGCATGTCAGCTATTAATCTGGTGAAGAACCCAATAGCACATGGTCGAAGTAAGCACATCGAAATGAGGTTCTATTATCTTCGAGAGCAGGTAGCAGATGGGAAGATGAATTTGGAACACTGCAGAATTGAGAATCAGATTGCAGACATCATGACGAAGGGAGTGCAAGTCGAAGTATTCAGAAAGCTAAGAGTCATGATGAACATAGATAGTTTAGACACGATGAATTAGGTGGTGTGTTAAATTGTAATCCAATGTGTCGAAACTATGTGTCGAAAAGATTTGATTTGTTTTAGATTTAAATAGATTTGATTTAAGTCTAGAATAAATTAGATTTGATTTAGTAACAAAAAGATATTTTGGGCTTTGGGCTTAGGGTGTAAGCTCAGTTATAAATAAAGAGAGTGACCCCTATTTTTGTAAGCAAGTCATTCACAGTATTTTGCAGTTGCAAAGTGAATAATAAAGTTTTCACAGTTTGTGAGCAGAGAGAAACTCTGCAGAAATTATTTGTCTTGTCTTCTTTTCTTTGTTTGTCTCATAATTAAATTGTCATTGTGGTAGAAATTCATCATAGAATTTGGTGGATTTCCAACAATTTTGACCTATACAACACGCCAGTGACGATTCAAAAACACCATACTTCAATCTTGGAGACGGTTCACTCAACCGCCTTCTCATTTCCATCTAAAGTTGACACTCATCTGAATATGGAAACCCTCTAAAAGTTCATTCACTTTTAATATTACACTTTTCTAGTTTTCCAATGAAAATCTAAAAACCCTCGTATGTAAATCTTAAAATCCCTCTAAAATGAACATCACAAACCTTCAATTCCCCAAATGAGAAAACACTAATTTCTCTTTCCAATCTCTCTATAATCAACATCACAAACCAAGTCAGGTTGCATAATCGATTCGAGCTCAGAAGTAGTTAAAGGCAATGGCATATACGGAGGGATATGAGGTGCATAGAAAGGCTTCAACTGTGACACATGAAATACTGGATGGATTTTGGCTGTAGGAAGAAAATCCAAGTGGTAAGCTACAACACCAATCATAGGAGGGTCAAGACGGTAAAAAGCTCTGAATTGGGTCATTGCAACACTACTTTAATGAGATGTATTATACCAATATTGATTCCATGAAAGCGCCTTAGACCACTTTAGGGGATTGTGGAAAGTAAGACAACATAAATACATCTCTAAGCACTTATTAAGAGCCTCGGGTTGATTGTCGGATAGAGGGTGATAAGTGAAAGTCATGGCAACGGTGGTACCATGGAGTTGGAATAAATGTCTCCAAAAAGTGCTGGTAAAAACTTTATCTTTGTCCGAGACAATGGAGGAGAGCATACCATGGAGTTTGATAACATTGTGCATAAAAATCCCAGCTACCTTTCTACTATAATAGTCTGCTTTCGAATTTGGTCAAATGGTCCTCTACCATCCTTCTTTTTAACTAAGATAATAGGAGATGAGAATGGGTTTGTACTAGGTTGAATAATGCCTTGTTGAAGCATTTCCTTAACCATGTTCTCAATTTGTTCTTTCTGTCTATGAGGATATTGATACATACGAACCTTCACAAATGTGCCTTCATCAATAAGAGGAATATAGTGATCTTGAGTCCTGGAGGGGCAGGAACGTAGGACTTTGAAAACATTTAGCATTATGTAATAATAGAGCTTTCAAATCAAGACCTATATTTGATGAAAAGGTCAAGGGCGAGTCTCTTTGTCCTTCCAAACACAAAACATGCATAGTATAAACTTCAAAGATGGCATTACCAATGTAACATCAACAATACATGTAATTCTCATCGATTACCCATTTTATCACAACATAATATGCCCCAAAAACAATGTCATTTAATAATAATTCAAGCTAACTTTCCAACACTTCGAACGACAACTCATTTAGATTTACAGAACAAAAGTTATGGTCGAAACCGTGTTTTAACCAAAAGCTGTCTTGCGACGGGTGAAGCGTCACGGGCTTGGCGTCTGCCACCAGTGGCTTCATGGCGTCCTACATGGCCATGGTGTTCGCCATAGAAAATGAGAATGCAAAATTTCAGATAACTAGCCACCAGTGTTTTCACCGTTGGAAGCCTTCCAGATACTTTGATTCCGTAAATATCTCTGATCTTCGACGTACTAGCATTAATTATCAAATGATTAAAACCATAATTTGACACATAATTCTCAATTTTCTCAAAAAACACATTAGCCTCAAAGCTTCAACCCTCAACAATGGTGGAAAATATCAATATATCAAAACAAAAAATCGTGCATTCGAAAATCACCATCATTCCAGCCAATAATCATCACAAGATCAACAAATTTTAAAATTCATCATATTCACAATTTCTATTGGAGGTTATGAACTCCTCTGTCCTACTCCTCGTGCATACACCAAGTTATTCTCCCCTTGCCTTAAATTACATATGAAAATCAGCAAAAGCAAAGTTAATTTGGTTCTCCTGTCAAGCCCTAAAACTCCTCTTCAAGTTTTTCTCTCCAACTTTCTAATTTTTCACATACTGATAGGATGAACATTTTTCTCTCTAATTTTATGATTTTATTAATTCTAATAATTATCTTATAATTATATTTTTGGCTCAACTAATCAAGTTTTTTATTACTAACCACACAATTTTCTTATTTTTGCTTTCCACCCCATTCTCACCATTTCTACAATTCTATTTTTTCAATTAATTAATTTCATCCAATTAACTAATTAATTCAATTACTCACAAAAAAATATATGTAATTAAATAATTCCACATCCAAATAAATTAATTAAATAAATAAATAATTAAAATAAATGATTAATTAAGTTAGGGTGTTACACATATGATGGGATAAACATGCCAATTAAGATACTATTAGAATATAAATACTTTTATTTTATTTGTTTATGGTACTTCGATTTTGATGTGTTATCTGATCGACGTTTATTGAATCAATGATTAAGGGACACATGGATTCTAGTAGAGAAACATGAACTACAACCAAGAGAAATAATATATGCAGAGATTTTAACTTGAACTAAAACCAAAACCAGGAAGAAAAAAAAAACCAAAAATCAAAAAAGATTTTAACTTGATTTACCCTTTTGGGTTTTGAGGTTATAGGGATCAGATTGATCAAATGAGAGTGCCTAATTGTCGTAACAGGCTTGGGGCAGACACCCAACTTGCATTTTAAATGCAAGACTCGACCACTCATCATATCCCGTTACTGCCTGAAGAATCATTGATTTGAAACAGTAATAATCTTCTATTCTTATAGCCATCATATTATCCATGTATCACCGAACCATTCGATGTGGGACTAAACATAACATCACGAGGCCAATTTTACTACAATTCTCAATACTCAATTCCATAGCAACAATAATTATTCATATTTTTCCTTCTGTTTGCAAGCTGCATAGCTTATCATAGAAGACTTCTTAGTAGCAAATGCAAAAAACTCCTAATCTATTAATCTGATAGCTGGCAGAGCTGAGTCATCATCCTATCCTGCACTTGGATACCAAAACGTAGAGTTTCTTGTTTTGTGACTATGACAAGATAGTAATTCATTAAGGAAACATTGTAGCCACTATTTAGGCATTATCATGGCATAGTAATTCGCTGAGTAAGGGGATCAAGAATTATTATGCTTTTGAAATTCATGCTTGTATTTGTGCCTTTTTCTCTAGGTACTCATGATTTGACAGGTTGTTGAGTCAAAACAAATTAGCATTTTACATTTAACCTTCAATGTTGCCATTTTCAATAGGATCAGTTGTCGTATAGTTTGAATAATTTACTTAAATGGAACAACGTTTAAAAAATTCTCGAGTAAACTAAAAAATTTACAGTTTTTTAATTTTAAGAAACTTGGTTTACTCAATTATAGGTAGTGATGAAGGTTTTTTTATCAAATGTCGAGATCTGTGTTGGAGTTTATATTTTGGGAGTTGATCTGATTACATTAGTATTTTTTTTATACAAAATTGTTGATTTATAAATATGAACAATTTATTTACATTTTAAAAGAAAATATAAATAAATGTCGTTGTCAGTACTTAAACCCTGAATCAACAGTCTCTTATCTCAGTTAGCAATTGTCAACTGAGCTATCTCATCCACCGCTTTGATTACATTAGTACATGAAACCTCATAAAGGATATCTCAGAGAGAGAGAGAGAGGGTATTAACTTGTTTCGTCTTCTCTCTTGGTCAAATTCTTTTTTCTCTTTATCCTCCCCCTCTCCACTTCTCTGGACTCTCTCCAGCACTTTTGCAGTAGCTGTCCATTCAACTCCATTTTAACCATTCATCTATCATTTTATCTCCTTCCAAAATAAATAAAAAATTCATTAATTTATTTTGTATTAATTCTGAGTCATTAGGGATGTCAACGGAGCAGATAATATTTGGAGGATGCTTCTCCGCTCCCCGCCTCACCCCCAAATTTATTCCCCATCTCCGTTTCCAATCCCTGTCATTGGAGAATATTTTCCTCCATCCTCATCCCCATGGAGATCCACGAAGATCGAATTTTAAGAAAATTTCTATACTTTTCGATTGAAACTATGGCACTAGTATTTCGTTATTTTTTCCTTTAAAGAAACACATATATTTAGCATCTTTATTTTTAAAAAATAAAAATACATCTTGCATTAATAACTAAAAAAAGAAAAAGCGCTTGTAGTTGCTAATATTTTTCTATAAGAAATAATAAATATTAACATAACTTGTTGCTACCATATTTCCGCTAATTTATTATCATAGTAACGCTGTTGTCCAGCGTAAATGGTTGATTATGTGTTAGTGTGGCAAATCCATAACTACTAATTTATTAATTCAATGAAAAACAAGTTATTAATGGAAGTAAAGTGAATTTGAAGAGTAATTATCATAAGCACAGTGAACACATGAGAGTGGTTGTTATGATGATGAGAACATAGGAGATGATGAATGGAGGAGACAAATATAACTGAGAAAAGAAAAGGAGGAGACAATATATATATTATATATATTGGGTGCACTTTTCTAGGGTTAAATGCTCGGATAGTGAAACAATACATTATACAATAAAACATAAAAATAAAATGATCCACTAATGATTCTTTATTTTCTAATATGTTATATTTTTTATGTAAAATTATATTATTATATATTAAATAATATATAAAATATAAAATTTAAATAATAAGGTCGGAGTCGGAGAATCCACGGGGCAGAGGGTACTTTCCTAATCCCCGCCCCAAAGTATCATCGGGGGAACTTTTCCCTCCATCCACATTTCCGTGGAGAAAAAATCTCCAACTTCAGTGCTCCGAATAGATAATTCCCACAGGAATCTCCGTTAACAAATACAAATTGATATTCCTGGGAGGGATGGTAAAAGAGGAAAGGCAACATGGGATTTATTTCCCCTAATGCCACCATCCTCTTTCTCGTCACCTTTTCCAGCCAATACCACCTCCAACGCGAAATGCAATATCATATTCGAACTCTTTAGTACGACGCCTTTCTAATGAACCAGTTGGATTTATGGTTTGAACAACTTCGTCGTAAGCAACCATTTACCCTCTCTATGGTTAGGACCTCCCACCATTATATTTCTATGCTTTCTCGAACTTCTTACATGTTCCTTCTTTCATGTACACAAATTTTCACTTTCATGTGTCAGATTTCTGACGACCACCACTAGTGCAGGAACTACAATTTACATCGGGTAAAAAGTACTTTTTACATCGGGTCTTGGTCCGATGTAAATTCAAGTGATGTAGTAAATCAAAGACATTTTACATTGGGCTACAGCCCGATGTGAAAAACCTACCTACTACATCGGTTAGATATTATATCTGATATAAAAAAAATATTAAAAAAAATAAATGCAAGCTTTTACATCAGTTTCTTAGCTCGACCAATGTAATATATTGTTTTTTACATCAGTTTTAAACAATATGCCCGATGTAATATATTTGCCATATTTAACTAAATCAGGTGCATTATCGGAATTTATTTATTTGTACATAATTTTTCATATTTTTCCAACATCACAAGACCACATTTAAGTCACTTTTTTCATATTTTTACCACATAACACTAACCATATTTAGGTCGCTAATTTCATATTTTTCTGACCAATAAAGGGTAATTTCATTGCACCAAATAGCTAAGATGCACATAAATATTCTTCAAAATGAACCATTGAGTTATAAAAGTACTAATCTAGGTTACACAAGTGTACAAAATTATAAGGAAGTTTACAAAAGGTGGATTACTACAACAACAAAACCAATGAAATTATACAAAAATATCCACACTTGAAATACCAACATGCTATCCACAAGAAGATGAGTTGTAGCTTCAGTAGACAACACCAAAATTAGATCTGCTAACAATAAATAATAACACCAATTAACATCAACAGATAACACCAAAATCAAAAAACTCAAATCAGATATATATAGATAATTCTATATAGCTCACTAGTTCACGTTTAATTTTTATATATCTCAAAGAAACATCTTGCCCAACAGAGTCGCAAATCATACAAATCATCTTGTGTTAATTCTGTTGGGTCATTAAATACCTACAATGCATAAATAACAATATAGAGTCATTCTTTAAAAATTCACATTAAGTTGCAAAACGCAAAGTAACTATAAAAGTAAAGTTTTTTTATTACATGCATCCAAGAATCAGTTATATTGGCAGAGACAATATCCAATATATTTTTCATCACATAGTATCCACAATCATTAGAGTTATGTTGTCGCATTGTCTAGACAAACGAATGACATAATTAGTGAATAATTATCATAAAATTAAATATAGAATTGTAATATACACCACACTTACATTAGGATGAAGCCATGTAGCCTTTTTCTATTTCCATTTGCCATTTGATAAATCCTAAAAGCACTAATTCAGAAGAAAAAAAATCCATATAAAGCCAAATAAAATAGAAAATTACTTTTGTAACAATTTATGTATACAGGATATATAATATATTATAACAAAAGTCACAAAGGACAAACTTACCTTGTAATAATTTTCTTCGTGATTTGATCAATTTCCCAATAAAATGAACAAAAGACGCCAACAATATTGTCTCTTGGAAAAATGACTATTAATTGTCAATGAGATCTGTACGTGTATGGAAACACAAAAGTCACATAAAATATATATGTTATCAAAATTAAAAAATAGAAAACACAATTTCAAAAAAACTTACTTATGAACTAATGGTAGTAAGTGACACACTTTGTTTTCGTCACGTAACTTATCTAGTATGTATTTTTTTAAAATCTGCTTCAAATTTCAGCATATTATTAACATATATACACCTAGCAGGGTCCATAAATCCATATACTTCTGATATGGAATTATCAATACATATACGATGAATATACTTGAATAATTTTAATATTAACATTAGAATCAAAGTGATGAGAGATATAACACATTAATAGATATTGACAATAATAAAAAAAGAAAATGTACTTATGTGCATCAAATTTGCAGAATATACACATCAAGCCAATGAAAGCCCATCAACAATTCTCGGATACACTTAGCTGACATATAGAAATTAGTGACACTCACACAATGACTTAATTCCATTTCCAAATGTGTGTCAGCCATTTTCAGAACCATGAGTAACAATATTTGAACATCGTCAACTTCGAAGTCCTTTGTCCTTCCTTTTGCAACTGAATAACTTCCTTTTCCGCTTCCATCGACAACATCCATTTTTTCAATGCATTTATTTTTATCTGCACTTTGCGATAAACCGATAGACCTAAGTGTCTCCATTAAAGATTGTTGCAACACCTTACGCTCTTCACACAACTTTTGCTCAAAACCGGCTCTAATTCTTGCTTCCAATTCAGATGAAATTTGTGCAAATTATTCATTTACATCTATATGTTGTCCTTGACGTGAATACGACCTTCCAAAGTAAGTGCTTTGTTTATGGTGTTTTCCAACACCACGAACACGACCACCATGCTCAGATGTTCCAATGGTTGCTGTTAAGATATTGTTACGTCCTTCCGGAACAAAGGTGTCTTTTTCTGCTTCTTCAACTAGAGAATCCTACATAAGGAAATAACCACAACTAGTTTTATTAGTTTTTATCAATAACAAATATAATAATACTTGAAGTATTTTCCAAATTCTACTTACAATTTTCTCAGCAACAACTTGTGTAGACTTTTATGTGTATTCTCCCCATTTCTTTTGTCGTGCTCTCTTCTATAACTCATGGCATGACGGTGGACATGCACTACCAGTATCATCTAATGTGAAATTAGTCGTCGATGACTTCCTTTCATTCATAATTCTCTCTTCAAGCAATTGATACCCTCCACGAGATAATATGTGTAGGTATACATTTCTAGCCACATTTTCCATACCCTTTCGACTTTTTTCCTATTATAACATCAAAAAGTTATTAATCATTAAACATAATAATAATGTTATGCACGAAAAAAATATAACTTCTACTAACCTTAAATTCAGGGGTATCTCGAGTCTTGAGAAACTCTTTCCATGTTTTGTCTTTAATATAACTATACTTGATATGTGCATAAGGGAGATCTTTCTTGGGCTTTTTAGTATATTGGTCTGTGAGTTGTGTCTTAAAACCTCTCCATCGCTCTCCCGCATATTTAATCCATTCTTTCTTCAAGAGATCCTTCTTTGGATCTTTACATTCTGGAATAGTGAAATGAGCTTACACATATAGTATACGACATATGTTGTTAATTAGTATATGATTATAAAATATAAGTAAAGTGTTGAATTTAAAATACCTTAACATCAACCCAAATAGCCTCTTTTATGTCGTCATCTACGTATTTCCACTCATTTTTCAAAATACTACAATTCTGCCGAGCAAGAGATGCTATATAACTCTTAAAATTTGTAGCATCTTTACCAACACCAGTACATTCATAGGTTCTTGGATCAAACTCAACCTTTATCTTTTCACTCGTTTGATGAACTTTGTCAATTTTTGCCATCAAAGTGAGACCTCTAACTCTTCTTTTCTGAAGGTTACTAGATGAAGAAGGATTGTCGGTTGAATCACCCATGTATCTGTTTACACAAAATAAAAACAATTAGAAATCAAATTAAGCACAAAATAAAAACATTTAGACATCAAATTAAGCACAGAAATAACAACATTTAGACATCAAATTAAGATCAAAATAAAAACAATTAGGAATCAAAGTAATGTGAATTAACTTATAAAAAATCGTACTAGTCCTCCCATATCCCTTCTTCATGGTCTATGCAAACAGCATGCACATCATCCTCTTCATTTTCTTCAATGAAGGTAGGCACATTTGTTGAAAAAGGAGTAGTTTTGAAAATATCAAGATTCACATCTTGATTTTCATCAATATCATGCACCTTTCCCTATAAAACCACTGACCACCTTTTATTAGAAGGATTTGTGACATAAAACACTTGTTTTGCTTGAGATGCCATGATAAAAGGTTCGTTTGCATAAGTTAACTTGCTAATATCAACCCGTGTAACTCCAAATTCATCGATTCTCACACCACTGTTGATATTAATCCATTTGCATTTAAATACGGGAACTTTAAACACAACATAATTAACTTCCCAAATCTCTTTAATCACCCTAAAGTAGCGTGTAGATTCCATAACGGGGTTTTCATCTTTAGCACTAGAGAAGTACATGGACTCAGCCACAATCATAACCCCACTATTTTGCGTTGTACTACGGTCATCCTTTAACTTTGTATAAAAGGAAGTTTTATTAATATCATATCCACTCCAAGTTATTATGTTATATTTAGGCTCATAGGACAACCACTTAATTGTATTAGAAGCATTATCATCATTAGCAATTTTTTCTTTAAACCACTCAGAGAAACTCTTATTATGCTATTTTAACAACCCTTTTTCATTCATCTTGGGATACTTTTTTCTTTATGATGCTTTTGTGAGTATATTAGTAAGGTTGAACTTCATACGTGTTATTAAATATATACAAATGTGTTTGAACAACCGCATCAATACTTAGGCTCTTGAACTTTAGACCTTGTGTACCCACACCCTCACATCTTCTATCATGATGAGACTTGGGAACCCCTACAGCAGCCACTCCTGACAAATAGTTGGACACATCCACCGTAAAAAAATTGGACCATATAATCTAATCTCTCTTACTAGATGAATAATCAAGTGAACCATAATGTCAAAAAATAAAGAAGGGAAATACATCTCTAATTGGCAAAAGATAACTGCAGCCTTATTTTCCAAATCATCTAACTTTAATGGATCAATGGCTTTACAACAGATTGCATTGAAAAATAAGCACAACCTAGTTATAGTCTTCCTAACATTGTTAGGCAATATCCCACGAATAGCCACTGGTAGTAGTTGTTGCATTAAGACATGACAGTCGTGAGATTTTAAGCCAACTAATTTGAGATCTTTAACTGATACAAGCCTCTTGACATTTGATGAGTAACCATGCAGCACTTTGATGCTTTGTAAACACTCACAAAAACTTGTTTTCTCTTTTTTGGACAAAGTGTAGCAGGTAGGAGGCAAATATGTATTGTTACCTATATATTGTAGAGTTAACTCTTCTCGTATGCCCATCAAACCTGAATCCATACGAGAATTAATACCATCTTTTGTCTTGCCTTGAATGTTGAGAAGTGTTTCGATTACACTATCACATACATTTTTCTCCACGTGCATCACATTAATACAATGTCTTACATCAAGACTAGACTAATATGGAAGATCAGAGAAAATCGACCTCTTTTTCCATGTATTTTTCACAATATATCGCTTTTGGTACTTTCCAAAGACAACATTAATTCCCTATTATAGTTGATAAACTTCCTCTCCAGTTAAGGGCTTTGGAGAAACACTATGCTCTTGTTCCCCATTGAAAGCTTTCTGCAATCTACGATATGGATGATAACGATTTAGAAATTTTCGGTGCCTGAGATAAATAGTCTTGTTTCCTTTTACAAGCTGATGGTAACATGTGTCTTGTTCACATATAGCACATGCTTTATGCCCTTTAACTTTGTACCCAGAAAAATTTCCATATGCCGGAAAATCGTTGATGGTGAAAAATAACATGGCACGTATATTGAACTGTTCTCCAGAATACGCATAAAAAACATCCACCCCTTCCTCCTACAACACTCTTAAATCATCAATCATTGGACTTAGATACACGTATATGTCATTTCCTGGTTGTTTTAGGCCCGAAATCATCATCGATAGCATAATATATTTACGCTTCACGCACAACCTAGGAGATAGGTTGTAAATCATCAAGAGAACGGGCCAAGAAGTATGGTTAGTACTTAGATTACCAAATGGATTCATTCCATCAGAAGCAAGTCCAAGTCTAAGGTTTCTCGACTCTTTGCCAAAACTTGGAAACAAAGAATCTATTTTCTTCCATTGCAAAGAATCAACTACATGGTGAATTTGTCCATCACAAAGGCCCCCTCAACTTGGGCATTGGATGCTACAAAGCTTAACTTGCCTAAATTGATCTTCAAAGAGGAAGAATGTAAAGGTTTAGTAAACATGTTGGCTAGTTGGTCATGAGTTGAAACAGGCAGTAAATGGATGAGATTGGAATGAATCTTTTCTCACACCACATGACAATCCAGTTAAATGTGTTTATTGCGCTCAAGAAATGTAGGATTGTGTGCCAAGTAAATTGCAGATTTACTATCACAAATTACAAATGCTGGTTGATCAAAAGTAACAAGAAAATCACAAAATAAGTAGTGTAACCATTGAATTTCACCAGTGATGGAAGCTAAAGCACAATATTCAGCCTCAATAGATGATCTAAAAATCATGTGTTACTTCTTTGACTTCCAACCCAAAAGGGATGAACCCAGCCATACGCAACAGCCAGTTACATATTTTCTGGTATCAGGACATCTAGCCCTGTCCGAATCAGCAAAACCAAAAAGTTATAGTTTACTAGATGAAGAGAATAAACTACCTTTAGCCGGTATAGACTTCAAATACCTAGGTACATGAAGAGCAACTTGGTAATTAGGCAAAAGAGGTTGAGACACATATTGGCTCAAATGTTGCACAACAAAGGAAATGTATGGCTGTGAATTGGTTAGATAAATCAGTCCACCAATTAGCCTTCTGTAGGAAGAAGGATCTTCCAAAGGGGAGCCTTTATGATTGGAGAGCTTAGTAGTGGGGTTAAAGGGAACTGCGAAAGGTTTTGCTGCAAGAAGGCCAACATCCTCTAATAGTTCAAGTGTATGTTTTTGTTGATTTAGGAAGATACCAGTTGTAGATCTGGAAATTTCAAATCCTAAGAAAAATCTAAGTTGACTAAGGTCTTTTATTCTAAATTTTTTATTCAAAAAAATTTGACCTTTTTAATCTCGGATGGAGAATTACCTGCCAAGACCATATCATCTATATAGACTAATAAGGCAGTAAAGTCATGCTTGGTAGTTTTAACATATAAAGATTGGTCTACTTGAGATTGATTATAGCCAAGAGAGATTAAGAAAGTGGAAAATTTTGAGTACAATTTCCTACTAGCCTGTTTGACGTCATATAAATATTTTTGTAACCTTCAAACTTTGGATTCACCAAAGCCAGATAAACTAGGAGGGAGGGTCGTGTATACCTCTTCATATAAATCACCATAAAGAAATGTGTTGTTAACATCTAATGGCTCCAAGTGCCACCCCCTTTATAGCAGCTAGAGATAACAAAGTGTTAACTGTAGTAATTTTGGCCACAGGAGAAAAAGTATCAAAGTAACCAATGCCATTCATTTGTGTATACCCCTTTACCATGAGTCTGGCTTTGTATATCTCTATAGAGCCATCTTCCTTATGTTTGATTTTGGAGACCCATCTACACCCAATAAAAGTTTTGACATGAGGTAGATCAACCACATCCCAAGTATGGTTTTCTGCAAGAGAAAGTAACTTAGCATCCATGTATTTTTCCAGCAATCATGTTTAATGGCTTGGTTAAAAGTCTTAGGTTCAATGTTGGATGAGATGGAATAACAAAAGTGTTTGTAGGAAGGTGAGCATTGATCATAAGAGATGATAGAAGATAAAGGATATACAATATGAGGTTGGTTTAATTTAGATAAAGATGAGATATGGGTGATATTAAAGCAGTGATAATCTACCAAGTAGATAGGAGGGCGAGGAACTCGAATGGACTGTCTTAGGGGTGGTTTATCTAAGGTGGTTTCATTAGCAAGTTCAATTCTAGAAACATGGAAGTGTCCATCGGATAAAGACAAATGTTCAGAAGAAGTACAAGCAATGGTACTGATTGAGACATGGGAACTGGTTATATCCATAGGATTAGGACTTGTGTCAGGTATATGGCTGGATGGGGAGTCATTCAATGTGTGAATAGGAGTAGTATTGGATGAGAGAGATGAATTGACATATGTGGGGCTAAAAGGAGGTGCAGGTGTATGAAAAGTATTAATACCATGATGTAAATGTGAGCTGGTAGATTGGATGTCATTATCAGTATGATAAGAGAATTTAGTAGATCTAAAAGGGTGATCAAGTCCAATGGGTTCATCATAGATGGGAAAACCAGTGGAGTTAGACTTGTCCTTGGAATCTGACTTGGATTTTGAGGATGATAGGTGAGGCTTGAAGGGGAATTGTGTTTCATAAAATATCACATGTCTAGAAACAAATATATTGTGATTTTGTAATTCATAGAGGATGTATCCTTTAGTTCCCTTCTTAAATCCAAGGAAAATAGATTTTCTAGCTCTAGGTTCGAATTTAGTTCTATGTGCCTAAAGAGTATAAGCAAAACTCAAACAACCAAAAACATTCAGGTGATCTAAAATAGGAGGTTGCTGGTATAGAAGTTAATAGGGACATTTATATTTCAATAATGGTGTAGGAAACCTATTAATAAGGTGAATGGAATGTTGTACACAAAAGTTCCACGTGGTTATAGGAATGTGAGAATGAAAGAACAAAGTTTTTGCTACATTTAATATATGTTGATGTTTTCGATCTACTACCCCATTCTGTTGAGGTGTTTCAAAACTGGATGTTTGATTAATAATGCCTTTGGATAGAATAAACTTAGAGAGAGCAATGAATTTAGTTCCATTATCTGATCTTAGGCCTTTTATAGTGGTTTTAAATTAGTTCTCAATGAAAGCTATAAATTGTATTAGGCTAATTTTGCTTGATCTTTGGCTTTGAGGAATATAACCCAAGTGTATCTAGTATAATCATCTACCAAAGTTTGAAAATGTTTATGTCCTAATATAGAAACAGTAGAAAATGGCCCCCATAAATTAACATGTAATATCTCAAAAGGTATAGAAGTAATAGTATTGCTATGAGGAAAAGGTAGTTTCTTTTGTTTGCCAAAGTGGCAAGAATTTGTAGAGGGAATGAAAGGGAAAGCTTTGGAAACATATGTTGCAAACCTACATTAGAGATATGACCTAATCTCAGATACAAAAAGTTACAAGAAGCTTGAGAGTTAGAATGATGAGCTTGAGAGTGATTTATGGCATCAAGTACATATAGTCCTCTTTGTAAGCTAGCTATATCAATCGTTTCCATGGAATGCTTCTGCATAATTTTGCAAGAATTAACAATGAAGTTAACATGACAATCATTGCTATTAAATATTTTAGCAATTGAGATCAAGTTAACATGAAAACTAGGAATGTATAATACATGATGTAAGGTTAAGACATGTGATATAATAATACTGCCAGACATGGATGCAACATCTTGGGAACCACCAGGTAAGGTACATAGACAGGGACTTGTATGAACTGAAGCAACAAATTGATATTGAGAGTTGGTGTTTTGAGGCTTACATTTTCCCTTGAAACCAGGTGGATAGCCATGCTTGAGAAAACATGTTTCAATTGTGTGATTGGTTCTACCGCAGTGGGTGCATACGCGATTGTGTCCTCGTGCTCCACCAGATCCTTGTGGCTTGCTTTTGTATGGATTATGACCAGTCTTGCCATTAAAATTTCCTAAAGATGTGTTAACATGAAAAGCATACACTTCTTCACTTGAAGTTGCATTAGGAATCACCATAGAACATGTACTACTCATTTCCCATTCTTGTTGGATTACAAGTGAAAAAGATTTATTAAAATCTGGTAAGGGATGCATCATCGTGATATGAGATTTTTAATGTGAAAAATTCTCATTCAAACCCATGAGAAAACGGATAACATAATCCTGCTCACGATATTTCTGAGTTGAAGCTATGGCGGCACATGAACAAGGAATAACACATCAACACACAAAGATGGGTCTATAATTCTCTAATTCATCCCATATGACTTTTAATTGAGTAAATTAATTTGAAACATTAAGAGTACCTTGACGAAATTTGTACATGCCTTCTTGGATATCTAAAATGCGGAATACATCACTTGAGAAAATCTGAGCTGCAAATTCTTCCAAACGTTGGCTGCGCTCTCGATCCATAATACAGATTTAGAAATGGATTTACAAATTGATTTGTGAATCTAATCCAAGACCATTGTGTTGCAACGAATTCAATGGGCATACAAAGGATCAAAAATAGGAGGTTTCGTGAGAGTTTCATCAATGAATTTGTCTTTATTCTTTTAAATCAATGTGATATACATAGACCTCGCCCAAGTGTGATGATTCTTATCATCAAGCAATGGTGAAACAAGAGCCATATAAGCATTTTCATTCGGATGAAAATAATATGGATTCATCGAATTTATTGAGAAATAGGTGAAGCTCTGGTTAGCCATAGGTAAAGAGAAAGAAGAATGAAATCGACAATCGAAGAACAAAGAAAAGGAAATAAGCGGTCGAAGAATGAAAGCGATGATTAAAGAACAAATAAAATTAAAGAAACGATCAAAGAGGAAGAACAATGGCTATTAAAACCTATGAAACTCTGATACCATATTAATACTGAGATAACTAGAAGAGCTATTGAAGAAGATGGTGCAAACAGATTGAAGATCCATGGAGAAGAAGAGAGAAATTGCAGAAGTTTGTTACAATCATTTATGGAATTAATTGTAATTTTCTATATTCTATTATCACTATACAATGTAATATATATATATATATATATATATATATATATATATATATATATATATATATATATATATATATATATATATATATATATATATATATATATATATATATATATATATATATATATATATATATATATATATATATATATTATATATATATATATATATATATATATATATATATATATATATATATATATATATATATATATATATATATATATATATATATATATATATATATATATATATATATATATATCAAATAAGATGTAACGAGTGTGTGGCTAGAATAAAGCTAAATTGTATAGGTGTCACAAGGCTATTGACTAAACCTATTATATAAAAAAAAACTATATTATAATATATATAAGCTACTGTATGGAGTTATCGGAGTAGTGTGTTATGGATAATGTCAATCGAGCTTAAGATGTCGAATTCTAGTTTAAGGATAAGGTGATTTTATATAGAGATTTGTGGACCTAATTAAGTGATAAATAATGATATTAGTTTGGATTTGTGAAAATACTCATTGAGGAGGAAATTCGAAAGAGAAATACTTGTGATACTTTAGTTATGGAAGTTGGTAAACCATATTTTCAAGACAGGGTGAATTAGATATTCAGTAAACTATCTTAACCGGTCTATATGGAATTGACATTAGGTTTGAGTAGATATTTGAGAGCGAGTCCATATTCTAACAATAGAAAATCCCGTGCTCTTAAAGTTATAAAATAAAATATAGGGAATACACATATTTCTACTTTGGATGTTTACACGATATCAAATCCATCTGCTCTGTAACACATAATCATATAATAAGGCATTCAACACCTAACATCGCATGCTCACCTTCACTTAGAGTATCATCGCAGCGAAATCATAAAGATAAACATGCTTGGAAAATCAAATAAGTCCCATGCAATCACTTTACTAAACTCAAATAACACATTAAAAATCTCCATAAAACATCATAGTTATCATCACGACGAGAGTATAACATTAAACTCTCTAATTAACATAACAGAATAAAAGACATTGTTTACCCTGCTTAGTGTTACAAATCAGAGAAATGGAATTCTAATATCGTAAAACAAAAAGGAAAGAATAAAACCCTCTCGCCATCCTTTCACTCTAAGCAACTACTCAGTGACCTGCTTATCTGTACTCCAAGGAGGAGCATAAACCACAACAACAACAAAGGGGTAATAAATCACATCAATACAGTAAATGACACATACTGCAAGGTAGAGAGATAACATCTACACAATCAACAAGCAATCACACAAAAATATTCTCGTGCCCAACTTAACATTATACACCAATCATCAGTATGCAGACAATTAATTTACAAAATGTGACTTAACAATATAACTCGATGCATATGTATGTGGTACCAACTCAACATCGGGGGTTCTCTTAGGAACCGGGTCCCCTCTCTAAACCCATAAGCCCCCTTAGTGAGGTCCAAGCCCAATTTTAAGTTTGGTACAAGCCACTAGTCCTCTCTCTGAACTAGAAAACACGCCTCTTAACACAACTCAAATGATGCGTGATCATATCATCAATATCAATGCGTTAAGACTCCTCTCTAAATCTGATTCTAATATAATGCAATGATAACTCTTGTAATACCCTCTCTGGATTACTATACAACAACAACGTATATGCACATCAATAACATGATATCAATGCATCTCGGGAATTAAATAGTTCTACTCAATTGAACTATTAATTCACATGTGCAACAACACGTCATTCATACTCAACATACTCAACACATCAAATCATATTCACACTCATAAACATACTCGTCACAACATCATTACCATTATAACATCAATAATATATGTAATTCTCATCAGTTACTCATGTTGTCACAACATATTCAGCCCCTAAAAACAATTTCATTTGATATTAATTTGTATTAGCGTTCCAAGGTGTAGCGGTAAAAATTTGAGACTATGTCATTGATTGACTTAATTCACAAAGTGAAAGTCATCACTGCACTTTATTATTTCAAAAGGAAATGGGAAAAGAGAGAATAAAACCCAAAATAAAATAGATGTCAAGGTAAGGGGTTTGGTTATGCAAATGGAAGGTATTAACACCCTTAATATCTATGGTATTCCGCATGAGCCTCTTTGAAAAATCTCTATACTTGGCTAAAAGAGTTGTTGTTTATAAAAAAGGTCTGGAAGGATAAAAATAAAATAAGAAATATTTTTTATAGTTTTGATTTGACAAAGCTTCCAATGAGCTTTGGGCCCACATACCAACAATGTGCAATGTTGAAATCAAAACTCATGTAGTTCGGATAAATTTTTTTTGAAAGTTTGTGTTTGGTTACTTTTAAGAGAAGAGACATCCTGTCGTATTCGAGTAGAAAACATATTTACTACTCACAGTTATGATAAAAGGTCATTTTCATCATCTTGAGATGGATGACATAGCTTGGATTAAAATCAACAAGACATCACTCAACACCTAAATGAAAAATTTCAAGTGTTTCACTAAATATTATAGAAGTATAGTAGCTTGCATCACTACATGAATCAACAAGAGTCTAATCTTTTAAAAAATGGTTTTAAAGTGAAAAAGACAAAGTTCCAAAAATGGTTTGAATTTGTTTGTATTTTTTAAGTATTAAAGAAAAAGGTCATATCTTGATTAAGATTGATTGATGGTTTGATTAAGAAAAGAGTTTGAAAATGTATGGACCTAAGTCCAAGTTTATTATGAAAGAGGTTCAAGTTTTAAAACAAGAAGAGTTTTAAAAAAGATGGAAAAAAATTTAAAATTAAAGAAGATGGGCAAGAGATGAAGGGACTATCCTAAAGCACAAAGTAAAAGTTAAGGTAGAAAAGTTCTAACCAAATAAGAAGCCAACACTTGACATAATAAAGTCAATATTGCATTCCCATCCTTTGAAATAAAGCCACACAATGAAGAAAAAAAGCATCAGATGAATAATAAGTGCCTCGGGTGCAAGCTTGCATCAGATGAATTCCATAAAGCATAAATGACTTGACATGTATCAGATGGATTATTCTTGAATCAGATGGAATTTTAAAGTAACACTTGCACACAGAAAATTTCCCAATACATAGATAGAATAACAATAAAGCAACACAAGATCCAATAGTCTCAAGGTCTCAAAGTATCAAGGCTTCTAATCCTAAGTCCAAAGGTCCAAAGGTCCGGAGACTCCAATATGAAAAGGATAGTAACCAATAGACCAAGAAGTGCCTTAAGTATTTTATTTGATTAAATTTATTTATTAAGTGTCTTTAAAAGAAAAGGAAAGCTCAAGTGAGCAAAGATTAAAAAAAAACGACATAAAATAAATGCTCAAGTGAGCAAAATGAAAATAGCATGAAATGTAAATGTTAAAGATAAAAGTGCATAAAGCTAAAGGCATAGAAATAAAGCATAAAATAAAGACATAAAGTAAAGTTAATTGTTAATGGTTAGTAAGTTAGAAGTTAATGGTCAAAGGTATGATCAATGATGATTGAATGATAACCTTGGACCAAAAATAATGAAAACTCATTAGAGGATTGATAAAATAAAAGCCTCTTAACAATAAGTCTCATAGATATTGGACCCACAGATAACAAATTGACCATACTTGGACTTGGAAACATAAAGTTGGAGCCACAAATGATCATTTTTTATTCGAACAAATTTTAGCGCTATGTTAAGCAATCATAGACAAACTTATGTAGAGGTCAATACTATATAAGTCTGGTCAATAAAAATGTATGTACCATACATGTTAGAGATATGGTAGAAACCATACTCCTAAGACATGTAGCACAAGTAAAAACAAAAAGCGTCAAGACCTAAGTTATGGAGAATAGTTTATCAACTATCCATAAGCTTAGATGAATCAAAAGTTTAAATGTCTTATCCAAATTTATCAAAAAGAAAAATAAGAAGGGGATAAAGTAGAGATAAACAAGAAAATAAATTCCATATTTGAATTAAATGATGAATCAAGTTATCATTAAAATCATTCAACCATTTTGGTGGAGTTTAAACTCGACACCCAAGATCCAATGAGTTTAATGAAGCTTATGACTAAAAACTATATGATCCAAGATCTGCTAAAATATATACAAAATAAAAGGGCAATAAAAATAAGAAAATAATATTTCTAAAATGATATTAAATGGAAATAAAAGAAAAAACATAAAACTACAATCAAACCTTCAAATAAATTGCAACTAAGGTCATGGAAAAATCAGAAATACTCTAACATATGTTCACGTAATTTTTCATAATTTTTAGAAGTCAGAAACTAATTTTAAAAATACAAAAATCAAGTAAAATAGACCAAAAATAAAAAAAAAACAGCAAAGTCAGAAATAAAAATCAAACAATGTCACCATAATTTGTCAAACTATCATTGGATTATTCCATATTTTTTCCACAATTTTTAAAGATCTCAAAATACTCTTTAACAATTTAAAATAACTCAAATAATGGAAAATATATATAAATATCAAAACATAAAGTAAATTTGTGAAAAAAATAAGAAACAAAAAGATAATATTCAAAAATATTTTTTGTAATTTTTTCATAATTCTTGGACTAAAAATGAAGTCTATGATTTTTTGAAGTTTAAAATAATTTAAAAAAAAACAGAAAATAAAATAAAAGGCTAAATAATTTGGTGCGTTGGATGAATCTGACTAATGAAACGTAATCAGATCCCATGGTCAACATTTCAGCGTACAATGTTATTTAATGTAATTATCACATGGAATCATTAAATAAAAATGTAAAAAGTCAGAATTAACATGGACCACTTGGTCTCCCTCGTTAATTGAGGTGGCAGATCATGTGGACTAGATTAAGCAACACATAATAGAGACGAGCCAACGCAACACATGAGAAAACATAAAATTCAAACGCACAGTAGACACGACTATGGCATGCTTTCATTAATTAGATGATGCCGACATATCATCTTCAACCTCCAGCCACTGTAGAAATAGAACAAATCGAAGGCAACAAAAATGGCTCAGACTTGTATCATTATACTCGTCTCTTTATCGCTATTAACACCATATAACTCACTTGAATTAAAACTAAAAGATGAAAGAGCTATTTGAAGAAAATCATAAGATCAACAAACTTCAAATCAAGATGAAATGCTTATTTCTCAATCATTTTGAAAATCAAAAGAAGCATGAGCTTCAGGGATGAAATGACTACAAGTCTACACAAAAAATTTTCAAAAAAAATGAAGCAATCTATTTGTAGAAATTCACTTTCGAAGCTCCGAAAATCAACTTGGATGGAACAAATTAAGGCAAATAAATACTTGCAATTTAATGGAATAGCTTCAGGGAAGGTTGGAGAAGCTGGTTGATCAAAGAAAAAAGGTTGAAAAGAGCTCTAAGTATGAAACTGGTCCGAGGAAAAATGAGCTTCGAGAGAGGGAGTTTTGGGAAGGTAATTTTGGCTCTTCAAGCTTGTCTAAATGAATGAGGGAGAGTCCTTATTTATTGCTGAGCATGATGGGAGCATTGGATGAGAGAAATAATCAAGTATTAATGGAATTCGTGTGCACCTACAACATGGTGAAAGTGTAATCTCCACCTCATAAAAGCTCCAATAATTCTTGCGATTTGGCACTCAATTCTCTTCAAGAAACATTGTTAAACATGTTTAAATGAAATACCAGCCTTAATTTTGGGATTAGAGTGTGATTTAATCAAATGTAATTCTGACTTCAAGTGAAAGTTTCAACTCAAGGTACCAACTTCAAAATGATAGGGAAAGCAATGTAGGAAGCTTTATGATACCAATCTTGTTACAATGGAAAGACTTTCCAAAAGATTTCCAATGTAATAAAAAAGTATGGATTTGGAAATTTGAATTGAAGGTTATGCCTCATGAAAAATGGTGAAAACCAACTGATTATTATACTTAGAAAAATTTCTAAGTTTGGAGTTTCAAAATGACTCATAATCTCTTTAAAACTTACATGGCCTTCCACTCAAAATTAGGTATTGATCCTTGAAGATGAATAGAAGTAGACTCCTTAAATAGAAATGTAACATTGATATCATTAAAAAATATTAAAAATTGAAGAAGTTATGGTCCTTTTAAGTTGGTGAAAATCACTTGAAAACTCTATAGGTGACCTATAATCTTTTCAAAACTTACATAACCTTCCACTCATAAATGGCCTTAGGTCCTTGAAGTGAATTTAAAGAGGACTATTTAAAGATAAATATGGAATTGAGATCATCTAAAAATCACAAAAATTGAGAAAGTTATAATCTTGGGAAGTTAGGTCCATAATTTCACTGGTTTCTCAAAAGACATATAATCTCTCCAAACTTTTGATGATTCTCCAAGCATAATTGGCTCTTGTCATGTAAAGAGAAGTTGTTGGGGATGATGAGAAGAGTCCAATTCAAAATAATTACTTCAAAATTTTGAAAATTGAGTGATTTATGCCCTTGTGACCATAGAATCAAGAACTTGCCAAATTAGGTCAAACAACTTGGATCAACTTTGAATCCTTTGAACTTTGCTTGCAATACAAGGCATGATGAAGCATATAGGACTTTGAAATGATATTATCTTGAAGCACACTTGATAATGAGACTTATAGCTTGATGAAACTTGTTGAAGAAGGCATGGAAATAA
Organism: Vicia faba; assembly: GCA_948472305.1. Classification (NCBI taxonomy): domain Eukaryota; kingdom Viridiplantae; phylum Streptophyta; class Magnoliopsida; order Fabales; family Fabaceae; genus Vicia; species Vicia faba. Next base: position 678,566,401 of record OX451735.1, on the reverse strand, counting down.
ACACATGAACCTATGAAGTTTCTTGATGAATAAAACCACTAACTTTGAGATAAACTTGACCACATGAAGTTGAGAGGGTTCTTGAGCCATGGAAATTTTATTATAGAATCATAACTTTGAAATTCAAGTCCTTGAGATTCAATGAATAACCAGTTGACTAAGGACCAATCTTCAAAACCCTAGCTTAGGAGGTGGGATAAATGCACTTGGCTCAACACCTATAATGTGCAAAGCATAAAAGGAAACAAAGACATATTTTTGGATTTTAGTTAGAGATTAGTAAACACAAAACAAATAGGGTGCTTGACGATCATTCATGGACAAACTTAAATAAGAGAGAGCAAAGGGTGAGAGGCAACCCAAAGATTATGATCTTGATGCATTGTAAGGATGCAAGATAATTATTAAGGATCTCTGGGGCAAAAGTTAGGGTATAATAATTTCCCTTATTTAAGTGCCTTCTATCCAAAGATATGAAGGTTAAAATCTTCATCTCAACGCGATTGAAGTTACTTAAATACAAAAACAAACTCCATTTTTGGCCCTAAGATACCATGCAATGCTTATGATTATGGATGCTATAGAAAAATGAGAAAAGAAAGCTCACAAGTGGATATACAACACCACTGGGGAAGAGAAACACTCAAAATTTTAAAGGAAGGCTTCCGTAAAAAAAAAGGTAACCAACTTCACTGGGGATGATTGTGAAATGGGAAAAAATCACAGACAGAACATCAAGCAAAGTAAGATTCCAATAAGAATGTTCTTAATAATGAGAGAACTGAGCCAATAAGGAAGTAATCTTCTAAGAAAGGATTACCGACTCGACTGGGGAAAGAAGCTTAACTCCATTAGAGAAAGAAAACTTAACTCCACTGGGGAAAATAAGACTCAACTCTACTGGGGAAAGGCCCAAATAGGAGAAATAAGGAACAAGATAACAAGTGAACTACCAACTTCTACTGAAGGTAGAGAAACATAGGATACACTGACTTTTACTAAATCTGAACTACCAACTTCCACTTAAGGTAGGATCTATATTAACCATAACAAGTTTTTCCCAAAATTATGGATTTCCACCTAGAACGGGTCTCATTTTCTTATTTGATGAAGATATCACTTGAAAAAGGGTAACAAACCTCCCCACAAACCTGGTCATAAGCCACGAACTGGTCTCAGTTTCTTTTGATAAACCTCCCCACGAACTTGGTCAAAAATCCACGAACGGTCTTGATTTCTTCTTATAAACATCCCTGTTAATTCTCTATAATTATGATTGGCATTAATTTTGGAAAAACTAACTTGGAAACAACATGTTGAATAAGATGTTCTAACTTGCAGAGAAACATGTTGAATAAGATGTCCTATCCAGAAGATTCTTCATCGTGTTTGTTACGCTTAAATAGTTTTTAGTTTGGATTAATTTGGTTACTGAATATTCTATGAGTAATAAGTAATCTTATGTGGCATCTAAGATTGAGGAATAAGAGATTTTGTTCGAGTTTAACATTATTCTAGTTTCCTAAATGTTGAGACATTTTATGAAACTCTTGATTAAAGACCTATTTTTATGCATAAAATTATGGAGACTTTAAGCAGTTTCCTTGTTGTGTTTTTGAAGCCCAAATCCAGTCCACAAGTTATATTATCATTGTGTTTTGATTAGATATTAATGCCTCGACACCTCTTAGGACATCTGATATCCTTATACCATAATTTTACTCCGCACGAACCTGATCATAAGCCACGAACTGGTCTCAGTTTCTTCTGATAAACCTCCCCACGAGCCTGGTCATAAGCCACGAATTGGTCTCAATTTCTTATGATAAACCTCCCTACAAACATGGTCATAAGCCACGAACTGGTCTCAGTTTCTTCTAATAAATCTCCCCACGAACCTGGTCATAAGCCACAAACTTTGGGGGGAAAATAATCACCATACCAACATGCAACAATGTGCCAACAATCTGCTGAAGAGTAACCAGAGGAGACACCTTAAAGAGGAGAAAACTTCACGCTTTGGACTTTGTCCATCCTTGGAGCGATTGCTTTTTATTCTTTTGATTCACAAATCGAAGTAAAACATTTTCGCAATTTTTCAAAAACATGTTTTATTATTTAAATCTTTTTGTTTCAAAAATTTACTATCAATAATAAATGAACATTTTGCAAGCAGAAGAAAATAAGAATTGTAAATTATTTGATAAAGTCTCAAATTTTATTAATAGAATGGTAGTCTGCAAATGACGTGACTCCATAGATGATTACAAAGTTTGAAAATGGTAAATACATGGAAAATATACATTGAAATACAATGACCACTATTCTCCATAACAACTTTGAACTCCTGTGTTTAGGCTTCAGTTGAAGAGTGATGAGAATCCGAGGAAGATTGTTGCTTTAATGATCAAGTCTTGCCTGATGCAGTTACTTGCCAAGAATCCCTAACTTTTGCCTAGATTGCCTTTTGTGGGTTTTCAATCTACTCAGTTGATTTACTCTATTTATGTCTCTAATTTTTTCCTGGACTGCCCTTTCGGGTTTTCAGCCCATCGAGACGCTCATTTTTTCCTAAGTCTCCCTTTTGGGTTTTCAAATTAGCGAGTTGCTCTTTTATTTCTTTAGGCAAATTATTTCTTGACTGCATCAACATTCACGGAACATGGGAACTCCTCCACATCCATTATTTCAAGAATCAATGCAGCGCTAGAGAAGGCTTTCTTGACAACACATGAGCCTTCATAATTAGGAGTCCATTTTCCCCTAGAATCAACATCAAAAGACAAGATTTTTCTAAGCACGAGGTCGCCTTCTTTTAATTCACGAGGTCTGACCTTTTTATCAAATGCTTTCTTCATTATCTTCTTATACAACTGACCATGACATAAGGCTGTCATTCTATTTTCTTCAATCAAATTCAGCTGGTCAAACATGTTCTGGACCCATTCATCCTCTGACAACTTTGTTTCCATTATCATACAAAAAGATGGAATCTCAACCTCGACGAGGAGTACTGCTTCCATACCATAAACCAGAGAGAAGGGGGTTGCCCCTGTTAAAGTGCTGACAAATGTACGATACCCATGCAAAGCAAAAGGGAGTATCTCATGTCAATCCTTATATTTAACAACCATCTTATGAATAATCTTATTAATATTCTTATTAGCCACTTCAACAACCCCATTCATCTTAGGCATATAAGGATAAGAGTTGTGATGTGCAATATTAAAATCTTCACAAAGCTCCTTCATCATCTTGTTATTCAAATTCGAGCCGTTATCAGTGATAATCTTTCTTGGCATACCATATCGACAAATAATCTGGTTCTTGATAAACCTGACCATAATCTACTTGGTCACATTAGCATATGATGCTGCTTCCACCCACTTAGTGAAATAGTCAATATCCACTAAGATGAAATGGTGCCCATTCAAAGCTTTAGGATCTACCATTCCAATCATGCCAACGCCCCACATTGAGAAAGGCCATGGAGAGGAAATAACATTCATAAGACTTGGAGGCACATGAATCTTGTCAGCATAAATCTGACACCTGTGGCACTTCTTCGCAAATTTGTAACAGTCAGATTCCATTGTCTACCAATAGTAACCTACCCTAAGCATCTTCTTTTCCATTGAATGTCCGTTGACATGGGTACATGTTTCATCTTTCTAACCTAAGATACAACCCATGGAACTATCCAACACAATTAAATACATAATCAACGGTCTTCCTTCAACACGAGGGAGCAATATAAGAGGCTCGAGAAGATATTATTTGATACTATCAAAAGCATTTTGGAAATCATCTATCCATACACAACCCTGATATTTCTTCAGAAGCTTGAAGATCGGCTCACAAGTGGCAGTCATGTGAGAAATAAATTTGGAGATATAACTCAGACGTCTGAGGAAACCCCTGACTTGCTCTTCAGTTCTTGGTTCAGGAATTTCTTGAATTGCCCTAACTTTATCAGGATCAACTTCAATACCTCTCTGAATAACAATGAAACCTAATAGTTTTCTAGAGTGGATACCAAAGGTTCACTTGTTTGGATTTAAGCAGAGACGATACTTCCTCAAACACTGAAGCAACTTCAACAAATCTTCTATATGTCTATCTTCAGTATGAGATTTTGCAATCATATCATCAACATATATCTCAATTTCTTTATGCATCATATCATGGGATAGGGTTGTCATAGCCCTCTGGTACGTTGCACCAGTGTTCTTCAACCCGAACGACATCACTCTGTAACAGAATGTTCCCCATTGTGTGATATACGTTGTTTTTTCCATGTCCTCGAGATCCATCTTAATATGATAATATCCATAAAATCCTTCCATGAAAGAGAAAATATTGAATTTTGTTGTATTGTCTACCAAATATCAATATGTGGTAGAGGAAAATCATCTTTTGGACTAGCCTTGTTCAGGTCTCTGTAATCAACGCATATGCAGACTTTTCCGTCTTTCTTTGGAATAGGAACAATATTAGCGACCCATTGAGGATAAACTGACGTCACAAGGAAACCGACATCAATCTATTTTAAAACTTCCTTTTTTATTTTAAATGCCATATTGTTGAAGTGGTAAAGTGGCAGCAAAAAGTAAGTATTTATTTAGTTTTATCATATCGTCTCCACAAGGATTAGTGGATACAAAATTGTCGTTCGATAAGTCTCACATTTATGAGTTTGGTTTTAAATGGTTTGTAAAGAAATGGTAAAAACTATTGACAAGAAAATAAATATATTTAATGGAAAGGAGAAACCTATTTGGCATGAAACTGCACTACTCGTCACAAACTTAAGCCTATTGATCAGTTGCACTCAACCTACTCTTCTCGTCAAAATCATCACGGACACCACGAGATGCACCCACAACAAAGGTTATATCTACGCCAAGTTGTGAGACCAATCGTATTACTCTATCGGCAATGTCTTGCCCGCTACAACAACTCAGAGGCATTAAACTTTAGCACCCAAAGTGAATATTAGATCTAAATTTATCTCTAGAATCTAGAAACTAATAAGTATCCATCCTTAATCAAGATTTGTAAGGTATATGTCTATAACAACCCAAACCCAATATAAATGCAAAAAATCAAGGAATATATCAAGATTAACTTGTAAAGCAAGCTTTATACATCACCATAATCAACAAATATACATATGTTCGAAGTAAGAGTACAAACAAAACCCAACAAAAGAGAAATACATAGAGAAGAAGAGAAATGAACCAAACATCTTGCGGGTTGTCAGCGCCGGTTGATGAGAAATCCACCTCCGAATCATCCATATGCAAGACCAATTGATGTTTCCTAATCCCTCTAGACCAAAAAATGAAGTTAATGGTGTTGAGACTCAAAACTATCCAACCCATAACCTAAAAATGTGATTTTTGCCCTATTTAATGAGATTCTGCCCAGGCAGTCTTGTCTGGCGAGCTTGGGGCGAGCATGGGGCTCAAAACAATGTTTTTTCACGCTTCTGGGTGCATTTCCACGCTTCTGGCTTGCCTCTGCTTTATCTAGCGAGCTCGGGGCGAGCCTGACAGCAAATTGGAAAATTCAGCACTCTTTTCACCATAACTTGAGAATCGTAACTCTGATTTATGCATGGTCGGAAGCGTTAGAAATCTTATTCAATGATATATCTAACAATGACTAAACATAGATGAATGAATACCTATAAAAATGAGATAAAAACAATTAAACTCAATGATATTTACACAATAATGCAATATATACACTAATGTAAATTATACTGAATATATAATAAAGTTGAGGTTTATTGACAAAAAGCAAATGAATTAATCGATGAAGGCTAGTTATTCACACTAAAATTCACAACAATTTAGCACTCATCAAAATATCCCCAACTCAAAACTTGTTTATCCTCGAACAAAGTCAAACAACTTAAAGAAACAAAAGACGATAATCCAAGAATCACGAATCAACATGTTTTGAAAACAGAAAATAAAGGTATGCTTCAAATAAAAAAGTGTACAAGCAAAGTAAACTTACCACTATCCTACAACGGCAACATGAGAATGAAACTAATCCTAAGTACAAAAATCATGTTAAACCATCTAAAACAATACAAGCTCATATCATGAATAACACCTAGAAAAAAATTCATTGAGGGATGAAAAACACACAAAGGTGAGGATTTGACACTCATCCAACAATCTTGCAAACAAAAGACTAAATTAGACATCCATCCAAAAATTGACATTGAACATACAAAGGCAAGAATCATAAGGGATTTTCAAGATTGTTTGATTAATAAACAAGGGATAATTCCTAAATCTAATTGAAACAAAAACTTGTCTAAACCTAAGGGAGTGATCAACTCACAAAGTTCAAACACAAAATTCTAATCAAATTTCTTCTTTCAACTCAAGTGTTACACCAAATACATACTTATTAAGACAACATTGTTGCTACTCTTTTTGTTTTAATTTTTCAAAACTTATTCATTATTTCTTTTTTTTTTCTTTTCTTTTCTTTTTCTTTCATAACCGCATAGCAACCACAACATAAGTAAGCAAACATTCCTCTCCCCAACTTGAATTTAACAAACATCAAAGTGTGAATACTCCCTACTTTCTAAAGTCAGGTAAAAATTCATACAACAGCACAAGGTTGAGGGTTTAAGAAACAAAAAAGAATCAAAATCCATATACAAAGAGAGATAAATACTCAAAGACAAGCATCAAGTTCAACTACAACATGGATATGAAAAAAAGGGCTCAAAGGGGGATAAAAAATGTCCATGCACTCACAAGGTGAATTGATTATTTGGTCAATTAGATATGCTCAAAATGAAACAAAAATGTCTTGATACTTTTCATGATTTCATATAATCAACACAAACAAAAGATTAAATATAATGAAATCCAGTTAGAACAAGAATTATGGCCTCCAACATATATTAACAATGGAAAACTTTCTCACATTTTGGGTAAAAAATGAACTAAAGTGATTCAATTAAATAGAAAAAAATGTAACAGAATGAATGGCATGAAATTTGTACAAATGAAAAGTTTCCTGAACATGTTATGCTATAGAAAGCGATAAATGAGTACCTGACATGTACCAACTTCAAAAACCATCATTACCATACATCCGCAAGTTGAAACACTAAAATTCGAAAAATCACCAAATGCGACCTCAAGCTATCGAACCAAAATTAGAGTTAAAACAACTACTAAATAATTAATAATACTATTGTTATGTAACCTACAAAGCCTTGGTGGAAGTAGGAAAAAGGAAGGTGTGATCGGTGGATCTGGAACTGACTGTTTAACGCTGGTTCGCGAAATGTCGCGGAAGCAAGAGTCGCCACCGTCTTTTATTTTCTCCAAATGGAAAGGACAAAAGCACAGAAAAATTCCTTAAAGAGATTGCTCTCGGTTCGGGAGGTAGGTTATAGAAAAGGAAGGTGTTAGCACCCTTTCTATCCATGGTTATCCATGGGCTCTTAGATACTTGCTCATTTGTGTTTTCAAAAATGGTTTGTTTGCTTTTCAACTGTGGGTTTTAAAAAGTTTCTTTGAAAATTTCAGTTCGACTCTTGTATCGGTCCTCAAGAGTGTTTGAAAAATGCTTTCGAAAGCTTTTTGAAAATGTGTTGGTGTGAAAAGTATTTTTGATTTGTTTTGTTTTGAATTAGAGCAAGTATCCACGAGTCGTCTACCTACCCTAAGGAATTCGTCTGTGTAAATGTCCTTTAAAGTAGTGCCATCCCACCATTGAGAGGTAGGTAGCACCACCGTTGGAGGTGTTCGGGTCAATTCGAGGTTCGGGACATGGTGATCACCAGAGCAATGGGAAGACACCTTAGAAGCTACCCTCATGCCAGGTTCTCGGATCATGAGGACTTACTAAGACATCTTCTACTCGACGATCACCTTTCGAAGGCAAGGCAACAGTGAGGCGTACCCTAGGGGTGGTGTGTGCGATTCGTGTGTCGTTTTCATTTGCATTTATCTTGTCATGTTATTGGTGTTCTACGCTTGTTTTTATTTTGTCATTCATTCTTGCATGCATTTATTTAACAGTTAAAAAGTGCGGAAAGATAAAATTCCTAAACTATTACAAAGGCGCGGGTCCACATCGCCAAATTAAACCAGGACCCGATTTGACATAAAATAAAGAAATAAAATGCGGGAAATATAAAATGTCCGAGTTACATGGCTTGAGCAATTACATAATATTTGAAAGAAAATAAATGTGCGAAAGAAATAAAAATAGAACGTTCGAGGGCGTTGGACCCTTTAAAGAAATTAAATGAAATTAAAAATTAATTAATTATTTATTGAAATAAAAGAAGTGTTTTTTAGGTTTTTTTTGTATTTATGAAATAAGAAAATTAAAATTAAAATTAAAAGAAACCCTAATTCTAAGTTATTTTTAATTATTTGAGAAAAATGTTAAAGTTTAACTTAATTTACTAAAGAATTTATGTACATGTTTATTTACAAAATAAATTAGTAATTAATAATAATAATAATGATGAGAAAATTATTTATTAAAAAAAATGATGAAAAAGTTAAAAAAACCTAATTTCTACATATTTAATTTATTAAGAAAAATATTAAAGTTTTGAAACCTAAATTAATCTAATTAATTGTTTAAAGTTTATTTACAAAAATAATAATAGTAAAATTAATATTAATAAAATAAACATTTTTTTGATTTTTCTGTATTTTATATTTATTATGAAAATTATTTTATGGAATTAAAAGAAAACAATTAAAAAACAATTAAAAGAATAAAAAGGAAAAACAAATAAAAATTAAAAATTGAGCAAACCATAGGGGGTGTCTGGCCCAAGGGGAGGTTTTTTGAAGTATTGACTCCTGAGTACCGTGGTCTGCATTCTTTGGCCATTGGATTGAGTTTCATGCATAAGTTGTTCTACTTTGGCCATTTGGCTTTTGGCTTTTGGCCATTTGTGTTCTGGCTTCAACGTTCCCTTAATCTCTGGCTTAATGTCTGCCTCGCCATGTATTGGTGTCATGCATAAGTTTTTCTAGTCTGGCCATTTGGCTTTTGGCCATTTGGCTTTTGGCCTCAACGTTCCTTAATGAACCTGCCTGGGATCCTGTCTAAATCTGCAGTGTTGAATCTCACAAACACATCAAATAAAATCATAAAATGCAAATAAAGCTAATATATGAAGAAATTTAATGTTTAGGCACAATATGGCATGTATGAATGATTATACCCTTTTGATCATGGAGATCAAATCAACCTTACCCTTACTGGAAAAGTAGTGACATGAATGCTTTTATGCCCTTTGGATCATGGAGATCAAGCCAGCCTTACCCTTACTGAAGAAGTAATAAGATGTTGGTTTGTAACTGAGATGGCTTGTTTGTAGTGAGAGAGGGATTTGTAATAAGGATTTCAAGGTTTTTAGGGTTCTTGAGAGAATTTGATATTCTGACAGCGTTGTGGCAAGGGTTTTCTTTTTTTCTCCTCTCTTTTCTCCTCTTTTCCTTTTTTTTGGTTTGTGTGACAAGAAGGTGATTATATAGTGGAAATTAGGGTAAAGAAAATGGGTTTTGAATGTGCAATTGGGCCTCCAATATTCACTTGAATTCGTCACTTTCTAGGCTAAATCGCAGGGACTTAAGTGCATTTTTTGAAGTTGAAATGTGAAAACAAAATGTAGCCGACATCGAGAACTAACTCCTGTCCGAAGATCGACTCAATCGGATAAACGGTGAATTGGTTATGAATTTTTGAAGTTTCAGCTCAGACAAACTTATTTTGGGCTCCAGTGTCGGCTCTGACACGTTCTTCAATAAAAAACTGGTATTGATCGGTGCATAATTTGGTCTCGACTTTTGAAGCAAAGTTGTAGATCTATGAGTCAGTGACCTTGTGTAAAAATATGAGTCCAATCCGATAAAAATTGACCGAGTTATGAATTTTCGAAGTTTCGGCTCAGATGAAATAATATTCAGCATTCAGGATTTTCAGCGTGTCACGCACTATGAGAAAAAAACGAAGGCCTTTTGAATACCGTTTGAACTCAATACCTTCTGTGAAAATGTAGCCGACTCAATTTGTGAAATTTTGGCACCGGAACCAGCTCGATACGATGAAAATCGACCAAGTTATGATTTTTTGAACATGACGCAAATAAACTTCTGTCACAAATTTTCTGCACGAAAATACTTGATAAATCCACAATTTTGAAGACCTTCTGATCGAAATTGGCTTCCAGCCGTGAGAGATGAAAACGTAGATAATGTCAAGACGGAATTTTGGCCACCGGAACGGGTTCAAAATGAGTCACGATCTTCAAGTTATGAATTTTTTAGCGCGTAAAAACTGCACTTTCAGCACACTTTTTCACCATATTTCTTCAAGAAAACTCGCACATTCGGATACCTTCTTTAAAGAATTATCTCTTGAGCCGAACCTGAATTTGAGAATATGTTATCAGAGATATCTTGGCGAAAGAATACCTGAATATGACGCGCCGGGTTGGACTTGTGAATTTTTCTTGGAATATTTTGAGAAATATGGGAGGGCAAATTTTGGGGTACAACAGTTGCCCCTGTTCAATCTTCTTAGACATGAGGATGCAGATTGGCTGACGTGCCTTTCGTAATCCGAGGGTGGAAGATGATTGAACACTAGAGTGCCCAGAAATTTGCGCTCACATAGTAGTGTGATGGTGGGAATGGGCTTATAGATGTCATTTAGAGGTTGCTGGATAGGATGATGGGCTTATAGATGCCATCTGGATGTTGATTGCGTAAGAGATTCCTTAGCGAGAACCTGCATACCTGCAAAAGAAAAAATGGGTACCTGACATGTTGCAGGAGCTGGTTTTCAGATGCTTGGTATAGATGTGTCCTGACTGGTTACAGGAGCTGAGTCTGGAGCTTCAAACGGCGATGAATGAACCAGGGATGGTTACTACCTTAGCATGAATGGTAAGAGAACCTTGGGTGACTTTAACTTCAACAATGCTCGTTGAGAAAAATCTTGGGTGTCTTCTACTGGATAAGCATCAGGGAGATCTTAGGGTCGATCTGACTGAACCAGAGGAGGCCTTTGACTGGATAAGAATCAGGAAAATCTTAGGGTCGATTTAACTGAACCGAACAAGGTCTTGAAATATCTTCAACTGGATAAGCATCAGGGAGATCTTAGGGTCGATCTGACTGAACCAGAGAAGGCCTTTGACTGGATAAGCATCAGAAAAATCTTAGGGTCGATTTAACTGAACCGGACAAGGTCTTGGAATATCTTCAACTGGATAAGCATCAGGGAGATCTTAGGGTCGATCTGACTGAACCAGAGAAGGCCTTTGACTGGATAAGCATCAGGAAAATCTTAGGGTCGATTTAACTGAACCGGACAAGGTCTTGGAATATCTTCAACTGGATAAGCATCAGGGAGATCTTAGGGTCGATCTGACTGAACCAGAGAAGGCCTTTGACTGGATAAGCATCAGGAAAATCTTAGGGTCGATTTAACTGAACCGGGCAAGGTCTTGGAATATCTTCAACTGGATAAGCATCAGGGAGATCTTAGGGTCGATCTGACTGAACCAGAGAAGGCCTTTGACTGGATAAGCATCAGGAAAATCTTAGGGTCGATTTAACTGAACCGGACAAGGTCTTGGAATATCTTCAACTGGATAAGCATCAGGGAGATCTTAGGGTCGATCTGACTGAACCAGAGAAGGCCTTTGACTGGATAAGCATCAGAAAAATCTTTGGGTCGATTTAACTGAACCGGACAAGGTCTTGGAATATCTTCAACTGGATAAGCATCAGGGAGATCTTAGGGTCGATCTGACTGAACCAGAGAAGGCCTTTGACTGGATAAGCATCAGGAAAATCTTAGGGTCGATTTAACTGAACCGGACAAGGTCTTGGAATATCTTCAACTGGATAAGCATCAGGGAGATCTTAGGGTCGATCTGACTGAACCAGAGAAGGCCTTTGACTGGATAAGCATCAGGAAAATCTTAGGGTCAATTTAACTGAACCGGACAAGGTCTTGGAATATCTTCAACTGGATAAGCATCAGGGAGATCTTAGGGTCGATCTGACTGAACCAGAGAAGGCCTTTGACTGGATAAGCATCAGGAAAATCTTAGGGTCGATTTAACTGAACCGGACAAGGTCTTGGAATATCTTCAACTGGATAAGCATCAGGGAGATCTTAGGGTCGATCTGACTGAACCAGAGAAGGCCTTTGACTGGATAAGCATCAGGAAAATCTTAGGGTCAATTTAACTGAACCGGACAAGTTCTTGGAATATCTTCAACTGGATAAGCATCAGGGAGATCTTAGGGTCGATCTGACTGAACCAGAGAAGGCCTTTGACTGGATAAGCATCAGGAAAATCTTAGGGTCGATTTAACTGAACCGGACAAGGTCTTGGAATATCTTCAACTGGATAAGCATCAGGGAGATCTTAGGGTCGATCTGACTGAACCAGAGAAGGCCTTTGACTGGATAAGCATCAGGAAAATCTTAGGGTCGATTTAACTGAACCGGACAAGGTCTTGGAATATCTTCAACTGGATAAGCATCAGGGAGATCTTAGGGTCGATCTGACTGAACCAGAGAAGGCCTTTGACTGGATAAGCATCAGGAAAATCTTAGGGTCGATTTAACTGAACCGGACAAGGTCTTGGAATATCTTCAACTGGATAAGCATCAGGGAGATCTTAGGGTCGATCTGACTGAACCAGAGAAGGCCTTTGACTGGATAAGCATCAGGAAAATCTTAGGGTCAATTTAACTGAACCGGACAAGGTCTTGGAATATCTTCAACTGGATAAGCATCAGGGAGATCTTAGGGTCGATCTGACTGAACCAGAGAAGGCCTTTGACTGGATAAGCATCAGGAAAATCTTAGGGTCGATTTAACTGAACCGGACAAGGTCTTGGAATATCTTCAACTGGATAAGCATCAGGGAGATCTTAGGGTCGATCTGACTGAACCAGAGAAGGCCTTTGACTGGATAAGCATCAGGAAAATCTTAGGGTCGATTTAACTGAACCAGACAAAGTCTTGAAATATAGCTAAGAATTTAACTGGATCTTTCCTGAAAGGTAAAGGTCAGTCGTATGCAATGCATGATATGGATCAAGCAATGATGTTCTCAATATAAATGAGACTTGTATGATATGATGTGTCTATGCATATTATAATGATGTATGTGAAGTTTTATGTATGTTTTTGTCTAGGAAAGTGAATCCTTGACGGGTGCCGGGAAGTCGTATCCTGGGCTGATGTTGAAGAATAGATTTTGCTTCCGCTGGGGATGATAACTACAAGAATACCGGTAGGAGAAGATGACTCCGTTGCGGAATAAACTTGGCAAATGAAGGATTCTGCGGGGAGAAAAGATACTCTAGCGACCATGCTGGGAAGCAATACTCTGTGGGAAGAGGGATGCCTTGCTGAGTGTTGATAATAATTTGTTGGGGATAGGAAGACTTTGTCGACGACGCTCTTTCTGTGGCTTTTGGCTGAGGATAACCCAGTTATATCCTGTTAAGGAAATAACTCTTTAAATAAAGCCGGACGACGCGTTCGTGCTCTGCGAGGGATAAGCTTCCAGGATCTACTGGGGATAAGCTTACTGCTTGGGGGAGATGAATTCCATTTCTCCTGGGGAAACTGGATTGGACTCTTCTGGGAAGTTTTGAACTGCGGGGGAAGTGATTCCTTTGAATGTTGATATACCGCCGGGGAACAATCTTTAGGCCAAGACTGCCGGGGATGCTTGTTAAGAATACACATGCTGCTGGGGAAGGTTGAGATCTGCTGGAGGATACCCAACTTCTTTAAGTTTGATTGTAGCTTTGCTCGGGGAAAGTGTATTGCTTGCTGGCTCACTCTCTGGGGGGATTAGGATGTCTGGTTATGTTCTTTAGCTGAACCTACCTTGGTACTTTGGAGGACCGAACAATTAGATTGCTTAGACAACTCTTATTGCCCCTGTTCTATGGGGGAGAGGAAGACCTGTGAGGTGCTGATAATTGTTGATGATCAAACCTTCTTCTGGTAGGCAGGTGACGAGATAACAGGACATAGTCGTACGCTTTAATCCCTAACTTTTGCCTGGACCGCCCTTTCGGGTTTTCAGTCCACCGGGATACCCATTTTTGCCCAAGCCGCCTTTTCAGGTTTTCGACTTGCCGGGTGTACAGATTTTTTCATTTCATCCCTCATTTTGCCCGAACCCTTTTGGTTCGCCGGGAAGCCCTTATTTTTTGCCTAGGTATGTCAACCTAGCGGGTCTTTGATTGGGCATAGTATTTTTTCGACTATGTCCATGCTCTTAGAATGTAGGGAGTTGCCTCTGCTAGAAGTGTTTTGTCATGCCACCAGAAGGTGTTTGATAAGGCGAAATTCGTCGTTGGAATGCCCCAAGTGACTCAGGAGGAGATTTGCCTCAGATTATTTGGCTCTTGAGAGATTCTCCGAATCTTGATTGGATTGCCCCAGATAATGGACCATGGTCATGTCTGCCCCTTGATTGGAGGTACTTTTGTTCATTAGGTATTCATCGTGCGAATTTCCCTGATGTTCAAACAAAAAGTCATATGCAAACAAAGTTATGTTAAAAATGCAAAGCATATGTCTGTCTTGAAGATTTTGATAATGCATTCTTTTTCATAAAGCAAATGAATGTTTGTAAAACGTGATGTCAACTCCGTATTTACCGTAAGCCTTAAGGAGTCAGGATACCTTTCGTAACAGTATGCTTTCGAACTAACCCATGCTTCAGCTAGGACTTTTAAGGGTTATAACGTGGCTTGGTTCACGGTTTAAGAAACAAAGGATAAAGGCTCAAATTTTATTTGTACCCACCCGCTCTTCGTGATGTTCTCCAAACCTAAACTCAGTTGATCATACGTTAGACCTTGTTTGAGTCTTTGCTCTGATTTTCCGGTGATGGTTCGGATATTGCTAACTTATTTTGAATAGGCAGTCATTCCTTTTTTGTTGAGGGTTTGTAAGACCTCTTTCTTGATTTTTGTTATCCCTTTCTTTTTTTTTTGCCTGAACTGTTTCCTTTTTTGGAATTACAGTCAGTGGGATGCCCCAGTTTTGTAAGTCTCCTTCATGGGTTTGGACTTAATGGGTTTTTATTTTTTGAGATAATGACTGCCTTTCTTTATTGGTTATTCGGAACCATCACTGTCTTTCTTTGTTTTGTAAGGACCTCTTTGGTGCCATTCGTTATGCACTTGGATCAACTGAGAGACTACCCTGCCCCAGGTTATGATTAAGGGTTTTAAATTTCGAAAAGAAAAACTCCTACTTCTTTGGCTCAGAGGGGTTGACGAGGGATTATCATCCTTATAACTCCAGTGTTTAGGGATTGAAACAATGCCTGTACCTCATCAGCAGGGTCTGTTCAAAAGCATACTGTAATGATCGCGGTATCGTTTTCGTCATCCTCCCTCAAGAGGCTTAGAATTATTGATTGAGAGTTGACATCAGAAAAAATATGAAAATAATTTGCGTATAGTGAATACGAATATATTGCTTCAAAACAGACATATGCGATGCATTAATGAAATAACAATGTTTTAACATGAGTAAATGCTTGAACAAAAGAAAATTGCAACTTGAACATTCGAATGAACAAAAGTCTTTTCAGTCTCAGGGCTTGTTATTTCAACTGGTGCATCTTGTAGGGATGGCAGGAGCATTCAGCCTGGCCCATCTGGGTGAAATCCACAGCTCTTTCATTAATCAGATCTTGAATCTTATTCTTCAAAGCCCAGCAGTAGTCGGTGTCATGTCCTGGACTGTTAGAATGGTATGCATATCTTTCCTCAGGATTGTACTTTAGGGAGGTTGTATTGAGACGCCTAGGAGGGCCCCTTACCGTCACCAGATTCAACCTCAACAATTGTTGTAAAGCTTGAGACGGTGACACGTTGAGTTTGGTGAACTACCTTTCAGGCTTGTCTGACTGAAGCTGGTGAGGTTGATACTGAATTGGTGATACTGAAGCCATATGAGGAGCTTTCTCCTTGCCTCTTTGTCTCAAAGATGGTCGAACGATGACTGGCTTTTTACCCTTAGACGTTTGCCCCAGTTGGTTACCCTGAAGCAGTTGGTTGACGAGAACCCCGAGCTCATCTTGTCTTTGAGCTAACCCTTGAATGGAAGTCACCTGCCCCAGCATCTGGACCTTCAATGCATCCACCTCAGCTTGTAGGTGTTTCAGCCTTTCATCCTCAGCACTGTTCCTGACAAAGGTCCCCATGAGAAGTGTCCTTAGCTCCTCCTGCCCCTTGGATAGATTCAGGAGGATTTCCCCGAACCGAGTCTCTTGAGCAAGAAGGTCCTGGTTATCTGGTTGGAAGGCCATTGCTGAAATAAACAGCGAGAAAGGGTAAGTGACCTGCAACAAGGGTACCTGTTATGCAATGATATGTATGATATGCATGCAATGTTTTCAAGGATCTCGCGGGGTAAACAAGAAATTTGTTAGAGCTGGGATCCGGTAGCTTGATTGAAGGAACTGCATATTATTGAGAGTCCTTCTTCAAAGGGTCAAAGGCTCACCATATCCAGTGGGTCATAGCCCCTGACTACCTTGGCGAGGGCAATCTTCTTCAAGTGTCAAAGCTCACCATATCAAGTGGGTCATAGCCCCTGACAACCTTGGCTAGAGGAAAATAAATCCTCTTTGCCCCTTGCTAGATGTTTGATTTATCATGACCTGCATCACAAGCCTTTGAGATCCTTGAAATGGGTTAGGATGTATGCAATGGTATGATGTCATGATGCATGGGGTAATGTAGGTAACCCTGTTGTAAGTCCCAATTAAGGACTGCAAACCAAAACCTGCAAGAAACTCAAGTAAAACCTGTCATGAGTCCCAATTAAGGACTAAAACAAACCCTGCAAGAAACTTGGTAAACCTTGTTATGAGTCCTGGTTAAGGACTAAAACAAAAACCCTGCAAGAAACTTGGTAAACCTTGTTATGAGTCCTGGTTAAGGACTAAAACAAAAACCCTGCAAGAAACTTGGTAAACCTTGTTATGAGTCCTGGTTAAGGACTAAAACAAAAACCTGTAGGAAATTCAGTAAACCCTGTTATGAGTCCTAGTTAAGGACTATAAACAAAACCTGCAAGAGACTTAGTACCCTGTTATGAGTCCCAATTAAGGACTGTAAACAAAACCTGCAAGTAGTTCATGCGTCAGATAACAAGCATGCAAGTAGTCAAGTACGAAGGCACACAAGTCACACAAGAGAAACCCTTAGAGTTTAGGCCAGCATGGGGTCTGGGTAGTACCCTCTTGAAGTTGGTGGGTTCAACCTGTCCTATTAGAAGTAACCGGGTTCTAAGGGTCCCAATATCACGGGATTGCTTTCATTGTTCATCGTTTCGATTTGGCCACTGAACTGGCGACCGAAATATTCCAAGAAAGCAACCCTCAATTGAGTGTAGTATCGAGTATACACCAACCTCGGACTGCACCAAAGTCAGTTATCTCACTACCCTAAAGAGGCCAAGATAGTTCAATTAAGGTTCCTAAGGTCTGTTGATGCTTCACGACACTACGCGGAGGCCCCGTACTCTCCTTGACTGAACTCAAGGGTTACCGGTACACACCAAAGTGCCACATCAACGTAGCAGACTGTTTCAACCATGTCGGTATACCCCGCACAGTTCCCTCACAGCCTTGTTGCTACTTTCTAAGAAGGTATCCCCCAGATCCGGGTTAGGATCTATAGAACTCCCCAGCAACCCACAATTTAAAGCACACAAGGAAAACAATTGAAAACACAGTTATGAACTAGCCCTAAGGTACACCTCACTTTATAAGATTATCCCCAGCAGAGTCGCCAGTTCTGTGATCGGTGGATCTGGAACTGACTGTTTAACGCTGGTTCGCGAAATGTCGCGGAAGCAAGAGTCGCCACCGTCTTTTATTTTCTCCAAATGGAAAGGACAAAAGCACAGAAAAATTCCTTAAAGAGATTGCTCTCGGTTCGGGAGGTAGGTTATAGAAAGGGAAGGTGTTAGCACCCTTTCTATCCATGGTTATCCATGGGCTCTTAGATACTTGCTCATTTGTGTTTTCAAAAATGGTTTGTTTGCTTTTCAACTGTGGGTTTTAAAAAGTTTCTTTGAAAATTTCAGTTCGACTCTTGTATCGGTCCTCAAGAGTGTTTGAAAAATGCTTTCGAAAGCTTTTTGAAAATGTGTTGGTGTGAAAAGTATTTTTGATTTGTTTTGTTTTGAATTAGAGCAAGTATCCACGAGTCGTCTACCTACCCTAAGGAATTCGTCTGTGTAAATGTCCTTTAAAGTAGTGCCATCCCACCATTGAGAGGTAGGTAGCACCACCGTTGGAGGTGTTCGGGTCAATTCGAGGTTCGGGACATGGTGATCACCAGAGCAATGGGAAGACACCTTAGAAGCTACCCTCATGCCAGGTTCCCGGATCATGAGGACTTACTAAGACATCCTCTACTCGACGATCACCTTTCGAAGGCAAGGCAACAGTGAGGCGTACCCTAGGGGTGGTGTGTGCGATTCGTGTGTCGTTTTCATTTGCATTTATCTTGTCATGTTATTGGTGTTCTACGCTTGTTTTTATTTTGTCATTCATTCTTGCATGCATTTATTTAACAGTTAAAAAGTGCGGAAAGATAAAATTCCTAAACTATTACAAAGGCGCGGGTCCACATCGCCAAATTAAACCAGGACCCGATTTGACATAAAATAAAGAAATAAAATGCGGGAAATATAAAATGTCCGAGTTACATGGCTTGAGCAATTACATAATATTTGAAAGAAAATAAATGTGCGAAAGAAATAAAAATAGAACGTTCGAGGGCGTTGGACCCTTTAAAGAAATTAAATGAAATTAAAAATTAATTAATTATTTATTGAAATAAAAGAAGTGTTTTTTAGGTTTTTTTTGTATTTATGAAATAAGAAAATTAAAATTAAAATTAAAAGAAACCCTAATTCTAAGTTATTTTTAATTATTTGAGAAAAATGTTAAAGTTTAACTTAATTTACTAAAGAATTTATGTACATGTTTATTTACAAAATAAATTAGTAATTAATAATAATAATAATGATGAGAAAATTATTTATTAAAAAAAATGATGAAAAAGTTAAAAAAACCTAATTTCTACATATTTAATTTATTAAGAAAAATATTAAAGTTTTGAAACCTAAATTAATCTAATTAATTGTTTAAAGTTTATTTACAAAAATAATAATAGTAAAATTAATATTAATAAAATAAACATTTTTTTGATTTTTCTGTATTTTATATTTATTATGAAAATTATTTTATGGAATTAAAAGAAAACAATTAAAAAACAATTAAAAGAATAAAAAGGAAAAACAAATAAAAATTAAAAATTGAGCAAACCATAGGGGGTGTCTGGTCCAAGGGGAGGTTTTTTGAAGTATTGACTCCTGAGTACCGTGGTCTGCATTCTTTGGCCATTGGATTGAGTTTCATGCATAAGTTGTTCTACTTTGGCCATTTGGCTTTTGGCTTTTGGCCATTTGTGTTCTGGCTTCAACGTTCCCTTAATCTCTGGCTTCCTCGCCATGTATTGGTGTCATGCATAAGTTTTTCTAGTCTGGCCATTTGGCTTTTGGCTTTTGGCCATTTGGCTTTTGGCCTCAACGTTCTTTAATGAACCTGCCTGGGATCCTGTCTAAATCTGCAGTGTTGAATCTCACAAACACATCAAATAAAATCATAAAATGCAAATAAAGCCAATATATGAAGAAATTTAATGTTTAGGCACAATATGGCATGTATGAATGATTATACCCTTTTGATCATGGAGATCAAATCAACATTACCCTTACTGGAAAAGTAGTGACATGAATGCTTTTATGCCCTTTGGATCATGGAGATCAAGCCAGCCTTACCCTTACTGAAGAAGTAATAAGATGTTGGTTTGTAACTGAGATGGCTTGTTTGTAGTGAGAGAGGGATTTGTAATAAGGATTTCAAGGTTTTTAGGGTTCTTGAGAGAATTTGATATTCTGACAGCGTTGTGGCAAGGGTTTTCTTTTTTTCTCCTCTCTTTTCTCCTCTTTTCCTTTTTTTTGGTTTGTGTGACAAGAAGGTGATTATATAGTGGAAATTAGGGTAAAGAAAATGGGTTTTGAATGTGCAATTGGGCCTCCAATATTCACTTGAATTCGTCACTTTCCAGGCTAAATCGCAGGGACTTAAGTGCATTTTTTGAAGTTGAAATGTGAAAACAAAATGTAGCCGACATCGAGAACTAACTCCTGTCCGAAGATCGACTCAATCGGATAAACGGTGAATTGGTTATGAATTTTTGAAGTTTCAGCTCAGACAAACTTATTTTGGGCTCCAGTGTCGGCTCTGACACGTTCTTCAATAAAAAACTGGTATTGATCGGTGCATAATTTGGTCTCGACTTTTGAAGCAAAGTTGTAGATCTATGAGTCAGTGACCTTGTGTAAAAATATGAGTCCAATCCGATAAAAATTGACCGAGTTATGAATTTTCGAAGTTTCGGCTCAGATGAAATAATATTCAGCATTCAGGATTTTCAGCGTGTCACGCACTATGAGCAAAAAACGAAGGCCTTTTGAATACCGTTTGAACTCAATACCTTCTGTGAAAATGTAGCCGACTCAATTTGTGAAATTTTGGCACCGGAACCAGCTCGATACGATGAAAATCGACCAAGTTATGATTTTTTGAACATGACGCAAATAAACTTCTGTCACAAATTTTCTGCACGAAAATACTTGATAAATCCACATTTTTGAAGACCTTCTGATCGAAATTGGCTTCCAGCCGTGAGAGATGAAAACGTAGATAATATCAAGACGGAATTTTGGCCACCGGAACGGGTTCAAAATGAGTCACGATCTTCAAGTTATGAATTTTTTAGCGCGTAAAAACTGCACTTTCAGCACACTTTTTCACCATATTTCTTCAAGAAAACTCGCACATTCGGATACCTTCTTTAAAGAATTATCTCTTGAGCCGAACCTGAATTTGAGAATATGTTATCAGAGATATCTTGGCGAAAGAATACCTGAATATGACGCGCCGGGTTGGACTTGTGAATTTTTCTTGGAATATTTTGAGAAATATGGGAGGGCAAATTTTGGGGTACAACAGAAGGCAAGTGAAACAAAAATAATTCACTTGCACAACACAACTAAGTGGTAGCATAAAAATGCAGTAAAGTCAGAACAACCTCTGACTTCTCAAGCACAATATCCACTCACACCTACACTACTCAACTACAAAATACACAATATTTACAACCAATAAAACTCCTCAAGCTAAACACGACAAGCTTGTGAACAACACAATTTAACACATTAACACAAACTACTTATAACATACTAAAAGACCAGGTGAAAGTTGGATAAACAAGTAGAAAAGTGAAGAATGAGAATTTTAAAACTGGTCCAATTTCAACTTGTTTAGCCAGTTCACCACACTACCTATACTAATACAATAAAGCCAATAAACAAACTACAAACAATAAAACATGCTTGTTTTACGTCGTAAGCTTGACGCCTGTTATTTATACACACTTCTCCTAGTTGCCTCTTTACACAATTAGTGCTCACCGACGACAAAACCTAATCAAACACTTAGCAAATATGAAGAGAAACAAACATATATACTAAATTTAAAAGTATACAAAACATGTAAAATTCACACTTATGATAAACATATACAAGTATCAATATAAACAAGTGAAAATAGACAATATATATACGATATCTACAAAACTTAAAAATAAAGAAACTATCGCGATGCGATCCAATAAAAACACCAATCTTTGGCAACAACGCCATTTTGCTGAAGCGGTAAAGCGACATCAAAAAGTAAGTATTTATTTAGTTTTATCATATTGTCTCCACAAGGATTAGTGGTTACTGAATTTCCGTTCGACAAGTCTCGCGTTTATGAGTTTGATTTTAAATGGTTTGTAAGGTAAAGGTAAAAACTATTGACAAGAAAGTAAATACATTCAATAGAAAGAAGAAACCTATCAGGCATGAATCTACACTACATGTCACAAACTTAAACCTATTGATCAGTTGCACTGAACCTACTCTAATTGTCAAAATCATCACAGACACCATGAGATGTACCCATAATAAAGGTTATGTCTAACGCCAAGTCGCGAGACCAACCGTATTACTCTATCAGCAATATCTTGTGCGCTACAACAACACGGAGGCATAAAGCTTTAGCATCCAAAGTGAATATTAGCTCTAAATCTGTCTATAGAATCTAGAAATTAATAGTTATCCATCCCTAATCAAGATTTGTGAGGTATATGTCTATAACAGCCCAAACCCAACATAAATGCAAAAAGATCAAGGAAGATATCAAGATTAATTTGTAAAGCAAGCTTTATATAACCCCATAATCAACAAATATACATATGTTTGAAGTAAGAGTACAAACAAAACCCAATAAAAGAGAAATACATAGAGAAGAAGAGAAATGAACCAAACATCTCGCGGGTTGTCAGCACCTGTTGATGAGAAATCCACCTCCGAATCATCCATATGCAAGACCAATTGATGTTCCCTAAGCCCTCTAGACCAAAAAATGAAGTTGATGGTGTTGGCACTCAAAAATTACCAACCCATAACCTAAAAATGTGATTTTTCCCTATTTAATGAGATTCTGCCCAGACAGTATCGCCCGGCGAGCCTGAGGCTCAAAATAAATTTTTTTCACACTTGGTGCATTTCCACGCTTCTGGCTTGCCTCTGCTTTGCCTGGAGAGCTCTTGGCGAGCCCAACAGCAAATTGGAAAATTTAACTCTGTTTTTTCCATAACTTGAGAACCCTAACTCTAATTTGCAAACTTTCGGAAGCGTTAGAAAGCTTATTCAATGATCTATCTAACAATGACTAAATATCAATGCTTGAATACCTACAAAAATGAGATAAAAACAGTTAAACTCAATGATATTTACACGATAACGCAATATATACACTATAACATAAATTATACCAAATATATATACTAAAATTGAGGTTTATTAACAAAAAGAAAACAAATTAAGATGATGAATACTAATTATTCAAACTCAATTTCACAAAAATCTAGTACTCATCACATATCAGGGTGAGTCCTCCTCAACTTTTGCTTAATAGGTAGGCATTCTAGCTTTAGCGGTAAATGATGCTCCACAATATCAGTATCCAATCCAGGCATGTCTTGATAGGAACAAGCAAAGATATTCACATACTCTTTCAACAATTCAGTCAACCTGCTCTTCACCCCTAGAGGAAGTAGTGCCCCGATCTTAACCTCTTTTGAATCTCCTTCGGAACCCAAATTAATTGTCTTCAACGACTCTTTGTATGACTGAATGGTCTTCTCCTCGTGCTCAAGCAACTGAGAAACCTCTTCTAGGATTTCAATCAAATCATATTCTCAAAGTTAGGAGAGGGCATAAGGTCATTGTTTTCAACAGGTTTTTTAATTAATTTGCACTTGCAATTATGCTTGATTTTAGAAATAGATAAATGCAACAGGTGATTATGTAATTTTTTTTGACAATTATTATATTTTTGAAAGGTTTTATTAATAACATTTTCCAAGAAAAAGTAGAAAATAAAACACAATTGGATAACAAAAATGACTATTATTAATGATTTTAAAAATTGAAACAAGCCCGAATAACACCACTTTCACCTTGGGCAGGGTGAAAGGATTTTTTTTTTTGAAAAAAGAGCAAGACAAATTACTTCGAAATGTGAACACATCTAGGAATATCAACAGAGATCCAATTCTTAACTCTTCTTCCACGTGTCACAAAATTTGGAATTTCTAGCTTTGTCTCGTCTTCAAGAATAACATCGACTTCTAAAGGAGTCGGGTGGATGAAACCCCCATTGTGGAGTATGTCTTGGTAAGGCCGAAAAGAAGAATTTGGTTTAAAAACTTCATTTTTAACTTTCTAAGGAGAGAAACCCAAACTAGTTATGTTCTTGTTCCCAGGTAGATCAATGACTTGGCCCCAAACACTACTAGGACCCTTTTAGACAACTTATTGTGCATCTTTGAGCAAAGAGATAAAATTTACATTCTTCTTCACACCATCAATGGATAAAGCTTGAAACAGAGTTCCAACAATACCATCATCCCTTAGCCTTTATTTTTTATTTATTTTTGATTTTTATTAATTAAAAGTCAAAATAAAATAAGATAAAATCATATTATTTACAAGAGTCCAAGCCCATCATATTTTTGCCCTAATTTTCTCTATATATTCATATAAATTCAAACATCAAAGAGAACCCTGACACACGAAACCCTTGCTTCTCAATATTGTCAAAATACACCAACTTTTTTCAAGAACCCTAGAGTTACAAAACTCTTGTTACCAACCCTTTCACTACAAGATCTCAATTCCATTCACTCATAACAACCCTGCATAGTAAGATTGGATTGATTTTGAGGGTCTAAAACGCATGAGAACACCATACCATGCATATCCGATTGCATAACTTTGTGAATTTCATATCTTAATTTTTGTATCGTTTTAAATCATATTGGTGTTACTAACATGTTTCTGAGGTGAATTTGAACAGGTCTGGATCATCACCATGATCCCATGCACACTAAATCATGATCCACCATACTAGCACCGATTGCACATGTTTTCACCATATCTCTTAATCCTTTGCGTTTTAGCATTCAAAAATTCTCCCATTGGATTCACAGCCTCTGTTTTAGGGGGTGTAGGACATGATTGGATCATTAACACATTGGTTTTTGTAGGGTTTGAAAAAATAGGTCACCGGAGAAGGCGACTGGAGCTAGGGCTCCGGTGCCTCTCCGGTCAATATATTTGTTTTTACATTATATATTTATGAATTAACATAAGTAAACAGATGTATAGCCACCCCAGTGGTAGAAACGCGCGTTAAGTCACTCCTTTCCCAAGTCACAGGTTCGATACCCGGTTTTGCCAAATTATTTTATGTTTTCATGATTTTTGCAGGTTTGATATAAAACGTACTGGTTGCGTATCCTAACACCAAGGGCGCGTAGCTCAGTTGGCAAGCGTGCATGCTGGAGAGGCAGGGGTCATGAGTTCAACACTCACCTCTAACATTCGTTTTTCCTCTTTTTTTTTACTAACCCTATTTTCTCCATTTTTTTGCTAACCCTAATTTCTTAATAACCTTAATCACTTTTATTTAATCAACATTAAAACAAATTAGGTTTAGTTTATGTCTAATAAATTAATTTTTATTATTTATTTATTTATTAAATTAATTAGGATATTAGTTTTTATTAATTTAATTACCTTACTTTTTCGATTAATTAAAATCAATTAGACTTTAGGATGATTACCAAAACTTTTTTGTCAAACGATCACAAAACGATTTTTAATCTTTGCGTGTTTACTTTCGCATTAATTTTCCCAATTATGTAACTGCTATGGTTTGTAATAGTTTTAATTAGGGTTTACCTTTTTCCACCGTTTTATGGTTTTGTACCCCCTTCCCCGAAGCTTTGTAATAGCGTAGGACTTTTACTTTCCACAATTTATCGCTTTCCTTATTACTGTATAGTAATTAGGGCATGTATGGCAAGATCTAAAAGCAAATGATAGCTAACCTAATGCAAGATAAATTAACTGAACTGAATACACTCGCACACGTGCACCTCTAGGATAACCTCACTTGTTGCCTTCGGAAACATAGTCATATCCCTCGAACGTAGGGATGCTTTAGCATTATCCCTCGATTAAAAAAGATCGTAGTCCCTCGATGACCCTTAGAATGCTACCTTCGGTAAACGATCTAGCCCCTTACTGTAAAACTGCTAAAGCGCCCATACGAGTTGCCTTTATGACTGTACGATGACCCGCGTCTATTCCTTCACATCCAACGATAAGGCTTTCTACTAACTAATGGTAGAATAACACT
The DNA here is from genome assembly GCA_948472305.1 of Vicia faba. NCBI lineage: Eukaryota > Viridiplantae > Streptophyta > Magnoliopsida > Fabales > Fabaceae > Vicia > Vicia faba. Next base: position 678,540,425 of record OX451735.1, on the reverse strand, counting down.
ACCTAAGGAGGAGGAAAATAACACGAAAGACTTTTGAGTAGGTAGATAGCTCGTAATCGCTTGCTCATGAAAACAAAACATCTTTTACACAAACACTTTTCTCTGGAATATTAAAAAAAACACTTTGTACGCATTCTTAACTTATACAAGAATCATTACAAAGTTACCGCACTTAGGCATTTTTCAAAATATTTTCAAACATACATTAACAAAGCATTTTCAAACAAAGAGAGTTAGCGATTAAGAGCCCGTAGATAACTATGGATGAAAAGGGTTCTAACACCTTCCCTTTTCATAACCTACCCCCCAAACTCAAGAAAATCTCGGAGGTCTTTCCTGTTCTTTTCACCCTTTCCTTATTGGATAAAAGAAAAGTCGGTGGCGACTCTAGCTATCTGCAACATTTGCGATAAAACGCAAAAATAAGCCAGTTCTCCCACCGGATTACACATGCCAAGACACATAAGAGCTTGATATGATGATGACTTGATTAGTTGCTGGCTGAATAGCTTGGAACACGTATGGTGTGCATTCAAAATTTGAAAGCCCCGAGTTTTGCTTCACAGTTCTGCTTAACAGAACAGTCATCTTTCACAGTTCTTTTCACAAAGAAAAATCTTGATTCCCTGATGTGATACGGTGGGAGAACTGACTTGGGTTTTGCGTTTGTTTTCGCAAATGTTTCGGTTGAGCAAGAGTCGCCACCGACTTTTTATTTTATCCTAAGGAAAGGTTAAAAAGCACAGAAAAAACCTTTGAGATGTTTTCTTGGGTTCGGGGAGTAGATTATAGAAAGGGAAGGTATTAACACCCTTTCTATCCATGGTTATCCATGGGCTCTTAGTTACTTGCTTAGATTAACTTGCCTTGATTTTCAATTGTTTGAAATGGTGCTTTGTGTGTGGGTTTTGAAAATGTTTTGAAAAGAGGCCAATGTGGTGGCAACCTTTGTAATGATCCATGTTGGGATGTATACAAAGGTGTATGTATTTTGAAAAGTTTTTTCAATGTTTTTGAAAGTTGTTTTGAAAGTGTGTTGTGATGTGTGTTTTGAAAAATAGGCAAGCGTTTTTGTTTTGCAAGTTGGCAAGTAACCAAGAGCTATCTACCCTAAATTTCTCAAAGATCTTTGCTATGTTTTAAACCTTTTAATAATTTTGTTCCACCATTGTATTTGGTGGACAATCTTGTCTTAGGATGTGAACGGGACAGGCGCGGGTCATCGTTTAGACCATGATTGCAATGGTGCCAAGTATCTTTGGGCAATTTTTCCTTTAAGGGACTTGATCATTTTTAGGCAACTTTTGAAAGCGTCGTCGAGGGACTATGATCATTTGAATTTGTTTTGTTTTGCCAAAGATACCTAACATGCAACATGGCCCATTATTGAAGGCAACAAGTGGAGTACCCTAAGGGTGCAAGTGTGATTAGTGTTGTCCATTTTCATGCTTGTTTATCTTGAATTTAGGTCAAACTATTTGTTGTTTTTGATTTGCATACAAAACCCTAATTCTATCATGGCATATTTAGAAAGCTTTTAAAGTGCGGAATTTAAAGGTCCTAAATTATTACAACACAAATTATGGGGTGGGGGTACAAATGTTCCAATGGGGATATTTTAGCAAGAAATTAAACCTAAACTATTACATCCAAATTGAATTTTTACAAGGTATTTAATTCACAACAATTAAACAAAAATACAATAAATATGCAAGATGCAAAAAATGATTCTTTATATGTATGTAAAAGTGTTTTTTATGTGACAACTAAACAAAATAAAAAGGATTAATTTTTGGTATTTTTGATGTTTTAAGGCAAAACCCTAAATTTGCTAAATAAAAATGTTTATTATTTAATGTATGCAATATTTATTAATTATGTACAAAAAATAAATAAAAGAAGGTATATTGTGAAAAAAAGTATTTTTGAGGTCAAAATATTAATAAAAATAAAATGTATTATTTTTGTATTTTTAACCTAAATATATTAATAACTAAATAAGTATTTATATTATTTACTAAATATATTAAATATGTACAAAAAATAAAATATTTATTATTTACAAAAAAGTATATTTTTAGAAAATGTTTTCAAAAGATAAAAATAAAATAAAATCAGAAAATAAAAATGTATTAGTATTGTTTTTAGTATTTTAAATAAAAGAGTATTATGTATTTATTTACATATAAAACTAAATGAAACCAAATAAATATCAAATAAAATGTAAAAAAAGTGTGAAAAATATTTTTAATATTTTTTATATTTTAATAAAAAATAACAAATCAGAATCAAAAGAAAAAGTTAAAAATGACAAATAAAACTCAAAATGGGTCAGGGGGTGCATGTGTAAAACAGTGGTGCAAAAAGGAAAAACAACACAGGCCCAGCCCAAAGAGGTTGTCTTCAACCTCCAATAACAAACTTGTCAAAAACGCGCGCCTTTCCCACCTTGTTCAAATATCCTGATTCTTGGACTTTTAGCACAAACTTATAACATGAAAAATGTCAAGCATCAAGCCACAATTCCATACATACCAAGAACTTGATCTAACTCTCAGAAATGAGAGAGAATTTCTCCATCCCTAATTCTTAACCTAAGTTTTTTCTAATGTTCAGGTTCCAAATTCTCCAAGCACATGCAATATAAATGGAAAGTAAATATATGTGTAGCTTCAGGGCCATGAGTAAAGCATTTTTCATTCATAAACCTAAAGCTAACTCTTCCTAGGTTGAGAGATAGAAGTCCATGAACTTACCTGTTCAGCTTGGATCGTGTCTGACAATGGAGGCACTTTCAAGGCAATGTGAGGACTTGTACAGCTTGCTTGAAGTTCAGGGATGCTTCTCCCACCTTTAGCTTGCTTTGAAACCAAATGAATCAAGCTATGGAAGTCAACCTGCAAAACAGAAAAAGTGAAAATGGTGAAGTTGGTTAAGGGTGTTACAGGTCGTGTCCAATGCTTGGGATAGTTTGTATAGGTGGTATGGAGTGTGTATGAACTGGTTTTGGCCAAGGCGCACGAGTGGATTGAGTTGTAGAAGTCCAACTGCAGAAGGGACTCTGTTTTTTGCAGTAGGATGGTGTTTTGATGAATGATGAGGTTTGGAAGGTGGTTAGCTCGTGCCTTAGCTCAGGTTTGATATTTGGAATGTGTTTAACAAGTTTACTTTGGCTTGTCTTGGCAGAAATGTGAGATTGTGTTGGTTATGCAAGGTTTCTTCTTACTTAAGCAAAAATGACAAGTTGGTTTACAAGCTTTCCTAGGCCCCTCAAGTATGCTGCCTCAATCCCTCTTGATCAGTGTGTTATTTTCCTGAACTTGTGCCAAAAAGATTTGCATTGTACTTCTTGATTTGCAAACTTGACATAAAGCCATACTTTTCAAAAATGGATAAAGTGCTTTTTCTAATTAAGGCTTAATTCTTCATACAATGACCAAATGCACAAAATAATTCCTTGGCACAATGGATTGGCATTTAATTATTGAGTAAGAAAGGGATTAGAGGCCTGTAACTAGCTTGCTCATGCTGATTTGAAAAATTGCACAAGTTATGAACATGGAAATGGCTCATGAACAAAGTGACTTTTGCCCATATTGCCAAATTCGATTCTCCCTAACCACAAGGGTGTTTGAGAAGTTCTTGGACATTTTGGAAAGCTTGGAATGTGTACTACAATCCATCTTCGTAATTCAAATTGAAATTCCATGTGGAAGCATGTGAAAAGTGGCCATGAAGTTAGGCAAAAACCCTGCCTAAAATAGGTCAAAATTTTTCTAAGTTAAGAATGTTTTGCACCCTTGTTCCAAAATTTGTAACTTGAGCAACAAGCTTCTTTTGAGGAAACTTTGTGAATCAAAGTTGTAGATTTTGCAATGTACTACAACTTTCATGTTTTGACTTTTGTTTGAATCCAAATGCATCTTGATGAAAAAATGGGACAAAGTTAGGAAAAAATTAGGGATTTTCATAACTTAGAAAATTTCTAAGTTATGAAAATTCTTCATTCTAAACCCTAATTTGCAATTCTTGACTTCTTGATGAACAAGTTTCATAATTGGACATGTTTTGATGAAAAATGAATCTTGACACTTGATTTTGACCAAAAAGTCAAAGTTTGACTTTTCAGTATACAGTAAAAAATTGATCAATTGACTGGAAAATTCCTCTATCAATCTTATGCATTTGGGATCTTTTGAACTTGTTGAACATGTCAAGACAATTCCATGGGGTCCTTGAGTCCATATGTGAGCTTGTTTTGCCATTGGTTAGGTCAAACAGTCAAAAATTGCATCTGTGCAGTCAAAACCCTAAAAATGACCATTTTGCCCTTTTGGTGATCTGATCAAATTTCTTGTGGAATTGTGATCCAAACTTGACCAAATGGTTCATATGAGTTCATAATGTTGATGTGGGTCAAAAATCATGAAGTTTGACTGTTAATTGGCCACAGTTGACTTTTTCCCCAATACAGCTGATTTCTAGGTCAACTGTCCAATTGACTGGGCAAAGATTGGAATCAAGGCTTGAAACTTGGTATGGGTAAACTTGAGAGTCCAACATGAAGCATGAAAGTCATTTTGAGCACTTTAGGTCAAAACATCTTTGTGCAAACTCAAACCCTAATTTGGGTCAATAGTGCAAGAAGGAGTCTTGAGCAGAGCAAACCCTAACTTGATCTTGAGCTCCAAGGGTCTTGTGGTGAGAAAATATTGAAGAAAAGGGAGGGAAAATTTTGGGGTACAACAGTTGCCCCTGTTCAATCTTCTTGCACCTGAAGAGTTAGATTGGCAGGTTTGCCTTTCGCGTCTCGAAGGTAAAAGGAGATTGGACACTAGAGTGCCCTTAAATTTGCACTCATCAGAACAATGGATGCGGGAATGGGCTTAGAGATGCCATTTGGAGATGGGCTTAAAGATGCCATCTGAAGGGTGACAGAACTTTGTCGGAGATGGGCTTAAAGATGCCATCTGGAAGGTTTGTTGAACTGCAGTGTGATGGGTCAGAAGAATGAGGATCAAAATGGTATCCGTGTCTGGAATGTATTTGAACTGCATCTAAGGACTGGATTTGTATGAGCAGAAGAATGGCCTCCGTGTCTGGGGCGTATCTGAGCTGTAACTGTGTTTGAATGTAGAACGAATATCAGAATGACTGTCGTGTCTGGAGTGTATCTGTATTGTATTTGGGTAATAGAGAAACATCTGTTTGGAGCAACTGCGTTCTGGGGACAAATTCTAAATGAGTGACAGAATGGCAACCATGTTTGGAGTGTATCTGGACTGTATCTGAAGTTGAAAGTTGTATGAGTAGCAGAATGACTTCCGTGTCTGGAGTGTATCTGAAACTGTAACTGGGATTGAGATCTGTATGAGTAATAGAATGACTTCCGTGTCTGAAGTGTATCTGAAACTGTAACTGGGATCTAAATAAATGACAGAATGACTTCCGTGGCGAATGCATCAGGGAGAATCAAACTGCTGTTGTAAGGGTCAGAATGGTATCCGTGTTTGGAATGCATTGAACCTTGAGGTGGATAAATGAATCTGAATGAGAGATAAAATGGCTGCCGTGTCTGGAGCGTATCTAGTCTGTATCTGATTGCTGTAGTCCGAATGAGTAGTAGAATGACCGCCGTGTCTGGGGTGTATCCATACTGTATCTGACTTGAGATTCTGAATGAGTAATAGAATGACCGCCTTGTCTGGGGTGTATCCATACTGTATCTGAATAATTGTTAATGATAGCCTTTTAAACTTATCCTGAAAAGGGTGAAATGTTAGCTAAAACACAAAGTTATATTGCATGATATGTATGATGCAAAATATGTTATATCAATGTTTACGATATGAATGTAAATGAATGCGCATGTAAGCTGAAGAGCTGTTTTTGCTGAGGATAGATGAATCCTGGAAACAAAGAATCTTGACTGCCGCCGGGAAAGTGAATCTTTGACTGCTGCAGGGGAAGACAAGAATTTTGATTGCTAGGATGGAACATCCTTGTTGATTACTGTTGGAGAATTAGGAGCTTGGGTTGTATACAAATCTTCTGGGGATTCTTGCCTTGAGGAGATCTTTGCTGGAGAACATCTGATCATCCTATGAGGAACTGAGAATGAGAGTCTTCACTCTGCTTGGAGAATACAAGATCTTCAATTGTTGGGGGATCTTAGGACCACTGCGGGGGATTGGAACTCCTTGGTGACTTGCAGGGAATGAGAACTTCTGAAGGTCTCTACTGGGGAATTCAGGACCTGATAGACTCATGTTGGAGAGGTATGACTGAGAATCTTCAGTTTGGCGGCAAGTATCCCTGTGGGGAGAAGGTTCACTAGCCTGGTTCAGTTGGGGATTGGATTTTCAGATTTTTAAGGCTCCACTTAACTCTGAGGGGAATTGAGTTCTGGAAGGCTCCATGGCTGGGGAAATCAGTGTTGGGAAAACCCTCTCTGTTGGGGATCCTGAAGTCTAATTCTGTTTAAGGAATTAAGTTCTGACTGAGGAATTTGGACTTCAAATCTGCTGGTGATTTCTTCTGAAAGGGCATCAAGATATCTATCCGTACCTTTAACCTATCAGTAATCAACTTTCTCAATTCATAAGGAAATGATTATGTTCAAATTCATATGCCTATTTAACAAAACATTGGACGTTTCTCAAAATAAAACATAAATGTAGAAAAGCAAGAGAAGACAAAGAAAATTTCTGTATCTGGAAAAGTATTTGTATTAACTTTTTATGAGTATATTTGTACAAAGGGGACAACCATCCTAGTAAGAGGATGTTGTCGTAAAAATTGAAAAATTTATACAAAAGAAAGATGGCTATGTGAAACAATTCCATGGGGTTCCATTCTGTTATAGCCTTCCCAACTCTGAATATCTGTCCATTCAATGCTTCGTCTGTCGATGACTGGATTGATTAGAAACTTGGAGCTGGTTGATGAAGAGATTGTCCTTAAAGTGATCCGACGAGACATAGTCATACGCTTTAATTCCCTAACTTTTGCCTGAATCGCCCTTTCGGGTTTTCGATCCACCGGGAAACCCCTTTTTGCCCAAGCCGCCCTTTCGGGTTTTCAACTTGCCGGGTGTACAGATTTTTTTGTTTTATCCCTAATTTTTGCCTGGACCGCCCTTTCGGGTTTTCGGTCCACCGGGATGCCCATTTTTGCCCAAGCCGCCCTTTCGGGTTTTCGACTTGTCGGGTTATTTTATGCGTAGTATCTTTTGACTATGTCTGCGTTCGCAGGGTGCGGCAAATCGTTGCTGTCCATGGTGGTCAGAATCATTGCACCACCAGAAAATATGCTCTTGATCACAAATGGTCCTTCATATGTAGGAGTCCATTTGCCCCTGGGATCACTTTATGCCAGGATAATCCGCTTGATTACGAGATCTCTGACTTGATATACTTGACATCTGACTTTCTTGTTGAAGGCCTTGATCATCCGTTTCTGATACGTCTGACCATGGCACACAGCAGCGAGTCGCTTCTCGTCGATCAAATTGAGTTGATCAAGTCGCGTCTGAATCCAATCATCTTCACTCAAACCAGAGTCCTTCATAATCCTTAAAGAGGGAATCTAAACTTCCATGGGCAAGACAGCTTCCATGCCATATACCAAAGAAAATGGGGTTGCCCCGGTTGAAGTACGTGCCGTCGTACAATATCCATGCAGAGCAAACGGTAACATCTCATGCCAGTCCTTGTAAGTGACTGTCATTTTCTGAATGATCTTCTTAATGTTTTTGTTCGCAGCTTCAACAGCACCGTTCATCTTCGGGCGATAAGGAGATGAATTGTGATGATAAATCTTAAACTGTTCGCACAATGCGGTGATCATAGTATTATTCAGATTTGTACCATTGTCTGTGATGATCCTGTTTGGAACACCATACCGGCATATGAGGTTTTGCTTGATGAAGCAGGCAACCACATTTTTAGTGACAGAGGCGAAATAAGCTGCTTCGACCCATTTGGTGAAGTAGTCAATGACAACCAGGATGAAGCGATGTCCGTTGGATGCCGTGGGTTTGATCTCTCCAATCATGTCAATGCCCCACATTGCAAATGGCCAAGGAGCTGTCAACACGTTGAGAGGAACCGGAGGAATATGAATCTTGTCAGCGTAGACTTGACATTTGTGGCAGGTACGGGAATGCTGATGGCAATCTGCTTCCATGGTTGACCAGTAATAGCCCGCCCTTAGGATCTTCTTAGCCATAGTATGCCCGCTCAAATGGGTGCCAAATGTACCGCTGTGTATCTCGGTCATGATTAATTCTGCTTCAGCTTTGTCTACGCATAAGAGTAAAACACAATCATGGTTGCGTTTATAGAGGATGCCATTGCTTAGGAAGAACTTGGCAGCAAACTTCCTTAGGAACTTCTTGTCATTTACTGAAGCTCCTTCGGGATATTCCCTAGTCTGGAGATACCTTTTGATTTCATGAAACCAAGGTTGTTCCACTGCTTCTTCGGTATTAATCTCGTGACAATGCGCAGGTTCATCCATTCGCTCGATAGTGATTTGGGGAGCCTCGGTATCCCAATTGAGTTTAAACATGGAAGAGATTGTAGCCAGAGCATCTGCTAGCTGATTCTCTTCTCGCGGGAAATGCTCGAAGGTGATTTGCTCGAAATGAGGCAACAATGTCAGGACATGTTCTTTGTATGGGATAAGATTAGGATGTTTGGTATCCCACTCTCCTTTGATTTGACTGATAACCAAAGCCGAGTCCCCAAATACGATCAAAGATTTGATCCCCAAGTCTATAGCAGCCTTGAGACCAAAGATGCAAGCTTCATATTCTGCCATGTTGTTTGTGCAGCTGAAGCAAAGTCGGGCCGTGAAAGGTGTGTGACAACCTTCCGGGGAAATCAGTACCGCACCGATACCGTTTCCAAGTGCATTTGAAGCACCATCAAAGTAAAGGGTCCATCGGGATCCCTTTTCGGGTCCGTCATACGGTCCGTTACCTTCAATGTTGTCCAAATTCATGATGTCCTCGTCTGGGAAGTCAAATCTCATGGATTGATAATCTTCGATAGCTTGATGAGCTAGATGATCAGCTAGTACACTCCCTTTTATAGCTTTTTGAGTGGTGTACTGGATGTCATACTCAGTTAGGATCATTTGCCATCTAGTTATTCTTCCAGATAAAGCAGGCTTCTCGAAGATATACTTGATAGGATCCATTTTGGAAATCAACAAGGTGGTATGAGTCAGCATATACTGCCTTAGTCGGCGAGCAGCCCATACCAAAGCGCAGCAAGTTTTCTCGAGCAGTGAGTAGCGAGTCTCACAGTCGGTAAACTTTTTGCTAAGGTGATAAATAGCATGCTTTTTTCGACCAGACTCGTCATGCTGGCCCAAAACACACCCCATTGAGTTATCCAAGACAGTCAGATACATGATCAATGGTCTTCCTTCGACGGGTGGCATCAGAATAGGAGGTTCTAGCAAATACTCCTTGATCTTATCAAAAGCAGCTTGGCAATCGTTGTTCCATTCGACTACCTGATCTTTCTTTAATAATTTGAAAATTGGCTCACAGGTAGAAGTCAGATGAGAGATGAATCTGGCAATATAGTTCAAGCGCCCCAAGAACCCTCTAACCTCCTTTTTAGTACGGGGAGCAGGCATCTCTTGTATTGCTTTTACTTTTGCTGGATCGACCTCAATGCCTTTGTTGCTGACAATAAACCCTAGAAGTTTACCAGACCTAACTCCAAAAGTACACTTACTTGGATTCAGCCTGAGTTTGTACTCTTTCAACCTGGCAAACAGCTTTTCTAGATGTTCAAGGTGTTCCTCCTCTGTTTGTGACCGAGCTATCATATCGTCTACGTAAATTTCGATCTCATGATGTATCATATCATGAAATAAAGCTACCATGGCGCGTTGATAAGTTGCCCCTGCGTTCTTCAGTCCGAACGGCATCACCTTGTAACAGAAAGTACCCCATTGTGTAACAAAGGTTGTTTTCTCCATGTCCTCGGGGGCCATTTTAATTTGATTGTAGCCCGAGAATCCATCCATGAAGGAAAACACTTTGTGTTGAGCTGTGTTGTCAATCAGAATGTCAATGTGCGGTAGCGGAAAATCATCTTTAGGGCTCGCCCTATTCAAATCCCGGTAGTCCATACACATCCTGACCTTGCCGTCTTTTTTAGGTACTGGCACGATGTTAGCAACCCATTGTGGATAGGATGTAACAGCCAGAAAGCCAGTGTTGAATTGTTTCATTACTTCTGCTTTAATCTTTTCAGACATGTCGGGCCTCATTCGGCGGACTTTTTGCTTGATCGGTGGACAATCCTCTCTTGTAGGGAGACGGTGAACCACGGCGTCTGTGTCTAAACCCGGCATGTCTTTGTAAGACCAGGCGAAGATTTCAACGTACTCATTTAACAGCTGTATCAGGCGCTCCTTGACACTTGGTTCCAGATTGGCACCCACTTGCACTTCCTTCCGGTCTTCCTCTGTTCCTAAATTGACAGTTTCCAACAACTCTTCGTGAGGCAAGATGGCCCTTTCCTCTTGCTGTAGAAGTCTGGCTAATTCCCCTGGTACTTCACAACCTTCGTCATCTTCATACTCAGCCTGATTGACCAGATCTTCAGAGTTATTGAAGGACATAGCAGAATAGTCACCCGTAGAATCCAGAGTGGATGGGTACCTGCATTTGTGAGCGTGGGTGTGTGTAAGGGATATCCATCTTTAAACAAAAAATGCAAAAAGGAAAGAAAATGAACACAACAGTTTATCGATGAAAAACGTCTAATGAATCATTAAACATGGCATATGGATATGAAGATAATCAAAACCCTTACAAATGGACCTACATGCCCCGGGCAAGGCATGAGGTGAAAAAGTAGTGCACGGATTGTTCAAAAGTAATTATTATAGACCATAGGAAATGTTTGACAGATAATTACTGATTAATAAAAGTAATGGGGACAAAGTCCTTTGCCTCCCAGTTGCGTAGTCCCCCTTCGATGGTTGGGTAGATCCAATCTTCAATGTTGACCTCCTCGTCTTCACCTCCCAAAGCATTGATCCCATAAGGAGAGATCTTGATGGGTGCTCTTTCAACCTTCGAGCGGCGCATAGCTTTCTGCCCCGCAACAGTGAATCCTAAACCAAACTTGTCTGTTTTGTGAGGAATGTCCGGCAACTGCCCCCATGTTGAGCTCTTCCCTTCCTTCATTGCGGCCTTTGCGTCTTTTAGCGATGCCATTCTGGCCATCTGCTTTGGTACCTCCACTACCACTTTCGCTACTTCCACCTCAGGAGAGACTTCCTCGAAGTGCTGGAATGGTGTCTCAATGAATTCACCTTCTACCTCTACATATCGGAAGGAGTTCAGGTGGCTGATCATATATTCCTCTTCACCGTGGACGGTTATGATCTTTCCTCTGACAGGGTACTTTAACATTTGATGTAGGGAGGAGGTGACTGCCCCAACATTGTGTATCCATGGTCTCCCTAATAAGCAAGAGTATGACGGACGGATGTCCATCATATAGAAAGTTGAGGGGAACACCTTTGTGCCAACCTTAATGGGAATGTCTACCTCCCCATGTACCATTCTCTTCGACCCGTCAAATGCCCTTACAATGATATTACTTGGCCTTAACTCCAAGCCTTCGCAATCTAATCGGTCGAGGGCCTTCTTAGGCAGCACGTTCAAGGAAGAACCAGTGTCGACTAGAACATGGGCCAGGGTAGTTCCTTGGCATTCTACTGACACATGTAATGCGTCGTTGTGTTTTCTTCCTTTTGAGGTTAGGTCAGCATCAGAGAAACCTAAACCGTTGTCTGCTGTAAGACTGGCTACACAATTTTGGAATTGGTCGGCAGAGGTTTCCTGGGGTACATGGGCGGTCTTCAGGAACTTTATCAATGCTTTGGCGTGCGCCTCCGAACAAAGTAGCAATGCTAACATGGAGATTTTCGAGGGGGTTTGCCCCAGTTGCTCTACCACGTCATAATCACTCTTTTTAATTATCTTCAAGATCTCCTCCATCTCTTTCTTAGAGGTTTCCGGGATGACCAAAGGTTGAGCCCTCGTCCTGACGAGCTCATATTGGATCCCTTTACCCTTATCAGCAGAAGTAGGAGGGACAACAATAGGAACAACAACATCTTCAATCAACGGGGCTCTAGCGGAAAGTTTTATTGGTGCAGGAATAACTTTGGCGGCAGATGAGGGTCCAAAGATTGCCTTTGAGGGGGAAATCTCTGGAGAAAATATTCTCCCACTTTGGGTGATCTTGCTTGTGCCGGCGATGTTTCCAATGCTGGCATCTTCTTCATCAGAGCTTCCTTCGGTTATTTCAACTTGTTTAATACCATGGTAGTAGATTTCTCCACCGTAATTCCATGGTATTGACTTTTCAGAACTGTAGGGGACAGACCCTGGCATAGTTATTTTCAGAGGAACAGACGTTGTAGCAGATGTAATCTTAACAGGCTTTCTGACGGCCTTGGAAAGATTGGCGTGAATGGTGATAATTGAAACATCTTCAGTAGGGGTTGGAATAGCAGGAACTTTTTCAAACAGAATTTGTTGACTGTCCATCAGGCCTTGGATGCCTTTCTTCAGTAACGGGCAGTCAATTGGCAGAGAGTAACAACAGTAGCAGTCTTCTTTGCATCCCGGGAAGATCCCGACCTTTAACAGATTTAACTTGATGGTTAACAGCGGAGTTATCAGGTCATTGATATCAGAAACATACAAATCTTCCTCAATAGCATGGACATTTCGACCATGTTTCGGCATCAGAGCAGATATCACGTTTGGCTTCTCTAGAGCATCAAACTCCACCTCCTTTGCATCTATCAAGTCTTGAATTTTATTTTTCAGCGCCCAACAATTGTTTGTGTCATGCCCGATACTATCAGAATGGTAGGCGCACTTGGCATTGGCATTGTAAGCTGGTGAGGTCGTATTCACATTTTTCGGCGCTTCTTTGATATTTGTGAGATTCAGCTTTAACAAGTGTGGAAGAACTTGTGCGAGCGTCATATTAATGCGGGTGAACTGCCGTGGTGGCCGTTCTCCCCATTGTTGTTTAGGTCTGGACGGGTTATTGCGAGGCTGATCATTTGATGAGTTTTGGATCATTACGGCCCCCACAGTCGGCCTGCGCTCACTTCTTCCTGCTCCTCTTTGAGAATACACAACAGTTGTTTCCTTCTTCACCGGAAATGATTTCTTAGCAGTTGTAGATGCAGAGGCATCCTTCTGAATCTTCCCATTCTTGATACCGGCTTCTACCCGCTCGCCAGTCAGAATTAATTCAGTAAACCCCGAGGAAGAGCTACCGATCAGATGGTTAAAGAATGGACCAGACAGGGTCCCTAGGAACATATCAACAAGTTCTCTATCAGAAAGAGGTGGCTGCACTCTCCCAGCCAGATCGCGCCACTTCTGGGCGTATTCCTTAAATCCCTCACCTGAGGCCATTCCCATACTCTGTAGCTGAGTACGGGTTGGTGCCAGGTCAGAGTTATACTGATATTGGCGATAAAAAGCAGCTGCCAGATCCTCCCAACTACGTATCTCCGACCTTTCCAGCTTGTAAAACCAGTCTAGCTGAGTGCCAGACAGGCTATCTTGAAAGAAATGTACCCAAAGGTTTCTGTCAGATGTGTGAGGTTGGATTCTTCGGACATATGACCTTAGGTGCATTTTTGGGCAGGACAGCCCGTCATATCTTGCAAAAATTGGCACTTTGAACTTCGGGGGGATCACAGTTCCAGCAATTAATCCCAAATCTTCGAAATCCAAACCGGGAACTCTCTGCAGCTCCATGGCTGCCAACCTGTCTTCCAAGTTTTTGTACTTATCATCGGCGGGCGGGTATTGTTGCTCTGAGTAGTCTTCGTCTTCTTCAGCCTCTTCTTCTTCAGCTTCGGATTCGGAAGGTACCGCAGCCCCTTTTCCTTTACTGGTTTCTTCTTCGGATGCGGAAGGAAATTCAAGAACCCTTCTGGCTTCACCCTCAAACCTTCTCCCCAAGGTAGCCACCCCGACTCTTTTCTTCTTCTTTTTCACCTTCTCTTTGTTCCCGAGCAGGGCCTTTAGATCCTCCTGACCCTTTGCCAAGGTCATCAGGAGATGTTAAAACTGTGAGTTTTGAGACTGCAAGTCCTTGACCGTCTGTTCGAGATCCATCTTACTGAAATAAACAGCAGAAAGATAAGGAAACCTGGTGTGGAGACCTGCTTATGCATATGATGAATGGTATGCTTATTTATGCAATGCATTCAAGGATTTAGAAAATTCAAAATTGTTGCAAACAAAAAGAACACACGTCATATTAATAAGAAGAAATTTTGTCAGTACATAAATGCCCCATGGGCCAAATATTACAAAAACTTCTCAAGGTAAAAAGACGTTGCGCATCCTCTTTGGTGCGATGTAGGTGTTAAGGGTCTCTTCCTCATGGAGTCGGCGGGTAAGCTCCAAAACCTTCTTCTCACTGGCGTAGAAGCTGGCCTCAAAAGTGTTCCGTTCCTCCTTGAGTTGGATCCAACTCTTCTGCATCTCCTCCCACGATGTAGGCATGTCAGGATATAGGATGGTGTAAGGAACCTCTCCTTCCTTAACGAGCTCTTTAATCACAGGGAGAACATGAGGGTAAGGCATCATTAAACTCTGGGCTCGGGTTCGTACCCACTTGAGATAAGGATCAAGAGGGATGGAGTTCTTATGCCCCAGTGTCTTGCTGTCTACCTTGTTAGGCATCCTCCAAGCTCTGATGAATCTTTGGCGAAGTCCTTGCGCATCATTGTCGAAGTCAAAAACTAGGTCAGGAATCAACATGTCGTGAGGGCCATCTCTTCGTGCATATCCAAATTGTCTCAAAGCTAGACAAGGGTTGTAGGTAATGCCTCCTCTAATGCCAAGTAATGGAACATTAAGGAACTCTCCACAACGATCGACGATGATGACATTTTCTCTGGACAGAGAACACCAATGTACATCAGAGTGAGTAAGGGTCATCAACCGTTGTGACCACCTTAAGCCTTGGTCATTCTTCAAAACAGATTGTGGAAGGTGTGAAATAAACCACCTTGCAAGGAGAGGAGTACAACACATGAGAACACCCCTCTTTCTCATTGTTCGAGTGTAAAATGAGTGAAGAATGTCCCCAAGCAATGTTGGTATTGGATTTCTGGATAAGAAGATTTTGACAGCGTTGACATCTACAAGTTGGTCAGGATTTGGGAACAAGACCAACCCATAAATGAGGAGTGCCACAATTTCTTCAAAGGCTTGCAGATCCAATGAATTCCAACATTCTTGTGCCTTCTCAAACAAGAATTTTGCCAAGAAGCCTTTGACACTGCTTCTAGTTTCCCAATGCCCCTTGATGTCAGATGGCTGTAGGTGTAGTGCTTGAGCAACATCTTCAGGCTTTGGTTCCTTTTCCGTACCGTTGTAGGGTAGTTGATTAAGGATAGGGATTCTCAGGAGTTGAGAAAATTCCTCCAAAGTGGGCACCAACTGGTAGTCGGGGAAAGTGAAACAGTGGTGAAGGGGGTCAAAGAACTGGAACAACACCTTTACCATGTCCTCTTCAATGTTGGTGCTGACTAGGCTGAACAGTCTACCATGTCTTTCACTAAAGGGAGAGCTTTCCGGAATTCTGGATGTGAGCTCCTTGAGTTGAGGAGGGATTCTCACAAGGTTGACTTGGATGGTTTTCCTGCGAAGAATTTCCATGACCTACAAAACAAGAACAAAGATGAAGATCTGAACCCTTGAAATGGTTAGTGTATGCATATGATGCTTCATGATGCTTATGATGTATGTGCAAACATATGTACAAGCAAATCACACAAAACCCTAGTTTCAGGCTTGCATGGGGTTTCATAGGTAAGTACCCTCTTGAGTGTAGTTGGCTTAAAAACCTGTCCTATAAATAGTAACTGGGTTCTAAGGAGCTCAATATCATTGGATTGTTTTCCATGTTCATTGTTTTGGTTTAGCCACTTAACTAGCGACCAAAATATTCTAAGAAAACAACCCTCAATGAGTGTAGTATCGAGTATCTACCAACTTCGGACTGCACCAAAGCCGGTCATCTCACTACCCCTACTGAAAGGTCAAGATGGTCAAGTAAGGTTCTAGGTCATTAGTGCTTAGTGACATCACTCAGTGGCCCCGTACTCTCCTTGATTGAACTCAAGGGTTACCGGTACTCACAAATATGTCGCACTAATATAGCTATTGCTTCAACCGTGTCGGTATACCCCGCACAGTTTCCACAACGTATTGCTATCTATGAATGTTTCCCCAAATCCGGGTGTAGGATTGCAAACCCAAACAAGAGAGCCAAGATGTAAAGCAATCAAAACAATCAATTAGTCATGCAAGAGGGTGATCTAAGCCCTAAGGTTACTCCACTTTAAAGTATTTCCCCAGCAGAGTCGCCAGTTCTGTGATACGGTGGGAGAACTGACTTGGGTTTTGCGTTTGTTTTCGCAAATGTTTCAGTTGAGCAAGAGTCGCCACCGACTTTTTATTTTATCCTAAGGAAAGGTTAAAAAGCACAGCAAAAACCTTTGAGATGTTTTCTTGGGTTCGGGGAGTAGATTATAGAAAGGGAAGGTATTAGCACCCTTTCTATCCATGGTTATCCATGGGCTCTTAGTTACTTGCTTAGATCAACTTGCCTTGATTTTCAATTGTTTGAAATGGTGCTTTGTGTGTGGGTTTTGAAAATGTTTTGAAAAGAGGCCAATGTGGTGGCAACCTTTGTAATGATCCATGTTGGGATGTATACAAAGATGTATGTCTTTTGAAAAGTTTTTTCAATGTTTTTGAAAGTTGTTTTGAAAGTGTGTTGTGATGTGTGTTTTGAAAAATAGGCAAGTGTTTTTGTTTTGCAAGTTGGCAAGTAACCAAGAGCTATCTACCCTAAATTTCTCAAAGATCTTTGCTATGTTTTAAACCTTTTAATAATTTTGTTCCACCATTGTATTTGGTGGACAATCTTGTCTTAGGATGTGAACGGGACAGGCGCGGGTCATCGTTTAGACCATGATTGCAATGGTGCCAAGTATCTTTGGGCAATTTTTCCTTTAAGGGACTTGATCATTTTTAGGCAACTTTTGAAAGCGTCGTCGAGGGACTATGATCATTTGAATTTGTTTTGTTTTGCCAAAGATACCTAACATGCAACATGGCCCATTATTGAAGGCAACAAGTGGAGTACCCTAAGGGTGCAAGTGTGATTAGTGTTGTCCATTTTCATGCTTGTTTATCTTGAATTTAGGTCAAACTATTTGTTGTTTTTGATTTGCATACAAAACCCTAATTCTATCATGGCATATTTAGAAAGCTTTTAAAGTGCGGAATTTAAAGGTCCTAAATTATTACAACACAAATTATGGGGTGGGGGTACAAATGTTCCAATGGGGATATTTTAGCAAGAAATTAAACCTAAACTATTACATCCAAATTGAATTTTTACAAGGTATTTAATTCACAACAATTAAACAAAAATACAATAAATATGCAAGATGCAAAAAATGATTCTTTATATGTATGTAAAAGTGTTTTTTATGTGACAACTAAACAAAATAAAAAGGATTAATTTTTGGTATTTTTGATGTTTTAAGGCAAAACCCTAAATTTGCTAAATAAAAATGTTTATTATTTAATGTATGCAATATTTATTAATTATGTACAAAAAATAAATAAAAGAAGGTATATTGTGAAAAAAAAGCATTTTTGAGGTCAAAATATTAATAAAAATAAAATGTATTATTTTTGTATTTTTAACCTAAATATATTAATAACTAAATAAGTATTTATATTATTTACTAAATATATTAAATATGTACAAAAAATAAAATATTTATTATTTACAAAAAAGTATATTTTTAGAAAATGTTTTCGAAAGATAAAAATAAAATAAAATCAGAAAATAAAAATGTATTAGTATTGTTTTTAGTATTTTAAATAAAAGAGTATTATGTATTTATTTACATATAAAACTAAATGAAACCAAATAAATATCAAATAAAATGTAAAAAAAGTGAGAAAAATATTTTTAATATTTTTTATATTTTAATAAAAAATAACAAATCAGAATCAAAAAGAAAAAGTTAAAAATGACAAATAAAACTCAAAATGGGCCAGGGGGTGCATGTGTAAAACAGTGGTGCAAAAAGGAAAAACAACACAGGCCCAGCCCAAAGAGGTTGTCTTCAACCTCCAGCAACAAACTTGTCAAAAACGCGCGCCTTTCCCACCTTGTTCAAACATCCTGATTCCTGGACTTTTAGCACAAAC
This sequence comes from Vicia faba, assembly GCA_948472305.1. Taxonomy (NCBI): domain Eukaryota; kingdom Viridiplantae; phylum Streptophyta; class Magnoliopsida; order Fabales; family Fabaceae; genus Vicia; species Vicia faba. Next base: position 678,522,103 of record OX451735.1, on the reverse strand, counting down.
TTATAACATGAAAAATGTCAAGCATCAAGCCACGATTCCATACATACCAAGAACTTGATCTAACTCTCAGAAATGAGAGAGAATTTCTCCATCCCTAATTCTTAACCTAAGTTTTTTCTAATGTTCAGGTTCCAAATTCTCCCAGCACATGCAATATAAATGGAAAGTAAATATATGTGTAGCTTCAGGGCCATGAGTAGAGCATTTTTCATTCATAAACCTAAAACTAACTCTTCCTAGGTTGAGAGATAAAAGTCCATGAACTTACCTGTTCAGCTTGGATCGTGTCTGACAATGGAGGCACTTTCAAGGCAATGTGAGGACTTGTACAACTTGCTTGAAGTTCAGGGATGCTTCTCCCACCTTTAGCTTGCTTTGAAACCAAATAAATCAAGCTATGGAAGTCAACCTGCAAAATAGAAAAAGTGAAAATGGTGAAGTTGGTTAGGGGTGTTACAGGTCATGTCCAATGCTTGGGATAGTTTGTATAGGTGGTATGGAGTGTGTATGAACTGGTTTTGGCCAAGGCGCACGAGTGGATTGAGTTGTAGAAGTCCAACTGCAGAAGGGACTCTGTTTTTTGCAGTAGGATGGTGTTTTGATGAATGATGAGGTTTGGAAGGTGGTTAGCTCGTGCCTTAGCTCAGGTTTGATATTTGGAATGTGTTTAACAAGTTTACTTTGGCTTGTCTTGGCAGAAATGTGAGATTGTGTTGGTTATGCAAGGTTTCTTCTTACTTAAGCAAAAATGAAAAGTTGGTTTACAAGCTTTCCTAGGCCCCTCAAGTATGCTGTCTCAATCCCTCTTGATCAGTGTGTTATGTTCCTGAACTTGTGCCAAAAAGATTTGCATTGTACTTCTTGATTTGCAAACTTGACATAAAGCCATACTTTTCAAAAATGGATAAAGTGCTTTTTCTAATTAAGGCTTAATTCTTCATACAATGACCAAATGCACAAAATAATGCCTTGGCACAATGGATTGGCATTTAATTATTGAGTAAGAAAGGGATTAGAGGCCTGTAACTAGCTTGCTCATGCTGATTTGAAAAATCGCACAAGTTATGAACATGGAAATGGCTCATGAACAAAGTGACTTTTTCCCATATTGCCAAATTCGATTCTCCCTAACCACAAGGGTGTTTGAGAAGTTCTTGGACATTTTGGAAAGCTTGAAATGTGTACTACAATCCATATTTGTAATGAAAATTGAAATTCCAAGTGGAAACATGTGAAAAGTGTCCATGAAGTTAGGCAAAACCCTGCCTAAAATAGGTCAAAATTTTTCTAAGTTAAGAATGTTTTGCACCCTTGTTCCAAAACTTGTAACTTGAGCTACAAGCTTCTTTTGAGGAAACTTTGTGAATAAAAGTTGTATATTTTGCAATGGACTACAACTTTCATGTTTTGACTTTTGTTTGAATCCAAATGCATCTTGATGAAAAAATGGGACAAAGTTAGGAAAAAATTAGGGATTTTCATAACTTAGAAAATTTCTAAGTTATGAAAATTCTTCATTCTAAACCCTAATTTTCAATTCTTGACTTCTTGATGAACAAGTTTCATAATTGGACATGTTTTGATGAAAAATGAATCTTGACACTTGATTTTGACCAAAAAGTCAAAGTTTGACTTTTCAGTATACAGTCAAAAATTGATCAATTGACTGGAAAATTCCTCTGTCAATCTTATGAATTTGGGATCTTTTGAACTTGTTGAACATGTCAAGACAATTCCATGGGGTCCTTGAGTCCATATGTGAGCTTGGTTTGCCATTGGTTAGGTCAAACAGTCAAAAATTGCCTCTGTGCAGTCAAAACCCTAAAAATGACCATTTTGCCCTTTTGGTGATCTGATCAAATTTCTTGTGGAATTGTGATCCAAACTTGACCAAATGGTTCATATGAGTTCATAATGTTGATGTGGGTCAAAAATCATGAAGTTTGACTGTTAATTGGCCACAGTTGACTTTTTCCCCAATACATCTGATTTCTAGGTCAACTGTCCAATTGACTGGGCAAAGATTGGAATCAAGGCTTGAAACTTGGTATGGGTAAACTTGAGAGTCCAACATGAAGCATGGAATTCATTTTGAGCACTTTAGGTCAAAACATCTTTGTGCAAACTCAAACCCTAATTTGGGTCAACAGTGCAAGGAGGAGTCTTGAGCAGAGCAAACCCTAACTTGATCTTGAGCTCCAAGGGTCTTGTGGTGAGAAAATATTGAAGAAAAGGGAGGGAAAATTTTGGGGTACAACACCTGAGTATAGACCAAATGAGATGTATGTATGCATATGATGATTTATTATAAGCCAATTAGGGTTAAAATGAAGAGGAATATTTTTGGGGTGCAACAGCTGCCCCTATTCAATCTTCTTTAACCTGACGGTGAGATTGGCGGTAGCCTTTCGAACAATCAAGGTAGAAGAGGATTGAATACTTAATAGAACCATAAAATTTGCAATCTGAAGCCAGTTAGGTATTATTATTTTTGGGTTTTTTGTATTTTCTATTTTTTTTCTTTCGGTGAAAGGTGGTTATCAGGAAGTATATGTCGGGTCAGGATTAGACACACACAAGAAAGGAGATCAGACATACATGCCCGACCAGAATTGGACATATAAGGTTAACTTGATTGAGGACACCTAAATCAAAGGCACACTCAAATATACCAAACAGAGAATGCTTGCATCAAAATCGAGCTCATAAATATCGAACAGAGAAAGCTTGCATCAAAAGCGAGCTCAATGGCATCATACACAGAACACTTGCATCAAAGGCGAACTCATAGTGGAGAAAGAAGACTAACCGCAGATAGAATTATGCAGAGAACACCTAAATTAAAGGTGAACTTAAAGATACTAGATAGAGAATGCTTGCATTAAAAGCAAGCTCACAGGCATCAGACAGAGAACACTTGCATCAAAATCAAACTCATAGGGGAGAAAGAAGACTAACCGCATATAGACTTCTATAGAGAGCACCTGAATCAAAGGTGAACTCGGAGATACCAGGCAGATAATTCTTGCATCAAAAGCAAGCTCAAAGTTATCATACAAAGAACACTTGCATCAAAAGCTAACTAAAAGATATCAAACAGAGGATGCTTGCATCAAAAGTGAACTCAAAGATACCAAACAGAGGACGCTTACATCAAAAGCGAACTCAAAGATGCCAGGAAGGAATGCTTGTATCAAAAGCAAGCTCAAAGGCATCATACAGAGAACACTTGTATCAAAAGTGAACTCAAAGATATTAACGATACATGTTCAGTAAAAATGTTGAACACGCATCAAGAAGAGACTGACCAAAACAGACTCGAATAGAGAACACATGCATCAAAGGTGAACTAAAGTATACATGCTCGATAAGGATATTGGACACATACAAAGATACCTAATAAAGGACACTTGAATCAAAATCAAACTCAAAGATACATCAAATAGAGAATGCTTTCATCAAAAGCAAACTCAAAGATACCGAACAAAGGATGCTTACATCAAAAGCGGACTCAAAGATACCAGGCAGAGAACAATTGCATCAAAAGTGAGCTCAAAGGCATTGGACAGAGAACACCTGCATCAAAGAAAACTCAAATATATCAATGATACTTGTTTGTATGAATGTTGAACACGCATCAAGAAGAGACTAACCAGAACAAACTCTAATAGAGAACACCTGCATCAAAGGCGAACTCATATATACATTCCCGATAAGGATATGGGACACATATACAGATACCTGATAGAGGACACTTGAATCAAAATAGAACTCAAAGATATCAACGATACATGTTCGGTAAGAATGTCGAACACACATCAAAAAGAGACTTACAAGAACAGACTCTAATATAGAACACATGCAAGGTAAACTCATAGGGAGAAGAAGAATAGTCGTAGCTAGATTCCTAGATAAAGCACACCGGTGAAAGGAAGACTTACTGGTGATACAGATATGACAGACTCGGCTGGGGAAACTGGCCAAGAATCCCAGAAGACAAGACACTTAATATAAAGTGAATATCTGGGCACACATTGGTTGGAGAAAAAATTACGGGGAATAAAATTATGAGGATCATTCAGCTTCAGATACATAACATCTGGTTATGTCAAGTGCATATCATAATCAACTTATACTTCAATGCATGTTTGAAATTTTACAACGTAATTCTCTATACAATGGAAATGCTACGCATTTTGGTATATGCAATGCAATAATGCATGTTCTATGTTGCATGTTTAGTGTTTCACTGGGGAAAACACAATAATAATCGACTGTCAGGAAAACGAGGAACTCTTGAACAATTAACCTTGCACATATGATCTTCTATAGAGAATAATAAATCTGAACTTCATTGGAAGATTGCAAATCTGAAACATCAACTTCCAAGGATCGATATCACAAGGGAATTAAACTCTCGGGAGGAATACTGCAAAAAAAAATTATAGTCCAGAGAAAATCTTGAACTCTGGTTAAATTCTTAACTTCCTAGGGAACATATCCTTTTCCCCTGCCATGATGAGGAGAATTTCGCTGGGAATGGAAATTTTCTCACGTAGAGTTTCTTGATGAAGATAACTACTACTGAGGGATAATGAGAATTCTTGAATCAAAAGAAAACCAATATCAGACCACACTTGGGATTTTACCGCTGGGATATAAATCTTCACTTGGGGAAGAAGAAATAATTTTTGAACCAAAAACTTGAGGTTAAAAACTCCACTTGAGATATCTCAACATTCTTCTATCATTACGGATAAAAAGAGTTCTGACCAGCACTCCCATGTATACACCCCACTGGGGAAGCATGGTTTTATACGATTTTCATCACCACCGGGCTTTACTGGGGAAAAGAAAATTTGCTCCGCTGGGGATAAGAGGAAAGTTGATGAAGAAAATCCTCAAAACTCGGGTCCAACTAGGGAGAATGCCACATCTTTCACTGGGGAACCAAAAAGCTCTTAATAGTATTCTCGTCGGTATAAACTATACCGGGGAAGACATCCTTGTAGGATTTACGTCAACGCAAGATTTTAGAGATTTCTCTATCGGGCATGACAACCTCTTTCATGGGTATACAAACCAGAATCTCCTATAGATTAACAAAAATCTCTTCAAGAAACCCTGATAATAACAGACCACATTGAGGAGGAATATGCAAACTTCATGGGGAAAATGAGTGCCAACCTCATTGGGGAAGTAGATTCCATCTTCGTAGGGATACATCAAGAATATCTGATCGATAAATAAAGTGATTATTCTAAGAAGCCTTGAAAAGAGAAGATTGCGTTGGAGAGAAGGATTATACAAAATCCCGTTGAAATGCATTTTCTCTGGAGATAAGTCCTCTGAAAGGGGACCAACTCTTAAACAAACCCTTAGCAAGAGTGAAGTCTATACTGGGGATTGTGACTCTGTTTAAGAAGGGGTACGCCTTCACTGGGGATAAGGAATTAGGCGTGTAGAAAGTATCAACCTTTAAGACCCTAATGTTGGTAACGAACCAACCTTGCTTTATTCTCATGCCATAAATGGAAAAAGTACCTACAACAACATATACACAAGAACATGTCCCAGGCATGGAATGACAACCTTAGCCATCATCCCAGACACCCAAAACTTCAAGTAATTTTAGATATTTATATCATGTGTTGTAAATCTTTAATATTTTTAAATGCAAAGTTTATAAAAAATGTTGGATGTCTTTTGAAAACAAAATAGTAAAAGTAAAAACAAAGAGGTACAATTTGGATAAAAATAATTTTATTGATTGGCATGTAAATAGCCATTTACATCAAGAAGCAATTCCTAAAAAGAGGTAATCGCATATAAGTCATACAAAGGAGAATACAAATATGGCAATGTGAAGGCAGATTCATCAGGTACTAACTCTGCTATGACTCTTATAACCTCAAAGCTCCTTAGTACCTTTCTTTCTGAGAAAGTTGATTGGATTGATTCCTTATCCTTCCAAGTTAACCAATCAGAAGTAAAAGGACAAGGGAACTATGAGTACAACTTCAACATACGATGTTTTACATGATGTCAAATTCGGGAAAGATGGAACGACAGTAAAATTAAGTGTATCTCTTTGTCTTGTGGACCTCCTCTACACCTTAGGTCTTAGAAATCATCGAAAAGCACTTTAAAATTGACCAAACTCGTTGAGAAACATTTTCTGTACGTTTTTACCTTGCATGTGTCGACACCTTCTGAGTTTCAGGTCGACACATATAATTGTGTTTTAAAGCCTGAAAGATTCTGTAAGTCATAGGTCGACACATGCATCATACATGTCAACCCATACTGAAAGAATTCTGAAATTGTAGAAATTCTTATTTTATGTATCGACACATCCGTATTTCAGGTTGAGACATGTACTCACGTTTTAAAGCCTGTAGCCACTGCCTTTTTCAGATCGACACATATAATCTTTCAGCTCGACACATGCAGCCTTTTTATAAAGTATATGTCGACACATACGAGTTTGAGGTCAACACATAAATCCTGTTTTGGTTAATTTTTTATTTTCTTTTATTCTAAAATTTTCCTTTTTTCCCTAAACTTTTCCAAATTATAAATACCCATTCATGCGTCATTTCTAACTTGATGATCCCATAAAATTAGCCTACTTTTTATCTTCATCTTCAATCTTCCAATCTATGCATACACACAAACATTACATTGTGATGATGTTCCGTCGAGGTGCCATTTAGACAAAGAATTGTGGATTTCCAATTGGTTTTAGGTTGAGTTCTTGTAGGGGTCTTCATCCAGAAAAACCATCAGGTTTGTCCTCCAACATCATTTTTTGAATTGGGGGTTTTCGTGCAAGATTGTGAGAGAGGTAATCGTCCATGTGAAAAGTCCCTTGTAGTGTTTGAAATCTTTTCAAGGAACCTTAGAATGGTTGAAATCTTTTTAAGGAAGTAGCAAGAACTGGATGATAGAATCAATGATCTTGTGTTGATAGTTTGAAATCAGATTTACTCAAGTGAAAAATCCCTTGGAGTGTTTGAAATTTTTGCAAGGAACCTTGGAGTGTTTGAAATGCTTTTAAAAAAGTAGCTTAAGCGGCGAATAGGTTGCATCTATCGGTTGATTTGATCTTGCTTAAGATCAAAGGTTAGAATAAGGAGCATCAACACCAAATTGGAGAATTTTATATTGTTATTTCGAACTCTTCCATTGTATTAAACATTTTGCATATAAGAATTATCATTGTTCCATTGGAATTAGGCGCAGATGTACCCACGTGCGAGGACGACAATGGGGAACCATGTAGATAAATTCCTTGTGTGCTTTTACTTTTCTGTTTTTACTTGCTTTCAATTTCATCAATCTTTTTATCAAATAGCATTGTCATAGTAATTGAATTGTAAGAATTTTTCTCTTAAAATCTTTTTTTGAAATAGGTGTGGGTATAGCTTATAATCAATTTTGATTATAAGTGGTTTTGTATATCAACTTTAATTAAAGAGAAATTCTGAAAATTCACTTGCACGTCAAGTGTTTGATAAAACGATTAAGTTAGTTCTTTGATTATTTAGCCTTGGAAATAGAATTGCAAAGTGATTTTCTTCAAACAATAAATAAGTGGATTATTTATATGAGTTTGTATCAGTCTATTACTCATTTTTCTCATAGATTTAGTTTTCATAATTTGTATATCCGAGTTTCCAATAAGTTTTTTTAGACAACTTATCCAATTAATTGCTTCCGCATCAAAAAGTATTTAAAAAAAATTTAATTTCTAGAGTTGTGTCTAGAAATATTTTTTGCGCCTCTATTCACCCCCTCTAGATACATATCATCATCTAACAAGTGGCATCAAGAGCCTGGTTCATTCCGGCTTAAGAACACTCTTTAGAAAATGGCTTACGAACCTAAGGGGGATCATGAGAGAGCTCCAATTTTTACGGGACAAAATTATACTTATTGGAAAACATGTATGCAAATTCATATCAAGTCATATGAAAAAGCTGTTTGGGAAGCCATTCAAAATGGTCCAACAATAGTGACATATGATGTTGATGACATTACTATTCCTAAGCCGGAAAAACTATGGGATGAAAATGATGATAAAAAGTGGTCTTACGATTGGAAAGCTAAGAACATCATCATATCCACACTTGGTGTTAATGATTTCTATCGCATCTCCCATTGTCAAACCGCTAAGGCTATGTGGGACACTCTACAAGTTTCACATGAGGGAACTAATGAGGTTTAACAAGATAGGATTGATACACTCTCAATAGTTTGAACTCTTTTGTATGAAAAATGGTGTAACCATTACGGAAATGAAAAAGTTATTCTCTCATCTTATTAATCGTTTGAACTTACTAGGTAATCCTATTTCTAATGCTATTGCTACTAATAAAGTTTTAAGATGTCTTACTAGGTGTTGGCAACCTAAGGTCACCGAGATGAAGGAAGCTAACAATCTTGAAACACTTGATCTCACCGCACTTTTTGGTAAGATTGAAGAACACGAGCAAGAACTTAATTGCTTGGGTAAATATGAAAATAAGCTTGAGAAGAAAAAGAAGAATAAGGAAAGTCACAAGGAGGAAGTTATGAACTCCAAAGCTCTTAAGGCTTCTAGCTCTAAATCCTCAAAAGAAGATCAAAGTAAGGATACTGACTCTAGTGATGATGAGATTTTGGATGATAAAGAAATGAGACTATTTGTGAAGAAATACAATTTGTATGTTCAGAAGAATGGAGTTAAACATTACGACAATAATCTCATGAAGTTTAGAAGGCAATCCTCCTCTATCAAAGAAGAGAACAACAAAAAGGACAAAGGAAATGTTATTTGCCACGAATGTGGTAAGCCTGATCACTACAAACCGGATTGTCCATCTCTTGCTAAAAAGAAAGGAAAAGGCCAAAGAAACAAGCCTAGAAAATCCTATGTTGCTTGGGAAAGTGAAAGTGAATCCTCAAGCGATGAAATCTCAAGTGAGAGTGACGAAGAGACAAATTATTGTTTCATGGATAATCATCGACAAGGCAAGAAAAAGGATGAAAGTTATAAATACTCTAACATTTCATCTTTATCTTATAATGAATTAAAAAGTGAATTTGAAAAACTACAGTTAGAGTATTTGAATGCTAACAAAAGATTGGCCTCCCAAGAAAAAGTTTTCACATTTTTAGAGGCCAAGGTTGATGAAACCAATGATGAGTTAGAAGCATTAAAATAACTTGTTGTAGATAGTTCAAATTATAGAAAAGTGGATGAGCCTTCTTACAAGTATAGTTGTGAGATATTCCAAATTTGGTAATAAGAAGTGAGTACTCTTGCTACCAAATTGGATAGTCTACATCATCCCATTGAGAACATGTCTATTAGGTCCTAGAAGGTTGAAAAGCCTCATAAAAATTATTCTTTGATTAAGAAAGTTCCTAATATCATTATTAATTCTCATTATAGGATATTTTGTCACTATTGTTGCAAAAAGGGTCACGCTATTGAAAAAAATGAAAGTTTAGGACTTTTTTGATTCCTAAAGGTGATTTTCAATGGTTACCCAAAAGCAACATTTATTTAACTCACTCTCAAGGACCCAATGAGAATTGGGTACCTACCACCCTTGTTTGATTTTTGTAGGATGAATGCCTTGATGCTATGATGGAAAAGTGGATTCTTGATAGTGGATGTTCAAGACATATGACGGGAGACATATCGCTCTTCTCCGACTTTGTGGCGAAGAAGAAATGATTTGTGTCCTATGGTGATCACAACAAAGGTGCGATACTTGGAAAAGGTAGTATAGGTAATCCCTAAACTATTACTATCTCAAATTTTATGTTAGTTGAAGGTCTTAGACATAATCTTCTTAATATTAGTCAATCATGTGATAATGGATATAAAGTGTCCTTTGCAAAAGATTGTTGCATAATTGAACATAATGAAAAGAAGGATTGTATGTTTAAGGGTTTGAGGTTTAGTAACATTTATATGATTGACTTAAATGATATTTCCTTGAATAATTCTCAATGTCTTGTTACCTTGAGTGAAGACTCTTGGCTATGGCATATACGTTTAGCTCATGTCAACTTTGACTTACTTAATAAAATTGTCTTAAAAGATCTAGTAATCGGTCTACCAAAAATAAATTTTTCTAAAGACCACCTATGTGATGCATGTTAAAAGGGTAAGAAAACAAGGGCCTCTTTCAAATCTAAGAAAGTTATTTCTACATCAAGGACACTTGAGCTCCTTCACATGGATTTGTTTGGTTCCTCGCGGACTAAAAGCATAGGTGAAAATTACTATAGTTTAGTGATTGTAGATGATTACTTTAGATTTTGTTGGACGTTTTTCTTATGTAGCAAGGATGAAACATTCATATCTTTCACACGTTTTGCCAAGATTGGTCAAAATAAAATGAACTCAAAGATAGTTGATATTCAAAGAGGTCATGGAGGTGAATTTGAAAACAACCTATTTGAAGAATATTGTGATAAATTTGGTATTGAACATGATTTTTCTGCTCCTAGAACTCCGCAACAAAATGGTGTTGTTGAGAGGAAAAATTGTATTTTAGTGGAGTTGGCAAGAACAACGCTCAATGATTATGGTCTACCAAAATATTTTTGGGCTGATGTTATTAGCCCGACATGTCATGTCTTGAATAGGATAATCATCCGTCCAATTCTTGACAAAACTCCTTATAAACTTTTGAAAGATAGAAAACCAAATTTATCTCATCATCACGTCTTTGGGTGTAAATGTTTTGTTTTAAATAATGGAAAAGATAATCTTGGAAAATTTGACGCGAAAGCCGATAAAGGTATTTTTCTTGGATACTCTCAATCTAGTAAAGAATATAGAGTTTGTAATAAGATATTACTTATTGTTGAAGAGTCCGTTCATGTTACTTTTGATGATACTTCCCAAAATAGTGTTGAGAAAGGTAGTTATTTTCATGGGTTAGGTGTATCCATGAAAGACATACTCAAACACACCGATGAATGAGTTGATCAACCTAAAGCGGTGGAAATTGAGGAGGATGGGGATAGCTCCCAAGAAAAGATAGATGATAAAGGCAAAGAAGAAAATGATGGTATTCCTTTGGAGTGGAGAAACTCCAAAGGTCATACACCTTACAACATTATAGGTTATATCAAAAAGGGGGTAACAAATCGCTCTAAAATAAGTAGTCTTTGTTGTCATCATGCTTATGTGTCACAAGTTGAACCTAAAAACACTAATGATGCCTTACTTGATGAGCATTGGCATATTTCCATGCAAGAAGAACTAAACCAATTTGAAAGAAATTACATTTGGGATCTTGTCCCTCGTCCTATAAATCATCAAATTATAGGCACCTGATGGGCCTTTAGGAATAAACTTGACAAACATGGTGTGATAAAAAGAAATAAGGCCCGTCTTGTGGCTCAAGGGTATAACCAAGAGGAGGGAATTTACTATGAGGAGACTTATGCTCGGGTGGCCCGACTTGAGGCTATACTCATTTTATTAGCTTATGATTATTCTAATAATTTCAAATTGTTTCAAATGGATGTAAAAAGTGCATTCCTTAACGGATACATAAGTGAAGAGGTGTATGTTTCTCAACCTCCCGGATTTGAAAATGATGAGTTTTCTAATAATGTTTTCAAGCTCATAAGTGTATTGTATTGTATTAAACAAGCTCTTAGGGCATGATATGATAGACTTAACAAATTTTTGCTTGAATAAGATACTCTAGTGGGAAAGTTGACACTACTCTCTTTATTAAACGTCAAGGAAAGCATATTTTATTAGTTCAAATTTATGTAGATAATATCATTTTTGGATCTACTAATATGCATCTTATCAAGGAGTTCTCTAAGCTTATGTAGGGAGAGTTTGAGATGAGCCTAATGAGGGAGTTGCATTACTTTCTCGGGCTACAAATTAAGCAACTCGATGAAGGAACATTTGTGTGTCAAACCAAGTATTGTCTTGAATTACTTAAGAGATTCAGAATGGATAGTTCTAGAGAAATCGACACTCCCATGGCAAAAAAACGGTAATCTAGAAAAGGATGAGAAAGGTAAGGATGTTGAGGTAAAAAGGTATAGAGGTATGATTGGTTCACTTCTGTATCTTATGGAATCTTGTCCTGGTATTATGTTTAGTGTTTGTATATGTGTACTATATTAAGCGGTTCCTAAGGAATCTCATTTAAAAGCCGTAAAATGAATCTTTAGATACCTTATTGGTACCTCAAAATTCAGACTTTGGTATTCCAAGGGAAACAATTGTAATTTAGTTGGTTATTCCGATTCCAATTTTTCCGGTTGCAAATTGGATAGGAAAAGTACTAGTGGAACTTGTCAGTTGTTCGCAAAATCCTTGGTAAGTTGGCAAAGTAAAAATCAAGTTTCTGTATCTTTGTGAACTCTCGAGGCAGAATATGTGGCGGCTGGTAGTTATTGTGCTCAAATATTGTGGCTCTAACAACAACTATTGGACTTTGATATTAAACTATCATGTATTCCTATCATATGCAAAAATACTAGTGCCATTAATCTAACCAAAAATCCGGTGCTACATTCAAGGACTAAACACATTGAGATACATCACCACTTTCTTCGTGATCATGTTGAAAAATGAGATGTTGCGTTTGAGCATGTTGATAGAAAAAATCAACTTGCCGATATTTCCACTAAACCACTCGCAACTGAATCCTTTGTCAACATACACGGAGAATTAGGGATCATTGACGTCTCAAATTTTTCCTAGTTCTATCTCTTTCTTTGCACCTTAAGTATTCTCTCTAACTATGTATTTGAGTGTGTAATGCTTGTGAGTGCAACTTCCAACGCTACAAGAGGAAGGTAATATCGTTTCAATTTCTCCTTGAACGTAATTTTTACCTAAATGCATATTTCTAGAGTTCTTTCAAAAATGCTTCATATACTTTCAAATGATGAAAACCATAAATGTTCATTTCCAAAAATTTCCGATTAATAACCATTGTGTGTTCTTGATCTATATGTTTACAATGACTTCATGTATTAATTCTTTCACATTTGTATATATTTGTTATTAATAAGCAAGCATGTGTTGTGGTTATTTCCCTTATCTTATTTTGCAATGTACCGTTCATGTTATCATCGTCATCTTGTTTAATAAACATTTTCACTTTAGTAGTAGCAGTGATATTATATTGTTGCTATTGTTGGAAAATGCGTGTGCGACATCTGGAGTTCCATTATAAAATGTTACATGATCATGAAGCTCAACTTGATTCTCATTGCTTTTGCACTACATTATATTTTTTGTGATGTGTGCTTCTCGTTAGTTAAAAGTTTGCATCATTACATATATATATATAGGGATATGTAATTGTTGCTCTTATATGCAAAATTTGCCTCTGTTAGGTGTTGATATAGCTTATAATCAATTTTGATTATAAGTGGTTTTGTATATCAACACTAATCAAAGAGAAATTCTGAAAATTCACTTACACGCCAAGTGTTTGATAAAACAATCAAGTTCGTTCTTTGATTATTTAGCCTTGGAAATAACATTGCAAAGTGATTGTGTTCAAACAATAAATAAGTGGATTATTTATTTGAGTTTGTATCAATCTATTACTCATTTTGTCTCATAGATATACTTTTTATAAATTATATATCTGAGTTTCCAATAAGTTGTTTTTAGATGACTTATCCAATTAATTGCTTCCGCATCAATTTTTTTTGAAAACAATTTAATTTCTAGATTTGTGTCTAGAAATATTTGTTATGCCTCTATTCATCCCACCTCTAGATATACGCTATCGTCTAACAGGAACAAATGCAAGACAGACCGTAGTCATTTGCTTTAAATCCCTAATTTTTTCTTGGATTTCCCTTTCGGGTTTTCAATCCACCGAGATACCCATTTTTGTCTAAGTTGTCTTTTTCAGGTTTTCGACTTAGTGGGTGTACTCAATTTTCTTTTTCATTATTTTATTCATTTATCCCTAATTTTTTTCCCAAACCTTCTATTCATTTTTTGTGGTTCGTCGAGATGCCCTTTTTTGCCCGAGCCATCGACTCAGCAGGTCTATTTGTGCAAAGTATTTTTTAACTATATATGCATTTACGGGGTGAGAAAAATTCAATCCATCCATAGTTGCGAGCATCATGGCTCCTCCTGAGAAGGCTTTATTCATAACATATGGTCCTTCATAATTAGGAGCCCATTTTCCCTTATCATCTATATTGTTAGGAGGCAAGATCCTCTTCAGCATGAGGTCCCCAACTTGGAAATTCCAAGGATTCACCTTCTTATCAAAAGCTTTCTTCATCCTCCTCTGGTACACTATATTATTCATTTATCCCTAATTTTTTTCCTGAACCTTCTATTCATTTTTTGTGGTTCGTCGGGATGCCCTTTTTTCCCGAGCCATTGACTCAGTAGGTCTATTTGTGCAAAGTATTTTTTAACTATATATGCATTGACGGGGTGAGAAAAATTCAATTCATCCATAGTTGCAAGCATCATGGCTCCTCCTGAGAAGATTTTCTTCACAACATATGGTCCTTCATAATTAGGAGCCCAGTTGCCCTTAACATCTGTATTGTTAGGAGGAAAGATCCTCTTCAGCATGAGGTCACCAGCTTGGAAATTCCAAGGACTCACCTTCTTATCAAAAGCTTTCTTCATCCTCCTCTGGTACAACTTCCCGTGGCAAATAGCTTTCAATCTCTTGTCGTCAATGAGATTCAATTGATCAAGTATATTTTGAACCCATTTGTCTTCATCCAGCTGTACATCTGTCATAACCCTTAAAGATGGAATCTTTACTTCCACAGGAAGAACTGCTTCCATGTCGTATACCAGAGAGAATGGGGTTTCCCCAGTCGAAGTACGCACCAAAGTGCGATAACCATGCAAAAAAACTTGAAATATCTCATGCCAGTCCTTATAGGTGACAACCATTTTCTGCATAATCTTCTTAATATTCTTGTTTGCTGCCTCAACAACACCATTCATCTTTGGACAATATGGAGAAGATTTGTGATGCTTTATCTTGAAGCTTTCACACAACTCTTTCATCATCTTATCATTGAGATTCAATCCATTATCAGTAATGATCTTTTCGGGAATCCCATAATAACAAATTATATTCTACTTGATGAAGCGAGAAACCACTTGTTTGGTGACATTGGCATAAGATGTCGCTTTGATCCACTTGGTGAAGTAATTAATGGCCACCAGAATAAAGCGATGTCTATTAGAAGTAGTCGGCTCAATGCATCCAATAATATCAATACCCCACATTGCAAAAGGCCAAGGAGAAGTCAAGACATTCAGTGGAATGGGTGACACATGCATTTTGTCGGCATAAATCTGACATTTGTAACAGATTATGGAGTGATTATAACAATCATTTTCCATTGTAGACCAATAATAACCTACTCTCGATATTTTCTTGGCCGTGGTGTGCCCACTGGAATGCGTTTTGAAGGAACCTTCATGGATTTCTTGTATGATCTTATTTGCTTTGTGTTTATCCATGTATCTGAGCAATACAGAGTTATAGTTTCTCTTGAACAAAACACCTCGATTGAGGAAAAATTTGGTTGAATACATCCGCAGATTCTTTTTATCAGTGACATAAGCATCCTCTAGATATTCTTTCGTTTCAAGATACATTTTGATATCATAAAACCACAGTTTCTCAACAGCCTCTTCTTCTATTTCATAGCAGAACACTGGCTCATCCAACCTCAAAATGGTGATAAAGGGGGCTTCGTTTATCCATATGACTTTAAACATGGACAACAGAGTAGCCTAAGCACCTTCCAAATTATTCTCTTCTCTTGGGATATGATTGAAAGTAATCTCGTCAAAATACATGATCAACTTCATAACATGCTCATGATACATAATCAAATTCGGGTGACGAGTCTCCCAATCTCCATTTGATTGATTACAAGAGCAGAATCCCCATATACCTCTAAGATATTAATTCACAAATCAATAGCAGCTTAGAGCCTAAAAATACAAGCTTCATACTCAGCCATATTGTTGGTGCAATCAAAGAAAATTTTGGCAGTGAGAGGAGTATGAAAACCTTCCAGAGAAGTAATAACAACACCAACACTATTACCTAATGCATTCGAGGCACCATCGGACATCATAGTCCATGGAGATCCTGGTTTGGATCCATCCTCCGAGTCGAGAATGTTACAAACCCATATGTACATGATGTCTTCATCTCAATGAAACAACCGACTGAAAATCATCAAACAATGAAGTCGCCATCGAATGTATTTTATCCCACATGTAGGGAAAGGTGAACATCGAGAAAACCTGAGAAGGAAGAAGTCATGGTCTCGCGACCGAGAGATCGGGTAAGGGAGTCTGTTACGTGAGGGGAAGGTATTAGCACCCCACACGCCCGTAGTACTCTACGGTATCCACTCTTATTGTCTATCTTATGGGTGTGTCTAATCTATGCTTACTGTTTACTATACTAAAGGGAGAATGCATGCAAAAGAAAGGAGAAAGAATGTAGGGAAAATAAAATTGTACTCGCTTGGGCCCTACCCCAATGCCTATGTATCCTTTTTGAGGAATCAGAGCTAATGTAGCTTGGCTCACATGTTTTTGTTTGTTTGTGTTTTTTATGGACAATGTTAATTCCGCCTTCTGCCGCAGCTAGACCTTTGGAGACTTATGCGTTTGGCACAGGAGTAAATTAATCACGTCCTTACTTGAAAAGGGTTTTAGAGGAAAGGTTCTCGAGTGCACAAAATGGTTTGAATTTGTTTGTGTTTTATTACCTTGAAAAAGGGTTTAAGTGAGATTAGCATGTTTTTGATTTGCTAAGAAAAAGATTTTAGATTTAGATGCATATGGAAAAGGGGAAGAAAAGAGTCTAAGGGAGACTAGCCTATTTCTAACCTAATGTTATCATACAATGGTGGTCCTAAGGTTTTTATTAACAAAAGGGAAACGTCTACCTAATGTTAGCATGCATGGTTTTCAACCTAAGGTCTAACTTGCATCCGAACGGAGCAAGCACATCCTAAGGGAACATGGTATGTACAAGGATAAAGCAAACAAGACAATAAGCTCAAGAGAGCATACCTAGAGAGATTCTATCTAGGTTAGCATGCCAAAGAAAGTCTAACAAAACTATCCTATAGGGAACATGCAATGAGAGAGAAGTCGTGATCTCAATTTATAAATTGAGTGACTCATCGATCAACAAGAAATAAATGAAAGCGATAAAATCCTATAGGGAGCAAGCACTGAGAGCAAAGTCGTGATCTCAATTTCTAAATTGAGTGACTCATCGATCAACAAGAAATAGAGTAAAGCGATAAAGTCCTATAGGGAGCATGCACTGAGAGCGAAGTCGTGATCTCAATTCTAAAATTGAGTGACTCATCGATCAACAATCACAGAAACAAGCACAAGCACAACATATATAGCAAATGAAATGTGGATTGCCTGCTACAGGTCTTTAAACAACGACTTTGAGCGCACGCTCTTTATTTCCTACTTCTCATGGTATCTAGAAAAGCAGTAAGTAAGTATAATAAAGTGAGGAGAAATATGAAGGTAGTAACGGCGACTACCAAAGCGAGCAAGTCGTCAATAGCAGACGAAATCACCGGGGAAGCAAGGAGTATGCGTCAAGCAAGCTTCACCAAGAAACAAGCAAAGTCAGAAATAATATCCAACTAAGATAAAGGCAAACGTGTGTTACGAATGCAACGCGTAATCAGAAGTTCCTGCACAAAGCTCAGAAAGCATCACACGCGTTAGGACAACATATAACACGATATGAATTTTCTCAGGACAATGAGAAATAAAGCGAGTTGCATCAGAATGAGTATAAGCCGTATGCTTCGATCATATAACTACTTGTTATGTTATACGATCGAAAGCACAAAAATGTACCTTGCACAATGAACAAATGCGTTAAAACATAACATGGTGAAGTGGTACTAAAACACGGATAAAAAACAGAACTAAAAAGGAGAAAAAAGATTTTTGATTTATTATTTTTTTAGAAACTAAAAGTGATTTTATTATTAGCTTTTTTTTTGTTTAAAGGAAATTCTAAAAAAACTAAAGAATTACTTCCTAGGAAATTTCTAATATATTCTACTAAATTTTATTAATGTTTTTATCATATTTTTACAAAAAAGAAAACCAATTACAAGAATGCAAACACTAGAGTCAGGGGGTGCAAGGCTGTAATCAGGTATTATGCTATAATAGTGGAGTCTGGGCGCTAAGCCCATCCAATCTAAGCCCAATAAAGTCTTCTTTTTATTGTGCCAAACTCTCACAAAAAAAGAAGGATGGATCTGGGCTTAGAATAATGCAGTCTGGCCCAAGGGTGGGGCTTGTATGCTGGTCCGGTTCACAAAACCCCCAAAACTATTCCAGGATCCGGTCCACCCATTGTGTCTCCAAAAAACCCAGGACAATTGAAACAGCGTCATTTTCAGATTGAAAGCTTGAGACTCTCACGCTCCCTCAACTCACCATTTTCTCTCTTCTCTCTTGCGACTCCCAGCGATATCGCTGCCACCACCATGATCCCCAAATAACCACCTCTAACCTCATCTCATCTCCGTCTCTAATTCTGATCCATGGATTTTACCTTTATCACCCCTAATATGTCAAAAAACTTAAACCCTAGGTCCTTTCTGATTCCAAATTGAACATTCCCGATAGATCTTCAGCACATGTATAGTTAAGATTATGACTCTGCTTAATCTACTATGTACAACCATATCAAGAATGCGAAGAATCATTGAAGGAAATACTACATTCGAAGATGACAACTTCGTAGATTTCAGAGTCACCGGTAAGCTTTCAAGGCCTCTAGTTCTTTTGTTTTGGTCTCCCATTCTCTTTCTCGAACTTTTGATGCCGCTACTTTGTTCTCACCGTTGTTAATTTGGCGTTGTGATGCGTTGCTATGGACTCTGTATTGATGATGATGCGGTGATGATGATGATGAAAGGATGTGAAGTTTCCACTTGATGCAAATTAAAGATCGAAACAACTTCCAGAGATTGATGAAGATGCTAAGCGAAGCTCTATGGTTTTCTGTCGATGGAAGATGAGGATTGAGAGAAGAAGCATATGAAGTTCTCTGGAATTATCTGTGTGGTAGAGATGATGAATCAATGTATGATGGAGGCTCCAAGAAGATTGAAGAGAGTGCCAAGCATTGCTGAGTTGGAGATGAAGATGATGAATGGAGAGAGGATTGGAAGGTTTTTTTGGTTATGGAGCTGAGTAGTGAATGAGAGAGAGATGAGAGAATGAGGGTGAAGGTAAAGAAGAATTTTTTTTTCAAGGTGAGTTTCTGTTTCTCCTCTTTTCTATTCTAAATCGTGAAAAATGCTCCTCTTCTTGTTTATGCTTTTTCTTGATCTCCATTTGTTATTCTGTTGCCTTCTCTCTGTTTCTTCCCTTTTTGTTTTTCTGTTGAGAAGTTGTTAGAAGTTAGTTTCAAGTTTGTTACTGTAGTTAGAGGGTTGGGATTCTGTTAGTTTAGAAGTTAGTTAGTTGTTTTTCAGTGATCTTCTTAGTTACTTCTGTTGTGATAGTTTAAGAGGCCTTTTCTGTTACAATTTGGTTGAAACTGTTAGAAATTTTGTTAAGAGAATGGGAGTTGGTTACAAGTTAAAACCGGTTTTTGACAGTTGAGAGAGTGAGAGTTAGTTACAGATTCAGTTAGGAAATGGTTAGGAAAAGTTTTGAATCGGTTAGAAAATTCTGTTGGTTTTTTCAGTTATATTTCTGTTTGTAGTTAGCTGTGCCAAAAACTGTTAGGAAATTATGCAGGTTGGTAAATTGGTTTAATATGAGCTGGCAATTAGAGAGTTCTATTAATTTTCCATTTTCCATTTTCATTTTCTGATTTCTGAATTTTCTACTTTTCTAAGCTTTGAACTGGCGCTTGAACTAACGCAAGTGTTTTTTGGGTTGCTTCTTTTTGTCATTCTCGAGACTGATGCAGGGTGATTGTTTGCTGTTGAAGAACAAGTCGTAAAGTTTATGAAATGGTGAAGGCTTTTGGATCGTGAAGAAAGTTTGAAACATGAAGGGCATGAAATGTTGGTACATGTAGATCTTAGAATTTGAGCAACATGAAGAAGATTAAAGGTGGAGGTTGGTTATGGAGCATTGAAGATTGGTTAAAGCATGGCATATATCATGAAGTTGATGATGATGTGAGGACAAAAGATGGAAGACAAAGTTGGGTAAAGATTAGGTATTCTAGGATCTTTGACTCAAATGGAATAAAACTTAAAATCTTTCATAACATTTTTAATAGTATGGATGCGTTTTGGATAGATTTTCCATGTAATTTGAATTGTTCCTTTCTATTGTCTTTGTAATTTTGTTGAATATGTAACGACCATGACTTGAATGACGAAGATCCTTAAACTAGAAATTGCAATGATCTAGTTTTGTAATGGCTTGATCTTGTACTGGTTTAAGGGATTTGGAATATGATTATATTCTTTTGAAGTCTTGATGTATGGGATGTAACTGGAATGTTGATAGGATTAACTTCTCATAGTGAAAAGGTCTTGAAGTCATAATGAACAAGATGCTGGATTTTGTAAAAGAAGCATACTTTACAAACCCTTGAATCCAAATGATACATTCTTCAAAATATTAAAAGTGATATTCCTTTTCAAATTTATCTTGAATTCCTAATGTATCCTCTTATAATTGCATTTAAATAGACAATTATGTATTTCCACGTGTGATACGGTGGGAGAGAACTGACTGTTTTTGGAATGCTGGTTTGCGTTTTGCGTTTGTTTTTGCAAAATGTCGCGGCAAGCAAGAGTCGCCACCGTCTTTTATTTTATCCAACAAGGAAAGGAAAAAAAGCACAGAAAAATTCCTTTTTCGAGATGTTTCTCGGGTCCGGGGGGTAGATTATAGAAAGGGAAGGTGTTAGCAGCCTTTCTATCCGTGGTTACCCACGGGCTCTTAGGTACTTGCTCAAAGTGTTTTCAAAATTGCTTTTCTTTGTGCTTGTGGGTTTGAAAGAAGTTTTTGTTTGAAAAGTGTAAGTGTGAAAAGTTTTGTTTTTAGAAAGAGAGAGAGCAAGTACTTAAGAACCATCTACCTACTCAAAAAAAGAATCAATCTGTGCTAATGTCCTTTAGACAATGCTACCCCACTATTGATGAGTAGGTAGCATCGCTGTTGGAGTTTTAATGGTCAATTCGATTAAGGGACGTGCGGTCACTAAAGCAATGTTAGGACGCCTAAGCGATAACCCTTATGTCTTAGATCATTTTTCCGAGGCAACCGTTTCGAGGCAACTATGATCTTTGGACAAGAGGGCGACCTCTAAAACTTCCTATACTTAATGACCACGTATGAAGGCAACCAAGTGAGGTGTACCCTAAGAGTGCGCATGTGCGAGTGTGTTGTTTTCAGTTAATTTGTCTTTGTACATGTCAATGGTTATCTATGTTGATTTTAGGTTTAAACATTTGATCTTGTCATGCATTCCCTATTACCAAACACCTAACAGTTTATAAGTTGCAGAAATTAAATTGCGGAAATTAAACTAACTATTACAAGGCGTCGGGTATTTACATCGCCAAAAGCAACCCTTGAAATTAAAATGCGGAAAATAAATAAAGCGATAAAAAAATTTAAGTCCTATTAAACCATTACATTCCGGGAAACAGATACAATAATATGATAAAATGGGTCGCGTGCGGGAAATTTAAATCGGGCGCATTCTAGGGTTTTGACCCTTTGATTATTAAAGAAAAGATTTTTGTTATTTTTTGAATTAAAAGGAAATAATACTAAGTTAATTAAATAAATAAATAAATTAATTAAAAAAGATATTTTTGGATTTTTGATATTTAAAGAAATAAAAATAAATTTGATTAATGTTAATAAAACCTAATTGTCTAAATTAATTTTAATTATTACAAAGAGACATTAAAGTTATTCCTAATTAGACTAAATTAATTAAATGATTTTTACTAACAAAAATAAATTACTGAAAATTAATTTAATAAACAAAATATTTTTTGGTTTTTGATTTTATTAAGAAAAAAGTTTGGTTGATTGATTAAATAACAAAAGTAATAAAAAAACAAATAATTAAATAAAAAAAAAAGAATTAGAGAGAGTTAGAAATTTGGGCCTTAAAGGAGGTTTGGATAGCAGTTTTGTGGCCCATCACAAGCTGGCCTGGCTGACTTTTTTGGATTCCACGCATGCACATTGACTTGGGCATATGATGAACATCACATCTGGACCACCAGATCTGGCCTGGGGCCATCTGGCGCTTTGAGACTTGAGGGAGTATGATGGGCTTCCACTATTGGTTTGCACCTGATTACATAATAATACAAATGAAAATGTAAAGCGCTGGAGGCAGGGATCGAACCCCTGACCTCCAGCCAACAATGCCTTGAGAACGCTCCCTTTGACCACTGGACCATTACGCTTTATTCGTTAGTAAAATGCAAACTAATCATAATATAACAAAAACAAATTAATGGATCAGAAAAAAAAATAAAAAAAAAAGCGCGCTATATTTGAAACAACCAGTGGGAGGGAGACGCATCATCGTCTTCTTCGTTGGAACCTGGTTATTTACCTACGGATTTATATCCACAGCTAAATCCGTAGGTGTCTCCTAAAATCAATTTCAGGTCATGGAAATTGATTCCAAGACCATGGTCATGCTCGTCTTCTTCCACTGATCATGCCTATGTCCATTAATTGCCCTGATTTTGCCTGAAAACAAAATGCCCAAAATACAAAAACCACGAACCCTAGATTCAGCTAGGGGGTTATAGGCCATATAAATACAATTGGCTAATGCAGAAAGCTTGCAAATTGAACAAGGATCATGAATATGCAAAGATTTTGTCAAAAAATGCAAGAACATGGAGTTGCGATTTCAAATGAAAAGCGGTTTTCAGAGAGACTTACAACGCGATTGAGAGGGTATCAGAGCTTGTTAGAGATTGGTTTTGCTTCAAGGATGGTCCAGCAAGGGATTAGCGTTGAGCTTTGGTGTTGAAACTGCCTCTGAGCACGATTTCAGTTTCAAGCTTTTTTGCCAAAATTCCTAGTTTTCTTTTGATGATTCTGCAGCCTCTAACCTTTGAATTCATGTGCCTTAGCTTGTATAAGTAATGAGCAATGTATTAGGTCAACAATTTTGGACTGAATCCTTGTGCATTATAGTTTGGAGATTTGATTTGATCCTCCATTGATAACCTTCCAATTTGGTCCAAAATCTAATCTTTTTGCACATGAAATGCTTGATACGGATTTGATCATGTCATTGATGATGATTAGGTCCTGAAAATAGAAACAAATCTCATGTAATCAAGTTTTGTGATTTTATTTGATTTAAATTGATTTAAAATGAAATAAATCATTAAAAAATCAAATTAAATAATAAAATTGATAAATGGTCACAAGGCTGAACCTAGGACAGGTGTGGAGTGTGACAAGATCAAATCAAGTAAAAAAGAATGGGCCCATTTGACAAAATTTGAAGTTTTGGGGATAGTTGACTTTTGGCAATTTTGCAAAAATGCCCAACTTCAACAATGCATAACTTCTTCAATTTTGAACTTTTGGAAGTGTTCTTGGAATTTTTAGAAATATTAAGATTCCCCCTAACCAACCCTTTTGGTATCATATCATTTTGATATTCCATGCTTAAGTTATAAGCTTTGGAAGAAAAGGTGTTTTTGTTGACTTTCAAAAATGACCTATAATGTCCAAATTTGTAACTTCTTGTGAGTGCATTTATTGATCTTGGGGTGTGAAGATGGATTGTAGGAAATTTCATCCTCTTAAAAATGAGCTTTGGATGGGTCATTTCTCACAAAGTATGAGAAAGTTATGCTTGGTCAAAGTTGAGTTGACCTTTCCTACAAAACCCTAATTTAGCAACTTTTGAGTCTTGATGAATTTTGAGCAATCCTTGATGAATCATGATCAAAACTTGATCAAATGATGAAATATCCTTCAAAATGATAATGTTGACAAAAAATCTTGAAGTTTGACTGTATTTGGGTCACAGTTGACTTTTGCCCTAGCACAGTCGATTTTTGGACCTTTTGAGCAATTGACTGAGCAAACTTCCTCTGCAAGGCTTGAAATTTGACATGGATGAACTTGAGAACATATTAGGACATTGGGGAGCACTTGAGGTCATTTGTATGCAAGGATCTTGATGCAACACAAAACCCTAATTTGAGGTTGACTGCCTTAGGAGATAGCTTGACTGTCCAACTCTTGAGCAATCTTGAGCCACTTGGAGATTTTTCTTGCAATGTTTGGAGAAATATGAGAGGACAAATTTTAGGGTACAACAGATGCCCCTGTTAAATCTTCTAAAACCTGAGGATATAGATTGGATTTCGGGCCTTTCGTGATCCGAAGGTGAAAGATGATTGAACACTAGAGTGCCCAGAAATTTGCACTCGCATGAAGTGGTATCAGAATTGTGATGTCGGGAATGGGATTATAGATTCCATTTGGAGATTGTTGATAGGTGATCTGAACTTCGACTGGAATATGAATCAGGGAGATCTTATCGGCGATCTGACTGAACCAGAGGAGGTCTTGGATCAACTTTGACTGGATCGGCCTCAAAAAAATCTTTAGGAATCAATTTAACTGGACCAGACAAGGTCTTGGAATAACTTCAACTGGAATACGAATCAGGGAGATCTTATCGGCGATATGACTGAACCAGAGGAGGTCTTGGATTATCTTTGACTGGATCGACATCAGAAAAATCTTTAGGAATCGATTTAACTAGACCAGACAAGGCCTTATATTAACTTTGACTAGATCGGCATCAGAAAAATCTTTAGGAATCAATTTAACTAGACCAGACAAAAAGTCTTGGATTAACTTTGACTGGATCGGCATCAGAAAAATCTTTAGGAATCGATTTAACTGGACCATACAAGGTCTTGGAATAACTTCAACTGGAATACGAATCAGGGAGATCTTAGGGTCGATCTGACTGAACCAGAGAAGGTCTTGGATTAACTTTGAATGGATCGGCATCAGAAAAATCTTTAGGAATCGATCTGACTGAACCAGAGAAGGTATTGGATTAACTTTGACTGGATCGACATCAAAAAAATCTTTAGGAATCAATTTAACTGGACCAGACAAAAAGTCTTGGGATAACTTCAACTGGAATACGAATCAGGGAGATCTTATCGATGATCTAACTGAACCAGAGGAGGTCTTGGATTAACTTTGATTGGATCGACATCATAAATATCTTTAGGAATCGATTTAACTGGACCAGACAAGGTCTTGGAATAACTTCAACTAGATCGGCATCAGAAAAATCTTTAGGAATCGATTTAACTGGACCAGACAAAAAGTCTTGGATTAACTTTGACTGGATCGGCATCAGAAAAATCTTTAGGAATCGATTTAACTGGACCAGAAGGCCTTGGATTAACTTTGACTGGATCGGCATCAGAAAAATCTTTAGGAATCGATTTAACTGGACCAGACAAAAAGTCTTGGATTAACTTTGACTGGATCGACATCAGAAAAATCTTTAGGAATCGATTTAACTGGACCAGACAAAAAGTCTTGGAATAACTTCAACTGGAATACGAATCAGGGAGATCTTATCGGCGATCTGACTGAACCAGAGAAGGTCTTGGATATAGTTGAGAACTTTAACTGTATCTTTCCTGAAAGGTAAAGGTCAGTTGTATGCAATGCAAGATATATATCAAGCAATGATGCTCTCAACATAAATGAGATTGTGTGGTATGATGCGTATATGCATGTATCATAATGTATGGAAACGTAATGCTTCTAGCTGGGGAAAATAAATCCCGGAGCTGCTGGAGAAAAGAGTTGAATTCTTCGTTTCCGCTGGGGATGGTGAACGAAGGTGATTGCGAGAATAAACCTGCAGGAGAAGATAACTTCGCTGGGGAATAAACTGATGAGGAGATTACTCTGTGGGGAAGAGATGCTCTGCTGAGGATTCCACTGATAAACTCCACTGGGGATGAATTACCATTGCTGGTGGTATTGAATCCTGAGGATTGAATTCCTATTTGTGAAAGGAAAGGACTCCACTGGGGATGATCTTTCAGTTGCAACTTGCTAAGGATAACCCTGTTAGACTCTTGTGGGGATAATCCTCTGCGTTCTGCTGGGAATGATCCTTTAAACCTGGCTGGGGAGATTTATTTTTGTACTCCGCTGAGGATAAACTTCCAGAGTCTATTGGGGGATGATGCTTCAACTCTGTTGGGGAAGCTTTTTTCAGACCTTGCTGGGGGAATATTGACTCCATTGAGGGGTATCTTATATTCTGTCGGGGAACATTCTTATACTTTGCTGGGGAATATTCTTATACTCCGCCGGGGAATATTAAGACTTCCGGGGATATCAAGCCTTTTTAGTGCTGATGGTAGATAAACTCTGCTTGGGGAGAGCATTGCTGATTTGTTCATAGTTGCAAGTCTCAGCTGGGGGGGAGAGATACCATTACTGCCTTACTCTGTGGGGAGTGAAGGTATCTTAGCCATATTCTTCAGCTGGATCTACTTTTGTACCTGAGGGATAGAGAAACTATACAGTTCGGACAATTCTTATTGCCCCTGTTTCTGATATTACCCGTAATTCATCTTTTCTTTCGCATGTAAATATTCATGAGCAACAATTAATGTCAAGTGCATATATCAAAAATGAACATTGGACGTTTTTTGCAAAACAAAACAGATAAAGGAAAAACCAGTTTGAAATTTGTTTGAAAATGAATTGTATTGATTTTGAAGTTTGGCCTGTAAATAGGCGTTTTTGTACAAGATGCTGACGTCCTAGTAAGAGAACACCGCCGAACAAATAGAATTTACACAAATTATGAAAAAATAAACAAAACAGCTATGTGAACAATCCCACTGGGTTCCAACTCTGCTATTGTCTTTATGTCTTTGAGTATCTCATCACTTTGCTACTTGGTTGAAGGTAGATTAGACTGATTAGTGTCGTCCGAGCTTAATAATCGATACCGAAGTTTGGATGCAAGATGATCCAATGAGACATAGTGTTACGCTTTGATCCCTAATTTTTGCCTGGACCGCCCTTTCGGGTTTTCAGTCCACCAGGATACCCATTTTTGCCCAAGCCGCCTTTTCAGGTTTTCGACTTGCCGGGTGTACATATTTTTTTCATTTTCATCCCTTATTTTTGCCCGAACCCTTTTGGTTCGCCGAGAAGCACTTATTTTTGCCTAGGCCAGTCAACCTAGCGGGTCTTTTGATTATGCGTAGTATCTTTTCACTATGTCTGCATTGATGGGGTGAGGAAGGTCGTCACCATCCATGGTGGTTAGAATCATAGCTCCTCCTGAGAAAATATTCTTAACCACAAATGGCCCTTTGTAAGTAGGGGTCCATTTGTCCCTGGGGTCACCTTGAGGTAGAATAATGCTCTTGATTACCAGATCCCCAACTTGATACTCTTGTCGTCTAACTTTCTTGTTAAATGCCTTGATCATCCACTTTTGGTACGTCTGACCATGACAAATAGCGGTAAGTCTCTTTTCGTTGATTAGGTTCAGTTGATCAAGTTGGGTCTGAATCCAGTCATCTTCACTCAAACCTGCATCCTTCATGATCCGAAGAGAGGGTATCTGAACTTCAATGGGCAAGACTGCCTCCATACCATATACCAAGGAATAGGGTGTTGCCCCTGTCGATGTTCGCGCTGAGGTACGATACCCATGAAGAGCAAACAATAACATCTCGTGCCAGTCTTTGTATGTCACTGTCATCTTCTGCACAATCTTCTTAATATTCTTATTAGCCGCTTCTACAACCCCATTCATCTTCGGTCGGTAGGGAGAAGAGTTGTGATGCTGTATCTTGAATTGCTCGTAGAGCTCGGTGATCATCTTGTTGTTGAGATTGATACCATTGTCCGTAATGATCCTCTCTGGTACACCGTATCGACAGATCAGATTATGCCGAATAAACCGTGCCACGACGTTCTTGGTTACGGTAGCAAAAGAAGCTGCTTTAACCCACTTTGTAAAGTAATAGATTGCTACCAAGATGAAACGATGCCCGTTAGATGCTGAAGGTCTGATCTCGCCGATCATATCAATGCCCCACATTGCAAAAGGCCACAGAGCTGTCAAGACGTTCAGAGGTACTGGAGGTATGTGCATCTTATCAGCATAGACTTGGCACTTGTGACATGTCCGAGAATGCTGATAACAGTCGGCTTCCATTGTGGACCAATAATATCCTACCCGAAGGATTTTCTTTGCCATGGTATGTCCACTGGAATGGGTTCCGAAAGTACCTTCGTGTAACTCTTTCATGATCCTTTCTGCTTCATTCTTGTCCATACAACGCAGTAAGGTCGAATCATGGTTACGCTTGTAAAGGATACCATTGCTGATGAAGAACTTTGTCGCGAACCTCCTCAGAAACTTCTTGTCATTAACAGATACACCCTCGGGGTATTCCTGAGCCTCAAGGTATCTCTTTACTTCATGAAACCAGGGTTTATCTGCTACCTCTTCAGTCTCAATGTCACAGCAATGTGCAGGTTCGTCCAATCTTTCAATGATAATCCGGGGAGCTTCGTTGTCCCAATTGACTTTGAACATGGAAGACATCGTAGCCAGCGCATCCGCCAACTGATTCTCCTCTCTAGGGAAGTGTTCAAAGGTTATCTCCTTGAAATGGGGAAGCAACGTCAATACATACTCCTTGTAAGGAATAAGATTTGGGTGTTTCGTATCCCACTCGCCTTTGATCTGACTGATCACGAGAGCGGAATCTCCGAAGACACTTAGAAACTTAATCCTTAGGTCAATTGCTGCTCGAAGACCCATGATGCACGCTTCATACTCCGCCATATTGTTGGTGCAGTTGAAACATAGTCGGGCGGTAAATGGACTATGAGAGCCTTTAGGAGATATGATCACGGCGCCAATGCCGTTACCCAAAGCGTTCGAAACTCCATCAAAGTACATAGACCATCAGGATCCCTCCTCAGGTCCTTCATCCGGTCCAGGTGTCTCACAATCAGTTACCAACATGATATTCTCTTCCGAAAATTCAAAGTTCATAGACTGGTAATCATCCACTACCTGATGTGCCAAATGGTCTGCCAATACACTCCCTTTGATTGCCTTTTGGGTCATATACTGGATGTCATACTCAGTCAAGATCATCTGCCATCTTGCTATTCTTCCTAACAAGGCAGGTTTTTCGAAGATATACTTGATTGGATCAATCTTTGATATCAACAGAGTAGTGTGAGTCAGCATATACTGTCTCAGCCGGCGAGCAGCCCATGCCAAAGCGCAGCAAGTTTTCTCGAGCAGTGAGTATCAGGTCTCACAGTCGGTAAACTTTTTACTAAGGTAGTAAATAGCATGCTCTTTTCGTCCAGACTCGTCATGCTGAGCCAGCACACACCCCATTGAGTTGTCGAGTACTGTCAAGTATAAGATCAGATGTCTCCCTTCAACTAGTGGCATCAGAATAGGTGGCTCTTGGAGATACTCTTTAATCCTTTCGAAAGCGGCCTGGAATTCATTGTTCCAACGTACTACTTGATCTTTCTTCAGCAACTTGAAGATTGGCTCATAAGTAGCAGTCAGGTGCGAGATGGATCGGGCAATGTAGTTAAGTCGTCCCAGGAAGCCCCTGACTTCTTTCTCTGTTCTGGGAGCTGGCATTTCCTGTATAGCCTTCACCTTTGCAGGATCCACTTGAATAACTTTATCACTTACGACGAAACCCAGCAGCTTATGAGATCTCACCCTGAAGGTGCACTTGTTCGGGTTTATACTCAGCTTGTACAACCTCAATCTGTCAAACAACTTCTGAAGGTGGTCAAGATGTTCTTCCTCCGTCTGGGATCTTGCAATCATGTCATCGACGTATACCTCAATCTTGTGATGGATCATGTCATGAAACA
Organism: Vicia faba; assembly: GCA_948472305.1. Lineage (NCBI taxonomy): Eukaryota > Viridiplantae > Streptophyta > Magnoliopsida > Fabales > Fabaceae > Vicia > Vicia faba. Next base: position 678,492,123 of record OX451735.1, on the reverse strand, counting down.
AAGAAACCATGGCACGCTGATACGTTTCTCCAACGTTCTTCAATCTAAAGGGCATGACCTTGTAGTAAAAAGTACCCCACTGAGTAACAAAGGTTGTCTTCTCCATGTCTTCGGGAGCCATTTTAATCTGGTTATAACCAGAGAAACCATCCATAAAGAAGAAGACTTGTGCTGTGCAGTGTTGTCAACCAGAACGTCGATATGAGGTAGAGGAAAATCATCCTTGGGGCTCGCCCTGTTCAGATCCCTATAGTCAACACACATTCGGACCTTACCGTCCTTCTTCGATACAGGAACCACATTGGCCACCCATTGAGGGTAAGAAGTAACTGCTAGAAAACCGGCGTCAAACTGTTTCATAACTTTAGCCTTGATTTTCTCAAACATCTTTGGGCGCATTCGGCGGACCTTCTGTTTCACTGGAGGACAGTCTTCCTTGGTAGGCAGGCGATGAACCACAATATCAGTATCCAACCCAGGAATGTCTTCGTAAGTCCAGGCAAAGATCTCAACATAGTCACACAACATCTGAATCAATTGTTGCTTCACACTAAGCTCCAGATTTGTACCGATCTTGACTTCTTTCTTGTCTATATCTGTACCCAGATTCACCGTTTCCACTGGCTCTTCATGTGGCTGTATAGCCCTCTCTTCCTGAAATAACAGTCTTGCAAGTTCACCAGGAACTTCGCAATCATCCTCACCTTTGTCTTCGGCTAAGTTGATCGTATTTTTGAAGTCATAACTGGAAGTAGCAGAGTCGTTACCAGTGAGATCCAAAGTGGATGTAGACCTGTATATGTGAGTGTGTGTAAAATAGCTGTTTTGCAATATATAATAAAGAAAAACAAGGAGCGCAAAATTTTAAATGCAAGAACGTCCAATGCTTCTATTAATGATATATGAAAATGACACACATAAAGCCCTCACAAATGAAGCCACAGTGTCCCGGGTAAGACACCGGGCCATAGAGTTTTAAAACATTGTCTGTTACAAAATTCAGAACAAAAGTCTCATTACTGGGTGATAACAGAAATGGGCATAGAATCCTGCACTGTCCAGTTGCTTAATCCACCATCGGCAGATGGGTATATCCAACTGTCAATATCAAACTCTTCATCATCGTCATCTCCGATAACATTCACCCCTACGTCTTGTTTAGGCCTTTCTGGTGCTCCGAACTCGATCTCCTTAGCATCAATCAAGTCTTGTTTGTTCTTCAAAACCCAATAATCATCTGTATTATGCCATGGGCTATCAGAGTGAAAGGCACAACGGGCATTAGGGTTATACTTTGGTGATGTGATGTTGGGATTCTTCGGGGCTTCCCTTGGAATCACTAGACTGGTCTTTAATAACTGCGGCAGAATCTGAGACAAAGTCATGCTGAGACGGGTGAATTGCCTTCGAGGTCTCTCGTCCTTTTGTTGGTTTTTGTGCTGAGGAGCACCAGCAGGTCTTGAAATAACAAACGCATTGACAGCTTGGCGGTGTTCAGGTCTATTCTGTCTTTTCGAACTGTAGACAGCACTGGACTCTTTCTTAAAAGGCTTTTTCTCGATGCTCGATGAAGCACCCTTTTGTATCTTACCAGCCTTAATACCAGCCTCAATCCTTTCACCAGTCATGATTAGCTCTGTAAACCCAGATGAAGAACTTCCGATCAGATGGTTGAAAAATGGACCAAACAGGGTCCCCAGAAACATATCCACAAGCTCCCGATCAGCCAAGGGTGGTTATACTCTTCCGGCGAGGTCCCTCCACTTCTGAGCATAATATTTGAAACCTTCACCCGTTCCCATTGACATACCCTGGAGTTGGGTACGCGTGGGAGCAAGGTCGGAATTGTATTGGTACTGCCTGTAGAAAGCAGTAGCCAAATCTTCCCAACTGCGGATACTGGCTCCGTCCAACTGGTAAAACCATTCAAGCTGAGTCCCTGAGAGACTGTCTTGAAAGAAATGGATCCATAGGTTCTTATCAGCGGTGTACGACTGAATCTTCCTTACATATGACCGGAGGTGCAGCTTCGGACAAGAGACTCCGTCATACTTAACAAAGGCTGGTGCTTTGAATTTGTGGGGAATCACCACCCCAGATGATAGACCTAGATCACCAAAGTCCAGACCATGCACTTTCTGTACCTCCATCGCACTCAACCGGTCTTCTAGTTGCTTGTATCTATCCTCAGCATGAGGATACTGGTCTTCGTCGAAGTCCGTCTCATTGTCTGAGACCACAGGGCTAGGAGCCCTTCTTTCCTCTTGACTATCTTTCCCTCCAGATGAGGTGGTCAAATCAACTTCATCCCGTAGCCTGTTTCCAAACCTGTGACCTGTGTTAAACAAGACTGTCCTCTTCTTCTTCTTCTTCTCTAGAATCAGGGTCTTCAGATCTTGATGACCCTTAGCTAGATTCATGAACAGCTCTTGGAATTGGGTGTTCTGGGCCTATAGGGCCTTGATTGCTTGCTCAGTTGATGGTTCAACAGACATGATGAGTGCTGAAATAAATAGCGAAGAAGATAAGAGACCTGTAACGGGTACCTGTTATGAAGTGCATGGAATGAAATGCGTATGACATGATTTCAAAGACATTGAGAGATTCAAATTCGTAAACAAGAAATGAAACACACTTTTATTAGGTAAAATTTGAAATTCAAATTGTTCAACAGCTGCCCTTAAGGCGTTACAAGAAAGGAAATACTGAAAAGTAAATAAAAACTGGAAAGGAAATAATCAAAGGATGATCAGTGCTCCCATGGCCGCTTCTTGTCGGTGCGGACGTAGTCGTTGAGAATCCGCTCGTTCTCCAGCTGCCTAGTCAACTTCTGGATCTTCTGTTCTTGCTCATTAAACTTTTCTCGGTAAGCATCCCGCTCTTCTCTCAGTTGCATCCAAGACTTTTTCAGTGCCCCAATGTCAGTGGGCATATAAGGATGGAGAATGGTCGGAAGAACCCCTTCTTCATTAGCAACTTCAACAATGATAGGCAGGACGACTTCATATGGCATACCCATATTTTGGGCACGGATACAGACCCATCTGAGATATGGCTCCATCAGAAGTGAAGTCTTCGGACCCAGCTCATGTGGATCAGATATGTGAACTCTATCCCAAGCCCTTATGAATCTGCGGCGTTGCTCGTTGCTATCCCCTTGAAAATCAAAGATGATACTAGGCATTAGCAGCTCATGTGGTCCTTCTCTTCTGGCTCGCCCAAACTGACGTAAGGCCAAGCATGGGTTGTAAGTAATCCCTCCATGGGTTCCTATCAGGGGAACATTGGGGTACTCCCTACATCGATCAATAATAGCCACCTCGTCCATACCCTTGAGAGTCCAAATGATGTCATTGTGAGAGAGAGACATAACCCTATAAGCCCAGCCCATGCCTTCTTTATTCTTCAGCACTGATTTGGGGAGGTGCGAAATAAACCACCTCGCTAATAAAGGAGCACAACACATCAAGGTTCCCCGCTTTCGGGCAGTACGGGCATAAAGCTGATGAAGAATGTCACCCAAGAGACTGGGTACATAATTACAAGAGATAGAGATTTTCACCGCACTCACATCAACAAAGGAGTCAGAGTTCGGAAACAATACCAAGCCATATATCAGAAGATCCAGAATATCCTCGAATGCCTTGAAGTCTAGACTATCCCAGAAATGATTAGCCTTACCAACCAAGAACTTAGTCAGAAAGCCCTTTGCTCCACTTCTAGTCTCCCAATTAGCCATTACCTCATCCTTTGTCATGTGAAGGGCTGCAGCAATCTCTTCCGGCCTAAGGATCTTCTCGCAACCAGTAAACGGGGTCTGCTCCCGGATAGGGATACCAAGTAGGTCAGAGAACTCTTCTAAGGTGGGGACCAGCTGGTAGTCCTGAAAAGTAAAGTAATGGTACAGCGGGTCATAGAACTGGACTAGGACACTCATCATCTGCTCGTCCAATTTGGAGGTGACCAAACTGAGAAGATAACCATGTCTTCTGATGAAGGAGGTAGTATCAGGCATCTTTGCAACTAACTCTTTAAGCATGGTGGGAACCTGGACAAAGTTGATCCGGATGGTATTCCTACGCATGGGCATCATGATGACCTACAAAATAGAACAAAGATGAATCCCTCCTGTCTTTGAAATAGGTTAGTCCAATGTAAGATGTATGCAATGTTATGATGTCATGATGTCATGATGGAAAGCACACCACAAGTATCCACAAATAACAAACATGGTAAAGGCACACAAGTCACACAGAGAGCCCTTAGATTTCAGGCTGGCAAGGAGCTTAGGTACTACCCTCTTTCAGTTCAGTTGGTTTAAACCTATCCTAAAAATAGTAACCGGGTTCTTAGAGGATCTCAATATCACTGACTACCCTCGATCGGTCATAATTCCAGTTTAGCAACCTTTTCTTGCGACCAGAATCATCGTGAGAGTTTAGTCTCAATGAGTGTAGCATACTGCTACTGTTCTATGGCCAAGTTGGTCAATTTAAAGGTTCTAAGGTCAGTTGGTGCTTAATGATCCCTTAGAAGACCCATATTCTCCTCGTTCCAACACAAGGGATATCGGTACAGACTAAAGTGCCACACCAACGTAGCTACTGCTTCAACCGTATCGGTCTATGCCGTATAGTTCCCTCACAGTTTATTGCTACTTACCTAAAGGGTATCCCCAGAACCAGGTTAGGATCTATAGTAACTCCGATACAAGCCCACAAATATAAAGCATACAAAGCAAACAATTGAAAACACAATGATCTAATCCTAAGGTACACCCCACTTCTTGAATGTTCCCCAGTAGAGTTGCCAGTTCTCTGATACGGTGGGAGAGAACTGACTGTTTTTGGAATGTTGGTTTGCATTTTGCGTTTGTTTTTGCAAAATTTCGCGGTAAACAAGAGTCGCCAACGTCTTTTATTTTATCCAACAAGGAAAGGAAAAAAAGCACAGAAAAATTCCTTTTTTGAGATGTTTCTCGGGTCCGGGGGGTAGATTATAGAAAGGGAAGGTGTTAGCACCCTTTCTATTCGTGGTTATCCATGGGCTCTTAGGTACTTGCTCAAAGTGTTTTCAAAATTGCTTTTCTTTGTGCTTGTGGGTTTGAAAGAAGTTTTTGTTTGAAAAGTGTGAGTGCGAAAAGTTTTGTTTTTGGAAAGAGAGAGAGAGAGAGCAAGTACTTAAGAACCATCTACCTACTCGAAAAAAGAATCAATCTGTGCTAATGTCCTTTAGACAATGCTACCCCACTATTGATGAGTAGGTAGCATCATCGTTGGAGTTTTAAGGGTCAATTCGATTAAGGGACGTGCAGTCACTAAAGCAATGTTAGGACGCCTTAGCGATAACCCTAATGTCTTAGATCATTTTTCTGAGGCAACCGTTTCGAGGCAACTATGATCTTTGGACAAGAGGGCGACCTCTAAAACTTCCTATACTTAATGACCGCATATGAAGGCAACCGAGTGAGGTGTACCCTAAGAGTGCGCCTGTGCGAGTGTGTTATTTTCAGTTAATTTATCTTTGTACATGTCAATGGTTATCTATGTTGATTTTAGGGTTAAACATTTGATCTTGTCATGCATTCCCTATTACCAAACACCTAACAGTTTATAAGTTGTGGAAATTAAATTGCGGAAATTAAACTAACTATTACAAGGCGTCGGGTATTTACATCGCCAAAAGCAACCCTTGAAATTAAAATGCAGAAAATAAATAAAGCGATAAAAAATATATTTAAGTACTATTAAACCATTACATTCCAGGAAACAGATACAATAATATGATAAAATGGGTCGCGTGCGGGAAATTTAAATCGGGCGCATTCTAGGGTTTTGACCCTTTGATTATTAAAGAAAAGATTTTTGTTATTTTTTGAATTAAAAGGAAATAATACTAAGTTAATTAAATAAATAAATTAATTAATTAAAAAAGATATTTTTGGATTTTTGATATTTAAAGAAATAAAAATAAATTTGATTAATGTTAATAAAACCTAATTGTCTAAATTAATTTTAATTATTACAAAGAGATATTAAAGTTATTCCTAATTAGACTAAATTAATTAAATGATTTTTACTAACAAAAATAAATTACTGAAAATTAATTTAATAAACAAAATATTTTTTGGTTTTTGATTTTATTAAGAAAAAAGTTTGGTTGATTGATTAAATAACAAAAGTAATAAAAAAACAAACAATTAAATAAATAAAAAAAAGAAAGAATTAGAGAGAGTTAGAAATTTGGGCCTTAAAGGAGGTTTGGATAGCAGTTTTATGGCCCATCACAAGCTGGCCTGGCTGACTTTTTTGGATTCCACGCATGCACGTTGACTTGGGCATATGATGAACATCACATCTGGACCACCAGATCTGGCCTGGGGCCATCTGGCGCTTTGAGACTTGAGGGAGTATGACGGGCTTCCACTATTGGTTTGCACCTGATTGTATAATAATACAAAGGAAAATGTAAAGCGCTGGAGGCAGGGATCGAACCCCTGACCTCCAGCCAACAATGCCTTGAGAACGCTCCCCTTGGCCACTGGACCATTACGCTTTATTCGTTAGTAAAATGCAAACTAATCATAATATAACAAAAACAAATTAATGGATCAGAAAAAAAATAAATAAATAAAAGCGCGCTATATTTGAAACAACCAATGGGAGGGAGACGCGTCATCGTCTTCTTCGTTGGAACCTGGTTATTTACCTGCAGATTTATATCCGCATCTAAATCCATAGGTGTCTCCTAAAATCAATTCCAGGCCATGGAAATTGATTCCAAGACCATGGTCATGCTCTTCTTCTTCCATTGATCATGCCTATGTCCATTAATTGCCCTGATTTTGCCTGAAAACAAAATACCCAAAATACAAAAACCACGAACCCTAGATTCGGCTAGGGGGTTATAGGCCATATAAATACAATTGGCTAATGCAGAAAACTTGCAAATTGAACAAGGATCATGAATATGCAAAGATTTTGTCAAAAAAATGCAAGAACATGGAGTTGCGATTTCAAATGAAAAGAGGTTTTCAGAGAGACTTACAACGCGATTGAGAGGGTATCAGAGCTTGTTAGAGACTGGTTTTGCTTCAAGGATGGTCCAACAAGGGATTAGCGTTGAGCTTTGGTGTTGAAACTGCCTCTAAGCACGATTTCAGTTTCAAGCTTTTTTGCCAAATTTCCAAGTTTGCTTTTGATGATTCTGCAGCCTCTAACCTTTGAATTCGTGTGCCTTAGCTTGTATAAGTAATGAGCAATGTATTAGGTCAACAATTTTGGACTGAATCCTTGTGCATTATGGTTTGGAGATTTGATTTGATCCTCCATTGATAACCTTCCAATTTGGTCCAAAATCCAATCTTTTTGCACATGAAATGCTTGATACGAATTTGATCATGTCATTGATGATGATTAGGTCCTGAAAATAGAAAAAAATCTCATGTAATCAAGTTTTGTGGTTTTATTTGATTTAAATTGATTTAAAATGAAATAAATCATTAACAAATCAAATTAAATAATAAAATTGATAAATGGTCACAAGGATGAAGCTAGGACACGTGTGGAGTGTGACAAGATCAAATCAAGTGAAAAAGAATGGGCCCATTTGACAAAATTTGATGTTTTGGGGATAGTTGACTTTTGGCAATTTTGTAAAAATGCCCAACTTCAACAATGCATAACGTCTTCAATTTTGAACTTTTGGAAGTGTTCTTGGACTTTTTAGAAAGATTGAGATGCACTCTAACCAACCCTTTTGGTCTCATAGAATTTTGATATTCCATGCTCAAGTTATAAGCTTTGGCAAAAAAGGTGTTTTTGTTGACTTTCAAAAATGACCTATAATGTCCAAATTTGTAACTTCTTGTGAGTGCATTTCTTGATCTTGGTGTGTGAAGATGGATTGTATGAAATTTCATCCTATTCAAAGTGAGCTTTGGATGGGTCATTTCTCACAAAGTATGAGAAAGTTATGCTGGGTCAAAGTTAAGTTGACTTTTCCTACAAAACCCTAATTTAGCAACTTTTGAGTCTTGATGAAGTTTGAGCAATCCTTGATGAATCATGATCAAACCTTGATAAAATGATGAAATATCCTTCAAAATTAGAATGTTGACAAAAAATCTTGAAGTTTGACTGTATTTGGGTCACAATTGACTTTTGCCCTAGCATAGTCGATTTTTGGACCTTTTGAGCAATTGACTGAGCAAACTTCCTCTGCAAGGCTTGAAATTTGACATGGATGAACTTGAGAACATATTAGGAAATTGGGGAGCACTTGAGGTCATTTTTATGCAAGGATCTTGATGCAACACAAAACCCTAATTTGAGGTTGACTGCCTTAGGAGATAGCTTGACTGTCCAACTCTTGAGCAATCTTGAGCCACTTGGAGATTTTTCTTACAATGTTTGGAGAAATATGAGAGGGAAAATTTTAGGGTACAACACCACGCCTTGAATTTTCAACAATGGAATGAATTCGCCCTCAAGTATCCTCAAGTAATTGAATACGCTTGACTATTTATAGGACCTTTGATCTAAAACTCTAATGTTTCACAAGACAACACTAGGTTTTAATCTCGAAGCACTTGAAATGAAGCCCCAAGGAAAGTTTAGGCCATAAGTAAACCCAAGTGTTCAGATTAGATCATATTTCACATTGATATCCACAAACCCTAATTTATGAATAAAATCCAAGTGAAACTATCTTTCCATCTTCTTGTATGAAAATCCTAGCCATATGCTCTATGATTCAATACAATAACCGAACTTTCCTTAATGAAGAAAAACCAATAGAAGACCTAGATTTCAATGGATAAGATATTCTTCAATGATAGCTTCCTCGTGTTTCATACTGAAGAGCACTCTCGAACAAAACTTTAAGGTGCCATGAATACACCAAGATCTCTTCCGTAATCTCCCACCTCAAGCACTAATGGAATCTCTTTGATGATGAGATGAACTGATGAACAAACTTCATGGATCCCTCTTGAATTCCACGTGATTAGGAAAATAACTCTAATCCCCATGGAGATGATGAGCACATGAAGATGACCTTCAATGCTTTTGTTTGTAGCCCTTGAGTCTTTAGTTGAGATAAGGTTGCAAAGAGATGAAACACTGATGCCTGAGTGAAACCCTAATCCCATGACCATTGACCTCAAGCACCAAACCTTGTTGTTAATGAATGCACGATGAGCTAGATGACCTAATGGATATGTGTAGAGATGAAATGAGTATTGCATAAGCCAAATAATAGGTGAAAGGGTAGGACAAATTTGGGGTATTACAGCTGCCCCTATTTAACCGTCTTAAACTTGAAAGAAAGATTGGCATGTGCCTTTCAGAAGTTCAAGGTAGAAGATGATTAAATACCAATGCCAAAAATTTGTTCTGAATGAAAGTGTAAGTGTTTATTTGTTTTTATGATATCTGCTGGGGAAAGAATTTTTGTTTTTTAGTGAAGAGACGAAGATTGGAAGGTGACACGACGAGTGTTTAGAACTTGACACGACGAGTGTCGAAGGCTGACACGATTAGTGTTTAGATCTTGACACGACGAGTGTTGGAGGCTGACACGACGAGTGTCGAAAGCTGACACGACGAGTGTTTAGAAAGGTGAAACGACGAGTGTTTAAAAAGGTGACACGATGAGTGTTCAGAACTTGACACGATGAATGTTCAGAAGTTGACACGACGAGTGTTGGTAGATAGAAAGATGCCAATGCAAGGACATAGGAGACTTATAACATGGCGTGAGGCCAATACAAGGAAGTGATCAGACTTGTAACATAGTAGGATGCCAATACAAGGAAGAGATCGAACTTGTAACGTAGCGTGATGCCAATATAAGGAAGAGATCAAACTTGTAACGTAGCGTGATACCAATACAAGGGAGAAATCAAACTTGTAACGCAGCGTGATGTCAATAAAAGGAAGAGATCGAACTTGTAACGTAGCGTGATGCCAATACAAGGAAAGTATAACACAGACGAGTGTTTGAATCGACACGGACTAGCATCAAAAGAAGATACAGATGAGTATCAAGGAAAGGTTAAACACGGACAAGTGTTTGAATCAATACAGATGAGCATTGAAAGAAGATACAGACGAGTATCAAAAGGTTAAACACGGACGAGTGTTTGAATAAATATGGACGATTATTGAAAGAAGATACAAATGACTATCAAGAAAGGTTAAACACGGACGAGTGTTGGAAACTGATACGGATGAATGCTTAGGAATTGACACAGACGAGTGTTTATGAGTTGACACAGACGAGTGTTTATGAGTTGACACAGGCGAGTGTTGGAAGAGTAAACTATTTGTCAGACGGGAACTGGACTATAGACGAGAACTGGGTTTAGAATGATAGGGTATGTCGACTTTATCGGGAATAGGTGGAGCTGAAGGTCACCAGCTGGGGATTTTGGGGCGTGATACCCTCTTGCGGGGATGTATTGTTATCCTTGAATGATTCAGGTCCTGTATAAGGTACATGATCTGGCTTATGCTTTGCATGCATGTTTGAATTTCTTTGTCCGCAAAGATCCATTCTGATGGATTGGCTACGCGCTTTTTAGGATGCAATGTTATGCAATGATAACTATATGCAATGCAAAGAAATAGACTTCATGGGGATAAGTGAAGGCTCATTGGGAACCGTTGCCCATCACTGGGGATGCCAATACATATCGGTGCTGGAAGCCTGCAATACTAAAGATCACTGGGGATGCTAATAAGAATTTGCGCTGGGGAGCCCATGATACCGAAGATTATTGTTGACTCCGCTAGAGATTGAATTGCTGACGAAGCGAGTCTTCAGGTACGCTACTGAATTCTGAATCGTACCATTGGGGAAGAGATAATATGGCCCGACTTCCCTGCATCCCGAGCAGTTGAGAGGATGGTAGAACTGAATATGCCGAAGAAATGGACACTGAACACCATATGAATCTCTCGGATACATGCCCCAAGTTTATGCCACACTGGGGAATTACTTCTTGAATCACTTGGGGACAAGAGATGGGCATGGACACCTACGAATTCCCCAGTTTAGCTCTGCGAATGCCACAGTTTACTGCATTGGGGATGCACTTGATTAACTCCACTAGGGATGCACTTGCACATGCTGAGTCAAACAATGACTCTAGACTTTCCGAGTTCACTTGGAGAATCAGGTTGGAACTGTCTGCAGTAGGCGAAGGCGGCTTCGTGCATTGGCTAAGTCATGATGGCCGTTATAAATTGCTACATGCAAGGAAAAACAACACTTGGAATGCATACGACATTCCCACATGGTTATATATCGATGTAAAGTCAAGTTTTATCTTAGCTTGGGAATTTTACTTCCCGTGTTTCTAATGCAGTGTTTAATAACAAATAAAACACACCTCGCATATGAAAAACATTTTTTATGATAATAAAAGACAACTTTTTTATGGAAGCAAATTTTATTGATTGGCCTGTGAATAGGCATTTGTACAAGGATGCAACTCCTATATGAGGTAGCTGCGAAATAGAAATGGAAAATATAACAAGTATAAATGGAAATGAGAGATGCTCGAATTTCCATTAAAACTGGTATTGCTACGGTTCCCATATCCTAAGTAGTCTTAATGCCTTGCCTCTGAAGAGTAGCAGTTGGACCGGTCAATTCGCTGCCAAGGTGCTATAGATGTGCATGTGTCATTCGTGAAGAGAATTCAGACTACAACCTCTCTCTTAAGATCCCTAACTTTTGCTTGGATCTCCCTTTCGGGTTTTTGATCCAACGGGATACCCATTTTTGCCTAAGTCGCCCTTCCAGGTTTTCAACTTAGCGGGTTATTTTTTTATTTATTTTATCTCTAATTTTTTCCTAGACTTTTGTGTCCACCGGGATGCCCATTTTTGCCTAAATCGCCCTTTCGGGTTTTCGACTTAGCGGGTCTCTTTATGCGTAGTATTTTTTGACTGAGTCTGAATTGACTTGGAGTGGAACGTCTTCCCCATCCATGTCTGTCAGGATTATAGAACCTCCTGAAAAGGCTCTCTTCATGATATATGGTCCCTCGTAATTGGGAGTCAATTTTCCCCTTGGGTCGGAATGGCTTTGCATGATGACCCTTCTCAAGACCAAATCACCAGGATAAAACTTCCGAGGACGGATCTTTTTGTTGAATTCTCTCTTAATCCTTTGTTGGTACAACTGGACATGACAAATGGCCGCCAGACGCTTTTCATTAATCAGGTTGAGTTGGTCGAATCTTATCTGAACCCATTCTGCCTCATCAAGCTTGGTTTCCATCAGAACCCCCAACGAAGGAATTTCTACTTCGACATGAAGCACTGCATCCATGCCATAGATAAGCAAAAATAGAGTTGCCCTCGTTGAAGTACGCACAAAAGTTTTGTAGCCATGCAGAGCAAAAGGAAACATTTCATGCCAATCTTTATATGTTCTAACCATCTTCTGGACGATCTTCTTTATGTTCTTGTTAGCAGCTTCGACTGCACCGTTCATTTTTGATTGATACGGAGATGAATTGTGATGTTCAATTTTGTGCTCTTCACACAACTCCTCCATCATGTTGTTGTTAAGATTAGAACCATTGTCAGTGATGATTCTGTGGGGAACTCCGTAACGGCATATGATTTCTTTCCTGATGAAGTTGGTAACGACCTGTTTGGTTACATTCTTATAAGAAACTGCTTCCACCCATTTGGTGAAATAATCAATAGCCACTAGGATGAATCTATGACCATTTGAAGCACTTGGTTCAATCCTTCCAATCATATCAATTCCCCACATTGCAAACGGACATAGGGAGGTCATAACATTCAAAGGAATTGGAGGAACATGAATTCTGTCTGCATACACTTGGCATTTGTGGCACAATTTTGCATATACACAATAGTCGCTATCCATTGTCATCTAGAAGTATGCTGCTCGTAGGATTTTCTTCGCCATATAATGCCCGCTCGAATGAGTCCCGAAAGAACCCTCATGAATTTCTTTTATGATCGACTCTGCTTCGTGTCTATCCACGCATCTGAGAAGAACTGAGTCATAATTTCACTTATACATGACATCTCCTGATAAGAGGAACTTGGATGTTAACCTTCTAAGCATGCACTTATCACAAATTGTAGCATTTTCGGGATACTCTTGCTTCTCAAGGTACCGTTTGATGTCGTAATACCACGACATCTCATCAGACATATCCTCGGTTGAGAGACAATGGGCAGGAAAGACATGTGCAGGCTCTTTGTACCAGAGGATTCGTATGTTAGGCGCCTGATTTGGAAAGCTCACCGAGAACATTGATGCTAAGGTGGCCAAAGCATCGGCCAACTAGTTTTCGTCTCTGGGAATATGTTCAAAGGTGATTTCATCAAAAACGGGTATTAACTATAAGATATAGTCTTTGTACAGAATCAAACTGGGGTGTTTCGTCTCCCAATCACCTCGTACCTGATGTATGACCAAAGTAGAGTCTCCAAAGACTTTAAGGATTTTGATTTTAAGGTCAATGGCTGCCTCTAGACCCATCACGCTTGCTTCATATTCCGCCACATTGTTCGTACAATCAAAACATAACCGGGCCGTAAATGGTGTATGAGTATTACATGGAGAAGTCAGTATTGCCCCAATTCCATGGCCTGCAGCGTTCGAGGCACCATCGAACATAAGAGTCCATCGTTCTTCCGGATCGACCCCATCATAATCATCAAGCTTCATAACATCTTCATCAGGGAAGTCAAATTTCATTGATTGATACTCTTCCAACGACTGATGAGCGAGATAATCTGCAAGAATGCTACCCTTGATAGCCTTTTGTGTAACATACTGAATGTCATATTCAGATAAAAGCATCTGCCACCGAGCAAGCCTACCTGTGAGCGCTGGTTTTTCAAAGATATACTTTATCGGGTCCATCTTTGATATTAGAAAGGTCGTGTATGTCATCATATACTGCCTCAAACGTCGAGCTGCCCAAGCAAGCGCACAACAAGTTTTTTCAAGTAAAGAATACCTGGATTCACAATTGGTAAACTTTTTATTCAGATAATAAATGGCGTGCTCTTTACGTATTGTTTCATCCTGCTGCCCGAGCACACAACCAATGGATCCTTCCAGCACCGTCAAGTACATAATGAGTGGCATCCCAAGCACTGAGGGAAAAGGATTGGTGGCTCTTGGAGATACTGTTTGATCTTTTCAAAGGCTTCCTGACAATTATCATCCCATCGAACATCTTGATTCTTGCGCAAAAATTTAATGATGGGTTCACAAGCAGCTGTGAGATGAGAGATGAACCTGGCTATGTAGTTCAATCTCCCAAGGAACCCTCTTACTTCTTTCTCATTTTTTAGCATTGGCATATTCTGTATTGCTTTTACTTTGTCGGGATCTACCTCAATGCCTTGTTGACTCATGATAAAACCGAGTAGTTTGCCAGATCGCACCCTGAAGGTACACTTATTCGGATTAAGCCTTAGCCTAAACTTTTGCAGACACGCAAATAAATTTTGCATATGGACCAAGTGTTCGTCCTCAGTTTGTGATTTTGAAATCATATTATCAACATATACTTAGATCTCCTTATGAGTCATATCATGGAAGAGCGTCACCATGGCACGTTGATATGTTGCACCGACATTTTTTAGGCCAAAAGGCATGACCTTATAACAGTAAGTACCCCATGGAGTAGTGAATGTCGTCTTTGTCATGTATTCCGGGGCCATCTTTATTTGATTGTATCCCGAAAAACCATCCATGAAGGAGAAAACCGAGGACTGAGTCGTATTGTCAACCATTACGTCGATGTGAGGTAACGAGAAGTCATCCTTTGGGCTTGCTTTGTTCAAATCTCGATAGTCCACACACATGCGCACCTTCCCATCTTTCTTAGGGACATGTACGATGTTGGCAATCTAATGTGAGTATTCACATACCAACAAAAAGCCCGCGTTCAACTTCTTTTCAACTTCTTCTTTGATCTTGAGAGACATATTGTTTACCTTAGGTTTTGGTAAACAACCGCTGATCCTCCAAATGGTTACTTATTTGGTTACTCGCAGGATCGATCAGATTGATCCTAGGACATAGGTTGATTTTGAAGTTTTGATTAAATTGGATAAGGCTTTAAATAAAGAGGCTTTAAATGAAATAAAGAGGTTTCAAGTAAATTGCATGAAGAAAGGACTTGGTAAAATAAACAAGGCTTAAAGTAAAAGGCTTCGACAGGAATGTAAAGAGGAAAGCAAGTAAATTTCTGGAAAAGTAAATGACTTTGATTAATAAAATTGGTGTTTCACACATACATTTCTCAACAATTCTTTCTCACACGCTGGGTACTCGAATCTATATGAGTGACTTTGTATAGAATTGTGAACACACGCGAGAAACTACATGACTACTATTATTTATACTAAAACATCCCAAGTAACCGTCGGGCAGTTACACTGCTTCGAGATCAATCCACTTGGCACGTTCTCCACGTTCGACGCTCCAGATCCTTGCACGTTTGCACGTGGTAACTGCTGGAAACCGTTTTCCCTCCAAAAGCTTGAATTTCAAACTGCTCCACCCTGAACCATCGAACACTTTCGTCAAGAGACATCTTCGACGAGAAACTCCTTCGACGTCGAAGGCAACCAGCCTTCTTCCTTGGAAGAAATCTTCTAAGTACTTTGCCATCTTTCGACGGGCATTTCGACAGACTTAGCCAGTCGAAGACATCCTTCAGCTTTAATGGCTGACATCAACAAAACAAAGGTGTCGAATTTAGGAGCTAACACATATCTGGATGAGTTCTCCTCGGCTTTTGCTTTACCGGAGGACATTCTGGTTTGAGTGGCAAATGGTGCATGACTATATCCGTATCTAAACCAGGCATATCTTCATACGACCAGGCAAAGATGTCAGAGTACTCTCTGAGAAGCTCAATCAGCCACTTCTTTACGTCATCTTGTAAAGCGGCCCCTATCTTGACCTCTCTTTTCACTGTTGAAACCACCGGCTGAAAATCATCATACAATGAAGTCTCCACCAAACGTCTTTTATCCTATATGGAGGGAAAGGTAAACATCGAGAAAACCTAAAAAGGGAGAAATCATGGTCTTTCGACCGGGAGATCGGGTAAGGGAGTCTGTTACGCGAGGGGAAGGTATTAGCACCCCACGCGCCCGTAGTACTCTACGGTATCCACTCTTGTTGTCTAATCTAAATGGGTGTGGTCAAATCCTATGTCTATGGCTTAAGACTGAAAAGGGAATGCATGCAAAAGGAAAAGAAAATAATGTAGGGAAAATAAAAAAATGTGCTCGGTTGGGCCCTACCCCAATGCCTACGTATCCCTTTTAAGGAATCAGAGCATCCGTAGTTCGGCTTATGTGTTTTGGTTGGTTTGTGTTTTTTAGTTAAGACAGACAAAAACAATCAAGATGGTAAAACATCGAATAAAACAACAAATAAATGAGATGGAAAAACATCAGTTAAATACTAACAAAGCAACATGTTAAAGATGACGAAACATCGAATGATAAAACAACACACCTAGCAGTGACATTAAGAGTCAAAGTTAGATAATCAAACATGTGCGATGGCGAAACATCGGCTTCCAAATAAATGTGCGATGGCGAAACATCGGCTAAAAGGTAACAAGTTATCATGGCAAAGATGGCGAAACAACAACCAAGCGAATGACAAAACATCACACCTGACAATGATATTGGGCATCAAAGTAGGATAACAAACATGTGCGATGGCGAAACATCGGCTTCAAACAAATGTGCGATGGCAAAACATCGACTAAGAGATAATAAGATATCATGGCAAAGGTGGCAACACATCAATAAAACGGATGACAAAACATCACACCTAACAATGATATTGGGCATCAAAGTAGGATAACAAACATGTGCGATGGCGAAACATCGGCTTCAAACAAATGTGCGATGGCGAAACATCGGCTAAGAGATAATATGGAAGAGACGGAAAAATATTACACCTATCAATGATATTGGGAATCAAAGTAGGATAACAAACATCTACGATGGAGAAACATCAGCTTCAAGATAACACAGACAAAGTAAGATTGATTTGTATCTTTTACTTTGAAGAAAGATTTGAGTTCATTAGAAATGTCTTATGATTTGCCAAGAAAACAAATTTTTGTTTTAAGATGCAAAATGCAAAGAAAGGAAAAACAACTAAGGGGAACTAGCCTAGCACTATCCCTAGTGTTATCATACAATGGTTGACCCTAAGATTGAGGATAAAGGAAAATCCTACCCTATGTTCACATGTTAGAGGGAGCTTAATAAAAACTATCCTATAGGCAACATGCAATGAGAGCGAAGTCGTGATCTCAATATCTAAATTGAGTGACTCATCGATCAACAATTAAAGAAGGAAAGCAATAAACATCCTATAGGGAACATGCAATGAGAGCGAAGTCGTGATCTTATTATCTAAATTGAGTGACTCATTGATCAACAATCAAAGAAGAAAAGCAATAAATACCCTATAGGGAACATGCACTAAGAGCGAAGTCGTGATCTCAATTTCTAAATTGAGTGACTCATCGATCAACAAGCAAACACAACACATGTATCATACAAAAAACCAGAGGACCTCCTGACATATATCAGCAACAGAGGTCCCATCATGCAATCGGAGAATTATGCAAAATGAAAATGAGAGAATGGAGATGATATAATACCAAACAGATAACTATCTGTAGTAGTCAAGCAAGAATAAAAGAAACCCAGAGAAACTTCGAGATCAATCCACTTGGCACGTTCTCCACGTTCGACGCTCCAGATCCTTGCACGTTTGCACGTGGTAACTGCTGGAAACCGTTTTCCCTCCAAAAGCTTGAATTTCAAACTGCTTCACCCTGAACCATCGAACACTTTCGTCAAGAGACATCTTCGACGAGAAACTCCTTCGACGTCGAAGGCAACCAGCCTTCTTCCTTGGAAGAAATCTTCTAAGTACTTTGCCATCTTTCGACGGGCATTTCGACAGACTTAGCCAGTCGAAGACATCCTTCAGCTTTAATGGCTGACATCAACAAAACAAAGGTGTCGAATTTAGGAGCTAACAAATTGCCCCCCAAGAATGCCTTATTTCGACTCTGAAAGAAAAAGGCATTCTTTGAAACGCCATTCGACACCTGTCTTTTCACGCTTAGTCACAAATTAACTTGTGCACTTTTTGTTGTTTTCTACCAACTATTGGCAATCCCAAGAAAACCATCATTGTTCCGTACCTAGGACGTCACTTTCAGTACGGCGTGCAGTACCAAACGTCATTTCAGGATTTGTCATTATGACAATTCCCAAAAACGAGGACGCACGTTGCGTCCCTCTATTTCTGCAGAACGGCTAAAACAACAGGGGGCTGCCACGCGTCCCACTATCTCCTGCAGCATTAAATGGCATTTAATGTCCTCGTTTTTGGGGATTTTTTCCCACTACTATAAATAGCAGTAAGTACCCCATTGTGGGACTTTTTACGCCCTCTAGCTTTCAAACTTCTCTGTTTCCATACAAGCTTGTTATCTTTGCAGAAACTCTTCCTCTTTCACTTCGTCTTCAACCTCAACTCTAACAATGGCATCTGCTTCCAATGCTCCTGGCGCTACTGTACCATCTGAAAATGCTAAACCCAAGGTTTTCGTCACTGCTCCGATAGTAACTTCTACAGGAAAACGAAGGGTTCCTGAACCCTTGGACATCGCCGTTCGCGACGCCTACTCACGCCACTTGATGATCCCGGTTGGATACTCCAACCAGATCTTTGCAATGTCTGGCCCCATGTATCCCAGTATCTCTGAGGCTATGAAGATCAAGAGCTATTTCCCGGTGGTTGAGAAACTCAAACCGGTCGCATGCGCTAAGAAAGACGCAGAAGACAATGAAGACCCTGCACATGAAAAAATTGACCTCCGTTTCTTCAACAGAGGTGTTAGGGCCTTCAGGTCTTGCCCTAACCTTACCCCTGATTACGTTGCTTGGCTAGCAAAGATGGAGAAGCACCAAACTTCGATCTGGAAGGATATGGGGATCTTCGACCTAGTGATGCTGTCGAAGACAGGTTTGAACTATTCTCCGGAGATGCTGATAGCCTCTCTGCTGTTCTGGGACTACTCCCACTTTACTTTCCATCTTCCCTGTGGGATGTTAACCCCCACACTCTTCGATGTGGCCGCTATTACTGGCCTTCGACCCACCGGGGATTACTTCGATCCGGAGGAGATGTCGGAGGACCAAATTGGCTTCTCTGAGACCAAACCAACATACACCACTTTCATCAACCATTATCATGACAGGTCGACAGATGCTGTGTCGGATGTCGAACACATAGCGTTTCTAGCCTTATGGCTGACTCGCTTTGTATTTTGCTCGAAGTCTTTACAGATGACCAAAAAGATGGTCACTCTTGCTACTCAACTGCATCATCGCCAAAACATCTGTTTGGCAGAACTGATTCTGGCTAGCCTCTATGATTCGATCAGCAATGGGGCAACTCTTCTAAAAATTATCGAAAACAGGGCCAGTTTGCTACTTGCTGGGCCTTTTTGGCTGCTCCAACTGTGGGTCAATGCCACTTTCGAATCTTTCTTGCCTAAGAAGGTTCAGATAAATGAGCAGGCTCCAGCGATAGCGAACAGACGCGTCGAAGGAACCAGGCTGGCTCTGTTGACACCTATGGAAGATGGACTGGAGTTTCAGCAAACCTTCACCAACTTCGTTCTGATGTTTGCTCGAAGGAAGGAGTTCGTTTCAACTATGGCTCCATTTGCTCGACGGCAGGTAGGCCCAGCATGGTTCACAAGGCCACATCCAAGGACGTCGAGTGGTCCTAATGTTGATGAACATACAATACTTTGGGAGGCGTTCCTTACACCAAGGATCATGCCTCTTCGATTCAGGAGCTCTAAGACTCATTTGAGTCTGATTGCATACCAACCAAACCTGGTATCTCGCCAGTTTGGTATTATCCAAACCCTACCTTCTCCGATTTTTCCACGAGAGAAGTCAATGTTGTACTTCTGCAATGATTACACAGAAGAAGCTGCCATCAAGCATATCGGAAGATATGCTGGTCGAACAGTTCTCTCATTGTTTGACTACCAGCTCAATTTTCTTTGTTCACCATCCTTCGAGGAGTGGTGGAAAAGCTATTATGCTGAAGCGTTCTTCGACGAGAAGGACTTCATGGATGAGCTGCAGAAGTCATTTGTCCTTGTGTTGGACAAAATAAAGAAATGTAAGTTCATCCTTTTACATTACTTTGTCTTCTTTTTTGACTGCTAGCCTGTTAACTTTTTATTTGCTTTCAGTTGTTCGAAAGCCTGTAGCCAAGAAGGCTACAGAAGGCCAACAGGGAGGAGGCCCTTCAACAAAACCTCCACCGCCGGCGAAGACTACAGCGCCGGCGAAGACCACAAGCAACCAACAGGGGGAAGGCTCGTCGAAGAAGCCTTCTATATCGGTAACCAGACTTTCATCATTTTTTTTTCTAGCTTTCGACTTTTCACTTTCGATGCAATTATTAAATCGAATTCCCATTGGTTTTCTAGGCACCTTCGCCCAAGAAACGGCCAACACTGGTGGTCGAATCTGGGAGCGATGAAGAAAGTGATTCTCCTCCTGCCCCTCTAAAGAGGCAAAAGTTGACGAAGGATGCTTCTGTTCCTACTCCTGCTCCTGAAGGTCGAACCATCAGAATAAAGGTTGCTGGAAGAAAGCCTAGGCCACCTCCAGTGATCATTGAGGAGCCAACTGAGGAGGAACTAAACATTCTCCTTAACAAACCTGTCGAAAGCGACAATTCCAGCCCTGGGGCTGAAGCTAATCCACAGGTAATCTCTTAGACCCTTTTATAACTTAGGTATAGATACCCATATTCGATTGTGTCTCTTTCGATCTCTGAAGATTTGTCTTCTTTCCTTTTTCAGGACACCACTGAAAGTTCTCCGCCAAGGACCTCTGAAACGCTGGAATCTGCTGAACTCAGCAGGCCACAAGAAAAAGGCTTGGGGAATGACGAAGCCCATACTGAAAATGAGGCCAATGCTGAAACGGTAGAAAAACCAACAGAGGAACCTCAAACGGAGGAACAACAGCCAGAAGCGGTTCAGGTGGTGGATCTGTCAGAAGAGAATCATGAAGAAAGGGACCAAGGCAATGCTAGCGAAGAAGATCAAGGTGCTGCTGACGAAGAGAACCAAGGTGGCACTGGCGAAGGGCACCAGGGTGACGCTAGCAAAGAGCACCAAGATGACGCTGGCGAAGGGCACCAGGGTGATGCTAGCGAAGAGCACCAAGATGACGCTGGCGAAGGGCACCAGGGTGATGCTAGCGAAGAGCACCAAGGTGACGCTGGTACTGCCCCAGTCCCAGTCGAAGAGCAGCAAGTCGAGGCACCTAACACTCAACAGCCTCAAACCCAAGACAATACTGTTGCAAGGGTTACCTCAACGAAGCACAGGTCAAAAGAGGACTTAGAACTCTTGAAACAAACTGACCCTGTTAGCTATCTCAACGCAATCATCAAGAGCAAGAGTTCGTCTGATGCTAGTCAGGAGATTCCTACCCTGTCGGGGAAGTCTACTGAAACCTCTCCTCTCGATGACGCTTTGGCGAAGGTTAAGGCCCAGTTCTTCAAGAAGGACTTGATGAAGGCTTTAGAGGGGGACCCCACTGCTCCATCATACTTGAAGGATGTCTTGAATGCTGTCGACTTGTTAGCTGTAGCCCCAGAAGTCTCAGGCTTGATCATGGAGTTACACTCTATGATTGATCAAGTCTCAGCAGATTACAGGCGCCAAAGGGGGTTTAACAGTCAGCTCGAGGTGTTGTATGGCAAAAGCTCCTCTGCGTGGACTGCTGTCTCGGATACGACTTCTCGAATTGCAGAGTTGTCGAAACAAAAAGCATCTACGCAGGAAGAAGTCGATGCCATTGATCGAGAGAATGCTTCCTTCCGGGCACAAATTGCAGAGATAGAAGCGAAGATAAATGCCAACACTATACGCAAGGAGGAACTTCTTTCGACCATCTCAGACACCGAGAGCCAAACTGAAATCAAACAAGGCCTGGAATTCGCTGAGAGGGCCCAAGGCTTCGACGCTCAGATTGCCAAACTAGTGCAGGAGAACGCCTGGTGCAAGAAAAGGTTGGAGCTGCAGCAAGCCAAGTACATTCGACTCAAGGACTCTCTTCCCCTTTGATTGATTCTCTTTTGTAACCATATTTTGTAATCCATATTCGACAACAATTGCCATCTTGGCTGAAATTTATAAAATTTCCATCTTGGCATTTTTATGGTTAATTTAGTTTTGTTCTTTTATTATTTTATTTTTATCTCTTGAAGTGTAGGTTTGTATTTTTTCAAATATTTACCATTTACTCTCAAGAGCCTTTTATCTCCACTTAACTCTTCGACTTCATAGGCTCCACCAGAAAAAGTTTGGATAACTCTGAAGGGTCCTTCCCATTTGGGTGACCATTTCCCCATGCTTAGATCCCTTAGATCCATGGGAAGAATTACCTTCCAAACTAGCTCTTCAGGCAAAAATACCTTAGGTTTTACCTTTTTATTATAAGAGTCTTCTACTCTTTTCTTCTGAAGTCTGAGTAGGTCGAGAGCGCGTAATCTCTCTTCGTCTAAATCCACCAGTTCATCTAACATCATGTTCCAATAGACTTCAGAAGGAATATCATAATGCCTCTGAACCCTTGCAGATTGAAGACAAATTTCTGCTGGCAACACTGCATCATGGCCAAAAGTTAGCCTATACGGTGTTGTACCAGTGGCTTCTTTTGGGGACGTTCGACAAGCCCATAAAATCTGGTCTAACGTCTTGTGCCAATTCTTTGGTTTCTTCCCAACATGTTTCTTTATCAAGCCAATCACCACTTTGTTAGCTGCTTCGACTTGACCATTCGCCTGTGCATAATAAGGCGTTGATGTTAGGAGTTTGAAACCTGTTTCCTGAGTAAATTCCTGCATCTTTCGACCAGTGAAAACTGACCCTTGATCAGTTGTTATTGTCTCAGGGATTCCATACCTAAAGATAATGTTCTTTTGAATAAATTCAATGACATTTTCTTGGTCCACATTGACTAAAGGGACAGCTTCGATCCACTTAGTAAAATAATCAATGCCTACCAATATGTATTTCTGACTCTTTGATGATGCTGGTCGAATCTCTCCAATGAGGTCCAACGCCCATCCTCTAAAAGGCCAAGGCTTCACTATCGAGTGAAGTTTGCTTGCTGGTACATGTTGGATGCCTGTATGAACTTGACACTCTTGACAACCTTTGGCGAACTCAACACAATCTTTCAGCATAGTGGGCCAATATAGTCCTTGTCGAAACAACAACCATTTCATCTTATGGCCTGCTTGGTGAGCCCCACATGCCCCAGCATGCGTAGTCGAAAAGGCTATGTATGCTTCAGTTTCACTTAAACATTTCAGCAACACCCCTTCAGGCGTCTTCTTGAATAACTCATTACCCATGAGTACATAACTCAACGCCCTGTACTTTGTTTTTCGTTCTGTCGAAGCTCCTGGATTTTGAAGATAGTCCACAATAGGTTTCCTCCAATCTTGCTCTGACAAATTATCAATGAACGAAATCTCGAAGTTACTGTGATCAGCATATCCTAGTCTCGTCGATTCCAAGTCTGATGGTGATAGACAAGTTGCTTTTATCTTTTCTCGAACTTCGATTGCTCTTTGTAATCTCGTTTTTGAAATCTTATACCCAGATGCAATTTGTGCCAAGTCATTGGCTATTTGATTTTCGACTCTGGGTATGTGTCGAATATTGATCGTTTCAAATTTTTTCAATAAACGATTTGCTATCACAAAGTACATAATGAGATTCTCTCTTATGCATTTATATTCTTTTGTGACTTGCTTAATGACTAACTCTGAGTCTCCCATTATTTCGACTCGAGTTGCCCCCAATTCCAACAATATCTCAAGGCCAGTAATTAGAGCTTCATACTCAGCCTCATTGTTCGAACAAGAACCTGATATCTTGTACTTGAATGTTGTTGGAATTTTATCTGGAGAAATAATCAAGACTCCTACCCCTGTTCCATCTTTATGGCTGGAACCATCGAAGTAGAATTTCCAAGGCTCTATCTCCACATAATTAATATTCTCGACTTGAATTGAGTGGTCGACTATGAAATCTGCAACCACTTGTCCTTTTACTGCCTTAAGAGGCATAAAGGTCAAGGAGTATTCAGTTAATGCTAATGCCCATTTGCCAATTCGACTATGCAAGATAGGTTTCGACAACATATATTTGAAAACATCAAAATGAGACGAAACATAAACATCAACTGGTTTTATATATTGCTTGAGTTTTGTACAAGAAAAATACAGACATAGACACAATTTTTCAACTTCGCTATATCTAGTTTCTGCATCGTTCAAAACTCTACTGAGATAGTAAATGGGTCTTTCGACTCCATTCTCATCCTCTTGGGCTAACATGCTTCCCAGAGTTTTGTCGGATGCAGCTATGTACAATCTCATACTCCTATTGCTACAAGGAGGCACCAAAATAGGTGGCTTAGTGAGGTACCCTTTGATTTTGTCGAAGGCTTCTTGTTGCTCCTGCCCCCATTCGAACCCCTCTTTATTCAGTCGAAGTAAGGGTGAAAAGGCCTGAGCTTTCCCACTTAGATTAGATATAAACCTCCTTAAGAAATTTATCTTGCCTAAGAGAGATTGCAATTCCTTCTTATTCGATGGCGCTTTCGCTTCCAGAATTGCCTTCGTCTTGTTCTGGTTGATTTCGATTCCTTTCTTGTGGACAACGAAGCCCAAGAAATCTCCAGCTTTCACACAGAACGCACACTTCAAAGGGTTCATCTTCAGACCATGTTCTCTCATTCTTTCGAATGATTGTCGAAGGTGGTCAATATGATTCTTCCTGGAAACAGATTTTATAACAATATCATCAATATATACTTGCATAAAAGTGTTAATAAAATCATGGAAGATAGTATTCATTGCTCGCTGGTACGTTGCCCCAGCGTTCTTTAGGCCAAAAGGCATCACTACCCATTCGTAAGTGCCTAAGGCCCCAGGGCATCGAAAAGCTGTTTTCGACACATCCTCTTCAGCAATGAATATTTGATTATATCCTGAATAACCATCGAGCATACTCAGGTATTCATAACCAGCGGCAGAATCGACTAGCATTTCCGCCACAGGCATAGGATATTCATCTTTGGGGGTGGCAGCATTCAAATCTCTGAAATCTATGCATACCCTTAACGTACCATTTTTCTTAATTACTGGCACAATATTTGCAATCCATTCGACATACCTTGTAACACGGATGAATTTGCATTTCAGAAGTCTTTCGACCTCCGTTTTGATCTTCGACAGTATTTCTGGCGCGAAGCGCCTTGGATTTTGCTTGATTGGCTTCTTCCCAGGTTTGATTGGCAACTGAAGTTCTACCAATCCTCTGTCGAGACCAGGCATTTCGTCATAATCCCATGCAAAACAGTCTTTAAACTCTTTCAGCAATTGGATTACTTCCAACTTAAGTTCTGGATCGATTTTGGCGCTGATGTAAGTTGGCCTTTTTTCTGATCCTTCGCCTAAGTTGATTTCTTCTAAAGGGTCTTGCGCTAACATTTTAATGTTGTTCGCCAAGGGGTCCTTTTCGAAGCCCAAAGGCTCATCGTCATAGATGGCGTCGAGCCTCTTTTCCTGCATTTCTTCTGGCATGATATCAGGAGGTTTTGGATCGAAATCCTTCCCTGGGCCTACAGCAGATAATTGTTGATCATTGGCCTGTGTGGCCATGTACTTTACTTCGGCTTCGAGAGCCGTTATCATCTTGGTTTCGGCTACATAAGCCGAAATTCGCTTCAAAGATTGTGACTCAGTCATTATCACTGAATTCACTTCCCCAACCAGTTGGTTGGATATCAGTTAACCCACTGAAGTCTATGTGGGACAAGTCTTCTCTGTCCCATTGGAAACCATGCTCAGGATGCAGGTATAGGGAACAAAAGGTGTTTGGCGCTGGCGCCATGTCGAAGTCAGGTGTTGGACATGGCCCTATGTGAGCCAAGTTCTTGTCGAAATCTGCCAAACCCAGGTGATTCACTTCGCCAAGGTAATAGCTTTGATCTGCCTCTATGTTTTCGACCATCCCATCTGGACGCCATAGCAGCAGCCTTTGGTGCATCGATGAAGGCACAGCGCCAACACCATGAATCCATTCACGGCCCAACAAAAGATTGTAGTTAGGTTTGGCCGATATGACCATAAACATCGTTGGTCGAAGGATCGACCCTACTTTGATATCTAGCTGGATCACTCCCATAGTGGTCCCTATACCGCCCTCATAGTTCGACAGGACCATGTTGTGAGGCTTAATGTCCTCATCTCTTTTGCCAATTTTCCTTAGCATAGAGTGAGGGATAATATTGATGGTTGCCCCACAATCGACCAATATTTTATTCACAGTAGTTTCCTCGAGTTTAGCCCTTATGAATAAAGGCTTGAGGTGATTTTTCATCGCCTCTGTAGGTGGCTCGAAGAAGCCATTTTGTTCCTCAGTAGTACCATTGTCCATGACAAAATAGCACACTGGCCTATGTTTGGCCATTTCTTGCTCCACTTCCCAGTCACTTGCTTCGACTTCTACCTGTCGATTGAATTCTCTAGGCAGCACTGAAACTATATTCACCATTATATCTAAGGTATCATCAGACTCAGCATCGTCTTCGTCTTCGACTTCACTTTGGTTAGGCCAAACTAGCCTGTTGGTAACTGGCTCCCTTTCTAGAGGTTTCCTTTGCTTCCTTTGAGGAACATTCGAACTGGTTTCTGCCTTAGGTTCGTTGGCAGCCTCCCTTTCAGCTTTTCGTCTCCTTTGATATCTCCTCCATTGAGATCGAGACATAGGATTTTTACCCTTGTAGTTGCTGGACACTTGTGCAACCTTAGGTGCAGCAACCTGAGGCTCTTTCTTTTGAGTCAAAGAGGAACCTCTTGGCACATCGAAAGAATGCCATTTCTCCTCACTTGGCCTTTTCCGACCAGAGGTTTTGTACCAAGTATCTACTGGCACATTTGTGGGAGGCCTAAAAGTCAATGGCCTCTTTTCTTGGTTAGAACCTCTTCTGGGATCATGTCGAAGGTCAACATTCTCCCTTCTCTTATTCGCTGCTCTTACGCCTTGAATGTGCTCAACAGCTTTTTTATCAAAGATCGAACTGCATCTTGGGCACAACATCACCTCTGATTTCTTTTTCTGGCATCTTTGTAGAAAATATGCCAAGTTTTCATTTTCCCGAGGGAAAGCAGTCTTATTAGCTTGCTCTTGCCTCATGGCCTCTTCTGATGCTTTTGGGTCAGAAAGTTCTACCATGTTGATATTCATTGTATCTTTGTTAGTAAGAGTTAACTGCTTCATTTGTATCTCCAGATTCTCCGTCTGGCCTTGAACAGTGGCCAAGTGGGAACTGGGTTTTGATCCAGTTTTTTGTGCTTCAGCGGTCTCCGACTTCGGGTTTTCGACTGCTTTCTGGACAGCTTCAATTGTCTTTCTGGATAAATTTCCAGAAAAACTGCCAAAGATTGGCATGTTGATGTGGTCCTTTGAGACTTCGACCATGGTAATTCCTGGCTTCTTCGACTGGATCCTGGTTGCCTCTATCATGTTCACCTCAGAGGGTTCAGCATAGTGGGCTTCAGCCTGCAATGGATTGGAGTCGACAGCCATGGGGGATTTGTCAGCAAACTTCAATCTCCCTTCTTCGATAGCGTCTTGCACAAGATTCCTGAAAAGAAAACATTGAGAAGTTTTATGGCCCAAAAAATTATGATATTTGCAAAAACCTCTCTTCTTTCTTTGATCAAGAGGAGGCACTTTTACCCCTGGGGGTACTATCATTTGGCCATCTTTAACTAGCAAGTCGAATATTTCATCACATTTTGTGATGTCAAAACTATAAGTCTTTTTTGGGAACCTATCGTTGGTCCTTTCTGGACCAATGGGATTTTTCCCATTTGAGGGGACTAACAGTTTACAAGAGTATGGTGGCCCTTGTTTCAGTTCTGCTAAGTCGACTTCTCCTTCTTCGACAGTTGAAGTATCGTCGAAGGATTCTAGATCTTCGTCATCCATCTCAACGTACGCTATCCTCTCTCTCTTGTGAGTTCTCGTTGCCTTAGCTTTTTCAGCTTTGAGGCGTTCTACCTGTCGAACTCTATCGGCCAGTTGGGCCATGTCTCTTAGGTACTGGGTGTCTAGCTTCTTCCTAATGGAATAATCTAAACCGCCTGCGGCTATTTCGACCAACTCATGTTCTGGCACTTGTGTAAAACATCTCGCCTTGAGCAACCTAAACCTATTTAGATATTCGTCTATAGGTTCAGTGAAACGTCTCTTCACACTGGCCAGTTCTTTCAGGCTTATCTTGGTTTGCCCCATGTAGAATTGTTCATGGAACAATCTTTCCAACTGGGTCCAATGATGGATCGAATTGGGGGGAAGAGTTGTAAACCAAGTAAAAGCGTTCTTTGTCAAAGAACTTGGGAAGTACTTGATCCTTAGGTTTTCGTTATTCGAAATGTCACCCGCTTCGATCAAATATCTCGCCACATGCTCGACAGTAGATTCTGTCGTGTCCCCAGAGAACTTAGTAAATTTGGGGACTTTGCATCTAGGAGGTAAGTCCGTTTGTAACACGTATTCTGACAATGGAGATGTAAAGTTGGGCCTTCTAAAGCCCATGTTCATCCCATTCTGAGTCATGATCCTTTCGATCATGGTTGCCAGATTGTTTTCCAAGCCCATGTTTTGGTATTGGATATGCTGAACCACTTCGTCAGCATTTTGATTTCTGTTAACTAACCTTACCTCTGGGGTTATTACCCTAGGTTCCTCGACAGGTTGTTCCAATCATGTCCTAAGATTTTCTTCGACAGGCTGTTGAGCCTGGTTAATGGTGGTTTCTTCCTCTAAAAATATCCCCTGGTTTCCCCTTATTTGCGCCCTTTGGGGCTGTCGAATAGGTTGGGGTACTCCAAAGAAGTCAGCCAAACGCGTCATTTGCGCTGTCACTTGCTGATTCGATTGAGTAGTGTTTTGTATTAGAGGGTTTAGCACTGTACTCAAAGTTTGTGCCAACATTTGCACCATATCATGGTTGCTTTCGTCCATCTGTTGCCTCAAGACTGCTGTCGAGGCATTTGTAAGGCCATGGGCTACTTGGGACGTTCCTCCTAAGAGTTGGGTCCTATTTCTATTCGCCATGCCTACTCCAGAGCCTTGGAGTGGTGAAGAGGCACTCACTAAAGGGTCTGAAAAAGTGGACGCAGCATTCGTCAGGCTTGCCACTTCAGAAGTTGGCATACCATAGAATGGAATAAATCCTGGGGGAACCAAAGGCCTTGTGCCTAAATTTCCCCTTGGTGGGGGAGTTCCCAAAGGCATCCTGGGGCCTGTTAACGAAGGTATTGGCCCCGTGGTTGTGACCGATACTGCTGGTGTCGAACCAACATTTGTCGCTTCACTTACGGTCATACTAACCTTTGCTCCCACATTAGTTTGTGGGATTTCGTTATTGTTTGGCGGATTCGCCATCTCTTCCCTTCTTCTGGCAGTATTGTTATCGTTAGTGTATATTCTACCACTTCTCAATAACATACAACTCGAAAAGATGAGATTATTTTCAACAATCAACACACGGTCCCACCAGGTGTGCCAATTTGTTTACCTTGGGTTTTGGTAAACAACCGCTGATCCTCCAAATGGTTACTTATTTGGTTACTCGCAGGATCGATCAGATTGATCCTAGGACATAGGTTGATTTTGAAGTTTTGATTAAATTGGATAAGGCTTTAAATAAAGAGGCTTTAAATGAAATAAAGAGGTTTCAAGTAAATTGCATGAAGAAAGGACTTGGTAAAATAAACAAGGCTTAAAGTAAAAGGCTTCGACAGGAATGTAAAGAGGAAAGCAAGTAAATTTCTGGAAAAGTAAATGACTTTGATTAATAAAATTGGTGTTTCACACATACATTTCTCAACAATTCTTTCTCACACGCTGGGTACTCGAATCTATATGAGTGACTTTGTATAGAATTGTGAACACACGCGAGAAACTACATGACTACTATTATTTATACTAAAACATCCCAAGTAACCGTCGGGCAGTTACACTGCTTCGAGATCAATCCACTTGGCACGTTCTCCACGTTCGACGCTCCAGATCCTTGCACGTTTGCACGTGGTAACTGCTGGAAACCGTTTTCCCTCCAAAAGCTTGAATTTCAAACTGCTCCACCCTGAACCATCGAACACTTTCGTCAAGAGACATCTTCGACGAGAAACTCCTTCGACGTCGAAGGCAACCAGCCTTCTTCCTTGGAAGAAATCTTCTAAGTACTTTGCCATCTTTCGACGGGCATTTCGACAGACTTAGCCAGTCGAAGACATCCTTCAGCTTTAATGGCTGACATCAACAAAACAAAGGTGTCGAATTTAGGAGCTAACACATATCTGGATGAGTTCTCCTCGGCTTTTGCTTTACCGGAGGACATTCTGGTTTGAGTGGCAAATGGTGCATGACTATATCCGTATCTAAACCAGGCATATCTTCATACGACCAGGCAAAGATGTCAGAGTACTCTCTGAGAAGCTCAATCAGCCACTTCTTTACGTCATCTTGTAAAGCGGCCCCTATCTTGACCTCTCTTTTCACTGTTGAAACCACCGGCTGAAAATCATCATACAATGAAGTCTCCACCAAACGTCTTTTATCCTATATGGAGGGAAAGGTAAACATCGAGAAAACCTAAAAAGGGAGAAATCATGGTCTTTCGACCGGGAGATCGGGTAAGGGAGTCTGTTACGCGAGGGGAAGGTATTAGCACCCCACGCGCCCGTAGTACTCTACGGTATCCACTCTTGTTGTCTAATCTAAATGGGTGTGGTCAAATCCTATGTCTATGGCTTAAGACTGAAAAGGGAATGCATGCAAAAGGAAAAGAAAATAATGTAGGGAAAATAAAAAAATGTGCTCGGTTGGGCCCTACCCCAATGCCTACGTATCCCTTTTAAGGAATCAGAGCATCCGTAGTTCGGCTTATGTGTTTTGGTTGGTTTGTGTTTTTTAGTTAAGACAGACAAAAACAATCAAGATGGTAAAACATCGAATAAAACAACAAATAAATGAGATGGAAAAACATCAGTTAAATACTAACAAAGCAACATGTTAAAGATGACGAAACATCGAATGATAAAACAACACACCTAGCAGTGACATTAAGAGTCAAAGTTAGATAATCAAACATGTGCGATGGCGAAACATCGGCTTCCAAATAAATGTGCGATGGCGAAACATCGGCTAAAAGGTAACAAGTTATCATGGCAAAGATGGCGAAACAACAACCAAGCGAATGACAAAACATCACACCTGACAATGATATTGGGCATCAAAGTAGGATAACAAACATGTGCGATGGCGAAACATCGGCTTCAAACAAATGTGCGATGGCGAAACATCGACTAAGAGATAATAAGATATCATGGCAAAGGTGGCAACACATCAATAAAACGGATGACAAAACATCACACCTAACAATGATATTGGGCATCAAAGTAGGATAACAAACATGTGCGATGGCGAAACATCGGCTTCAAACAAATGTGCGATGGCGAAACATCGGCTAAGAGATAATATGGAAGAGACGGAAAAATATTACACCTATCAATGATATTGGGAATCAAAGTAGGATAACAAACATCTACGATGGAGAAACATCAGCTTCAAGATAACACAGACAAAGTAAGATTGATTTGTATCTTTTACTTTGAAGAAAGATTTGAGTTCATTAGAAATGTCTTATGATTTGCCAAGAAAACAAATTTTTGTTTTAAGATGCAAAATGCAAAGAAAGGAAAAACAACTAAGGGGAACTAGCCTAGCATTATCCCTAGTGTTATCATACAATGGTTGACCCTAAGATTGAGGATAAAGGAAAATCCTACCCTATGTTCACATGTTAGAGGGAGCTTAATAAAAACTATCCTATAGGCAACATGCAATGAGAGCGAAGTCGTGATCTCAATATCTAAATTGAGTGACTCATCGATCAACAATTAAAGAAGGAAAGCAATAAACATCCTATAGGGAACATGCAATGAGAGCGAAGTCGTGATCTTATTATCTAAATTGAGTGACTCATTGATCAACAATCAAAGAAGAAAAGCAATAAATACCCTATAGGGAACATGCACTAAGAGCGAAGTCGTGATCTCAATTTCTAAATTGAGTGACTCATCGATCAACAAGCAAACACAACACATGTATCATACAAAAAACCAGAGGACCTCCTGACATATATCAGCAACAGAGGTCCCATCATGCAATCGGAGAATTATGCAAAATGAAAATGAGAGAATGGAGATGATATAATACCAAACAGATAACTATCTGTAGTAGTCAAGCAAGAATAAAAGAAACCCAGAGAAACTTCGAGCAAGCTGGCATCAGTAGACAAATCAAGTCAAAAATTACACCATCAGGATGTAAGTATTTTATCAGATATGAACAAGTCCCAGGGGCAAATGTATGGCATTCACAATCATATATATGTATATCCTGCATAAACCATCAAGCATGCCAAACACAAAATATAATGCCCATATAATAAACCGTGTTCCACAAATAAAGTGGAACACAAAAGCCTCAAGCCAAAAGTGGAAACTTTCTCAAAGTACCTCGCATATTCAACAACCAAGTTAGTATCCCAAAAGGTGAAGAAGTGAGAATAACATGGTGGCAATTACCAAATATTAGGCATTGTAAACAAGAAGAGACAAGCATATGCACAAATTAGGTCAAAAGAATCAGAGGAGAAAGCTGGCTCATTCAAATTTCTGATAGTAATGGAAGGTGCCTCATTAGCCCACTTAACCTTGAACATGGAGGACAAAGTTGCCAGTGGATCAGCTAGATTATTTTCTTCTCTGGGAATGTGCTCAAATGTGATCTCTTCGAAATACGGAATCAGCTTCATAACATGCTCACGGTAGGGAATTAGCTTCTGATGGCGAGTCTCCAAATCTCCATTAATCTGGCTGATAATAAGATTGGAATCCCCGTAAACTTTCAAGAATTTGATGCGCAGGTCGATCACTGCTTCAATGCCGTAAATGCAAGCCACATATTCGGCCATGTTGTTAGTGCAATCGAAACAAATACGAGCCGTGAAAGGAATGTGGTATCCTTCAGGGGAAGTGATAATAGCTCCGACACCGTTACCCATGGCATTAGAGGCACCATAAAAAACAAGCGTCCAACGTGATCCCAACTCAGGTCCTTCGTCTGGGCCTGGCATATTACAATCCCGAATATACACAATTTCCTCATCTGGAAAATCAAACTTCATCGGTTCATAATCGTCCAAAGGTTGATGAGCAAGATATTCGGCCAGTACACTACCCTTTTTTGAGTAGTGTATTGGATGTCAAATTCAGTGAGTATCATCTGCCGACGAGCTACCTTGCCTGTAAGAGCTGGCTTCTCAAAAATGTACTTGATTGGATCCATTTTGGATATCAAGTAGGTAGTGTGAGTTAACATGTACTTCCTCAGACGTTTAGCATCCCAGGCAAGCACACAACAAGTTTTTTCAGCAATGAGTACCTCGACTCGCATTCTGTAAACTTCTTACTCAAGTAGTAAATAGCCTGCTCTTTCTTCCCTGTCTCGTCGTGTTGGCCGAGGACACATCCCATTGAGGTCTCCAACACAGTTAAGTACATGATTAGTGGCCTTCCTTCCACTGGTGGCATGAGTATCGGAGGTTCTTGTAAATACTCCTTTATTTTGTCAAAGGCCTTCTGACAATCCTCATTCCATTTCACTGTCTGACTTTTCTTTAACAACTTGAACATAGGTTCACAAGTGGCTGTGAGACGAGAAATAAATCTGGAAATATAGTTTAATCTCCCCAAGAAACCACGTACTTCCTTCTCTGTCCTTGGCTCAGGCATTTCCTGTATCGCTTTGACTTTAGCCGGGTCCACCTCGATACCTTTTTCACTTACAATAAAGCCCAATAGCTTGCCGGATCTCACCCCGAAGGTGCACTTATTCGGATTCAACCTTAGCAAGAACTGCCTCATTCTCCCGAACAATTTTTCCAGATGAACAAGGTGTTCCTCTTCCGTGTCATACTTAGCAATCATATCGTCTACGTATACCTCAATCTCTTTGTGAATCAAATCATGAAAGAGAGTAACCATGGCGCGCTGATATGTTGCCCCGACATTCTTCAAACCAAACGACATTACTTTGTAACAGAAGGTTCCCCAAGGCGTGATGAATGTTGTCTTCTCCATATCCTCTGGAGCCATCTTAATTTGATTGTAACCCGAAAATCCATCCATGAAAGAGAACACCATGGAATGAGCAGTATTATCAACCAACACATCAATATGCGGAAGAGGGAAATCATCTTTAGGGCTGGCCCTGTTCAAATCCCTATAATCCACGCACATCCTGACTTTGCCATCCTTCTTGGGCACAGGCACAATATTTGCAATCCATGGCGAATAATTGACAACCTTTAAGAAATTCGCGTCCAACATCTTCTGGACCTCCTCCTTGATCTTCTTGGACATCTCAGGATGAGTTCTTCGGAGCTTCTGCTTGACAGAAGAACAACCTTCTTTGAGCGATAGTCGATGCACCACTATATATGTATCCAACCCAGGCATATCCTCATAAGACCAGGCGAAGATATCAGAATACTCACGGAGTAGCTCAATTAATCTGGCTTTTACACTTTCTTTGAGATCAGCCCCTATCTTG
This sequence comes from Vicia faba, assembly GCA_948472305.1. Lineage (NCBI taxonomy): Eukaryota > Viridiplantae > Streptophyta > Magnoliopsida > Fabales > Fabaceae > Vicia > Vicia faba. Next base: position 678,457,241 of record OX451735.1, on the reverse strand, counting down.
ACTTCTCTTCTTACCTCTTCTGTGCCAATATTCACCACCTCAATCGAATCTTGATTTGGCTGGATAACTTTCTCCTCTTGTTTCAACAGTCTTGCTAATTCCTCAGGAAGATCACACTCCTCATATGCTTCTTCTTCAGCTTGATAAATAGGGGTATCAAAGTCATAATGAGCCATAACAGAGTCGTTATTGATAGAATCGGGGGTGGAAGTGCATCTGCATGAATGACATTTTTGCGTTTTTAGTGACAGTGTGTGAAAAGAGAAACATTACCATTTTAAAAAGAAAAAGAAAAAGAAACAAGGTTTTGAATGCAAAAACATCCTTTATTTCATGATAAACTTGAAAAATAAACATGGTGGCCCTACACAAATGATTCACCACGCCTTGGGCAGATTGTAGGAATTATGATATGATTATAAAAGAAACAAGAAAATTACTCCTCAGCGCTTGAAACTCGGATAACATCCACAGAAGTCCAATTGTTGAGTGTCTGGCCTGGAATACTCGGGCGAATCCAATCTTCAACATTGTAGCCATCAACCCTATCATCGCCAATTGCACTGACGTGTCCCTCTTGAGTAGCACAAGGATGGGAAAACTTCACAGGAGTAGATAAACTGGATGCTCTGGGAGCTGCACTCTCCTGAACTGGGCTAAAACCAAGACCAAATTTATCAAACTTCGAAATAACATCCAACACCTGACCCCAACCTTCAGGGTTGCCACCTTCCACTACAGCTTTTGCGTCTTTGAGAGAAGACATAACAGTTTCCGGTTTCTTTTTCTGCTCTGGAGGAGGAAAATTAACAGCGTGAACTGTCTCAAATGCCTGAAACGGAGTCTCATGAATCTCGCCTTCAACTTCAACATAGCAGAGTGATGTCAAATGACTTACAATGTACTCTTCTTCACCGCATACAGTTATTACCTTTACCTCTACAGGATACTTGAGTTTCTGATGAAGAGTAGAAGTGACTGCTCTTGCTTTATGAATCCACGGCCTCCCCAACAAGCAACAGTACGCTGGTTGTATATCCATCACAAAAAATGTAGCTATGAAGGTGCTAGGACCGACTTTAATTGGTAGCTCCACTTCCCCAAATACTGACCTTCGAGACCCATCAAACGCCTTCACCATCAAATCGCTTGGGCGCAACTCTAGTCCAGAATAATCAATCTGCATCAATGCTGACTTGGGCAATACATTTAAAGAAGATCCGGTATCTACCAAAACCCGGGATAAAGTAGTGCCTCTGCACTCCATTGAAATATGCAACTCTTTGTTATGGTTTGGTCCCTCTGGAGGAAGATCAAAATCAGTGAAGCCCAAACCATTCCCGGTAGATATATTAGCACAAACATTCTCAAACTGATTGACAGTTATCTCATGTGGCACTAACGCATTTTTAAACAACTTCATCAAAGCATTTCTGTGAGGTTCTGAATAAATCAACAGAGACAAGATAAACATCTTATAAGGAGTATGGCTCAAATGATCAATTATGCTGTAATCACTCTTTCTGATAATTCGCATCAACTCTTCAACCTCATCAGGAACTGAAGAAGCTTCTGGTATCAGAATTGATTGAGTCACATTGGCTGGCGTAACCCTTGGATTACCAATCATTACTTGCTGCTTTCCTTTTTCTCTAGAAGCATCTTCCGCATCTTGCACATTGGAAGGACCAAATACTCTCCCGCTTCTAGTCATTCGACCCACACCAGAAAAGTTATGGACTTCCTCTTCATCACTTTCAACATGTTCTTCCTCAGACAAACGAGCATTAACCTCCTGCTTTACCCCGTGGTAATAAACGTCGGCACTGTAATGCCACGGGAAAGCCTTCTCGCTGGTGTACGGCATAGGTCCGAGTACCGTAATCATCAGAGGGGGTGCCCTTGATGGGGTAGGAATGTGTGCAGGGGTGTAAGGAATAAATATCACAGAAACATCTTCTTTGGTAACCTCGCGGTAGCTCGGTTTTCTATCAAACTGCAGGGAACCCTCATTTATCAACAATTAGATACCAGCTTTTAGATTATCACAACCCTTTCGTTGCCCTTTACACTTGGCACACTCTGAAGTACAACCCGGGAAAATAGAATTGTCAAGCAAATACCTCTTAACAAAGATCAACAGAGTAGCTACTTGTTCCACATCCATGATTAAATTCAACACTTCACCATTATCATCAATCATATTGACAACGCCCCCTCCATGCCTAGGCATCAGGTTCTGAAATGTTTGGACCAGTCACTGGAGTAAACTCAACCGCCTTTGCATCCAACAAGTCTTGTAGTTTGCACTTTAACGCAAAGCAATTATCAGTAGAATGACCAACTCCGCCTGAATGGAATTCACATCTTGTGTTAGCATCATAGTTAACAGGGAGTCTTGCGGGTGGTGGCGGCATATTTCTCAAGCTGATCAATTTCAAATCAAGCACATGGTGGAGTGCTTCAGTAAGAGTTACTAGCAAGGGATCAAATTTTGTTGGCTGTCTCTACTGTTGGTTATTATACTGACGGGGAGCATCTTGCTGCCTTTGTTGTTGCGGCACTGCATTCGGTCTCTGTTGCGGAGGAGCATTAACAGGAAAAGAAACATCATTGATTTGTTGGTGCTGGCGATCGTCTCTTCGTCCTCTATGAGAGTAAACCGCGCTTGCGTCGCCTTCCCTTTTCTTAGGGTAAGTGCTGAATGGTTTCTTACTACCCCCGGATGAGCCACTAGAACCTCCAATCTGAATTTTCCCCAATTTCAAACCCACTTCAATTCTTTCACCAGCCATGACCAAGTCTGCAAATGCTGCCGAAGTACTTCCTATCATGTGCTCATAGAACGGCCCTTGCAGGGTACTCATAAGCATATCAATGAGATCTCTCTCTCCATGAGTGGAGGTTGAACCCTCGCAGCCAACTCACGCCATTTCTGAGCGTATTCCTTGAAAGATTCTCTCGGTCCTTGCGACATATTTTGTAACTGAGTGCGATTAGGCGCCATGTCCACATTGTACTGATAATGTTTGAAAAAAGCCCGAGCAAGATCATTCCAGCAACGAATATGAGTTTTCTCCAGCTTCATGTAGCACTCCAGGGATGCCCCAGATAGGCTATCCTGGAAAAAGTGAATCAAAAGCCCTTGATCCTCGGTATGAACCGACATCTTCCAGAAATAAGCAGTTGCATGGGTAATAGGACACAGCGTTCCGTTGTACTTTTCAAATGTTGAAGGTTTGAACTTTGGAGGAACTTTCACCCCAGACACCAAACCGAGATCATTAGCATCCATACCAAGGACTCCTTGTCCTTCCACAGCGTTCAGATGCTCTTCCAACAAATGATACTTCATATCCTCGATCTAAACCCCCGGCTCTGAATGCCGAACAGAAAACTGATCTTCATCCTGGTCAAAGTCAAGATCCTGATCCTGATAATTCCTTACACCAACCTGATTAACTCTCATGTTCCCCACAAGACGAGGTCCAGGAGACGGAGGAAACTTCCCTACGTTGCGCACAAAAGGGTTTTCCGGCATCCCGTGAAAATTTCCAGCAGCCTGATCATGTACATCCCCCAATCCTACAGAGATGTCCTGATGGAGCCCTTGAACTCCACCATCCCCTGGATGGCGGCGCTGGTTGTTGACAATAGCAGCTAGCTCATCCTGTCGGCGATTCACGTTGGTGATGACCTCCATGAACTGAGTCATCTGAGTAGCCATATGGGCCCTCATTTCAGCGAGTTCATCTTGAACCTCTTCCATCTGTCTTGGCAAATTTTTTCTGGTGGAATACCGATGAGTAGTCGTCTTGAATTCTGAATAAGAAAAGCAGCAGAATAAGAAAACCGTCTTGGGACAACCTGTAATGTTATGAAATGCATGATGTGCATGATATGTTTGTCATTTTCTGGTATCCAAGAGTCCTTTTACTCATCAATCACGGCGTGCAACCATACAATCAAAAGAGAAAAGATAAAAAGATGAACACTTCAGATTATTTACAAACAAAAAGAGCGATGTCCAAGTTACTTCGGACAACTAAAAGTAAAATGATAAACAACTAAATACATGTCTTAATAAAAAGTAAAAAGAACTGAATAGTAAAAACAATCAATTGGCCCCTTCCAATAATTCTGGGGGTGACCAAATACACCAAAAGCAAATAACAGAACTAAATCTCCGGAACTAAACATGCTTCAAGATGTTGATAGTACTCTTCAAGTCTGGCCTTCTCCTTCAAAAGTTGAGATGCGACTCTTTTACTTTCTTGGAATCGATCTTCTGTGACACGCTTCTGGGCCACTTCCTTCTCAAGCTGAGCGTCTTTGTCTTTGAGCCGCTTCTCCAAGTTTTGAATCTTCTTCCAGTAGCTATTCTTAGATACCTGAAGCTTCCGACACTCCTGCTGAGTCTTACTCAACTCTTCTTCCATTTCAGCATGAGACTTCTTCCTAAAATCGGTTGCATCATAAGTTTCCCCTTGAGCTTCCTTGAGTTTGCGAGCTAAGTCAGCCCTTTCTTGATCTGCCCAATAAAGTTTCATCCCCGCCTCACGGTCTTTCGCACGAAGCTGAATATTCTCAACATGAACCTGGGTGAACACCTCGGTAGGCACCGTGTTACTCAGAACAGTAGGAGGTTGCTCACATATAGGAGCCGACCTTGAAAATGGTAACGTAAAATCTTAACCCTGGCTTTAACCCACTCCATGTAAGGAACCCTAGCAATAGGAACCTTCTTGCCCAAAGTAGTTCTATCCTTCTTGTGAACTCCCTTCCAAGCACTTGTTACTCTTTTCAACATCTCAAGATCACTTCCTTTGGCGAAATACACTTATTCAAACACCTCCTTATCCTTTGGTGGTCCATCCATTGCATATCCCAATTGACGATAAGCAAGCACATGATTGTAGTTGATACACCCCTTAGTTCCTATGAGGGGAACATTAGAGAAATCTCCGCAACTAGTGATGACACTTTGCACTTCCCCCATATCATAATTCCACCGGATATCGAAAGAAGTAAGGTTGACGAGCCTTGATGACCATCAGAGAGAATGCCTGGTATCCACGAAAGGACCACTTACCGGTAGGTGCAACATAAGCCATTGATACAACATCGAATGACATAAACCTACATTACCACCTTTTTTGTGCCTGGAATGGATGGTATAAAGAGTATCTGCCAAGAGTGTCGGTATCGAGTTCTTGTTTCTGAAAACACAGATAGCCGCCAAAATCCACAAAATTTCTCTTGTGAGGGAAGAGGACAACCCCGTATATCATGAGAGCAAACAGGGAACTGAAGTCACTTCAATTACGTTTCTTTGCCCAATCTTCAGCTTTCTTCACTAAGAAATCCAAATAAAACCCTGAAATACCCTCACTGGACTTCCAATTATCTTTCACCTATTTCCAACTCAAATAAAGAAGTTTAGCAATGACTTCGAACTTCAGCTTCTCCGGTACTTGGACAAAAGGAACTTCATCGGTCAATCTGATATTAAGCAGGTACGCGTACTCCTCTAGGGTAGGAACCAGTTGATAATCTTGAAAAGTAAAGCATCGTAATTCTTTGTCATAAAACTGGAAGAGAGTGATCAAAGCCATCGGGTCAACTGGGGTATTAAGGACCACCAATAAGTTTCCATAACTCTTGCTGAAATTGTCCAGAACATCACCCTTCAAATAAGAACTCAACCTCTTCAACTCGGCCACATCCATGGTAGGAATCTGATAAGAGAAAGTATGCCTGGTGAGCTCTTTAACATGAACTGAATCGGACCCAACTGGAGGGATACCGACCATCCAAATCAGAGTACGAGAGCTCGAATGTCAGTATCATCATACGATAACACCTATCTGAACTACCTCTGAAGTCATGGGTCTCATGGTCAGGTCTACAAAGCATCCGCCTCATAGCTGCCATGGCCACTCTATTCATAGTTCCTATGGAATTCACTCATAGCCTGGGTACGAGGCCTTTTACCTCATGGAACAAACCCACCCACCAAGAAAATCCAGAAACCAAACAGTCCAGCCAAATCCAGTATGCAGAAAGTAAAGCGCACATAGGATGCAATGCAAACAGATAAATATGCAAAACGGTAAATAAACACCCAAAAGGAAAACAAACAAGAGCTAGGATCGACTCCAGGATGGACCAGCAAGAGGTCAATCTGTCCCTAGTGCAGTCGCCAGCCGAAACCACCGGCTGAAAATCATCATACAATGAAGTCGCCACCGAACGTCTTTTATCCCATATGGAGGGAAAGGTAAACATCGAGAAAACCTGAAAAGGGAGAAATCACGGTCTTTCAACCGGGAGATCGGGTAAGGGAGTCTATTACGCGAGGGGAAGGTATTAGAACCCCACGCGCCCGTAGTACTCTACGGTATCCACTCTTGTTGTCTAATCTAAATGGGTGTGGTCAAATCCTATGTCTATGGCTTAAGACTGAAAAGGGAATGCATGCAAAAGGAAAAGAAAATAATGTAGGGAAAATAAAAAAATGTGCTCGGTTGGGCCCTACCCCAATGCATATGTATTCCTTTTAAGGGATCAGAGCAGCCGTAGTTCGGCTTAAGGGTATTTGGTTGGTTTGTGTTTTTTAGTTAAGACAGACAAAAACAATCAAGATGGTAAAACATCGAATAAAACAACAAACAAATGAGATGGCAAAACATAGGTTAAATAATAACAAAGCAACATGTTAAAGATGACGAAACATCGAATGATAAAACAACACACCTAGCAGTGACATTGAGAGTCAAAGTTAGATAATCAAACATGTGCGATGGCGAAACATCGGCTTCTAAATAAATGTGCGATGGCGAAACATCGGCTAAAAGGTAACAAGTCATCATGGCAAAGATGGCGAAACAACAACCAAGCGAATGACAAAACATCACACCTGACAATAATATTAGGCATCAAAGTAGGATAATAAACATGTGCGATGGAGAAACATCGGCTTCAAACAAATGTGCGATGGCGAAACATCGACTAAGAGATAATAAGATATCATGGCAAAGGTGGCAACACATCAATAAAACGGATGATAAAACATCACACCTAACAATGATATTGGGCATCAAAGTAGGATAACAAACAAGTGCGATGGCGAAACATCGGCTTCAAACAAATGTGCGATGGAGAAACATCAGCTAAGAGATAATATGGCATAGATGGCAAAATATTACACCTATCAATGATATTGGGAATCAAAGTAGGATAACAAACATGTGCGATGGCGAAACATCGGCTTCAAGATAACACAGACAAAGTAAGATTGGTTTGTATCTTTTACTTTGAAGAAAGATTTGAGTTCATTAGAAATGTCTTATGATTTTCCAAGAAAACAAATTTTTGTTTTAAGATGCAAAATGCAAAGAAAGGAAAAACAACTAAGGGGAACTAGCCTAGCACTATCCCTAGTGTTATCATACAATGGTTGACCCTAAGATTGAGGATAAAGGAAAATCCTACCCTATGTTCACATGTTAGAGGGAGCTTAATAAAAACTATCCTATAGGCAACATGCAATGAGAGCGAAGTCGTGATCTCAATATCTAAATTGAGTGACTCATCGATCAACAATTAAAGAAGGAAAGCAATAAACATCCTATAGGGAACATGCAATGAGAGCGAAGTCGTGATCTCAATATCTAAATTGAGTGACTCATCGATCAACAATCAAAGAAGAAAAGCAATAAATACCCTTTAGGGAACATGCACTGAGAGCGAAGTCGTGATCTCAATTTCTAAATTGAGTGACTCATCGATCAACAAGCAAACACAACACATGTATCAGACAAAAAACAGAGGGCCTCCTGACATATATCAGCAACAGAGGTCCCATCATGCAATCGGAGAATTATTTAAAATGAAAATGAGAGAAAGGAGATGATATAATACCAAACAGATAACTATCTGTAGTAGTCAAGCAAGAATAAAAGAAACCCAGAGAAACTTCGAGCAAGCTGGCATCAGTAGACAAATCAAGTCAGAAATTACACCATCAGGATGTAAGTATTTTATCAGATATGAACAAGTCTCAGGGGAAAATGTATGGCATTCACAATCATATATATGTATATCCTGCATAAACCATCAAGCATTCCAAACACAAAAGATAATGCCCATATAATAAACTGTGTTCCACAAATAAAGTGGAACACAAAAGCCTCAAGCCAAAAGTGGCAACTTTCTCAGAGTACCTCGCATATTCAACAACCAAGTTAGTATTCCAAAAGGTGAATAAGTGAGAATAACATGGTGGCAATTACCAAATATTAGGCATTGTAAACAAGAAGAGACAAGCATATGCACATATTAGGTCAAAAGAATCAGAGGAAATGTTGCTCTTTCCTATCACCATGTTGAATTGACAATTGAGTGCCAATCAAGGATCATAAGAGCTTGAGAATAATATGAACAAGAACCATAGAGGTCAGTAGCAAACATGTTTTAATCATGCATGGCTAATTCAAACACAACTTCATGAACACAAAAGGAAGTGAAACCTACATAATGCATTAGATGGTCCAAAAAATTCAAACATGAGGCTTCTAAGTGGAATGTTTTGAGCTAACATGGATAAGTCAGAACCAACATGATCATTATGTTCCCAATTATAGGCCTCACTCAAGTTCATTGGCCAACAAACAAATTGCAACAAGACATGCAAACATAATTGGGTACCTTCACTTCAAAATTATACCAAAAATAGAAACAAGGATCCATAACTCAAACCAAAAAAATCTTGACATCTTGGAAGTGTTTAGAAGTCAGAATGCAAGCCCTAAGTTCATGAATGATTGAGGAAGGGGCCAAGTGAAGTGCAAAGTTTAAGACTAGTTAGCAAAAACACCAAACTAGACAAGTTTTCAAAATTATTTGTGGAAAAATGTCAAACCAAGTTAAATAAAAAAATGGTTTTCAAATTCCCAACACATTCATGAACCATAATCAAGACCTGCATCCTAAGAAAAACCAAGGCAAAGTGAATTTTGAAAATAAACTTGCATCATAAGCAACAAAACCCTAATTTTTGACTTTTTATCTCAAATATTGATTAAATGAGATCAAAATTCAAACAAATTGAGTAAAGATCATACAAATCATCAAGGAACCCTAAAAGTCAGAATATACATTTTTTCATATTTTTTGAATTAGGAAAAGTCAAGAAAGAAATTAATATTCAAACAAATATGTAATTAACAAATATTCACAAATCAAAATGATTTTTAAATCAAAAAGCCAGGAGAATGGCCAACCAAAATTATATTCAAATATTAGGGCTAAAAACATACATCCCTGGATTTTTGTGAATTTTTGGATAAAAGGAAAATATTAAAAACAAAAAAAACAAACAATTAATAATGAAATTACTATTTAAGGGCAAGAAAATGCAAAACATAATAAAAAATCACAAAAAAAGGAAAAACAAAAACATGATCAGGTTCTATGATTAAAAACAAGATTACATGATTTTTTTTTGGAAATTTTGAATTAATAGAAGTATTAAAAATAAAAAAAAACAAACAAATATTACAAATATCCTTTGAAATTAAATTTTAAAATAAAAAATAAGAAAAATGATGAACCAAAGTCAGAATCAATTTTCACATTATTTTGGGAGTCTCAAATAATTTTTGTGGATTTTTTATGTCAAAGGAACTATTAAAATAAAAATTATCTTTGATCAATTAATTAATTAAATCTAACAAATTTTTTTAACCAATCAGATAATTCCAAAAAAATATCAAAAAAATACACAAAGTCAGAAATATTGTTTTGAATTTATGATAATTTTTTCAGAATTTTCCAAGCATTTTTTAGCAAGAAAATAAATCATGGAAATCAATTTATAAAATAAAAATTCAAATAATCCAAAGATTCAAATAGACCAATCAGGATGTGCCACCACATCATCTTCAACCTCTAGACATCCAAAAACGCGTGCATCTTCTCAGGCCTAGGGCTCACTTTCAGATCTATGTAACTCACTCAATTTTGCATCATTTTTCATGAAATCAAAAGCAAATTAAAGCTGGCATGGCAAGGAACTCATAGCAATTCAAATCAAATCATCAACCACATTATCCACAATCAAGTCATGAACATGAACAAAAACCTTATGAATCGTGAGTTTCAAAACATTCAAACACGCATAATTCATCAATTTAAACACTGTAAAGCTTCACAATCATTCCATAGACTTCAAACAACATGATTATGAACTTAAATCACACGAAGCATGGCTAGAAATCAGAATTCAGAGTTGAGAATTCAAACCTTTGAGAAAAAATGGATCTACTGCCTCCTTCACTCCAGTTGCAATCCAAGGGTGCTAGCTTGATCTACTTGCTTTGCTGAAGTAGAATCCACAAGAATTTTGAAGAAAACACAAAGGAAATGAGAGAATCGAACAAAATTGCAGAAGAGGAAGAAAAATTTCAGATCTGGAATTCTTGCAAATGGCGCCTTCTCTTTCTCTCTCTTTGCTTTCTTTCACTTATATAGAGCTTGTAGAGAAGGTTAGAAGCGGAAGTTTGTCCTTAAAACCATTGGAGGGCAGGATTGGGAAATTTGACCAAAAATGAGGTGCATACTGAATCAACTCTTTTTCCCATGCATTCCCTTGCTTCTCATGCATTTTGTGTGACAAATGAAGTCAGCAATGCATGCTTAAAAGGCCAGCCCATGATCATTTGAAATGAGATAGTGTTGGTGAATTGACCATTTTGAGCAATTTTGTCATTTTTTCAATGCAACATGTGCAATACCATATGGGGCACGAAATAACAAGTGTAATGGGCCTTAACATGTCACAAATTACCAATGGGATTGATTATAAGAAATAGGAATGGCTAAAACTTGAGTTTGCAAGAAATGGCCATTTTGCATATTTGCCAAATTTCAATGAAATGCCTCAAATTTCCAAAACTCATAACTTGCTCATACTTTTGAATTTTGGCACAAATGATAATAATTTGGAAAGGTCTTGAAAATATATACAAACCCTTAGTTTATAGTTTTTGCAAATTAATCCATTAAGGTCCTCAAAATATGGCTTGAAATTCACTAAATTTGAAAAATGACCTATAATTTTGTAACTTCAAAAGGCCATAACTCTTGATTCCTTATCAATATGGACATGAGAAAAAAAGGAGATGGAAGGTAATTCTCTTATCTTTCCAAGCATATTTCATTTGCATCTTCTTGATCAAGGATGAATAAAATATGATTTTTTGAAATTAGGTTCCTTTTTTCCAAAATTAGTAACTTTTAGGGTTTCTTTAAGAATAAGTTTCAACCCAAACTCCAATATCTTTAAACCAATGACCAAAATGGACTTGAAATATGAAAAGTATATCCTTGAATTGATGGTTGGCCAAAAATTCACTTGGTCAACCTTGACTTTGACTGATTTTGACCAAAATGACCATTTTGCCCCTCTGAATCAATTGGTCCACTTCTCTTCAAAATTGATGTTCAAAACTTCAAACATATGATCTTCCAAACATATAAAGGCCATGTGCAAAGTTCCACTTCAAAATTATCAAAAAATCTTGATGAAATCCCAAACTCTAATTTTGATCAACATCTCAAGAGACAGATGCATCACCTTCCAAACTTCAAATCCTCTGGGTATCAAGACCAATTCTTTGTGCAAGGACTTTTCAAATATCAATGAGATGTTGTAACTTCCAAACCAAGACTTGTATATTGACCAATAGACTTTCCCAACAAAACCCTAATTTGACTGGTGAATCTAAAGAGATGGATGAAAAACATCTTGAAATATGCCAAAGCTTTTGAGCTCAAAAGATCCAAAGATTTGGATGGTAAGATATTTCTTGGGCAACTTGTCCATGTAATCAACCTTCAAAGCTTTGAGGAAAACTTGGTAACCAAAGTAATTTGATCCTATCACAATGTATGAATGCAATGCACTATGATGTTCATGATGAAACATAAGCCTAAATCAAGTGGGTAGATTTTTGGGGTGCAACAGCTGTGTCAGTGCCGAGATTGATGACCTTGATAGCTTCTTGATGAGGTAGGATCATTTTCTATTCTTGTCTCAACAGTCTCGCAAATTCCTCTGGAATTTCACAATCTTCCCTGCTATCCTCATCGGCTTGGTCATTCGAATTCCAAGGATATTGGTGCAAGGAACTGGAACATCATCGCTTTTAATGGAATTCGAGGCAGACCTGCATGATTGATGAATCATGCCTTATTTTAGAATATGGATGCGAATTAGAAAATGGTTAAAGAGTTAGAAGGAAAAGCATGGCCATTTTTTATTTTACGAAAATAAGAAAAGATAGAGAATAAAAATTGTATGCAAAAATGCCATTTTATTCAATTTTTAAACAAACATAGAAACATGAGAGGGCCCTTTTCACAAGCTGTCAACATGCTTCGGGCAAAAACATGCGACTTATTTAAAACAAGAACATTACATTTCAAAGAAAACCACTTCAGGAATGTCAGTAGCAGTCCAATTGTCGAGCTCTTGATCAGGTGCAATCTGGTAGATGTACTGATCCATATCTGCATCGTCTTTATCATCCACTGTGTGGATTTTTCCTTGAACACTTGGACCAGTACTAACAAGTACCTCTGAAAGCGGTGGAACTTGTTTTCCTTTGAGCACAATTGGACCCGTACCAACACGATCTTAAAAAGAGGACCCGAACCCAAGTCCAGACTTGTTCTACTTTTCGTGCACCTCTATCACTTTGCCCCTGTCTTCATTAGGAATCCCAGACTCCACAATGACTTTGGAATCCCTCAAGGAAACCATTGGAACTCCAGACTTCTTTGTAGTTTCCAGCATGGTGGGGACTCTGTCAACAGAAATGATTTCCAAGACCTGGAAAGGGGTTTCATGAACTTCCCCATCCACTTCGACATAACGGAAAGAAGTAACATTGTTGATCACAACATCTTCCTCTCCGCCAATGACGATGACCTTGTCTTGGACGATGAACTTCAAATGTTGGTGCAGAGTTGAGGTTACAACCCCTGCCATTTAGATCCATGGGCGTCCCAGCAGGCAAGTATAAGATGGATGAATATCCATGACATAGAATGATAGGTAGAACACATGGGGGCCGATTTTGATGGGTAAGTCAACTTCCCCTTCCATAGATCTTCTTGACCCATCAAAAGCTTTGACTGTCAGCATACTGGGTTTCATCATAACCCCGTCCATGTTCAGCTTAAATAGAGTATGTTTAGGCATCACGTTCAAAGAAGACCCAGTGTCTACCAGGACTCGAGACATTACAATGTCTAAACATCTGATGGAAATATGCAATGCTTTATTATGAGCTCGGCCCTCAGAAGGGAGCTCCTCATCACTGAAGCCCAGATAGTTCCATGCGGAAATAAATGTAATAACCCCCTCAAATTGGGCTAAAAAAATTTCAGGATTTACATAGGAACCGTGCAGAATTATCATAAAGAAATTTCGATGAGCTTCGGAGTACAGAAGGAGGGATAAGATTGAGATCTTTGCAGGCGTCTGATTCAGCTGGTCGACCACTTTAAAATCACTCTTCTTGATCACCCTGATTAGCTGCTCCACTTGTTGTTCAAAAGATGCCCTGGGAGAATAATTGACTACTTGTTTCCATTTATCTCTCATAGGAATCTCTTTGATAACTTCTTCAGGAGGTGGGGGAGTAGGAGCGAAGACTCTCCCGCTTTGAGTTATTCTGCTAGTTCCGGCAATGTTGGTTATATCCTTATTTTCAATCGGCGGACAGATAACTTTCTTTCCCCGAATGTAAACAACATTATATTCCCATGGCACTTCCCTGCTATCAGTTAACAGATCGGGAATCGGGTTTGGAAGTGTTGATGCTTGGGTTGGCAGGGGAGTAACCGGATTCTGATCTGGCGCAAGGAGCGTTGGAACTTGTATAACCAATGGAACTCTTGAAGTATTTCTCTGAGCATTGGTTGGACAATAAGGAATATCTAGAATAACAACATCACCTTCGGGGATAACTTTCTCAACTCTAACAACCCCCTCGTCCATCAATCTATGAATGGAATTTTTCAAACCATCACACTCGTCCGAATTGGATGAGCATTTCAAAAAAAAGTCGTGAAGCTCTTGTAGAACTTCTTGCTGCAAAAGATGCTCTCTTAAAACTGCCATTGACATCTGAACCTCACCAACCTGAGTCACTAAGTCATGACCATCATCGAACCTGATTGCATTGGCAGCAGCCCCATGATGAGGAGGCATAGGATTATTCTGAACATTAGGGCCTATAGGCGCGAAGCTTAGCTCCTTGGCATCCAAAAGAGATTGCACCTTGTATTTTAAAGCTCTCCAGTTTTCAATCGAGTGGCCTGGAGCACCCAAATGAAATTCACACCGTGCATTAACATTATAACCCCTCGGGAGTTCAGTCGGAGGAGGACCCATCTCTCGGAGTTGTACCAATTGACCAGCTAGAAATTGTGGAAGCAATTGGGCATATGACATTGGGATTGGATCCAACTTCCTCTCAGGGTACATTTGTGACCTTTGTTGACCCCTTTGTCCTTGGGGCCTTTGATTTGGTTGGTAGTTTCGTGGCCGTGTGTACTGTTGTTGTGAAGCAGCAGTGGGAGTTTGGTAATATGGAACCTGTACAATAGCTTTCCCCTTATCATCATAGGAATTGCTTACCTCTCCTTCCTTTTTCTTGACAAAACCTCCAGAATACGATTTCTTTCCACCACCTGAGTTATTGTTACAACTCGTGCCAGATGCACCTGTAATAGTCCCTACTTTAATACACATTTCAACCCGCTCCCCGATGATAACCATATCTGAAAATGAATCAGAGGTACTACCAAGCATATGTTGAAAATAAGGACCTCGAAGGGTACTCATAAAAAAATCTACCAGTTCCCGGTCCAGGAGAGGAGGTTGAACCCTCGCGGCCAAACGGCGCCATCTCTGGGCATACTCTTTGAAAGAATCACCAGTCTTTTGAGACATACTCTACAGCTGCGCACGGCTAGGTGCCATGGCGGTGTTGTAATGATAATGTTTTAGGAAAGAATCGACAAGATCACCCCAGGTACTAACATGAGTTTGCTCCAATTGCATATACCATTCTAATGGAGCTTCAGCAAGACTGTCCTGAAAGAAATGCATAAGCAACAGATCATTGCTAGCATAAGCAGCCATCTTTCTGCAGTAAGATTGGAGGTGTGTCTCTGGACATGTAACCCCCTTATACTTGTCGAAATCATGTACCTTAAACTTTGGTCGAATCACAACCCTTGGAACCAAACACATAGCAGCGTCACTGAATCTCGTTTTCTTAGAAGTCTCCATAGCCTTCAAGTGTTCTTCCAAATCCTTGTACATCTTTGTAGTTTCATACAAATCAGCCGTAGAATCCTTTGGAGGGTCATCGAGATTGATGGCATCATGGTGGTCATCCACAATCAGTCGTGGGTTCTCTTTAGGAATGCCCCCATGGTCATTCTTGGTTCCACCATTCTCGGACGTGGAGGCACTGTCAACCAGCTTAGTAACGCTTAGTTTGAGCTCTTCATGCCCTTGGATGACGGCATGAAGAGTTTCCATGAGCTGATTCATCCGATTTCCTATGGTGTCCATGTCCTTTGCGGAGAGCGGCCTGGTTCTGCTCAATCTGTTCCATAATCCTCAACTTGTTGGCTTGAGTGCGGTAAGGATGTAAGGATGTCGTCTTATGGATTCTGATAATAAGAGGAAAAACCATCAGATAAGAATTCCTGCCAGAAAACCTGCAATTCATGAAATGCATGATATGTATGATATATGAAATTATTGTCCATTCCGGTTTTCCACAGCTCAATTACTGTCAGCAGTAATCGAGCAACATGATGATAAGAACGACCGTATAAAGAAAATATCCAGAAATAAGAGAAATTCCCACAGAATTGAATACAAGAAAGTTGTGGGAGTACAAGATGAGCGACTCCGTCCAACAAGCTTGGCGTTAATCAAAGTAACAATATAATAATCAGTATGAAGGTAGGCTACCATCCTTCTTCCATTTCTATTTCACATCATAAAGGCCCAAATAACGTGCCTTAGAAATAGCTTCAAAATCATGCTCGTACGGACTAGCAACAAGTATGTGCTTGATAATCTTGAACAAATGAGAGTATTCTTCCGGAGTTGGAACAATCTGATAGTCCTGGAAGGTGAAACAGTGTAACTCGTAGTTGTAAAACTGAAGTAGATTCAAAGTACCACCATGTCTTCCAATAAGAATCTCCATATTAGGAAGGATTAAACGGTCTTTTAAACTCTTCAAAGAAGGCCAAGAACTTGAGCGGAAAGCTTGAGTAGCACTGATACGTACAATTGTCCCTCTTGGTCCTCTTGGGACCATCACTGTTGCTAGACGTTATTGACGAAAGTTATAACTTCGTAAAATAACCCAGAATGGACATGCACATGCAGGGTTAATATATAGTTTCATTTTTCTGACATTTCTTTTGGAAAAATAAATATTCTATGATGTAAGTGCAGATGATCATGGGGTTACTACTTCCATGATACCGATTTTTGTTGTACTGTTTCTGCATAGTCTATAAGTACCAGGATCACAGGTCCGAAACATAAACCAAAGAACCTCATGAAAAGATTCAGAACTCAGAAAATAAGTCTGAGACCCTCCTAGTTACTGATAGAAATCCATAACATAACCATTATAACCAATAGTCACCGTCTGTGAGAAACCATCTGAACATAGTCACCATCTGAGCATAATCACTATCTGTACCTGTGATAATAACTCCCTCCCCACTCACAGGTGAAAACTAGGTCAAGGTAAGGCCGTGGTAACTCAGAATCGAGGGTACTCCTGAAAAACTATCACCGTATCACCTACGTGAAAATGATAGCCCCTTATTTGCACCACATTTGAGCATGGACGACATGGCGGCGATAGTGAGACCTAAGTCAACTAGCTGTTCATGTTCCACTTTATTCCTAGGGTTCCTATGGTATACAACTCTGGCCTGGGTATTAGGCCTTTTACCTCATAGTAACACCCACCCAATAAGAAGCAGATCCAGTACAACAGTAGTATATGGAAGATAGTAAAATGCAATGCATACATATGCTCAAGTATATACAAAATGAATGAACAAATTGAAAGCATAAAATAAACACCCAAAGAAAAAGAAACAAGAGCTAGGAGCGGCTCCAGGATGGACCAGAATTTGGTCGACTTGTCCCCAGTGAAGTCACCACCTGAAACAACCGGCTGAAAATCATCAAACAATAAAGTCGCCATCGAACATCTTTTATCCCACATGTAGGGAAAGGTGAACATCGAGAAAACCTGATAAGGAAGAAGTCACGGTCTTGCGACCGAGAGATCGGGTAAGGGATTCTGTTATGCGAGGGGAAGGTATTAGCACCCCACACGCCCGTAGTACTCTACGGTATCCACTCTTGTTGTCTATCTTATGAGTGTGTCTAATCTATGCTTACTGTTTACTATACTAAAGGGAGAATGCATGCAAAAGAAAGGATACAGAATGTAGGGAAAATAAAATTGTACTCCCTTAGGCCCTACCCCAATGCCTATGTATCCTTTTTGAGGAATCAGAGCTACCGTAGTTCGGGTCACATGTTTTTGTTTGTTTGTGTTTTTTATGGACAATGTTAATTCCGCCTTCTACCGCAGCTCGACCTTTGGAGACTTATGCGTTTGGAACAGGAGTAAATTAATCACGTTCTTACCTAAAAATGGTTTTAGAGGAAAGGTGCTCGAGCGCACAAAATGGTTTGAATTGGTTTGTGTTTTATCACCTTGAAAAACGGTTTAAGTGAGATTAGCATGTTTTTGACTTGCTAAGAAAAAGATTTTAGTTTTAGATGCATATGGAAAAGGGGAAGAAAAGAGTCTAAGGGAGACTAGCCTATTTATAACCTAATGTTATCATACAATGGTAGTCCTAAGGTTTGGATTAACAAAAGGGAAACGTCTACCTAATGTTAGCATGCATGGTTTGCAACCTAAGGTCTAACTTGCATCCGAACGGAGCAAGCACATCCTAAGGGAATATGGTATGTACAAGGATAAAGCAAACAAGCCAATAAGCTCAAGAGAGCACACCTAGAGAGATTCTATCTAGGTTAGCATTCCAAAGAAAGTCTAACAAAACTATCCTATAGGGAACATGCAATGAGAGCGAAGTCGTGATCTCAATTTCTAAATTGAGTGACTCATCGATCAACAGGAAATAAAGGAAAGAAATAAAATCCTATAGAGAGCATGCACTGAGAGCGAAGTCGTGATCTCAATTTCTAAATTGAGTGACTCATCGATCAACAAGAAATAGAGGAAAGAGATAAAGTCCTATAGGGAGCATTTACTGAGAGCGAAAGTCCTAAATTGAGTGACTCATCGATCAACAATCACAGAAGCAAGCACAAGCACAACACATATAGAAAATGAAATGCGGAATGCCTGCTACAGGTATTTAAACAACAACTTCGAGCGCACACTCTTTATTTCCTACTTCTCATGGTATCTAGAAAAGCAGTAAGTAAGTATAATAAAGTGCGAAGAAATACAAAGGTAGTAGCGGCGACTACCAAAGCGAGCAATTCGTCAAGAGCAGACGAAAGCACTGGAGAAGCAAGGAGTACGTGTTAAGCAAGCTTCACCAAGAAACAAACAAAGTCAGAAATAATATCCAACTAAGATAAAGGCAAATGCGTGTTGCGAATGTAACACATAATTAGAAGTTCCTGCACAAAGTTCATAAAGTATCACACGCGTCAGGACAACATATAACACAATATGAATTTTCTCAGGACGATGAGAAATAAAGCGAGTCGCATCAGAACGAGTATAAGCCGTATGCTTCAATCATATAACTACTTGTTATGTTCTACGATCAAAAGCACAAAAATGTACCTTTCACAATGAACAAACGCATCAAAACATAACATGGTGAAGCGGTACTAAAACGCGGATAAAAAACTGAACTAAAAAGGAGAAAAAAGATTTTTGATTTATTAGTTTTTTAGAAACTAAAAGTAATTTTATTATTAGCTTTTTTTTTGTAAAGGGAATTCTAAAAAAATAAAGAATTACTTCCTAGGAA
The DNA here is from genome assembly GCA_948472305.1 of Vicia faba. NCBI lineage: Eukaryota > Viridiplantae > Streptophyta > Magnoliopsida > Fabales > Fabaceae > Vicia > Vicia faba. Next base: position 678,438,089 of record OX451735.1, on the reverse strand, counting down.
ATTTCTAATATATTCTACTAAATTTTATTAATGTTTTTATCATATTTTTACAAAAAATAAAACCAATTCCAAGAATGCAAACACTAGAGTCAAGGGGTGCAAGGTTGCAATCAGGGATTATGCTGTAATAGTGGAGTCTGGGCGCTGAGCCCACCCAATCTGAGCCCAATAAAGTCTTCTTTTTATTGTTCCAAACTCACAAAAAAAGAAGGATGGATCTGGGCTTAGGATAATGCAGTCTGGCCCAAGGGTGGGGCTTGTATGCTGGTCTGGTTCACAAAACCCCCAAAACCATTCCAGGATACAGTCTACCCATTGTGTCTCCAAAAAACCGAGGACAATTGAAACGACTTTGTTTTCAAATTGAAAGCTTGAGACTCTCACGCTCCCTCAACTCATTGTTTTCTCTCTTCTCTCTTGCGACTCCCAGCGATATCGCTGCCGCCACCACCATGATCCCCAAATAACCACCTCTAACCTCATCTCATCTCCGCCTCTAATTATGATCCATGGATTTTACCTTTATCACCCCTAATATGTCAAAAAACTTAAACCCTAGGTCCTTTATGATTCCAAATTGAACATTCCCGATAGATCTTCAGCAAATGTATAGTCAAGATTATGAATCTGCTTAATCTACTATGTACAACCATATCAAGAATGCGTAGAAATATTGAAGGAAATACTACCTTAGAAGATGACAAGTTCGTAGATTTCAGAGTCACCGGTAACCTTTCAAGGCCTCTAGCTCTTCTGTTTCGGTCTCCCATTCTCTTTCTCGAACTTTTTATGCCGCTACTTTGTTCTCGCTCTTGTTAATTTGGCATTGTGATGTGTTGTTGTGGACTCTATATTGATGACGATGCGGTGATGATGATGATGAAAGGATGTGAAGTTTCCGCTTGATGCGAATTGAAGATCGAAACAGCTTCCAGAGATTGATGAAGATTCTAAGCGAAGCTCTATGTTTTTCTGTCGATGGAAGATGAGGATTGAGGGGAGAAGCATAGGAAGTTCTCTGGAATTCTCTGTGTGGTAGAGACGATGAATTCAATGTATGATTGTGGCTCCAAGAAGACTGAAGAGAGTGCCGAGCATTTCTGAGTTGGAGATGAAGATGATGAATGGAGAGAGGATTGAAAGGTTTTTTTGGTTATGGAGATGAGTAGTGAATGGGAGAGAGATGAGAGAACGAGCGTGAAGGTAAAGGATGGAAGAGAAGAATTTTTTTTTCAAGGTGAGTTTCTGTTTCTCCTCTTTTCTATTCTAAATCGTGAAAAATTCTCCTCTTCTTGTTTATGATTTTTCTTGATCTCCCCCTGTTATTCTGTTGCCTTCTCTCTATTTCTTACCTTTTTGTTTTTCTGTTGAGAAGTTGTTAGAACTTTGTTGCAAGTTTGTTACTGCAGTTAGAGGGTTGAAATTCTGTTAGTTTAGAAGTTAGTTAGCTATTTTTCGGTGTTCTGCTTAGTTACTTCTGTTGTGACAGTTTAAGAGGCCTTTTCTGTTACAGTTTGGTTGAAACTGTTAGAAATTTTGTTAAGAGAATGGGAGTTGGTTACAAGTTAAAACTGGTTTTTGACAGTTGAGAGAGTGAGAGTTAGTTACAAATTCAATTAGGAAATGGTTAGGAAAAGTTGTGAATCAGTTAGAAAATTCTGTTGCTTTTTTCAGTTATATTTCTGTTTGTAGTTAGCTGTGCCAAAAGATGTTAGGAAATTATATAGGTTGGTAAGTTTAATATGAGCTGCCAATTAGAGAGTTCTATTAATTTTCCATTTTCATTTTCTGATTTATGAATTTTCTACTTTTCTAAGCTTTGAACTGGCGCTTGAACTAACGCAGGTGTTTTTTGGGTTGCTTCTTTTTGTCATTCTCGAGACTGATGCAGGGTGATTATTTGCTATTGAAGAACAAGTCGTACAGTTTATGAAATGGTGAAGGCTTTTGGATCGTGAAGAAAGTTTGAAACATGAAGGGCATGAAATGTTGGTACATGTAGATCTTAGAATTTGTTCAACGTGAAGAAGATTGAAGGTGGAGGTTGGTTATGAAGCATTGAAGATTGGTTAAAGCACGGCATATATCATGAAGTTGATGATGATGTGAGGACAAAAGATGGAAGACAAAGTTGGGTAAGTATTAGGTATTCTAGGATATTTGACTCAAATGGAATAAAACTTGAAATCTTTCATAACATTTGTAACAGTATGGATGCGTTTTGGATAGATTTTCCATGTAATTTGAATTGTTCCTTTCTATTGTCTTTGTAATTTTGTTGAATATGTAATGACCATGACTTGAATGACGAAGATCCTTAAACTAGAAATTGTAATGAGCTAGTTTTGTAATGGATTGATCTTGTACTGGTTTAAGGGATTTGGAATATGATTATATTCTTTTGAAGTCTTGATGTATGGGATGTAATTAGAATGTTGATAGGATTAACTTCTCATAGTGAAAAGGTCTTGAAGTCATAATGAACAAGATGCTGGATTTTGTAAAAGAAGCATACTTTACAAACCCTTGAATCCAAATGATACATTCTTCAAAATATTAAAAGTGATATTCCTTTTCAAATTGATCGTGAATTCCTAATGTCTCCTCTTATAATTGCACTTGAATAGACAATTATGTATTTCCAAGCCTTGACTTTTCAATAATGGAATGAATCCACCCTCAAGTATCCTCAAGTAATTGAATAGGCTTGACTATTTCTAGGACCTTTGATTTAAAACTCTAATGTTTCACAAGACAACACTAGGTTTTAATCTCGAAGCACTTGAAATGAATCCCCAAGGAAAGTTTAGGCCATAAGTAAACCCAAGTGTTCAGATGAGATCATATTTCACATTGATATCCACAAACCCTAATTTATGAATAAAATCCAAGTGAAACTATCTTTCCATCTTCTTGTATGAAAACCCTAGACATATGCTCTATGATTCAATATAATAAGCGAACTTTCCTTAATGAAGAAAAACCAATAGAAGACCTAGATTTCAATGGATAAGATATTCTTCAATGATAGCTTCCTCGTGTTGCATAATGAAGAGCAATCTCGAACAAAACTTTAAGGTGCCATGAATACACCAAGATCTCTTCCGTAATCTCGCACCTCAAGCACTAATGAAATCTCTTTGATGATGAGATGAACTGATGAACAAACTTCATGGATCCCTCTTGAGTTCCACGTGATTAGGAAAATAACTTTAATCCCCATGGTGATGATGAGCACATGAATATGACCTTCAATGCTTTTGTTTGTAGCCCTTGAGTCTTTAGTTGAGATAAGGTTGCAAAGAGATGAAACACTGATGCCTAAGTGAAGCCCTAATCCCGTTTCCATTGAACTCAAGTACCAAACCTTGTTGTTAATGAATGCACGATGCGCTAGATGACCTAATGGAGATGTGTACATATGAAATGAGTATTGCATAAGCCAAATAATAGGTGAAAGGGTAGGACAAATTTGGGGTATTACACTCGAAACTCAAACATCATCGGCTGATAGTCATCTTCCATAGGCTTGTGAGCAAGATAATATACCAATACACTACCTTTAATGTCATTTTGGGTAGTATACTGGATATCATATTCCGTTAAAATCACCTGCAAACGGGCCACTCTTATCGTGAGAGATGGCTTTTCAAAAAATGTACTTGATTGGATCCATCTTAGATATCAAGAGAGTAATATGAGTTAGCATGTAATGTCTGAGACGCTTTACTGCCCATGTGAGTGCACAACAAGTCTTTTCCATCAATGAATATCTCGACTCACAATCAGTGAATTTCTTGCTCAGGTAGTAGATGGCATGCTCTTTCCTACCAGTCTCGTCATGTTGACCGAGTACACAACCCATGGAGTTTTCCAACACAATCAGATGCATTGTCAAGGGCCTGCCTTCCACTGGAGGCTAATGAATCAAATTTTCTTGCAAATACTCTTTTATTTTATGAAATGTCGCTTGGAAATTGTCATTCCACTTGGTCGTTTGATCTTTTCTCAACAGCTTGAATATTGGCTCACAAGTGGGTGTAAGATGAGAGATGAATCTAGCAATGTAGGTCAACCTCCCCAAGAAACCACAAACCTCTTTTTTTGTTCTCAGCTCAGGCATTTCTTGTATCTCTTTTATTTTGGCTGGATCAACCTCAATTCCTTTTTTTCTTACTATGAAGCCCAATAACTTCCCTGATCTCACCTCAGAGGCGCACTTGTTAGGGTTCAGCCTTAGCCTGAATTTCCTTAACCTTTCAAACAATTTCAGCGAGTGAACAAGATGTTCCTCTTTTGTTTGGGATTTGACAATCATATTGTCAACATATACTTCAATCTCTTTATGCATCATATCATGAAAGAGAGTGACCATTGCACACTGATACCTTGCCCCACAATTCTTCAAACAAAAGGAAATCACTTTGTAACCAAATATTCCATAAGGTGTAATGAAAGTTGTCTTCTCCATGTCTTCCGGTTCCATCTTAATCTGATTGTAGCCCGAGAAACCATCCATGAAGGAAAACACTTTAGCTTGAGCAATATTATCAACCAGAATATCAATATGAGGGAGCAGAAAATCATCTTTAGAGCTTGCTCTGTTACAGTCCCTATAATCAACACACATTCTCACTTTTCCATCTTTCTTTGGAACAAGTACAATATTTATAATCCACAGCGGGTATGAGATGACTTTAAAGAAACCCGCATCAAGCTATTTCTGGACCTCCTCTTTGATCTTCTTGGACATCTCAGGATGAGTTCTTCGAAGCTTTTGTTTGACTGAAGGACAATCTTCTCTTAGAGGTAGCTTGTGAACAACAATATTATATCCAAACTAGACATGTCTTCATAAGACCAAACAAAGATGTCAACATACTCTCGAAGCATTCTAATCAGTCTTTCCTTGACACTTTCTCTTAATGATGCCCCAATCTTGACTTCTTTTTGGACCTCCTCGATACTCAATTTGATCACTTTTATAGTCTCTTGGTGTGGCTGAATAAGCTTTTCCTCTTGCCTCAACAATCTGGACCGCTCTTCAGAAAGTTCACAATCTTCTTCAACTTCTTCATCAGCTTGATAGATTGGATTTTCAAAGTCATAATGAGCCATAAAAGAATTATTTTTGAAAAAATACAGGATTAATGGGGGACTGTATCTGCATGGTTATGATTTCTTTTTTATTTTAGTTTAAGATTAAAAAATAAAAATAAAAACACATTGCCAATTTTTTTGAAAAATAAAGAGAAAGACAAGGAGCAGAATATTTGAATGCAAAAATACGTCCTTTATTGATGATAATTTTGAAAATGAAAACATTGTGGCCCTTCAGCATGATCACTATGTCTTGGGCAGAATGTAGGAATTATTGCATGATAAAAACAAAATAAAATTACTCTTCATAGCGGGTAACTGTGACGACGTCCTTAGCAAACCAATTAGAAGGCTCTTGTCTCGGAACATTAGGACGAATCCATTTGTCTATTTCATAATAGATGTCACCTTCCTCGCTCACAACATGAGCTTCCACATGGATGATACCACCATTGACGAATTTGATCAGAGGGGGGGGGAATACCTTGAATCCTTGGAACAGTAACCGATGCACTTCGTCCAGCCACGAAACCCAAAACCATTTTATCCTTCTACGTAGGGAGATCCAAAACTCCGCCCTAGCCTTCAGGGTTCCAGATTCTACAACTGTTTGAGCTTATCGATAAGATGCCATGGCGACCTCTGGCTTTTTAACCTCTTGACGAGGAGTTTTGACAACTTGCATAATTTCAAAAGCTTGACACAGAGTCTCATGTACCTCACCTTAAATTTCAACATACCCAAAGGTACTCAAATGGCTGACAATATAGTCCTCTTCACCATAAATGCTGACCACCTTCCCATTAACCATGAATTTATACTTCTTATGTAAAGTAGAAGTCACAGCGCCAGCCCCATGGATCCATGGGCGCCCTAGCAAGGAGCAGTAGAAAGAATTGATATCCATGATAAAGAATGTCACGTTGAAAATTTGAGGACCTATATTTATAGGAAAATCAACTTCACCGAATACAGTTCTTTTCTATTCGCCAAACACCTTAACCACCAAATCGATGGGCCTCAACACAAACCCTTCATAATCCAACTTTATGATAGCATACTTTGGTAGAACATTGAGGGATGATCCTGTGTCAACCAACACACGGGATAAGGTAGTCTTTGCAATCTCCATTGAGATATGTAGTGCCTTGTTATGCTTCCTTCCCTCGGAAGGTAAGTCAAAATTTGTGAAACATAGCCCATTACTCACAGAGATGCTAGCCACGATTCCTTCAAATTGATTCACTGAAATTTCCCGAGGAACAAAAGAAGTCCCCAATAACTTTATCAACGTATTTATGTGAGATTCAGAATCCCGAAGTAAAGCAAGAATTGAAATCTTTGAAGGTGTCTGGAACATCAACTGATCGATTATCTTGTAATCACTCTTCTTTATATATCTTATCAACTCTCGAACATCTTTGGCTATCTCAGCGTCCAAAGTCGGGACCAGAGTATTCTACACTAGTTTTCTACCATTCACCATTATATGCTTTCCTTTAGCCTTAGCCAAGGCATATGCACCTTTTTCTGGTATGTTAGGCGGAGATAAAACCTGACCACTTCGGGTAATTCTTCTTTCACTAACAATGTCATGAACTTCAGGCTTATCTTCCTTAGACTTACTTTCATCAAGTTTATTGAAACATGCTTCTTACCTTGATAATAGAATTCGACCACATAATTCTAGGGAATTGCTTTATCACTGATGTACGACACTGGACCAAGTAGAGTGATTGTCAGTGTCGACGACTTGGCTAGAATCGGAATTGTGGAAAGAACGAGAATTTTCTTGGGCTTGAAGGGAATAGTAATCACGTCCACTTCGTCCTCCTCAACCTTAGTCTCAACAACCACACAGCCAAACTAGAAAGTTCCTTTAGTGATCAACCTCTAAACTTCATCTTTCAGACATTTATAGCCTTTTGGCTGAGTCAAACATTCTTCACAATAAAAAACCACATCCCAGGAATACCCCTTTGTTCAACAACTGATCCTTCACAAACAATAATGTGGTTGTTAACAAATTTACACCCATCACTAGATTTAGACTTTTATCTTCAACAATGGCATTGACAGTTGTGCCCCCATGAGGTGGCAAAGGTTGCTGAATAATATTAGGTGCTGGAGCTGTCCGAAATTTATAGCTTGCCCATCCATTAAGTCATCTACTTTGTGTTTAAACTCTATACAATTCTCAATGGTATGCCCATGTGCACCAGAATGGAATTCGCACCGAGAATTAGCATCAAATTTAGGTGGCAACTTTTCAAGATTAATATGCAATATGTGCAACTCAACCAGTTTCAGTTTGAGTAGATGAGGTAATACTTCATCATAGGACATGGGAAGTGCATCCATATTTCCAGGAGGTCGCCTCTTCCCCTGTGTATTGCTCTGCCTAGGCGCATATGCCTGTCACAGAGGTGCTGTAATTGGGATCGTCACAACGGCAATCTGATGCTCAGACTCCTAACAAGCCTTTCCTTTACCCTTTCGCGCATATAACGCACTAGCCTCACCTTCTTTCTTCTTCTGGTAGCCATCAAAATAATTTTTTGCATTACCAAAATTAGTTCCAGAAAAATCCTTCTGAATCATTCCAATCTTAATTCCAACTTCAATCTTTTCCCCATAGGTTACAAATTCAGCAAAAGTATCAGAAGTACTACAAGCAGTATAGTAGTGCCCCTGCAGGGTGCTGGTAAACATGTTTACCATTTCTCTTTCCATCATTGGCGGCTGGACCCTGGCCTCCATTTCAAGCCACCTTTGTGCGTATTCCTTAAATGACTCATTATGATTCTGCAACAAATTCTACAGTTGAGTCCTTGTAGCCGCCATCTGAGAGTTGTATCGATAATGTTGGGCAAAAGCTTCAGCTAGCTCTCTCCAGGTACAAATATGGTTTCTCTTAAGTTGCATGTACCATTCTAATGGCCCACCAATCAGATTGTCCTAAAAGAAGTGCACAAGTAGCTTTTCATCATCAGAGTATGCTGACGTCCTCTTGTAGTAAGACTTAACATGTGTCATTAGACAGGAGATTCCTTTGTACTTCACAAAGTCGGACACTTTAAATTTCGGAGGAATCCTCACTATGGGGACAGTCATATCAAGGCACATGGCACCTTAATTCTCAAAAGCTCGCATACGCTCCTCGAGCATACACAAATTTTTATTGGCTTTGGTAGGTTCCTCAACATTAGAAATCCACTCCTCATAGTTATCATCATCAAGATGTCGAGCAGGAATCAGGTCTTGGCTGCATAAAAGGTTGTTCATTATTCTGATGAGTATGAGTGAGTGAAGGCGGATTTTCCACAACTTGAATCACATGAATACCTTGATATTACTAGCAGGATTACCAAGGTTAACAGTAGGACCATTCCCATGATTACCACTAGCATTACCATTCAGAATCACACCTCGTGGATTACCAGCATCTCCTTGAGGAGTGATCAGAGTTTCATTCCCATTATCTGTAGTGGCATCATGCCTCACAATTAAGGCTCTCAACTCTTCCTGCTGACGGGCCATATTCTGTATGATTTCCATCAACTGCTCAACTCGAGTATCCATCCTGATACCCATAGCATTAACATTAGCTTGAATCTGATCCATCTATCTTCTTGAATTACCTCTGGTGTTGTATCAGTGAGAGTTGGAAGTAGCAATCTCTGAAAAGAACCAGATCAGAAGTAAGAAAACCTACTGGAACCACCTGGTGTGATATGATATGAATGGATGCATGATTAAGCATGCAATGTTTTAACATTTCCAAGAAGATCCTTGATTTTTCATCAAGAACAAAAGGCAACAAGATATAAACAAATCACCATTAAAGAAAGAGACTGCTCATATCATAAAATAACCATCCATACAAAGACTTTCTCAAAACGAGTTCATACAAATAAAATCAAAAGGATCCCGTCTAACAAATCTGGCGGTGAATCTTACAAAAGACAAAAAGATCAACAGAGTTGAGAATTAATGTCAAACTCCAATCCGAGCTTTGAGCTTTGCCAACTCTTCGACCACTTGAGCCAACTGGATACCTATAAAGAAGTGAAAAACACAAGAATGGGGGGTTGAATTTAAAACTTGAAATCAAATGCGCAATGACACAGTATTTTTATCCTGATTCATTTGATCTCAAACTACTCCATTCCACCCGTCAAGGTGATTTCGCCTCTCTCCAACGAGGTCTTAATCCACTAATCTCAAACAGATTACAATCACTACTTTGACAACTGTTAAAGTCCTCTTGAGTACAACCAAAATCCGGTTAATCTCAAGGAAAACTTTTCTTAATCAAATATACAAGAATTCTGTGTAGATATTTTTCGTTACAAAAACAGTTATCACAACTATGATAATTTACACAATTTTAGAGCGTGGAAAATACTAGAGAAAGCTTGCAGCGTTTTTGAATTGTATTGCAGTAGTGATGTCAAATCATGAAAGATTTGATCTCTTAGCTTGTTTATATAGGCAATGGAATCATGTTCATCATTAAGCGTGATAATTGTCATTAACGCAGTTTCCATTTTGAGAAGATCCTGTCTGAATGAAGCCGTTGTAATTGATGTTGTCTTGATTGAATAGTAACGCTTCAGAATCTTACATCCTTTCCTGCTGCTGATGCTTCAGAACATTGATGCCTTATATTATAATCCTTCTGTTCAGAATAAGAGTTTACTTCACTTAAGCGCAGGTTCTGATCATTCTTCAGCGCAAATTCTGATTACCTCAGCGTGTAGCTTCTATAGCTTAACTTCTGATGCTGCTTTGGTCAGAACTTCTGCATACAAAATAACATAATTTTTAGGGTGCATATTTGTTCTTTGTATTTGTTATCATCAAAACTCTAACTAGGGGTTGTAGAATCAAACTATGTTATAACAATCTCCCCCTTTTTTATGATGACAAAAACTAGAATTTTCAATGAAAAATAGAGAACAAAAAGTTTAAGAGAGACTCCCCCAGAGTTGATTACTTCCCTGAAGTTCCTTCTTGTTAGAGCTTTTGCTGCATCTCCTATCGGAATTTGTTCCTGTTCAAACTTTTCAGAAAGTAGAGGTTAAATAATTCAGAATGTTTGAGACTTTTGTCCCGGTATACTGTTATTGAAAATATATTACTTTCTCCCCATTTTTGTCAAGTATCAAAAAGCAATATAATCAGAGCCAAAAAGATGAATTATATTAAAAACATAATGCAATGACAAGTTTCAGAAACAAGGAGGTAAAGATAAAAATTACAGATAAACAGTTTTAAAAAAAAATCTAAGAAGGAGGGGGGAAGACGTGTGAACAACGCTTCCAACAAGCTCTTGATCTGAGTGCTTGACTCTTCCTGCTTTCCCAGAATATCTTTGATTTCCTTTGTAGTATCTTCTTGTTTATCCAGAATCCTATGATCTCTTTGTTCGTATCCTCTTTCTTATCCAGTCTTTCATGGATTAAAGCATTCTCTTTCTTCAACTCTTCCAGGGTTTGCATGACTAGAGAGGAAGTTGGTGCCTCTTCAGGAGTTGCATGCTGTTCAGAACATTCTGCAGCTTCTTCTGATTGAACCACTTCTTCTGCTACAACCATGTCTTCTGGAGCAATAGTCAGAGAGAGACTATCTGAATCTGGTTCAACAACTTCTGAAGGATGGTGCTCTTTCCAGGGAGCATTATCCAACGGAAGAATGTCTTTCTTGAACCATTAGCTCAGAACTTGATCTTGAAAAGCTTTCAGTTGATCACTGAAGTTCTGCTGAGCCCTTTCATAACCCAATTCCTTCAGCTTCAGAGTTTCAGCGTTGAGCCATTTTCTGAATCTTTTCCAGGGAGAATTAGAAGCAGCAGGATTAGAAATATCTAGGCTTGCTTGCTTCAAAGATTTGATCCATTCCTGCATATCTGTTTCAAAAATTAATAGACTCTTACCAACATCTGATGTGGTTGCAGTTGGTTTAGGTTTGGGAATGGCAATTTTGTGTGAGGTGGATGCAAGTCGTTCCAGCACTTGTGGATCAATGACAATTCTGAGGTTGTCAGCTGGATGTTTGATGAGTGAAGGAGTGGGAGAGTCAATAATTATAATTGGTGTGTTAGGGGTGTTTGGTGGTGTGGATTCAAGGGATGAAGGGATTTCTGGAATATCATGGATAATGAGAGGCATGCGAATCGCAAGAGGTTCTGTTATTCCATGGATTGGGATTGTGGTATCAGAATTTGAAGGGGAGTCTTCAGATTGGTTTGTGGTAGCGTGTGGAGTTTCTGGTTCAGGAATTTCAGAGGATGGGTTATCAGAAGGTGGAGAGAGAGAATGTTTATTTTCTGGTTATGGCGACTTGGGGTTCAGATGTTCTGGTTGAGGAGAATGTGGTTGTGGATTTTCTGGTTGTTGTTGGGAGTTTGGATTTACTGGGAGTTATTGAGAGTTTGGATTTTGATTAGGGGAGTGAGGTTCATTCAGAAAGTTTCCTAGAGTTACAGATGGATTAAATTCTATGTCAAAATCTTCAAAGTTTTGGGGTGTTGGATTTTCTGTAGGTTGAGGGGGAATCGTTTCAGATGTTGTAACAATAATTGATTCTATAACAGAAACAGAAGATGGATTACCTTTTGTTTTAGCAGCTTTAGGTGCCTTCTGAGAGGATCCTTCTCCTGCTGCTTTCCTCTTCTTGGGTTTCTTTAGCGCAACCTCTGGAGCTGGCCTATGCAGATCTTGAATGTTTATTTCTGGAGCAGTCCCATCAGCCTTGCAAGCTTCAAGGTATCTGACGATGATTTCTGGGTTGGCGTCTATCTCAGAAAATAGAGTAAAATCCTTCATAAGTATCCTTCTTGAAGTAATGGTCTCATGAGAAGCAAATGTTGGTTCCTTCTGAATGTTCTCAATGGTCTTCATTTTCTTCAGATTCTTTGCGTTTAGAGGCTTCCCAGCAGTTGCTCCCAGAGTGCTTATTTCTTGAGCCTCTGTCAGATATTCTATCAGCCTGTTTTCTGTTAGAATATCTGATATCAGTCTTCCTAAGGGAATCCAATCCCTCTTAGTTATTTCTTCTTCTCTGGTCTCTTTCACACTTGTTCTGAGATGGTTGAAGAGAAAGTGTGGAAGATTAATCTTTGTCTTCTTAGCAATAAAATAAATCAGAAATTGCTGATCAATATTGATGTAATCAGGAGAGCTTGTAGGCTTCCTGTGACTGATACATCCCATAATGATTCTGGCCCAGATTCTGTGATGATCCTTCAAATCTCTGATTTTACTTGATGGTTTTCCAGAAGTGAAAATTTCCTTGGCAATTGATTTTAGGTCAGAACATCTATCAACCATATCTGTGCGTCTGACTCCACCACCATTGTATCCAATGAGCTTCCTGTTGTACCCCAAAATTTGCCCTCTCATTTCATCAACATTTTCTCACCACAAGACTCTTGGAGCTCAAGATCAAGTTAGGGTTTGCTCTGCTCAAGGCCCCTCCTTGCACTGTTGACCCAAATTAGGGTTTGAGTTTGCATAGGGATGTTTTGACCTAAAATTCCCAAAGTTACTTTCATGCTTCATGTTGGACTCACAAGTTTATCCATACCAAGTTTCAAGCCTTGATTCCAATCTTTGCCCAGTCAATTGGACAGTTGACCTAAAAATCAGCTGTATTGGGGAAAAAGTCAACTATGGCCAATTGACAGTCAAACCTCATGAATTTTGACCCACATCAACATAATGAACTCACATGAACCATTTGGTCAAGTTTGGATCACAATTCAAAAAGAAATTTGATCAGATCACCAAAAGGGCAAAATGGTCATTTTTAGGGTTTTGACTGCACAAAGGCAATTTTTTGATTGTTTGACCTGACCAATGGCAAACCAAGCTCACATATGGACTCAAGGACTCAATGGCATTGTCTTGACCCATTCAACAAGTTCAAAAGATCCCAAATGCATAGGATTGACAGATGAATTTTTCAATCAACTGATCAAAATTTGACTGTATACTGAAAAGTCAAACATTGACTTTTTGGTCAAAATCATGTGCCAAGATTCATTTTTCATCAAGACATGTCAAATTATGAAACTTGTTCATCAAGAAACCCAAAATTGCAAATTAGGGTCTAAAATGAAAAAATTTCATAACTTAGAAATTTTCTAAGTTATGAAATTTTCTTATTTTTTCCTAACTTTGTCCCATTTTTTCACCAAGATGCAAATGGCTTCAAACAAAACTTGAAACATGAAAGTTGTATTCCATTACAAAATCTACAACTTTGATTCACAAAGTTTTCTCAAAGGAAGCTTGTATCTCAAGTTATGATTTTTGGAACAAGGGTGCAAAACATTTTTTAACTTAGAGAAATTTTGCCCTATTCTAGGCAGGATTTTTGTCCAACTTCTTGGCCATTTTTCACATGGTTCCACTTGGAGTTTCAATTTGCATTACAAAGATGGATTATATTACACATTCCAAGCTTTCCAAATTGTCCAAGAACTTCTCAAACACCCTTGTGGTTAGAGAGAATCGAATTTGCAAAGTTGACCAAAACTCACTTTTGTTCATGGCCAAAGCATGTTCATAACAATTGCATTTTTCAAATCAGCATGGTTTATGCTAGCTTGCAGGCCTATAAACCTCTTCACACTCAATAATTAAATGCCTAACCATTGTGTTAAGGTGTTATTTCATCCCTTTGGGCATTGCACATAAAATTAACCTTTAATTGGAAAAAGCAAAATTGCCATTTTGATAAAGTGATACTTTATGTCAAAACATGATCTTTGGGCATAGGGGGGCCATATCTCTGAAGCCAAATCAAATCTATATTGCAAGTCTCAAGGGCAAGATATGCAGCATACGTTAGGGAGGGTACATGCCTGCATTGTAACTTCCACTTTCTTACTTACACTTGAAGCAACTTTGCAAAAGGAGGCCAACTTTCACTTCCTGCAAACCAGAGCCAAAACAAACTTTGTTCTCATCTTCCATACATACCAACTGACCTAAAACATGACTCTTCCACACTTCATACCTCATAATACACCAAAACACCACCTTGCTGCAAAAATAGGGCATCTGCTGCAGATTGAGGTCCACAACTCAATCCACTCGTGCACTTTGGCTAAAACCCTTTCAAACACCTTCCATACCATCCACTGAAACTATCCCAAGCCTTGAACTCAAGCTGTAACACCCCTAACCACGTTTGCCATTTTCACTTTCAAGCTGTGCAGGTGAACTTCTACAGCACGATACAGGCAGTTTCAAAGCAAGCTAGGTACTTGGGAAGCATCCTTGGACCTCAGGCAAGCTATACAGAAGCTCAAACTCCATTGAAGGTGGCCACATTGCTCTGCATGATTCAAGCTGAGACAGGTAATCCATGGACTTCTATCTCTCAATCTAGGAAGAGTTAGGCTTAGGTTTGTGAATGAAACATGTCCTACTCATAGCCCTGAATCCATACATGTGATCACTTTTCATTTATGTTAAGCATGCTGTGAGAATTTTAGCCATGAACATGATGAAAAAATTAATGTAAAATTTAGGGCCAGAGAAATTCTCTCTGGCCTTTGAGTGTTAATCCAAGTTTTTTACATGTTTGAACTCGTGATTTGATATTATACAATGTTTATGTTATGAGTTTTGCAAAATAATCAAAGAATCAGGAGTTTGTGTTGGACAAGGAGAGGCGCGCGTTTTCTGTTTGAACAAGGAGCTGGAGGTTGAAGATGATGGCTTGGGCTGGGCCTGAGCCATCCTTACTTTTTGCACCCCCTTTTCCATTTGCACCCCCTGGCCCATTTGATTAAATATTTGTCATTTTTGACTTTTTATTTTTTATTCTGATTTCATATTTTTTGCTTAAACATAAAAAACACCAAAAATATTTTTCCACATTTTTTTTCATATTTATTTGATATTTGTTCCATTTTAATAGCTTATGTATGTAAATAATATAAATAATTTTTTACTAAACCCCTAAAAAATAGTATAAAAAATATGTTTATTTTTTTAGTTGTTATTTTTATTTATATCTTGAAAATATTTTCTTAAATATACATTTTTTATATATACGTAAATAATTAATTTTATCTTTTAAATTTAATAGGTTTAGTAAATATATATATAAATACTTGTATATCATATTTATTAGAATACTTAGGATAAAAATATAGAAATAATACATTTTTATTTTTATTAATATATGACACCAAAAATTATTTTTAGTTTTACAATACACTTTTTATTTTTTAATATATATTGTACATAATTAATAAATATTACTATTTATTTAAAAGCTAGGGTTTTGCCCTAAATGACAAAAATATTCAAATTTGACCTTTTTTATTTTTGTTTATATTTCACATTGAAAAATACTTTTACATACATGAAAAATCCCTTTTTTAGCATAATGCATATTTATTTGATATTTATTTATTTGTACTTATTTAAATATTAGATATTTGTCTTGTATATTCAATATGGATGTAATAGCTTAGAATTTAATTTCTTGTCAAATATCCCCAAATTCAAACTTGTACCCCCATCCCCATAATCATGTTGTAATAATTTAGGACTTTAAATTCTCGCACATTTAAAAGTTTCCAAATTATGCCATGATAGACCTAGGGTTTGTATGCAAAATCAATCAACAAATAGCTTGACCTAATTAAAGATAAATGCATGAAAAACAAACAATGCACACTTACACCCCTAGGGTTTCATCCACTTGTTGCCTTAAAAAATGGGCCATGTTTGCATGTCAAGTACTTTGGCAAAACAAAACAAAACAAAAACAAACAAAATGATCATAGTCCCTCGATGAAGCTATCTTGTTGCCTAAACAAAATGATCATAGTCCCTCAAGAAAATTGCCAAAATACTTGACACTATTGCATTCATGGTCTAAACGATGACCCGCGCCCGTCCCGTTAACATCCTAACACAAGGTTGTTCACCAAATACAATGGTGAAACAACACTGTTAAAAGGGTTAAAAACATAAGAAAAACCTTTGAGTAAAATAGGGTAGACCAACTCTTAGTTACTTGATCAAAAAGCTTGCAAAACACACTTGCCATTTTCAAAACACACATCACAACACAATTTCCAAACAAACTTTCAAAAAGCATTGAAACATCTTTTCAAAAAGACAAACACCTTTGTAAAACATTCAAACACGAATTGTTACAAAGGTTGCCTAGACAAGGAATCTTTTTCAAAACATTTTCAAAACCACACACACAAAGCACCATTTCAAACAATTGAAAAGCAAAAGGCAAGTGATCTAAGCAAGTAACTAAGAGCCCATGGATAACCATGGATAGAAAGGGTGATAATACCTTCCCTTTCTATAATCTACTCCCCGAACCCAAGAAAACATCTCAAAGGTCTTTCCTGTGCTTTTTGACCTTTCCTTAGGATAAAATAAAAAGTCGGTGGCGACTCTTGCTAAACCGAACATTTGCGAACACAAACGCAAAACCTCAAGTCAGTTCTCCCACCGTATCACAGAACTGGTGACTCTGCTGGGGACCATTTATAAAAGTGGGGTTACCTTAGGGTTTTAGATCACCTATACATGCTTGCTTTGATTGATTTGATTGCTTTACTTTTTGGGTCCTTGTTTGGGTTTGCTGTAAATCCTACACCCGGATTTTGGGGCACCTTCTTAGGTAAATAGCAATAAACTGTGAGGGAACTGTGCGGGGTATACCAACATGGTTGAAGCAGTAGCTATGTTAGTGTGACATATTTGTGAGTACCGGTATCCCTTGAGTAGTCAAGGAGAATACGGGGCCGCTGAGCGATGTCATGAAGCACTAACGAACTCTTAGAACCTTACTTGACCATCTTGGCCTTTTTAGGGGTAGTGAGATGACCGACTTTGGTGCAGTCCGAAGTTGGTAGATACTCGATACTACACTCATTGAGGATTGTTTTCTTGGAATATTTTGGTCGCCAGTTAAGTGGCTAAACCAAAACAATGAACATAGAAAACAATCCAATGATATTGAGCTCCTTAGAACCCGGTTTCTATTTTAGGACAGGTTGAGCCAACTAAGTTCAAGAGGGTACTTACCTACAAACCCCATGCAAGCCTAAACCTAAGGACTTGTTTGCTTTGTGTGAATATGATTACCTGTATATACACTTACTTGCTTTTGCATACATGTACATAACATCATAACATCATACCATAGCATTTTTAATAACCATTTCAAGGATCTCGAGGGTCTTTTGATGCAGGGTCACGTTGAACCAGACGTCTACCAAAGGGAAATAGGTTTCTCCTCTAAACAAATGCCATCAAAGATCAAGTGCAACAACTTGAATCAGTGGCTATGACCCACTTGACATGGTGAGCTTGATTCTCGTGGAAAGACATCCACCAATACGAAGCTCTCCAATCAAAGATGTTGATCGAAGTTCAATCTCTAACATTTCTCTTGTGTTTACCCCGAGAGATTCTTGAAAACATGCATCCACATATCATGCATTGCATCGTAACAGGTTTTCCTTTTCAGGTTTCCTTATTCTCCTACTGTTTATTTCAGTAGAGATGGCTCTAGAGAGGACTCTCAAGGATATCCAGGTTCAAAACGCTCAACTTCAAGAGATGTTCTTGAACCTATCCAAGGGACAAGAATAGGTCAAGACGCTCCTCACCAGGGGCATGATTGTGGGAAATCCTGGGGACGACAAAAATGACCAGTTGGAGTGGCTACAAACTGAGATAGCCATAATGAAGGTCGTCCACTTGAAATGACGAAGCTCGAACTGGGAGACTTTTGTTCCATTTGAATTTTCAAGTTGTAATTCCTTTTGCATTCAAACAATTATCCGTTAATGTCAAACTCTGTTTCATTAATGCATCACATATGTTTGTCTTGAATTCATCCATTCGTTTTCACTATTCTTATGCTTTCTTTATGACATTTAACTCTTGGTAAAAGTTACAAGCCTTTATAGGGAGGATGGCAAAACAATGCCATGATCTCATACAATATGCTTTTGAACAGACCTTGCTGACGATGTACATGCGTTTCTTTCAAATCCTAAACACTGGAGTTATAAGGAAGATAATCCCCAGTTAACCCCTTCGAGCCAAAGAAGTAGGAGTTTTCTGTTCTAAACAAATTGAAACCTTTGATTTAAACTTGGGGAAGGGTAGTCTCTCAGTTAATTCAAAAAGAAAAGATGCGCATTGAAGTCGCAAACTCTCAGTTCGTAATACAACGAACGACATCAAAAGAATTCCTCTGGAATCAAAAGACAATGGTGGTTCCTTATCTCATAGGCAGTCATTATCTCTAAAAAAAAAGAGGAGAAGAACATCCCACTGAGCTAAAACCTATAAAGGAGGCTTAAGAAAGCTGGGGCATCCCGCTGACTGTAATCTCGAAAACAGGAACAATCAGGCAAAATTTAGGGATAACAAATCAAAAGAACGAGGTCACTACAAATCCTCAACAACATGAAAAATGTTGCAAAAATAATGACTGCCTTCCAAAATTCAACTGGTGTGAACCATCACCAAAATGTCGTTCCAAATTCGAATAGAGTGCGACACACAATTAACTGAGTTTAGGATTGAAGGACATCACGAAGAGCGGGTGGGTACAAATATACATTGAGCCTTTATCCTTTGTTTCTTAAACTGTGAACCAAGCCACGTTACAACCCTTCAAAAGTCCTAATTGAAGCATGGGTTAGTTCGAAAGCATACTGTTACAAAAGGTATCCTGACTCCTGTAAGGCTTTGCCCTAAATCTTGTGTTGAATTTGTCTTATAAAAAGTTTTCTGCTAAAAAACGCATTTTTCAAAACTTCGAGAGAAGCATGAACTTTGCATTATTTGAATATCGTTGTTTGCACATGGTTATTTGTTTGATAGCGAAGAAATTAATACAACGAATGTTCGGAGGAACGAAAACTCTCTCAGTGAGTAAAAATCACTTCAAGTCGGATGACACTTCCGTTACAAAAATATCATATCAACAAAAGGGGATTTTATCTGGTATTGTCCATTTAACCTGGGGCAGTCCAGTCAAGATTTTAACAGATCTTTCAAAGTTCAGTTAACCTGGGGCAGTCCAGTCCAGGTTTCAACAAATCCTTCAAAGTTAACCTGGGGCAAGATTTTAACAGATCTTTCAAAGTTCAGTTAACCTGGGGCAGTCCAGTCAAGATTTTAACAGATCTTTCAAAGTTCAGTTAACCTGGGGCAGTCCAGTCAAGATTTTAACAGATCTTTCAAAGTTCAGTTAACCTGGGGCAGTCCAGTCAAGATTTCAACAAATCTTTCAAAGTTCAGTTAACCTGGGGCAGTCCAGTCAAGATTTCAACAAATCTCTCAATTACAGATTAACCTGGGGCAAGTCTCCGTCACCATCACTTGGGGAATTTAAACGTCAATCTCATCAAAGGGTTACGTGCAGTCCAAGTTTCCTGGCAATATCACAAGCATCTGATACTAGGGGCAGTGATGAAACCTCTCCGAAATCTTTCTGAAAAGAAATTCAAGCGTCCTCGAGAAGTTCATCACCTCTCTAGCAGACCAGCGATCATGGGTTTATTTCCCCAACATTTGTCAAGGATTTATTCTCCAAAGCAAAATTACATTTCAAGTTGAAAGAGCGTTCAAAAATTCCCTTCATCACCGGCTGGAAGTTGCGGTCATCATCAAAAATTCCTTCATCACCTGTTGGAACTCAAGGTCGTTCAAATTTCCCTTCATCACCTGTTGGAAGATACAGTCCAGATACGCTCCAGACACGGTTGCCATTCTGTCACTTATTCAGATCCCAGTTACAGTTTCAGATACACTCCAGACACGGAAGTCATTCTGCTACTCATACAGATCTCAAATTCCAAGATACAGTCCAGATATGCTCCAAACACGGTTGCCTTTCTGTCACTCATTCAGATCCCAGTTACAGTTTCAGATATACTCCAGATACGGAAGTCATTCTGCTACTCATACGAATCTCAACTACAGATACAATCCAGATACGCTCCAGACACGGTTGCCATTCTGTCACTCATTCAGAATAATGATCATTCTCCCCACAAATATACTTCCCATCAGATTGAAGATTCTCAGTCTCATTTCTCCAACGTGAGTCTCCCAGGTTTTTATTTCCCTAGTAGAGATTGTCAGAATTCTCATTCCCCACAGGTCACCAAGGATTTTCAATCCCCAGCAGTGGTCCTAAGATCCCTCAACAATTGAAGATCTTGTTCCCCAAGCAATTAGCAGTCAACAAGGATTTCTCACCCTCAATAATCAAAGGATTTTCTATCCCCAGCTTCGGTTATGGGTTTATTTCCCCAACATTTGTCAAGGATTTATTCTCCAAAACAAATTACATTTCAAATTGATTAGTCGTTCAAAAGTTCCTTCATCACCTGTTGGAAGTTACGGTCGTCAAAGATCAAATTCTCACAAAATTCAAGTTATGAAGCCCGAATTCGACCAGATAGTATCTTGATCTCTATAGCATATTGTGAAGCCCGGATTATGACCGGATAACAGTATCAGACTACCGCGAAGCCTGGATTACGACCAGATAGTGGTATCTCCTAAGAGCAAGCCGTGAAGCCCAGATTTGACCGGATAACAACTTAGCAAGTTATTGTGAAGCCTGGATTACGACCAGATGACAATACAAGTTTCTGTGAAGCCTGGATTACGACCAGACAGCAACCAAGAATACTACGAAGCCTGGAGTCGACCATATAGCGGTATATCTTTAACACAAGCCGTGAAGCCCGGATTTGACCGAATAACAGCTTAGCAAGTTATTGTGAAGCCTGGATTACAACCAGATGACAATACAAGTTTCTGTGAAGCCTGGATTACGACCAGGCAGCAGCCAAGAATACTACGAAGCCTGGAGTCGACCAGATAGCAGTATATCTTTAACAACAGCCGTGAAGCCCGGATTTGACCGGATAACAGCTTAGCAAGTTATTGTGAAGCCTGGATTACAACCAGATGACAATACAAGTTTCTGTGAAGCCTGGATTACGACCAGATGGCAGCCAAGAATACTACGAAACCTGGAGTCAACCAGATAGTGGTATATCTTTAACACAAGCCGTGAAGCCCGGATTTGACCGGATAACAGCTTAACAAGTTATTGTGAAGCCTGGATTACGACCAGATGAAAATACAAGTTTTTGTGAAGCCTGGATTACGACTAGACAACAGCCAAGAATACTAGAAACCTGGAGTCGACCAGATAGTGGTATATCTTTAACACAAGTCGTGAAGCCCGAATTTGACCGGATAATAGCTTAGCAAGTTATTGTGAAGCCTGGATTACGACCAGATGACAATACAAGTTTCTGTGAAGCCTGGATTACGACCAGACAGCAGCCAAGAATACTACGAAACCTGGAGTCGACCAGATAGTGGTATATCTTTAACACATGCCGTGAAGCCCGGATTTGACCGGATAGCAGCTTAACAAGTTATTGTGAAGCCTGGATTACGACCAGATGACAATATAAGTTTTTGTGAAGCCTGGATTACGACCAGACAGCAGCCAAGAATACTACGAAGCCTGGAGTCGACCAGATAGTGGTATATCTTTAACACAAGCCGTGAAGCCGGGATTCGACCGGATAGCAGCTCAACAAGTTATTGTGAGGCCTGGATTACGACCAGATAGCAATACAAGTTTCTATGAAAGCCTGGAGATCAACCAGATAACAGTTAACCGTTAACAGAATGAAGATTCTCATCCTTGAAACCTCAGAAGATTGGTATGCTCCCAATTTCTGACCCTTAATAGAATGAAGACTCTCGTCCTTAAAACCCCAGTAGATTGGCATACACCCAAGCTCCTGATATTCCCAACAGAATGAAGATTCTCGTTCTCAAAGTGGCATATAACCTGAGTTCCTGATATCCCCAAGCAGAATGAAGACTCTCATTTTTAGTTCCTCATAGAGTATTCAGATAATTCCCCAGTGAAGATCTCCTCAAAACAGGAATCCCCAGTAGATTGGCATACAACCCAAGCTCCCGAGTCCCCAACAGTGGTCCCAGGACTTCTCATTTTCAACGATCAAAAGATTCTTGCAAATCCCCTGCAGCAGTCAAGGATTTTCAATCCCCTGCAGCAGTCAAGGATTTACTTTCCCCGACAACAGTCAAAGATTTCATTATCCAGGATTCATCTATCCTCAACAAGACAGCTCATCAGCTTACATGCACATTCACTACATTCATATATCATAAACATTGATATAACATATATATTGCATCGTACATTTCATGCAACATAACTTTGTGTTTCAGCTAATATTTTACCCTTTTCAGGATAAGATTAATAAGCTTCAACTTCGACTTCTGAAAACAGTTTATGGATTCTCCAAACACGGATGTTAATCTATCTCTTGTTCAGACTCAACCTTTGAAAACAGTTTACGGACGCTTCCCAACATAGATGCTAATCTATTGCTTATTCAACTTCAAGACCTCTGAAAACAGTTCACGGATTCTCCAGATACGGATGTTAATCTATCACTTGTTCGGATTCAACTTTTGAAAACAGTTTACGGATGCTTCCAGATATGGATGTCAATCTATTGCTTATTCAGACCCCCAGCTCAGAGATGTTCCAAAACATGGACACCTTTCTGATACTCATTTCTTTCACCTACAACATACATTCCAGATGGAATCTCTAAGCCCATCCCCCGACAAGATTCTGTCACATCTCCAAATGGCATCTTTAAGCCCATTCCCTCAAACTACGCTTTGACGAGTGCAAATTTTTTGGGCACTCTAGTGTCCAATCTCCTTTTACCTTCGAGTCGCGAACGGCAAAACTGCCAATCTAACTCTTCAGGTGCAAGAAGATTGAACAGGGGCAACTGTTGTACCCCAAAATTTGCCCTCTCATTTCATCAACATTTTCTCACCACAAGACTCTTGGAGCTCAAGATCAAGTTAGGGTTTGCTCTGCTCAAGGCCCCTCCTTGCACTGTTGACCCAAATTAGGGTTTGAGTTTGCACAGGGATGATTTGACCTAAAATTCCCAAAGTGACTTTCATGCTTCATGTTGGACTCACAAGTTTATCCATACCAAGTTTCAAGCCTTGATTCCAATCTTTGCCCAGTCAATTGGACAATTGACCTAGAAATCAGCTGTATTGGGGAAAAAGTCAATTGTGGCCAATTGATAGTCAAACCTCATGAATTTTGACCCACATCAACATAATGAACTCACACGAACCATTTGTTCAAGTTTGGATCACAATTCCACAAGAAATTTGATCAGATCACCAAAAGGGCAAAATGGTCATTTTTAGGGTTTTGACAGCACAAAGGAAATTTTTTGACTGTTTGACCTGACCAATGGCAAACCAAGATCACATATGGACTCAAGGACTAAATGGAATTATCTTGACCCATTCAACAAGTTCAAAAGGTCCCAAATGCATAGGATTGACAGATGAATTTTCTAGTAAACTAATCAAAATTTGACTATATACTGAAAAGTCAAACTTTGACTTTTTGGTCAAAATCATGTGCCAAGATTAATTTTTCATCAAGACATGTCAAATTATGAAATTTGTTCATCAAGAAACCCAAAATTGCAAATTAGGGTTTCAAATGAAAAAATTTCATAACTTAGAAATTTTCTAAGTTATGAAATTTTCTTATTTTTTCCTAACTTTGTCCCATTTTTTCACCAAGATGCAAATGGATTCAAACAAAACTTGAAACATGAAAGTTGTAGTCCATTACAAAATCTACAACTTTGCTTCACAAAGTTTTCTCAAAGGAAGCTTGTATCTCAAGTTATGATTTTTGGAACAAGGGTGCAAAACATTTTTTAACTTAGAGAAATTTTGCCCTATTCTAGGCAGGATTTTTGTCCAACTTCTTGGCCATTTTTCACATGGTTCCACTTGGAGTTTCAATTTTCATTACAAATATGGATTATAGTACACATTCCAATATTTCCAAATTGTCCAAGAACTTCTTAAACACCCTTGTGGTTAGAGAGAATCGAATTTGCAAAGTTGACCAAAACTCACTTTTGTTCATGGCCAAAGCATGTCCATAACAATTGCATTTTTCAAATCAACATGGTTTATGATAGCTTGCAGGCCTCTAAACCTCTTCACACTCAATAATTAAATGCCTAACCATTGTATTAAGGTGTTATTTCATCCCTTTGGGCATTGCACATAAAATTAACCTTTAATTGGAAAAAGCAAAATTGCCATTTTGATAAAGTGATACTTTATGTCAAAACATGATCTTTGGGCATAGGGGGCCATATCTCTGAAGCCAAATCAAATCTATATTTCAAGTCTCAAGGGCAAGATATGCAGCATACATTAGGGAGGGTACATGCCTGCATTGTAACTTCCACTTTCTTACTTACACTTGAAGCAACTTTGCAAAAGGAGACCAACTTTCACTTCCTGCAAACCAGAGCCAAAACAAACTTTGTTCTCATCTTCCATACATCCCAACTGACCTAAAACACGACTCTTCCACCCTTCATACCTCCTAATACACCAAAACACCACCTTGCTGTAAAAACAGGGCATCTGCTGCAGATTGAGGTCCACAACTCAATCCACTCGTGCACTTTGGCTAAAAACCTTTCAAACACCTTCCATACCATCCACTGAAACTATCCCAAGCCTTGAACTCAAGCTGTAACACCCCTAACCACGTTTGCCATTTTCACTTTCAAGTTGTGCAGGTGAACTTCTACAGCACGATACAGGCAGTTTCAAAGCAAGCTAGGTACTTGGGAAGCATCCTTGGACCTCAGGCAAGCTATACAGAAGCTAAAACTCCATTGAAGGTGGCCACATTGCTCTGCACGATTCAAGCTGAGACAGGTAATCCATGGACTTCTATCTCTCAATCTAGGAAGAGTTAGGCTTAGGTTTGTGAATGAAACATGTCCTACTCATAGCCCTGAATCCATACATGTGATCACTTTTCATTTATGTTAAGCATGCTGTGAGAATTTTAGCCATGAACATGATGAAAAAATTAGGTTAAAATTTAGGGCCAGAGAAATTCTCTTTGGCCTTTGAGTGTTAATCCAAGTTTTTTACATGTTTGAACTCGTGATTTGATACTCTACAATGTTTATGTTATGAGTTTTGCAAAATAATCAAAGAATCAAGAGTTTGTGTTGGACAAGGAGAGGCGCGCGTTTTCTGTTTGAACAAGGAGCTGGAGGTTGAAGATGATGGCTTGGGCTGGGCCTGAGCCATCCTTACTTTTTGCACCCCCCTTTTCCATTTGCACCCCCTGGCCCATTTGATTAAATATTTGTCAATTTTGACTTTTTATTTTTTATTCTGATTTCATATTTTTTGCTTAAACATAAAAAACACCAAAAATATTTTTCCACATTTTTTTTCATATTTATTTGATATTTGTTCCATTTTAATAGCTTATGTATGTAAATAATATAAATACTTTTTTACTAAACCCCTAAAAAATAGTATAAAAAATATGTTTATTTTTTTAGTTGTTATTTTTATTTATATCTTGAAAATATTTTCTTAAATATACATTTTTTATATATACGTAAATAATTAATTTTATCTTTTATATTTAATAGGTTTAGTAAATATATATATAAATACTTGTATATTATATTTATTAGAATACTTAGGATAAAAATATAGAAATAATACATTTTTATTTTTATTAATATATGACACTAAAAATACTTTTTTTTTTACAATATACTTTTTATTTTTTAATATATATTGTACATAATTAATAAATATTACTATTTATTTAAAAGCCAGGGTTTTGCCCTAAATGACAAAAATATTCAAATTTGACCTTTTTTATTTTTGTTTATATTTCACATTGAAAAATACTTTTACGTACATGAAAAATCCCTTTTTTAGCATAATGCATTTTTATTTGATATTTATTTATTTGTACTTATTTAAATATTAGATATTTGTCTTGTATATTCAATATGGATGTAATAGCTTAGAATTTAATTTCTTGTCAAATATCCCCAAATTCAAACTTGTACCCCCATCCCCATAATCATGTTGTAATAATTTAGGACTTTAAATTCTCGCACATTTAAAAGTTTCCAAATTATGCCATGATAGATCTAGGGTTTGTATGCAAAATCAATCAACAAATAGCTTGACCTAATTAAAGATAAATGCATGAAAAACAAACAATGCACACTTACACCCCTAGGGTTTCATCCACTTGTTGCCTTCAAAAATGGGTCATGTTTGCATGTCAAGTACTTTGGCAAAACAAAACAAAACAAAAACAAACAAAATGATCATAGTCCCTCGATGACGCTATCTTGTTGCCTAAACAAAATGATCATAGTCCCTCAAGAAAATTGCCAAAATACTTGACACTATTGCATTCATGGTCTAAACGATGACCCGCGCCCGTCCCGTTAACATCCTAACACAAGGTTGTTCACCAAATACAATGGTGAAACAACACTGTTAAAAGGGTTAAAAACATAAGAAAAACCTTTGAGTAAAATAGGGTATGTAAGGGTTTAGTTATTGGCATGTATTTTTGGTAAAACCAGGTGTGTGAATGTCATGACTGATGTCATAACATTCTGGATTATTAGGTACTTTATGCAGAAAAAGAATGGCATACAGTAGCTGCTATTTATGAGTGTGTATCTGAGCATTTTGCAATGATCACATTTATCTCTTTCTACCAAAATCAGTAAACAGGATTTCTATTGTCAGAACAAATGTTAAGACATCCTGTACTGATCTAACAGTTATGCAGTTTGGTTAATTCTGAGATTTTTCAGGAATTTGGTTCATACATTCCAGAACAGAATCTCACGTGGACTTTAGGTTAACTGAGCTCAACCCTAATCTGGTTGATAAAGTCTTGTGGCCAAGTCTTGAGGTTAACCCTAATTAACCCTAGCTTTTCGTGGAATCCCTAACTGAAGAAACAGCTGCATATATATTCAAACAGGAAAGCTGATTGCAAATTAACTCTTCGACAGAAGATCAATTAGGGGCTGTATAGTTTTAACTGCTGTAATCCAAGCCAGTATCACTGTGATAAGTGACTTGGAGTAGGTTTTGATTGTAAGGGTTGTGTATCACTCAAAGCTTTAAAGCAAGAGTGTTTTGTGTCTCTTGACTAAAGCTTTGAAGCAAGGTCAAGTTAGGTTTATGTATCACTCAAAGCTTTGAAGCACGAGTGTTTATGTTACTTGATTAAAAGCTGTGAAGCATAATCAAGTGTATGTTCTGAAGAGTGTCTTCATTAATTCATTAGTCAATTATTTAGTATCACTGATGTGATTGAGGGGGAGTGAGTAGGAACTCAGGTTTAAGTTGAACTTAGATTGAAGTTGCATTGGGTAGGTCTTAAGTGAAGGAGATAAACTGGTTGGTTTATTCCTAAATTAATATCTCTTATAGTGGATTTCCTCCCTGGCTTGGTAGCCCCCAGAGTAGGTGTTGTTTCACATTGAACTGGGTAAACAATTGACTCTGTTCTTTACTGTTTCTTTTATTTACTGTCTTATAGAAAGTCAGATACGGTGTCATAACATTCACTGTGACATTGAGTATCTGCTGCCAGAATATCAGGGTAGACCAACTCTTAGTTACTTGATCAAAAAGCTTGCAAAACACACTTGCCATTTTTAAAACACACATCACAACACAATTTCCAAACAAACTTTCAAAAAGCATTGAAACATCTTTTCAAAAAGACAAACACCTTTGTAAAACATTCAAACACGAATTGTTACGAAGGTTGCCTAGACAAGGCATCTTTTTCAAAATATTTTCAAAACCACACACATAAAGCACCATTTCAAACAATTGAAAAGCAAAAGGCAAGTGATCTAAGCAAGTAATTAAGAGCCCATGGATAACCATGGATAGAAATGGTGCTAATACCTTCCCTTTCTATAATCTACTCCCCGAACCCAAGAAAACATCTCAAAGGTCTTTCCTGTGCTTTTTGACCTTTCCTTAGGATAAAATAAAAAGTCGGTGGCGACTCTTGCTAAACCGAACATCTGCGAACACAAACGCAAAACCTCAAGTCAGTTCTCCCACCGTATCACACTTCCCAATAAGATCTTCTGTAATCACAATTTTCTTTCCCATAACATAAGAAGTAACCTAGTGGTTGGAAGATGTAGCGTGAATCTAGAACTCTTTGACGAGAATGGGGAACGTTGGACCCAACAGACGGTCAAAATACCTGTTCCAACCCTGTGCAGTTACGTCTTCATAGAGATTGAAACCATTTTCTTGTAAACTCTCAAAGTCAATGATCAGTTCAGAGAGAACTTCCAGGTTATTAACATGAGTGAAAAGCGTCCTAATGGGTTCTTCACACTGTTCTGTTGATGAAGATTTAGGAGCACTGAGATTTTTGAGGTTTGATGAAGAAGCCATTGTTCACACGGGTTTGATGAAGAAGATGAAAGGGTTTTTGAAAACTGAACTTGAAACAAGAGAGAATATAGAAGATAGTAAAAGTGAATGAATGAAATAAAAGGTTTGAGTTTAAATAGGTTTTTGAAAATGTAAGCGGTAAGTAAGAAAATCAGTAATGATTATATGCATTAATGAAACCTAAGATTAGGGGATTCAGAAAGATATTTGAACGGTTTACCACTGACAAGTGTCTCAATGCATCCAATCAGAGCCTTGGACCCTTCCGAATTTGAACACGTCTTCAGCCTCAGAAGGTGGCTTGTGACAGGATGACAAATGTTTGATGATGTGAACTGCACGCCTCTATCCTTGAAATGAAACATTCAGATCTTCGTGGATAGACTTTGAGGCAACTGTACTTCTAACTTCTGAAGACAGGTTGATCAGATGTTCACAGAAAACAATAAAGTTCTAAAAGTTAAGATATGCGAATAAAACATTTTATTCTAGGCATAACTTCATACTGAGATGTTTCAGAATGAAATTAAATCTATCTTCAAAAAGAGGTTTTGTAAATACATCATCCCATTGATGGTCTGTGTCAATGAATTTTAAGGTAAGAACTCCTTTCTGAATATAGTCCCTAATAAAGTGATGTTTTATTTCTATATGCTTAGCCCTAGAATGCAAAATAGGATTCTTACTGAGACAAATAGCTGAAGTGTTATCACAGAAGATAGGAATGTTACTCTCAAATATATTGAAGTCTTCAAGTTGACTTTTCATCGAGAGCATTTGAGTGCTAGATTCAGCAGCTGCTATGTATTCAGCTTCTGCTGTTGACAATGCTATTATGGACTGTCTCTTGCTGGTCCATGAGATCAGATTCTCTCCCAAAAACTGGCAGCTTCCAGAAGTAATTTTACATTCTACTCGGTCTCCAGCAAAATCAGCGTCACAATATCCTACTAAGCTGTATTCATTGGATTTTCTATAAAACAAACCCAGATTAGTAGTACCTTTCAATTACTTGAAAATTCACTTAACTGCTGTTAAGTGAGATTCTCTAGGATCTGATTGGAATCTAGCACATAAGCAAACACTGAATAAAATGTCAGGCCTTGAAGCCGTCAGATAAAGGAGATAGCCAATCATACCTCGGTATACTTTCTGTTCTACCTTTTTACTTACCTCTTCCTTTTCCAGAATGCATGTGGGGTGCATTGGAGTCTTTGAGGGCTTACATTCTGAGAGATCAAATTTCTTCAGAAGTTCTCTGACATATTTTCTTTGATGAATGTAAGTTCCTTTTGGAGTTTGGTTTATGTGAATGCCCATAAAGAATTTGAGTTCCCCCATTAAGCTCATCTCAAACTCTTCCTGCATGCACTTAGCAAACTCTCTTCCCAGAGATGGTTTAGAGGATCCAAAGATGATATTATCTACATAAATCTGACACACTAAAATGTCATTCTTAAATGACTTACATAACAAGGTTGTGTCCACTTTCCCTCTGGTGAATTCCTTTTCTAACAAGAAGTTACTTAGTCTTTCATACCAAGCTCTGGGAGCTTGTTTCAGACCATAAAGTGACTTCTTTAGTTTGAAAACATATTCTGGGTGTTTGGAATTCTCAAACCCAGGGGGTTAGTGCACATATACCTCTTCATCTATATATCCATTTAGGAATCCACTTTTGACATCCATCTGATATAAAGTGATGCCATTGTTTATAGAAAATGAGATTAAGAGTCTGATAGATTCTAACCTGGCGACTGGAGCAAAGGTTTATGTATTGTCTATCCCCTCTTGCTGACTATAACCTTGTGCCACCAGTCGTGCTTTGTTTCTGATGACTTCTCCTTGCTCATTCAATTTGTTTCTGAACACCCACTTTGTTCCAATAACGTTGAATCCTTTTGGTTTAGGAACCAGATCCAATACATCATTTCTGGTGAACTGATTCAATTCCTCCTGCATTGCCAGAATCTAGTCATTATCCAGAAGAGCTTCATCAATTGTTGTTGGTTCAACCAGAGAGACCGGTCCCATGAGGGATTCTTCAGAGTTTCTGAATGTTGATCTTGTTCTGATTGGATCATCTTTCTTTCCTAGGATTTTATCTTCTGGGTGAGCTATACTGCTTCTGGAAAACTTTTTTCTGGAGTTGATCAACAGAAGGTGCTGGATTGCTTATAACATTTCTTTCTGACATTGTTGAAGCGTCTCTGTTGAGAACTTCTGATGATTTGTCTTAAGTACCCGTGAATTCAACTTCTATATCTGCAAAGAATTCATTCTGCTTTGACTTTTGAGAGTCAAGCTTATCATCAAATCTAACACTGATTGACTCTTCAACAATCTGTGTTTCTGTATTGTATACTCTGTACCCTCTTGAGCATTCGGAGTATCCTAACATGATACACTTTTATGCTTTAGAGTCAAACTTGTTCAGATAATTTTTAGTATTCAAAATGAAACAAGTGCATCCAAACAGATGGAAATAAGAAATGTTGGGCTTTCTGTTCTTCCACAGTTCATATGGAGTCTTTTCTAGAATAGGTCTTATAGAGATTCTATTCTGAATGTAACACATTGTGTTAATTGCTTCTGCCCATAAGATCTTAGCAATGTTAGTCTCATTGATCATGGTTCTGGCCATTTCTTGCAATGTTCTGTTCTTTCGTTCTACAACTCCATTTTGTTGGGGAGTTCTAGGACAAGAAAAGTCATGCAAGATGCCTTTTTCATTAAAAAATGATTCAAAATATTTATTTTCAAATTCTCCACCATGATCACTTCTGACTTTGAGAATTTTAAGATCCTTTTCATTCTGAACGTGGTTACAGAATGCAATGAACACAGAGTGTGACTCGTCCTTGTGTCTTAAGAACTTTACCCATGTCCATCTGCTATAGTCATCTACGATCACTAACCCATACTTCTTGCCACTGATAGATGCAGTTTTTACTGGTCCAAATAAGTCTATGTGCAGAAGTTCTAATGGCTTAGAGGTGGAAACAACAATTTTAGATTTAAAAGCAGGTTTTGAAAATTTGCCTTTCTGACATGCTTCACACATAGCATCTAAGTTGAACTTCAAATTAGGAAGTCCTCTGACCAGATTGAGTTTGTTAATCTGATATAATCTTCTCATACTAACATGCCCCAATCTTCTGTGCCAGACCCATTTCCCATTGTTAACAGAAAGAAGGCATTTTACATTCTGACTCTTTAGTTCAGAAAGTTTTATCTTATAAATGTTGTTTTTCCTCTTTCCATTAAACATGATAGTTCCAACTTTATGACTAACAGCTTTGCATGAATTCTGATTAAAGATTATATCATAACCGTTATCACTTAATTGACTTATGGATAACAGGTTATGCATTAATCCATCAACTAATAATACATTACTTATAGAGGGAAGATTTCCATTACCTACTGTTCCAGAGCCAATTATCTTTCCTCTTTGGTTGCCTCCAAATCCCACGTAGCCTCCAGGTTTAAGTTCCAGGCTTTGGAACATATGCTTTCTTCCCGTCATGTTTCGAGAGCATCCAAAGTCCAAGTACCATGACTGGTGTTTTAGCCTTGCTGCTAAAGATATCTGCTACATATATAATTTTATCCTTAGGTACCCATATCTTCTTGGGTCCTGGTTTGTTAGTTTTACCAAAATTCTGGTTGAATTTTGGTTTGACAGAGTAATTATGACTAGTGTAATTTAGGTCATGTGTCTGCCCATATATGAAGTGTGATATAAGTGGTGTGCATTTTATGACTAAGTCCATGGATTTCTTAGGTGTAGGTACCTTACCTTGATATCCTATCCCTTTTCTGCCATTTTTGCTTACTCCATAGATCATTGAAGCCATATTGCTTATATCTATGCTTTTAGCCAGAAACTTCTGAAAGTTGTGATCATATTCTTTGATGATCTCATCAGCATTACTGGGAGTCTCTTAGATTATTTCCTTCTGAGAGTTTTGCAAATCGTTTTCTAATTTTGAAACTTTTTCTTTTAACTCAGAGTTTTCTAACCTAAGACTCTCAGTCTTTTCAGAGTCAGAGACAAGATCCCTTTTCACTTTCTTGAATTTGACTCTGATTTGCTGATACCTTTCCAGAATTTCATTTAGACTTTATGCAAGTTCATCCTTAGTGAAATTTATAGCGAAGTCAGGGAATACCTCTTCAGTGTCTGATTCTGGGTCTGAACCAGACGCTTCACTGTCTTCTGACACGTTTGCCATGAGAGCTATGTTTGCTCTTTCATCATCTGACTCTGAGTCAACATCAGAAGTGTCTGAATCGTTCCATGTAGCCATGAGGCCTTTCTTCTTCTCCTTGAAGAACTTCTTTTTAGGCTTCTCCTTCTGAAGCTTTGGACAATCACTTTTGTAGTGCCCTTGCTCATTGCACTCATAGCATATGATGTCCTTGTTATTTGACTTTCTGTGTCCAGAAGAGCCTTCAGATCTTCTATGTCCCGAGGAAGACTCAGACTTTCTGTATCTGGAAGAGGATTCATTTTGATTCTCTGATCTTCTAGGATTTCTGAATTTCCTTTGTCTCTTCTTCCACAGTTGATTCACCCTTCTGGAGAGGAGAGACAATTCATCTTCTTATGATGAGGATACATCAGAGGTTTCTTCCATAGCCTGATAAACCTTAGAATCATATTTTCTGTTAGATTTTAAATCTATTGGCTTACCTTGCTTTTGAGACTCATCTTCTTTTAGCTCTATCTCGTGACTTCTGAGGGAGCTGACAAGTTCCTTCAGAGATATCTTGTTGAGATCTTTGACTAGCTTAAGTGTTGTGACCATTGGCCTCCATTGCTTGGGTAGACTTATGATGATCTTCTTTACGTTATCAGTAGTAGAATATCCTT
This sequence comes from Vicia faba, assembly GCA_948472305.1. Classification (NCBI taxonomy): domain Eukaryota; kingdom Viridiplantae; phylum Streptophyta; class Magnoliopsida; order Fabales; family Fabaceae; genus Vicia; species Vicia faba. Next base: position 678,404,672 of record OX451735.1, on the reverse strand, counting down.
TATCAAGAACCTTTAGCCCAGCAACAAGGATCTGGAATCTTGAGAACATTGTTTCTATGGATTCACTATCTTCCATCTTGAATGCCTCATACTTCCGAATGAGCGCAAGGGCTTTGGTTTCTTTGACTTGAATGTTGCCTTCATGCGTCATTCTCAGAGAGTCAAACGTATTTTTGGCTGACTCTCTGTTTGAGATTTTCTCATATTATGAATATGATATAGCACTGAGAAGTATTGTTCTGGCCTTATGATGATTTCTGAAATCACGTTTCTGCTGGTCATACATCATTTTTTTGTCTATCTTCTGACCACTTCCATCCACTGGATGTTTGTATCCATCAGTTACCATTTCCCATAGATCAGCATCATGGGCCAGAAAGAAGCTTTCAATTTTGTCTTTCCAGTATTCAAAGTTTTCTCCATCAAAGACTGGAGGTTTTCCACTGATTCTGCCTTTGTCTTCATGATAGTCATTGATGATGTTTTGGCTTGGTCCCACCATAGTGTTTTTCTGAAGCTTGGATCTTGTACTAACACGGTTAAGTGTATGAACTCAGAACCAGGCGCTCTGATGCCAATTGAAGAAGTGAAAAACACAAGAAGGGGGGGTGGGTGAATTGAAAACTTGAAATCAAATGCGCAATGACAAAATATTTTTATCCTGGTTCGTTTAATCTCAAACTACTCCAGTCCACCCGTCAAGGTGATTTCTCCTCTCTCCAACGAGGTCTTAATCCACTAATCTCAAACAGATTACAATCACTACTTTGACAACTGTCAAAGTCCTCTTGAGTACAACCATAATCTGGTTAATCTCAAGGAAAACTGTTCTTAATCAAAGATACAAGAATTATGTGTAGATGTTTTTTGTTACAAAAACAATTATCACAACTGTGATAATTTACACAATTTTAGAGCGTGGAAAATACTAGAGAAAGCTTGCAGCATTTTTGAATTGTATTGCAGTAGCGTTGGAAAATCATGAACGATTTGATCTCTTAGCTTGTTTATATAGGCAATGGAATCCTGTTCATCATTAAGCGTGATAATTGTCATTAACGCAATTTCCATTTTGAGAAGATCCTGTCTGAATGAAGCCATTGTAATTGATGTTGTCTTGATTGAATAGTAACGCTTCAGAATATTACATCCTTTCCTGCTGCTGATGCTTCAGAATATTGATGCCTTATATTATAATCCTTCTGTTCAGAATCAGAGTTTACTTCACTTAAGCGCAGGTTCTGATCATTCTTCAGTGCAAATTCTGATTACCTCAGCGTGTAGCTTCTATAGCTTAACTTCTGATGCTGATTTGGTTAGAACTTCTGCATACAAAATAACATAATTTTTAGGGTGCATATTTGTTCTTTGTATTTGTTATCATCAAAACTCTAACTAGGGCTTGTAGAATCAAACTATGTTCTAACAACCTCTCCCCTTCAAATAGTCTTTGGCTGCTAGCTTCTGATCATATTTATCTTTGAGCTGAATCATGAGCTCGTCAACTTGATTAGTAAACTTGTCAATCTACACCTATTGGCTTTGGATTTACGTCTCGAAATCCTTTCTCTATTTACAGACCTTTTTAGTCTTGGCTTCCTCCACTTGGAGTTTTTTCTTCAATGCTTTGACTTCTTCTCTGTGATTTACTTGCATCTTGTCTTTGGATAACTGGAGACTTTCAAACTTCTGCTGACTCTTCACAACATTGGCCTGAACTTTTCCTACAACTTCTGTCTGATTAGAAGTAGTGCAAGAAATTTCAACTCTTGGCCTCTTAAGTCTTTCAAGCAAACCATGCTCTTCCAACACTTTGTCTTTCATTTTGGTTTCATGAAGCATCTTCTTCCTCTCTTGCACAACAAAAGAAAGTTACATACTCTGCTTATGTTTTTCCAATTCTAACTTGAGACTATTAACTTTAGCCTGCTTGTAGTACTCCATAGGTACAAACTTTAACACATCCAAAATAGGCTGTTGACTAGATGATTCATGAGTAAGTTATTGGTTGACAACTGCATCTGGTGCTAACTGACCATCGGCTGGCAGATCGAAGGTAGGCTGCGGATACAAAGGCGCTTCCTTTTTGAAAGGCAATAACATCACTTTTGGTCGATTCTTGACCCACTGCACATATGGATCGAGAGCCAATCATTCTCTCTGACCAAAGAAAGTTGTTCCTTTCTTGTGAACATTACTCCAAACAATTCTTATCCTTTCTAACAAGATAGGATTCTCTCCTTTTCTGAAATAAATGTTCTTTTCCACATCACAATTGGTAGGTTTATTAGTCATAACATATCCTATATGAAGTCGTGCCAAGATATGGTTATAATTGATACAATCTTTCATCCCTACGAGTGGAACATTGGGAAATTCTCTGCAACTCGTGATGATTTCTCTTATAACTCTTATGTTGTGCCATTCGACATCATAAGAAGTAAGAGCCATGATCCTTCGAGACCAAAGGAGCGAATCTACAGAGTCTACATTTGGTCCCTTTGTGGGCATTTAAAACATAAACCATTTGTACAATAGAGGAGTGCAACAAACGACACTTCCTTTGTTGCCGTGTCGGGAATGAATAGCATTATAAGTGTTGGCAAGAATTGTCGGCACCAGTTTCTATTTATGAAAACACATATTGCTAAGAAGTCTATAAAATTCTTCATATTGGGCAAAATGATAATACCATAGACCATGTCGGCCAATAGTGCTTTGAACGCAACCCAATCTTTGTTCTTTGTAAACTCTTTAGCTTTGGTTATCAGAAACTTCAAATGAAAACCAGATGTGTTGCTCTTATCTGTCCAATTTCCCTTCACATCACTAAGGTTCAAATAAAGAGCCTTAGCGATGGCTACATAATCAGAGATCTCGGGAACACGAACGAAAGGCATATGAATTATGATCTCAATATCAAGGAGGAAAGCATATTCCTCATGTGTTGGTGCTAGCTGATAGTCTTGGAAAGTGAAAGAGCGCAATTGCGGGTCATAAAACTGCAAAAGCGACACAATAGCCCGCTTCTCATACCCATCATTCAACAATGGCAGCAGATTCCCATAACTATCTCTGAAAATATTTTCATTCAAACCAACCAGAAGAGCTCTCACTTAGAACAAATCCATGAAACTGGTAACTGAATGTCTTCCTAAACAACTCTTTGCCTACATCTGTGTTGTTATCCATTCCCGATGAAAATGACGATCTCAGATTAATTGGGAAATGGGATGCATATGAAAATTAGCTCTTTTTTCATATACATTTTTTTATACATTTCTTTTTTGTAAAAATAAATATGCCACGATGCAAGTACAATAACATGGAATCAAGGTTTTCTTAACACTGGGTATCCTTTGTGTTGTTTCTGAGTATGCCAAGAATACCCAAATCAAAGGTATGGAACATAACCAAAGAAACATAATCACCAACAGAAATCCAGAACAGAACCATAAGAACCATAGAGTCACCAAGTGTACCTGTAAGATTCATCTCGCCCCACTCACAGGTAAAGACTAGGTCAGGGTAAGATCAATGGTAACTCAAAATCATGGGCTCGCCTGAAAATACTATCATCATAACACCTACGTGATGATGATAGTACCTCATTTAAACCTCATATGAGCATGGACAACATGACCGCACTAGAAAGATCTACATCTACTAGCCGTCATGTTCCACTCTATTCCTATGTGTTCCAAAGAGATTACAACTCTGGCCTGGGTGTTAGGCCTTTTACCTCAAGTAACACCCACCCAATAAGGAAACATAGAATCCAACATAACACCAGTATAAAGAAAGGAATTAACGCGTTCTTACCTGAAGAGGTATTTTCAAAAGAAAAATGCTCGAAGGAGGATAATGCAACATTCGTGCTCTAGCAAGTAGACATAATGCCACCCGACCTTTGGGGATTTACGCATTGTAATGCGCATAGTAGAATTAACACATCCTTTTGAGATTTTCAAAGAAAGGCCCGAAGGCGAAAGAGTTTGAATTGATTGAGTATTTTTGGTGGGATGATAGAAACTAGATCCCACGAGAGGGAGCACTCACTGTTTCTCCGCTTATTTGTGAAAGAGTTTACAATTTGAACCATAATAAAGTCCGAAGCGAAAATAGAGCAAGATTTAGTCTAAACTGATTTGCTCTACCCCACAAGTAGGGGTACTCAAATTAATTGGTTATATAAATTATCCATATCCATATTTAAAATCGGTTAAGAAAAACCGGTTAATTATTAATATGGTTTTAACCAAATCCATATTTTGGACATTTTATTAATATGGTTTTAACCACATCCATATTTTGGACATCCATTATCCAAAATAAAAACTAAATTAACATATTTTCTAAAAATCAATTTTTTTTCGAAAATACGAAAAATTGAATTTTGTCAGAAATACAAAAAAATCGAGTTTTTTTTGAAAATACGAAAAAATTGAATTTTTTCAAAAATACAAAAAATTGAATTTTTTCGAAAAAACAAAAAATCGATTTTTTTTTGAAAATACGTAAAAAAATTCTAGCTTTCTCGGTAATACGAAAAAACGAGTTTTTTTTTGAAAATATGAAAAATTGAGTTTGGTTGAAAATACGAAAAAAATCGAGTAATTTCGAAAAAACGAAAAAATTAAGTTTTTTCCAAAATACAAAAAATTGAGTTTTTTCGAAAAAAAATCAAGTTTTTTTTTTAGATTCGAAAAATTGGGTATTTTCGAACATACGAAAAAATCATTTTTTTCTTCAGAAATACGAAAAATCGTGTTTGGTTGGAAATACGAAAAATCGAGTTTTGTCAAAAATAAGAAAAATTGAGCTTTTTCGAAAATACGAAAAAACCCGAATTTGGTCGCAAATACGAAAAATCGAGTTTTGTCGAAATAAGAAAAATCATGTTTTTTTATAAAATATGAAAAAATTGGGTTTTTCAGAAATACGAAAAAATTGAGTTTTGTCGGAAATACAAAAAAATCAATTTTTGTCAGAAATACGAAAAATCAAGTTTTTTCGAAAATACGAAAAACTGATTTTTTTTTGGAAATACGAAAAATCTTTTTTTTTAGATACAGAAAATCAAGTTTTTTTTTGAAATAGTGAAATATCATTTTTTTATAGAAAATGCGAAAAAATTCACTTTTTTTCGTAATTACGAAAAAAATATTTTTTTTTACGAAAAATAGAAATTTAAACTAATATTAAAAAATAATTTTAAAGTTGATATAAATTTATTTTTATGTTTGAAATCGGTATAAATTAAAAATTGGTTATAAATTTTAAAATCGGTTAGGAAATCTATAACCGGTTACAATATTTGGTTATAAATAAACTGGTTTTATAACCGGTTATGTAAAAATATAACCATTTATACGGATTAGTTATGATAACCAGTTATAGAAAATGGTTATAAATTGGATATGGATTGGTTATGGGAAAAAACCTTTCCATGAGCATCGCTACCCACAAGACTCAACTGCATACGATTCGCATCTTCAATTATTAAGTGTTTTAGAATTTTCTTAAAGATATAAGTTTTTGTTTTAAGAATGCAAAAGGGAATGAAAAAGTCTAAGGGAAACTATTTATCTCTATCCCTAATGTTTTCATACAAGAATTTATCCTATAGTTGAGTTTGAAATAGAAACACTACCTAAGTTGGCATGCATGGATTACAATCCTAATGTCTAACTTGAATAAGAAACGAAACAAGTGAATACTAAGGAAACATGGAAAGGTTTAAAGAAAAGCACAAGCACCAGTGCAACCGATCAATTTCGAACCAAAACCAAAACAAGAATCAAGTGCGAGCTAACAAGAAGCAATGAATCCAATGGATTTCAAAGTGGGGGTAAGGAACTCTCTCCATTTGATTTGCTCAAGCACCGACATCGAGTAACAACTTGGAGCGTCAACGTTTAAAGAAATGTGAACTAACATCGTTGAAACGAATGACAAAGTGTAGGGTTGGTTACAAACCCATTTCAACTTTATTTGACTTAATGAACAAGAATAAGCACATTTCAAAGCATCAACGTATAACACGAGCTAGGAATGACACAAACTAGAAAGCATGGGGGCCGATTGCGGGCCCTCTGTTCCACTTATTGACTCGATAGCGAGCACAAAAATAAAAAGGAAATGGGAGGGGAGTGGGATTTTACTTTATCGAGGTTTTGCACACGAGCAAACACAAACATTGCCTCATTTCGAGGTCTTCGGAACAAACACAAACATCGCCTCCTTTGAGGACTTGAAACAGATTTTCCCACCTAAAGTAGGGACTTCCAATCATGCATCTCTATTTCTACTTCTCATGGCAAGGAAAAGAAAATACTATGCGTAAATTAAACTAGAATCAGAATAATACCAAACGAAAAAGAGTTCATAGCAAGAAAGCAACGCAAAGAATCCCGACGGTCTTCATACAAGCTAGTATTAACAAACAAAACAATCATAGATCAGGTGCTCGGGATAGGTGCCAAAGCATCGACAATATGAAAATAAATCACATGTGAAATGTGCATCGAATACATCCGCATAACAAAAAGTACAGCTGCACAAAAATACACATCTAGATAAAAACACAAGCGAAGTATATTTCTCATAGAATGAGAATCACAATCAAGTGCGTCAGAAGCGAACTCGAATCCACAAAGAAGTGGAATATAATGTTTTTCAGTTGAATAATAAAAAAATTAATTAAGCGATTGAAAGCTCTCTTGAAATGCCTTGCACAAGTCAACAAACACGTTAGTAATAACAAGGAGGCATAATCAGAATCAAGTATTCACATCATAAATTAAATCAAGATTAAATTGTGAAGAAAAACAATTCAAACAAGCATTGGAACACCTACATCAAAAATCAGACAACATTGCTGTTATCTCATGAACTGACCAAAAGGTGGACTTCAAATCAAACAAACTTGATATCGATATCAAACAATTGTCCGCTTAAGCTCATTTATGCAACAAGTATAAATTAAATCACAATGTAGATGCAAAAACAATTTTCTGGACAACATTGGATTAACACATGAGATGCACAAAAAGTTGGAATAAAATCAATTGAATTTAATACCGATATCCACCAAACGTGCTAACAAGATCAAATATGCATTAAGTTGGAATTAAATCACCGATTAAGAACTACTTACCCTCCCCGGGAAGCACTATACCGTATCAAGCAATTACTCAAAAAATTGTGTCAGAAACGGTAAATCTCAACATTAACAATCAATAAACACTCAATTATGCACAAAATGTATCAAACAACATTTGAAAAGCCATTAGTAACGTGTTTGTATTATCCGAGAAGCAACACATACATGAAAATCAGTATTGATAAAAATCGTATTCGAAAATCACAAACGGATGCACAAAAGCATTTACCGATTCAAGTTATGTTAGTAGGAAAGTACAAATGAATTGTAAGCAATTAATTCACACCAAATGCAACGATTCCGAGCACAAACAAGATTATTCAATGTTAATGCAATTTATTGGATTCAAATTTTCAACGTCGAACAAATTAATTCATCTTCAAATTGATTCAAAATCGCGTTAACACGTGAAATCAAAATTAATTCTCAATACAAATCTGCAATCAACATAGTTCTTATCACAAAGCGATATCACAACACATTTGAAATTCAAGATTCATAACAAATCAACAATTAATCCATTTCGATACGTAAACCACAATCAATTAATAAAACACCGCGTCAAAATTCAAGATTCAAACAATTGAACACTACACTAAACCAATTCCAAGCTTATTCATAATTCACAAACTCAAGAATCACTTAACTCCACAGAATCAAGATTTAACTCACATTTATTCAAATAAGCACTTATCTCACAAAATCAATTAATTCTGAAAGCACTTAAATCAAGAGATTACCGAAAGATGCAAAGAGTAAGATCCGAAAAATTGAGTGGAGGAGATCGTTGGAGCTAGCGATTAGAAGCGAGGAAGCAAATCGGAAGTTCAGAGACAGACGGGTCGCGAGAAGACGAAGGGAGTTCTGCGGCGGAGACTTGGCCGGAGGTGGCGGGGCTGGCCGGAGGGGCGGTCAGTCGTGTGGTGGTTGAGGGAGAGAGAAGGAGGTTTGCAGCGGAGAGAGAGAGAGAGAAAGAGTGATGAAGTTGTTCTTGTGTTCTTGCTTGAGAGAATAGAGAGAAACTTGAGAGAGATAAGAGAATTTTTTGTGAGATTTTGAATAATGAGGGAAAAGTTATGTTCAATTTGAATTTCATATATATATATATATATATATATATATATATATATATATATATATATATATATATATATATATATATATATATATATATATATATATATATATATATATATATATATATATATATATATATATATATATAAGGCTCCAAGGCTTTTTTTGGCAAGTGTAATGTTGATTTTTCGGCTTATTTAGGTGTACGGCTCGAGAACAAACTAAAACTCATGACATACGGTGCAGAATCCTGACGTGAAATTTGAAACAAAATCGTCAGCGATAAAATTTATGAAGTTGTGCCGAATGAATCGTCCAATTATGATAAAAATTGAGTGAGTTACGATGCTCTGAATGGCGAGAACTCAATGTTAAAATTCAATGTGCAGATTTTTTTAGCTTATTTTGTGTATCGGTCTAAAACAAACCACAAGCTCATGACCTTCGGTGCAGAATCCTGACGCGCAACCTGAAACGAAATCGTCGCCGATGAAATTTTTGATGTCTCTCCAAATGAATCACCCCGATACGATAAAAATTGAGAAAGCTGTGAATTTTGCAATATCGAGAAACAGTCCGACAAAAAACCATTTCAGGGTGCAATTTTCTCAGGTAATTCGCACTTTCGGAGATCATCTTCAAAGAATTAACTTTTGACCCAAACATACAATTGAAGATAAAATCAAGACGGATTTTACGCCCAAAGAACCATAAAAAAACATCGAATCGGGCAAAAGTTATGAATTTTTGAACATTCGATAAACAACGATTCAACATATTGTTTCATGGTATTTTCATTGTATATCTCCAAAGTATTCACACTTTCGGAGATACTCATTAATGAACTGGCTTTCGACCCGAACATATGAATCAAAGAAAATAACAGGACGATTCAAATACAACAAGAACCACTCAAAGATAATTTTTTGGTCAAAAGTTACGAATTTTTAAGCATCCGAAAACCAACGAACCAACAAATCCACTATATAACATTATTTCAGGTATTTTGCGCTTATGAAAATCTTCCTCAAAAAATTAGCATTCGCTCTGAATAGATGAACTAGAGAAGATCTCAAGATATTTCTAAATACTTAAGAACCATTCCAAAACCATTTTCCAGTCTCAAGTTATGAATTTCTGAGCTTGAAACGCATAATTCTGAGTTTCTGTCTACACTGTCTCAAATCGATTGAAACTGTTGACTTTCTGTGCAATCCAAAGCATGCCAAGACACATAAGAGCTTGATATGATGGTGATTTGATTATTTTCTGACTAAATAGCTTTGAATACATGTGGTGTGAATTCAAAATCCGAAAACCCCGAGTTTTGCTTCTCAGTGCTGCTTAACAGAACGGTCGTCTTTCGCAATTCTTTTCACAGAGAAAAACCTTGTTTCCATGATTATAGACCCAATGACATGTATGTATGCATATGATGATGTAGTATAAGCCAATTAGGGTTAAAATTAAGAGGGTGAGTTTTGGGGTGCAACAGTGAGGCGACATTACCCAAATGCTGGATGTATTCTTGCAAGTCTCCACATGTACTCTCATATCCCCCATCACATTAATCAGGCTCGACATGTCATGTGTCTTACTGCTAGCATAGTCATGTTTGTTTTGCTGAAGCTGCTGGATATGTGTCAGCATATCAAGTTGTTGAGCTTGTATGTCGCGAATCAGCTAGTCCCGTAGGGCATCCAAAGTGTTACATTGTCTTAGATCTGCAAGGATACCATCAAGAGTGGTAGTTGCACGATTATTCCTTCTTTGGGGTTGGTGTATGTTGTACCCCAAAATTTTCCCTCCCATTTCATCAACATTTTCTCATCACAAGACTCTTGGAACTGAAGATCAAGCTAGGGTTTGCTCTGCTCAAGACACTTACTTGCACTGTTGACCTAAATTAGGGTTTGAGTTTGCACAAGGATGTTTTGACCCACAATGCCCAAATTGACTTTCATACTTCATATTGGACTCACAAGTTGGTCCATACCAAGTTTCAAGCGTTGATTCAAATTTTTGCCCAATCAATTCGACAATTGACCTAAGAATCAACTATATTGGGGAAAAAGTCAACTGTGGCCAATTGACAGTCAAGCCTCATGATTTTTGACCCACATAAATATAATAAAGTCATATATGTCATTTGATCAAGTTTGGATCACAATTCCACAAGAAATTTGATCAGATCACCAAAAGGGCAAAATGGTCATTTTTAGGGTTTTGATTGCACAAAGGCAATTTTTGACTGTTTGACCTAACCAATGGCAAATCAAGCTCAACCATGGACACAAGGACTCGATGACATTGTCTTGACCCATTCAACAAGTTCAAAAGATCTCAAATGCATTGGATTGACAGATGAATTTTTCAGTCAACTGATCAAAATTTGACTGTACACTGAAAAGTCAAACTTTGACTTTTTGGTCAAAATCAAGTGCCAAGAGTTATTTTTCATCAAGACATGTAAAATTATGAAACTTGTTCATCAAGAAACCCAAAAATGCAAATTAGGGTTTAAAATGGAAAATTTTCATAACTTAGAAATTTTCTAAGTTATGAAAATTTCTTATTTTTTCCTAAATTTGTCCCATTTTTTCACCAAGATGAAAATGGATTCAAACAAAACTTGCAACATGAAAGTTGTAATCCATCACAAAGTATACAACTTTGAATCACAAAGTTTTCTCAAAAGAAGCTTGTATCTCAAGTTATGATTTTTGGAACAAGGGTACCTACAACTTTTAACTTAGGGAAATTTTGCCCTAGTTTAGGCAGGATTTTGACCCATCTTCTTGGCCGTTTTTCACATAGTTCCACTTGGATTTTCAAGTTGCATTTCAAAGATGGATTGTAGTACATGTTCCAATATTTCCAAATAGTCCAATAACTCCTCAAACACCCTTGTGGTTAGAGAGAATCGAATGCTTGAAGTTGGCAAAAACTCACTTTTGTCCATGACCAATACATGTTCATACAAACTTGCATTTTCAAATCAGCATGTTTGGTGCTAGCTTGCAGGCCTCAAAACCAACTTGCACTTCATAATTTAATGCATAACTATTGAATTAAGGTGTTATCTTGGCCATTTGGACATTACATACAAGATTAACCCTTATTTAGAAAAAGGTAAAATGTCATTTTTGTAAAAGTGCACTTTATGTCAAACCAAAATCCTTGAGGTATGGGGCCATATCTCTGAAGCAAGATTGAAGCTATCAATTCCAAGAACCAAGAGAAAAAGATGCAGCATGATATGAGGGCTTGTACCAAGCTATAACATCACTTCCACATGCTTGCTTGAAAAAGAAGAAAAGTGGCAAAACATATACCATCTCTGATATCTGTTAAGACAAGCTTACACAAACATTGTAGACAAGTTCCATACCTCCCAACAAGCCTGAAACACGACCCTTTCATCACTCAAAACTCCTCATACTCAGAATCACTGTTTTTCTGCAAAGCAGGGCAAGTTCTGCATTTTGCAAGCCATAACCAAATTCCATCGTGCGTTTTGTCCAAAGATAGTTCAAACACCTTCCAATCAACTCACCTGAACTATCCAAGGCCCTCATTGCAAGCTGTAACACCTCTAACACACTTTGCCATTTTTGTTTCAAAGCTCTGCATGTTGAGTTCTATAACACGATTCAAGTTGTTTCAAAACAAGCCAAGCATTGGAAAAGCTTCCTTGGACCTCAGGCAAGCTCAAAAGAAGATCAAACACCATTGAAGGTTGCTACATTGTCCAGCTCGAAGTCAACTGAAACAGGTATTTCATGGACTTCTATCTCTCTATCTAGGAATGATTAGGCTTAGGTTTGTGAATGAAATATGTTGTACTCACAGCCCTGAAGCCATACATATGCTTAGTTTTTATTTACATTAATCGTGCTAGGAGAATTTCACTCATGAATTTTCTGAAAAAACTAGGTTAAAGATTAGGGCCAGAGAAATTCTCTCTGGTCTTTGAGAGTTAATCCAAGTTTTTTATATGGTTGGATTCGTTGTTTAATTCTCTACAATGTTCATGTTATGAGTTTTGTCAAAAAAGCACAGAATCAGGAGATAGCATTTTGAACATGGCACGCGTGCGTTCTGTCTAGAGGAAGAAGATGAAGTTGTGTTTGGGCTGGGCCTGTACAGGCTTGTTTTTGGCACCCCCCTCTTTTCTTTTTACACCCCCTGGCCCATTTCTTATATATTTGTTATTTTTGCATTTTTATTTCATTTCTGTTTTTAATATTTTATTTTCTAATATAAAAATTACTTAAAAAATATTTTCATAAATTTTTATATTTATTTGATGTTTATTTTTATTAATTCTAGTATTAATACATTAAATACTTTATTTTCATTTTGTTTAAATTTAAAAAAAACACAATGTAAAAAAACACTTTTATTTTTATTTATTATTTTTATATGCATTTGAAAATATTTTCTTGACATACATATATTTTTGTAAATAATTAATTTTTATTTTTATACACTTAATATATTTAATATATATATATACTTATATATTTTATCTTATTAAATAATTAGGTCAAAAATACAAAAATATTGCATTTTCATTTTTATTAATATTTTGGACTAAAAATATCATTTTTATAATATACTTTTATTTTTTGTATAAATTAGTATATTATTGCATATAATTGATAAATAATATTAGTTATTAAGAATTAGGGTTTTTTGCCCTAAATAGGAAAATAATTAAAATTGATCCCTTTTTTTATTTACTTACATTTCACATTAAAAAATAAACTTTTTATATATATAAAAAAAACCTTTTCTTTGCATAATACATTTCATTTGACTTTTATTTATTTGTATATTATTCAGTTATTGTACATTTAAATATGGCCTATAGATTCGATTTGGTTGTAATAACTTAGAATTTATTTTCTTGTCAAATACCCCCAATTCAAATTTGTACCCCCTCCCTATATCATGTTGTAATGGTGTAGCATTTAAATTCTCGCACATTTAAAAGCTTTCAATTATGCCATGCTCAGACCTAGGGTTTGTATGCAATTAAAATCAATAATTAGTTTGACCTAATCTAAGATAAATATGAATGAAAAATAAATACAATGCACACTTGCACCCCTAGGGTTACAATCCACTTGCTGCCTTCAAAAATGAGCCATGGTTGCATGTCAAGTACTTTGGAAAAACAAAAACAAACAAAAAGATCATAGTCCCTCGATGACGCTATCTGATTTGCCTAAACAAAATGATCAAGTCCCTTAAGAAAAATTTCCAAAAATGCTTGACACCATTACTATCATGGTCTATAGGATGACCCGCGCCTGTCCCGTTAACATCCTAACACAAGGTTGTTCACCAAATACAATGGTGAAACAACACTGTTAAAAGGGTTAAAAACATAAGAAAGATCTTTGAGTAAAATAGGGTAGATAGCTCCTAGTTACTTGATCAAGCTTGCAAAAACATCCTTTCTATTTTCAAAACGCTCTTCACCATACAATTTCAAAACCCTACTTTCAAACATTGGAAACTTTTCAAAAAAAAAGACACAAACACCTTTGTATACATTCAAACAAGAATCATTACAAAGGTTTACACAACAATGGCCTCTTTTCAAAACATCTTTCAAGATCACACACAAAAGCACCATTTCAAACAATTGAAAAGCAAAGTAAGTGATCTAAGCAGGTAACTAAGAGCCCATGGATAACCATGGATAGAAATGGTGCTAATACCTTCCCTTTCTATAATCTACTCCCCGAACCCAAGAAAACATCTCAAAGGTCTTTCCTGTGCTTTTTTACCTTTCCTTAGGATAAAATAAAAATTCGGTGGCGACTCTTGCTAAACCGAAACATTTGCGAACACAAACGCAAAATCCAAGTCAGTTCTCCCACCGTATCACAGAACTGGCGACTCTGCTGGGGACAACTTTACAAGTGGAGTAACCTTAGGGCTTAGATCACCCTTTGCATGATTATTGTTTGCTTTGTTTACTTTACATTTGGTTCTCTTTGTTTGGGCTTGAAATCCTCTACCCGGATTTGGGAAACATTCATAGGTAAATAACAATACGTTGTGGAAACTGTGCGGGGTATACCGACATGGTTGAAGCAATAACTATATTAGTGCGACATATTTGTGAGTACTGGTAGCCTTTGAGTCAATCAAAGAGAATACGGGGCCGCTGAGTGATGTCATGAAGCACTAATGAACTAGAACCTTACTTGACCGTCTTGGCCTTTTATTAGGGGTAGTGAGATGACCGGCTTTGGTGCAGTCCAAAGTTGGTAGATACTCGATACTACACTCATTGAGGGTTGTTTTCTTGGAATATTTTGGTCGCTAGTTAAGTGGCTAAACCAAAACAATGAACATAGAAAACAATCCAATGATATTGAGCTCCTTAGAACCCGATTACTATTTATAGGACAGGTTTTGAGCCAACTAAACTCAAGAGGGTACTTACCTTTGAAACCTCATGCAAGCCTGAAACTAGGGTTTTGTATGATTTGCTTGTACATATGCTTGTACATACATCATGAACATCATAAAGCATCATATGCATCCACTAACCATTTCAAGGGTTTGGATCTTCATCTTTGTTCTTGTTTTGTAGGTCATGGAATCTCTTCACAGGAAAACAATTCAAGTCAACCTTGTGAGAATCCCTCCTCAACTCAAGGAGCTTACATCCAGAATTCCAGAGAATTCTCTCTTCAGTGAAAGACATGGTAGACTCCTCAGTTTAGTCAACACCAACATTGAAGAAGACATGGTTAAAGTTCTCTTCCAGTTCTTTGACCCCCTGCACCACTGTTTCACATTCCCTGACTACCAATTGGTACCTACTTTGGAGGAATTTTCTCAACTCTTGAGAATTCCTATTCTTAATCAACTACCCTACAACGGTACGGAAAAAGAACCAAAGCCTGAAGATGTTGCTCAAGCATTACACTTGCAACCATCTGATATCAAGGGGCATTGGGAAACCAGAAGTGGTGTCAATGGTTTCTTGGCAAAGTTTCTATTTGAGAAGGCACAAGACTGCTGGAATTCTCTTGATCTACAAGCCTATGAAGAGATTGTGGCACCCCTCATCTATGGGTTGGTCTTGTTCCCAAACCCTGATCAACTAATAGATGTGAATGCTGTCAAGATTTTCATATCCAGGAATCCTATACCTACATTGCTTGGGGACAACCTACACTCATTTTACACACGAACAATGAGGAAAAGAGGTGTTCTCATATGTTGTACTCCTCTCCTAGAAAGGTGGTTTATTTCTCACATTCCACAATCAGTTCTGAAGAATGAGCAGGGTTTAAGGTGGTCACAACGATTGATGACCCTCACACATTCTGATGTACATTGGTGTTCTCGGTCCAGAGAAAATGTCATCCTCATTGATCATTGTGGGGAATTCCCTAATGTCCCACTACTTGGCATTAGGGGAGGCATCACCTACAACCCCTGTCTAGCTTTGAGACAATTTGGATATGCTCGGAGGGATGGCCCTCATGACATGCTGATTCCTGACCTAGTTTTTGACTTCGACAACAATGCGCAAGGACTTCGACAAAGGTTCATCAGAGCTTGGAGGATGCCTAACAAGGTGGATAGTAAAACACTGGGGCATAAAAATTCCATCCCCCTTGAGCCTTATCTCAAGTGGGTACGAACCCGTTCCCAGAATCTTATGATGCCGTACCCTCACATTCTCCCCTTGATCAAAGAGCCTGTTACGGAAGGAGAGGTTCCATACACCATCCTACATCCTGACATGCCAACATCATGGGAAGAAATGCAAAAGAGTTGGATCCAACTCAAGAAAGAACAGGATACTTTTGAAGCCAGCTTCTATGCCAGTGAGAAGAATGTTTTGGAGCTTACCCGCCGACTTCACGAGGAGGAGACTCTCAACACTTACATCGCACCAAAGAGGATGTGAAATGTCTTTTTACATTAAGAATTTTGTAATATTTCGCCCATGGGGCACTTATGTACTAACAAATTTCTTCTTAATATGACATGCGTTCTTTTTGTTTGCGACAAATTTGAATTTTTGAACCCTTGAATGCATTACATGAATAACATACCATTCATCATATGCATAAACAGGTCTTCACGCCAGGTTTCCTTATCTTTCTGCTGTTTATTTCAGCAAGATGGATTTGGAGCAAACGGTAAAGGATCTGCAGGCACAAAATTCACAGTTTCAGCAACTCCTCATGACCTTGGCAAAGGGTTAGGAGGACCTCAAAGTTTTGTTGGAGAAGAATAAAGAGAAAAAGAAAAAGAGACCTGGAGTGGCTACTTTCGGAAGAAGGTTTGAGAGAAATGCTAGGAAGGTTCTTGAGTTCCCCTCAACGTCTGATGAAGGGGTCGGTAAAGGGAAAGGGACTGTTGTGCCTCCTGAATCTGAAGTGGAAGAGGAGGAAGAGGAAGAAGATGAAGACTACTCCGAACAACATTATCCACCGGCAGATGACAAGTACAAAAACCTCGAAGATAGATTGGCAGCCATGGAGTTGCAGAGGGTTCCTGGTTTGGATTTTGAAGAACTGGGACTGGTAGCTGGGATTGTTATCCCTCCCAAGTTCAAGGTGCCAACATTCGCCAAGTATGACGGTCTTTCGTGCCTGAAAATGCATTTGAGATCTTATGTCCGAAAAATTCAACCCCACTCATCTGATAAAGACCTTTGGGTACACTTTTTCCAAGATAGCTTGTGTGGCACGCAGTTAGATTGGTTTTATCAGCTTGAAAGATCAGAGGTTCACAATTGGGAAGACTTGGCAGCTGCTTTTTATCGTCAGTATCAATACAATGCTGATTTGGCGCCCACTCGTACTCAGTTACAAAGTATGGGGATGGCATCCGAAGGGTTTAAAGAGTACGCGCAGAAGTGGCGTAATCTGGCAGGAAGAGTGCAGCCACCGCTATCAGACAGAGAATTAGTTGACATGTTTCTGGGGACCCTATCTGGCCCTTTCTTCAATCATCTAATTAGGAGTTCTTCCGCGGGATTTACTAAACTAATTTTGACCGGCGAGAGGGTAGAGGCCGGTATTAAAAGTGGAGAGATTCAAAAGGATGTTTCCGCATCCACAGTTGTTAAGAAACCTTTCCCAGCCAAGAAGGAAGCATCTGCTGTGTATTCTCAGAAGGGATTGGGAAGAACTGAGCACCGACCGACTGTAGGGGCCGTGATGATTCAAAACTCGTCAAATGATCAACCTCGTAACAATCAGTCGAGACCTAATCAACAACGGGTGGAACAGCCACAACGGAAGTTCACCCGCATCAACATGACGCCAGCGCAGGTACTCCCTCATTTATTGAAGTTGAATCTTACAAGTTTGAAGGAAGCGCCAAAGAACCCTAACACTTCCTCTGCATACTACCATTCAGATGCTAAGTGCGCCTACCGCTCCGACAGTGTTGGACATGATACGAATAATTGTTGGGCACTTAAGAACAAAATCCAGGACTTGATTGATGCCAAAGAAGTAGAATTCGAGGCGCCTGAGAATCCCAATGTGATTTCTGCTCCGATGCCCAAGCACGGTAATAATGTTCATGCTGTTTTGGAGGACCTCCATGTTACTGATGTTGTTGATTTGTTGACACCGCTACTTGTGATTAAGGAAAATTTGATGAGAGCCGGGATTTTTCATGGTTGTGATAAAGACTGCTATTTTTGTTTGAACATACGAGGAGGTTGTCCAATGTTGAAGTCGGGTGTCCAACGCCTGATGGATACCCAAGAGATACTTTTCCAGAAAACCCCTGTTGATACTTTCAATCCTGTTACTACTGATACTTTTGCCACTTCAACCAACGATATTGCAATCATAACCATTTCCGACAATCCTCCCAAGGCTTGAAAAAGGCCTGTCAGGATTACACCCAACTCTAAGTGTGTACCATTAAAGATCACCATGGCAGGGCCAGTCCCGTATCAATCTAGCAAGACAATCCCATGGAACTATGGAGGAGAAATCTTCTATCATGGCGTCAAGCAGATTGAAACAGTCCAAGAGATTTCTGAAGAAGAAGACCCTGATATAGGGAACATCACGGGTACAAGCAAGATAACCCGCAGTGGCCGGATCTTTTCTTCGGAGATTGCTCCCCCTCGAGCAGTTTTCAGACCCTTGAAAGCTTCTGCACCTGTTGGACCATCTGTGCAAGGCCCATTGATTGAAGAATTGGATACTCCTGAAGTTAGGCCATCTGCTGATATTACCGACAAGGGTAAGGGGATACTGGAAGGGCATGTCAGGACGAAGGCTCATGTTGTGGTTATCCTCGAAACCACTCAGAAAGAAATAGATTAAATCTTGAAAATAATCAGAAAAAGTGTCTACGACGTTGTGGAACAATTAGGGAAAACCCCTTCTAAAATTTCAATGTTGGCTCTTCTGCTCTGTTCTGAGGCCCATGCCAAGGCCCTGATCAAATTCTTGAAGGCGACACATGTTCCCCCAAGAGACTTCGGCTGACCAGTTTCAGGAATGTGTGGCCAATCTTACTGCTGATAATGGCCTTGTCTTTTCCGATGCTGACTTAATTCCCAAAGGAAGGAAACATAACGACGCGTTACATGTTTCAATTGAATGCCGGGGAACCACTCTCGCCCATGTCTTAGTGGATACTGGTTCTTCCTTGAACGTGCTGCCAAAGAAAGCCTTAGACCGCTTGGACTGCGAAGGATTTACTCTCAAACCTAGTAACATCGTGGTTAGGGCTTTTGATGGGTCCAAAAGAATGGTTCATGGAGAGGTTGATATTCCTATCAAGGTAGGCACAGAAGTCTTCAACTCAACCTTTTACGTGATGGACATCCGTCCGTCATATTCGTGCTTATTAGGAAGACCGTGGATCCATTATGTCGGGGCAGTTACCTCCTCCTTGCACCAGATGCTGAAATATCATGTTAAGGGTAAAATTATAACGGTGCACGTCGAGGAAGAGTACATGATAAGTCATCTCAACTCCTTCCGTTATGTGGAGCTGGATGGCGAGTTCATCGAAACGCCTTTCCAGCATTTTGAGGAAGTTTCTCTCGAGGTAGCAGTTGCGAAGACAATGGTTGAGGTACCCATGATTCCCAAGCTTGTGCCTAGGATGGCATCTCTCAAGGACGCGAAGGCGGTGATCAAAGAAGGGAAGAGTACAGCATGGGGGCAATTGCCAGATTTTCCCCATAAGACGGATAAATTTGGACTAGGGTTTACAGCCGCAGGAAAAAAGGCTATGCGTTGTTCCAAGACTGGAGGGCCACCTATAAGGATCACTCATCACAAAATTAACGCTGTTGAAGATGAAGATGAAGAGAACGACTTCGAATATTGGATCTTTCCGACCGTCGAAGGGGGTCTAAGCAACTGGGAAGTAAAGGATTTTGTTCCCATCACCTTTATTAACCAGTAATTTTATCATTGAACAATTTCCCATTTTTATGGTCTGTAATAACTAAAACAATTCCCACACTATTTTCACCTCATGCCTTGCCCGGGGCATGCAGGTCCATTTGTAAGGGCTTGATTTTCTTCATTATCATATGCCATGTTTTAATGAATCATTGGACGTTTTTCATCTATAAATTGCTGTGTTCATTTTTCTTTCCTCTTTGCATTTTTGTTTGTTTAAGGATGGCTATCCCTTACACACACCCACACTCACAAATGCAGGTACCCATCCATTCCCGATTCCATGGGCAACTGTTATGTTTCAGCCTTCGATAACTCTGAGGATTTGGTCAATCACGCTGAGTACGAAGTTGATGAAGATTGTGATGTGCCGGGAGAGTTAGCCAGACTTTTGCAACAAGAAGAGAGGGCTGTTCTGCCTCACGAGGAGTTGTTAGAAACCATCAACTTGGGGACAGAGGAGGACAGGAAAGAAGTAAAAGTGGGTGCTAACCTGGAACCAGATGTCAAGGAGCGCTTAGTGCAGTTGTTGAATGAATACGTTGAAATCTTCGCTTGGTCTTATGAAGACATGCCAGGGCTAGACACATATATCGTGGTTCACCGTCTCCCTGCAAGAGAAGACTGTCCACCGATCAAGCAAAAGGTCCGCCGAATGAGGCCTGACATGTCTGAGAAAATCAAGGCTGAAGTAATGAAGCAATTCAACAATGGCTTTATGGCTGTTACAACCTATCCACAATGGGTTGCTAACATTGTGCCCGTACCCAAAAAGGACAACAAGGTCAGAATGTGTGTGGACTATCGGGATTTGAACAGGGCCAGCCCTAAGGACGATTTTCCACTACCGCATATCGACATCTTGGTTGACAACACAACTCAACACAAGGTTTTTTCCTTCATGGATGGATTATCGGGCTACAACCAGATTAAAATGGCCCCCGAGGACATGGAGAAAACTACCTTTGTCATGCAATGGGGTACCTTCTGCTACAAAGCGATGCCGTTCGGACTGAAGAACGCAGGGGCAACCTATCAACGCGCCATGGTAGCTTTATTTCATGATATGATCCATCATGAGATCGAAGTTTACGTAGACGACATGATAGCTCGATCACAGACAGAAGAAGAACACCTTAGTCATTTGCAAAAGCTGTTTTCCAGGTTGGAGTATAAACTCAGACTGAATCCAAGCAAGTGCACTTTTGGAGTTAGGTCTGGTAAACTTCTGGGATTTATTGTCAGCAACAAGGGCATTGAGGTTGATCCAGCTAAAGTAAAGGCTATACTGAAGATGTGAAAAACACAAGAATGAGGGTTGAATTATAAAACTTAAATCAAAAGCTTAGACAACACTGTATTTTTATCCTGTTTCGTTTGATCTCAAACTACTCCAGTCCATCCGTCAAGGTGATTTTGCCTCTCTCCAACGAGGTCTTAATCCACTATATTCAAAGGATTACAACAACTACTTTAACAACTGTTAAAGCCTTCTTGAGTATAACCACAAACCGGTTTATCTCAAGGAAATCTCTTTACAGATAATTGAACAATGATGTGTTAACGTTTTCTAATAAAACACTATATCACAACTGTGATAATACACAATTTAAGCTTGGAGTAAAAACTGAATTGCTAATGCGTTTGAGTAAGCGTGGTTTGAAGGCTTAGCAAAATGTATGAGTGCATGCGTATGATAGGCGTGGTCTTTTCTCACACAGACTTGATTATATAGACAAGGTAGAGATACGTTGTCCATAAAGCCATTTTAATGCTGATAACGCACTTTCCTTTTTGAGAAGATGTTGTCTTGAAGAGAGCCGTTAGCATTTAATCTGTCTTGAATTTTAGTAACGCTTCAGAGTCTTCTTTGCTTGTGATAGCGCTTCAGAGTGTTCTTTGCTTTAGCTTATGCTGACGCTTCTGAGTGCTGATGACTTGGTAAAGATCTTTGATCAGAGTCAGAGTGTATATGTTTATGCGCAGATTCTGGTCATCAAGCTTCAGCGTATGATCTGGTAGCTTCAGCGTGTAGCACATGTTACTGATCTTCTGATGCTGACATATTACTGATCTTCTGATGCTTTTGATGATGCTGATGCTGATTCCATCAGAACTTCTGTACATACAGAACATAATTTAAGAAGCATATTTGTCTTATATATAAATCTTACAATTTATTTATTCTTTGTATTTTGTTATCATCAAAACTCTAATTAAGGGTTGTAGAATCAAACTATGTTCTAACAATCTCCCCCTTTTTGATGATGACAAAAACCAGATTTTTCAATTAAAAATAAAGAATAAAAAGTATAGAATTAAGAAGAGAGAACTCCCCCTGAGTTGATTACTTCCCTTTAATTCCATGAGTCTTTGAGCATCATAACTTTACTATATCTTTCATCAGAATTTTGTACCTGTAAGCTTTTCAAAAGAGACAAAATTTAAATAGATCAGAATGTTTGAGACTTATGTCTCAGTAATCCGTTATTGAAAAATATCATTCTTTCTCCCCCTTTTTGTCAGTTATCAAAAAGAACAAATAATCAGAGCCAAAATGCATTTATATTAAAAACTAGAAGCAATGATAAGTTCAAAACAATGTAAAAATATTACATATAAACAAGTTATAAAAACAAGGAAATTCTAAGAGGGAGGAGGAAGACGTGTGAACAAAGCCTCCAACATGCTCTTAATCTGGGTGTTGGTTTCCTGTTGCTGGGTTAACATGCTTGCTATTGCATCAATTTTGTTGTCCTGCTTATCCATTCTTTCCTTCATCAGCATATCAGATCTTTTCAGATCTTCTAGAGTCTGCCTGTCAAGGGAGGAAGCTTGAGGATCTTCAGAAACAGGATGCTTCTTAGAGCTTTCTGAAATATCTTCTTCTTGACCCAGTGCTTTAGCAGGAATCATCTGCTCTTGAGTATCAGGTTGAACTTTGGATGCTGGACGATGTTCAGACCAGGGAGCAATGTCCATAGGGAGAACTTCTTCCTTAAGAAGCTTGCTCAGAACTGGACCTTCAATTTCTTTCAGCAGATTGCTGGAGTTCTGTTGAGCTTGTCCGTAGCTCTGTTCTTGCAGCTTAAAAGTTTCAGAGCATACCCATCTTCTGAACTTTGTCCAAAGGTAGTCTGATGCAGCAGGATCAACCAGCTCAAGACTAGATTGTTTCAGAGAAGTGATCCACTTTTGTACTTCTGTTTCAAATGTCTATAAGCTGGTACCAACATCTCGATGTTTTGGTTTTGGGATAACTGTTTTGTGGTTTATGGTAGCAAGACGTTCAAAAACTGTTAAGTCAATGACAGTCTTGATGTTGTCTTCTGGATTGTTCTTTGGTGAGGGAGTGGGAGAGTCAGGAATTATGATTGGACTTGATGGGGAATTTGGTGGAGTTAATTCTGGTGAAGAGGGATGTTGGGGAAAATTCACAATGGTGCCAAAGGGCATATGAATGGCCAGAGGTTCTGTGATTCCAGGAATGGGAATGGTATCAGAATCAACAGTTTGGTTTGATTGATTGTTATGATGTTCTGGTTCAGGGGATTCAGAAGGTTGAGCCTCAGAAGTTTGAACTTCTGGGTGAGATGGTTCAGGTTGTGGAGAAGGTGGATTAATTTTTGATTGAGGAGATGAAGGTAGTGAGATTTCTGGTTCTGGAGAGAGGGGGATTTCTGGTTGTGGTTCTGTGGTAGTTTCAGGATTTGGATTTTCTGGCATGGGAGCAGAAGTGTGTTGGTCTATATCAAATAGAACTTTTGCAAGTTCTTGCTGGGTTGCTTCAGTATTTGGATTTTGAGGTTGGGAGCGAGATCTTCTAAGAGTTAGGGATTTAGAGGGTTCAAAATCAATGTCAAAGTCATCAAAAGTTTGTGGTGTGGGGTTTTCAGATGGAGTGGGAATTGAGATAGATGTTGATACAAAAATTGAATCTAAAACAGTTACAGAAGAAAGATTACCTCTCTTTTTAGGAGTTTGCTGGGATGATCCTTCTGTTGCAGCTTTCCTTTTCTTGGTTTTCTTCAGCATAACTTCTGGAGCCTTCTGCTGCAGATCCTGAATGTTCAGATTTGGTGCTGTCCCATCTGCCTTGCAAGCATCCAGATATCTGAGTATGATATCAGGTTTAGAATCAATCTCTGAGAACAAAGGAAAGTTATCCAGAGGGACTCTTCTGCTGGAGATTGCAGCAAAAGGAGTGACGCTGGGTTCCTTCTTGATGTTCTCAATCAACTTCATTTTCTTCAAATTCTTTGCATTCAGCTGTTTGCCAACAGTAGCTTCCAAAGAGCTAATTTCCTGAGCCTCTGTAAGATGATCAATCAGCTTATTCTCTGTTAGAATATCTGATATAAGTCTTCCTAGGGGTATCCAATCCCTTTTTATGCGCTCCTCTTCTCTGGTTTCTTTAACACTTGTCCTTAGATGGTTAAACATCAGATGAGCCAGATTCATCTTGACCTTCTGAGAGATGAAATAGATCAGAAATTGTTGATCAATATTGATGTAGTCAGGAGAGCTGGTAGGCTTCCTGTGGTTTATGCATCCCAAAATGATTTTAGACCATATTCTTTGATGGTCTTTTAAATCCCTTATCTTGCTGGAGGGAAGCCCCAGAGTGAATATTTCTCTAGCAATTAGGGCAACATCAGTGCATCTTTCAGCCATGTCTATGCAACGAACACCACCACCACTGTAGCCTATTAGTCTTGCAATGAGGTCCTCAGTAATAACAATCTTCTTCCCCATAATGTATGAAGTAATTTGATGGTTGGAAGATGAAGCATGAATCCAAAATTCCTTTACCAGAATTGGGAATGTTGGACCCACCAATCTGTCAAAATATTTTTCCCAGCCTTGAGCCTTAACTTCTTCAGAGAGATTAAACCCATTCTCTTGAAGACTGTTGAAATCCACGATCTATTCTGATAGAACTTCAAGATTTTTTATTGGTGTGAGAAGCGTTCTGTAGGGTTCTTCATATAGTTCAGTGGAAGCTGTTTTCTGAGAACTTGAAGTAGGGATGCTTGAAGAAGCCATGTTCACACGAAGGTTTTGTGAAAAAGATTGAAAGGGTTTTGAGAAAGTATGTAAACTGAAATCAGTAAGTTTGAGAGAAAAAGAAAGTGAAGGTAAAAGAGTGTAAATGGTGAGAAAAGTGTTTAAATGGATTTCTAAAAAATTTTGAAAACATAAACGGCAAGAGAGAGAAATTAAATAATGATTATTAGCATTTAATGATAGCTGATTTTGGGGGATTCAGAAAGATATTGGAACGGTTACCCATGACATGTGTATCAATGCATCCAATCAGCGCTTTTGCCTTTTCAGAAACGTGAACGCGTGTTCAGCCTCAGAAAATAGGTGATGACTGGATGACACTTGTTTGCTTGAGTGAACAACACATTTCTATCCTTGAAATGAAGCGCTCAGATCTTCATGGATAGATTCTGATACAATTTGTACTTCTAAAGATCTGAAGAAAGATTGATCTGTAGTTCACAGAAAAATAAACAAAGTTATGAAGGTTAAGATAAGGAATCAAAACAATTTTATTCTGGACAGGGCTTCATACTGAGATGTTTTAGAATGAAGTTTAACCTATCTTCAGAAAGAGGTTTTGTAAAAATGTCAGCCCATTGATGGTCTGTGTTAATAAATTTTAAATTTAAAATCCCTTTCTGAATATAGTCCCTAATAAAATGATGTTTTATTTCTATATGCTTAGCCCTAGAATGCAAAATTGTATTTTTACTGAGACAAATAGCAGAAGTATTGTCACATAGGATAGGAATGTTACTCTCAAATATATGGAAGTCCTCAAGTTGACTTTTCATCCAGAGCATTTGTGTACTACATCCAGCTGCTGCTATGTATTCAACTTCTGCTGTTGATAGAGCAATTATGGATTGTCTTTTGCTGGACCATGAGATCAGATTTTCTCCCAGAAACTGGCAGCTTCTAGAAGTGCTTTTACGTTCTACTCTGTCTCCAGCGAAATCAGCATCACAGTATCCTATTAAGCTGTAATTACTTGATTTTCTATAAAACAAACCCAGATTAGTAGTACCTTTCAGATACTTGAAAATTCGCTTAACTGCTGTTAAGTGAGATTCTTTAGGATCTGATTGGAATCTAGCACAAATGCAAACACTGAATAGAATGCCAGGCCTTGAAGCCGTCAGATAGAGAAGAGAACCAATCACACCTCTGTAGACCTTCTGTTCTACCTTTTTACTTACCTTTTCTCTTTCCAGAATGCACGTGGGATGCATTGGAATCTTTGATGGCTTACATTCTGAGAGATCAAATTTCTTCAGAAGTTCTATGACATATTTGCTCTGATGTATGTAAGTTCCTTCTGGGGTTTGATTAATCTGAATGCCCAGAAAGAATTTTAGTTCCCCCATTAAGCTCATCTCAAATTCTGCCTGCATACATTTAGCAAACTTTCTTCCCAGAGAAGGTTTAGTAGATCCAAATATGATGTCATCAACATAAATCTGACATACGAAAATGTCATTCTTAACTGTCTTACAGAACAAGGTTGTGTCCACTTTCCCTCTGGTGAATTCCTTTTCTAACAGGAAGTTACTTAGTCTTTCATACCAAGCTCTGGGAGCTTGTTTCAGACCATACAGTGACTTCTTTAGTTTGAAAACATATTCTGGATTTTTGGAACATTCAAAACCAGGGGGTTCGTGCACATATACCTCTTCTTCTATATAGCCATTTAAGAATGCACTCTTAACATCCATCTGATACTGAGTGATGCCTTTATTAACAGCAAATGAAATTAAAAGTCTGATAGATTCTAACCTGGCGACTGGAGCAAAGGTTTATGTATAGTCTATTCCCTCTTGCTGACTATAACCTTGTGCTACCAGTCGTGCTTTATTTCTGATGACTTCTCCTTGTTCGTTCAGTTTGTTTCTGAACACCCATTTTGTTCCAATGACGTTGAATCCTTTTGGTTTGGGAACTAGATCCCATACGTCATTTCTTGTGAATTGATTTAGCTCCTCTTGCATTGCTAGAGTCCAGTCATTGTCCATAAGTGCTTCATCAATTGTTGTTGGTTCAATTAGAGAAACCAGTCCCATGAGGGATTCTTCAGAGTTTCTGAAGCTAGATCTTGTTCTGATTGGATCTTCCTTTCTTCCTAAGATTGTTTCTTCTGGGTGATCCATGCTGCTTCTGGATGGTCTTTTCTGGAGTTGATCACCAGAAGGTGTTGGATTGCTTGTAGTGACTCTTTCTGATGTTGAGGGAGTGTCTCTGTTGAGAGCTTCTGATGACTTGTCTTCAGTACCTGTGAGTTCAACTTCTATACCTGCAAGGAATTCATTCTGCTTTTACTTTTGAGAGTCAAGCTTATCATCAAAACAAACACTGATTGACTCTTCTACAATCTGTGTTTCTGTATTGTATACTTTGTACCCTCTTGAGCGTTCAGAATATCCTAACATAATACACTTTTGTGCTTTAGAGTCAAACTTGTTCAAATAATTTTTTGTATTCAGGATAAAACATGTACATCCAAATTGGTGAAAGTAGGAAATGTTGGGCTTTCTGTTCTTCAACAATTCATATGGAGTCTTTTCCATAATAGGTCTTATGGAGATTCTATTCTGAATGTAACACGCTGTGTTTATTGCCTCTTCCCAAAAGATCTTAGCAACGTCAGTCTCGTTGATCATGGTTCTGGCCATTTCTTGCAATGTTCTGTTCTTTCGTTCTACAACTCCATTTTGCTGGGGAGTTATAGGACAAGAGAAATCATGCAGAATGCCTTTGTCATTAAAGAATGATTCAAAATCTTTGTTTTCAAATTCTCCACCATGATCACTTCTGACTTTGACGATTCTAAGATCCTTTTCATTCTGAACTTGGTTGCAGAAGGTAACAAACACGGAGTATGACTCGTCCTTGTGTCTTAAGAACTTTACCCATGTCCATCTGCTATAGTCATCTACGATTACTAACCCATACTTCTTGCCACTGACTGAAGCAGTTTTAACTGGTCCAAATAAGTCAATGTGAAGAAGTTCTAATGGCTTGGAGGTGGAAACAACATTTTTGGATTTGAAAAATGGTTTTGCAAACTTGCCTTTCTGACATGCTTCACACAGAGCATCTGAATTGAACTTCAGGTTAGGAAGTCCTCTGACCAGATTGAGTTTGTTAATCTGAGATATTCTTCTCATACTAACATGTCCCAATCTTCTGTGCCAGATCCATTGCTCGTTGTTAACAGACAGTAGACATTTTACATTATGACTTTTTAGTTCAGAAAGTTTTATTTTATAAATGATGTTTTTCCTCTTTCCATTAAATAGGATAGTCCCATCTTTCTGACTAACAGCTTTGCATGAATTTTGATTGAAGATTATATCATAACCGTTATCACTTAATTGACTTATGGATAATAGATTATGCATTAATCCATCAACTAGTAAAACATTACTTATAGAGGGAAGATTTCCATTACCTACTGTTCTAGAGCCAATGATCTTTCCTCTCTGATTGCCTCCAAAACCTACGTGGCCTCCAGACTTAAGTTCCAGGCTTTGGAACATATGCCTTCTTCCCGTCATGTGTCGTGAGCAGCCAGAGTCCAGGTACCATGACTGGTGTTTTTGCTTTGCTGCTAAAGATATCTGCCACATGTATTATTTTATCCTTAGGTACTCATATTTTCTTGGGTCTTGATTTGTTAGTTTTTCCAAAACTCTGGTTGAATTTTGGTTTGACAGATTAATCACTACTTGTATATTTTATGTCATGTGTGTTCCCATATATAAAGTGTGAATCAAGTGGAGTACGTTTTATAACTAAATCCATGGAATTTTTTGGTGTAGGTATCTTACCTTGATATCCTATCCCTTTTCTGCCATTCCTGCTAACTCCATAGATCATTGAAGCCATTTTGCTTCTGTCTATGTTTTTAGCTAGAAACTTCTGAAAGCTGTGATCATACTCCTTGATGATCTCATCAGCATTGCTGGGAGTTTCAGGGATTGTTTCCTTCTGAGAGTTTTGCAATTGATTTTCTAATTTTGAAATTTTATCTTTTAACTCAGAATTCTCCAATTTGAGACTCTCAGTCTTATCAGAGTCATAAGAAAGATTCCTTTTCAGGTTTCTGAATTTGACTCTGATCTGCTGATATCTTTCCAGAATTTCATTAAGGCTTTCAGCTAGTTCAACCTTAGTAAAGTTTATAGTAAAGTCAGGGAATACCTCTTCTGTATCTGATTCAAATTCTGACTCAGAAGCTTCACTGTCTTCCGTTATGTTTGCCATGAGAGCTATGTTTGCTCTTTTATCATCTGATTCTGAGTCAGCTTCAGATGTGTCAGAATCATCCCATGTAGCCATGAGACTTTTCTTCTTTTCCTTGCCAAACTTCTTTTTGGGCTTTTCTGAAGCTTTGGGCAATCACTTTTGTAGTGCCCTTGCTCGTTACATTCATAGCAGATGATGTCTTTGTTGTTTGGCTTTCTGTTTCCTGAAGAGCCTTCAGATCTTCTGTGTCCAGAGGAGGATTCTGACCTTCTGTATCTGGAGAAAGATTCATTCTGATTTTCCGATCTTCTGGAATTCCTGAACTTCCTTTGCCTCTGCTTCCACAATTGGTTCACCCTTCTGGAGAGGAGAGACAGTTCATCTTCTTCTGATGAGGACCCATCAGAGGTTTCTTCCATAGCCTGCAAAACTTTGGAGTCAGATTTTCTGTTAGATTTTAAAGCTAATAGCTTACCTTGCTTTTGAGGTTCATCTTCTTCTAGCTCTATCTCGTGACTTCTGAGGGAGCTGACAAGTTCCTCCAGAGAGATTTTATTGAGATCCTTTGCTAGCTTAAGCGCTGTGACCATTGGCCTCCATTGTTTTGGCAAGCTTCTGATGATCTTCTTAACGTGATCAGCAGTAGAATACCCTTTATCAAGAACTTTTAGACCAGCAACAAGAATTTGAAATCTTGAAAACATAGTTTCTATTGATTCACTCTCTTCCATCTTGAATGCCTCATACTTCTGAATGAGTGCAAGGGCTTTGGTTTCTTTGACTTGAATGTTGCCTTCATGCGTCATTCTTAGAGAGTCAAACATATTCTTTGCAGTGTCTCTGTTTGATATCTTCTCATACTCTGAATAGGAGATGGCGCTGAGAAGAATTGTTCTGGCCTTGTGATGATTTCTGAACTCACGCTTTTGCTGATCAGACATTGTTTTCCTGTCAATCTTCTGACCACTTCCATCCATTGGGTGCGTGTATCCATCAGTCACCATGTCCCAAAGATCAGCATCATGGGCCAGAAAAAAACTCTCAATTCTGTCTTTCCAATAGTCAAAGTTCTCTCCATCAAATACTGGAGGTTTGCCACTGAATCTGTCTCTTTCTTCATTGTTGTCATTGCTGATGTTTTGATTTGGTCCTGCCATTGTGTTTTTCTGACGCTGGATCTTGTACTAACACGGTTAAGTGTTATAAGCTCAGAACCAGGCGCTCTGATGCCAATTGAAGATGTGAAAAACACAAGAAGGGGGGTTGAATTGTAAAACTTAAATCAAAAGCTTAGACAACACTGTATTTTTATCCTGGTTTGTTTGATCTCAAAATACTCGAGTCCACCCGTCAAGGTGATTTCGCCTCTCTCCAACGAGGTCTTAATCCACTATATTCAAAGTATTACAACAACTACTTTAACAACTGTTAAAGCCTTCTTGAGTATAACCACAAACCGGTTTATCTCAAGGAAATCTCTTTACAGATAATTGAACAATGATGTGTTAACGTTTTCTAATAAAACACTATATCACAACTGTGATAATACACAATTTAAGCTTGGAGTAAAAACTGAATTGCTAATGCGTTTGAGTAAGCGTGGTTTGAAGGCTTAGCAAAATGTATGAGCGCATGCGTATGATAGGCGTGGTCTTTTCTCACACAGACTTGTTTATATAGACAAGGTAGAGATACATTGTCCATAAAGCCATTTTAATGTTGATAACACACTTTCCTTTTTGAGAAGATCTTGTATTGAAGAAAGCCATTATCATTTAATCTGTCTTGAATATTTAGTAACGCTTCAGAGTCTTCTTTGTTTGTGATAGCACTTCAGAGTGTTCTTTGCTTTAGCTTATGCTGACGCTTCTGAGTGCTGATGACTTGGTAAAGATCTTTGATCAGAGTCAGAGTGTATATGTTTATGCACAGATTCTGGTCATCAAGCTTCAGCGTATGATCTGGTAGCTTCAGCGTGTAGCACATGTTACTGATCTTCTGATGCTGACATATTACCGATCTTCTGATGCTTCTGATGATGCTGATGCTGATTCCATCAGAACTTCTGTACATACAGAACATAATTTAAGAAGCATATTTGTCTTATATATAAATCTTACAATTTATTTATTCTTTGTATTTTGTTATCATCAAAACTCTAATTAAAGGTTGTAGAATCAAACTATGTTCTAACATATACAAGAAATGCCTGCCCCCTGTACTGAAAAGGAGGTTAGAGGATTCTTTGGACGCTTGAACTATATTGCGAGGTTCATCTCTCACCTGACATCTACCTGCGAGCCAATTTTCAAACTATTGAAGAAGAATCAGGTAGTTGAATGGAACGATGATTGTCAAGTTGCTTTTGATAAGATCAAGGAGTACTTACTAGAACCTCCTATTCTGATGCCGCCCGTCGAAGGAAGGCCATTGATCATGTATCTGACTGTTTTGGATAACTCAATGGGGTGCGTACTGGGCCAACATGACGAGTCTGGCCGAAAAGAGCATGCCATTTATTACCTTAGCAAAAAGTTTACCGACTGTGAGACTCGCTACTCACTGCTCGAGAAAACTTGCTGCGCTTTGGTATGGGCTGCTCGCCGGCTAAGGTAGTATATGTTGACTCATACCATTTTGCTGATTTCCAAGATGGATCCGATCAAGTATATCTTTGAGAAGCCGGCTTTATCTGGAAGAATTGCTAGATGGCAAATGATCCTGACTGAATATGATATCCAGTATACCACCCAAAAGGCTATAAAGGGGAGTGTACTAGCTGACCATCTAGCTCATCAAGCCGTCAAAGATTATCAGTCTATGAGATTCGACTTCCCTGACGAGGACATCATGACATTGGACAACATTGAAGGAAACAGACCGTATGACGGATCTGAACAAGGATCCCGGTGGACCCTATACTTTGATGGTGCTTCAAATGCGCTTGGAAATGGTATCGGTGCAGTACTCATTTCTCCAGATGGTTGTCATACACCCTTCACTGCCCGACTTTGCTTCAGCTGTACCAACAACATGGCTGAATATGAAGCTTACATCTTTGGTCTTAAGGCTGCTATAGACTTGGGAATCAAATCTTTGGTCGTATTTGGAGACTCGGCTTTGGTTATCAGTCAAGTCAAAGGAGAGTGGGACACTAAACATCCTAATCTTATCCCATACAAAGAACGTGTCTTGACGCTGTTGCCTCACTTCGAGCAGATTACCTTCAAGCATTTCCCGCGAGAAGAAAATCAGTTAGCCGATGCTTTGGCTACAATGTCTTCCATGTTTAAACTCAACTGGAATAACGAGGCTCCCCAAATTACCATCGAGCGAATGGACGAACCTGCGCACTGTCATGAGATTAATACCGAAGAAGTAGTGGAACAAACCTGGTTTCATGAAATCAAGAGGTATCTCCAGACCAGAGAATATCCTGAAGGAGCTTCCGTCAATGACAAAAAGTTCTTAAGGATATTTGCTGCCAAGTTCTTCCTAAGCAATGGCATCCTTTATAAGCGCAATCATGACTGTGTTCTACTTCGTTGTGTGGACAAGGTTGAAGCAGAGTTGATCATGACCGATATACACAGTGGCACATTTGGAACCCACTTGAGCGGACATACAATGGCAAAGAAGATTCTAAGGGCAGGCTACTACTGGTCTACCATGGAAGCTGATTGTCATCAGCATTCCCGCACTTGCCACAAATGCCAAGTCTACACCGACAAGGTACATATTCCTCCTGTTCCTCTCAACATTCTGACAGCTCCTTGGCCATTCGCAATGTGGGGCATTGACATGATTGGATAGATCAAGCCCACGGCATCCAATGGACATCGCTTCATCTTGGTGGCTATTGATTACTTCACTAAATGGGTCGAGGCAGCTTCCTATGCCTCAGTTACAAAGAATGTGGTTGCCCGCTTCATCAAGCAGAACCTCATATGCCGGTATGGTATCCCCTACAGAATCATCACAGACAACAATACAAATTTGAACAATACTATGATCACCGCTCTATGCAAGCAGTTCAAGATTTATCATCACAATTCATCTCCCTACCGGCCAAAGATGAACGGTGCTGTTGAAGCCGCGAACAAAAATATTAAGAAGATCATTCAAAAGATGACAATCACCTACAAGGACTGGCATGAGATGTTACCATTTACTCTGCATGGATATCATACCACGGCACGTACTTCAACAGGGGCAACTCCATTTTCTTTAGTATATGGCATGGAAGTTGTTCTGCCTATGGAAGTTCAGATTCCTTCCTTGAGGATTATGAAGGATGCCGGTTTGAGTGAAGACGATTGGATTCAGACTCGGCTTGATCAACTTAACTTGATCGACGAGAAGCGACTTACTACTGTTTGTCATGGTCAGACGTATCAAAAACGGATGATCAAGGCTTTCAACAAAAAGGTTAGGCGTCAGGTATATCGAGTCGGAGATCTTGTAATCAAGCGGATCATCTTACCACAAAGTGACCCGAGGGGCAAGTGGACTCCTACTTACGAAGGACCATTTGTAATCAAGAGCATCTTTTCTGGTGGGGCAATGATTCTAACCACCATGGACGGCGATGACTTGCCGCACCCTGCGAACGCAGACATAGTCAAAAGATACTACGTATAAAACGACCCGACAAGTTGAAAACCAGAAAGGGCGACTTGGGCAAGAATGGGCGTCCCGGTGAACCGAAAACCCGAAAGGGCGGTTCAGGAAAAAATTTGGGATAAAACAAAAAAATCTGTACACCCGGCAAGTTGAAAACCCGAAAGGGCAACTTGGGCAAAAAAGGGTTTCCCAGTGGACTGAAAACCCGAAAGGGCGGTCCAGGCAAAAGTTAGGGAATTAAAGCGTATGACTATGTCTCGTCGGATCACTTTAAGAACAATCTCTTCACCAACAAGCTCCAAACTTCTGATCAATCCAATCATCTACGGACGAAGCAACGAATGGACAGATACTCAGAGTTGTGAAGGCTATAGTAGAATGGGAACCCCATGGAATTGTTGCACATAGCCATCTTTCTTTTTGTATAAATTTTTCTCAATTTTTACGACAACATTCTCTTACTAGGATGTCTGTCTCCTTTGTACAAAGATACTTACCAAAAATTAATACAAATATACTTCAAAGTGCAGAAATTTGTTTGCCTTTCCTTTTTCTTTTTTATTTTTTTTACACTTATGTTTTATTTGAAAACGTCCAATGTTTTGTTAAATAGGCATATGCATTTGAATATAATCGTTACTTGCAAGAAAAGCGAAATTGAAAAAGGATAATTACTGATAGGTTGAGAGTGTAGGAAGGTATCTTTGTGCCATTCCAAAAGGAGTCCCTTACAAGACATCATTCAGATCTACAAAAACCTCGGAGTATATATCCCCAGCGGAGTTAAGCTTCAAGATCCCCCGACGAAGCCAGTACATTTCAAACTGGATTCCCCAGCCAAGTTAAGCTTCAAAGTTCCCATCAGAGTTCAAACTCCCAATTCCCAGCGGAGCCAGAATAATCTAAACCTCCTTCCCCAGCGAAGTCAAATTTCCAACCGATCAAATTCCCTTAATTCCCCTACAGCTAGGATGATTCCCCAGTAGAATGGCGCACAACCCAGGCTCTTGATTTCCCCGGCTGAGTAAACTTTCTCCCCACAGGGTCATTTCCCAACAGATTGAAGATTCTCAGTCTCATTTCTCCAGCAGAAGTCTCCGAGGTTTTAATTCCCCAGTAAAGGTCGTCAGAATTCCCCAAATAAGTCATGAAGAGTTCTCATACCCCGCAGAAGTTGTTAAAATACCCGCAAGTCACCAAGGATTTTCAATCTCTAGCAGTGGTCCTAAGATTTCTCATTCTAAACAATCAAAGAGCTTTAATCCCCAAGCATTCAGCAAGGATTTCTCATCTTCAACAATCAAGTTTTTTTTGGAATCCCCAGCTTCGGTCAAGGATTTATTTTCCCCGGCAGCAGTCAAAGATTTCATTATCTCTCCAGTTATGAAGGATTTATTTTCCTCAGCAAGACAGCTTCTCAGCTTACATGCATAACCATTACATCCATATATCATAAACATGGATTACAATTCATTGCATCATACATATCATGCAATATAACTTCGTGTTTTAGCTAACATTTTACCCTTTTCAGGATAAGATTAAAAGGCTATCATTAACAATTGTTCAGGTACATTATGGATACACCTCAGACACGGCGGTCATTCTATTACTCCTTCAGAACTTTAAGTCAAAATACAGTATGGATACACCCCAGACACGGCGGTCATTCTACTACTCATTCAGACTTCAGCAATCAGATATAGACTAGATACGCTCCAGACACGGCGGCCATTCTATCTCTCATTCAGATTCAACTATCAACTACAAGTTCAGATACGCTCCAAACACGGATGACATTCTGGCCTTTACACCAGCAGTGTGATTTCCCCCAATGCAATCGCCATGGAAATCATTCTGTCACTTATTCAGATCCCAGTTACAGTACGGATACACCCTAGACACGGCGGTCATTCTACTACTCATACAGATCTCAACTTCAGATACAATCCAGATACGCTCCAGACACGGTCGCCATTCTGTCACTCATTCAGAGTTTAGCCCCAGCACACGGTTGCTCCATACACAGATCTTTTCCTGTTACCCAGATACAATACAAATACACTCCAGACACGGCAGTCATTCTGATATTCATTCAAAGTTCAAATACAATTACAACTCAGATACGTTCCAGACACGACCGCCATTATTTTGCTCATACAGACTCAGTCTCTAGATACAGTTCAATGGCATCCCAAACACGGATACCATTTTGATGCTCATTCTTCCGACCTACAACACTGCAATTCAACAAACATTCTTGGATGACATCTTTAAGGCCATCTCCAGCAAGATTCTACCATCTCCAAATGGAATCTTTAAGCCCATTTCTTCAGCCATGTTTTGACGAGTGCAAATTTACGGGCACTCTAGTGTCCAATCCTCTTTTACCTTCGAGTCACGAAAGGAAAACCTGCCAATCTAACTCTTCAGGTTCAAGAAGATTGAACAGGGGCAACTGTTGTACCCCAAAATTTTCCCTCCCATTTCATCAACATTTTCTCATCACAAGACTCTTGAAACTGAAGATCAAGCTAGGGTTTACTCTGCTCAAGACACTTACTTGCACTGTTGACCTAAATTAGGGTTTGAGTTTGCACAAGGATGTTTTGACCCACAATGCCCAAATTTACTTTCATACTTCATATTGGACTCACAAGTTGGTCCATACCAAGTTTCAAGCCTTGATTCAAATTTTTGCCCAGTCAATTGGACAGTTGACCTAGAAATCAACTATATTGGGGAAAAAGTCAACTGTGGCCAATTGACAGTCAAACCTCATGATTTTTGACCCACATCAACATAATGAACTCATATATGTCATTTGATCAAGTTTGGATCACAATTCCATAAGAAATTTGATCAGATCACCAAAAGGGCAAAATGGTCATTTTTAGGGTTTTGACTGCACAAAGGCAATTTTTGACTGTTTGACCTAACCAATGGCAAATCAAGCTCAACCATGGACACAAGTACTCAATGACATTGTCTTGACCCATTCAACAAGTTCAAAAGATCTCAAACGCATTGGATTGACATATGAATTTTTCAGTCAACTGATCAAAATTTGACTGTACACCAAAAAGTCAAACTTTGACTTTTTGGTCAAAATCAAGTGCCAAGAGTTATTTTTCATCAAGACATGTCAAATTATGAAACTTGTTCATCAATAAATCCAAAAATGCAAATTAGGGTTTAAAATGGAAAAATTTCATAACTTAGAAATTTTCTAAGTTATGAAATTTTCTTATTTTTTCCTAACTTTGTCCCTTTTTTTCACCAAGATGAAAATGGATTCAAACAAAACTTGCAACATGAAAGTTGTAATCCATCACAAAGTCTACAACTTTGATTCACAAAGTTTTCTCAAAAGAAGCTTGTATCTCAAGTTATGAATTTTGGAACAAGGGTACCTAAAACTTTTAACTTAGGAAAATTTTGCCCTAGTTTAGGCAGGATTTTGACCCATCTTCCTGGCCATTTTTCACATAGTTCCACTTGGAGTTTCAAGTTGAATTTCAAAGATGGATTGTATTAAATGTTCCAAGATTTCAAAATTGTCCAAGAACTCCTCAAACACCCTTGTGGTTAGAGAGAATCGAATGCTTGAAGTTGGCAAAAACTCACTTTTGTCCATGACCAATACATGTTCATACAAACTTGCATTTTCAAATCAGCATGTTTGGTGCTAGCTTGCAGGCCTCCAAACCAACTTGAACTTCATAATTTAATGCATAACCATTGAATTAAGGTGTTATCTTGGCCATTTGGACATTACATACAAGATTAACCCTTATTTGGAAAAAGGTAAACTGTCATTTTTGTAAAAGTGCACTTTATGTCAAACCAAAATCCTTGAGGTATGGGGCCATATCTCTGAAGAAAGATTGAAGCTATCAATTCCAAGAACCAAGAGCAAAAGATGCAGCATGATAGGAGGGCCTGTACCAAGCTATAACATCACTTCCACATGCTTGCTAGAAAAAGAAGAAAAGTGGCAAAACATATACCATCTCTGATATTTGTTAAGACAAGCTTACACAAACATTGTAGACAAGTTCCATACCTCCCAACAAGCCTGAAACACGACCCTTTCATCACTCAAACCTCCTCATACTCAGAATCACTGTTTTTCTGCAAAACAGGGCAAGTTCTGCATTTTGCAAGCCATAACCAAATTCCATCGTGCGTTTTGTCCAAAGATAGTTCAAACACCTTCCAATCAACTCACCTGAACTATCCCAGGCCCTCATTGCAAGCTGTAACACCTCTAACACAATTTTCCATTTTTGTTTCAAAGCTCTGCAGGTTGAGTTCTATAGCACGATTCAAGTTGTTTCAAAACAAGCCAAGCATTGGAAAAGCTTCCTTGGACCTCAGGCAAGCTCAAAAGAAGCTCAAACACCATTGAAGGTTGCTACATTGTCCAGCTCGAAGTCAACTGAAACAGGTATTTCATGGACTTCTATATCTCTATCTAGGAATGATTAGGCTTAGGTTTGTGAATGAAATATGTTGTACTCACAGCCCTGAAGCCATACATATGCTTAGTTTTCATTTACATTAATCGTGCTAGGAGAATTTCACTCATGAATTTTCTGAAAAAACTAGGTTAAAGATTAGGGCCAGAGAAATTCTCTCTGGTCTTTGAGAGTTAATCCAAGTTTTTTATATGGTTGGATTCGTTGTTAAATTCTCTACAATGTTCATGTTATGAGTTTTGTCAAAAAAGCACAGAATCAGGAGATAGCATTTTGAACATGGCACACGCGTGTTCTGTCTAGAGGAAGAAGATGAAGTTGTGTTTGGGCTGGGCCTGTACAAGTTTGTTTTTGGCACCCCCCTCTTTTCTTTTTACACCCCCTGGCCCATTTCTTATATATTTGTTATTTTTGCATTTTTATTTCATTTCTGTTTTTAATATTTTATTTTCTAATATAAAAATTACTTAAAAAATATTTTCATAAATTTTTATATTTATTTGATGTTTATTTTTATTAATTCTAGTATTAATACATTAAATACTTTATTTTCATTTTGTTTAAATTTAAAAAAAAAAACACAATGTAAAAAAACACTTTTATTTTTATTTATTATTTTTATATGCATTTGAAAATATTTTCTTGACATACATATATTTTTGTAAATAATTAATTTTTATTTTTATACACTTAATATATATAATATATATATATATATATATATACTTATATATTTTATCTTATTAAATAATTAGGTCAAAAATACAAAAATGTTGCATTTTCATTTTTATTAATATTTTGGACTAAAAATATTATTTTTATAATATACTTTTATTTTTTGTATAAATTAGTATATTATTGTATATAATTGATAAATAATATTACTTATTAAGAATTAGGGTTTTTTGCCCTAAATAGGAAAATAATTAAAATTGATCCCTTTTTATTTACTTACATTTCACATTAAAAAATATACTTTTTATATATATATATATAAAAACCTTTTCTTTGCATAATACATTTCATTTGACTTTTATTTATTTGTATATTATTCAGTTATTGTACATTTAAATATGGCCTATACATTCGATTTGGTTTTAATAACTTAGAATTTATTTTCTTGTCAAATACCCCAAATTCAAATTTGTACCCCCTCTCTATATCATGTTGTAATAGTGTAGAATTTAAATTCTTGCACATTTAAAAGCTTTCAATTATGCCATGCTCAGACCTAGGGTTTGTATGCAATTAAAATCAATAATTAGTTTGACCTAATCCAAGATAAATATGCATGATAAATAAATACAATGCACACTTGCACCCCTAGGGTTACAATCCACTTGCTGCCTTCAAAAATGGGCCATGGTTGCATGTCAAGTACTTTGGCAAAACAAAAACAAACAAAAAGATCATAGTCCCTCGATGACGCTATCTGAGTTGCCTAAACAAAATGATCAAGTCCCTTAAGAAAAATTGCCAAAAATGCTTGACACAATTGCTATCATGGTCTATACGATGACCCGCGCCTGTCCCGTTAACATCCTAACACAAGGTTGTTCACCAAATACAATGGTGAAACAACACTGTTAAAAGGGTTAAAAACATAAGAAAGATCTTTGAGTAAAATAGGGTAGATACCTCCTAGTTACTTGATCAAGCTTGCAAAAACATCCTTGCTATTTTCAAAACGCACTTCACCACACAATTTCAAAAACCTACTTTCAAACATTGGAAACTTTTCAAAAAAAATACACAAACACCTTTGTATACATTCAAACAAGAATCATTACAAAGGTTGCCACAACAATGGCCTCTTTTCAAAACATCTTTCAAGATCACACACAAAAGCACCATTTCAAACAATTGAAAAGCAAAGAAAGTGATCTAAGCAAGTAACTAAGAGCCCATGGATAACCATGGATAAAAAGGGTGCTAATACATTCCCTTTCTATAATCTACTCCCCGAACCCAAGAAAACATCTCAAAGGTCTTTCATGTGCTTTTTGACCTTTCCTTAGGATAAAATAAAAAGTCGATGGCGACTCTTGTGAAACCGAAACATTTGCGAACACAAACGCAAAATCCAAGTCAGTTCTCCCACCGTATCACAGTGTCCAGAGGACGTACCTGCAAAAGTTTCAGAAGTACTATGTGTGGTATCTGAGTGTGTATCAGGAATATCATGCTTCATAGTATCTATTTCATCACCAATGTCATTACCCTCATTAGCCTGAATGTCAATTTTGTTGATTTCAAATCAAAAGTCCAGTTGTGTTGATTTTCCACATCAACCTTTGTGGAACAAGGAAGGATAATGCTTTTAACAATCTTCTTGTTAACTACTAGAAAGTACCTACCATCTTGTGTATTAGTTATCATATGCATACTATGGCATACATCCTTATAAAGGAATGATGTGGGTAATGGTTCTAACTCGACCAATTTGTTATTAAAACCCATCAGAAGGGCTATAGATGTGATCAGCCCTCCAGTGCAAATGGGGCCAACAATATTAAGAGTGACAAATTGCATATGTGAAAGCATGAATGGTGTGGGGTTAACTTGTACCGGTGCTAGTGTGCAATGTAGAAAATAAAGTTCTTTTGAGTTAACCTTTCCATTATTCTCTCGTCCAAAAAGCGTATAAGCTAAAATACAATTCAACTAACAAATTGTTGGGTTGTGAATGGAATTGGATTTGAGGCCTTCCCAATCGAAAGTAGTTTCACGAGATAATATATTCCATAAGTGGAAAGCATAGTTATGCCATTCAGGTTCAAGGGGCCCTTTGCAAGCCCAACCTTCGTCGTGAGGGAAATGCAGTAAATCGATCATCTGGTCTTGGCTAAACTCATGACTAACATTAAACATCCTAAATTTAGCAGTGCCTAAAATACGTGTTGCATCGGGTTGAGTGGCATAGTAAAATGAACTTAAGAACTCCTAAGTAATCCTAACATAAGTAGGGATGGTATAACACAAAAATCAGTCATTCCTAAGTTCCCTAACATCGATATAACAAGGTTGTATAGCCTTAATTCATGCATAACAGTTTCGTCGGGTTACCTTGTCGGTGTGACTTCGCAGTTGAATATCTATGTATACCTGCTGAAGAGTTAAAGAAGAAAGCAAAAGATTTGGAAGTATTACAGGTTTTATCGTATCCACAAAGATCAATTCTACTGAATTTCTGTTTGATAAGTCTCACGTTTATGAGTTTGGGTTGAATTTAGTTGGTTTGTATAACAGGAAAAAGTATTAATAGAAAAGAAATACATTCTTCGGAAAGGAAAAACCTATCAAGCATGAATATAAACTACTCGTCACAAACTTAAACCTATTGATCAATTGTACTCGACATACAATACTCGTCAAAATCATCATGTATCTCTCACATCAGTGTCCATTTCTACAACAACAACGAGACGTATCACAACTCAGATCATGTCTAACCAAAATTGGGAGAAAAACCATATTCTCGCGTCGACTATCTCTCAGCACAACACAACAATATGGATGCATTAATCTTTGATACACAAGTGATTGTTAAGCCTAAATCTATCTCTAGAGTTTACAACCTAACATATTTCCTTCCCTAATCAATATTTGTGATGTATGTCTCTACAGCAACACAAATCCAAACATAAATGGAAAAAGATCAAGGAAAGCAACAAGATTAATTTGTAAAGTATATATTATACAACACCATGATCAATACATGTGCATATATTCAGAGTAACTATACAAACATAACCCAACAAAATAGAAATACATAGAGAGGAAAAAAGGAAAAACCAAACATCTTGCGGGTTGTCAACACCAGTTGATAAAAAATCCACACCGAATCATCAAGATGCAAAGCCCTAGTGTTATTTTCTAGATAATCCTACCCAAGAATGGAGGTTTGGTGAATTGGGACCAAAAATACCCAACCCATACGTAAAAATGTATTTTTTTAACCAAAATACAAGTTTATCTCAGATCGTACTGCCCAATGCTCAAAAGCACCGCCCGACGCTCAAATGTACTGCCCGACGCTCAAAGGTGAGGATTTGACATTCATCCACAATATTGCAAACAATAGACTAATTATGCATTCATCCAAAAATTCACATTGAACATACAAAGGTAAGAATCATAAGGGATTGTTAAGGTAGTAATGTGGCTTGGTTAACAAACAAGGGGTAATTCCTAAAGCCAATCGAAATAAAAACTTCCATAAACCCAAGGGAGTTATCAACTCACAAAGTTCAAGCACCAAAATTTGAATCAAACTTCTTCTACAATCCCAAATTCTCACACCAATCACATAACTTGTTAGCACAATTATTTGATACTCTCTTTGTTTTTCTTTTTCATAACTTTTCTCTTTTTTTCTTTCTTTTTCTTTTCTTTCTTTTTCAATTTTTCTTTTTTTTTTCTTTCCTTTTTCACAACCGCATAGCAACCAACAACATAAGTGAGCAAACATTGCTTACCCTAACTAGAATTCAACCAACATCAATGTGTGAATACTCCCTACTTTCTAAGGCAAGGAAAAAATTCAAACCATAAATCATGGTTGATGTTTTAAGAAAAAAAAAGATCAACATCCATAAAAAAAGGTGTACTAAGCACTCATAGACAAGCATCAAGTTAAAGAACAACATGTACATTAGAAAAAAGGCTCAAAAGGGGTTAACAGAAGTTCACACACTCACAAGGTGAATTGAATATTTGGTTAGGTAGTTCTACTTAAAATCAAATAAAATGCCTTGATCATTTTCATGCTTTCATACAATCAAAACAAACAAAATATTAAACATAAAGAAATCCAGTTAAAACAAGAATTGTGGCCTCCAACATATATGAATAATGGAAAGCTTCCTCACATTTGGGGGTAAAAAGGGAACTAAAGTGATTTAATAAAAAACAAGTAATGTAAAAAAATTAACGGCATGGAATTTGTATGAATGAATAGTTTCCTAAACATCTTATGCTATAGAAAACGATAAATGAGCACCTGGCGTGTACCAACTTAAAAACAATATCATTATCATACATCTGCAAGTTGAAACAGTTAACTTGGGAAATCCCCTGAAACTTCCTCAAGCTACTGAAAACAAGCTCTTGGACAAACACCAAAATAACAAGTTAAAACAACTACTATAAACATACTAAAAGGCAGTGAGAAATTGAATTAAACAAGTTGAAAAGTGAAGGTTTGAGAATTTT
The DNA here is from genome assembly GCA_948472305.1 of Vicia faba. NCBI lineage: Eukaryota > Viridiplantae > Streptophyta > Magnoliopsida > Fabales > Fabaceae > Vicia > Vicia faba. Next base: position 678,361,383 of record OX451735.1, on the reverse strand, counting down.
AAAAACTGGTCCAATTTCAAATTGTTTAACCAATTCACCATACTACCTATACTAATAAAATAAAAACAATAAAACATGCTTTTTTCACGTTGTAAGCTCGACGCCTGTTATTAATACACACTTCTCCAAGTTTCCACTTTACACGGTTAACGCTCACTGACGGGGAAACCTAACCAAACACTTAGAAAACATGAAGAGAAACAAACATATACACTAAATTTACAAGTATTGAAAACATGTAAAATTCACAAGTACGTTAAATATAAACAAATAAATGCACAAATATACATATGCAAGTCCAACTACACAATATAAAAAATATGACAATTATGTGTAAAACTCAAAAACAAAGAAACTATCACAATGTGATTCAATAAAAACACCAATCCTCCGCAACAACGTCATTTTACTGAAGCGGTAAAGCGGAAAGAAAAAGATTTGGAAGTATTTCAGGTTTTATAGTATCCACAGAGATCAGTGCTACTGAATTGTCATTTGACAAGTCTCGCGTTTATGAGTTAAAGTTGAATTGGGTTAATTTGTATAGTAAGGAAAAAGTATTAAATGAATATAAATACATTCTTTGGAGAGGAGAAACTTATCAGGCATGAACATAAACTACTCTTCAAAAACTTAACCCTATCGATCAGTTGTACTCGACATACCATACTCGTCAAAATCATCATGTATCTCTCACATCAGATTCAATATCTGCAACACCAATGAGACTTGTCACAACTCAGGCCATGTCTAAACAAAATTGAGAGAACAACCATATTCTCGCGTCGACGATCTCTTAGCGCAACACAACAATACTGAAGCATTAAGATTCAATAAAAAAGTGATTGTTAATCCTAAATATATCTCTAGAGTTTACAACCTAACATGTTTCATTCCCTAATCAAGACCTGTGATGTCTATCTCTACAACAACATAAATCCAAACATAAATGAAAAAATATCAAGGAAAGAAAAAAGATTGATTTCTAAAGCATATATTATACAACACAATGATCAATACATATATATATATATATATATATATATATATATATATATATATATATATATATATATATATATATATATATATATATATATATATATATATATATATATATATATATATATATATATATATATATATATATATATATATATATATATATATGTTAATAGTAACTATACAAACAAACCCAACAAAAGAGAAATACATAGAGAGAGGAAAAGAGGAAAAACCAAACATCTCACGGGTTATAATGTCGGTTGCAGAAAAATCCACATCGAATCATCAAGATGCAAAGCCCTAGTATTATTTTCTATATAATCCTACCCATGAATGGAGATTTGATGAATTAGGACAAAAATACAAGTGTTTCCCAGACTGTACCGCCCGACGCTCAAAAGAACCGTACGATGCTAAAATGTACTTCCCGACACTCAAAAGCACCATACGGCACTCAAATGTACCTCCCGACGCTCAAAGGTGAGGATTTGAAACTCATCCACAATCTTGCAAACAATAGACTAATTATGCATTCATCCAAAAATTCAAATTGAACATACAAAGGTAAGAATCACAAGGGCTTCTTAAGGTTATAATAAGGCTTGGTTAACATACAAGGGATAATTCCTAAAGCTAATCGAAAGAATAACTTGCCTAAACCTAAGAGAATGATCAACTCACAAAGTTCAAGCACCAAAATTTGAATCAAACTTCTTCTTCAATCCCAAATTGTCACACCAATCACATAACTAATCATCACAATTATTTGATAATATTTTTATTTTTCTTTTTCAAAACTTTTCTCTTATTTTATTTCTTTTTCACTTTTTTCTTTTCTTTTTCATAATTGCATAGCAACCAACAACATAAGTGAGCAAACATTGCTCACCCCAACTAGAATTCAACCATCATCAATGTGTGAATACTCCCTAGTTTCTAAGGCAAGGAAACAACTCAAACCATAAATCATGGTTGAGGGTTTAAGAAAACAAAGATCATATCCATTCAAAAAGGTGTACTAAACACTCATAGGCAAGCATCAAGTTAAATAACAACATGGACATTGACAAAAAGGTTCAAAAGGGGTTAACAAAAGTTCACACACTCACAAGGTGAATTGACTATTTGATTAGGTAGTTGTGCTCAAAATCACACAAAATGCCTTGATTATTTTTATGCATTCATACAATCAACACAAACAAAAGATTAAACATAATGAAATCCAGTTAAAACAAGAATTATCGCCTCCAACGTATATGATCAATGGAAAGCTTCCTCACATTTGAGGGTAAAAAGGGAACTAAAGTGATTCAATAAAAAAAGCAAGTAATGTAAAAGAATGAATGGCATGAAATTTGTACGAATGAAAAGTTTCCTAAACATCTTATGTAAAGAAAGCGATAAATGTGTACCTGGCGTGTACCAACTTAAAAACAATATCATTACCATACATCTGCAAGTTGATCGGTCAACTTGGGAAATCACCTCAAACTTCCTCAAGCTACTCAAAAAAAGCTCTTGGACCAACACAAAAATAAAAAATTAAAACAACTACTATAAACATACTAAAAGACCGTGTGAAATTGAATTAAACAAGTTAAAAAGTGAAGGTTTAAGAATTTTAAGAAGTGGTCCAATTTCAAATTGTTTAACCAATTCACCACACTACCTATACTAATCAAATAAAAATAATACAACATGATTTTTTTACTCGTAAGCTCGACGCCTGTTATTTATACACACTTCTCCACGTTTTCTCTTTACACGGTTAACACTCACTAACGGTGAAACCTAACTAAACACTTAACAAACGTGAAGAGAAACAAACATATACACTAAACTACAACTATTGAAAACATATAAAATTCAAAAGTATGGTAAACATAAACATTTAAATGCACAAGTATAAATATGCAAGTCCAACTACACAATATAAACAATATAAACATTATGTGTAAAACTCAAAAACAAAGAAACTATCACAATGAGATTCAATAAAAACACCAACCCTCGGCAACAACGTCATTTTGCTAAAGTGGTAAAGGGGCAAGCAAAAGATTTAGAAGTATTTCGGGTTTTATCGTATCCACAGAGATCAGTGCTTCTGAATTGTCGTTTAACAAGTCTCACGTTTATGAGTTAAAGTTGTATTGGGTTGGTTTGTATAGTAAGGAAAAAGTATTAACTGAAAACAAATACATTCTTTGGAGATGAGAAACTTATCAGGCATGAATATAAACTACTCATCACAAACTTAAACCCATCGATCAGTTTTACTCAACATTCCATACTCGTCAAAATCATCACGTATCTATCACATTGGTGTCCATTTCTGCAACACCAATGAGACGTAACACAACTCAGATCATGTCTAACCAAAAATGCGAGAACAACCATATTCTCGCGTCAGCGATCTCTCAGCGTAACACAATAATACGGAAGCTTTAAGCTTCGATACACAAGTGATTGTTAAGCCTAAATATATCTCTATAGTTTACAACCTAACATATTTCCTTCCCTAATCAAGATTTGTGATGTCTATCTCTACAACAACACAAATCCAAACATAAATGCAAAAATATTAAGAAAAGCAAAAAGATTGATTTGTAAAGCATATATATTATATAACACCCTGATCAATACATGTACATATATTCAAAATAACTATAAAAACATAACCCAACAAAAGAGAAATACATAGAGAGAGAAAGAGAGGAAAAACCAAACATCTCGCGGGTTGTCAACGCCAGTTATTGAGAAATCCACATCGAATCATCAAGATGCAATTACCTAATGTTATTTTCTAGCTAATCCTACCCAAGAATGGAGATTTGATGAATTGGGACCAAAAATACCCAACCCATACATAAAAATTTGTTTTTCTTACCTAAATACAAGTTTGTCCCAAACGGTATCGCCTTACGCTCAAGAGCATCACCCGACGTTCAAATGTACCGCCCGACGCTCAAAGGTGAGGATTTGAAACTCATCCACAATCTTGCAAACAATAGACTAATCATGCATTGATCCAAAAATTCACATTGAGTAAACAAATATAAGAATCACAAGGGCTTCTGAAGGTTGTAATGTGGCTTGGTTAACAAACAAAGGGTAATTCCTAAAGCTAATCAGAACAAAAACTTGCCTAAACCTAAGGGAGTGATCAACTAACAAAGTTCAAGCACCAAAATTTGAATCAAACTTCTTCTACAATCCCAAATTGTCACACCAATCACATAACTTATTAGCACAATTATTTTATACTCTTTTTGTTTTTCTTTTTCAAAACATTTCTATTTTTTTATTTCTTTTTCTTTTCTTTCTTTTTCACTTTTTTCTTTCTTTTTCTTTTATTTTTCACAATCGCATAGCAACCAACAACAGAAGTGAGCTAACATTTCTCACCCCAACTGGAATTCAACCAACATTAATGTGTGAATACTCCATACTTTCTAAGGCAAGGAAAAAATTCAAACCATAAATCATGGTTGAGGGTTTAAGAAAACAAAGGATTGACATCCATCCAAAAAGGTGTACTAAACACTCATAGACAAGCATCAAGTTCAAAAACAACATCGAAATTAACAAAAAGGCTCAAAAAGGGGTTAACAAAAGTTCACACACTCACAAGGTGAATTGATTATTCAGTTAGGTAGTTATGCTCAAAATCAAACAAAATGACTTGATCATTTTCATGCTTTCCTACAATCAACACAAACAAAAGATTAAACATAATGAAGTCCAGTTAAACCAAGAATTGTAGCCTCTAGCATATTTGAACAATGAAAAGCTTCCTCTCATTTGGGGGTAAAAAGGGAACTAAAATGATTCAATCAAAAAGCAAGTAATGTAAAAGAATGAATGGCATGGAATTTGTACGAATGCAAACTTTTCTAAACATCTTATGCTATAGAAAGCGATAAACGAGTATCCGACGTGTACCAACTTAAAAACAATATCATTACCATACATCCGCAAGTTGAGACAGTCAACTTGGTGTTGCTGTGGTATATAGCGGTAAGCAAAAAGTAAAGTATTATTTTACCGGGTGATATTTAGGTTATATCGTATCGTGTCCACAAAGAATGGTTATTGAATCAATGTTCGAAAAATCATTCGTTAATTAGTTTGAGGATAAACGGGTTGAAAAGTATCAGCAAAAAATAAATGTAAACAAAATTAAAAAACTAAGGAAGAACTTATCAAGCCTGCATATAATCTACTCATCACAGACTTAAATCTACTGACCAGTTACATTCAACCTAACAATACTCATCATTGTCACTATGTATCACTCACAACCTAAGTCATTTCTAACCCAAATAGAGAGACCGACTATATCACCAAGGAAATGATCTCTCTACCTGCTCAACAACACAGAAGACAACTATGTAATCGCACTGACGATCTTCCAACATAGTACAACCACACAGAGGCATTAAACTTTGATACCCAAGTAGATGTCATCTCTAAATCTATCTCTAGAGTTCAGAAACTAAGAGATAATTATCTTAGATAAGAATCTAAGCAATATATATCTAACAACTCAAATCCCTAGCACAGAGCAAAAATCCAAGATAACAATCCATAAAGATTTGTAAAGCAAGGTTAATATAACGCCATGGGGGAAAAATATACATAAGTTCAAAGTAAAATACATACAAAACCCAACAAAAGAGAAATACATAGAGAGGAGAAGAGATAAACCAAAAATCTTCTGGTTTGTCAGCGTTAGTCAATGAGAAATCCACCTCCAATTATCCATAAGCAAATCCCTAGTGTTGTTATATAAGCTAATCCACTACAAAAATGAGGTTGATGGAGTTGGGAGAATAAAAATCACCCCCCAAAACCATCATCTAAGAAAATGAAATGAAATGAAATGAAATATATGACAATACTATGATCCGCAACCTTTGCCCAGTGACAAAAACACGTCACCTAGTGATGGCTTCTATAGACTTGGCCCAGGTTTTGCCACGTCCTCAACTGAAACAAATATCTAATGTTGCCCGACAATACACTGCTTCGTCGGGTGACACTTTTTATTTTCGCCCGGCGACCTAGACGTGAAGCAAGGCAGAGGCAACATAAAAATTAGCTCTTCTCACCCACTGTCATCCAGGGACAGGAATTTTGTCCGACGATGCATGACAGTTCAACAACTTCTGTTTCTTCCACTGCATAACTTCCTCTGGCTCTCTCTTTCACCTTATTCCCTTATTGATCCAAAAATGAATCTTGGAGCTTTATTCCTCATTGCTCCAACCATGCTCAAATACCTACAATACATATACAAAACTAATCAACTGATATAATATGTACACAAAACACAATTAAATGTATTTACAACCAAAAGAGGGGTTATTCAACTGATATTAACAACAAAGAATCGATAAGTGCAACAAAAAGTATATACAAAATAAATACACTTTACACTTATCACTTAGAAAATTACCACAAACTTCCTCAAGCTACTTAAAATAAGCTTTTAGACAAACACAAAAATAACAAATTAAAACAACTACTATAAGCATACTAAAAGACCAGGTGAAATTGAATAAAACAAGTTGAAAAGTGAAGGTTTGATAATTTTAAGAACTAGTCCAATTTCAAATTGTTTAACCAATTCACCACACTACCTATACTAATACAATAAAAACAATAAAACATGATTTTTTACGTTGTAATCTCAACGGCTATTATTTATACACACTTCTCAAATTTGCCTCTTTATACGGTTAGCGCTCACCGACGGAAAAACCTAAATAAACACTTAGCAAACGTGAAGAGAAACAAACATATAAACTAAATTTACAAGTATTGAAAACATGTAAAATTCACAAGTATGGTACACATAAAAAATAAATGCGTAAATTTACATCTGCAAGTGCATTTACACAATATAAACAATATCCATATTATGTGAAAAAACTCAAAATCAAATAAACTATCGCAATGAGATTCAATAAAAACACCAATCCTCCATAACAATGTCATTTTGCTGAAGTGGTAAATCGACAAGCAAAATATTTTGAAGTATTTCGGGTTTTATTGTATCCACAGAGACCAGTGCTACTGAATTGTCGTTTGACAAGTCTCACGTTTATGACTTAAAATTTAATTGGGTTGGTTTGTATAGAAAGGAAAAAGTATTAACCGAAAATAAATACATTCTTTGGAGAGGAGAAACTTATCAGGCACGAATATAAACTACTCCTCACAAACTTAAACATATCGAACAGTTGTACTCGACATACCATACTCATCAAAATCATAATGTATCTCTCACATCAGTTTCCATTTTTGCAACACCAATGAGACGTATCACAACTCAAATCATGTCTAACTAAAATTGCGAGAACAACCATATTCTCGCATCTGCGATCTCTCTGTGCAACACAACAATACGAAAGCATTAAGCTTCGATTCACAAGTGATTGGTAAGCCTAAATCTTTCTATAGAGTTTACAACCTAACATATTTCCTTCCCTAATCAAGACTTGTGACGTATATCTCTACAACAACACAAATCCAAACGTAAATGCAAAAAGATCAAGGAAAGCAAAATGATTGATTTGTAAAGCATATATATTATAGAACACCATGATCAATACATGTACTTTGGTCAAAGTAACTATACAAACATAACCCAACAAATGAGAAATACATAGAGAGAGATAGAAAGATAGGAAAAACCAAACATCTTGCGGGTTTTCAATATTGTTTATTGAGAAATCCAAATCTAATCATCAAGATGCAATGCCCTAGTGTTATTTTCTAGCAAATTCTACCCAAGAATGGAGATTTGATGAATTTGGATAAAAAATACCCAACCCAGACCGTACCACACGATGCTCAGATGCACCGCCCGACACTCAAATGTATCGCTCAACGCTCAAAGGTGAGGATTTGACACTCATCCACAATCTTACAAACAATAGACTAATTATGCATTAATCCAAAAATTCACATTGAACATACAAAGATAAGAATCACAAGGGCTTCTTAAGGTTGTAATGTGGCTTGGTTAACAAACAAGGGGTAATTTCTAAAGCTAATCGGAAAAAAACTTGCCTAAACCTAAGGGAGTGATTAACTCACAAATTTCAATCACCTGAATTTGAATCAAACTTCTTCTATAATCCCAAATTGTCACACCAATCACATAACTTATTAGCACAATCATTTGATACTCTTTTTGTTTTTATTTTTCAAAATTTTTCTATTTTTTAATTATTTTACTCTTCTTTCTTTTTCACTTTTTCCTTTCATTATATTTTCTTTTTCACAACCGCATAATAACCAACAACATAAGTGAGCAAACATTGTTCACCCCAACTGGAATTCAACCAACATAAATGTGTGAATACTCCCTACATTCCAAGGCAAGGAAAAAATTCAATCCATAAATCATGGTTGAGGGTTTAAGAAAACAAAGGATCACATCTATCCAAAAATGTGTACTAAACACTCATAGACAAGCATCAAGTTCAAAAACAACATGGACATTAACAAAAAGGCTTAAAAGGGGTTAACACAATTTCACACACTCACAAGGTGAGTTGACTATTATGTTAGGTAGTTGTTCTCAAAATCAAACAAAATACCTGGATCACTTTCATGCTTTCATACAATCAACATTAACAAAAGATTAAACATAATGAAATCCAGTTAAAACAAGAATTGTGGCCTCCAGCATATATGAATAATAGAAAGCTTCCTCACATTTGGGGGTAAAAAAGGGAACTAAAGTGACTCAATCAAAAAATAAGTAATGTAAAAGAATGAATGACATGGAATTTGTACGAATGAAAAGCTTCCTAAACAACTTATGCTATAGAAAGCGATAAATGAGTATCTGGCGTGTACTAACTTAAAAACAATATCATTACCATACATCTGCAAGTTGAAACGTTCAACTTGGAAAATCATCTTAAACTTCCTCAATCTACTGAAAACAAGATCTTGGGCGAACACAAAAATAACAAATTAAAACAACTATTGTAAACATACTAAAAGACTGGGTGAAATTGAATTAAACAAGTAGAAAAGTAAAGGTTTAAGAATATTAAGAATTGGTCCAATTTTAAATTGTTTAATCAATTCACCACACTACCTATACTAATACAATAAAAACAATAAAACATGTTTTTTTACGTCGTAAGCTCGACGCCTATTATTTATACACACTTCTCCAAGTTGCCTCTTTACATGGTTAGCAATCACCAACGGCGAAACCTTACCAAACACTTAGCAATCGTGAAGAGAAACAAACATATACACTAAATTTACAAGTATTGAAAACATGTAAAATTCATAAGTATGGTAAACATAAACAAATAAATGCACGAGTATACATATACAAGTCCAATCACACAATATAAAAAATATGAATATTATGTAAAAAAACTCAAATAAAGAAACTATCGCAATGTGATTCAATAAAAACACCAATCCCCGACAATGAAGTCATTTTGCTGAAGCGGTAAAAGCATCATTTATCTCTCATATTAGTGTCCATTTGTGCAACACCGACGAGACGTATCACAACTCATATCATGTCTAACCCAAATTTTGCGAGAACAACCATATTTGATTATAGGACCATATTTGATAAATTGTCAGCGCCGTTTGATGAGAAATCCACATCAAATCATCGATACAAAGCCCTAGTGTTGTTTTCGAGCTAATCCAACCCAAAAATGGAGATTTGATGAATTGGGACCAAAAATACCCAACTCATACCTAAATTGTGTTTTTTTAATCTAAATACAAGTTTATGCCCAGACACTACCGCCCGGTACTCAAAAGTAACTTTTAATATTCCTCTACAGTGCATTTCCATGCTTCTAGGGCGCCACTGCACCATCGAGCGAGCTCGGGTCGCTACTGACAACTAAAATAAAAATTCAACAGTGTTTTCGCCATAACTCGAGAACCATAACTCCGATTTGCACACACTTCTAAGCGTTGCAAAGCTTATTCAATAATCTATCTAACAATGCTTAAATATCAACCAAATTTATAATTGTTATCATATTTTTTTGAGCCTTTTTCTTTGATGAATTGCTAAAAATTGCATTCCTGCAGCTTAGCCTTTGGCATTTATTACTCAATGCTCCAATTATGAATGAATACCTACAAAAGAGATGAAAAACTATCAAACGTTACAATATTTACACAAAAACTCAATTGTTCTATTATGTAAACTTTTTTACCCCAAAATTTTCCCTCTCATTTTCTCAATATTTCTCTCACAAGATGTCTATTGGTTCAAGAAGGCACAAGGATGGATCAACTCAAGACCCCTCCTCAAGCATTGATGACTCAAAATTAGGGTTTGAGTTTGCACAAGTACAATTGGACTTTTTAGGACCCATATTACTTTCATAGATCATTTTCAACTCTCAAGATTTCTCATGTCAATTTTCAAGCTTTGGATCACATTTTTGCTCAGTCAATTGATCAGTTGACCTAAAATCAACTATATTGGGCAAAAAGTCAATTGTGGTCAATTTACAGTCAAACTTCATAATTTTTTATCCATATCAACATTTTGAACTCATATATGTAAATTGGTCATGTTTGGATCAAAATTCCTCAAGAAATTTGATCAAATCACCAAAAGGGCAAAATGGTCAAAATTAGGGTTTTGACTAAGAAGGCTCAATTTTTGACTTTTGACCAAATACATGACTTATTGGTTTGAGACATGATACCAAGGATTCAAATGCATCATCTTGAACTAATGTCATCATTCAAAACACTTCTCAAGATCAATTGATTGATAATTGAAAATTGGTCAACTGATGAAAAGGCCAACAATACACTAAAAAGTCAAACTTTGACTTTTTGATCAAAATCAAGTTTCAAAAATCATATTTCATTAAGACATGTCAAAATATGAATATTTTTCATCAAGAAATCAAGAAAGTCAAATTTCATTCTAAAAAGTCAAAATTTCTAAGATTTAGAATTTTTTCAAGTGTTTTAAACATGTTTTTTTTCTTCATGACTTTGTACCAAATTTTCACCATGATGCAAAATGATTCAAAGAAAACTTATAACATGAAAGTTGTAGATCTCAATGAGATATAAAACTTTGTAAGACATAACAAGTTCTATAAATTCTTGGATCTCAAGTTATTAATTTATGAAGACATGCTCATGAAATTAAAAACACTTAGTGGAATTTTGAGCATTTTAGTCAGGATTTTGACCTAACTTCTTGGCCAAGTTTCACATAGTTCCAATTGGAGTTTGCAAAAATGATTAAAATAGGAGTTTTAAAGCATGTTACAAGCTTTCTAAAAAGTCCAATAACTCCTTGAGATCATTCTTGAGCAAGGAGAATCGAAGATATGAAGTTAGGGTTTCAAACTTGTTTTACAAGGCAGATTTTTGTGATGAACATGAACCAAATCCATGCTAGGCTGCATAATCTTTGCTTTGAAGGCCTCAAACTTGTTTTTCACTCCATAATTAAATGTTTACACAAATGATAGATCCATTTTCCAAGCATTTGAGCCCTTATCCAATTGACATTTCCATTAATGGCACAAAGTAACATTGCTATTCTAGTAAAGTTTCTTTAATCACAAAGTCAACTTGTATTGAGCCTCTAACTTGATCCATCTGCACACACTCAACATATAAAGTCAGATAAACATGTTTAAAGTTGGTAACCACTCTATATAGCCTTGTACCATGCTTTGGAACCAAGTTTGTCAAAATTGCTTCAAAAACAAGGCAAAAATCCATAACATTTGATCTTTGTTTTCTGACCATCTCAAGTCCTCAAACCTATTGACTATAAATTGAGACATAATTTGCAACCTAACACACGATATTACAAGCATAAAAACACCCTCAAACTCCCTCAAGCCAGAAATTGCACAAAACCTCCATCTTTGTGTCATTTTTGATTTTGAATACGCAACTCATAATTCCCTCGTGCGTTTCTTGGACAAACCATTCACAAAGCTTCTAATACACATATAGAGACTATCCCAACCTCTATTTTCAAACTGTAACATCATCTTCCTCATTCTCCATAACCAAAAATAGAGGTCTGCATCTTGACTTCTCTAGGCCATTTCACCCACTCTCAGTTTAAACCAACTATTGCATTAGCTTCCTAGAGGTTCAAGGAAGCTAACCTGATCATCACCATCACTTGAGACAAGCTCAAACTCATTTCACAATTTCCAGTTTCTGAGGTATTTTTCTAAACTTTCATCTCTTTATTTAGGCATTGTTAGGCTTCCATTTTCAAAGACAAAATGTAGATATCATTTCCCTGAAACTGTACATGTCTATAATTTTCATTTATATTGACTAAGTAGGGAGAATTTTGAAGTTGAAGTTCCTGAAAAAAATTAGGGCTCAGATTAGGGCCAACAAAATTCATGTTCGTCTTTAATTTGTAGTTTTAGTAAGTTATATTTCTGAAATCGTGATGAAATTTGCTATAACTTTCATGTTTACATTTTCAATTTTGCTTGAGAATTGAATGAGATATAGTTGATCTGGCTGGCGCGAGGTTGAAGATGAAGTTCAAACCATGGAAGTGTTTTGTAATATATTGTTATGGTTTTGTTTTATACACCAGATGTATAGCCACCCTAGTGGTAGGCAGCGCGCGTATTATGTTAAGGGCGTGAGTTCGAGCCCAGTGCTGTCATTTTTCATATTTCACTAACATTTTTTTTTGTTTTGTTTCTAACTAGCGCGCCTGGGCCTGGAGACTTTGGGCCTAGGATTTTTGCTGACTTTCCACCCCCTGCTCACTTTTGTCACATGGCCCATTCTTTTTTATTTTAATACCATTATTTTCTTTTTAATTATTTTATTTTCATCAAAATAAAAAAATCATAAAAAATCATATAAACATAGTTTTAGGTTTTTATTTAGTTAATTTATTTTTTGACATAAAAATTATTTTAATTTAATCATACTTTATTTATTTTACTAACTTGTTTGTGAAATTAATTAAAATTTAGGGTTTTGATTATTTTTCTTTAAACATTAAAAATATTTTCTTAAACAAATTAATTTATTTTCTTAAATAAATTAATATTAGAACTAAGTTTGTTTTCTTTTATTTAAATTTAATCTAAAACTTAGACTTCTTTTAATTAATTCTAGTTCTATTTAATTAAAATCATTTTTCTACAAAAAAAAAGCACTAAAAAATATTTTCTTTTTTAAATTAAATTAGTTTAAATTTATTTTATTAACTAATTATTTCTTTTTTAGTTTATTAGGTTAAAATAAAATCCTTTTCTTAACAAAACCAAACAAAAATCCATTTTTTTTATTCATTACCTTATACATTATTTCTTTTCATACTTTGTACATTGTATATTTCCATTCTTGTACATTATTTATTCAAGTTCAATATGGTTGTAATAGTAAATTAAGGTTTATTTCTTTCATCCCCCATTCATAAACTTGTACCCCCATCCCCAAATGATGTAATAGCATAGAACATTTACTTTCTGCAATTTATCACTCTCATATAATGTTAGTAATTAGGGTTTGTATGGAAAGATAAAACCAATACTTAGAGAAACCTAACCCAAGATAAACTCAAGCATGAAATACAATACACTTGCACACTTTGCACCTCTAGGGTTTAACTCCACTTGTTGCCTTGAGAATAAATGGTCATGTTATGCATGTGAGACACCTTAGCAAAAGCAATCAAAATACAAGATCATAGTCCCTCGATGATGCTACAAATGTTGCCTTACAAATGATCTTAGTTCCTTAAGGAAATGCAAAGGTATCTCACAACATTGCTATCTATGACTATACGATGATACATGCCCGTCCCTTTACATCCAAAGATAGGGCTACTTACCAATCAATGGTAAGATAGCAATATCAGAGGAAGAGAGGAATGAACAAAAGACTTTTGAGTAGGTAGAACGTTCTTAGTTGCTTTCTCATAATCCATCTTCAAAAGCAAACATATTTTCAAACACACCAAACACTTTCAAAAACATGAAATATTTTCAAAAAGTCCCACACTTTGTATGCATTCTTATAGAGACGAGAATCATTACAAAGTTTTCCTAAACAAAGTCTCTTTTCAAAAATACTTTCAAAATCCACCACAAACACATTTCAAACAAAACAATTTCAATAGTGATCTAGCAAGCAACTAAGAGCCCATAGATAACTATGTATGAAAAGGGTGCTAACACCTTCCCTTTTCATAAACTACCCCCAAACTCAAGAAAATATCTCAAAGGTCTTTCCTGTTCTTTTCACCCTTCCCTTATTGGATAAAAGAAAAGTCGGTGGCGACTCTTGCTATCCATAACAGTTGCAATCAAATGCGAAACAAACAAGTCAGTTCTCCCACCGTATGACAGAACTGGCGACTCTGCTGGGGAATATACTTAAAAGTGGGGTTACCTTAGATCTAGATCACATTTAAATTTCTTTAATTGTTTGATTTGTTTGCATTACATTTATGGATCCTTGTTTGGGTTTATATTGATCCTCTACCCGGATCGGGGAACATCATAAGGTAAGTAGCAATAGATTATGGAAATTGTACGACATAGACCGATATGGTTGATGCAATGGCTACGTTAGTGTGATACATTTGTTGGTACCGGTATCCCTTGTATTGAATCGAGGAGAATACGGGGCCACTGAGCAGTGTCATGAAGCACTAACTGACCTTAGAACCTTTAATTGAACAACTTGGCTATTAGGAAGTAGTGAGATAGCCGGTTTCGGTGGAAAGTTGAAAATTGGTTGATACTCGATACTATGCTCATTGAGATCGGACTTTTCGGATATTTTGGCTGCAATAAAAGATTGATTGTGTTAAAACAGCCCGATGAAGAAAGATCAATGATATTGAGATTCCCTAGAACCCGATTACTTTGTAGGACAGGTTGAACCAACTAAACTTCAAGAGGGTACTTACCTATGAAATCCATTCAAGCCTAAACCTAAGGTTTTTGTGTACTTTGTTTGTGATTATTATTCATGTCATCATAAACATCATAACATCATAAGCATTCTCACTAACCATTTCAAGGATTTAGGATTTTTTCTTTGTTCTGTTTTGTAGGTCATGACTTCCACTCGTAGGAATACCACCCGAGTCAACTTTGTGAAAGTGCATCCTCAACTTCAAGAGTTAGCATCAAGAGTTCCTGGATACTCTCCCTTCACCAAGAAATATGGTCGACTTCTCAACTTAGCTACCTCAAACTTCCAAGGAGAAATGATGTGTGTGCTTTCCCAATTATTTGATCCTATGCATCATTGCTTCACCTTTCCTGACTACCAAATTGGTGCCTACATTAGAAGAATTCTCTCAATTGTTAGGAGTTCCTATGCTTGATCAAATTCCATTCACCGGTTTAAAAGAGACCCTAAAGCCCGAAGTTATTGCCAAAGCCTTGAATTTGAAGAAATATGATATTATGGCAAATTGGGAGACAAGAAGTAGGGTCAAGGGTCTCTTAGCCAAATTTCTGTTGGAGAAGGTTCGTTTGTTCTGGGAAGATTTGGATTTTCAAGCTTTTGAGGATGTCTTGGCCCTTCAAATCTATGGTTTTGTTCTATTTCCCAACCCGGACCAACTCATAGATGAAAATGCAATCAAGGCTTTTCTCTCTCGTAATCCCGTATCTACTTTGCTTGGAGACATTTGACATTGTTTCCACACTCGCACCATGAAGAAAAGGGGTACTCTTTTGTGTTGCATTCCATTACTGTCTAGGTGGTTTATTTCTCACCTACCTTGATCAACATTGAAGAATAAGCAAGGCTTGACATGGTCTCAAAGGATGATGTCACTCACGTATTCTGATATTCATTGGTGTTCTTGATCCTTGGAGGACATTACTATTATTGACCATTATGGGGAATTCCCCAATGTCCCCCTACTTGGCATTAGGGGAGGTATCACCTACAATCCTTGTTTGGCCTTACGACATTTTGGGTATGCTAGGAGGGATGGCCCTCATGATGTACTTATCTAAGGAATTGCATTTAACTATGAGAGCGATGTCCAACGTTATCGTCAGAGGTTCATACGAGCTTAGTGAAGATGTGAAAAACACAAGAAGGGGGGGTTGAATTGAAAACTTGAAATTAAAATCTCAATGACACGATATTTTTATCCTGGTTCATTTGATCTCAAACTACTCCAGTCCACCCGTCAAGGTGATTTCGCCTCTCTCCAACGAGGTCTTAATTCACTAATCTCAACAAGATTACAAAAGCTACATTAACAACTGTTAAAGTCTTCTTGAGTATAACCACAGTCCGATTAATCTCAAGGAACACTGTTTCAATACAATTATACAAGATATGTGTTATTGTTTTTCTTACAAAAACTGTTTATCACCACTGTGATAATATACACAAGATTATAGCTTGGAAATGTAAAGAATATTGCTTGCAACTTTGAATATGCGTGAGTGGTTATATGGAAAAATCTATTTTGATTTTGAATGCTGACTTTGTTTATATATGCAGTGGAATGACGTTGATCATAAAGTATGTTTAATGTCATTAACACACTTTCCATTTGGAGAAGATCCTGTCTGAAAGAAGCCGTTGGAATTGATGCTGTTATGAATGATCAGTAATGCTTCAGAATCTTATCTCCTTACTTGTTGATGACGCTTCAGAATATTGATGACTTGGATTGGTATGTTCTTGTTCATAATCAGAGTTTACTTTGATTAAGCGCAGGTTCTGGTCATCAATCTTCAGCGCATGTTCTGATTGCTTTAGCGTGTAGCTCTTATGGCTTATCTTCTGATGCTGCTTTGGTCAGAACTTCTGCATACATAAAACATAATTTTTAGCGTGCATATTTGTTCTTTATGTTTGTCATTAGTTCTTTGTATTTATTATCATCAAAAATCTAACTAAGGGTTGTAGAATCAAACTATGTTCTAACAATCTCCCCCTTTTTGATGTTGACAAAAATTATATTTTTTAATTAAAAATAAAGAACAATAGGTTTAAGAGAAACTCCCCCTGAGTTGATTACTTCCCTTAAGTTCCCTGAGCATCAGAATTTGTACCTGTTCAAACTTTTCAGAAGATAGAGGTTAAGTAATTTAGAATGTTTGAGACTTCTGTCTCGGTAAACCATTATTGAAAACATCTTACTTTCTCCCCCTTTTTGTCAGTTATCAAAAAGGCATATAATCAGAGCCAAAATAGTTAAATTATATTAAAAAACATGATGCAATGATAAGTTCCAGAACAGAAGTGATAAAAAATTAAGCGTTACAAATAAATAGATTTAAAACAAAAATCTAAGAAGGAGGAGGAAGACGTGTGAACAAAGCTTCCAGTAAGCTCTTGATATGAGTATTAGTATCTTCTTGCTTGCCCAAAATGCTTTTAATCTCTTTGTCCGTGTCCTCCTGCTTATCCAACCTTGCATGGATTAGAGCATTTTCTTTCTTCAACTCTTCCAGAGTTTGCATGACTAAGGAAGGTGCTGGAGTTTCTTTAGGAGTTGGACGTTTCTCAGAGCATTCTGCAGTTTGTTCAAAGTGAACCATTTCTTCTGCCGTGATCATGTCTTT
Organism: Vicia faba; assembly: GCA_948472305.1. Classification (NCBI taxonomy): domain Eukaryota; kingdom Viridiplantae; phylum Streptophyta; class Magnoliopsida; order Fabales; family Fabaceae; genus Vicia; species Vicia faba. The sequence continues at coordinate 678,343,792 of OX451735.1, read as the reverse complement.
TGGAGCAGTAGTCAGGGAGAGACTTTCTGATTCTGGTTGAACTTCATCTGAGGGATGATGCTCTGTCCAGGGAGCATTATCCAGAGAGAGGATATCTTTCTTGAGCAGTTGGCTCAGAAATTAGTCTTGAAAATCCTTTAGCTTAGCACTAAATTTCTGCTGAACCTGTTCATAACACTGTTCCTTCAGCTTCAGCGTTTCAGAACTAAGCCAGTTTCTGAATTTTGTCCACATATAATCAGAAGTAGCAGGATTAGTCCTCTCTTGACTAGCATACTTCAAAGAATTTATCCATTCCTGTATTCCTATTTCAAAAAGCAACAAACTTGTACCAACATCTGATGTGGTTTCAGTTGGTTTAGGTTTGGGAATGGCAGTTTTGTGAGAGATAGAAGCTAGTCTTTCCAGCATAATTAGATCAATGACAAGTCTTACGTTGTCAGCTGGACTATTAATGGGTGAAGGAGTGGGAGAGTCAGGTATGATGATTGGACTGATAGGGAAGTTTGGTGGTGTGGATTCCAGAGATGAAGGAATTTCTGGAATGTCGTGGATGGTGAGAGGCATGCGAATAGCAAGTGGTTCTGGGATTCCAGTATTGGGATTGTATCAAAATCTGAATGAGGTTCTTCAGACTGGTTTGTTGAAACATGGCGAGGTTCTGGTTCATGGATATCAGAAGATTGATTCTCAGAAGGTTGAGCTTCTGGTTGTTGTATTTCAGGTTGATGTGATTGTGGATGAGGAATTTCTTGTTGTGGAGAGTGAGGTTGCGGAATTTCTGGCGTGGTATCAGAGTTTGGATTTTCAGGGAGTTGAGAGTTTGGATTTTATGGTACGGGAGCTGAAAAGTCTTGGTCAAATGAATCAATATCAGACAGAACTTTGGCAAGTTCTGGTTGGGTTTGTTCAGGATTTGGATTATGAGAAAGGGAGTGAGTTTCATTCAGACCTAGAGTTTCTGATGGATCAAACCCTATGTCAAAGTCTTCAAATGTTTATGGAGTTGGATGTTCTGGTTGAGTAGGCATGGCTTCAGATGTTGATACGTTTATTGATTCTATAACAGAAACAGAGGAAGGATTTCCTTTCTTTTTGGAAGCTTTTGGAGTCCTCTAAGATGGTCCTTCTGCTGCAGCTTTCCTCTTTTTGGTCTTCTTTAAAGCAACTTCTGGAGCAGCCTTGTGTAAGTCCTGGATATTAATTTCTTGTGCAGTACCATCTTCCTTGCAAGCGTCCAGATATCTGACTATTATTTCTGGCTTGGAGTCAATATCAGAAAATAGAGGAAAATGATTCAGAGGTATCCTTCTTGAAGTGATAGTTGCATGAGAAGTAATAGTAGGTTCCTTCTTGATATTCTCAATGATTTTCATCTTCTTCAGATTTTTTGCGTTCAGGGGCTTCCCAACGGTTGCTTCCAAAGTGCTGATTTTCTGGGCTTCAGTCAAATGTTCTATCAGCCTATTCTCTGTCAGAATATCTGATATAAGTCTTCCTAAGGGTATCCAGTCCCTCTTGGTTCGTTCATCTTCTCTTTTTTCCTTCACACTAGTTCTAAGATGATTAAACAGCAAGTGTGGGAGGTTTACCTTAGTCCTCTTGGCAATGAAATAGATCGGAAACTGCTGATCAATGTTGATATAATCAGGAGAGTTAGTTGGCTTCCTGTGGTTGATACACCCCAGAATAATTCTTGCCCAAATTCTGTGGTGATCCTTCAGATCTCTAATTTTGCTGGAGGGTAGTCCATTTGTAAATATTTCCCTTGTAATAGAGCCTACGTCAGAGCATCTCTCAACCATGTCAATGCATCTGACACCTCCACCATTGTAACCAATAAGCTTTGGAATTAGGTCTTCTGTAATGACAATTTTCTCCCCCATGACATAAGAGGTAACTTGATGATTTGAAGAAGAAGCATGTATCCAGAATTCTTTGACAAGAATTGGAAATTTTGGTCCCAGAAGACGGTCAAAGTATCTGTTCTAACCTTGAGCAGTAACGTCTTCATACAGATTGAAGCCGTTTTCTTGCAAGCTTTCAAAGTCAATAATCAGTTATGAAAGAACTTCCAGATTATCAATGGGAGTGAGTAGCATTCTGTAAGGTTCTTCGTACTGTTCCATTGAAGTAGATTCCTGAGTACTGATGTTTTGGACGCTTGAAGAAGCCATTGTTCACACAAGATTTGAGGAAGATGAAAGGGGTTTTTGAAAATACGAACTTGAAACGATAGAAAGAATTTAGAGTGTAAAAAGACATGAATGTAAAAAGTGAGATTTCAGTTTAAATAGTTTTTCTTGAAAGCGTAAATAGTAAGATGTGAAAAACACAAGAAGGGGGGGGGGGGGGGTTGAATTGAAAACTTGAAATTAAAATTTCAATTACACAGTATTTTTATCCTGGTTCGTTAGATCTCAAACTACTCCAGTCCACCCGTCAAGGTGATTTCGCCTCTCTCCAACGAGGTCTTAATTCACTAATCTCAACAAGATTACAAAAGCTACTTTAACAACTGTTAAAGTCTTCTTGAGTACAACCATAGTCCGGTTAATCTCAAGGAACACTATTTCAATACAATTACACAAGATATGTTTTGTTGTTTTTCTTACAAAAACTGTTTATCACCACTGTGATAATTTACACAAGATTATAGCTTGGAAATGTAAAGAATATTGCTTGCAGTTTTGAATATGCGTGAACGTTTATATGGCAAAATGTTTTTTGATTTTGAATGCTGACTTTGTTTATATATGCAGTGGAATGGCGTTGATCATAAAGTATGTTTAATGTCATTAACACACTTTCCATTTGGAGAAGATCCTGTCTGAAAGAAGCCGTTGGAATTGATGCTGTTATGAATGATCAGTAATGCTTCAGAATCTTATCTCCTTGCTTGTTGATGACGCTTCAGAATATTGATGACTTGGATTGGTATGTTCTTGTTTAGAATCAGAGTTTACTTTGATTAAGCGCAGGTTCTGGTCATCAATCTTCAGCGCATGTTCTGATTGCTTCAGCGTGTAGCTCTTATGGCTTATCTTCTGATGTTGCTTTAGTCAGAACTTCTTCATACATAAAACAATTTTTAGGGTGCATATTTGTTCTTTGTGTTTGTCATTAGTTCTTTGTATTTGTTATCATCAAAACTCTAACTAAGAGTTGTAGAATCAAATTATGTTCTAACACTTAGGGCATGGTGAATAAAGTTGATAGAAAGACGTTGGGGCATAGAATCTCCATCCTTTGGAGCCTTATCTCAATTGGGTGTTGTTGTACCCCAATTTTTGCCCCTAAGATCCATTCATTATACCATATTGGTTCAATCACAACAAGATCACATTAGGGCTTTTGGTCCTCCTCCCTACCTTTAGCTTTGCTCTTTGAGGAATCACCAAGCACATTGACTTGTTTTATTTTATGGTCATGAATATTTTGTCTTGATTTTTCCTTTTAATTAATAAAATGCAACGTTGGTTTTCCTTGCTTGTTACTAATGTAGGTAAAGGCAATGGGATTTAGCATGTTGTTCCATGAGTTCATGAGTTTATTTCCATTCCCTAGTCAATAAAGCTTGGGAAGTTAAAACCTCACCATTGGATTTTTTTTGGAATAAATGGCATGGCAAGGTTATTTTTGTTCACCACATTTCAAGGTTATCAAATTTGATTCAAAAGTACAAGGGGTTGACTGAAGAAGTTGTCATGCTTGGACAAGGCTTTGTTCCCATTGGTCACAAGTGAATTTTTCTCTCAGTTCTCAAGATATGGAAGTGGTTTTGGTGGCTATGAATTCTCATTTTCATCCTCAACAACTTCTATTCCCAAAGCATTTGTGTTTGTACAAGAAGTTTGTTTAAAATTGTCAAAGTTCCTCAAGGCATTTTCTTGATCTAGGAGCTAGGGTTTTGAACTTCAAAGAAGTATATCTTGCTCATATTTTGGTATTCTTGAGTGATTCCAAAGACATCCTACTCTTCAAAGGATTATTAAGAAATCACTTCAAAAGTTTCAAGGATTTTTCATGTGGAAGAAACTTGATGATGAAAAAATATTACAAGCCCTCCAGATGAATCCCCAATTTCTCATATGTGATTTCAAATGATCATAACTTGGTAAATTTTTATCACCTTGAGCCCATTATTTTTCCACAATGATTTTGAGGATGTGACCTTTATGCTTTCTTTTATATGCAAAGTGAGAAAATGGATGGAAGATGCCCTAAGGATACAAAAGATTATAGGTCATTTCATGATTTTTTTCCATATTCAAAAACTCATGACTCTCTCAATTTTTGGATATTTTGAATGGTTCAAGTTTTAAAATGTCATTCAAGAGGTCTATTTCATGCCATCTTTTTTGGTCAAGATCAAATTTCAAGTGGAAGGCCATGTTTAGATGCAAAACATTATAGGTCACTTTTGAAGGAAAAGTTGCAATATTTTTAAGTATGGGAAGTCTACTTCTTTTTCCCAACTTTGACTCAATGCAACTTTCAGCTTAGGCATCCATTTGATTCCATTCTTTTTCCATTGAAAAGTTGTAACCTCATCTTTCTAAAGCATCAAGAATCATGCCTTAAGACCCCTTGAGCTGGGAATGCCATTGGATTGAACTTGGTAACTTGGAACTGAAGTTTCTCCATAAGTCAGAATTTGAAATCTTTGTTTTGGCTTCTAATTACAAGTTTTCCACGCGTTTTTGCCTCTAAAAATGTTTAGTGAACTTCCAGAATTGATTAGCACAATAAAACACACGTTTTGGAATATTTTTGATCAAATTAGAAGTCACACTTTTCTTGTTTGCAACTTCACACGATTTCCCTCCAAACTTCATCATTTCACACGCTTGGACATTCCAATTGATTCCCTATAAATAAAGGGTCATCCCCCATTCATTTCCTCAAGCTTGAATAGCCAGAATCACCCTGCCAAACTTGTTCCATAACTCAATATTCTGCTACTTCGAAATCTATTCTCAAGCCTTTTTTAATCCATTTTTTCCATCAATTCACCATCCTTGATCTTCCCTGAAGCTAACCATATAATTACATTCAAGAATCGTGCCCTATATTGCCCCCATAGAAGTCCAGTTTCAGAGCTCTGCAACTCAACTTCAATAGGTAGATTCCTTCATCAATTCTTCAAAACTTTGATATCATTGTGATGCTCTCATTGCCCTGGTTCTAGTCGCAACACTTACTTTTATCTTGAAACATGTTTTGACCAAGAATTTTCAAATCCCTTTTCAAAACTTTCCTTCAAAATTGCTTGAGCTACAATTTATATAAATTAGTCGCGAAAGTGTGGTTGTCTTCGTCTTGAAGAGACGAAGCGAATGTCAGAGGCCCGAGCTTCTGATTTTACAGTTTGAGAGATCTGCAATTCACATTGGCTGGAGGTTGAAGATGACCAACGTGTCATCTTCCAACCAATGAAGGCACACCATCTGTTTTTTTGAAAATATGATTTAATTAATGATTCTATGCTTTATTCACTAATGACCATGATATGCACAACGCGCCAGATCCCTTGGATTTGATTACTAACGCATTTTGACTCTCATCCAATGATCCACATATTTTTGACTTTATTTTTCTTTTCTGATTTTTATATTTAATTGTTTAAAATTCCAAAAAATCATAGAAAATTCATTTTTAGTCAAAAAAATCTGAAAAAATTATGAAAAATATTTTTGATTTTTCTCTTTCTGATTTTTATTTTTTCACAATTTTATTTTATGTTTTGATAGTTTTTATAAATTTTCACTTTATTTGATTTGTTTTAAATGTTTAAAAATAATTTTATGCATTTTTTAATTCTGAAAAAAAATTATGGAATGATCCAATGATATTGTGACAAATATTGGTGATCTCATTTATTTTTTATTTCTGACTTTTTTATTTTTTTATCATTTTTGGTTTATTTTACTCATTTATTTTAATTTTAAAAAATAGTTTCTCTTTTAAAAATCATCAAAAATTTTATAAAATCATTTTAGTTCATTTATGATATTTCTATGGTCTTACTTTTTATTTCTTGATTAATTTGAATATAGTTGATATTTTTCTCCATTATTTCTATTTTAAAACATTTAAAAAACCTTTTTAATGTACATATTAAATGCAATATTATTTTGTGATAATTTTCTAGCTGATCTTGGATTAAATTTTTGGTCATGAACTTTGTTAACATCATTGGATCCATGGTGTTGAGTCTAACTCCACAAAAATGGATGAATGATTTTAATAATAGTTTGATTTAAATTTGATTCAAATGTGGTTTGTATATTCTCTCTCACCCCTCTTCATCTCATCCCTTTCTCACTACACTAAGTGTTATTGGAGCATGATCTCTATATCATATCTCAAAACAAATGGTGCACAGGTTGCTATTGACCGGCCTCAAAATAGGTGCGACTTCTACATAAGTCCACTTACGATTGCTTAACATAGCGCTAAATTTTGTCCCGATTTGAATAAATGATCATTCGTGGCCCAAACCTAAGTTTGCAAGACCATGTATGTTAATTTGATCTCTTTGATCCAATAACCTTGAGATTCATTGTGTGGAGGCTTTGGTTCTACCAATCCTCTAATGGATCTACAACACTTTTGGTCAACGCGGATCACTTAAACATCGTTGATCATTAAATAGTACTTTTGAGGATTTCAAATGGATGATATACTTGAAAAAAAGAAAATGCAACTTGTTGTGTGAAGGCTTTGGTTCTACAAATCCTCTAATGAGTTCCAAATGCAAGTTTCAAGATGGTCATTCAACTAACCACTAATTATTAAATTGTTTTTACTTTATGCCCTTTTAGTTTTTATGTTTTGTGTACCATTTACTTTAAGCATTACATTTCATGTCATTTTTATTTTGCTCACTTGAGCCTTTTCTTTTCTCTTCTAAGACACCTAATAATCAACCTGAACCATAAAAAAATTAATGATACTTGGACTATTTGGTTACTATCCTTGGCATTATGGAATATTGGACTTCTTGAACTTAGGATTAGAAACCTTGGCCTATGTTGGAGACCTTGTGACCTTAATTGATATTTTGTCTGGAGTTCTTGAGGTTTACCTCAAGACATTGGGTTGTTTGTTTATTTTGTGTGCAGGTTATTGTGATTACATTCTTTGTTTATAATCTGGAGTTCACCCGTATACAACCGTTACTCTGCCCAATTTTTTATGAAGACTTAATGCACTTGAAGTTTGGTTCTCACAAGAGGTCTAGTGTCTTTGCTTGCTTGGTTCTAATCCAAAGAATGAGAATTCTATCTTGGATCATAATGTCAAGTATTGGATTCTTGTTGGTTAGATGGTTCTTATCCCTAGGTTTTACCTTATGCTTTAGGACAGCCTCTTCTTCTCCTCCCATCTTCTTAAATTTCAAAAAAATCTTCTCCCTCCTTTTGAAAACTCTTCTTATTTTTAAAATTGAACTACTTTCATAATAAACTTGGACTTAGGTCCATGCATTTTCAAAACATCTTTCATAAATAAACTTCAATCAACATTAATAATACCTTAACATTTTTTGTGAGAAGACTAAAAATCAATCAATCTCATTCAAACCATTTTGCCATCTTGGCTTTCATCTTAAACTTTTCTAAAAAGATTAGACTCTTGTCAATCCTTGTAGTGATGCAAACAACTATACTTCTATGATATGTAGCGAAGTGATATATTTTCCACTTGGGGGTTGAGTGAGGCATTGTTGATTTTAAAATCCAAGCCATATCCTCCACTTTGAGATGATGCAAATTCTCCTTTCTGATGGTCGTGGGTAGTAAGTATGTTTTTCACACGGACAATGACGACGATGTCTTATCCCTTAAAAACAACCAACACACTTGTGTTTTTTTTAAATTTTTTTTCAAAGAGGAACTACGTGTACCCTGATCCCCTATTGCACGAAAGGTGGTTCGTAGGCACTAAAGGTTCGCATTCGCGGCAGGTGCAAAAACCATAAAAATATATTTTGTTTTCTCACCTCCACCATCCATTTTCATACAACATTTTATAGCCAAAATATATAGATTTTACAAAGAGGTTCCTGCGGAGTACCGTAGATGTTTAGGGTACTAATACCTTCCCTTTGCATAAAAAACCCCCTTACCTAGAATATTTCCCCCTCTTTTTGGGTTATTTTCTCTTTTCCCATTCCTTTGGAAACAATAAAGCACGGTGGAGATTTTTATTTTGATCTGTACAAGTCTAGTCAGTCCAATGGCTTAGTCTTAAACATTTCTACTGCTACAGGTGTAAGTTCGCGCTCAAAGCCTTATGATGCCTTATGAAGCCATCCTACCTATCATCATGGAGTTTGTTATCGAGGGAGATGTTCCATATATTGTCCTTCATCCTAATATGCATACTTCTCTCGAGGATTTGCAAAGAGCTTGGATTCAACTAAAAGGGGAGCGAGACACCTTCGAAACTCAATTCTAAGCAAGCGAGAAGAAGGTTTTGGAGCTTACGAGGCAACTTCATGAAGAGCGAAGTTTGAACACCTACGTTGCACCAAAGAGGATGCACTCATGGGAAACTTCATTTATTTTTGTGTTAAGAAGTCTATTTTGTATTATTTTTGTTTCTTCCATTGTAAGCCCAAGATGCATGTTGTAATCAATCGAACTTATTAATGCAATTGATGTTTGTTCCTTCTTTTGTCTAGACAAATTTAAATCTTCTAAATCCTTGAAATCATTTGCATATGCATTTCATGAATCATAACATGAGCAAGCTCTCCACAACATGTTTCCTCATCTTTCTAATGTTTATTTCAGTAAGATGGATATCGAGTAGACCATAAAAGATCTGCAAGCACAAAATTCCCAGTTCCAAGCAACCTTGCTGACTCTGGCCAAGGAATAACAAGAGTTGATGACACTGCTAGAAGCCAAAAAGAAGACTAAGAAGAAGGGCCTCATTAACATGGGGAAACGATTTAAAGGCCTAATCCGTCAGGTGTAGATAGTTGAAGAGTCATCCGAGGAAGACGAGAACCAGGTGGAAGAGGAAAAGAGCAATTGTGATGGGGGTGAAAATGATCAAGCTTCTGATGACGAAGACTACTTTGATGAACATTACCCTCCGGCTGAGGATAAATACAAGCAGTTAGAGGATAGACTAAAATATGTTGAAATTTAAGTCGTACCTGGTTTGGATTTTGGTGATTTGGGCTTAGTACCTGGGGTCGTCATTCCCCATAAGTTCAAAATACCAGTATTTGCTAAGTATGACAGAGTTTCATGCACGAAACTTCATCTGAAGTCCTACGTCTGCAAGATACAACCACATACTATGGACAAGAAGCTTTGGGTCCAATTTTTCCAAGAGAGTTTGATTGGGAATCAGTTAGAATTGTCTTACCAATTGGAGGGTTCACACATTCACACATGGGAAGATCTGGCCACTGGTTTTTATCATCAATATCAACACAACACTGATTTAGCAACAAGAAGAGTTCAACTTCAAGGAATGACAATGGGTACTAATGAAGGGTTTAAAGAGTACGCACAAAAATGGAGGGATCTAGCCGGTAGGGTCCAACCACCACTAACTGACAGAGAACTAGATGATATGTTCATGGGAACACTAACGGGACCATATTTCAACTTGATAATTGGTAGCTCATCTTCTGGTTTCACTGAGTTAATTCTGAATGGTGAAAGGGTCGAGAGTGGAATCAAGAGTGGAAAAATTCCCATGGCATCTGCTTCTACATCAAGCACTATAAAGAAACTCTTTAGTGTCAAGAAAGAAGCCAATGCTGTTTGTGGATTGAGGGCCCATACCAAGAAGGATCACCGTCCATCTGTTAATGCTGTTTTAATCTCCAACCCTCCATCTACTCAAAGACAATCGTCCAACAATCAACGGTCCGAAGTTCCTCGAAGACAGTTCATGAGGATAAGCATGTCACTATCCCAAGCCTTACAACATATGTTGAAGGCCAACTTAGTGACATTGCGTGATCCACCATCCAATCTAAATATCACATCACCGAAGTACAACCTAAATTCCAAGTGCGCATATCATTCCAACAGCCCTGGGCATGAAACTGATCAATGTTGGGCTCTGAAGAATAAGATTCAAGATCTGATACACAACAAAACTATTGAGTTTGATCCACCTACAACTACAAATAGGATAAATGCACCAATGTCGAACCATGGAAAAGGTGTCAATGCGATTGATGACAATACTTTTGTTTCCTCCATTGAGGATTTGACTACTCCATTGACTACTGTGAAGGAAAATATGCTGAGAGCTGGGGTGTTCCCTGGCTGTTTAAAAGATTGTGATTGTTATTTTGAACAAATAAATGGATGCAAGTGGCTGAAAGGAGGTGTTCAACGCCTGATAGATAGTCACGAGATCCTGTTTGAAGAAGTTCCTACCATCATGAGTTTGACTAATGAAGCTGAAGACCTTTCCATAATAAAAATCTCTAACAAGCATCTTAGGATCTCCTCAAAGGGTCCTATTAAGATTTCAAATGAATCAACAACTGCTACTTTAATAATCACTGCCCCAGACCAATTCCTTACTCCTCTGACAAAGCGGTTACATGGAACTATGGTGCCGAAGTTTACTATCAAGGAATAAAACAAGATTCTTGGATCAACAAAGACAAAGCTGATGTTACTAATATCGCAGGTTTTAGTAAAGTAACAAGAACAAGGAGGATATTTTCCCCTGATATTTCACCACCCACTACTACAACAACTCCCATCCGCATAACCGATGACAAGTCTAGTGCCAATACCAGAGGCATAGAAAAAGTAACTGAGCCTATTGAGATAGAGGCACCTGCCAAAGGTGTTGATGCTAAAGAACCCTCCACTCGAGAGACAGAGGAAATCTTGAAAATTATAAAGAAGAGTGATTTCAAAATAGTCGAATAACTGAGGCAAACCCCAGTTGCACCCCAAAATTTGCCCTCATAATTTCTTTTATTTGGCTTAGACCTTCGCATTCATTCGCATATATTTCATAAGGTCACTAACATAGCATGCACTGCATTTAATAAAGTGCTTGAGGTTCAAATTTCAGTGGTTGTGCAATATTAGGGTTTCGCAGTGGTTAAGGCGTTCGTGTCCGATAAAGGCTGATTTCTTATTCAGGCAGCGAGCAGTGGAATTAAGGTTGTGACCTGGGTCGTGGAGAATTTCTTTCTACATCAAGTCGCGAGGCTATCAAGGTTTATTTTCCTATATGCGACCAAAGCCAGGTTTTCATTAATTATGTTCCAATCGGGTTTTTTTTATCGAAGATCATGAGATTAGGGTTTGTTTTTATCAAGGAACTTTCTCAGAAAGCCTTATATTGTGCGTCAGGAATTATCATCTTCAAGGGAATTTCTTAAGGATTTTAGCCTTACGTTTTCAAGTGGACATGTTTGTGACCTGAATTCCAAAAGTTGAAGCACAATACAAAATATGATGCTAAAGAGCATTAATTGAGTCAGACGAATGTGAATAAAGGCTTTGATTTTGGGCAAAGTCAATATGGAGAGGTTGTTTTCTTGACTGAGTTCATGCAGGAATATTATTGATTCAATTGAATGTTGTGTCATATCTTGAGTTCAGGATTGGTTCATTGAATATGCAAGTTGGTTGGAATTCGTTCACTGAGTCATGAAGTGAAGTGTTTAGAGGATAATCAAATGGTATTAAAAAAATCTAAGTGTTGGTTTGTTTTCAAGAATTTGATTCAAGCGAGTTTGGAGACCTTAGTCATAAGAGTTTCTTGGAATGCAAAAGATAAGATAAAAATGGCAAGACATAGTCATTCATTCTAATTCCATTCAAGTGATTATTTTTGGTTCAAGTTGTCACTTTCAGTATCATTCGAATATCGTTCGAAATCAATCCAAATACACTCCAAACCTTCATTTACGTCATTCAAATTCAACATCTCAATATTCATCATTCATAAAAGTTCAAAGTTTAATTCACCCAAACGTTACCATGTTGTGTTCGAACATATCATTGTCTAATTGATGTCACTCAAGTATCATACCAATTCAAACGAGGTTCATCAATGATATTAAAACCATGTCCATTCCATAAGGACAATTGCAACTACATATTTCCATGTTACATGACCTTTACATAAAAAATAACATGAAAAAACCATTCCTAAACCTTAACACTTATCCTAAACCTGGTGATTCCAACTTCATCCTTTATCTAATCTTCATGTTCAATTCTTCATGGCCAAGGATCCTATGTTCCAACATGCACCTGACTTTAATCTTCAACCATGCTTTCGCTTTCACCTTCATCAACCCCATGGCCAAAGATTTGCTTTCATCTTCACTAGTCTTCGTGTCTAAACTCCTCGCTTCATCAACCATCTTGCATTCAAATATTATGCTATGCCTTTACATTTTGATCTACACAAAACATAAACAATCTAAATAAGTTCAGCATGCTCATTTTAAGTCCAGTCCAGAATTCATCAATGTCACAGGCTTATTGTCCAGAATTTCAAGTATATAGGCAGCAGCAGATGCTATACCCTGTTTACCCGACATACCTTCAATATGTTTTCCAGGCTGGGCAACGAAAGGCTACTGTGGGAATTTATTTGCACCAACGTTAGACCCAGCCCTGCATTTCGTAAACTAGAAAAGTAGAAAGAATCAGCATATAATACAAGCAGCCCTGTACATCATGGAAACAAACCAGTGTTAGCAGGTTCCACATACTAACCATATCAGCTGACCTAAACTAATTTTCTAACTGTTTTTACTAACTTCTAATTGTTTTAATCTTAACCTTGGAAATGCACTTCAATTAACACTTAACTGTTGTCTGACTTTTTTTTACTTACTGAATTCAAATTCAACATCTCAATAACTAAAATTTCCAGCCTAAAGCTAACCTCTTTTCCCTCTACTGTTAGTTTAAAACCATGTCTATTTTACCCTCTAGAAATTTTCTCAAACAAATTACTAAAATAACAGAGCTTCCAAACTGTTCCCTAACTGTCATAAGCATGCTAACAAACCCCTAACTGTTTCTAATTCATTTCAATAAAACTTCTAACAAATCTTCTAACAGAATCTCAACAAACTGCTAATAGAACTGTCAAACCAGGAAAATTTCCTAACAAAGTCTAACAAACTTTCTAACATAAACAGTTTTTAACAAACCAAAAAACCATAAACAGAGAAACTAATAGCATCAACTCAGCTCATTCCTGACCTTTTTTTCTAACAGAATTCTAAATAAATTCTAAACACTTCCCAACCCTGCAGAACCGATTCACAACCCCTAACCTTTTTTCTCTAACAACCTTCTCTAACAGCTTTCAACCTCCTCTAACAACCTCTCAACAAAAATAGCAAAAATAGAGTTCAAACAAACAAAATTACTAACTCCTAACTGTCAAACTAACCTACAACTAACTTCTAACTACTTCTCAACAGAAAAAGAGGAGGATAACAAAAGGATAACAAAATGTAAAGGAGAATAACAGAAAGATCAAAGGGGGGAAGAACTCACCAAAAATATCTGAAAAACTCTCTTAATCCCCATCATCTTCTTCTTCACTCTCTAATTCTCCATCACTCTAGATGATACAAGACCAATTCTAAAGAAACAAAAACTCCTCTTCAATCTTTCTCTGTGAATCCTACCTTCACCTGCATCTTTCAATTCTCAGCAGCATCTTCCCCTTGTTACGAATCTCCATCTCCATAATCGAAACCAATTCTTTGCTCCCTTCATAATCTTGATCATTTCTGTAACTTCATCACCATAACCACTTCTGAAATTCACCTTCAGACCATGCAATCTTGATCTTCTCTCTCTTCACAGCTTCAGTGGACAAATGCAACAACATCAACAACACCGTGAGAAAGCTCTCTCTCCCTGTCTGCATACAAATCTCCAACTGTATCTTCAATCACCTTAATCTTCATCTCTTTCTCGGAACCGTATCAATATCTTCATCAACCTTTAAACCTTCATCTTCAATTGCTTCAAGGATTTGTCATCGCTTCACGTCTTCATCACCATTAAATCTCTACAACAACTTCAATCGTCTTTACCGACAATCTGCAAACGCGTCGCAGCTGTAATCATCGTCAATGTCTTTGTTTGGATCACAACATTGCCAAAACATCATTGCTTCTCTTAATTGCAACCTCAACAACGAAAATGCTGAGAAATTGAAGGAAGAAGAATATTTGACCGAAGAAGATCGAAGTTTCATCAGCAATTTGGATAGGAAATGGAAGGTTGAGTTGCAGCGAAGTCGAATTAAGATGAGTACGAGAATTAAGATGGACCTCACGAAAGAGAGACAAAGAAGTTTGATCTGAGGCAAATCAGAAGGAGGTTTCGTCGTGTTGATCGAAATTCGGCACCGTTGTGTTGAGAAAGAACAAAGTTTCTTTCACGATGAAAACTCAAAGGTCACAATCTTAACCTAATTTCCAAACGACACCGTGCGGCCATTTTTGTTCTAATTCAATAACAAAAAGTGTGTGAAAATATGAAAGTGGATCTCGCTTAGGCCTCACATTTTCTAAGCCCAACGAATACAGTACTTCTTAGGCCCACTATTTTGTTTTTTGAAGATAGTGTTACAAACAAAGAATTGTTTCATGGGTCAGGCTTAGAATCTGAATCTGAATTTCTACTGCACCTGCTGATTATTGGCTTGCACCCCCTGGATTTATTCTTTTAGTATTTTCTTTTAACTAATTTTGTTAATTGTCTAGACTTGTTTGAATTTTCTTTACATGATAAAAATAATAAATTCAAATATAAAAAAATTTGTTAGTTTTTTATTTGAGATTTTAGGAATTTAATCCCGATTATACGATGATATTTGAGATTGGTAATTCACTTTTTCTTGTTGAGATTTGAGTCTTGTGCAGGTTTATCGTGCAATATACGAATGCGTTTGAGATTTCGATTGTGATTTATTTTCACATCGATGATGCATCGACATTTATTCCGAGCATTTGATTTCTGATTCTTTTCTTTGATTAGTGAAACTTTTCACAAAGATTGTCTGGTTTCTTTTTTCTGATAGGCTTTGCTACGGATTGATATCCATTTGGTATTTTCTCTTGTTTATCTCATTTCAGTACTTTACTGCTTTCTAGATATCACGAGAAGTAGGAAATAAAGAGGGTGCGCTCGAAGTCTCTATTTAAAGACCTATAGCAGGCATTTCACACTTCATTTGCTATATGTGTTGTGCTTGTGTTTGTTTACTTTCTTGTTGGTCTATGAGTCACTCAATTTAGAAATTGAGATCACGACTTCACTCTCAGTGCATGCTCCCTATAGGATTTCATTGATTTCCTTTATTTCTTGTTGATCGATGAGTCACTCAATTTTAGAAATTGAGATCACGACTTCGCTCTCTTTGCATGTTCCCTATAGGATAGTTTTGTTAGACTTTCTTTGGTATGCTAGCCTAGATAAGATCTCTCTAGTTGTGCTCTCTTGAACTAGCTCTCTGGATCTTATTGACTTACCTGTTTAATTTCATCTTTGTGTACATGTTTTGAGATGACATACCCTCGGCATGTTCCCTTAGGAGTTCTAGATTCAACTATAGATGATGATTCGAGATAGACATAGTTTTAGGTGATAGACCCTTGCTATGCTCCTTTAGGACTTCTTAATTCATCTATAGATGATAATTTGAGATAGACATTAGGATTGTTATCCAAGCATGTCAACATAGAGTAGATATTTCCCTTCAAAGCTTAACCTTAGGATTAATCATTGTATGATAACATTAGCGATAGATCTAGGTTAGTCTCCCTTTGATGATTTTTCTTTCTTTTGCATCCATGCATTAAAACTAAAACTTTCTTTTTCTTAGAAAACACATAAAACATCTAACAATTTTCAAATCCTTTTTAAGGTAAAAAATATCAACCAATGAAAACTCTTTTGCGCCTTCGGGCTTTTCTTTCAAACCTTTTTTTCCAGAAATAACATGTTAATTCACTTTTGTGCTGACGCGTAAGTCTCCAAAGGTCGAGTTGCGGTAGAAGGAAAAATTAATATTGTTCATTAAAAAATACAAACCAACAAAAACATGTGAGCCGAACTACGGCTGCTCTGATTCCTTAAAAGGGATACGTAGGCATTGGGGTAGGGCCCGAGCGAGCACAACTTTTATTTTCCCTACATTCTTTTCTCCTTTCTTTTGCATGTATTCCCTGTACAGCTTAGATATAGATTCTTACACACCCATTAGATTAGAACAAGAAGAGTTGATACCGTATAGTACTACGGGCGTGTGGGGTGCTAATACCTTCCTCTCGCATAACAGACTCCCTTACCCGTATCTCTTGGTCGTTCGACCTTGATTTCACCCTTCTCAGGTTTACTCGATGTTTACCTTTCCCCTCTTGTGGGATAAAAATGTTCGACGACGACTTCATTGATTTCATTATCAGTTGATTGTTCAGCCGGTTGTTTCAGCTGGCGACTTCACTAGGGACAGGTCGACCAAATGTTGGTCCATCCCGGAGTCGCTCCTAGCTCTTTACAATAAGGTAAAAGGCGCAATACCCAGGCCAGAGTGCACTAGAATACTAGGAATAGAGTGGAACATAGACGCTAGTTTACGTAGGTTTCACTATTGCCGCCATGTCATCCACGCTCAGATGAGGTACAAATGAGGGGCTATCGTTTTCACGTAGGTGATATGGTGATATTTTTCTTAGGAGTGCCCTTGATTCTGGGTTACCCGACCTTACCCTGACCTAGTTTTCACCCGTGAGAGGGGAGGGACTTGATTATTACAGGTACAAATGATGACTATGTTATGATGGTGACCGTTGTTCTATTGGTGACTATGTGGGTCTCAGATTTATTTTCTGAGTTTCTGGATTTGGTATTCAGGATGGTTATTTGGTCATGTTCCAGACCTTAGATCCTGATATATTCCACTTGGCCAGAGATTATACAACGGTTATTCATAGTACTTGGTTCCATTGTATGCTGAAATTAGTTCCGAACCTTTGATTCTATGATATCCAGATTATTCAGCATATTTATACAACAGTTATCCAGAGGATTGTACAGTTGTCATGCTGAACTTTTGAACCTATGTCATTACACCTTGCGTCATAGCATGTTTATTTTACACACAAAAAAAAGGAAATGTGAAAGATTATATGTAAAAAAAAAAGTTTTAACATAGCATTGCATCCACTCATTCACCTCATGCATCTTCATGCATCCATATCAGGTACTCAGAAGGTACTCAAAATGGGGAATCCTTATTTAGACTCGGTACTTTATTTTCAGAGCCACAAATCTTGACTTCTCGCTACTTCATGATCAGATTCAAGATATGGAACAACTTCGTGGGGAATTGGAAGAGATGAAAGAACAAATGGGATTCTTGATGCTAAACGTGCAGGATTTGGTTCATGGACAAGAACTCCTAAAAGAGGAGAACACTCAATTGAAGACTCAATTGAATTTGGTTATGGAAATTTTGGGGACAATGTTGAAGAAAGAAGATGTTTCTATGCCTGCTACAATAGGAGCTACCGTTCCTCCCCATAATCTGGGGACTCTTTTAGGTCAGGTAGTATCTCCTCCACAATCGTGCATTCCAAGATTCTCCCATCCGCAACTAGTTGTCACTTCCCGAGAGGACCCAAAAGAAAAAGTCCATCAGTAGAGGCCAAAATAGCCTGAACGACAATTTGATCATATTCCAATGTTGTATTCACAATTACTTCCTCCCTTGCTAGAAGTTCATTTGGTTAAACTTCGAATCTTCACTACACATGAAAAACGCCCTCATGGCTTTAACGATAATGCTAGGTGTGAATTTCATTCTGGGGTACCTGGTCATGATACTGAAGATTGCATAGCTTTTAAGCACCAAGTCCAGGACTTGCTTGATGCAGGGACAATTATCTTCACTCCCGAATGTCTGAGTGTGCAAATCAATCTTATGCCAACTACTACAAAGAATAGGGTTACGCCTTCTCCTCTTCAAAGTACTATCTCACGACTGGAGTCACGTCATCCATAACATATAATCCTAGAAAGTTCTCACCAGCAGCCATTTGCAAGTTGTGGAAATCGGTTGGTTAATCAAAACTAGAATGTTCCTCATGTTCACATAGCTCAGTGTGCTACTCAACATCAAACCTATCAACAAAGACATATGCAACAAGGTAAGCAAAAGGATAGGAATCCAAAGAGCGTGTTCGACATTGTTCCCATGACTTATGGCCAGCTGTTCTCTCAGTTGCTCAAGCTTTCCTTGGTGGAACCCAAGCCACTGAAGCTTGTCATTCCTCCTTATTCTATGGATTTAAATCCTAATGTGTAATGTGATTACCATGATGGGGAACTAGGATATTCCATTGAATACTGCGGGGCTTTCAAAAAAAAAGTGCAAGACCTACTTGATGTAAAGGCTATCAATTTCGGGCCAGCCAGTTAAATTTGAAGTCTCCTTTGACTTAGTAAATGTCAAGATTTCCAAATCATCATCTGAAGCAACAAGTCCATACGGAGACTAGTCTCCTCAACGTAGAAATTTCTAGTTTCACTTGCAATTCTCATTTGTAATCTTTCTTGCTTTGGTTCAGTACTTTCTTGTATGTAGATCTTACTTATCTTTGAATACTAGTCATAATACATTGAATATGTTTGTCTTGAATTAATCCATTTGTACTCACTCATTAATGTTTTTCTCTGCTTTTGATACTTAACTCTTGTTAAATAAAGAAAATACCTCTAGAAGGGGGATGATGAGTAATATACGAAAAATTTCAAATAGTGTGCTTTTGAATAAAACCCTGCTGACGATGTACATGCATTGTTTCAATTCCTAAACACCAGAGATATAAGGGATATAGACCCTCGTCAACCCCTTTGAGCCTTGAAGT
Source organism: Vicia faba (assembly GCA_948472305.1). Taxonomy (NCBI): domain Eukaryota; kingdom Viridiplantae; phylum Streptophyta; class Magnoliopsida; order Fabales; family Fabaceae; genus Vicia; species Vicia faba. The sequence goes on along the minus strand of OX451735.1, from coordinate 678,324,870 downwards.
AGGAGTTTCTTTTCTTTTCAAAAAAACCCTCACATTTAACCCGGGGTAGGGTAGATTTCAGTTAATCCGATCGAGCGTTCAAAACTCATCAGGAGTGTGGACCTATGGATACAATAATGGTTATCCATCAAAAGACTAAGGAAAGTAAAAACCGCAATGGTTAACTCTCATATATCAGCAGTGTGCATCAAAGATAACGATACCACAATGGTTATCTCTCGCACATCAAGAGGTCAATAGATGACAATACAATGATAGTTATCCATCGTCTACCAAAGACTCATGCAGTCACAATTACCTTCAAGAAGTCGAAAACGACTCGAAGTCACATGAATGGTTCAGACAAAAAGAAATGATGAAAGAAAGAGACAAAAAGCCTTGCTAAGTCGAAACTTGGAAAAAAGTCGCTTAGGCAAAAGCCAGGGCTTCCTGCTGGACTTTAAAATCAAATTCAAAAGGAATTTGTCCAGACAAAAGTTAGGGAAAACAAAAGAAAATGAAAATTCTGAAAAGAGAGAAAGGATTACAGTATAAAATCCTCAGTAATAATAAAGTCGTGTGATTAGACACAAAGAACGAAAGAGGTGAGCGACAGTCATGTCCAAAAACCTCGTTTGACTCCTCAATCATTCCAAAACTCCTCTTGAGAGATGAATGTATGTGTCAAGTTAATTGAATTTAGAACTGGAGAACATCATGAAGGGGGTGGGCACCAAATATTTTGAGTCTTAAATCCTTTTTTTCTTCTAAAAACCATGAACCAGGCCACGTTACAACCCTTAAAAGTCCTAACTGAAGCAAGGGTTAATTTGAAAGTGCATTATAACGAGAATATGATAACCTGACTCCTAGGAGGTTTGCTAATTTTGTTTGAGTTGGTATCACTCAATATTTTTACTATATTTTGTACAAAATTTTTCGATGTTTCAACATCTTTTCAATAATTTTTTTTAAACTTTAAGATAAACACGAGCTTTGCATTAGAATTATCATTCTTAGAATAAACACTATTTGCATATGAACAAATGCTTAACCATTAAGTAAGCTTGCGTAATGAGCATCAGATGGAAGTTTGATTATCCCAAAGGGACTAATTGCTTCAGGATACCGTTGAAAGGTAAATCATTTTTGGAGATGATCTTAATCTGGGGAAAACTTCTATGGGTTCTGTTGAATGAAAGAATACCAGTTTGAGAAATGGTTTGTAAGATTGCAAAAGTTGATTGCCTAGAGTCTCTATCGAGCAGTGGTGCATTGCTTTCAATTTGTCCCAAGGGACATATTGCTCCAAGTATTTGATCGATAATGAAGCAGTTCAAGTTGAGAAGTATGGTTGTGAAGTAGCCTACTTTCAAGACGTAAGTCAGCCACCCAAAGGTTGTGTTATCTTCGAAACTCTGCGAGCTTCACATTTCTCCTTAAGCATGAGATGAAGGAAATGGTGTGTTGAGACTCTATTGATCAGGGGCAAGCATGTTGAATACTCCGTCGAGTAAGTGATCAGCCAATCTGAGGCATTAAAGTCGAGATTTTATCCCTCAAAAGTACAGTTAAACTGGGACAATTATGTCGAGATTTGATAAATCTCTCTGAGAATTTGTTGATTAGAGGAGAATCTTTTCATAATTTACAGATGCATGGGCATTCACTCAAGCATGGTTGAAACCACTTCCAACACTAGTCAGTCAGGGGAAGTGTTATGAAGTTCATAACATTGGGTCAGTTTATCTTGCTGGTGCAGATATCAGAAAGTCCTCTCAAGGTAGTTTTCTTTAAAGGCCTTATATACCGGGGCAAGAAATTATGCAGGGGAATTTTCTCCTCTTCAAGGATTGATCAGATTAAGTCCAGTCGCAGGCTAAATAACTTGCGAATTTGAAAAGCATGTCAGGAAGTCAAGATCGTTATCCTCAGCTCATCAGAGGCTTAAGTTCATTTATTTATGTTCCTTCATTAGAAGTCAGGATCATTGTCCCCAGTTGAAGCATGGATTGTTATCCTCATTAAGATACGAGCAGTAACACAAAGATCATTCGAGGTTGTTTACCCGTACAAGACGTGATGGAAATGTCGTTTCGTATGAGGATGCCTTTCCCCGGTAAAGGACCTGTTGCTACTTGAATAAAGTTTGTCTGCTAAGCGGTATCTCTTCATATATTTTTATTCCCCAATGAAGCATTATTCATTTCTTCGAAGGAGGAAAGTTGTTCTTCTCTCTGAAAATTTAGAAGCTGTTTGAAGTCAAGATGATTTCTTTTCAGTGGACTGCAATTTATTTTTGGGGCGTCTTCTCCAAAGTCCATTTGCCAGTGGCATTCCTCCTCGGAGTCGACATGATGAAGTTGTAATCTTGCGTTGCATTTTTTACCCAGTGGTCGGTAATTCAAATTGTTTATTCTTCAATGAAGTTTGCTATTCCACACATGGGGCATATTGCCAGGATTTCTCTTATTGCAAGTGTTGTTGGTATTTTATGACAAGAAGCATACCAGCAAATAAATCAAGAAGGGTCTATATGCAACCAACATGAAGGTCTTTGTAGAATGGGATCCAATTTCCCCAGTGAACGCTCACTTCTCCTCAGAATAGAGTCACCCATCCCCAGTGAAGGTGTACTCCCGCCTAGACAGAACTCCTTATCTCCAACGAAAGTATAGCCATGCGTGATACCCGCTGAAGTCAGCATTCTTGATAAGAGTTTGTTTAAGAGTGTGTCCCTTCCAGAGGGCTTATCTCCGAAGAAGTGCATTCCAACAGGTCTTGTACAATCTTCTTCTTCAGCATAGTATACTTTATTTTGCACAATCTGGGAAATATCATTTCATTAGATTTTATACCTTTGTTATATCCTCTTGAAGTCGATAATCTATGACTTCGTGGTTGGTATTTATTCCCCTCGTGAGGTTGTCGTTCATCGTCTCTATGAAGTTCGTATCTTTTCTCCCCAGGGAAGTTTGCCCAAGTCAGGTTTTCTTGAAAAGATATTTGATTATCATGCCTATTATGCCCAATGGAGCAAGTCTCCTATTTTTCCAAAGCGTCGTTGTGATACAGTGGGAGAACTGACTTGAAGGTTTTGCATTTGATCGCAAATATTGCAGTTAGCAAGAGTCGCCACCAACTTTTCTTTTATCCAAAAGGAAAGGTGAAAAAGCACAGGAAAGACCTTTGAGATTATTTCTTGAGTTTGGGGGGTAGATTATGAAAAGGGAAGGTATTAGCACCATTTTCATCCATGGTTTTTCATGGGCTCTTAGTTACTTGCTAGATCACTTGCTCTTGTTTGAAATTGTGCTTTGTGTGGTTTTTGAAAGTATTTTGTAAAGAGGCCATTGTTTAAGCAATCTTTGTAATGATCCTCGTTCGTAAGAATGTATACAAAGATGTTGATCTTTTAGAAATGTTTTCAAGTTTGTAAGATGTTTTGAAAGTGTACGTGTTTGTTTTGAAAATAGCAAGGAGTTTTGTTTTGAAATAGAGCAAGTAACTAGGAGCATTCTACCTACTCAAAAATCTTTTATGTTCATTTCCTCTTCCTTTGACATTGTTATCTTACCATTGATTTGGTAAGTAACCCTATCTTTGGATGTAAACGGGACAGACGTGGGTCATCGTATAACCATGATTAGAAATGTTGCAAGGTATCTTAGCATTCTCTTTTAGGGACTAAGATCATTTGAAAGGAAACTTAGATAGCGTCATCGAGGGACTATGAACTTATATTTTGTTTGTTTTTGCTAAGATACCTCACATGCGTAATATGGCCATTTTGTAAAGGCAACCAAGTGGATTTAACCTAGGGGGTGCTTGTGTGCAAGTGTATTATTTTTCATGCTTGATTTTGTCTTTGATTAGGGTTTTCTAATTGATTGGTTTTAGTCTTTCCATACAAACCCTAATTACTAGCAATTGTATATAAAGCGATAAATTGCGGAATTTAAAATTACTACGCTATTACAACACTTGTGGGAGGGGGGTGTACAAATTATAAATAGGGATTGCAAGAAAATAAACCTAATTAGTCTATTACAACCATATTGAACTTATACAAGAATTGAATTAAATAATGTACATAATGAATAAATATAGAAGAATGCAAATGTAAAGAACATGTGATTTTTTTTGGTTTTTTATGAGAAAAGGGGTTTTGATTTTAACCTAATTAGCTAGAAGAAAGTAATTAATTAAAAGTAAAACCAAAGTTTACTAAGAAAATATTTTAAATAAAACCCTAAATCTATTAATTGATTAGAAAGACATTAAGTTTAAGAAAAGTATATTTGGTATTTTTGTCTTAAAAATAATTTATGGTATTAAAAAATATTTTTGGACTTTTTGGTTTTAAAAGAACATTTTTAAATTATGAGAGAAATAAACTAAAACCCTAATATTTAAATATACTTACAAAATATTTAGTCAAAATAAACAAAGTATGATTAAATGAAATAATTTTTTGTGTGGAAAAATAAATAAACTATGTCCAAATATAAATCTACTATTTTTATATTTTTTAATATTTTTTAGTATTAGAAAAATAATTAAAGAAAAAAATAAAATAAAAATAAGAAAAGAAAATAAAAACTGGGCCAGGAGTATGAATAGCCTGCAAGGGGGTTAGAAAGTAAAAACAAAAGCAACAAGGCTCAAGGAGGCCTAGCGCATGCTAAAAAAAGTCAAAATGTATGAAAAAAATGGAAAAAATCAAACGGGTACCACTAGGGCTCGAACCCAGGTCCCTCTGGTTACAGGCGCGCGCTTCTATCACTGGGGTGGCTATACATCCGTTTATATAAATAAAACCATAAATATATATGGTAAACACGTTCTTGAGGACAACTTCATCTTCAACCTCACGCCCAGCCAGAAGCTCTGTAACTCAATCAATCCTTAACAAAAATGAAAAGTGTAAACTGGAAATTTGTAGCAAATTTCCTCACGATTTCAGAAATGCAAAGCAATAGAATTATAGATCAAAGATAAGCATGAATTTTAATGGCCGTAATTTGAACCCTAAAAATATCAGAAATTTCAATCTTAAAATTCTCTAAGCTCAAGCAAAATTAATGAAAACTATGAACATGGTTAGCTTTAGGGCAATGATATCTACATGTTTCATTCACAAATAAATCATTGATGAAAACCTGTATGAAAAGTTCCAAAGTCAGAAAACTTACCTTGCAAGAGGGTATCGGGTTTGGAGTTTGAGAAGCTTTCAGTGAGTTCCAATGATTGGGTTAGCTTCTTAAGTTCCCAGGAAGCTAATGGGATGCTTAGCTTTGGCTGAAATTGCCTGAGGAGTTCTGGAGAAGTCCAAGTGCAAAGTTCTGTTTTTGGAAATGGTGGATGATGATGGAGGTGTTACAATGGTTCTGCAGGTGTAGGGATTGTTTATGTATGTTGTTTAGAAGCTTTTGAAGGTAAAAGGCCAAGAAACGCACGAGTATATTTGAAGATTGTCTTTAAAACTAAAAATTGACAAGTTTTGAAGTGTTTTTGGTGATTATGTGTTCTAGGTCTTTTTCAGGGCTTAAGCATGCATGTGTTTTATGGCAAATGGTTTGTGTGTGTATAAGCAAAAGGTCTTGAGTGGCTTAGCAAGTCAGAAGTACAAGTTACAAGCTATTTGCTATGTTACTTGATTTTCAAGAAAAGTGGGAAACCAATTTTCAATGTGAAGTACAAGCATGGGCTGGGTGATTGTAAGTGTCTAAACCATTTCTCTTGTGTTATGATACATGTATGATCAGAAGAGAACAAGTGCAAGGCTCAAGAACAAGTTTTGTACAAAAAGTCACTTTATCAAAATGGCAATGTGCACTTTCTTCCCAAAATGGATATAAAGCATATCCTTGCATTGAATGCTTGAAATGTGACCTCTAACATATGTGCAAGCAATTAGTTATGGAGTGCCTAACAAGTTTGAGGCCTGCAAAGTAGAGGTTGTGCAACACAACTTTGAATTTTGAATTTGTTCATCACAAAATGACTTGTAATTCAAGTGATAAAACCCTAACTTCATCTCTTCGATTCTACCTACTCAAAAATGATCTCAAGGAGTTCTTGGAAATTTTGGAAAGCTTGCAATGTGCTCTAGAATCCTCTTTGAATCAATTTTGAAGATTCCCCTTGGAACTATATGAAAAAGTTCCATGAAGTTGACTTTTGATCAGTTGACTGAAAATTTATCTGTCAATCCATTGGACTTGAGCAATGTTTTGAGCCATGTTATTAGGTCAAAATTATGAAATTGGACTCTTGACATCATGCCTTAAACCAATTGATTATTTTCTAGGTCAAAAATCAGAAATTGCCCTTTACCAGTCAAAACCCTAATTTTGACCATTTTGCCCTTTTGAAGATTTGATCAAATTTCTTGAGGAATTGTGATCCAAACTTGATCAAATGATACATATGAGTTTAAAATGTTGATGTGGATAAAAAATTATGAAGTTTGACTGTAAATTGGTCATAATTGACTTTTCCCTCAATATAGTTGATTTTTTGGTCAACTGCTCAATTGACTGAGCAAAAGTGTGATCCAAAGTTTGAAACTTGACATGAGTAATCTCGAGGGTCCATAATGATCCATGAAAGTCATATGGGGCATTGGAAGTTCAAATATCCTTGTGCAAACTCAAACCCTAATTTTGGTCATCAGTGTTTAAGGAGGTGTCTTGAGCTGATCAACCCTAGTGCAGTCTTGAGCCAAAGGAGATTTTGTGAGAAAATCTTGATAAGTGAGAGGGCAAATTTTGGGGTGCAACATCTGCCCCTGTTCAATCTTCTTAAGCCTGAAGAGTTAGATTGGTGAGTTTTTCCATTCGTGACTCGAAGGTGGAAGATGATTGGACATTAGAGTGCCCAGAAATTTGCACTCGGTGATGTGATGGTAGAGGGAATGGGCTTGAAGATGCCATTTAGAGGGATGATGGAAAGTTGTTAGATATGGGGTTGTAGATGCCATCCAGAAATGATTGTTGAATCGTATCTGTAGGCTGAAACTGAATGAGTATCAGAATGGCGTTCGTGTCTAGAGCGTATCTGAACTGTATCCGAAAGTTGAATATGAATGAGTATCAGAATGGCATCCGTGTCTGGAGCATATCTGAACTGTATCTGAAAACTGAATCTGAATGAGTATCAGGATGTCATCCGTATATAGAGCGTATCTGAACTTTATCTGAAAGTTAAATATGAATGAGTATCAGGATGGCATCTGTGTCTGGAGCGTATCTGAACTCTATCTGAGAGCTGAATCTGAATGAGTATCAAGATGGTGTCCGTGTCTGGAGCGTATCTGAACTGTATCTGAGAGATGAATCTAAATGAGTATCAGGATGGCATTCGTGTCTGGAGCACATCTGAACTGTATCTGAAAAACCTTTAAACATTGTTAATGGTAGCTGTTGATTAACCTTATCCTGAAAAGGGTAAAATGTTAGCTAATGCAATGTCATGTTGTATGAAATGCATGGTATAATGAGATTGTGATACATGCAATCGTGTTATCGATGTTTATGATATATGGATGCGATGTATGCATATGTGAGCTAATCTGCTACACTGCTGTTGGATTGGGGAAAATAAATCCCCGACTGTTGCTGAGGATATGGAGTGTAAGTCTTCATGTTGTGAAGTTGAAGTGTTGATGTATTTCCTTTTAGATAAATAAACTCTGTTGTAAGGGAAACGCCATATACTGCTTGTAAAATCCTGTTGGGGAATCCTAAGAAATTGGACGACTTCTACTGGGGATTGATAACTGGAAGCTTTGTTCCGCTGGGGATTAAACTGCACACTGCGGGGGATTTTACGAAAATAGCCTAGAGAGATTTCCCTATCTTAAAGCCGTCAGTGATTGTCTTTTTATTTTGTTCATTTGTAAATAATAATTATGTTCAAATGCATATGTTCAAAAATAAATCATTGGACGTTTTTGTAAACAAAACACAAGAGTAAAGAAAACAAATAGTTTTGCACTTTCAAAGGGATATCTTTGTATTGACTTTGAGTAAGTATTTTTGTACAATGAGACAAACATTCTAGTAAGAGAATACCATCGTAAAAAATGAAAGTTTGATACAAAGAAAATATAGCTATGTGAAATAATCCCATGGGGTTCCCATTCTGCTATAGCCTTTGTGTCCCTGAGCATCTTATCTGTTTGTTGCCTTGTCCGAAGCTTATTGAATTGATCAGAACCGTCGAGTTTGCAAGTTGTCCGTAAGGTGATTCGACGGGACATAGCAATACGCTTTAATTCCCTAACATTTGCCTGGACCGCCCTTTCGGGTTTTCAGTCCACTGGGATACCCTTTTTTTCCCAAGTCGCCCTTTCGAGTTTTCAACTTGTCAGGTGTACAATTTTTTTTGTTTTATCCCTAATTTTTGCCCAAACCTTTTTGGTTCACCGGGATGCCCTTGTTTTGCCTAGGTGTGTCAACCTAGTGGGTCTCTTATGCGTAGTATCTTTTGACTATGTCTGCATTCACAGGGTGCAGCAGGTCGTCGCCATCCATGGTGGTCAAGATCATTGCTCCACCAGAGAATATGCTTTTGATCACAAATGGTCCTTTGTAGGTAGGAGTCCATTTTCCCCTGGGATCACTCTGCGGTAGTATGATACGTTTGATTACCAAATCCCCGACTTGATATACTTAGCGTCTGACCTTTTTGTTGAAAGCCTTGATCATTTGTTTTTGATACATATGACCATAACAGACAACAGTAAGCCTTTTCTCATCAATTAAATTCAGCTGATCAAGTCGAGTCTGGATCCAATCTTCTTCATTCAGCCTTGCATCCTTCATGATTCTCAGAGAGGGGATCTGGACCTCAATAGGAAAGACAACTTCTATGCCATATACCAAAGAGTAAGGTGTTGCCCCGGTTGATGTGCGTGCTGTGGTATGATAACCGTGGAGAGCAAATGGTAGCATCTCATGCCAGTCTTTGTATGTGACTGTCATTTTCTGTATGATCTTTTTGATGTTCTTATTTGTAGCTTCGATATCACCATTCATCTTGGGCCGATAAAGGGAAGAATTGTGATGCTGGATCTTGAATTTCTCGCACAAGGCGGTGATTATAGTATTGTTTATATTCGTACCATTGTCTGTGATGATCCTCTCCGGGATACCGTAACGACATATGAGATTCTGTTTAATGAACCGGGCTACAACATTCTTGGTAACGAAAGCAAAAGAGGCCGCCTCAACCCACTTTGTAAAATAGTCAATAGCCACTAAGATGAAGAGGTGTCCATTAGAGGCTGTTGGCTTGATTTCCCCAATCATATCGATGCCCCACATAGCAAAGGGCAAAGGAGCCGTCAAGACATTCAGAGGAACCGGAGGTACGTGCACCTTGTCTGCATAGATCTGACACTTATGGCAGGTTCAAGAGTATTGATAGCAATCTGCTTCCACGGTAGACCAGTAATAACCTGACCGTAGGATTTTATTTGCCATCGTATGCCCACTGGAATGGGTGCCAAAAGTGCCTTCATGTAGATCAGCCATGATCTTTTCTGCCTCAAACTTGTCTATGCAACGGAGAAAAACAGAGTCATAGTTGCGTTTGTAGAGAATGCCATTACTAAGGAAGAACTTAGCAGAGAATCTCCTTAAGAAATTCTTATCATTGTCTGAAGCTCCTTCTGGATATTCTTGAGCCTCGAGATACCTTTTGACTTCGTGAAACCAAGGCCGGTCCATTACTTCTTCAGTATTAATCTCGTGACAGTGAGCTGGTTTATCCATTCGTTCAATGGTGATTTGGGGAGACTCGTTATCCCATTTAAGTTTAAACATGGATGACATTGTGGCTAGTGCGTCTGCTAGCTGATTTTCTTCTCGCGGGAAATGCTCGAAGGTAATCTTCTCAAAATGTGGGATCAATGTCGACACATGCTCTTTATAAGGGATAAGGTTAGGGTGTTTGGTGTCCCATTCCCCTTTGATCTGGCTGATGACAAAAGCTGAATCTCCGAATACATTTAAGGATTTAATCCTCAAATCTATGGCAGATTTGAGACCAAAGATGCATGCTTCGTATTCTGCCATGTTGTTTGTATAATTTAAGCAGAGTCTTGCCGTAAAGGGAGTATGACATCCTTCAGGATATATGAGTACAACACCAATACCATTGACGAGTGCGTTGGACGGCCCATAAAAAACAAGGGTCCATCGGGATCCTTGTTCAGGTCCGTCATATGGTCTGAATTCTTCACAGTTGTTTACCATCATGATGTCTTCATCGGGGAATTCGAACTTCATGGACTGGTAGTCATACACAGCTTGATGAGCAAGGTGATCAGCTAGTACACTGCCCTTTATTGCTTTCTGGGTAGTATACTGTATGTCATATTCTGTCAGGATCATCTGCCATCTCGCTATTCTCCCAGAGAGGGCAGGTTTCTCGAAGATGTATTTTATTGGATCCATTTTAGATATCAATAAGGTAGTATGGGTCATCATATACTGTCTTAGCCGGCGAGCAACCCATGCCAGAGCGCAACAAGTTTTCTCAAGTAGTGAATATCTTATTTCACAGTCGGTAAACTTTTTGCTCAGGTAATAAATAACATGCTCTTTTCGGCCAGACTCGTCATGCTGCCGCAACACACACCCCATTGAATTTTCCAAAACAGTTAGATACATGATCAATGGTCTTCCCTTGACTGGTGGCATCAAAACAGGAGGCTCTTGCAGGTACTCTTTGATCTTGTCGAAAGCAGTTTGACACTCGTCATTCCACTTGACTACTTGATCTTTCTTCAGTAGTTTGAAGATTTGTTCACAAGTAGTTGTCAGGTAAGAAATGAATATGGAATTGTAGTTTAAACGTCCCAAGAATCTTCTGACTTCCTTCTCAGTACGAGGAGCAGGCACCTCTTGTATCGCTTTTACCTTGGCGGGATCCGCTTCGATTCCTTTATTGCTGACAACAAAGCCTAGGATTTTACCGGACCTCACCTCAAATGTGAATTTATTTGGGTTCAACCTCAACTTGTACTTCTTTAACCTCTCAAACAATTTCTGTAAATGGTCAAGATGCTCTTCTTCTATTTGAGATCTAGCTATCATGTCGACCACATAGACCTCTATTTCGTGATGTATCATGTCGTGAAATAGAGCTACCATGGCACGCTGATAGGTTTCCCCAGCATTCTTCAGCCCGAATGGCATAACCTTGTAACAGAATGTTCCCCACTGTGTGACAAAGGTTGTTTTTTCCATGTCCTCAGGCGCCATTTTGATTTGGTTGTAGCCTGAGAAACCGTCCATGAAAGAAAACACTTTATGTTGTGTCGTATTATCAACTAGAACATCAATGTGGGGTAGCGGGAAATCATCCTTAGGGCTTTCCCTATTCAAATCTTTGTAGTCCATGCACATTCGTACTTTGCCATCCTTTTTAGGCACGAGAACAACATTGGTAACTCATTGCGGATAGGAGGTGACGGCCAAGAATCTAGCGTTGAATTGTTTCATGACTTCCGCCTTAATCTTCTCTGACATGTCTGGTCACATGCAACGAACCTTTTATTTCACCGGTGGACAGTATTCTTTTGTAGGTAGACGATGTACCATGATATCTGCATCAAGTCATGGCATGTCTTCATACGACCAGGCAAAGACTTCAACATAATCGTGTAGCAACTGAATCAGACACTCTTTGACACTGGGTTCTAGATTGTCACCCACCTTGACTTCTCTTTTGTCTTCTTCGGTACCTAGGTTGATTATGTCCACTGGTTCCTCATGGGGCTGAATGGTCCTCTCTTCTTGTTGTAGTAACCTGGCGAGTTCTCCTGGTACATTGCAATCTTGCTCAACTTCATCTTCGGCTTGGTAGATTAGGTTTTCAGAGTCACGAAAGGCCATAGCATAACCGTTACCCATGGGATCCCGAATGGATGTAGACCTGCATTGTAAAAGTGAGTGTATGTAAGAGTATAGCTATCTTTGAAAGAAATAAAAATGTGAAAAGAAAAAACAATGAGCACAAAGTTTGTATGCAAAAACGTCCATGATTCATTGATGTCATATGGAAATGAGATAATAACCCTTACAAATGGACCATTGTGCCTCGGGTAAGGCAAAAGGTTTTAAGAGTCTGAATTGTTTTAATATTACAGATCCGAAAAAATTTAAAGACAAATTACTGTGGGATAAAAGTGATCGGGACGAAATCTCTAGCTTCCCAGTTGCTGAGCCCTCCACTGTCAGTTGGGAAAATCCAATCCTCTAAGTCATAGTTGTCTTCATCATCCTCTACCACGTTGACTTCGCGGTTGTTGATCTTCAAGGGTGGTCCTCTGGCACGAGCACGGCGTACAGCTTTCTGGGCTCCTGAACTGAAACCCAAGCCAAATTTGTCAGATTTGTATGGGACATCTGGGAGTTGTCCACAAATAGTGTACCCACCTTCTTCTATCACTGCCTTGGAATCTTTCAAAGACGACATCTTGAGGAAAGGCCTTGTAATCTTGGGGACTTGAGACACAACCTTGGTTACTGCCACATCTTGCGAGACTTCTTCAAAGTGCTGGAATAGAGTTTCAATAAATTCACCATCTAGTTCCACATATCTGAAGGAATTTAGATGGCTGACCATATACTCTTCTTCTCCATGAACAATGATGATTTTCCCATGAATTGGATATTTCAGCATTTGATGCAACGTGGAGGTAACAACACCAGCATTGTGGATCCACGGTCGGCCTAATAAGCAGGAATATGAAGGGAGAATATCCATTACATAAAAAGTTGAATCAAATGTTTGGGTTCCAACTTTTATGGAGATGTCCACTTCCCCATGCACCATCCTTTTTGAGCCGTCTAAGGCCCTCACTACTATGTTGCTTGGTTTCAGGGTTAATCCTTCATAATCAAGCCTATCAAGAGCCTTTTTAGGCAACACATTCAGAGATGAACCGGTGTCAACCAAGACATAGGCCAAGGCCGTGCCCCTGCATTCGATTGAGACATGCAATGCCTCATTATGCTTCCTCCCCCTTGGCGTTAAATCAGCATCTGAAAAACCTAAACCATTATCTACAATCAAGATGGCTACGCAGTCTTGGAACTGATCGGCAGATGTTTCTTGGGGTACATGGGCAGTTTTTAGGAATTTTACCAAGGCCTTTGCATGAGCCTCGGAACATAATAATAAATCCATCATGGAAATTTTTGATGGAGTTTTCCCCAGTTGCTTGACTACATTGTAGTAGCTTCTTTTTATGATCTTTAGAATTTCCTCCATCTCTTTTCGGGAGGTCTCACGGATAGCTACTAATTGTGCCTTCGTCCGGACAGGCTCAACCAGAATACCTTTACCTCGAGTCTCGGTTGACTCGGCAACATGAATGTCAGTAGGGGTGATAACAGGGATTGTAACAGTTTTGTCAACATGAGTATTAGCAGAGATAATTGTAGGACTAGGAATAGCCTTTATAGGAGAAACAACAATAGGAATGATTACAGGTCCAGAAATAGCTTTTGGAGGAGTAATTTCTGGATAGAAAACCCTTCCACTTCGAGTGATCTTACTAGTCCCTGCGATATTACTGATATCAGAGTCAACTTTCTCAAAGCTTGAATCTGGAGCAGCTGGCCAATCTTGCTTGATACCGTGGTAGTAGACATCACCTCCAAAATTCCACGGGACTATTTTGTCTGGAGAATACGGGATTGGTCCAAGAATTGTAATTATCAACGGAGATACTTTAGGAACTGATGTAATTCTAACGGGTCTTTTACTGGAGACCCTGGAAGAATTGTTGGAAATGGTCACTATGGAAACATCATTATAAGAAACAGTTGGAATAAAGGTTTTCTCGAACAAAATCTCCTTGTTATCTATTAGGCATTGAATGCCTTCTTTTAACAACGGACAACTGGTTGGTGAGGATAAACATAAATGACAGCTTTCATCATAGCCTGGGAATACACCGACATTCAACAAGTTCTTTTTGATAGTCAGGAGTGGAGTCACAAGTTCATCAACCAAAGCAACAAACATATCTTCCTCAATGGCGTTGACATCACAGCCGTGCTTGGGCATAAGGGCAGTGATAACGTTAGGCATTTCTGGTGCATCGAACTCAATCTCTTTGGCTTCAAGGAGGTCTTGTACTTTGTTCTTTAGAGCCCAACAGTTGTTAGTGTCATGGCCAGAACTCTCAGAATGGTATGCACTGTGGGCATTAGGATAATAGTGAGGAGAGGTTGTGTTAGGATTCTTTGGAGCTTCTTTCAAAGTCACTAGATTGGATATTAACAAATGTGAGAATACTTGAGATAATGTCATATTAATTCAGGTGAACTGTCTGACTGGTCTTTCCGTTCTTGGTTGGTTGTTTCTTTGCTGAGTAGGCGTTGGTTTAGGAATCATGACAGCCCCCACCATTGGACGGCTTTCAGCCCTATCTTTATTTCTCTGAGGATATACAACAACCACTTCCTTATTTCCAATGAATAGTTTCCTTACAATGGCAGAGGATGCATCTTTTTGAATCTTCCCATTCTTTATCCCGACTTCTACCCTTTCTTCGGTCAATATCAATTCAGTAAAACCCGCCTAAGAGCTCCCAATTAAGTGATTGAAGAAAGGTCCAGACAAGGTTCCCAAAAACATATCCACTAACTCTTTTTCAGATAGGAGAAGCTGGACTCATCCTGCTAAGTCCCTCCATTTTTGTGCGTAGTCTTTGAAGCCCTCACTTGAAACCATGGCCATACTCTGGAGTTGAGTACGGGTGGGAGCAAGATCAGTGTTGTATTGGTATTGTTTGTAAAAGGCAGCAACAAGATCTTCCTAGTTATGAACATTGGCTCTTTCTAACTGATAAAACCAATCAAGTAGAGTTCTAGACAGACTGTCTTGGAAGAAGTGTACCCGTAAATCCTTGTCAGTGGTATGAGGATGGATTTTCCTCACATAGGACCGGAGATGCATTTTGGGACATGAAACTCCATCGTATTTGGCGAACACCGGTGCTTTGAATTTTGTAGGAATGATTATCCCAGATGCTAACCCTAACTCCTCAAAGTCCAATCCAGGAACTTTTAGGATTTCCATTGCACTTAACCGTTCTTCTAGATGCTTATACTTATCATCGGCTGGAGGATACTGTTCTTTAGAATAATCTTCTTCTTCCTCTTCCTCTTCTGAATCTGGCTGAACAACTGCTTCCTTGCCTTTCCCATCTTGATTGTCTTTCTCACCAGATGACGTTGCAAAGTCCAGGGTCCTTCTTGCTTGTCCTTGGAATCTCTTCCCATGTCCAGAACTCCGGTTATTTTCTTTTTCTTCTTTTTCTCTTCAACCAAAAAGGTCTTCAACTCTTCTTGTCCTTTGGCTAGAGTTAAGAACATCTGTTGAAACTGGGCATTTTGTGCTTGGAGGTACTTCACCGTTCGCTCGAGATCCATCTTACTGAAATGAACAGTAAAAATATGAGGAGACTTGTTGCAAGAAACCTGCTTATGTTATGATGAATGGTAAATGCATATGCAATGATTTCAAGGATTTTAAAGATTCAAATTTGTTTTAGACAAAAAGAAACACACGTTATATTAATAAATTAAAGCTTGAGTACATCAATGTCTCTTTGGGCAAAACAAATGCAAAAACTCTTAATATAAAAAGGTAGTACTCATCCTCTTTGGTGCGATGTAGGCATTCAGAGTCCGCTCCTCATGAAGTTTCTTAGTGAGTTCCAAAACCTTCTTCTCGCTAACATAGAATTGGGCGTCGAAAGTATCTCTCTCCCCCTTGAGTTGTATCCAATCTCTTTGTAAGTCTTCAAGAGAGGTGGGTATGTCAGGATGTAGGATAGTGTATGGAACATCTCCTTCCATAACAGGCTCAATGATTACCGAGAGAATGGAAGGATAAGGCATCATAAGACTCTGAGCACGAGTTCGTACCCATTTGAGGTAAGGCTCAAGAGAGATGGAATTATTATGCCCAAATGTCTTGCTATCTACCTTGTTCAACATCCTCCAAGCTCGGATAAATCTCTGGCGAAGAACTTGATCGTCGTTCTCGTAGTCAAATACCAAGCCTTGAATGTGCATCTCATGTGGGCCATCCCTCCGGGCGTAACCAAACTGTCTTAAGGCTAAGCACGGGTTGTAGGTGATACCTCCTCTAATGACAAGTAAATGGACATTAGGGAATTCTCCACAATGGTCTACAATGATAACATTATCTATAGATCTGGAGCACTAATGGATGTTTGAATGTTTGAGCGTCATCAACCTTTGTGACCACCTTGAACCTTGCTCGTTCTTCATAAAAGATTGGGGAAGATGCGAAATAAAACATCTTTCCAAAAGAGGAGTACAACACATAAGGATACCTCTTTTCCTCATAGTGCGAGTGTGAAAAGAATGTAGGATGTCCCCTAGCAAAGTAGGCACCGGGTTGTGGGATATGAAGATCTTGACGGTGTTCATGTCTATGAGTTGGTCAGGATTTGGAAACAAAACCATACCATAGATGAGGAGAGCAACAATTTCCTTAAAGGCTTGCAAATCCAAGGAATTCCAACAGTTTTGGGCTTTCTCAAACAAGAACTTTGCTAGGAAACCTTTGACACCACTCCTTGTTTCCCAATTAGTTGTGATATCAGATGGTTGTAAGTGTAGATCTTGAGCAATCTATTCTGGCTTTGGATCTCTTTCCGTACCATTGAAAGGTAGTTGATTAAGAATGGGAATCCTCAAGAGTTGGGAGAAATCTTCCAAAGTTGGCACAAGTTGATAATCAGGAAATGTGAAGCAATGGTGTAAAGGATCAAAGAACTGAAAGAGCACCTTCATCATGTCTTTATCAGTGTTAGAGGTGACCAAGTTTAGTAGGCGACCATGTCTTTCAGTGAATGGAGAATTTTCAGGAATCCTTGAAACTAGCTCTTTGAGTTAAGGAGGAATCCTTACGAGATTGACTTGAATGGTTTTCTTGCGAATAGAATCCATGTCTTACAAAACAGAACAAAGATAAATCCCAAAATCCTTGAAATGGTTAGTGAATATGAGTATGATGTTATGATGTTATGTACAAGTAAATATACACAAACAAAGAAAACAAGTCCTTAGGTTTAGGCTTGCATGGAGTCTCATAGGTAAGTACCCTCTTGAAGTTTAGTTGGCTCAAACCTGTCCTAGTAATAGTAATCGGGTTCTAAGGAGCTCAATATCACTGGTTTGTTTCCTTGGTCATTGTTTCAGCACAAGCCTCTTTAATGGCGACCGAAATATCCCAAAAAACAAAACCTCAATGAGTGCAGTATCGAGTATCTACCAACTTCGGACTGCACCAAATTCGGTCATCTCACTACGTCCTAATGGCCAAGTTGGTCAATTAAGGTTCTACAAGTTCATTAGTGTTTCGTGACATCACTCAGCGGCCCCGTATTCTCCTTGATTAACTCAAAGGCTACCGGTTCCCACAAATATGTCGCACTAATGTAGCTATTGCTTAGACCATGTCGGTATACATCGTACAGTTTCCACAACGTATTTCTACTTACCTATAAGGTATCCCAAATCAGGGTAGAGGATTCAAACCCAAACAAATAACCATAATGTAAAGCATACAAGTCAAACAATGAAAGCAAGTAAATGTGATCTAACCCTAAGTTAACCCCACTTTTAGAATTTTCCCCACCAGAGTCGCCAGTTCTATGATACGGTAGGAGAACTGACATGAAGGTTTTGCGTTTGATCACAAATGTTGAGGTTAGCAAGAGTCGCCACCGACTTTTCTTTTATCCAAAAGGAATGGCGAAAAAGCACAGGAAAGACCTTTGAGATTATTTCTTGAGTTCGGGGGGTAGATTATGAAAAGGGAAGGTATTAGCACCATTTTCATCCATGGTTTTCCATGGGCTCTTAGTTACTTGCTAGATCACTTGCTCTTGTTTGAAATTATGCTTTGTGTGATTTTTGAAAGTATTTTGTAAAGAGGCCATTGTTTAAGCAATCTTTGTAATGATTCTCGTTCGTAAGAATGTATACAAAGATGTTGATCTCTTTAGAAATGTTTTCAAGTTTGTAAGATGTTTTGAAAGTGTACGTGTTTGTTTTGAAAATAGCAAGGAGTTTGGTTTTGAAATAGAGCAAGTAACTAGGAGAATTCTACCTACTCAAAAGTCTTTTATGTTCATTTCCTCTTCCTTTGACATTATTATCTTACCATTGATTTGGTAAGTAACCCTATCTTTGGATGTAAACGGGATGGGCGTGGGTCATTGTATAACCATGATTAGCAATGTTGCAAGGTATCTTAGCATTCTCTTTTAGGGACTAAGATCATTTGAAAGGCAACTTAGATAGCGTCATCGAGGGACTATGATCTTATAATTTGTTTGTTTTTGCTAAGATACCTCACATGCGTAATATGGCCATTTTGTAAAGGCAACCAAGTGGATTTACCCTAGGGGGTGCTTGTGTGAAAGTGTATTTTTTTACATGCTTGATTAGGGTTTTTCTAATTGATTGGTTTTAGTCTTTCCATATAAACCCTAATTACTAGCAATTGTATATAAAGCGATAAATTGCAGAATTTTAAATTACTACGCTATTACAACACATGTGGGAGGGGGTGTACAAATTAAAAATAGGGATTGCAAGAAAATAAACCTAATTAGTCTATTACAACCATATTGAGCTTATACAAGAATTAAAATAAATAATGTACATAATGAATAAATATACAAGAATGCAAATGTAAAGAACATGTGATTTTTTTTTTGTTTTTTATGAGAAAAGGGGTTTGGATTTTAACCTAATTAGCTAGAAGAAAGTAATTAAATAAAAGTAAAACCTAAGTTTACTAAGAAAATATTTTAAATAAAACCCTAAATCTATTAATTGATTAGAAAGAAATTAAGTTTAAGAAAAGTATTTTTCGTATTTTTGTCTTAAAAATAATTTATGGTATTATAAAATATTTTTGATCTTTTATGGTATGATTAAATGAAATAATTTTTTGTATGAAAAAATAAATAAACTATGTCCAAATATAAATCTACTATTTATATATTTTTTATGATTTTTTAGTATTAGAAAAATAATTAAAGAAATAAATAAAATTAAAATAAGAAAAGAAAATAAAAACTGGGCCAGGGGTATGAATAGCCTGCAAGGGGTTAGAAAGTAAAAACAAAAAAAACAAGGACCAAGGAGGCCCAGCGCATGGTAAAAAAAGTCAGAATGTATGAAAAAAATGGAAAAAAATCAAAAGGGTACCACTAGGGCTCGAACCCAGGTCCCTCTGGTTACAGGTGTGTGCTTCTACCACTGGGGTGGCAATACTTCCGTTTATATAAATCAAACCATAAATATATATGGTAAACACGTTCTTGAGGCCAACTTCATCTTCAACCTTACGCCCAGCCAGAAGCTCTGTAACCCAATCAATCCTCAACAAAAATGAAAAGTGTAAACTGGAAATTTGTAGCAAATTTCCTCACGATTTCAGAAATGCAAAGCAATAGAATTATAGATCAAAGATAAGCATGAATTTTAATGGCCCTAATCTGAACCCTAAAAATCTCAGAAATTTCAATCTTAAAATTCTCTAAGCTCAAGCAAAATTAATGAAAACTATGAACATGATTAGCTTTAAGGCAATGATATCTACATGTTTCATTCACAAATAAATCATTGATGATGCCTGTATGAAAAGTTCCAAAGTCAGAAAACTTACCTTGCAAGAGGGTATCAGGGTTGGAATTTGAGAAGCTTTCAGTGAGTTCCAATGGTTGGGTTAGCTTTCTTAAGTTCCCAGGAAGCTAATGGGATGCTTAGCTTGGGCTGAAAGTGCCTGAGGAGTTTTGGAGAAGTCCAAGTGCAAAGCTCTGTTTTTGAAAATGGTGGATGATGATGGAGGTGTTACAGTGGTTCTGCAGGTGTAGGGATTGTTTGTGTATGTTGTTTAGAAGCTTTTGAAGGTAAAAGGCCAAGAAACACACAAGTAGATTTGAAGATTTGCTTTAAAACTCAGTAATGAAAAGTTTTGAAGTATTTTTGGTGATTCTATGTTCTAGGTCTTTTCAGGGCTTAAGCATGCATGTGTTTTGTGGCAAATGGTTTGTGTATGTATAAGCAAAAGGTCTTGAGTGGTTTGTCAAGTTAGAAGTACAAGTTACAAGCTATTTGCTATGTTACTTGATTTTCAAGAAATATGGGAAACCAAGTTTCAATGTGAAGTACAAGCATGGGCTGGGTGATTGTAAGTGTCTAAACCATTTCTCTTGTGTTATGAGACATGTATGATCAGAAGAGAACAGGTGCAAGGCTCAAGAACAAGTTTTGTACAAAAAGTCACTTTATCAAAATGGCAATGTACACTTTCCTCCCAAAATGGATATAAAGCATGGCCTTGCATTAAATGATTGAAATGAGACCTCTAACAGATATGCAAGAAATTAGTTATGGAGTTACTAAAAATTTTGAGGCCTGCAAAGTAGAGGTTGTGCAACACAACTTTGAATTTTGAATTTGTTCATCACAAAATGACTTGTAATTCAAGTGATAAAACCCTAACTTCATCTCTTCGATTCTCCCTACTCAAAAATGATCTCAAGGAGTTCTTGGACATTTTGGAAAGATTGAAATTTTATATACAATCCATATTTGAATCAATTTTGAAGATTCCCCTTGGAACTATATGAAAAAGTTCCATGAATTTGGGTCAAAATCCTGACCAAATTAGGGCAAAATTTCACTAAGTGTTTTGTTTCATGACCACATGTTCTTAAAATTATAACTTGAGATCGAAGCAATTTTGGAAGGAGTTATGTAAAGCAAAGTTGTAGATTTCATGGAGATCAACAACTTTAATGTTGGAAGTTTCCTTTGAATCAGCTTGAATCATGGTGAAAATTTTGCTCAAAGTTATGAAAAAATAAGAAATTTCCAACACTTAGAAAAATTTCTAAGTTTAGAAATTTTAACTTTTCAAAATGAAATCTTGAATTTTGGATTTCTTGATGAATAAGTTTCATATTTTGACATGTTTTTATGAATTGTGATCTTTGACATTGAATTTTGACTAAAAAGTCAAAGTTTGACTTTTCAGTGTACAATTGACTTTTGATTAGTTGACTAAAAATTCATCTGTCAATCCATTGGACTTGAGCAATGTTTTGAGCCATGTTATTATGTCAAAATTATGAAATTGGACTCTTGATATCATGCCTTAAACCAATTGATTATTTTCTAGGTCAAAAATCAGAAATTGCCCTTTACCAGTCAAAACCCTAATTTTGACAATTTTGCCCTTTTGAAGATTTGATCAAATTTCTTGAGAAATTGTGATCCAAACTTGATCAAATGATACATATGAGTTTAAAATGTTGATGTGGATAAAAAATTATGAAGTTTGACTGTAAATTGGCCATAGTTGACATTTTCCCCAATACAGTTGATTTTTGGGTCAACTGCTCAATTGACTGAGCAAAAGTGTGATCCAAAGTTTGAAAATTGACATGAGTAATCTTGAGGGCCCGTAATGATCCATGAAAGTCATATGGGACATTGTAAGTTCAAATATCCTTGTGCAAACTCAAACCCTAATTTTGGTCATCAGTGTTAAGGAGGTGTCTTGAGCCGATCAACCCTAGTGTAGTCTTGAGCCAAAGGAGATCTTGTGAGCAAATCTCGATAAGTGAGAGGGAAAATTTTGGGGTGCAACAGTCGTGCATGGACGAATGCCATTTAGAATTCTTTTATCCCTAGTGATGGGGTATTACTGAAATGTTTCCTCTATGGAGTTCTGAACCTCAAGCTTATGATTCAAAGATGCCCTTCTCTTCCTCGAGTGAAGATTGTTACCCTCGACGGTAGTATTCCCTGTATGGCCCGGGTAGAATTATTTTATTCAAGAATTTCTGTGATTCCCCAGCCAATGTCATTTTTATTGAGGACTTCGATCAGGAGGTCCCAATTCCTAGCAAGGTTCTCTTTATCCTTTGAAGGAGATGTTGGATTTTCCCCATGGAAGTTGGGAGTGGAACAGGGTTAAAAATTCTTCATGAACTGCAATTTATTTTTGCAGTATTCTCCGCAGTAAAGGCGTACTCTCACTCGAGTATAATCAATATTTCTCAGTATAACCTGTTTCTTTCCAGGTTTTCTCGGAAGAATCATTTTATTCACAAACTAGAGATTCTTGATATACTCCCCTTGAAGTTGACATTCTATGGCTTCCCCAGTGAGATTCACACTCGTTCTCCCCATGAAGTATGCATTCTCCTACTCAGAGAGGTGTGCACTCTCTCTCTTCAGCGCGACTTGGATATATCCGAGTTCTTAGAGAGAATCATGTTTTCCTACGGGAGATTCTAGTTTGTTATCCTCATGAGGACGACCATCATCCTCAATGAAGTGATTTCTTCTCCCCAATACAAAGTTCTTGTCGGCTTGAATATTACAGAGATGGCTATACCCAGTGAATGAATATTGTTGATGTTACTATCTAAAGTTTTTTGGCTCCCCAGTGTAAGAGGTAGTCTTTGTCCTAGTCGAAGCCGAATTTCGAGGACCTAGCAGAGTAACTTATCTATCATTTCCCAGTGGAGCAAATTCTTATTTCCCTAGTGAAGCAAGTGTCTTGTATCCTCAGTGTGGTGTGCATAGGTGTTCCAGTCATAACTCTTTCATCCCTGGTGGCAAAAGATTTTATTGAGATATCCCCAGTGGAGTTTTTGTCTCAAGATATTTGCTTCTTCCCCAAGTGAAGACTTTTCCCCCCGGCGATGTTATCCTCAGTATGGTCTGAGTGGAATTCTTTTTATTTAAGAATTTTCATACTCCCTAGTATAAGTTATCTTCGTCAAGAAATTTTACGCGAGAAAGTTTCCATACCCCGCGAAGCTCTCCTCTTTCTAACAAAAGATAAAGAATTTACTCCCTAGGAAGTTGGAAGTTTGATCAGAATTCAAGATTTTCTCTGAAACTGCAATTTATTTTTGCAGTATTACTCCCCAGGAAGTTATTTGTTCAATGTTATCAATATTCAAAGGTTGGTGGTTCAGAGTCTTGGTGCTCCATTGAAGTTTAGATTGCCTGTTCTCTACAGAAGATCAGATGTGCAAGAATAATCGTTCAGAGGTTCATTGTCTTCTCAGCAGCCGATGTTGGTGTGATTTCCCCAGTGCATCACTAAACATGCATCATTACATTGCATCTACGAAAACGCGTAGCCTTTCCATTGTATGGAGCATTATACTAAAAAATTCAAACATGCATGAGTATAAGCCAATTGTGTTCACCCGTGGTAACCAGATTGTTATGGGCTCAGATTTGATTTATCTCCACAACAAGCCTAGGGTAATTCTATTATGTTTCCCTAGCGGAGTTTATTTTGATTCACCACCAGTCGGGTCTTTGGTATTTCTCCATTTCCCCAATAAGTCGTGGTTTTTCTCCTGCCCTTGCAAGCCTTTGGTTATTTTACCCGTGTTTTCTTTTCCGTTAGAGTGCAAGTAAGAGTCGGTGTATAGCCTTTCTTATTTCTCAAGTATTTGAGTATCCATACTTGGTGTGTGACAATTCAGATAATTGCCACTCTTGAAGAATTACACCCCGCCTTTGGCCTGAGGGATTTTGTAGCTCTTGCGTATTTGCAACCTATCGAAAGCCCAACGTGTTTTGGCAATCCTTGTTAGAGTCCGATTTGACCGGTCTCTTTCTCTTATAGAGTTCATCTTCTATCGGTTCTCTTTGTAGGTCCTTCTTAGTCGGTTCCTTATTTTGGTTTATCCACGTTAGTCGGGTCCTCCTTTCGTTAGCTTAGTTAACCTTTTCTGTTAAGAGTCCTCTAGTGTTTCTTGAAAGTCCAGTTGTCTGGCATCCTTGTTTAGGCGAATGCGTCCTTTCTTGTTGGGGCCTTCTTTGGTTAGCCTCGTTCTTGTGTTCACTATCAACTCTGAACATTTGTTTCTTGATGCTCAATTTTTCTCTTGTGTGTCTAACTCTGACCAGATATGCATATCTTTATCCCTTGTGAGTTTGCATTTGATTGGAGTTCTTTTCTTAAAGTCCACCTCCGACTGGTAATTTTTATTGACAGTCCCCTTTGGCTGGTATCTTTTCATTGTAAGTTCGCCTTTGATTGGCGTTTTTTTCTTAAAATCCACCTTCGGCTGGTACTTTTTGTTAAGAGTCCCCTTTGGCTGGTCTCTTTTCATTGTAAGTTCGCCTTTGTTCAGCGTTCTTTTCTTAGGAATCTACCTTCTGCATAGTATTTCTTGATGAAGATTCCCCTTCAGTTGGTTTCTTTATCCTGAAGTCCACCTTCGGCTGGCGCCCATAAAATCCAGCTTCGTCTGGTACCTTTTATTGAGAGTCACCTCCGGCTGGTCTCTTTTCAGTTAAAAGTTCGCCTTTGATCGACGTTCTTTTCTTAGGAATCTACCTCCGGCATAGTATTCCTTGTTAAAGATTCCCCTTCGGTTGGTTTCTTTACCCTTAAAACCCACCTTCGACTGGTATCTGTTGTTAAGAGTCGCCTTCAGCTAGTTTCTTTTCATTGTTAAAGATTCCCCTTCAGCTGGTTTCTTTACCCTTAAAATCCACCTTCGGCTGCTATCTTTTGTTGAGAGCCCCCTTCGGCCAGTCTCTTTTTGGTTGAAAGTTCGCCTTTGACCGATGTTCTTTTCTTAGGAATCTGTTTTCGACACAATATTCCTTGTTAAAGATTCGTTTTCGGCTGGTTTCTTTACCCTTAAATCCACCTTCGGCTGGTATCATTTGTCAGGAGTCCCATTTGTTTGGTCTCTTTTCTTTGTAAGTTCGCCTTCAATCGGTGTTCTGTTCATAGTCAATGTATATTTGCATCCTCAGTAAGTTCACCTTTGATCATTCTTCTGTTCAGAGTCAATGTATATTTGCATCCTCAATAAGTCCGCCTTTGATTGGTGTTCCTTCGTCAGAGCCTTCTTCGGTCGGTCTCTTTCTTGTGTATGTCTAACCTTGACTTGACATCCAAGAGATTTACTCAGCTAACTACTGTAATCCAAAAAAGCAAAAATAAAATAAAATAGAAAATATAGAAAACAAAAAATATAATAATACCTGGCTGGCTTCGGAGCGCAAATTTCTGGGTTCTTTTAAGTATTTAATCTTCTTCTACCTTGAAAGTTCAAAAGGCTAGCCCAATCTGACCTTCAGGTCTAAGACGATTAAATAAGGGCAGTTGTTGCACCCCAAAATTTGCCCTCCTAATTTCTTTTATTTGGCTTAGACCTTCGCATTCATTCGCATATATTTCATTAGGTCACTAACATAGCATGCACTGCATTCAATAAAGTGCTTGAGGTTCAACGTTCAGTGGTTGTGCGATATTAGGGTTTCGTAGTGGTTAAGGCGTTCGTGTCTGATAAAGGCTGATTTCTTATTCAGCCAGCGAGCAACGGAATTAGGGTTATGACCTGGGTCGTGGAGAATTTCTTTCTTCATCAATTCGCGAGGCTATCAGGGTTTATTTTCCTATATGCGATTGTGATACGGTGGCAGAACCGACTTTTTTGAAATGCTGGTTTGCATTTTGCGTTTTTTTTTTGCAAAATGTCGCGGTAAGCAAGAGTCGCCACCGAATTTTATTTCATCCAACCAGAAAGGAAAAAAGTACAGAAAAAAAAATCCTTTTTCGAGATATTCTGAGTACGGGGGGTAGATTATAGAAAGGGAAGGTGTTAGCACCCTTTCTATCCATGATTTTCCATGGGCTCTTAGGTACTTGCTCATCTTTTAAAATTTCTTGGGTGTGCTTTGTTTTGAGAAAATGTTTTACTTCATGATAACCCTTGTATCAGTCCTCAAAGGTGTGACAAAGTTGTTTTTGAAATTTGTTTTGAAAAGTGTAAGTGTGAAGAGCTTTGACTTGAGCAAGTACCTACTAGCATCTACCTACTCAAAAAAAAGGATCGTTTCTATTCTTGTTTCCTTTAGACAGCGCCATCCCACTATTGAGAAGTAGGTAGCACTGTCGTCGGATTTGTGAGGGTCAATTCTAAAGGGACGTACGATCACTAAAGCAATGTTAGGACGTCTTAGTAATAACCCTAAAGTCTTAAGATCATATTTGAGGAAACATTTCCGATGCAACATTTCGAATGGGTCATTTGATCTTTAGACTGGAGGGCAACCACTAAGACACCCTATGCTTAATGATCGTTTTACCGAAGGAAACCGAAGTGTGAGTATACCCTAGGAGTGCACATGTGCGAGTGATTTGATTTCAGTTATTTGTCTTTGCACATTTAGAGTTTTCTAACTGTATTAAATTATCATGCAATCTTGTCATTCAATCCTATTAGCATACATCTAGACAGTTAAATATTTGTGAGAATTAAAACGCGAGAAAATAAATCTAAGCTATTACAAGGCTTCGGGGGGAGGGATTAATTACATAGCCAAAAAAACCCGGGAAAACGCGATAAATAAAAGCCCTAAATTAAACTATTACATACCAGTGAGCATTTACAACAATATTGACAAAAACAAATAATCAGCGCGCGGTGAATTAAATGCGAAGCAACTAGGGTGTTGACCCTTGACTAAACCTAATTGTAACTGATTAAAGTAAACATGTCCTTTTTTTGTCATTTTTGTTATTTAAGAAAATAATAGAATAATTGAATTTAAAAAGGAAATCCTAATTTCTAACTAGCTTTAATTGTGAAAGAGATTAAAATTGCCTTAAATTAAAATAAACTAATTAATTAAAAAAACATTTATTAAGAAAATAAGTCTTCTTTTTTGTGATTTTTGGTTGGTTAATTTTTAGAAAAAAAATAATTTTGGTGTTGATAAAAAAAACAGAATAATTAAAGAAAAGAAAATTTAAGGAAAAATAATGGAAATAACCAAGTGAACCTGCTGTCAGTAGATCTGGCTCTGGATGATGGGGTCCAGAAGATGGTGGCCCTCAGAAGATGGAGGTACTGGATCTGATTCTGGCAGGTGGATCCAGCAGATGATGACCCTCAGAAGATGGGGTGCGCTGGATCTAGTTCTTAACGGGATCCATCAAATGATGCGCTGGATCTGATCCTGACTAATGGATCAGAAAGATGGTGTACTGGATCTGATGTTGGCTAGTGGATCCAGAAGGTGATGATCCTCAGAAGATGCATGTGCTAGCTCTGGTGAAAACAAGGGAGAAAATACCAAAAGCTCACGCCTGGGATCAAACCCAGAACAATGAGCTTCTGACTTCCCTCTTCTGACCAACTGCGCTGAATGTTAGTTTACTAATATAATAAAAACCAACGATATATATTAGAACTACAGGTTTCTGGCCAGAATAACGCGCTAGAATTTGAATCAGCCAACCAGGCTGTGACACGCTATCGTCTTCTTCCCTAGAACCGTCGTTTAAAACTCTGAACCTTTACCTACAGACATGGCGTTGTAGCTATAACCCTGTGTATTACAAGAATTGCATACAAGTAATATAAATAAGTTTCAAGACCATGGATCAACTGGGTTTGACCCTCTGATCACAATGGTATCCTTCATTAGGGCCGATTGTTCCTGCATTTAAAAGCCCAAAAACAACAAAACAAAACCTAGCTATGGCAGATGTTCATACAAGTGTTAGAAATACAATTAAATGGTATCAAAATCTTGCAAACTCAAAGACAAACACAAATATATCATTAGAATATCCAATGGATGAGTGAATCAATGAAACTGAATTCGAAATTGGAAGCATGTCGTGATACCTGTATCTTGCAATTCCAAGCGTGAGGGAGCTTGCAAATGGGTGAGATTCCTTCTGGAGATGTCCAGCAATCAATTGGTAATATGAGAACAACACGAATTGGCCTCTAGTACAGGAATTGGGTCACCACTTTTCTTGCAATTTTGGAGTTTTTCTTTCACCTCTGCACGGCTGCTTCTAACCTCCTCATGCCTTGGAAATGTCCCATATATATTAGAGAATTCATTAGGGTAAAAATTTGCATCAAATCTTTGACATTTATGAAGATTGACCATTGATTTATTCCTTGCACCAAATCTTTCCAAAACAAGCATTTTCAATCTTTTCTTGTCCATATGAAGCCTTGCACAATTTGATCTTGCCACCAGCTGTATAATGACTCTAATCATGCACAAAATCTCAAGGTTTAATTGATTTTTGATATTTTATATTGATTTTATTTGATTTAAATTAAATACAATCAAAATAAATAATAAAAATAAAATAATGACAAGTGGAAGGGCTCATGGGTCGTGGATCACATCACAAACTCAGTGAAAGCATAAAAAGTTAGGCCCATTCAGCAAAAAAATGCAATTTTTGACACATTTGACCTTTGGCAAATTTGCAAAAATGGTCAACTTTGACAAAGCATATCTCTTTCAATTTTGACCCTATGAGGGTGCTCTTACACTTTTTAGAAATCTTAGGATGTCCCCTAAGCAACCCATTTGGTCTCACCTCAATTTATTCTTCCATACTTATGTATGAAGCTTTGACCCAAAAGGTGTTTTTTTGACTTTTCAAAATGACCTATAATGTCAAAATTCATATCTTTTTGTGAGTGTATAATTTAAACTTGAGGTATGAAGATGGACTGTAGGGATTTGCATGCTCTTCATAATGATCCTTGGATGGGCCATTTATTTTAAAGTATGAGAAAGTTATGCTTGGTCAAAGTTAAGTTGACTTTTCCAGTAAAACCCTAATTTAGCAACTTTTGGGTCTTGATGAATTGTGAGCAATCCTTGAGGAATCATGATCAACCTTTGATAAAATGATGAATGATACTTCAAAATGAGGATGTTGACCCAAAATCTTAAGGTTGGACTGTATGTGGGCCATAGTTGACTTTTGACCTAGCACAATCGACTTCTAGGTATTTGAGCAATTGACTAAGCCAACTTCCTCTACAAGGCTTGAAACTTGACATGGATGATCTTGAAAACATATCAGGACAATGGTGAGCATTTGGGATCCTTTGGACTCAAGCATCTTGATGCAAAATGAAACCCTAATTTAAGATAGACTGTCTTAGGAGAGAGTTTGTCTGGTCAACTCTTGGACCTCCTTGAGCAATTTGAGGACCTCACTTGACATGTATTGAGAAATATGGGAGGGAAAATTTTGATGTACAACAACTGCCCCTGTTCAATCTTCTTAAACCTTAGGATGTAGATTGGCTTGTCTACCTTTCGTGATCTGAAGGTGGAAGATGATTGAACACTAGAGTGTCCAGAAAATTGCACTCGCATGAAGTGATGCTCGTCTTGTGATATTGGAAATGGGCTTATAGATGCCAGTTTGTAGTTTCTAGAGAATTTTCGGAGATGGGCTTAAAGATGCCATCCGAAGAAGTGTCGATCGCACAAGAGATTCCTTTGCGAGAACCCATATACCTGTTGTTGAGGAGGACTTCGCTGGGGAATGTTGGTCTGTGTCTTGAGAGAAATAGAGTTTTAGAAGCTTCAGTTGTCGGTGACTCTACTGGGGAATAATTCTGGTTTGAGAAGCGGGAGTGATCTTGTGTTTGGTCGGGGTATATGCTGCACCGCGACTTACTGGGGAAATGTGAAATCACTTGTGTTTGATCGGGTCCAGGTCTTACAGTGTTATGGACTGCTGTCTGGGGATAATAGAGGAGAAAACCGGGTAGTAAGGTTATGATAAGGAACATGGATAGTAGGGTTACTTCGATATGAAAGCCTGGGTAGTAGGGCTGTGAGAAGGAACCTGGATAGTAGGGTTACTTCGAGATAAAAGCATGGATAGTAGGGATTAAGAAGGAACCTGGGTCGTAGGGTTACTTCGATATGAAAGCCTGGGTAGTAGGGCTTGAGAAGGAACCTGGGTCGTAGGGTTACTTCGGTATGAAAAGTCGGGGTAGTAGGGCTTGAGAAGGAACCTGGATAGTAGGGTTAATTCGAGATGAAAGTCTGGATAGTAGGGCTTGAGAAGGAACCTGGGTCGTAGGGTTACTTCGATATGAAAACCTGGGTAGTAGGGCTGTGAGAAGGAACCTGGATAGTAGGGTTATGAGAAGGAACCTGGATAGTAGGGTTACTTCGATATGAAAGCCTGAATAGTAGGGCTGTGAGAAGGAACCTGGATAGTAAGGTTATGAGAAGGAACCTGGATAGTAGGGTTACTTCGATATATGAAAGCCTAGATAGTAGGGCTGTAAGAAGGAACCTGGATAGTAGGGTTACTTCGATATGAAAGCCTGGGTAGTAGGGCTGCGAGAAGGAACCTGGATAGTAGGGTTACTTCGATATGAAAGCCTGTATAGTAGGGTTGTTTTTGTTGCGCTGATGAATACTCTGTTTAGCTTCGAGTGTTGATCATGGACTTGCTGGAAATTGTTGATAATAATGTCTTTCCTGAAATAAATACAGGGTTAGTTATATGTGATGCATGAGATGCATTGTATGCTGATGTTCTCAAAAAAAATGAGGCTATGTTATATGTGATGTATGTATATGTCATGATGTATGAACATGAAATGCTGACGTGATAATCTGAACTGGGGGAAAATAAATCCCTGATTGCTATGAAAACCATAGTTCCTCCACCTCTATTGGGGATGGTGAACAAAGATGACCGTGCTGGGAATATGCCCCTTGGCTGGCGAATATTCTGCCGGAAGACACCCTGTCTGAGGATAACTCTGTAGGGGATAACTCTGTTGGAGAGGAGATACTCTATTGATAGATCTTCCAACTTGGAGAAATAACTTAGCTGGGGATGAATTTCTGTTTGCTAGTGATAAACAAACTCTGCTTGGGGAATGTTTTGCCAACTCATTCGCGATTGTGAACCTCGGCTGGGGAGAGTTGTGTCCTGTTCGGGAAAGCTAACACCACTATCTTTGGATACTTCTTACTCTGTGGGGAGTGTATGTACCCCTTCTCATGTTCTCCAGCTGGTTCTGTCCCTATACCTGATGGGCAGAGTAACTGTAAGGCTTGGACACTTCTTATTTGTCCCTGTTCCTGGAATTACGGGTAATTGTCTTTTGTTTCTTATGTAAATATTTATGAGCAACAATTATCTTCAAATGCATATATCAAAAATGAATCATTGGACGTTCTTGCAAAACAAAACAGAAAAAGAAAAAAACAAGTTGAAACTTCTTGTGAAAATGAATTGTATTGATTTTTGAAGTTGGCCTGTAATAGGCGTTTTGTACAAGAGGCTGACGTCCTAGTAAGAGAACGCCTCCGAAAGATAGAAATTATACAATTTGTGAAAAAGAAAGAAAAACAGCTATGTGAAACAATTCCATTGGGTTCCAACTCTGTTATTGCCCTTATATCTTCGAGCATCTCATCACTTTGCTGCTTGGTCGAAGGTAGATCAGATTGATTGGCGTCATCCGAGCTTGATAGTCGATACCGAAGTCTGGCTGCGAGATGATCCAATGAGACATAGTGTTACGCTTCAATCCCTAATTTTTGCCTGGACCTCCCTTTCGGGTTTTCAGTCCACCGGGATACCCTTTTTTGCCCAAGTCGCCTTTTCAGGTTTTCGACTTGCCGGGTGTACATTTTTTTCATTTTCATCCCTTAATTTTTCCCGAACCCTTTTGGTTCGCCGGGAAGCCCTTATTTTTGCCTAGGCCAGTCAACCTAGCGGTTCTTTAATTATGCGTAGTATCTTTTCACTATGTCTGCATTGACGGGGTGAGGAAGGTCATCACCATCCATGGTGGTTAGAATCATAGCTCCTCCCGAGAAGATGTTCTTAACCACAAATGGCCCTTCATATGTGGGGGTCCATTTTCATCTGGGATCACCTTGCGGCAGTATGATGTGCTTGATCACTAGATCTCCAACTCAGTATTATTAACGTCTGACTTTCTTGTTAAAAGTCGTAATCATTCGCTTTTGATACGCCTGACCATGACAAATAGCGGTAAGCCTCTTTTCATCAATTAGATTCAGCTAATCAAGTCGGGTCTGGATCCAGTCGTCCTCGTTCAAACCTGCATCCTTCATAATTCTGAGAGAGGGTATCTGGACATCGATGGGTAGGACTGCCTCCATGCCATATACCAAAGAGTAGGGTGTTGCCCCTGTCGACGTCCGTGCTGAGGTACGATACCCATGAAGAGAGAATGGTAACATCTCATGCCAGTCTTTGTAGGTCACCTTCATCTTCTGCATAATCTTCTTGATGTTCTTGTTAGCTGCTTCAACAATGCCATTCATCTTCGGCGGGTAGGGAGAAGAATTATGATGCTGAATCTTGAACTTCTTGCAGAGCTCGGTGATCATCGTGTTATTGAGATTTGTACCATTGTCAGTAATAATCCTCTCTTGTATACCATATTGACAGATCAGATTGTGTCGAATAAACCGCGCCATAACGTTATTGGTTACTGTAGCAAAGGAAGCTACCTCAACCCACTTCGTGAAATAATCAATAGCCACCAGAATGAAACGATGCCCGTTAGACGTAGTAGGTCTGATCTCGTCGATCATGTCGATGCCCCACATTGCAAAGGGCCAAGGAGCTATCAAGACATTCAGGGGAACCGGAGGTACATGTACTTTATCAGCATAGACTTGGCACTTATGACAGGTTCGAGAATGTTGATAACAATCGGCTTCAATAATGGACCAATAATATCCTTCCCGTAGGATTTTCTTTGCCATAGTATGCCCAATGGAATGAGTTCCAAAGGTACCTTCGTGTAGGTCTGCGATGATCCTTTCTGCCTCGCTCTTGTCTATGCACCGCAGTAAGGTTGAATCATGGTTACGCTTATAAAGGATACCATTACTGATGGAGAACTTCGCAACGAACCTTCTCAGAAACTTCTTATCATTAACAGATGCCCCCTCGGGGTATTCTTGAACCTCAAGATACCTCTTTACCTCGTGAAACCAGGGTTTATCTGCTACTTCTTCAGTCTCAATGTCACAGTAATGTGCGGGTTCGTCCAACCTCTCGATGGTAATCTGGGGAGCTTTATTGTCCCACCTGACTTTGAACATAGAAGACATGGTAGCTAGCACGTCCGCTAACTGGTTCTCCTCTCTTGGGAAGTGTTCAAAGGTTATCTCCTCAAAGTGTGGGAGCAATGTCAGTACGTATTCTTTGTAAGGAATAAGATTCGGGTGCTTCGTATCCCACTCACCTTTGATCTGACTTATCACCAGAGCAGAATCTCCGAATACACTCAAGAACTTAATCCTCAGGTCAATAGCAGCTCGAAGACCCATGATACACGCTTCATACTCCGCCATATTGTTGGTGTAGTTGAAACATAATCGAGCGGTGAACGGAGTATGACAACCTTCAGGAGATATAATTACAACGCCGATGCCATTACCCAATGCGTTCGAGGCTCCATCAAAATACATAGACCATCGGGATCCATCCTCGGGTCCTTCATCCGGCCCAGGTTCTTCGCAGTCGGTTACCAACATAACATACTCATTCGGGAACTCAAAATTCATGGACTGGTAGTCATCCACGGTCTGATGTGCCAAATGATCCGCCAATACACTCCCTTTGATTGATTTTTGGGTTGTGTATTAGATGTCGTATTCAGTCAAGATCATAGGCCATCTTGCTATCCTTTTGGAGAGAGCGGGCTTCTCGAAAATATACTTGATTGGATCCATCTTTGATATCAACAAGGTGGTGTGAGTCATCATATACTGTCTCAGCCGGCGAGCAGCCCATGCCAAAGCGCAACAAGTTTTCTCGAGCAATGAGTATCGGGTCTCACAGTCAGTAAACTTTTTGCTAAGTTAGTAAATAGCGTGCTCTTTTCGGCCAGACTCGTCATGCTGCCCCAACACACACCCCATTGAATTGTCTAGCACTGTAAAGTATAATATCAAAGGTCTTCCTTCAACTGGAGGCATCAGAATTGGTGGTTCTTGAAGGTATTCCTTGATTCTTTCGAAAGCGGTCTGGCATTCATCTTACGACTTGATCTTTCTTTAGCAACTTGAAGATTGGTTCACAAGTAGCAGTCAGATGTGAAATGAACCTGGCGATGTAGTTTAGACGTCTCAAGAAACCTCTGACTTCCTTTTCTGTGCGGGGAGCCGACATCTCTTGTATGGCTTTTACCTTTGCAGGGTCCACCTGAATACCATTTTCACTGACGATGAAACCCAAAAGCTTACCAGACCTTACCCCAAAGGTACACTTATTCGGATTTAACCTCAGCTTGTACGTCTTCAACCTGCCAAACAGTTTTTGAAGATGATCAAGGTGCTCTTCCTCTGTCTGAGACCTAGCTATCATGTCATCAACATAAACCTCGATCTCATGGTGAATCATGTAGTGGAACAAAGCGAACATGGCGCACTGATAAGTTGCCCCAACATTCTTCAACCCGAAAGGAATTACCTTGTAACAGAAGGTGCCCCGATGTGTAACGAAGGTTGTCTTCTCCATGTCTTCAGGAGCCATCTTGATCTGGTTGTAGCCAGAAAAACTATACATGAAGGAGAAGATCTTGTGTTGCACGGTGTTATCGACTAGAACATCAATGTGTGGAAGTGGGAAGTCATCCTTAGGGCTTGCCCTGTTCAGATCTCTGTAGTCCACACACATCCGTAGCTTACCATCCTTCTTAGGTACCAAAACGACGTTGGAAACCCACTGCGGATAAGAAGTGACAACCAAGAATCCTGCGTCGAACTGTTTCATGACCTCTACTTTAATCTTTTCTGAAATCTCAGGGCGCATACGACGAACTTTCTGTTTAACCGGAGGACAGTCTTCTTTAGTCGACAGGCGATGTACCACAATATTAGTGTCCAAACCAGGCATGTCTTCATAGGACCAGGCAAAGATCTCAACATAGTCGTGTAGCATCTGTATTAACCGTTGTTTGACACTAGGCTCCAGATTCGCACCTATTTTAACCTCTTTCCTGTCTTCCTCTATACCCAAATTCACTGACTCAACTGGCTCTTCATGAGGCTGTATGGCCCTTTCTTCCTGCTATAATAGTCTAGCAAGTTCTCCAGGCACCTCACAATCATCCTCACCTTCGTCCTCAGCTTGGTTGATCGGATTTTCCAAGTCATGATTGGCAGTAGTAGAGTTGTTATCAATGGGATCCAGAGTGGATATGGATTTGCATTATGATACGTGAGTGTGTGTAAGAGAATAACTGTTTTTGATAAAGCGAAAGACAGAAAAGAAAAACAAGGAGCTCAAAATTTGTAATGCAAGAAACGTCCAATGTTTTATTAATGATTTATGAAAATGAAAAGTAATGAGCCCTCACTAGCAAAGCCAAGGTGCCTCGGGAAAGGCACCAGGCCACAAAGTTCCAAACTATTTATTACAAATCTTAAAAACAAAAGTCAATTACTGCGAAATAAAAGAAATAGGTATGAAGTCCTTCGCCGTCCGATTGTTCAGTCCACCATTGGTTGTTAGGTAGATCCAGCTGTCGATGTCTGAATCTTCTTCAATGTCTTCAATTGCATTAACTCCCCGACTGCTGATGTGTAGAGGAGATCTTCCAATCCGTGCGTTCCTAACAGCCCTTTGAGCCCCTGTTGTAAAGCCCAAACCAAATTTGTCAGTTTTGTGAGTGAAATCAGGGAGATGACCCCAATTGGTACACCCACCTTCTTCAACCAAGGCCCTGGCGTCTTTGAGAGAAGCCATCTTCAGCGGAGGTTTGTTGGTAGCAACTTCAGTTTATGCCGAGAACTGAGGGACCTCTTCGAAATTTTGACAAGGAGTTTCTATGAATTCCCCATCCATCTCCATGTAGCAGAAGGAATTGATATGACTCACCATATACTCCTATTCACCTCGTACCGTGATAATCTTTCCCTTCACTAGGTATTTCATCATTTGATGAAGCGTGGAAGTAGCTGCCCCAGCCTTATGAATCCAAGGACGACCCAGTAAGCAAGAATACGACGGCTTGATATCCATTACATAGAAGGTGGACCCAAAGGTCTGAGAACCCACCTTGACAAGGATGTCCACCTCCCCGTGCACCATTCTTTTTGACCCATCAAAAGCCCTTACCACAATGTTACTCGACTTTAGAATTAAACCTTCACAATACAGACGTTGTAGCGTTTTCTTTGGTAGAACATTCAGTGAGGACCCAATATCTACTAGCACATGGGCCATAGTGGTGCCCCTACACTCGATCGAGACATGCAGAGCATCATTATGATTTCTCTCTTTAGCAGTCAGATCCGCATCTGAAAACCCTAACCCATTGTCAGCAGTCAGGCTAGCCACATAATCTTTGAACTGATCTGCAGAAGTTTGCTGCGGCACATGCGCAGTCTTGAGGAACGCAATCAAAGCCTTCGCATGGGCTTCGGAACATAACAACAATGACAACATGGAGATCTTTGACGGGGTCTGCCCCAGCTATTCGACTATGTTGTAGTCTCTTTTCTTGATAATCTTTAGTATTTCCTCTATCTCGTGTTTAGAGGTTTCTACAATGATCTTCTTAGGTGCCTTCGTCCGAGCAGGATCACCTATGATTTCTTTGCCTTGAGTCTCAGATGGATCGGCGACAGGGGTGATAACTGGAGTGAGAACTGGGACAATAGTTGATGTACTAGCAGATGGAATGACAATAGGTTTGTGCACAGCCGGAGGGGAAATCTCGGGGGAAAAGAGTCTTCCACTTCTGGTAACCTTGATTGTCCCAACAATATTACTGATATCCATATCGGCTTCTTCAGTCCTCGGGTCTTGTTTAACACCATGGTAATATACATCAGCACCGTAATGCCATGGGATAGCCTTATTTGAGGTATACGGGATGGGACCCGGAGCGGTGATTATTAACGGAGCAATTCTTGGAACGGGTGTAACCCTAACAGGTTTTCTCGAGGAAACCTTGGAAGGATTGGCGGAAATGGTTATGATGGCTACATCTTCAAACAAAATCATAGTCTTCTCAAACAAAATTTCTTTATTATCCATCAAGCGCTGGACACCTGACTTCAATAAACAGCAACTGGAAGGCATAATGGTACACATGTGGCAACCTTCACCACAGCCTGGAAATAAACCGGCCGACAACAAATTCTTCTTAACCGTCATCAAAGGAGTAGAAATTTCTTTCACGGAGGTCACAAACGAATCGGTGTCCACAACATTGACTCCACGACCATGTTTGGGCATAGGAGCAGTTATAACGTTTGGCTTTTCCAGAGCATCAAACTCAATCTCTTTAGCTTCCAGCAAATCTTGCAGTTTATTCCTCAGAGCACAACAATCGTTCGTATCATGGCCTGGGCTTACCGAATGGTAGGCACACCGCGCATTGGGATTGTATCTGGGAGAAGCAGTGTTTGGATTCTTGGGGGCCTCTTTCAAGGTTTCCAAGTTGGATTTTAACAGATGAGGCAGAACTTCAGCCAAAGTCATGTTGATGCGGGTAAACTTCCATTGTGGTATTTCCACCCTTTGCTGATTGTTTCGTTGTGGAGCAACCGTGGGTCTTGATATCACTACCGCATTTACTGCTTGATGGTGTTCAGGTCTGCTTTGGCCCCTCGGGCCGTAGACTGCACTAGCTTCTTTCTTACCGGTGAAAGGCTTCTTTACTGCACTTGATGAAACATCCTTCGGTATCTTACCACTTCGGATACCAGCTTCCACTCTCTCTCCAGTCTGAATTTATTCAGTAAACCCAGATGACGAACTGCCAATCAGATGATTGAAAAATAGACCAGATAATGTCCCTAGAAAAATGTCAACTAACTCCCTATCAGACAAAGGGGGTTGGACTCTTCCAGCCAAGTCTCTCCACTTTTGATAATAGTCCTTAAAACCTTCACTTGCACCCATAGACATACCCTGGAGCTGAGTACGAGTGGGAGCAAGGTCGGCGTTGTACTGATACTGCTTGTAGAAAGCAGCAGCAAGGTCTTCCCAGTTTCAGACACTGGCTCCATCCAACTGATAAAACCATTCGAGCTGAGTCCCTGAGAGACTATATTGAAAGAAGTGTACCCACAAATTTCTATCAGCAGTGTGTGGTTGAATTTTTCTTATGTAGGAGCGGAGATGGAGTTTTGGACAGGATACTCTATCGTATTTGAAAAAAACCGGAGCTTTGAACTTATGAGGGATCACCACTCCCGATGCCACTCCCAATTATCCAAAGTCCAGATCAGGGATCTTCCGAATCTCCATAGCACTCAGACGATCTTCTAGCTGCTTGTATCTATCCTCAGCAGGAGGATATTGCTCGTCATCGTAATCCGTATCATTATCAGAAACTGCTGGACTAGGGTCCTTTGTCCTTTCTTGGTTCTCCTCGTCTTTGGATGAGGAGGTCAGATCAGCTGATTGCCTTATACTTTCTCTGAATCTTCTACCCATGTTCAGAATACCAACCTTCTTGTTTTTCTTCTTCTCTTTCAGAATAAGGGTCTTCAGATCCTCCTGCCCTTTAGCCAGACTTAGGAACATTTGTTGGAATTGGGCGTTTTGTGCCTGAAGATCTTTGATGGCTTGATCAGAAGACATTTCTGCTGAAATAAATAGCGAAGAAGATGAGAAACCTGTAATGGTACCTGTAATGGTGTGCATGCTAATGGGATGCACATGTAATGATTTCAAAGACTTTGGGAGATTTAAATTTGCAAGCCAAAAATAAACAAACTTTATTAGATTAACTTTGAAAGGTTAAACAATGCCTTTAAGGCATTACAAAGAAGTAAATAAAACACACTCTAAAAACTAGAAAAACAAAATCAAAAGTCCCATGGACGCTTCCTCTTTGTTCTGATGTAGTCGTTAATCACTCTTTCTTCCTCGAGCTGCCTGGTGAGCTTCAAAATCTTCCTTTCTTGCTCATGGTACTTTTCCCGGTAAGTATCCCGCTCATTCCTCAGCTGAATCCAAGACCTCTGCAACTCCCCAGGATCAGTGGGCATGTAAGGATAAATAACCGTGTAAGGAATGCCCTCTTCATTGGTGGGCTCCACAATCACTGGAAATACGGCTTCATAGGTCATCCCAAGCTTCTGGGCACGAGTTCGGACCCATTAGAGGTAAGGCTGCATAGGAAGGGAAGTCCTTGGTCCCAACTCTTGGGGGTCATATCTGTTCACCATGCCCCAAGCTCGCATAAACCTCCGGCGGTGCTCCTTAACGTCCTCCTTGTAGTCAAATACAATGTACTCAAGAAGTAGCTCATGGGGACCATCTCTTCGAGCACGACCAAATTGCCGCAACTCTAGACAAGGATTGTAAGTTATACCCCCTCGGATTCCAAGCAACAGGACGTTAGGATATTCCCCACAACTGTCAATAACAGCAGTATCTTCCATAG
This sequence comes from Vicia faba, assembly GCA_948472305.1. Taxonomy (NCBI): domain Eukaryota; kingdom Viridiplantae; phylum Streptophyta; class Magnoliopsida; order Fabales; family Fabaceae; genus Vicia; species Vicia faba. The sequence goes on along the minus strand of OX451735.1, from coordinate 678,285,554 downwards.
CCCGAGAACTCCAAAGAATATCTGTATGGGCAAGTGACATTATCCTGTAGGACCAACCCAAACCTTCTTCGTTCTTCAGCACAGACTTAAGGAGGTGTGAAATAAACCACCTCGACAGTAGCAGTATGCAACACATAAGAGTCCCTCTTCTTCCCATTGTATGAGTATAAAGGGCATGCAAGATGTCCCCAAGCAAGGTAGGCACAAGATTGTGAGAAAGGAAAATCTTGACAGTATTCACATCTACCAAGGAATTCAGATTTGGGAAGAGAACCAACCCATAGATAAGGAGAGCCAAGATATCTTTGAAAGCCTGAAAATCCAAGTTATCCCAGAATAGTTGAGCCTGGTCCATCAGAAATTTGACTAGAAAACCTCCAACCTCGCTTCGTGTTTCCTAATTGGATACTACATCAGCCTATTTCAAATGCAGAGCTAAGGCAATGTCTTCTGGTCTAGGAACTTCTTCCATACCTGTGAAGGGTACCTGTTCAAGAATGGGTATGCCCAATAGGTGGGAGAACTCTTCCAAGGTGGGAACCAGCTGGTAATCTGGAAAGGTGAAGCAATGATGCACAGGATCGAAGAACTGGAAAAGTACACTCATCATATGCTCATCAAGATTTGAAGTGACCAGTTTGAGAAGCTGACCATGTCTTTTAATGAACACAGAAGCCTCGGAAACTCTTGAGACTAGCTCTTTAAGTTGAGCAGGTATTTGCACAAAGTTGACTCGGATGGTATTTCTGCGCCCGGAAGCCATGATTTGCAAAACAGAACAAAGATAAATTCCCTTGGTCTTCGAAATGGTTAGTATAATGAAATATGAATGCTATGTTTTGATGCATGATGTCATGATAAACCACGGGTATAACAAACAATAGGTATTGCAAACACATTCAAATCACACAAAACCCTTAGGTTTAAGGCTTGCACGAGGTCAAAGGTAGTACCCTCTTGAAGTTAAGTTGGTTTCAACCTGTCCTAGAAAAAGTAATCGAGTTCTAGAGGATCTCAATATCACTGACCATCCTCCATCGGTCATGGTTTCAGCTCACGCAATCTTTTCTTGCAGCCGGAACTATCTCGAGAGTATGGTCTCAATGAGTGTAGCATCGAGTATCAACCAGTTCTCAGCTTTACACCGAGGCCGGCTATCTCACTACTTTCTAATGGCCAAGTTGGTCGATTAAAGGTTCTAAGCTAAGTTGATGCTTAACGACACCATGCAGCGGCCCCGTATTCCCCTCGTTTCTCCACAAGGGTTACCGGTACCAACCAATGTGGCACATCAACGTAGCTACTGCTTCAATGGTATCGGTCTATGCCGTACAGTTCCCTCACAGTCTATTGCTACTTACCTAAAAGGTTTACCCAGATCCGGGTTATGATCTATAGTAACTCCCAAACAAAACCCTTAAAAGTAAAGTAATCAAAGCAAACAAGAGAAGCAATTATGATGAACTAGATCCTAAGGTATACCCACTTATTAAATCCCCAACAAAGTCGCCAGTTCTGTGATACGGTGGCAGAACCGACTGTTTTGAAATGCTGGTTTGCGTTTTGCGTTTTTGTTCGCAAAATGTCGCGGTAAGCAAGAGTCGCCATCGACTTTTATTTCATCCAACTGGAAAGGAAAAAAGTACAGAAAAAATCCTTTTTCGAGATATTCTGAGTACGGGGGGTAGATTATAGAAAGGGAAGGTGTTAGCACCCTTTCTATCCATGGTTTTCCATGGGCTCTTAGGTACTTGCTCATCTTTTAAAATTGCTTGGGTGTGCTTTGTTTTGAGAAAATGTTTTACTTCATGATAACCCTTGTATCAGTCCTCAAAGGTGTGAAGAAGTTGTTTTTGAAATTTGTTTTGAAAAGTGTAAGTGTGAAGAGCTTTGACTTGAGCAAGTACCTACTAGCATCTACCTACTCGAAAAAAGGATCGTTTCTATTCTTGTTTCCTTTAGACAGCGCCATCCCACTATTGAGAAGTAGGTAGCACCGTCGTTGGATTTGTGAGGGTCAATTTGAAAGGGACGTATGATCACTAAAGCAATGTTAGGACGTCTTAGTAATAACCCTAAAGTCTTAAGATCATATTCGAGGCAACATTTCTGAGGCAACATTTCGAATGGGTCATTTAATCTTTAGACTGGAGGGAAACCACTAAGACACCCTATGCTTAATGATCGTTTTACCGAAGACAACCAAAGTGTGAGTATACCCTAGGAGTGCACATGTGCGAGTGATTTGATTTCAGTTATTTGTCTTTGCACATTTAGAGTTTTCTAACTATATTAAATTATCATGCAATCTTGTCATTCAATCCTATTAGCATACATCTAGACAGTTAAATATTTGCGAGAATTAAAATGCGAGAAAATAAATCTAAGTTATTACAAGGCTTCGGGGGGAGGGATTAATTACATAGCCAAAAAAACCCGGGAAAACGCGATAAATAAAAGCCTTACATTAAACTATTACATACTAGTGAGCAGTTACAACAATATTGACAAAAACAAATAATCAGCGCGCGATGAATTAAATGCGAAGCGACTAGGGTTTTGACCCTTGACTAAACCTAATTGTAATTGGTTAAAGTAAACATGTCCTTTTTTGTCATTTTTGTTATTTAAGAAAATAATGGAATAATTGAATTTAAAAAGGAAATCCTAAGTTCTAATTAATTTTAAATTTGAAAGAGATTAAAATTGCCTTAAATTAATTAAACTAATTAATTAAAAAAACATTTATTAAGAAAATAAGTCTTCGTTTTTGTGATTTTTGGTTGGTTAATTTAAAAAAAAAAAATTTTGGTGTTGATAAAAAAAACAGAATAATTAAAGAAAAGAAAATTTAACGAAAAATAATGGAAATAACCAAGTGAACCTGCTGTCAGCAGATTTGGCTCTGGCTGATGGGGTCCAGAAGATGGTGGCCCTCAGAAGATGGGGGTACTGGATCTGATTCTGGCAGGTGGATCCAGCAGATGATGACCCTCAGAAGATGGGGTGCGCTGGATCTAGTTCTGAATGGGATCCAGAAGATGATGTGCTGGATCTGATCCTGGATAATGGATTAGAAAGATGGTGTACTAGATCTGATGCTGGATAGTGGATCCAGAAGGTGATGATCCTCAGAAGATGCACGTGCTGGCTCTGGTGAAAACAAGGGAGAAAATACCAAAAGCTCATGCCTGGGATCGAACCCAGAACAATGAGCTTCTGACTTCCCTCTTCTGACCAACCGCGCTGGATGTTAGTTTATTAATATAATAGAAACCAACGATATATATCAGAACTACAGGTTTCTGGCCAGAATAACGCGCCAGAATTTGAATCAGCCAACCAGGCTGTGACACGCTATCGTCTTCTTCCCTAGAACCGTCGTTTAAAACTCTGAACCTTTACCTACAGACATGACGCTGTAGCTATAACCCTGTGTATTCCAAGAATTGCATACAAGCAATATAAATAAGTTTCAAGACCATGGATCAACTTGGTTTGACCCTATGATCATAATGGTATCCTTCATTAGGGCCGATTGTTCCTGCATTTAAAAGCCCCAAAACAACAAAACAAAACCTAGCTATGGAAGATGTTCATACAAGTGTTAGAAATACAATTAAATGGTATCAGAAGCTTGCAAACTCAAAGACAAACACAAAAATATCATTAGAATATACAATGGATGAGTGAATCAATGAAACTGAATTCGAAATTGGAAGCATGTCGTGATACCTATATCTTGCAATTCCAGACGTGAGGGAGCTTGCAAATGGGTGAGATTCCTTCTGGAGATGTCCAGCAATCAATTGGTAATCTGAGAACAGCATGAATTAGCCTCTAGTACAGGAATTGGATCACCACTTTTCTTGCAATTTTTGAGTTTTTCTTTCACCTCTACACGGATGCTTCTAACCTCCTCATGCCTTGGAAATGTCCCATATATATTAGAGAATGCATTAGTGTAAAAATTTGCATCAAATCTTTCCCATTTATGAAGATTGACCACTGATTTATTCCTTGCACCAAATCTTTCCAAAACAAGCATTTTCAATCTTTTCTTGTCCATATGAAGCCTTGTACGATTTGATATTGCCACCAGCTGTATAATGACTCTAATCATGCACAAAATCTCAAGGTTTAATTGATTTTTGATATTTTCATTATTTTATATTAATTGTATTTGATTTAAATGAAATAAAATCAAAATAAATAATAAAAATAAAATAATGACAAGTGGAAGGGCTCATGGGTCGTGGGTCACATCACAAACTCAGTGCAAGCATAAAAAGTTAGGCCCATTTAGCAAAAAAATGCAATTTTGGACACATTTGACTTTTGGAAAATTTGCAAAAATGGTCAACTTTGACAAAGCATATCTCTTTCAATTTTGACCCTATGAGGGTGCTCTTGTACTTTTAGAAAGCTCAGGATGTCCCCTAAGCAACCTTTTTGGTGTCATCTCAATTGAGTCTTCCATACTCATGTATGAAGTTTTGACCCTAAAGGTGTTTTTGTTGACTTTTCAAAATGACCTATAATGTCAAAATTCATATCTTTTTGAGAGTGTATAATTTGAACTTGAGGTATGAAGATGGATTATATGGAATTGCATCCTATTCACAATGAGCCTTGGATGGGCCATTTATGATAAATTATGAGAAAGTTATGCTTGGTCAAAGTTGAGTTGACTTTTCCTACAAAACCCTAATTTAGCAACTTTTGGGTCTTGATGAATTGTGAGCAATCCTTGAGGAATCATGATAAACCCTTGATGAAATGATGAATGATACTTCAAAATGATGATGTTGAACCAAAATCTTGAAGTTTGACTGTATGTGGGCCACAATTGACTTTTGACCTAGCACAATCGACTTCTAGGTATTTGAGCAATTGATTGAGCCAACTTCCTCTGCAAGGCTTGAAGCTTGACATGGATGATCTTGAGAACATATCAGGACAATGGTGAGCATTTGGTATCCTTTGGACTCAAGCATCTTGATGCAAAATGAAACCCTAATTTAAGATAGACTGCCTTAGGAGAGAGTTTGTCTGATTAACTCTAAGACCTCCTTGAGCAATTTGAGGACCTCACTTGACATGTATTGAGAAATATGGGAGGGAAAATTTTGGGGTACAACAGCGATCAAAGCCAAGTTTTCGGTAATTATGTTCCAATTAGGTTTTTTATCGAAGATTATGAGAATAGGGTTTGTTTTTATCAAGGGACTTTCTTAGAAAGCCTTATATTGTGCATCGAGAATTATCATCTTCAAGGGAATTTCTTAAGGATTTTAGCCTTACGTTTTCAAGTGGACATGTTTGTGACTTGAATTCTAAAAGTTGAAGCACAATACAAAATATGATGCAAGAGAGAATTAATTGAGTCAGACAAATATGAATAAAGGCTTTGATTTTGGGCAAAGTCAATATGGAGAGGTTGTTTTCTTGACTGAGTTCATGCAGGAATATTATTGATTCGATTGAATGTTGTGTCATATCTTGAGTTCAGGACTGGTTCATTGAATATGCAAGATGGTTGGAATTTGTTCACTGAGTCATGAAGTGAAGTGTTTAGAGGATAATCAAATGGTATTAAAGAAATATAAGCGTTGGTTTGTTTTCAAGAATTTGATTCAAGCGAGTTTGGAGACCTTAGTCATAAGAGTTTCTTGGAATGAAAAAGATAAGATACAAATGGCAAGACATAGTCATTCATTATAATTCCATTCAAGTGATTATTTTTGGTTCAAGTTGTCAATTTCAGTATCATTCAAATATCGTTTGAAATCAATCCAAATACACTCCAAACCTTCATTTACATCATTAAAATTCAACATCTCAATATTCATCATTCATAAAAATTCAAAGTTCAATTCACCCAAACGTTATCATGTGGTGTTCGAACATATCATTTTCTAATTGATGTCACTCAAGTATCAGACCAATTCAAACGAGGTTCATCAATGATATTCAAACCATGTTCATTCCATAAGGACAATTACAACTACATATTTCCATGTTACACAACCTTTACATAAAAAATAACATGAAAAAACCATTCCCAAACCTTAACACTTATCCTAAACCTGGTGATTCTACCTTCAACCTTTATCTAATCTTCATGTTCCACTCTTCATGGCCAAAGATCCTATGTTCCAACCTGCACCTGACTTTAATCTCCAACCATGATTTCTCTTTCACCTTCATCAACCCCATGGCCAAAGCTTTACTTTCATATTCACTAGTCTTCGTGTCTAAACTCCTCGCTTCATCAACCATCTTGCATTCAAATATTATACTATGCCTTCACATTTTGACATGCACAAAACATAAACAATCTAAATAAGTTCAGCATGCTCATTTTAAGTCCAGTCCAGAATTCATCAATGTCACAGGCTTACTGTCCAGAATTTCAAGTATATAGGCAGCAGCAGATGCTATACCCTATTTACCCGACATACCTTCAATATGTTTTCCAGGCTGAGCAACGAAAGCCTACTGTGGGAATTTATTTGCACCAGCGTCAGACCCAACCCTTCATTTCAAAAACCAGAAAAGTAGAAAGAATCAGCATATAATACAAGCAGCCCTGCACATCATGGAAACAATATCAGTGTTAGCAGGTTCCACATACTAACCATATCAACTGACCTGAACTAATTTTCTAACCGTTTTTACTAACTTCTAATTGTTTTAATCTTAACCTTGGAAATGCACTTCAATTAACACTTAATTGTTGTCTGACTTTTTTTACCTACTGAATTCAAATTTAACATCTCTGTGATGCGGTGGGAGATCTGACTTGAGGTTTTGAGTTTGTGTTTGCAAATGTTGCGGTTAGCAATAGTCGCCACTGACTTTTATTTTATCCAAAAGGAAAGGTAAAAAAGCACAGGAAAGACCTTTGAGATGTTTTCTTGAGTTCGGGGGGTAGATTATGAAAAGGGAAGGTGCTAGCACCCTTTTCATCCATGGTTTTCCATGGGCTCTTAGTTACTTGTTTAGATCACTTGCTTTGCTTTTGAAATTGTTTGAAATGGTGCTTTGTGTGGTTTTGAAAGTATTTTGAAAAGAGGCCATTGTTTAGGCAATCTTTGTAATGATTCTCGTTCGTAAGAATGTATACAAAGATGTTTGTCTATTGAAAAATGTTTCAATGTTTTGAAAGGTGTTTGGAAATGTTTTAAAAATGTGTGTGTTTGTTTGAAAATTAGCAAGGATTTTTTTTGAAGAGAGCAAGTAACTTAGAACTATCTACCTACTCAAAAGTCTTTCTTGTACATTTTTATTCCTTTGATATTGTTGATTTTCCATTGATTTGGTAAACAACCCTATCTTTGGATGTTAAACAGGACGGGCGTGGGTCATCGTATGACCATGATAGCAATATTGCCAAGTATCTTAGAAAGTTTTGAGGGACCAAGATCATTTGTTTAGGCAACCTTTTGATAGCGTCATCGAGGGACTATGATCTTTTGTTTTGTTTTGTTTTGCCAAGATACTTCGCATGCATACCATGGCCATTTTCTTTTAGGAAACCAAGTGGGTGAAACCCTAAGCGTGCTTGTGTGCAATGTGTGCCATTTTACATGCTTTTTTTGTCTTGTATTAGGTCTTGCCTATTTGTTTGTTTTTGGTCTTATCATGCAAAACCCTAATTTACTACACATGGTATAAATGCAATAAATTGTGTAAAAGTAAACTAAGATATTAGAACAATTATTATGGGAGGGGGGATACAAGTTTTTGAATGGGGATATTGCACAAATATAAACCCTAAAATACTATTACAACCCAATTGAATTATGTGCAAATAAATAAATGTACAAATATTAAAAAAAATGCAATAAAAATATATCTATGCAAAATGTTTTTGTATTTGATTTTTTTGTATGAGAAAAAATGATTTATTTAAGCCCTAAAAATAAGGGAAAAATATTGTTATTTTTGAAAGGGTGAAACCCTAATTTTTTATTAAAAGAAAATATATGTTCTATATTTATTTTATTTTATCTATTTTTATACAAGAAAATAATAAATAATATTATGTATAAATATTAAAAATTAAAAAGTGTATGAAAATAAATATTTTATGTGTAAAATAATAAAATAAAAAATGTATGGTATTTTTACAAGTTTTATTTAAGAAAATAAAGTATAATATCCTAATAAACTATTTTTTTATGCAAAGAAAATAATAAAAAAATAAAATAAAATGCCAAAAATAAAGAAAATATTTTTCATGATTTTTTATGGTTCAGAAAAAATAAATAAAACAATAAATATAAAAATGAAAAGAAAATATGAAAAATAAACAAAATAAAGCCAGGGGGTGTGGATATCAAGTCAGGGGGTGTGAAAAACAAGAGCATGCAGGCCCAAAGGCGCCAAGGCCCAGAACATCATCTTCATCCCTGTCATTGGCTTCTTCCCTGCGCGCGTTTCTTCCTTTAAACTGTAACTTGCTATAGCTTGCATAAAATCAAAAATTCATAACATAAAGCATGTAGCTTGTAATCTCACGATTCTAATGATATAAAATTTGTAAACTAACTCTCAAAGATCAGAGAGAATTTAATCACCCCTAATTTATGACCTAATTTTTTCAGCATGTTCAACATTCAAATTCTCTTAGCTCAGTTAATATAAATGGAAAGTATGCATATGTACAGCTTCACCATGCTAGAGACTACATTTTTGCTTCACAAATCGTGGCTTGAGGATGCCTAAATAGAGAGATAGAGTTTTGAAAAATACCTCTTTCAGCTGGATTTGGATATGGCAATGTGGGGACTTTGAGTGAGGCCTGAGGATCGTGTAAGCTTCCTTGAAGTTCCCTCAAGCTATTCCAATGCTTAGCTGGCCTTGTGGATAGCTGAAACTCCCTGTAGAAGTAAAGATGCAACCTTCCAAAGTGAAAATGGCAATGGTTGAAACAGAGCACACAATTGCAGGATGAATGCTTGGATAACTTTGATATGATGTATGAAAGGTGTTTGAAGAGTTGAAACAAGAAACGCACGAGCCAAAAATGAAATGGCTAGTGTTTTGTAGAAACTGGAAGTTTGGGCAGAAAAATGAAGTTTTTCAATTTCAGAGTGTTTTGGATGCTAGGCAATCATGTATTGGCTTGTGATAAGTTTGTGAAGATCTCTAGAATGATGCCAAGCCCTCCCTTTATCAGCTTGTACAAGTTTTTGACTTTTGGCCAACTTTCTTGCATTTTAAGAAAAGTTGAAGTGACCATGCTAGCAAGCCTGTACTTAGCTATCTTGTGAGCTGCAAGGGTTGGTATACTTTGCTTGTGATCTGTGGAAAATGCTTGTACCCAAGGAACAAGTCCAAGGCTCAAGGCTGATAAAGTTGGAAAAGCTTGCTTTATGAAAATGGCATTGTGAACTTTATGCCATTTATGGATTTATTTCTTGTACAATGTTCCAAGAGTGAAAACAAAGCCTTTATCCATTGAGTTAGCATTTAATTATGGAGTGTAGAAGGAGTTTAGGACCTGTAATGCAAGGTACAAGCATTCATGATCAGATTTGCAACTTGGTGCATTGTGAAATGGCTTGAACAAAAGTGACAAAATTCCATTTTCTCTTCTTCGATTCTCCCTAACCACAAATGATCTTGGAGAGTACTTGGACATTTTGGAAAGCTTGCAACATTCTCTACAATCCATATTTGAAATGAATTTTGAGATACCTCTTGGAACTAGGTGAAAAATTTCCATGAAGTTGGGTCAAAAACCTGCCTAAATTAGGGCAAATTTTCACTAAGTTATTTAGTTCATGGACCCCTATTCACAAATTTATAACTTGAGATCCAAGCATATTTTGGGAAAACATTATGCAGAAAAGTTGTAGATTTCATGGAGGAATACAACTTTCATGTTGGAAGTTTCCTTTGAATCAAATTTCATCATGGTGAAAAAGTGGTGAAAAGTTAGGAAAAAATAAGAAATTTTCCATACTTAGAAAAATTCTAAGTGATGAAAAATTTTCAAATTAAAACCCTAATTTGCAATTTTAGGTTTCTTGGTCAACAAGTTTCACATTTTGACATATCTTGATGAATTATGACCTTTGGCACTTGATTTTGACCAAAAAGTCAAAGTTTGACTTTTCAGTGCACAGTTGACTTTTGATCAGTTGACTGCAAAATTCATCTGTCAATCCTATGTACTTGAGATCTTTTGAACCATGTGATTAGGTCAAGATGATGCTATTGAGTCCTTGAAATTATGCTTGAACCCAATTGGTTATTGGCTAGGTTAAAAATCAGAAATTGCCCTTTCTCAGTCAAAACCCTAATTTTGACCATTTTGCCCTTTTGATGATTTGATCAAATTTCTTGAGGAGTTGTGATCCAAACTTGATCAAATGGTTCATATGAGTCTAAAATGTTATTGTGGATCAAAATTATGAAGTTTGACTGTAAATTGGCCATGGTTGACTTTTCCCCCAATACAGTTGACTTTTTAGGTCAACTGTCCAATTGACTGAGCAAAAATGTTATTCAAGGTTTGAAACTTGTCATGGGAAATCTTAGGGGTCAAATATGGTGTATGAAAGTCACATGAAGCGTTGATGGTCCAAAAATACTTGTGCAAACTCAAACCCTAATTTTGGGTGACCAGTGCAAGATGTAGTGTCTTGAGCTAAGCAAACCCTAATCCTGTCTTGAGTCCAAGAAGTCTTGTGAGGAAAATATTGATAAATGAGATGGAAAATTTTGGGGTACAACAGATGCCCCTGTTCAATCTTCTTGAACCTGAAGAGTTAGATTGGCGAGCTTTGCCGTTCGTGACTCGAAGGTAAAAGATGATTGGACATAAGAGTGCCCGTAAATTTGCACTCGTCAAAGTGTAGTTGAGGAAATGGGCTTAAAGATTCCATTTGGAGAGGTGATAGAATCTTGTTGGGGATGGGATTGTAGATGCCATTTAAAAATGTTTGTTGAATTGTAAGTTGTAAGTCAAAAGAATGAATATCAGAATGGTGTCCGTGTCTGGATCGTATCTGAATCGTATTTGGAGACTGAATCTGAATGAGCAAAGGAATAGCAGCCATGTCTGGAGCGTATCCTAGCCGGGGAAAATCAGAATAAGTGACAGAATGACAATTGTGTCTGGAGCGTATCTGGACTGTATCTGAAGTTTGCATCTGAATGAGTAATAGAATAGCATCCGTGTCTGGAGCGTATCTAAACTTAATTTAAGATCTGAGTCTGAATGAGCAACAAAATGACTTTCGTGTCTGGAGTGTATCCGTACTGTATCTGAATCGGAAAACTGAATTAGGGCCAGAATGGCATCCGTGTCTGGAGCGTATCTGAACTAGAATCTGAATAGGTGACAAAATGACATCCGTGTCTGGAGTGTATTTGAACTGTATCTGATAGTTGAAATCTGAATAAGTATCAGGATGGCATCCGTATCTGGAGCGTATCTGAACTGTATCTGAAATCTGAATCTGAATGAGCAACATAATGACTTCCGTGTCTGGAGTGTATCTGTGTTGTATCATGATTGTATATCGTTAACGGTAGCTTGTTAATCTTATCTTGAAAAGGGTAAAACGTTAGCTGAAACACAAAGTTATATTGTATGAAATGTATGATGCAATATATGTGTTTTATCAATGTTTATGATATATGGATGTAATGTATGCGCATGTAAGCTGATTTGCTGTATTGCTGAGGAAAATAAATCCTTGACAGTTGGGGATAAAAAAACCCTTGACTGCTGCCGGGGAAAATAAATCCTTGACTACTGAGGATAAGAAATCCTGGGCGACTGTTGGGGATTAAAAATCCTTAACAACTTCCGTGGGGATACAAGGATCTTTCATGCCTTGAAGTTGGAGTATTGACAAAAAATCTGTTGTGAGAGTAATGCCAATCTGCTTGAGAAATTTCTTGGGAAATCCAGAGAACTTTGATGACTTCTACTGGGGGTTAAGCAATGGGAATCCTTATTCTGCTGGGGAATAGGGGAAACTCTGATGACTTATGAGGGGAATTAAGAATGATAATCTTCTATCTGTTTGAGGAGTAATGAAAACTTTGGCGACTTCATTGGGGAATTAAGAATGATAATCCTCATTCTATTGAAAAAAAACTCTGTGGGGAAGAAGGCTTACTGCTGGGGAGTAGGTTCAGGAGTCTGTGTTGTCTGCCACTCTACTGGGGATTTATCCTAGGTTGGGGAGAGACAAAAGTTAACTGTTATCTTGTTGATTTCCAGATTTCAAGACAACCTGCTGGGGAATTTGAAGAAACTGAATGGTTTCCGCTGGGGATTGATAGTTAGAAGTTTTAGCTCCACTGGGGATTGGGAGTTTTGAAGTTTTAACTCTGATGGGGATTAAGGGTTTGAAATTTTAGCTCCTCTGGGGATCTAGATGATGTACTGTAGGGATTTTTCTATGGAATAACCTAAAGACGTTTTCCTATCCTTTCAGTCTATCAGTAATTGTTCTTTTCCACTTTGTTTATTTGTAAACAGTAATTATGTTCAAATGCATATGTTCATCAATGAATCATTGGACGTTTTTTGCGAATAAAAACACAAGTGTAAAAGAGAAAGTCAAATAGTTTTTGTACTTTGAAAGAGACATCTTTGTATTTACTTTGAATAAGTATTTTGTACAAAGGAGACATGCATCCTAGTAAGAGGATGGTGTCATAAAAGTAAGAAAAATTTATACAAAGAAAGATAGCTAAGTGTAAAAAATCCCATGGGGTTCCCATTCTTCTATAGCCTTCATATCTCTGAATATCTTGTCCATTTGCTGCTTCGTCCGAAGATGATTGGATTGATCAAAAGCTCAGAGTTTGTTTGTGAAGAGATTGTCCTTAAAGTGATCCGACGAGACATAGTCATACGCTTTAATTCCCTAATTTTTTCCTGGACCGCCCTTTCGAGTTTTCAGTCCACCGGGAAACCCTTTTTTGCCCAAGTCGCCCTTTCGGGTTTTCAACTTGCCGGGTGTACAGATTTTTTTAATATTTTATCCCTAATTTTTGCCCGAACCTTTTGGTTCGCCGGGATGCCCTTGTTTTGCCTAGGTATGTCAACCTAGCGGGTCTTTTATGCCTAGTATCTTTTGACTATGTCTGTGTTCGCAGGGTGCGGTAGATTGTCGCTGTCCATGGTGGTTAAGATCATTGCCCCACCAGAAAAGATGTTCTTGATCACAAATGGTCCTTCATAGGTAGGAGTCCATTTTCCCCTGGGATCACTTTGTGGAAAAATGATGCGCTTGATCACTAGATCTCCAACTTGATATGTCTGGCGTCTGACTTTCTTGTTGAAAGCCTTGATCATCCGTTTTTAATATGTCTGACCGTGGCAGACAACAATAAGTCTCTTCTCGTCAATTAAGTTCAACTGATCAAGTCGGGTTTGAATCCAATCGTCTTCACTCAAACCAGCATCTTTCATGATTCTCAAAGAGGGAATCTGAACCTCGATAGGTAAAACAGCCTCCATGCCATATACCAAGGAATAGGGTGTTTCCCCAGTTGATGTGCGTGCTGTGGTACGGTACCCGTGGAGAGCAAACGATAACATCTCATGCCAGTCCTTGTAGGTGACTGTCATCTTTTGTATGATCTTCTTGATATTTTTGTTAGCAGCTTCGACTGCACCATTCATCTTTGGCCGATAGGGGGATGAATTGTGATGTTGAATCTTGAACTACTCGCACAAGGCGGTGATCATAGTATTATTAAGGTTTGTACCGTTATCAGTGATGATCATTTCGGGGATACCATACCGGCAAATAAGGTTCTGCTTTATGAAGCGGGCAACAACATTCTTAGTAACGGATGCGAAGGAAGCTGCTTCGACCCATTTAGTGAAGTAGTAAATGGCCACCAGAATGAAGCGGTGTCCATTGGATGCTGTAGGCTTGATCTCTCCAATCATGTCGATTCCCGACATGGAGAAGGGCCAAGGAGCTGTTAAGACATTTAGAGGAACAGGAGGCACGTGCACCTTATCCGCATAGATTTGACATTTATGGAAAGTCCGGGAGTGTTGATAGCAGTCAGCTTCCATGGTAGACCAGTAATAGCCTGCCCGTAGGATCTTCTTAGCCATCGTATGCCCGCTAGAATGAGTGCCAAAGGTACCTTAATGCAATTCGGCCATGATCTTTTCAGCTTCAATCTTGTCCATGCAATGGAGCAAAATAGAATCATGATTGCGCTTGTACATGATGCCATTACTTAGGAAGAACTTAGCTGAGAATCTCCTTAAGAACTTTTTGTCATTGACTGAAGCTCCTTCTGGATATTCTTGAGCCTCAAGATACCTTTTGACTTCATGAAACTACGGCTGGTCCATTACTTCTTCGGTATTAATCTCGTGACAATGTGCCGGTTCGTCCATCCGTTCAATGGAGATTTGGGGAGCCTCATTGTCCCAATCAAGTTTAAACATATATGACATTATAACTAGAGCATCTGCCAACTGATTTTCTTCTCGCGGGAAGTGTTCAAAGGTAATCTGCTCAAAATGCGGTAACAATGTCAAAACATGTTCTTTGTAAGGGATGGGGTTTGGATGCTTAGTGTCCCACTCCACTTTGATCTGACTGATGACCAAAGCTGAGTCCTCAAACACATCTAAGGATTTGATTCCCAAGTCTATGGAAGCCTTGAGTCCAAATATGCATGCCTCGTACTCTACCATGTTGTCTGTACAGTTGAAGCAAAGTCTGGAAGTGAAAGGAGTGTGGCAACCTTCTGGGGATATGAGTACCACGCTGATATCGTTACCAAGCTCATTGGATTCCCCATAAAAGTACAGGGTCCATCGGGATCCTTGTTCAGGTCTGTCATATCGTCTGATATCTTCAGCATTGTCCAATGTCATGATGTCTTCGTCGGGGAAATTTAACTTCATGATTGGTAATCTTCTACAGCTTGATGAGCCAGATGGTCAGCTAGCACACTTCCCTTTATAGCTTTTTGGTTCGTGTACTGTATGTCGTATTCCGTTAGGATCATCTTCCATCTAGCTATCCTCCCGGACAGAGCAGGCTTTTCAAAGATGTACTTTATCAGATCCATCTTAGATATCAGCAAAGTGGTATGAGTCAACATATACTGCCTTAGCTGACGAGCAGCCCATACCAAAGCGCATCAAGTTTTCTCGAGCAGTGAATATCTAGTTTCACAGTCGGTAAAATTTTTGCTAAGGTAATAAATGGAATGCTTTTTTTGGCCAGACTCGTCATGCTGCCCCAGTATGCACCCCATTGAATTCTCTAGGACGGTCAGATACATGATTAGCGGTCTTCCTTCGACGGGTGGCATCAGGACAGGAGGTTCCAGTAAATACTCCTTGATTCTATCGAAAGCAACTTGACATTCGTCGTTCCATCTGACTACCTGATCTTTCTTCAACAGCTTGAAGATTGGTTCACAAGTAGACGTTAGGTGAGAAATGAACCTAGAAATGTAGTTTAGGCGTCCCAAGAAACCTCTGACCTCCTTCTTAGTGCGAGGAGCAGGCATTTCTTGTATAGCTTTGACTTTGGCAGGATCAACCTCGATGCCTTTGTTGCTGACAATGAAACCTAAGAGTTTACCGGACCGGACTCTGAATGTACACTTGTTTGGGTTAAATCTGAGCTTGTACTCCTTCAACCTGACAAACAGCTTTTGCAAGTGATCAAGGTGTTCTTCTTCAGTTTGTGATCGGGCTATCATGTCATCTATGTAGACCTCTATCTCATGATGTATCATATCATGAAATAATGCTACCATGGCGCGTTGATAGGTTGCCCCGGAATTCTTCAGTCCAAATGGCATCACTTTATAGAAGAACGTACCCCACTGTGTGATAAATGTAGTTTTCTCCATGTCCTCAGGTGCCATTTTGATCTGGTTATAGCCTGAGAATCCGTCCATGAAAGAAAATACTTTGTGCTGAGCTGTGTTGTCAACCAGGATGTCAATGTGTGGAAGTGGAAAATCGTCTTTAGGGCTGGCCCTGTTTAAATCTCTATAATCCATGCACATTCTGACTTTGCCGTCCTTTTTAGGCACTGGCACAATGTTAGCAACCCATTGTGGATAGGAAGTAACAACCAGAAATCCAGCATTGAATTGTTTCATAACTTCTGCTTTGATCTTCTCGGACATGTCAGGTCTCATGCGGCGGACCTTTTGTTTCACTGGTGGACAATCTTCTCTTGTGGGTAGACGGTGTACCACAATGTTTGTATCGAGTCCCGACATGTCTTCATATGACCAGGCAAAGATCTCAACATAATCATGCAGCAGCTGAATTAGGCGCTCCTTGACACTCGGCTCTAGATCGGAACCTATCTTGATTTCCTTTTTATCATCCTCAGTACCCAAGTTGATTGTATCAAACTTCTCCTCATGAGGCTGAATTGCTATTTCCTCTTGATGTAGTAGTCTGGCCAATTCCCCTGGCACCTCACAATCTTCCTCACCTTCGTATTCAGCTTGGTAGATCAGATCTTCAGAGTCACTGAAGGCTATAGCAGTATCGTTACCCATGGGATCCGGAATGGAAGGGTACCTGCATTTGTGAGTGTGGGTGTGTGTAAGGGTATACCCATCTTAAAACAATAAAATGTAAAAGAAAGACAATGAGCATAAACGGTTTATATGTGAAAAAGCGTCCATGATTCATTGAATGACATATGTAGATGAAATAAAAACCCTTACAAATGGACCGATGTACCTCGAGTAAGACACAAGGTTTAAAAAGTACGAATTGTTTGTGAATTATTACAGATCCAACAGAAATGGAAAAGATAAATTAATGAGATATGAAAGTAATCGGAACAAAGTCTTTTGCTTCCCAGTTGCATAGTCCTCCGCTAACAGTAGGAAATATCCAATCTTCCAAACTGCTCTCCTCTTCACTGTCCTCTAGTGCATTAACCACTTGGTGGATGATCTTCGTAGGTGGCCCTCCGGCGGCACGGGAGCGGCGCATAGCCTTTTGAGAAGTCGAAGTAAACCCCAAGCTGAACTTGTCTGATTTGTAAGGAATGTATGGAAGCTAACCCCACATTATGCATCCCCCTTCTTCCACTACTTCCCTTGCATCCTTGAGAGATGACATCCGAGGTGGAGGTCTTGAGGATACTACCTTGGTCGCTGCTATTTCAGAAGAGACTTCTTCAAAATGTTGGAAAGGGGTCTCTATGAATTCGCCGTCTAACTCCACATAACGGAAGGAATTCATATGACTAATCATATACTCCTCCTCCCTATGGACATTTATGATCTTCCCTTGGACGGGGTACTTGAGCATTTGATGCAAGGTGGAGGTGACAGCTCTGGCATTGCGGATCCAGGGGCGTCCCAATAGACAGGAATAAGAAGGACGGATGTCGATCACATAGAATGTCGAGTTGAAAACCTGAGTTCCCACCTTGATTGGGATGTCCACCTCCCCATGGACCATCCTCTTAGATCCGTCAAAAGCTCTGACCACGATATTGTTGGGTTTTAGAGTCAGCCCCTCACAATCCAATCTATCAAAGGCTTTCTTCGACAAGAAATTTAAAGATGACCCAGTATCAACCAAGACATGAGCTAGGGTTGTTCCTCTGCACTCCACTGAGACATGTAGTGCATCGTTGTGTTTTCTCCCTCGGGGTGTCAAGTCAGCATCGAAGAAACCCAGGCCATTATCAGCTGTCAAACTGGCCACACAGTCCTTGAACTGGTCAATAGACGTTTCTTGCGGCACGTGAGCTGTCTTCATAAATTTTACCAAAGCTTTGCCGTGCACTTCAGAATACAACAACACGAATAACATAGATATCTTGGAGGGGTCTGCCCCAATTGTTCAACAACATCATAATCACTTTTCTTAATGATCCTCAGGATTTCTTCCATCTCCTTCTTGGATGTCAGGAATAACTAGTGATTAAGCCTTCATCAGGACAGGCTCCTCTTGAACATTCTTTCCTTTATTCTCAGCAGTGGAAGCAGGGATAGGAATTGTATTGTCTTTGTAAGCGGGTACATTTGTAGGTATAATGACTGGTGCGGAGGAAATCTTCGGAATAGCCACGGGTCCAAAGACTGCTGTTGGAGGAGCAATCTCTGGAGAAAATATTCTTCCACTACGGGTAACTTTGCTTGTTCCGGAAATGTTACCGATGTCGGATTAACCTCTTCGGAGCTTTCTTCTGCAGTCTGTTCAATCTGTTTGACACCATGGTAGTAGATTTCTCCACCATAGTTCCATGGTACCGTTTTATCTGATTTGTATGGGGTTGGCCCGAGCATTGTTATCTTCAATGGAGTAGTCATAAAAGCAGATGTAATCCTAACGGGTTTTTAAGGAACCCTGGAAGGATTGGCGTATATGGTTATTATTGAAACTTCTGGAACTGGAATGGGTGAAATAGGAGCTTTCTCAAACAATATTTCTTGGTTATCAATCAATTATTGGATTCCTTTCTTCAATAGAGGGCAGTCAAATGATGAGGATCGGCAAACATGGAAATCTTTGTCACAACCTGGGAACACCCCAACCTTTAACAAATTCAACTTTATGGTCGAGAGCGGAGTCAACAATTCATCCACGGTGTCAACAATTAAGTCTTCCTCAATAGCACTAGCATTGTGTCCATGCCTAGGCATTGGAGCAGAGATAACATTCGGCTTTTCAGGAGCTTCAAACTCAACTTCCTTTGCATCAATCAGATCCTGAATCTTATTCTTCAGAGCCCAACAGTTGTTGGTATCATGCCCTAGACTTTCAGAATGGTACGCGCATCTGGCGTTGGGGTGGTAATGTGGAGAAGTAGTATTAAGATTTTTTGGGGCCTCTTTCAAAGTGGCCAGATTTAACTTCAAGAGATGTGGTAACACTTGAGCAGGAGTCATATTAATCTTGGTAAATTTCCGCACTGGCCTTTCCACCCTTTGCTGGTTATTTCTCGGCTGATCATTTCTCGGCTGGTTATTTCTTGGCTGGTTTGATGTAGACTTTTGAATCATAATGGCCCCCACTGTTGGTCGTCTTTTGGTTCTTCCCTGATTCCTCTGAGCATAGACAGCAGATACTTCCTTCTTTCCCGTGAAGGGCTTTTTTACAGCTGCTGACGCAGACGCATCCTTCTGAATTTTTCCATTTCTTATAACAGCCTCTACTCTTTTGCCAGTTAGAATCAATTCGGTAAACCCTGCAAAGGAGCTTCCAATCAGATTATTAAAGAAAGGGCCTGACAGAGTCCCTAAAAACATGTCCACTAACTCTCTTTCAGATAAAGGTGGTTGTACCCTTCCGGCTAGATCCCTCCACTTTTGGGCGTAGTCTTTGAAGCCCTCATTGGTAGCCATAGCCATACTCTACAGCTGAGTACGGGTTGGTGCCAAGTCGGCGTTGTATTGATACTGTTTATAGAAGGCGGCTGCCAAGTCTTCCCAATTGTGAACATCTGCTCTCTCTAACTGGAAGAACCAATCAAGCTGCGTTCCTGATAAATTGTCCTGGAAAAAGTGGACCCACAAGTCTTTGTCAGAAGAATGTGGTTGAATTTTCCTGACATAGGATCTGAGGTTCATTTTTGGACAAGACACCCCATCATACTTAGCAAACAGTGGCACTTTAAATTTTGGAGGGATTACAATTCCAGACACCAGCCCTAATTCCTCAAAATCCAGCCCCGGTACTCTCTGGATCTCCATAGCAGCTAGACGCTCTTCCAAGTGTTTATATTTGTCATCGGCCGGAGGGTATTGTTGTTCGGAGTAGTCCTCCTCTTCCTCTTCCTCTTCTTCTTCAGAATCTGATGGTACTGCCGTTTCTTTTCATTTTCTTCCCCCTTCTTCAGATGTTGTTGGGAATTCTATGGTCCTTCTGGCTTGTCCTTGAAATCTTCTGCCCATGAGAATCACACCAGTTGGCTTCTTCTTCTTTTTCTCTTTTTTCTTTCTCTTTCTCTATTAGGGTCTTCAGCTCCTCTTGCCCCTTGGCTAAGGTCATGAGTAACTGTTGAAATTGTGAATTCTGAGCTTGCAGATCTTTCACCGTTTGTTCGATATCCATCTTACTGAAATAAACAGTAGAGAGATGAGGAAACTTGGTGTGAAGACCTGTTTATGCTTATGATGAATGATGTGTATTCATGCAATGCTTTCAAGGATTTAGAAATTCAAATTTGTTTTAAACAAAAAAGAAACACACATCATATTAATAAGATAGAATTTGTGAGTACATCAATGCCCCTTGGGCAAAATAATACAACATTCTAAGGTAAACAGACGTTGTGAATCCTCTTTGGTGCAATGTAGGTGTTGAGAGTCTGCTCTTCATGAAGTAGCCGAGTGAGTTCCAAAACCTTATTCTCGCTTGCGTAGAATTGGGCTTCAAAAGTATCGTGTTCTCCCTTGAGCTGTATCCAACTCCTTTGTAGATCTTCGAGTGATGTTGGCATGTCAGGATGTAGGATGGTGTATGGAACCTATCCTTCCTTAACAGGCTCTATAATCACTGGGAGAATGGAGGGGTAAGGCATCATAAGACTTTGGGCGCGGGTTCATACCCACTTGAGGTAAGGCTCAAGAGGGATGGAATTCTTGTGTCCCAGAGTCTTGCTATCCACTTTGTTGGGCATTCTCCATGCTCGGATGAATCTCTGACGAAGTCCTTGGTCGTTGTTGTCGAAGTCGAAAACCAATCCTTGAATCAGCATATCATGTGGACCATCCCTTCGGGTATACCCAAATTGTCTTAGAGCCAAACAAGGGTTGTAGGTGATGCCTACCTTAATGCCTAGTAGAGGGACATTAGGGAATTCCCCACAATGGCCAACAATGATGATATTCTGTTTGGATCGAGAACACCAATGGATATCTGAATATGTAAGTGTCATTAACCGTTGTGACCACCTCAAACCTTGCTCATTCTTCGAGACTGATTGGGGAAGATGAGAAATAAACCATCTTGCCAGGAGAGGAGTGCAGCACATAAGAACACCTCTTTTTCTCATTGTACGAGTGTGAAAAGAGTGGAGGATATCCCCAAGCAATGTAGGCACCGGGTTGCGAGACATGAAAATTTTGACAGCGCTCACATCTATGAGTTGGTCAGGATTAGGGAACAAGACCATCCCATAGATGAGAAGAGCTACAATCTCCTCAAAAGCTTGCAAGTCTAGAGAATTCCAACAGCTTTGGGCCTTCTCAAACAGAAACTTTGACAAGAAGCCTTTGCACCACTTCTAGTTTCCCAATGTGTTGTGACATCAGAGGAATGCAAGTGCAAGGCTTGAGAAATATCTTCTGGCTTTCGATCTCTTTCTGTACCGTTGAAGGGTAGTTGATTGAGAATAGGAATCCTCAAGAGTTGAGAAAATTCCTCCAAAGTGGGCACAAGTTGGTAGTCAGGAAATGTGAAGCAATGATGCAAAGGGTCAAAGAACTGGAAGAGAACTTTCAGAATATCCTCCTCTGTGTTGGTGGTGACCAAGTTGAGTAGACGACCCTGTATCTCGGTGAATGGAAAATTCTCAAGAATCCTTGAAGCTAGCTCCTTGAGTTGTGGAGGAATTCTTACAAGGTTGATTTGGATAGTTTTCCTGCGAAGTGAATCCATAACCTACAAAACAAGAACAAAGATGAATCTAAAAAATCCTTGAAATGGTTAGTGGATGCATATAATGTTCATGATGTCCATGATGTTATGCACAAGTATATATATACAAGAAAATCACAAAAGTTCCTAGTTTAGGCTTGCATGGGGTTTCATAGGTAAGTACCCTCTTGAAGTTTAGTTGGCTCAACCTGTCCTAGAAATAGTAACCGGGTTCTAAGGAGCTCAATATCACTGGATTATTTCCTTGTTCATTGTTTCAATTCAGCCTCTTTACTGGCGACCGAAATATTCCAAGGAATCAAACCTCAATGAGTGTAGTATCGAGTATCTACCAACTTCGGACTGCACCAAAGCCGGTCATCTCACTACATCCTAAAAGGCCAAGTTGGTCAAGTAAAGGTTCTAGAAGTCCATTAGTGCTTCATGACATCACTCAACGGCCCCATATTCTCTTTTATTGACTCAAAGGCTACCGGTACCCACAAATATGTCACACTAATATAGCTATTGCTTAGACCATGTCGGTATACCCCGGACAGTTTCCACAACGTATTGCTATTTACCTATAATGTTTCCCAAATCCGGGTAGAGGATTCAAACCCACACAATAGAACCAAGATGTAAAGCAAACAAATCAAGAAATTGTAAGCAAATAAAGGTGATCTAAACCCTATGGTAACCCCACTTTTATCTAGATCCCCAGCAGAGTCGCCAGTTCTGTGATGCGGTGGGAGAACTGACTTGAGGTTTTGCGTTTATGTTCGCAAATGTTGCAGTTATCCAGAGTCGCCACCGAATTTTCTTTTATCCAAAAGGAAAGGTAAAAAAGCACAGGAAAGACCTTTGAGATGTTTTCTTGAGTTCGGGGGGTAGATTATGAAAAGGGAAGGTGCTAGCACCCTTTTCATCCATGGTTTTCCATGGGCTCTTAGTTACTTATTTAGATCACTTGCTTTGCTTTTGAAATTGTTTGAAATGGTGCTTTGTGTGGTTTTGAAAGTATTTTGAAAAGAGGCCATTGTTTAGGCAATCTTTGTAATGATTCTCGTTCGTAAGAATGTATACAAAGATGTTTGTCTTTTGAAAAATGTTTCAACGTTTTGAAAGGTGTTTGGAAATGTTTTAAAAATGTGTGTGTTTGTTTGAAAATTAGCAAGGTTTTGTTTTTAAGAGAGCAAGTAACTTAGAACTATCTACCTACTCAAAAGTCTTTCTTGTACATTTTTATTCCTTTGATATTGTTGATTTACCATTGATTTGGTAAACAACCCTATCTTTGGATGTTAAACGGGACGGGCGTGGGTCATCGTATGACCATGATAGCAATATTTCCAAGTATTTAGCAAGTTTTGAGGGACCAAGATCATTTGTTTAGGCAACCTTTTGATAGCGTCATCGAGGGACTATGATCTTTTGTTTTGTTTTGTTTTGCCAAGATACTTTGCATGCATACCATGGTCATTTTCTTTTAGGAAACCAAGTGGGTGAAACCCTAAGGGTGCTTGTGTGCAATGTGTGTCATTTTACATGCTTTTTTTGTCTTGTATTAGGTCTTGTCTATTTGTTTGTTTTTGGTCTTATCATGCAAAACCCTAATTTACTACACATGGTATAAATGCGATAAATTGCGTAAAAGTAAACTAAGCTATTACAACAATTATTATGGGAGGGGGGATACAAGTTTTTGAATGGGGATATTGCACAAATATAAACCCTAAAATACTATTACAACCCAATTGAATTATGTGCAAATAAATAAATGTACAAATATTTAAAAAAATGCAATAAAAATATATTTATGCAAAATGTTTTTGTATTTGATTTTTTTGTATGAGAAAAAATGATTTATTTAAGCCCTAAAAATAAGGGAAAAAATATTGTTATTTTTGAAAGGGTGAAACCCTAACTTTTGATTAAAAGAAAATATATGTTCTATATTTATTTTATTTTGTCTATTTTTATACAAGAAAATAATAAATAATATTATGTATAAATATTAAAAATTGAAATGTGTAAGAAAATAAATATTTTATGTGTAAAATAATAAAATAAAAAATGTATGGTATTTTTACAAGTTTTATTTAAGAAAATAAAGTATAATATCCTAATAAACTATTTTTTTATGCAAAGAAAATAATAAAAAAATAAAATAAAATGCCAAAAATAAAGAAAATATTTTTCATGATTTTTTATGGTTCAGAAAAAATAAATAAAACAATAAATATAAAAATGAAAAGAAAATATGAAAAATAAACAAAATAAAGCCAGGGGGTGTGGATATCAAGTCAGGGGGTGTGAAAAACAAGAGCATGCAGGCCCAAAGGTGCCAAGGCCCAGAACATCATCTTCATCCCTGTCCTTGGCTTCTTCCCTGCGCGCGTTTCTGCCTTTAAACTGTAACTTGCTATAGCTTGCATAAAATCAAAAACTCATAACATAAAACATGTAGCTTGTAATCTCACGATTCCAATGATACAAAATTTGTAAACTAACTCTCAAAGATCAGAGAGAATTTAATCAACCCTAATTTATGACCTAATTTTTTCAGCATGTTCAACATTCAAATTCTCTTAGCTCACTTATTATAAATGGAAAGTATGCATATGTACAGCTTCACCATGCTAGAGACTACATTTTTGCTTCACAAATCGTGGCTTGAGGATGCCTAAATAGAGAGATAAAGTTTTGAAAAATACCTCTTTCAGCTGGATTTGGATATGGCAATGTGGGGACTTTGAGTGAGGCCTGAGGATCGTGTGAGCTTCCTTGAAGTTCCCTCAAGCTATTCCAATGCTTAGCTGGCCTTGTGGATAGTTGAAACTCCCTGTAGAAGTCAAGATGCAACCTTCCAAAGTGAAAATGGAAATGGCTGAAACAGAGCACACAGTTGCAGGATGAATGCTTGGATAGCTTTGATATGATGTATGGAAGGTGTTTGAAGTGTTGAAACAAGAAACGCACGAGCCAAAAATGAAATGGCTAGTGTTTTATAGAAATTGGAAGTTTGGGAGGAAAAATGAAGTTTTTCAATTTCAGAGTGTTTTGGATGCTAGGCAGTCGTGTATTGGCTTGTGATAATTTTGTGAATATCTCTAGAATGATGCCAAGCCCTCCCTTTATCAGCTTGTACACGTTTTTGACTTTTGGCCAACTTTCTTGCATTTTAAGAAAAGTTGAAGTGACCATGCTAGCAGGCCTGTACTTAGCTATCTTGTGAGCTGCAAGGGTTGGTATACTTTGCTTGTGATCTGTGGAAAATGCATGTACCCAAGGAACAAGTCCAAGGCTCAAGGCTGATAAAGTTGGAAAAGCTTGCTTTATGAAAATGGCATTGTGAACTTTATGCCATTTATGGATTTATTTCTTGTACAATGTTCCAAGAGTGAAAACAAAGCCTTTATCCATTGAGTTAGAATTTAATTATAGAGTGTAGAAGAAGTTTAGGACCTGTAACGCAAGGTACAAGCATGCTTGATCAGATTTGCAACTTGGTGCATTGTGAAAATGGCTTGAACAAAAGTGACAAAATGCCATTTTCTCTTCTTCGATTCTCCCTAACCACAAATGATCTTGGAGATTTCTTGGACATTTTGGAAAGTTTGCAACATGCTCTACAATCCATATTTGAAATTAATTTTGAGATACATCTTGGAACTAGGTGAAAAATTTCCATGAAGTTGGGTCAAAAACCTGCCTAAATTAGGGCAAATTTTCACTAAGTTATTTAGTTCATGGACCCCTATTCATAAATTTATAACTTGAGATCCAAGCATCTTTTGGGAAAACTTTATGAAGCAAAGTTTTAGATTTCATGGAGGAATACAACTTTCATGTTGGAAGTTTCCTTTGAATCAAATTTCATCATGGTGAAAAAGTGGTGAAAAGTTAGGAAAAAATAAGAAATTTTCCATACTTAGAAAAATTCTAAGTTATGAAAATTTTTCAAATTAAAACCCTAATTTGAAATTTTAGGTTTCTTGGTCAACAAGTTTCACATTTTGACATATCTTGATGAATTATGACCTTTGACACTTGATTTTAACCAAAAAGTCAAAGTTTGACTTTTTAGTGCACAGTTGACTTTTGATCAGTTGACTGCAAAATTCATCTGTCAATCCTATGTACTTTAGATCTTTTGAACCATGTGATTAGGTCAAGATGATGCTATTGAGTCCTTGAAATCATGCTTGAACCCAATTGGTTATTGGCTAGGTTAAAAATCAGAAATTTCCCTTTCTCAGTCAAAACCCTAATTTTGACCATTTTGCCCTTTTGATGATTTGATCAAATTTCTTGAGGAGTTGTGATCCAAACTTGATCAAATGGTTCATATGAGTCTAAAATGTTGTTGTGGATCAAAATTATGAAGTTTGACTGTAAATTGGCCATGGTTGACTTCTTCCCCAATACAGTTGACTTTTTAGGTCAATTGTCCAATTGACTGAGCAAAAATGTGATTCAAGGTTTGAAACTTGTCATGGGCAATCTTAGGGGTCCAAGATGGTGTATGAAAGTAACATGAAGCATTGATGGTCCAAAAATCCTTGTGCAAACTCAAACCCTAATTTTGGGTGACCAGTGCAAGATGTAGTGTCTTGAGCTGAGCAAACCCTAATCCTGTCTTGAGTCCAAGAAGTCTTGTGAGGAAAATCTTGATAAATGAGAGGGAAAATTTTATGGTACAACAATCTCAATAACTAATTTTTCCACCCTAAATCTAACCTCTTTTCCCTCTACTGTCAGTTTAAAACCATGTCTATTTTCCCCTCTAGAAATTTTCTCAAACAACTTACTAAACTAATAGAGCTTCCAAACTGTTCCCTAACTGTCATAACCATGCTAACAAACCCCTAACTGTTTCTAATTCATTTCAATAAAACTTCTAAAAAATATTCTAACAGAATCTAAACAAACTGCTAATAGAACTGTCAAACCAGGAAAATTTCCTAACAGTTTCTAACAAACTTTCTAACAGAAACAGTTTCTAACAAACTTTCTGACAGAAACAGTTTTTAACAAACCAAAAAACCATAAACAGAGAAACTAATAGCATCAACTCAGCTCATTCTTGACCTTTTTCTAACAAAATTCTAAATAAATTCTAAACACTTCCCAACCTTGCAGAACCGATTCACAACCCCTAACCTATTTTCTCTAACAGCCTTCTCTAACAGCTTTCAACCTCCTCTAACAACCTCTCAACAAAAATAGCAGAAATAGAGTTCCAACAAACAGAATTACTAACTCCTAACATTCAAACTAACCTGCAACTAACTTCTAACTACTTCTCAACAGAAAAAGAGGAGGATAATAGAAGGATAATAGAATGTAAAGGAGAATAACAGAAATATCAAAGGGGGAAGAACTCACCAAAAATATCTGAAAAACTCTCTCAATCCCCATCATCTTCTTCTTCACTCTCTAATTATCCATCACTCTAGAGGATACAAGACCAATTCTAAAGAAATAGAAACTCCTCTCCAATCTTTCTCTGTGAATCCTACCTTCACCTTCATCTTTCAATTCTCAGCAGCATCTTCCCTTTGCAATGAATCTCCATCTCCATAATCGAAACCAATTCTTCACTCCCTTCATCATCTTGATCATTTCTGTAACTTCATCACTATAACCACGTCTAAAATTCACCTTCAGACCCTGCCATCTTGATCTTCTCTCTCTGCACAGATTCAGTGGACAAACGCAACAACATCAACAACACTGAGAAAGCTCTCTCTCCCTCTCTGCATACAAATCTTCAACTGCATCTTCAATCACCTTCATATTCATCTCTTTCTCGAAACCGTATCGATATCTTCATCAACCTTTCAACCTTCATCTTCAATTGCTTCAAGGATTCGTCATCGCTTCACGTCTTCATCACCATTAAATCTCTACAACGACTTCAATCGTCTTTATCAGTAATCTACAAACGGGTCGCAACTGTAATCATCGTCATTGTCTTAGTTTAGATCACAACATTTCCAACGCATCAACAACGAAAACACCGAGAAATTGAAGGAAGAAGAATAGTTGATTAAAGAAGATCGAAGTTTCATCAGCGATTTGGATGGGAAATGGAAGGTTGAGTTGCAGTGAAATCGAATTGAGATGAGTAGGAGAATTAAGATGGACCTCGCGAAAGAGAGACAAAGAAGTTTGATTTGAGGAAAATCAGAAGGAGGTCTCATTGTGTTGATCGGAATTCGGCGCCGCTGTGTTGAGAAAGAATAGAGTTTCTTTCATGATGAAAACTCAAAGGTCGCAATCTTAACCTAATTTGCAAACGACACCATGTGGCCGTTTTTGTTCTAATTAAATAACAAAAAGTGTGTGAAAATATGAAGGTGGATCTCGCTTGGGCCTCACATTTTCTAAGTCCAACGAATACATTACTTCTTAGGCCCACTATTTTGTTTTTAGAAGATAGTGTTACAAACAAAGAATTGTTTCATGGGTAGGGCTTAGAATCTGAATCTGAATTTCTACTGCACCTGTTGATTGTTGACTTGCACCCCCTGGATTTATTCTTTTAGTATTTTCTTTTAACTAATTTTGTTAATTGTCTAGACTTGTTTGAATTTTCTTTACATGATAAAAATAATAAATTCAAATAGAAAAAAATTTGTTAGTTTTTTATTTGAGATTTTAGGAATTTAATCCCGATTATCCGATGATATTTGAGATTGGTAATTCACTTTTTCTTGTTGATATTTGAGTCTTGTGCAGGTTTATCATGTGATATGCGAATGCATTTGAGATTTCGATTGTGATTTATTTTCACATCGATGATGCATCGACATTTATTCCGATAATGTGATTTCTAATTCTTTTCTTTGATTGGTGAAGCTTTTCGCGAAGATCATCGAGTTTCTTTTTTCTGATAAGCTTTGCTAAGGATTGATATTCGTTTGGTATTTTCTCTTGTTTATCTCATTTCAGTACATTACTGCTTTCTAGATATCATGAGAAGTAGGAAATAAAGAGTGTGCGCTCGAAGTCGCGTTTTAAAGACCTATAGCAAGAATTTCGCACTTCATTTGCTATATGTGTTGTGCTTATGTTTGTTTACTTTCTTGTTGATCGATGAGTCACTCAATTTAGAAATTGAGATCACGACTTCGCTCTCAGTGCATGCTCCCTATAGGATTTCATTGCTTTCCTTTATTTCTTGTTGATCGATGAGTCACTCAATTTAGAAATTGAGATAACGACTTCTCTCTCTTTGCTTGTTCCCTATAGGATAGTTTTGTTAGACTTTCTTTGGTATGCTAGCCTAGATATGATCTCTCTAGTTATGCTCTCTTGAGCTAGCTCTCTGGAGCTTATTGAATTACCTGTATGATTTCATCTTTGTGTACATGTTTTGAGATGACATACCCTCGGTATGTTCCCTTAGGAGCTCTCGATTCAACTATAGATGATGATTCGAGATAGACATAGTTTTAGGTGATAGACCCTTGCTATGCTCCTTTAGGACTTCTTGATTCATCTATAGATGATGATTTGAGATAGACATTAGGATTGTTATCCAAGCATGTCAACATAGAGTAGAGATTTCCCTTCAAAGCTCAACCTTAGGATTAATCATTGTATAATAACATTAGGGATAGATCTAGGTTAGTCTCCCTTAGATGATTTTTCTTTCTTTTGCATCCATGCATTAAAACTAAAACTTTCTTTTTCTTAGCAAATGCATAAAACATCTAACAATTTTCAAATCCTTTTTAAGGTAAAAAATATCAACCAATGCAAACTCTTTTGCGCCTTTGGCCTTTTCTTTCAAACCTTTTTCAGAAAGAACATGTTAATTCACTTCTGTGCTGACGCGTAAGTCTCCAAAGGCCGAGTTGCGGCAGAAGGCGAAATTAATATATTTCATTAAAAAATACAAACCAACAAAAACATGTGAGCCGAACTAAGGCTGCTCCGATTCCTTAAAAGGGATACATAGGCATTGATGGCAGGGCCCGAGAGAGCACAACTTTTATTTTCCCTACATTCTTTTCTCCTTTCTTTTGCATGCATTCCCTGTACAACTTAGATATAGATTCTTACACACCCATTAGATTAGAACAACAAGAGTGGATACCGTAGAGTACTACGGGCGTGTGGGTTGCTAATACCTTCCCCTCTCGTAACAGACTCCCTTACCCGTATCTCTTGGCCATTCGACCTTGATTTCACCCTTCTTAGGTTTACTCGATGTTTACCTTTCCCCTCTTGTGGGATAAAAAACGTTCGATGGCGGCTTCATTGATTTCATTATCAGTTGATTGTTCAGCCGGTTATTTCAACCCCCTCCAAAAATCTCCATGTTGTCATTACTACTCTGTTCCAATGCTCATGCCCAACCTTTAATCAAGTTCTTGAAGATAGCTCATGTTCCCTAATAGACTACAACTGACCAGTTTGAGAATTGTGTGGCGAGTTTAACGGCTAACAATGGATTAGGGTTCTCCGATGCTGATTTTACTCCTATGGGAAGGAACCACAACAAAGCCTTGCATGTCTCTATTGAATGCAAGGGAACTACCCTAGATCATGTCTTGATTGATACCAGTTCCTCTCAAAATGTTCTACCTAAAGGTGCTTTAGACCGACTAGATAGTGAAGGCCTGGTGTTGAAACCAAGTGATATCATTGTAAGGGCTTTCGGTGGGTCTAAAAGGATGGTGCATGGAGAGGTGGAGCTCCCCATTAAGGTGGGATCACAAATTTTCAACTACACTTTTTATATAATGAACATATGTCCCTCCTACTCTTGTTTTCTTGGGTGCCCTTGGATCTATGGGCAGGGGTAGTAACATCCACCCTTCATCAAAAATTAAAGTATCCTGTCAAAGGGAAGATCATTACTGTTTGCGGAGAAGAAGAATTTATGGTGAGCCACCTCAATTCCTTCAAGTATGTGGAAATGGATGATGAGTTCATAGAGACTCCGTACCAGGCTTTCTAAGTTGTTCCTCCTATGGTTGTCGCCACCAAAATCTCCTATAACATATCAAAAGCTGATGAAGTTGTACCAAGAATGGTCTCACTTAAAGATGCCCGTGTCGTGGTCGAAGATAGAAGTTGTAATATCTAGGGACAACTTCCCGACATTACATTTAAAGTAGACAAGTTTGGGCTAGGTTTCACCATCAAAGATCAGAAAGAGGTCAGGCGCGATCACGTGGGAAAGCCACTTCTCCGCATCGGAAATCACGAAGTAAACGATGTGGAAGACTCTGACGATGAATGTGCTTTTAAAGAATGTATCTACCCTACTAACGGAGGAAAGCTCAATAACTGGCATGCAAAGGACTTCACTCCCATCTCCTTCATTGAGGAGTAATTACTATTTACTTTTTTTCTATCTATTCAAGAACTTTTGTCTGTAACTTTAAATTCTAAACAATGACTTTTAAGCCATGTTCCTTTCCCAGGGCGCTATGGTCCATTTATTAAGGGTTTTGTTCATGTTCATTTCCCATGTGATCATTTAATATATACCATTAGACCTTTTGCGTTCAAATTTTATGTTCATTGTCTTTCTTTTTCTTTATTGAATTTTTTCAATAGCCATGTATCTTACATGCACACACACACACATACATACACACACACACACACACACACACACACACACTTACGGATCTTCATCCACTCTGGATCTCATTGCCAATGACTCTACTATTTCCAGTTATAACTTCGAACATACAATTAACCAAGCCGAAGACGAAGGTGAGGAAGATTGTAAGATACCATGGGAATTATCAAGACTTCTGATACAAGAGGAGAAAGCTATTCAACCTCATGAAGAGCCAGTCGAAGTTATTAACATAGGTACCAAGACAGACAGGAAATAAGTCAAGATCAGCGCCAACCTAGAAGATGGTATCAAGAGCAGTTTGGTTGAGATGTTACATGACTATGTTTAAGTGTTTTCTTGGTCGTATGATGATATTCCAGGGTTGGATACCAACATTATGGTTCATCGTTTGCCAACAAAGGAAGATTGTCCTCATATTAAGCAAACGGTTCGTCGCATGCGGCCTGACATGTCTGAAAAGATAAAAGCTGAAGTGATGAAACAATTCGATGCAGGTTTCCTAGCCATGACATCTTATCCTCAATGGGTTGCAAACATGGTCCCCGTAATGAAGAAAGATGTGAAGGTTCGCATGTGTGTAGATTATAGGGATCTGAATAGGGCAAGCCCCGAATATGATTTCCCTCTACCTCATATTGACGTATTGGTTGACAACACCGCTTAACATAAAGTTTTCTTCTTCATGGATGGATTTTCTGGCTACAACCAAATCAAGATGGTTCCCGAAGAAATGGAAAAGACCACCTTTGTTACACAATGGGGCACCTTTTATTACAAGGTCATGCCGTTCAGATTAAAGAATGCAGGGGCAACATATCAAAGAGCTATGGTAGCTTTATTTCATGATATGATCCATCATGAGATAGAGGTCTATATGGATGATATGATTGCAAGGTTGCAAACTAAAGAAGAGCATCTTGATCACCTACAAAATCTATTTGAGAGGCTGAAGAAGTACAAGTTGAGATTGAACCCTAATAAGTGCACATTCAGAGTAAGGTCTAGAAAGCTTCTAGGT
This sequence comes from Vicia faba, assembly GCA_948472305.1. Lineage (NCBI taxonomy): Eukaryota > Viridiplantae > Streptophyta > Magnoliopsida > Fabales > Fabaceae > Vicia > Vicia faba. The sequence goes on along the minus strand of OX451735.1, from coordinate 678,253,331 downwards.
TTTGTCGTTAATGGTAAAGGCATCAAAGTCGATCCTGCAAAGGTAAAATCCATTCAATAAATGCCAGTTCCTCATTCTGAAAAGGAGGTTAGAAGATTCTTGGGTTGTCTTAAATACATTGCCCGCTTCATATCCCACTTAACTGCTACTTGTGAGCCAATCTTTGAACTCTTGAAGAAAGATCAAGTAGTCAGATGGAACAACGATTTTCAAGATTCCTTCAACAAAATCAAGGAATATTTGCAAGAACCTCCTATCCTTATGCCTCCAGTGGAAGGAAGACCATTGATCATGTACTTAACTGTGCTAGAGAATTCTATGGGGTGTATGTTGGGCCAACATGACGAGTCTGGCCAAAAAGAGAATGCAATATACTGTCTGAGCAAAAAGTTTACCGACTGTGAAACCAGATATTCACTGCTCGAGAAAACTTGTTGTGCTCTAGCATAGGCTGCTCGCTAGCTAAGACAATATATGTTGACTCACACCACTTTATTAATTTCTAAGATGGACCATATCAAGTACATCTTTGAGAAGCCCGCTCTCTCCAGACGGATAGCTAGATGGAAAATGATACTGACTGAATACGATATTCAATATACAAAACAAAAAGCCATCAAAGGAAGTGTATTGGCAGATCATTTGGCTCATCAAGTTGTCGATGATTATCAATCTATGAACTTTGACTTCCCGGAAGAGAATGTCATGTTAGTGACTGACTGTGCAAAACCTGAACCGTATGACGGACATGAACAAGGATCCCGATGGATTATTGTTTTTGATGGAGCTTCCAACATTCTGGGCAATGGAATTGGTGCTATGATAAATTCTCCTGAAGGTTGTCACACTCCTTTCACTGCTACATTGTGCTTCAGTTGTACGAATAGTATGGCTGAGTACGAGGCATGCATCTTGGGTTTGAAGGCTGCCATTGACTTAAGGATCAAGCAGTTGGATGTATTCAGAGACTCTGCTATAGTTATTAGCCAAGTAAAGGGATAATGGGACACTAAGCATCCTAACTTGATTCCTTACAAGGAGCTTGTGTTAACTCTGATTCCATGATTCAAAGAGATCACCTTTGAAAATTTCCCTAGAGAAGGAAATCAGCTTCCTGACACCTTGGCAACAATGTCTTCCATGTTCAAGGTCAAATGGGACAACGAAGCTCCTATGATTATAATTGAGAGATTTGACGAACCTGCGCACTACTATGAGCTTGACACTAAAGAAGAGAAACCATGGTACCATGAGGTGAGGAGATATCTTGAGCCACAAGAATATCCTGAAGGAGCTTCCATCAATGATAATAAATTCTTGCAGAGATTTGTAGCCAAATTCTTTATAAGAAACGAAATCCTATACAAGCGCAACCATGATTCTACTCTACTCCGATGTATGGACAAGAAGGAGGCAGAGAAACTTATGGAAGACATACATGATGGCCTCTTCAGGACCCACTATGCTGGACACACTATGGCCAAGAAAATCCTGAGGGCTGGTTACTATTGGTCCACAATGGAAACTGATTGTCATCATCACTCAAGGACTTGCCACAAGTGTCAAATCTATGCTGACAAGGTCCATGCACCTCTTATTCCTCTAAATGTCATGACTGCTCCATGCCTGTTTGCAATGTGGGTCATTGATATGATTGGAGAGATTAAACCTACTGCTTCCAATGGATATCTGTTGCACCCCAAAATTTGCCCTCCCATATTCTCCAAGATTTGTCAAGTCAAGGTCACAAAATTCCCCAAGGGTTATGCAGTTCAACTGTCTCCTATACAGTCAAAACTAGGGTTTGTGTTCTGATCAAGAATTGAAAGTTTTCAAAGGCCCAATCAAGTCTCATATGCCTACAAATGTGGTCAAACATCCTCATATCAAGTTTCAAGGCATTCAGCTCAAAATTGCACAGTCAAAACCCTAGATTGCACTACAGTCAACTGTAGGGGCAAAATGGTCATTTGGCAGTCAAAAGTTCAAATTTTTGGTCAACATATCATTTTGAAGCCACAAACATCATTTGATCAATGCTTGATCATGATTCTCAAAAATTTGGCTCAGAAATCATCAAAGATGCAAAAGTTGCTATATTTGGACAGCTGAAAAAGTCAACTGAAATTGACCAGGGCATAACTTTCACATGGATTATCAGAAAAATTCCATCCAAAGCTCATTTTGAAGAGAAAGACATTTCCTACAATTCATCTTCATATTCCAAGTCCAAGAAATGCTCTCACAAAAAGTTATCAATTTCAACATTATAGGTCATTTTCAAAAGTCAACAAAAAGGGACTTTGAGTCAAAGGCCATAACTTGATATTGGTAAATCAAAATGACATGGGACCAAAGGAATTGGTTAAAGGACTCAAAGACCTTTCCAAAATGTCCAAGAACATGTGAAAAGCTTAAAAATTGAGCAAGTTATGCCTTGTGGAAGTTGGGAAATTTTTGGGAATTTTGAAAAGTCAACATTGATGCAAATGATCCAAAAATGCAAATGGGCCCATTTTTCTTCCAAGTTTCTTCATGCCAAGCCTATGCACGACCATTAAGCCCAAGGGGAAGTATTTTCTCAATTTTTAATTATTTATTTGAATTTATATTAATATTAATTCATTTAAATTATTTAAATATGTAGAAAATATAAACTTGACCTAAAAAAATCTTTTTATACACATTATAGGCTCAAGATCTCGTGCTTAGCCAATTATGGAAGGATTTGGTTTGATTTGAGCTGATTGAACACAATTGCACATGGAAAAGATTTGAAAAAATCTTAAGAAAATCAAAGATTGAAAACAATGAAAGCAATGGATTTTATTCAACTTTCTTGACCTAATCACCTCACTACATAACCCTGACCATAAACCTAATGAAAAAAGACTCTCAGCTGCGCTCATAAGCAATACACAAACTTGAAAATTCTTGAAAAAACTCAAGAACTGAAAAGTGCTTTAGAGATCGTTTCAAGCCATAATACTGAGTCCATCATATTCCTGAAGCTTCAAGGATCATATACCAATCAAAACCACTCATTCTAGCATCAAGAATTGGTAAAACGGGCACACCCTGTACCGAAAATATTTGATGCTCTTGCATATTGATTCATACATTTTCCATAATTTGTGAGACTTGATTTGTGTTCCTTACATGATTCTTATGCTAACTGTATAATTCAATTGCGTTTTCATCGCCCCTACACGAAATCGCCATTAAAGCCTCCTAGGTTTTCAGACCTGTGAAATTAGGGGTTCTCTTATCCTGTAAAATTGAGACCCAATAGTACCATGATCAAAACCAGGAAGCTTGGACGAAGAAGATGCAGTGCTCGCGTCAAATTTCTGAACCAAGGCGTGCTAATCGCTATTATTGAATTAGGCTTATTTTGAGGGGGTTTAAAACCCCCGTTAAATATTTGTTGTTTTTTCAGGAAAGCAAAACAACGAAGAAGAAGGCTTCGTGGCAGTCAGTGGGTGGCTCATTCAAATTCTCGCGCGCAAATTCCATTCACCGGTGTTTTTGTATTATATTATTTATTAACTATTATATAACAAAAGCATATGCAGTGGTTCAGTGGTGCACGTGGTGGTTTGCAATCTCCAAGACCTGGGTTCAAGTCCCAGGTCTGTACAATTTCTCCATAATATTTTTCAATACAAAATCATGTGTAACGCTAACATCCAGGACATACCATACGCCTCAAAGCCTGATCGTCCACGCGTCCCACCAATTCAAATCAAAGGCGTGGATGCAAGGAACATGCTATGCCCAGTCAACATGCCATACAAAAGCCTGGAAAAGTCAATGGATTTCAACGTTAATGGGCCAGAATGCTAGGCCTATACCTCCTAATTTGGGGCTACCCCCCCCCCCCCCCCCTGGTTTGCATTTTCTTTTCATTATTTTTTTTTATATCTTATTTTCAATTGCAATTTTATTTAATTTATTATCTTAATTTAATTAATTTATTTTTTTTTCACAAAATACAAAAACTTCATTAAAAATCAGAAAAAGGCAAAAATATAATATTTATTTTATCTTAATTATTTTTTCATAAAAATTTGCATGTTAATTAGTTAATTTAAATTAGGGTTTATTGTTAATTCTTCATTATAAAAATCCAAAATATAGAATTTAGGTTTAATTGTTAATTCTTTTTTTTATTTCCTTTTTTTAATCATAATATTATTATTTTATTTATTTTCATAAATTGAATTTTGCATGTAAATTAACTTAGATTTAAATTAGGTTAAAACTTAATATTTTCGCAATAAATTTAAAAAACATTAGAACTAGGGTTTAGCATTTTATTTTTAATTTCAATAAATTCTTTTTCTTTTTAAATCTTAAAAAAACACAAAATACCAAAAACATTTAATTTTCATTTTTTATCTTAATTCTTTATTAATTTAATATTTTGCAAAAGGGTCCAACGCCCATGTTCATATTTTTAATTATTAATTTCGCGTATTTTATTTTATGTCGTTTGATTAATTATGTACATGTCCCAAAGCCTTGTAATAATTTTATTTCTCGCACTTTTATTCGCTTTATTTATTTTTCAGTCAAATCGGGTCCGGTTTATTTTGGCGATGTGGACCCGCGCCATTTGTAATAGCCTTAGATTTATTTTCTCGCAAATATTAACTGTTAACAAATATGCATGCAAGAATGAATGGCCCTAATTAAAATCAAGCGTAGAACACAAATAAACATGACAAGACAAAATAACTGAAACATGACACACGAATCGCACACACCACCCCTAGGGTACGCCTCACTGTTGCCTTTCGAAAGGTGATCGTCGAGTAGAGGACGTCTTAGTAAGTCCTCATGATCCGGGAACCTGGCATGAGGGTAGCTTCTAAGGTGTCTTCCCATTGCTCTGGTGATCACCACGTCCCTAAACTCGAATTGACCCGAACACCTCCAACGGTGGTGCTACCTACCTCTCAATGGTGGGATGGCATTACTTTAAAGGACATCTACACAGACGAATTCCTTAGGGTAGGTAGGTTCTCAAGGATACTTGCTCTAATCTCAAAACAAACTCAAAAAGACTTTTCACACTGACACTTTTCAAAAGCTTTCAAAGCAAATTTTTCAAACACTCTGACGTACGAGTCGATCTGAAATTTTTCAAAGAAGTTTTTTTTAAACCCACATTGAAAAGCAAACAAACAATTTTGAAAACACATTGAGCAAGTATCTAAGAGCCCATGGATAACCATGGATAGAAAGGGTGCTAACACCTTCCCTTTCTATAATCTACCTCCCGAACCGAGAGCAATCTCTATAAGGAATTTTTCTGTGCTTTTGTCCTTTCCATTTGGAGAAAATAAAAGACGATGGCGACTCTTGCTTACCGCGACATTTCGAGAACCAGCGTTAAACAGTCAGTTCCAGATCCACCGATCACAGAACTGGCGACTCTGCTGGGGACATCCTTAAAGTGAGGTGTACCTTAGGGCTAGCTTATAACTATGTTTTCAATTGTTTTCCTTGTGTGCTTTAAATTGTGGGTTGCTTGGGAGTTCTATAGATCCTAACCCGGATCTGGGGGATACCTTCTTAGAAAGTAGCAACAAGGCTGTGAGGGAACTGTGCGGGGTATACCGACATGGTTGAAACAGTCTGCTACGTTGATGTGGCACTTTGGTGTGTACCGGTAACCCTTGAGTTCAGTCAAGGAGAGTACGGGGCCTCCGCGTGGTGTCGTGAAGCATCAACAGACCTTAGGAACCTTAATTGAACTATCTTGGCCTCTTTAGGGTAGTGAGATAACTGACTTTGGTGCAGTCCGAGGTTGGTTGATGCTCGATACTACACTCAATTGAGGGTTGCTTTCCTGGAATATTTCGGTCGCCAGTTCAGTGGCTAAACCGAAACGATGAACAATGAAAGCAATCCCGTGATATTGGGAACCTTAGAACCCGGTTACTTTGATTAGGACAGGTTGAACCCACCAACTTCAAGAGGGTACTACCCAGACCCCATGCTGGCCTAAACCCTAAGGGTTTCCCTCGTGTGACTTGTGTGCCTTCGTACTTGACTAGCTGCGTGCCTGTTACCTGACACTTGTTTCTTGCAGGTCTTGTTTATAGTCCTTAATTGGGACTCATAACAGGGTACTAAGTTTCTTGCAGGTCTTGTTTATAGTCCTTAACTAGGACTCATGACAGGGTTTACCAAATTTCTTGCAGGTGTTGTTTATAGTCCTTAACTGGGACTCATAACAGGGTTTACTAGATCTCTTGCAGGTTTTGTTTATAGTCCTTAATTGGGACTCATAACAAAGTATACGGAATTTCTTGCAGGATTTGTTTATAGTCCTTAATTGGGACTCATAACAGGGTTTACCTACTTCACCCCATGCATAGCATGACATCATACCATTGCATACCATTGCATACATCCTAACCCATTTCAAGGATCTCAAGGGCTTGTGATGCAGGTCATGATAAACCAATTACCCAGCAAGGGGCAAAGGGGATTTATTTTCCTCTAGCCAAGGGCGTCAGGGGCTATGACCCACTAGATATGGTGAGCCTTTGACCCTTGAAGAAGGATTTTCTACAACATGGAAGTTCCTTCAATCAAGTTGCCAGTTTCCAACTCTAACAAGTTTCTCTGTTTACCCTGCGAGGTCCTTGAAATCATTGCATGCATGTCATACATCTCATTGCATTACAAGTATCCCTTTTGCAGGTTGCTTACCCTTCTTCACTGTTTATTTCAGCCGATCGTCATGAACCCTGAATCATCAGCCGAGCAGACTATCAAGGACCTCCAGGCTCAGAACGCCCAGTTCCAAGAGCTGATCATGAATTTGACCCAGGGGCAACAAGATCTGAAGGCTCTGCTCTTGAAGAAGGACAAAAAGAAGAAGAGGACTGTCCTGTTCAGCCCTAGACACAGATCTGGGAATACACCGCAAATTGAAACTGAGAGGACAACCCCATCTGTGGGAAAAAGCAGTCACCATGAGAGAGAGGTTCCCAGTCCAGTGGTCTCCGACAACGAGACAAATTTTGATGAAGAGCAGTACCCTCCTGCTGATGACAGATATAAGCAACTGGAGGACAGATTGAAAGCTGTGGAGGTTCAACAGGTACCTGGGCTGGATTTCGGAGATCTGGGTTTGTCAACAGGTGTGATTATTCCGCATAAGTTCAAAGCACCATCCTTCTCCAAGTACGACGGGGCGTCTTGTCCCAAGTTACATCTCAGGTCCTATGTTCGGAAGATTCAACCATATACGGTGGACAAGAATTTGTGGATCCACTTCTTCCAGGAGAGTCTTTCAGGGACTCATCTCGAATGGTTCTATCAGCTGGATGGGACCAAGGTTCGTAACTGGGAGGAGTTGGCTACTGCTTTCTATAAGCAGTATCAATATAATGCCGACCTTGCCCCTACGCGTACCCAACTCCAGGGTATGTCGTTAGGATCAAGCGAAGGTTTTAAAGAATATGCGCAGAAATGGAGGGATCTTGCTGGAAGGGTACAACCACCTCTGACTGATCGGGAACTTGTGGACATGTTCTTGGGGACCCTGTCTGGTCCATTCTTCAACCACCTAATTGGGAATTCTGCTGCTGGGTTTACGGATCTTGTCTTGACTGGGGAGAGAATCGAAGCTGGTATCAAGTCGGGGAAGATTCAAGAAACCGCACCTGCCGATGCTCAGAAAAATCCCCACAGTGGGAAGAGAGAATCCAATGCTATACATGGGAAAAAGGGTCGTCATGATGCAGGGGCAATCCAGATCTCTGATCCCACGCCCGTTCAACCAAGAAAGAGCAATAGGCGTAGGATAAAGCATCAAGATAGGAAGTATGCTGACATCAACATGTCTTTGTCTCAGGCATTACAACAATTGCTGAAGGCGAAAATGATCACACTTAAGGATCCTCCTCAAAATCCTGACACTTCCTCTCCCAAGTACAACCCGGGCGTGAGATGTGCCTACCATTCTGACAGTCCGGGGCATGACACCGACGACTGTTGGACCTTGAAGAACAAGATCCAGGATTTGATTGATGCCAAGGAGGTCGAGTTTGAACACTGATCCTACACCGAATCATCGAGAATGTCTTTTGTTCATTCAAATATTCAAGTTGTAATTTTCTTTGATTGTTCAAACATTTATTCATGTTAAACATTGTTATCACATTAATGCATCGCTTATGTCTATTTTGAATCAATATATTCGCAGTTACTATATGCAAATTGTTTCATATTTTTTCTGATGACAACTCTCGTTAATTCTAAGCCTCTTGAGGGAGGATGACGAAAATGATACCACGATCTCTACAGTATGCTTTTGAACAGACCCCGCTGATGAGGTACAGGCATTGTTTCAATTCCTAAACACTGGAGTTATAAGGATGATAATCCCTCGTCAACCCATCTGAGCCAAAGAAGTAGGAGTTTTTATTTTCGAAAATCAAAACCCTTAATCATAACCTGGGGCAGGGTAGTCTCTCAGTGATCCAAGTGCATAACGAATGGCACCAAAGAGGTCCTTGAATAAACAAAAGACAATGATGGTTCAGAACAATCAAAAGGACAGGCAGTCATCATCAAAATTCATAAATGAAAAGCCCAAAAAGTCTAAACCTACAAAGGGGACTTATGAAACTGGGGCATCCCGCTGACTGTAATTCCAAAAAAGGGAAACAGCTCAGGCAAAAAAAGAAAGGGATAACAAAAGTCTTACAAGAAAGAGGTCTTACAAACCCTTAACCAAAGCAAAAATGACTGCCCATTCAAAATAATTCATCAACATCTGAACCATTATTGGAACATCAAAGCAAAGACTCAAGCAAAGGTCTAACGCACGGTCAACTAAGTTTAGGTTTGGAGAACATCACGAAGAGCGGGTGGGTACAAATACTTTGAGCCTTTATCCTTTGTTTCTTAAAACCGTGAACCAGGCCACGTTATAACCCTCAAAAGTCCTAGCTGAAGCATGGGTTAGTTCGAAAGCATACTGTTACGAAGGTATCCTGACTCCTTAAAGCTACGGTAAATACGAAGTTGACATCACGTTTTACAAACAATCACTTGTTTTATGAAATAAAAATGCATTTTCAAAATCTTCAAGACAGACATAAGCTTTGCATTTTTAACATAACTTTGTTTGCATATGACTTTTTGTTTGAACAACAGGAAAATTCGCACGATGAATACCTAGTGAACAAAAGCACTTTCAATCAAGGGGCATGGCATGACTATTGTCCATCATCTGGGGCAGTTAAGGCAATGTCCAGAGAATCTCTCAGAGGCCAAATAGTCTGGGGCAAATCTCCGCCCGAGTCACTTGGGGCACTCCAACGACGAATCCTGCCTAATCAAACATCTTCTAGTGGCATGACAAAACACTTCTAACAGGGGCAACTCCCTACTTTCTAAGAACGGACATAGTCGGAAAAATACTACACACAATCAAAGACCCGCTAGGTTGACATACCTAGGCAAAAATAAGGGCTTCCCGTCGAACCAAAAGGGTTCGGGCAAAATGAGGGATGAAATGAAAAAAATCTGTACACCCGGCAAGTCAAAAACCTGAAAAGGCGGCTTGGGCAAAAATGGGTATCCCGGTGGACTGAAAACCCGAAAGGGCGGTCCAGGCAAAAGTTAGGGATCAAAGCGTACGACTATGTCCTGGCATCTCGTCACTTGCCTACCAGAGAAAGGTTTGTCCATCAACGACTATTAGCACCCCACAAGTGCCTCTCCCATAGAAACAGGGGCAATGAAGAGTGGCCTAAGCAATCTAATTGTTCCGTCCACAAGATATAAGGGATATTCAGCTGAAAAACATGACCAGTATATCTTTATTCCCCAGGAGAGTCCAATCCAGGTTCCCCAGGAAAGTTGAAATCCATCTCCCCAAGCAGCAAGCTTATCCCCAGTAAATTCTGGAAGCATCCCCTCACAGAGCACGAACGCGTCGCCCGGCTTTATTTAAAGAGTTATTTCCTTAACAGGATATAACTGGGTTATCCTCAGCCAAAAGCCACGGAAAGAGCGTCGTCGACAAAGTCTTCCTATCCCCAGTGAAGTCTATCAACACTTCCAACAACAAGGGTATCCTCAGCAAACTACTGTCAACATTCAGCAAGGCATCCCTCTCCCCCACAGAGTATTGCTTCCCAGTATGGTCGCTAGAGTATTTTTCTCCCCGCAGAATCTTCCATTTGCCAAGTTTATTCCGCAACGGAGTCATCTTCTCCTACCGGTATTCTTGCAGTTATCATCCCCAGCGGAAGTAAAAGCTTATTCTTCAACATCAGCCCAGGATACAACTTCCCGACACCCGTCAAGGATTTACTTTCCTAGACGAAAAACACATTCATAAAACGTCACATACATCATTATAGCATGCATAGACGCATCATATCACCCCAATCTCATTTATTTTAGAGAACATCTGAAAATCATGCAATTCACGCATTATGACATTGCATATAACTAATTCGTTACTTTTTCAGGAAAGAACGATCAACAGATAAAAATCTTTTCCCGTTGAGGTAGTAATCGTCCCAGGTTCCTTCATTATCCTGCTGAGGTAGTAATCTTCCCAGACTCCTTCATCATATATTTGGAGTAGCAATCGTCTCAGATTCCTTCATCATATATTTGGAGTAGCAATCGTCTCAGATTCCTTCATCATCCCGCTGAGGTAGTAATCGTCCCAGGTTCCTTCATCACCCGTTGAGGTAGTAATCGTCCCAGATTCCTTCATCATCCTGCTGAGGTAGTAATCGTCCCAGATTCCTTCATCATCCCGCTGAGGTAGTAATCGTCCCAGATTCCTTCATCATCCCGCTGAGGTAGTAATCGTCCCAGATTCCTTCATCATCCCGCTGAGGTAGTAATCGTCCCAGATTCCTTCATCATCCTGCTGAGGTAGTAATCGTCCCAGATTCCTTCATCATCCTGCTGAGGTAGTAATCGTCCCAGATTCCTTCGTCACCCGCTGAGGTAGTAATCGTCCCAGATTCCTTCATCATCCTGCTGAGGTAGCAATCGTCCCAGATTCCTTCATCATTCTGCTGAGGTAGTAATCGTCCCAGATTCCTTCATCATAGATTTGGAGTAGCAATCGTCTCAGATTCCTTCATCACATCATTCTCAAACATATTTCAAGGCCTTCTCTAGTCCAGCTAAATCGACTCCCAACAGGTTTTCTGATAAAGACTCAGTAGAAGTGATGGTTCCCTCTCCGACGGTGTGTGAGGTAGTAATCCCTTTTTCAGATGTTTCCCTCTCCGACGATGAGTGTGAGGTGATAGTCTCCTATGGTTCCCTCTCCGACGGTGTGTGAGGTAGTAATCCCTTTTTCATATGTTTCCCTCTCCGACGATGAGTGTGAGGTGATAGTCTCCCATGGTTCCCTCTCCGACGATGAGTGTGAGGTAATAGTCTCTTATGTTCCCCTCTCCGGCAAGTGCGTGAGGTGGTAATTCCTTCTTCAGATGTTTCCCTCTCCGACGATGAGTGTGAGGTGATAGTCTCCCATGGTTCCCTCTCCGACGATGAGTGTGAGGTAATAGTCTCTTATGTTTCTCTCTCCGACGGTGTGTGAGATGGTAATTCCCGCCAAGATTTTTCTCAACGAGCGTTGTTGAAGCTAAAGTCGCCCAAGGTTCTCTTACCATTCATGCTAAGGAAGTGACCATCCCTGGTTCATTCATCAGCGTTCGAAGCTCCAGACTCAGCTCCTGTAACCAGTCAGGACATATAGAATCAGCTCCTGCAACGTGTCAGGTACTCACTCGTTCTTTTGCAGGTATGCAGGTACTCGCTAAGGAACCTCTTACGCAATCAACATCCAGATGGCATCTATAAGCCCATCACCCTATCCAGCAACCTCTAAATGGCATCTATAAGCCCATTCCCCCATCACACTGCTACTATGTGAGCGCAAATTTCTGGGCACTCTAGTGTCCAATCATCTTCTACCCTCGGATTACGAAAGGCGTCAGCCAATCTGCATCCTCAGGTCTAAGAAGATTGAACAGGGGCAACTGTTGCACCCCAAAATTTGCCCTCCCATATTCTCCAAGATTTGTCAAGTCAAGGTCACAAAATTCCCCAAGGGTTATGCAGTTCAACTGTCTCCTATACATTCAAAACTAGGGTTTGTGTTATGATCAAGAATTGAAAGTTTTCAAAGGCCCAATCAAGTCTCATATGCCTACAAATGTGGTCAAACATCCTCATATCAAGTTTCAAGGCATTCAGCTCAAAATTGCACAGTCAAAACCCTAGATTGCACTACAGTCAACTGTAGGGGCAAAATGGTCATTTGGCAGTCAAAAGTTCAAATTTTTGGTCAACATATCATTTTGAAGCCACAAACATCATTTGATCAATGCTTGATCATGATTCTCAAAAATTTGGCTCAGAAATCATCAAAGATGCAAAAGTTGCTATATTTGGACAGCTGAAAAAGTCAACTGAAATTGACCAGGGCATAACTTTCACATGGATTATCAGAAAAATTCCATCCAAAGCTCATTTTGAAGAGAAAGACATTTCCTACAATTCATCTTCATATTCCAAGTCCAAGAAATGCTCTCACAAAAAGTTATCAATTTCAACATTATAGGTCATTTTCAAAAGTCAACAAAAAGGGACTTTGAGTCAAAGGCCATAACTTGAGATTGGTAAATCAAAATGACATGGGACCAAAGGCATTGGTTAAAGGACTCAAAGACCTTTCCAAAATGTCCAAGAACATGTGAAAAGCTTAAAAATTGAGCAAGTTATGCCTTGTGGAAGTTGGGAAATTTTTGGGAATTTTGAAAAGTCAACATTGATGCAAATGATCCAAAAATGCAAATGGGCCCATTTTTCTTCCAAGTTTCTTCATGCCAAGCCTATGCACGACCATTAAGCCCAAGGGGAAGTATTTTCTCAATTTTTAATTATTTATTTGAATTTATATTAATATTAATTCATTTAAATTATTTAAATATGTAGAAAACATAAACTTGACCTAAAAAAATCTTTTTATACACATTATAGGCTCAAGATCTCGTGCTTAGCCAATTATGGAAGGATTTGGTTTGATTTGAGCTGATTGAACACAATTGCACATGGAAAAGATTTGAAAAAATCTTAAGAAAATCAAAGATTGAAAACAATGAAAGCAATGGATTTTATTCAACTTTCTTGACCTAATCACCTCACTACATAACCCTGACCATAAACCTAATGAAAAAAGACTCTCAGCTGCGCTCATAAGCAATACACAAACTTGAAAATTCTTGAAAAAACTCAAGAACTGAAAATTGCTTTAGAGATCGTTTCAAGCCATAATACTGAGTCCATCATATTCCTGAAGCTTCAAGGATCATATACCAATCAAAACCACTCATTCTAGCATCAAGAATTGGTAAAACGGGCACACCCTGTACCGAAAATATTTGATGCTCTTGCATATTGATTCATACATTTTCCATAATTTGTGAGACTTGATTTGTGTTCCTTACATGATTCTTATGCTAACTGTATAATTCAATTGCGTTTTCATCGCCCCTACACGAAATCGCCATTAAAGCCTCCTAGGTTTTCAGACCTGTGAAATTAGGGGTTCTCTTATCCTGTAAAATTGAGACCCAATAGTACCATGATCAAAACCAGGAAGCTTGGACGAAGAAGATGCAGTGCTCGCGCCAAATTTCTGAACCAAGGCGTGCTAATCGCTATTATTGAATTAGGCTTATTTTGAGGGGGTTTAAAACCCCCGTTAAATATTTGTTGTTTTTTCAGGAAAGCAAAACAACGAAGAAGAAGGCTTCGTGGCAGTCAGTGGGTGGCTCATTCAAATTCTCGCGCGCAAATTCCATTCACCGGTGTTTTTGTATTATATTATTTATTAACTATTATATAACAAAAGCATATGCAGTGGTTCAGTGGTGCACGTGGTGGTTTGCAATCTCCAAGACCTGGGTTCAAGTCCCAGGTCTGTACAATTTCTCCATAATATTTTTCAATACAAAATCATGTGTAACGCTAACATCCAGGACATACCATACGCCTCAAAGCCTGATCGTCCACGCGTCCCACCAATTCAAATCAAAGGCGTGGATGCAAGGAACATGCTATGCCCAGTCAACATGCCATACAAAAGCCTGGAAAAGTCAATGGATTTCAACGTTAATGGGCCAGAATGCTAGGCCTATACCTCCTAATTTGGGGCTACCCCCCCCCCCCCCCCCCCCCCTGGTTTGCATTTTCTTTTCATTATTTTTTTTTATATCTTATTTTCAATTGCAATTTTATTTAATTTATTATCTTAATTTAATTAATTTATTTTTTTTTCACAAAATACAAAAACTTCATTAAAAATCAGAAAAAGGCAAAAATATAATATTTATTTTATCTTAATTATTTTTTCATAAAAATTTGCATGTTAATTAGTTAATTTAAATTAGGGTTTATTGTTAATTCTTCATTATAAAAATCCAAAATATAGAATTTAGGTTTAATTGTTAATTCTTTTTTTTATTTCCTTTTTTTAATCATAATATTATTATTTTATTTATTTTCATAAATTGAATTTTGCATGTAAATTAACTTAGATTTAAATTAGGTTAAAACTTAATATTTTCGCAATAAATTTAAAAAACATTAGAACTAGGGTTTAGCATTTTATTTTTAATTTCAATAAATTCTTTTTCTTTTTAAATCTTAAAAAAACACAAAATACCAAAAACATTTAATTTTCATTTTTTATCTTAATTCTTTATTAATTTAATATTTTGCAAAAGGGTCCAACGCCCATGTTCATATTTTTAATTATTAATTTCGCGTATTTTATTTTATGTCGTTTGATTAATTATGTACATGTCCCAAAGCCTTGTAATAATTTTATTTCTCGCACTTTTATTCGCTTTATTTATTTTTCAGTCAAATCGGGTCCGGTTTATTTTGGCGATGTGGACCCGCGCCATTTGTAATAGCCTTAGATTTATTTTCTCGCAAATATTAACTGTTAACAAATATGCATGCAAGAATGAATGGCCCTAATTAAAATCAAGCGTAGAACACAAATAAACATGACAAGACAAAATAACTGAAACATGACACACGAATCGCACACACCACCCCTAGGGTACGCCTCACTGTTGCCTTTCGAAAGGTGATCGTCGAGTAGAGGACGTCTTAGTAAGTCCTCATGATCCGGGAACCTGGCATGAGGGTAGCTTCTAAGGTGTCTTCCCATTGCTCTGGTGATCACCACGTCCCTAAACTCGAATTGACCCGAACACCTCCAACGGTGGTGCTACCTACCTCTCAATGGTGGGATGGCATTACTTTAAAGGACATCTACACAGACGAATTCCTTAGGGTAGGTAGGTTCTCAAGGATACTTGCTCTAATCTCAAAACAAACTCAAAAAGACTTTTCACACTGACACTTTTCAAAAGCTTTCAAAGCAAATTTTTCAAACACTCTGACGTACGAGTCGATCTGAAATTTTTCAAAGAAGTTTTTTTTAAACCCACATTGAAAAGCAAACAAACAATTTTGAAAACACATTGAGCAAGTATCTAAGAGCCCATGGATAACCATGGATAGAAAGGGTGCTAACACCTTCCCTTTCTATAATCTACCTCCCGAACCGAGAGCAATCTCTATAAGGAATTTTTCTGTGCTTTTGTCCTTTCCATTTGGAGAAAATAAAAGACGGTGGCGACTCTTGCTTACCGCGACATTTCGCGAACCAGCGTTAAACAGTCAGTTCCAGATCCACCGATCACAATATCGTTTCATCCTCATGGCTATTAATTACTTCACCAAATGGGTTGAAGTTGCCTCATTTGCCTCTGTCACAAAGAACGTTGTAGCAAGATTCATCAGGCATAACGTCACCTGTTGTTACAATATCCTCGAAAGGATCATCACTGACAATGTAACCAACCTCAACAATGCCATGATTACAGAACTTTGTACTAAGTTCAAAATCAAGCATCACAATTCTTCTCCATACAGACCCAAGATGAATGGCGCTGTGGAAGTTGCCAATAAAAATATCAAGAAGATTATGCAAAATATGGTGGTAACGTATAAAGACTGGAATGAGATGTTACCGTTTTCTCTCCATGGCTACCATACTTCAGCTCGAACATAAACTAGGGCAACCCCGTTCTCCTTGGTATATGGCATAGAAGTTGTCCTACCCGTCTAAGTTCAGATTCCCTCTCTAAGGATAATGAAGGAAGCAGATTTAGGTGAAGACGAATGGATTCAGACTAGGTTGGATCAGTTGAACTTGATTGACGAGAAGCGACTGGCTTCTGTTTGTCATGGTCAGATGTACCAAAAATGTATGATCAAGGCTTTCAATAAAACGATCAAGCCTCAAGTATATCAGACTGGCGACTTGGTAATAAAGTGCATCATTCTTCCACAAGACAACCCCAGGGGAAAATTGACTCCCACTTACGAAGGACCATTTGTTGTAAAGAAAGTTTTCTCTGGTGGTGCCATGATGCTGACTACTATGGATGGCGAAGACTTCCCACATCCTATGAACGCGAACATAGTTAAAAAATACTACGCATAAAATGACCCGCTAGGTTGACATACCTAGGTAAAAATAAGGGCATCCCGACGAACCAAAGAGGTTCAGGCAAAAGTTAGGGATATATGGAAAAGATTGTACACCCGGCGAGTCGAAAACCCGAAAGGGCGATTTGGGAAAATATGGGTATCCTGGTGGGCTGAAAACCCGAAAGGGCGGTCCAGAAAAAGTTAAGGATTAAAGCATATGACTATGTCCCATGGGATCTCTACAGCTAGCTTTATTGCCAAAGTCCGAAGTTC
Source organism: Vicia faba (assembly GCA_948472305.1). Lineage (NCBI taxonomy): Eukaryota > Viridiplantae > Streptophyta > Magnoliopsida > Fabales > Fabaceae > Vicia > Vicia faba. The sequence goes on along the minus strand of OX451735.1, from coordinate 678,236,474 downwards.
AAATGGTCCAAGATCAAACTTTTAACAAATGTATGCTTAAAAAACAATGACAAGCATCTCCTTAAATGCATTTGAGATATACCCACATAGTTATTTCAATAACATTCACAGATTTGGATTCATAAAACCCCCATCCAGAATTTCAATCTCCAGAAGATCCTCTCCTCAAGCTGAGTTGGTCTTAAAAGGAAGCCTTTTGGATTTCTTCCTAAAGAGACACCACCCCAACAGTTCGTCAAATATTTTGTTCAATAGGGTTTATTTCTCCAACAAACGGCAAAATTACCCAGCTTGATTTTGCCTCCCAGACTATTACAAATCGAGGGACCACAACCCCTAATCCCCAATAAATTCGCCAACAGAGTCATTGATATCCCCGAAAGCTGTTGTAAAACCTGGGCCCGACGAGATAATAGTCAACTTCAATTAAGTAACTATGAAGCCATGACCCGAACAAATACTAGTTTAGTTCCATCAAGTTCAAATTACTGCAAAGCCTGGACCCAACCAGATAACAGTAAATCTCAATTTTTAGTTGCTAAAGCCTGGACCCGACCAGATAATAGTTCAACTTCTCAAATCATTACTACAAAGCCTGGACCCGACCAGATAACAGTAAATCTCAATTTTTAGTTTCTAAAGCCTGGACCCGACTAGATAATAGTTCAAATTCTCAAATCATTACTGAAGCCTGGACCCGACCAGATAACAGTTAATCTCAAATTCAAGTTAGTAAAGCCTGGACCTGACCAGATGTTAGTTCAACTTCATCCTATCCTCAATTTATTGTGAAACCTGGACCCGACCAAATAACAGTTAATCTTAATTTTAAGTTACTAAAGCCTAGACTCGATCATATGATAGTTCAACTTCTCCAATTGCTGAAACCTAGACCCAAGTGGATAACAGTTAACCTTAAGTTCAAATTACTGCAAAAGATACTAGTTTAACTTCTTCAATCACTAACGAGACTCCTCTTCCCCAGTAGAGTTTTCCACTATCCCCAACAAGTTGTTGTGAAGCCTGGAAATCCGACTAGATAACAACTAACTTTCAAGAGATAATTCCCTACTAGAGCAGCAGATGACTAGAAATATTGCGCTCTTTCCCCAAGCAGAAGTCAATATTCCCCAAGTGGTGTTCTTCTGAACAAAGCAGGAATCCCCAGAAGAAGCGTTTTTAGCAAAGTCTGAAGATACACATACTCTTCAACTCCAACAGAAGTATGAGATTTAACTTCTCAAAAACTCCCCAATATATGTCAAGGATCCGCTTTGACAACATGTCACATTCATACATCATATAACATACATAACATACATAACATACATAACATATACATACAACATAATCTCCTTTATTTTGATAACATCATTACTCCATGCATACATTCGCATACAGCTAACCCCTTGTTCCTTGTAGAAAAAATCATAGATCCAAAGACCTCTTCTGGATCAAAATTAATTCTTCCAATTAAAGACATCCAAGACACCTATTTTTCAGCATGAATCGACCAAAGACTTATGTTGATGTTTCTCCCATCATCTCTCCAAATGGAATCTAAAATCCCATTCCCGGATCAATACAACACCGAGTGCAAATTTCTGGGCACTTTAGTGTTCAATCATCTTTCAGCTTCAAGCCACGAATGGCGGATCCGCCAATCTAACTCTTCAGGTTTAAGAAGCTTGAACAAGGGAATATGTTGTACCCCAAAATTTTTCCTCTCATTTTCTCATTATTTCTCTCACAAGATGTCCATTGGTTCAAGAAGGCACGAGGATGGATCAACTCAAGACCCCTCCTCAAGCACTGATGACTCAAAATTAGGGTTTGAGTTTGCAAAAGTACAATTGGACTTTTAAGGCCCCATATGACTTTCATGGATCATTTTGGACTCTCAAGATTTCTCATGTCAAGTTCCAAGCTTTGGATCACATTTTTGCTCAATCAATTGATCAGTTAACCTAAAATCAACTATATTGGGAAAAAAGTCAATTATGGTCAATTTATAGTCAAACATAATAACTTTTGATCCATATCAACATTTTGAACTCATATATTTAAATTGGTCAAGTTTGGATGACAATTCCTCAAGAAATTTGATCAAATCACTAAAAGGGCAAAATGGTAAAAATTAGGGTTTTGACTGAGAAGCCTCAATTTTTGACTTTTGACCAAATAATTGACTTATTTGTTTGAGACATGATACCAAGGATTCAAATGCATCATCTTGACCTAATGGGATGGTTCAAAACACTTCTCAAGATCAATTAATTGATAATTCAAAATTGGTCAACTGATGAAAAGGTCAACAGTACACTGAAAAATCAAACTTTGACTTTTTGATCAAAATCAGGTTTCAAAAATCATATTTCATCAAGACATGTCAAAATATGAAGATTGTTCATCAAGAAATCAAGAAAGTCAAATTTCATTCTAAAAAGTCAAAATTTCTAAGATTTAGAATTTTTCTAAGTGTTTTAAAAATGTTTTTTTTCTTCATGACTTTGTACCAAATTTTCACCATGATTCAAGATGATTCAAAAAAAACTTACAAGATGAAATTTGTAGATCTCAATGAGATATAAAACTTTGTAGGACATAACAAGTTCTAGAAATTCTTGGATCTCAAGTTATTAATTTATGAAGACATGCTCATGAAATTAAAAACACTTAGTGGAATTTTGAGCATTTTAGTCAGGATTTTGACCTAACTTCATGGCCAAGTTTCACATAGTTCCAATTGGCGTTTGCAAAAATGATTAAAATATGAGTCTTAATCATGTTACAAAATTTCTAAAAAGTCTAATAACTCCTTGAGATCATTCTTGAGCAAGGAGAATCGAAGAGATGAAGTTAGGGTTTCAAACTTGTTTTACAAGGTAGATTTTTGTGATGAATATGAACAAAATCCATGCTAGGCTGCATAATCTTTGCTTTGCAGGCCTCAAAATAATTTTCAATCCATAATTAAATGTTTACACAACTGATAGAGCCATTGTCCAAGCATTTGAGCCCTTATCCAATTGACATTTCCATTAATGGCACAAAGAAACATTGCTATTCTAGTAAAGTTACTTTAATCACAAAGTCAACTTGTATTGAGCCTCTAACTTGATCCCTCTGTACACACTTAACATATAAAGTCAGATAAACATGTTTAAAGTTGGTAACCACTCTAGATAGCCTTGTAACATGCCTTAGAACCAAGTTTGTCAAGATTGCTTCAAAAACAAGGCAAAATTCCATAACATGTGATATTTGTTTTCTGACCATCTCAAGTCCTCAAACCTCTTGCCTATAAAATGAGACATCATTTGCAACCTAACACACGAGATTACCAGCATAAAAACACCCTCAAACTCCCTCAAGCCAGAAATTGCACAAAACCTCCATCTTTGTGTCATTTCTGATTTTGAATACCCAACTCATAATTCCCTCGTGCGTTTCTTGGCCAAACCATTCACAAAGCTTCTAATACACATATAGAGATTATCCCAACCTCTGTTTTCAAACTGTAACATCATCTTCCTCATTCTCCATAACCAAAAACAAAGATCTACATCTTGACTTCTCCAGGCCATTTCAGCTATTCTGAGTTCAAACCAACTATTGCATTAGCTTCCTAGAAGTTCAACGAAGCTAACTTGATCATCACCATCACTTGAGGCAAGCTCAAACTCATTTCATGATTTCCACTTTTTGAGGTATTTTTCTGAACTTTCATCTCTTCATTTAAGCATTGTTAGACTTCTATTTTCAAAGACAAAATGTAGATATCATTGCCCTGAAACTTTACATGTCCATAGTTTTCATATATATTGACTGAGTAGGGAGAATTTTGAAGTTGAAGTTCCTGAAAAAAATTAGGGTTCAGATTAGGGCCAACAAAATTCATGTTTGTCTTTGGTTTATAGTTTTAGTAAGTCATATTTCTGAAACCGTGATAAAATTTACTATAACTTTCATGTTTACATTTTCAATTTTGGTTGAGAATTCAATGAGATACAGTTGATCTGGCTGGTGCGAGGTTAAAGATGAAGTTCAGGCCATGGAAGTGTTTTGTAATATATTGTTATAGTTTTGTTCTATACACCGGATGTATAGCCACCACAGTGGTAAGGCAGCGCACGTATTATGTTGAGGGCATGAGTTCGAGCCCCAGCGTTGCCATTTTTCATATTTCACTAACATTTTTTTTGTTCCCAGCTAGCGCACCTGGGCCTAGAGACTTTGGGCCTGGGATTTTTGCTGACTTTCCACCCCCTGCTCACTTTTGTCACATGTCCCATTCTTTTTTTATTTTAATACCATTATTTTCATCAAAATAAAAAAAATCATATAAACATAGTTTTAAGTTTTTATTTAATTAACTTATTTTTTGACATAAAAATTATGTTAATTTAATCATACTTTATTTATTTTAATAACTTGTTTGTGAAATTAATTAAAATTTAGGGTTTTGATTATTTTTCTTTACACATTAAAAATATTTTCTTAAACAAATTAATTTCTTTTCTTAAATAAATTAACATTATAACTAAGTTTTTTTTATTTTATTTAAATTTAATCTAAAACTTAGACTTCTTTTAATTAATTCTAGTTCTATTTAATTAAAATCATTTTTCTACAAAAAAAACACTAAAAAATATTTTATTTTTTAAATTAAACTAGTTTAAATTTCTTTTATTAACTAATTATTTCTTTTTTAGTTTATTAGGTTAAAATAATAATCTTTTCTTAACAAAACCAAATAAAAATCCATTCTTTTTTTATTCATTACCTTATACATTATTTCTTTTCATACTTTGTACATTGTATATTTCCATTCTTGTACATTATTTATTCAAGTTCAATATGGTTGTAATAGTAAATTAGAGTTTATTTCTTTCATCCCTAATTCATAAACTTGTACCCCCATCCCCAAATGATGTAATAGTGTAAAACATTTACTTTCCGCAATTTATCGCTTTCATATAATGTTAGTAATTAGGGTTTGTATGGAAAGATAAAACCAATACTTAGAAAACCCTAACCTAAGATAAACTCAATCATGAAATACAATACACTTGCACACTTTGCACCTCTAGGGTTTAGCTCCCCTTGTTTCCTTGAGAATAAATGGTCATGTTATGCATGTGAGACACCTTAGCAAAAGCAATCAAAATACAAGATCATAGCCCCTTGATGATGCTACGAATGTTGTCTTATAAATGATCTTAGTCCCTTAAGGAAATGCTAAGGTATCTCACATCATTTCTATCTATGACTATACAATGACCCACGGCCGTCCCTTTACATTCAAAGATAAGGCTACTTACCAATCAATGGTAAGATAGTAATATCAAAGGAAGAGAAGAATGAACAAAAGACTTTTGAGTAGGTAGAATGTTCTTAGTTGCTTGCTCACAATCCATCTTCAAAAGCAAACATATTTTCAAACACACCAAACACTTTCAAAAACATGAAATATTTTATAAAATTCCAACACTTTGTTTGCATTCATATAGAGACGAGAATCATTACAAAGTTTTCCTAAACAAAGGAGCTTTTCAAAAATACTTTCTAAACCCACCACAAACAGATTTTAAACAAAACAATTTCAAAAGTGATCTTGCAAGCAACTAAGAGCCCATAGATAACTATGGATGAAAAGGGTTCTAACACCTCCCATTTTCATAAACTACCCCCCGAACTCAAGAAAATATCTCAAAGGTCTTTCCTATTCTTTTCACTCTTTCCTTATTGGATAAAAGAAAAGTCGATGGCGACTCTTGCTATCCGCAATGATTATGATCAAACGCAAAACAACCAAGTCAGTTCTCCCACCGTATTACATACACAAACTAAACGTATTTACAAACAAAGTTGGGATTATTCAAAAGATATTAACAAAAAGTATTGATAAGTGCAACAAATACACAAAAATAGCTACAAGACTTTTCACTTATAAATACCTAGACCTGTGGCCTTCTCTTTCAATTCCTTCTGCAAAAATTATCCCCATCATATTGAATTCCCTTCTAGGTCTACCGACTCTTTGAGGCATTATGGAGGTTAGGAGATGTGTAAGGGAGTTTTGTTGTAGAGAGTGTAAATGAGATGAATGCAGAGGAAATTTTGAGAGAGAATTAGTTTGGATTAGAGGTTATAATGACAATGGAATGGATTAGAATTAAGATAGAAGGTTATGAAGGTAGTGGAAGACATAAGAATGAGTGGGTAATTGTTAAGGAGAGAGGAAATGCAAAAGGGTCATGGGGAGGGAAGTTTTAAAACAATTCTGCCTTCTCAAGGTCAATGGTGAATGCTGTGGACCTAATGGCGAACGCCATTAGCCTTAAACGTGAATTTTCTTGAGATTTACATCATGTAAAACGCCATAATGCTAATGGCGAATTCCGTGGGTCTAAATTTCGCAGAAATAAAGTTTTTAGCTGTGTCAATACTATGAGGATGTTTTAAGGGTCATTCTAAGGCATTATAAGTTGTATAAGGTTTGCGTATCATCCTTTGACCACGAGTAAGTTATTCAGACAATTAGAAATAAAGGAAACCATAAAATTGACAAAAACATAAATAAATAAATAAATAATGGAAAGAAATATGTTTTACATTACTGAAATGAAAAATTGTGGGTTGCCTCCCACACAATGCTTGTTTTATGTCAGTAGCTCGAAAAAACTACAATAAATTAACTAGAAAGCATGGAAATCCTAATTAGAAAGAAATATAAATAATAAAATTAACTAAGTCCTAATTAGAAAACAAAATAAATCCTAAAATTAGTAAAACAGGAAAATGTTGTATCCTCCCCTATACTTAAACACGACAATGTCCGCACTGTTCAAATGGTAGGATCATAATGCGGTAGTATCAAATGTGGTTAGCCACCAAGGTGTCTGATATTAGGCATAGAGGATCTCCGAATTGAGTAGATGTGCTAAAAAATTTGATCGAATTTCTCGCTGGATATATCCATAAAGTCGTGGAAATCCACGTGCAAGGTGGAGAGCTCTCCTCTAAGTGTAGCAACTTTAGTCTGTAAGGAATTGATTACATTAGTGTAATTAGTAGGAGGAGTAATAGGAGGAACCGAAGCAAATAAAGCAGCATCAGAGAGATAAGCAGGGTAATGATCATAAATTTTAGGTGCCTCAGGTGGAGAGGGTGACTCGCTTTGTCCTTCTAAATTGTAAAGGCAGTTGTTTCTATTATGGATACTAATCCTCTCATGGTTTGGCAAAGTAAATAGAATAACTACCTCATTGTTAATCAGAAATTCAAACTCACCAAGTCCTACGTCTCTAATTATGCCATACTTGAAACAAAATTGAATGTGCATAGTTCAGATTTCTCCATGAAGGTCACTTCTAATAAGTTGGTATCGAAGTTCAATGGCACTAACAATCATGGTTACTAGTCCTACTATAATGATAGGTCCATGGATAGCTCGTGCAATCCGATCTATGTTAGCTAGCATAAAGGTAGCAACATTAACGGGTCTGGATTGGGGAGCACAAAACATAATAAACAACTCATCTCTGGACACATAAGTGATGCGCTCTTCTTTTCCAAATAGGGTATGCACTAGGATTTTGTGAAAGTAACAAATTTTTGGATTATGGATATTCTCAGAATACATTTCTTTCGGCTCAGGATGGTTTTTTAGGTAATGCTACCCCAAAAGTAATTAAGTTTAAGGTCCATAAGAAGTTCCTCTTGAGTAATAGTAACGATAACATGACCATTAGGGAAACCTAAAAGTTCAGCCATTTCTCGATGGTTGTATTGGCGATCAATACCAAACATCCTAAAGGTGAATAAGCCTTTGTTAAACCCCATCCATGGTTAGGCGCATAGATAAGTGAACTCAGGAATTCAAGGGTTAGCCTACAGTAAGAACTAAATCTTCTCCTCACAACAAAATTGTTTCAACCTATTTAGTTAGACAAAAACATGACATTATCTCTAATTCCCAGTTTATTCATGGTAAGTCCATCAGGGTAAATGGTGAGTGCCATCTCTCTCTGAGATAGAACTTCAAAATACCTTCTCTGGTCCTTGCCTCTGAAAATGATATACATAGTGTCTACTTGTTGCATCGTGAAAGTTAGTAAGAGATGTTAACTTATGCTACATTAGCCTGAAAGTAAGTAGACATAGACTAAGTTAGTAATGATCAAATAAAAATAATATACCGCATAATAATTAGAAAGAAAAATAAAAACAAAATAGAAAATTCAAAATCTAAGTCTAAAATCGTGGGTTGCCTCCCACACAACACTTCATTTAACGTCGGGAGCTCTACATTAATTTGGGATCTATTCTTGCAAAGAAGCGGGCAACTCATCTAATTTTTAATAGAAGTAGTAGTAGTCCATATTTTCTATATTATGATAATGCTTAAGGCTCTGCCCGTTTACAATGAATGTCTCTTTTGATCTACTTTTGTTTTCTACAGCTCCACTTTGAAATACTTTCGTAACCTCAAAATGTCACGATCATCTAGAACGAATTTTGCCTGGACAAAGTTTCAGTCGAGAGTTAAAGAGAAGTACCATGTCACCCTCGTTAAATTCTTAATTGATATACATTTATCGTGCCACTATTTATTTCTCTCTTTATAGATTTAGGCATTCTCATAGGCATCTAGTCTAAGTTCTTCTAATTCATGGATATATAAAAATTCTCTTTTCTCCTGTGGTAGTAAAATTCAAGTTAAGGGTCTTGATGGCCCAATAAACTTTACGTTCTAATTCTACCGAAAGATGACATGATTTACCATAAACTAGCTTAAATAGTATGGTTCAGATCGGGGTCTTGTATGCTATTCTATACGCCAACGAAGCTTCATGTAGATTTGAAAACCAATCTTTCCTAGAAATGGAAACTATTTTCTCTAATATTTTCTTAATTTATCTATTGGAAACTTCTACCAGCCCACTCGTTTGGGGGTGGTAAGGTGTCGCCACTCGGTGTCAGACTCCGTATTTTAGCCACAGTCTTTCAAATATTTTTGAGATGAAGTGGGAGCCTTCGTCGCTTATGACAAGTCTCGGTACACCGAATCTAGGAAAAATTATATTCTTAAAAAGCTTAATTACCACTCGTGCATCATTTGTAGGAGAGGCTATAGCCTTGATCCACTTTGATACATAATCAACAGTAACGAGTATGTACTTGTTACCATATGAAGATAGGAAAGGGCCCATAAAATCTGTTCCCCAAACATCAAAGGCTTCTACTTCTAAGATACCTTTTAATGGCATCTCATAACATCTAGATATATTACCAGTGCATTGGCACCAGTCGTAATTTATAACCACAGTGTGAACATCTTTCCATAAGTTAGGCCAAAATAGGCCTAATTGTAATATCTTTTCACAAGTCTATGAAGTTCTTGCATGCCACCATAGGGTGAAGAATGGCAATGCGATATTATGTTGTCTACTTCTTCTTTGGGGAAACATTTATGGAAGATACCATTGGCGCCTCTCTTGAAAAGAAGGGGCTTATCCCAGTTGTAATGTTTAAGATCATGAAAGAACTTTTTCTTTTGTTGATAAGTCAATTCTGGTGGAAGTACTCCGGCTGCTAAGTAGTTGACGAAGTCAGCGTACCATGGCAGTGTGGTTTTGGTATAAATTTCTTCCACCACTTCATTTGTTTCTGTATCTTTATAATTTAAAGATCATTCAACTGAATAACTAGCTAATTGGGCTATGGGTTGATCATAAGGGAAATCGTCATTGATAGACACTTCTTCAGGTTTCATGTCCTCAATTTTAGATAGGTGATCAGCTACTACATTTTCGGTGCCTTTCTTATCTTTAATTTCTAAATCGAATTCTTGTAGGAGTAGAATCCATCTTAAAAGTCTTTTTTAGCGTCTTTTTTACTCAATATGTACCTAATTGTGGCATGGTCGGTATAGACAATTATTTGTGCTCCTACTAAGTAAGAACAGAATTTATCTAATGCGAACACGACAACTAGGAGTTCCTTTTCTATGGTGGCATATTTTATTTGCGCATGGTCTAAGGTTCTACTTGTGTAATAATTTGCATGAAGCTTTTTGTCCTTTCTTTGTCCTAAGATTGTGCCTATGACATAATCACTAGCATCACACATTATCTCAAACGGTCTACTCCAATCAGATGGTTGCATAATAGAAGAGGTAACAAGAGAAGTTTTTAAGTGTTCTAATGCTTTTAAGCATTTTTCATCAAAGATGAATTCAACGTATTTCATTAGTAAGCCAATTAGTTGTTTGGTTATTTTAGATAAATCTTTAATGAATCGTCGGCAGAAACTGGCGTATCCCAAGAAACTTCATATTTCTCTAACGGTTTTTAGTGGTTGAAGGTTTTCTATAACTTCTATTTTAGCTTTATCAACTTCAATACCTTTATCAGACACTGTGTTCAAGTACAATTCCTTGTCAGACCATGAAATGAAAATTTTCCCAATTTAACACGAGGTTAACTTTTACACATCTTTCAAGTACCATTTCTAGGTTCGATAGACATCCTTCAAAACTCTACCCGCAAACAGAAAAATAGTCCATAAACACTTCTATTATGTTGTCTATAAAATCAACAAAGATCAACATCATGCATCTTTGGAATGTTACAGGAACGTTACACAATCCAAACGATATTCTTCGGTACGAAAATGTACCATAAGGATAGGTGAAGGTTGTCTTTTTCTTGGTTATCAAGATGAATAGGGATTTGGAAGAATCCTGAATAACCATCTAAATAGAAGAAATGAGAATGTTTAGCCAGATGTTCAAGAATTTGATCAATAAAAGGTAAAGGAAAATGATCCATACGGGTGGCTTTATTCAATTTCCTATAGTCAACACACATTTTCCATCCATTCACAACTCATTGTGCTATTGATTCGCCTTTTTTTGTTATCGGCAACCGTAACACCTCCCTTCTTTGGTACGACATGTACTGGGATGACCCATTTATTGTTGGATATCGGGTATTTAATTCCTGCTTCTAATAACTTTTGTACTTTCTATTGACTACATCAATTAGAACAAGATTGATTATTCTATGATGTTCTCTAGAGGTTTTATAGTCTTTCTCTACCATAAAGCGATGCATACAAATAGATGGACTTATTCCTTTTAGATCTGAGATGTTATAGCCTAGAGCAGTTGGATACTTTTTTAAGACATGTAGTAATTTGTCGATTTCTATTTGTCCTAAGTACGCATTGACTATTACTAGTCGTTCGAGCTCTGTATCTAGGAATTCATACCTTATATTTTTGGGTAGTGTTTTAAGTTCTACAATGGGTTTCTTTGGGCAAGGCATAGGATTAGGTGTTAGCGCTAGACACTCCCTCAGATTGTTATTTACATATGGTTCATACCAATTATCATATTCAAATATAGGTGGTGCTGGAATCTTTAGTACTTAAAGATACTTAGTTTGTTCCATCTCCATTTCTCTTACGCATTAGTCGATGACATCTAGTAGATAACATGAGTCTTCTATAGTCAGTTCCTTTAAGAATTTTGTTAGAATAAATTCAATTTTTTCTTCACCAACCTCAAAGGTTAGCTTACCTTTCTTTACATCTATGATGGCGCCAACAGTGACTAAACAGGGTCTTCCTAAAATGTTAGGGATGTTGGAATCCTCCATTATGTCCATTATTATAAAGTCGGTAGGAATATAGAGTTGACCTATTCGGACGTGAACGTTCTCTAGCATACCTACGAGAAATTTAACGGAACGGTCAGCTAGTTGTACACACATTCTTGTTGGTATCAATTCTCCCATTTTGAGTCTTTCACATATGGATAAGGGCGTTAAAATAATGCTAACTCCTAAGTCGCATAGAGCTTTGTCTATGACAAATTTTCCGATTACACATGATATGGGAAAATTACCTAGGTCCTTTAGCTTAGGGGGCATGTTATTCTGGATTATCGTACTACATTCAGCAGTAAGTCTAACCAGTTTATTTATCTTAGATCTTTTTCTTATTAGATAAGATCTCTTTAAGGAACTTAGCATAAGAGGGCATTTGTGTGATAGCTTCTGTAAAAGGTATAGTGATATTTAATTGTTTTAGAAGTTCTTCAAATTTCTTAAATTTCCCTACACTTTTAGACTTAGCAAGTCTTTGAGGATACGGTATAGGTAGTTTGTATTGTGGCAGAGGAACATAAGGTTTTTCTTTTTCTACGGCCTCTTCGCTTTTGTCTTCCTTTTCATTTTCATTTGGTTTGTTTTCCCCCTCAATTACTTTACTAGGATTTTGATACATGGCTGAATTTTTAAGTCTCAGGTCAATTGGCCCGTCTAATTTTGTCCCATTTTGTAGTGTGATAGCATTAGCATGACCTTTTGGGTTTGGTTGTGGTTGTCCAGGAAATGTAACTGCAAGGGAAGCTGTAGCTTCTTGTTGTTTAGCCACTTGAGAAATATGTGTTTCTAACATTTTATTATGAGTGGTTAGGGCGTCTACATTGTTTGCTAATTGCTTGAGTTGTTCACTAGTGTGTACATTTTGATTCATAAACTCTTTGTTTTGTTGGGCTTTGGGTAGCTATGAAGTTTTCCATCAAGATTTCAAGGTTAGACTACCTAGGAGCATTAGGAGCAGCTATAGCGGCTTTTTGATACCCTGGTGGTACGATAGGAGTTTGGCCAAGTGCATATAATGCATTATTGTTCTTGTACAAAAAGTTTGGATGGTTCTTCCAACTTGGGTTATAGGTGTTTCCATAAGGGTTACCTTAAGCATAATTCACTTGGTCCAAGGAAAGTCCTGCCAAAAGTTGACATCCGCGGGCAGCATGCCCAGGAACTCCGCATAAATCACAGTTTGGAGCTACTACAGCCACAGTGTCCGCAGGGGTTATGATCAGGTTCTCTATTCTGAGTAAGAGAATCTACCTTGGCATTGACGTAGTAAAGGCTACTAATTTCGTAAATACCGCTTTTCGTTTGAGGTTTCTCTACATGAGTTCTTTCATTCCCTATTGATAGTGATTTTAAGCCATACTTCTAATAAGTTGATAAGCATATTGGTAAGGTTTATCCATTAGTGCGCCTCCAGCAGTGGCATCTATTGTCAATCTTGTGTTGTACAAGGGACCATTGCAAAAGGTATGAATAATCAACCATTCTTATATACCGTGTTGTGGATCAAGTCTCATCATGTATATGTATCTCTCACACGCTTCAAAAAGAGATTCATTGTCTTTTTCTTTAAACCCGTTGATTTGGGATCTTACCATAGTCGTTTTGCTTGGTGGGAAATATCGTGCTAAAAAAACTTTCTTCAACTCGTCCCATGTAGTGACAAAGATGGATGGTAGAAACTCGAGACAAGCTCTAGCTCTATCTCTTAAAGAGAAAGGGAAAAGACGTAGTATTATTGCTTCAGCGCTAAAACCATTTACTTTCACTCTGTCTGTGTACTACACAAACACTGACAAATGTAAGTTAGGATCGTTAATAGGACTACCGAAAAACTGGTTCTATTGTATGGCCGATAACAATAAAGTTTTCAACTTGAAATCGTTTCGATCGATAGCAGGGGCAACAATGTTGTTGTGTGGTTTTTCCTGTGATGGAACAATATAATACTTGAGAGGAAGGTTTTTTGGTCCTTCGGCCATAACTGGTTCTGGTTCTCGGTTTTGTTCCGGAAAAGGAATATTAGGATCAAGAAGATTGTATTTTATACGGTATTTGTTAATTCGGCATCTTAGGTTAATAAAACTCTCAACTTCGTCAATTAGTTGCTCTAATTATTCGCCTTGAGAGCAAGTGCTTGGCATGTAATCGACAAATTAAAAATTAAAATTGTTGCCTTAGTCTATACTGTCGAACAATGGAATCACAATATTGACTAAATTAGTCCCCAACAATGGCGCCAAAAACTTGATCGTGACTTCATGAGTCTATCGGATTATCTAACTACAAATGCACAATTTATCACATAGTTTTAAAAGATATCGAACCCACAAGTACTAATGATCAAAATAATGTTATCAATTGTTACTGTGTAAAGCTATGGTGAATGATTTCTTTGATTAAACGGAATTAAAGCTAAAACTAAAGTAAATTAGAAAGTATGATAATAAAGAGATACCGAAATGTGTAATCTGCGTACTTCGGGGACTCTGTAACTTGTTGGCTTATACCGACGTTAAAAACATATTTAGTAGAAAATATCAGTTTAAAGGCTAAACCTCACACTCTTGCGCTATTGAATAGAGCCACGTTCCTTAACCATGTGATATTTCTCTCGATCACCCATTTCAATTAAGGAACACATTTTGAAAACTGGACAAGTCCTAATCGATACCTAAGACGCTCTCACCCTCCTTAGGATTGAGGCCCTGTTCCTACTATCTGGTTCAACCCCCACACTCTCGCAGTGTCGGTTCAAACTTTATTTGATTTTCACTCTCGCGACAAAACGTTTTAATTAAAATTAGGAACAAAGACCAAAATAGAGTTTTTGATAGGGTTTAAGCCAACTTCGTTACGGAGTCCCATCGAAAATGACGGTCCTCACATACCAAACTCAAGAATATTTAGCCAGACATACTATTAGTTGAAAACGAATTGAACTTAATAAGTTTTATTAAGAACAACATGGCAATTAAATTATCAATGACAATAATAATAAAGAAATAAATAAAAAAATGTAAAAACAAAAATAAAAGAAACTGAAATTGCTTTCAAATATGACGACAAGATTAACGATCCAAGAATACAAGAAAATCCTAAACATAAGTTTGTGATAATCCCCCAATGCGAGTGATTATCACTTTTTAAAGTAAATTCTCAATATTCAATTTGACAGAGCTTCGTCTCTAGCTTGGATACCTAGAACTAGACATGAACATGCCTTATATAGTGTTTTTCAGCTGCCCAACTGCCTTTTTGATGTGTAGGAGTTGTTGAGACAAAGTAGGAAAGTGGGAATGAGTGAGTCCAACTCAATTTCACGTATTATGTTATTGTCGTCAAATAGAGGACACCGTTATGCCCATGGCGAATGCCATGAGCCTTAGTGGGATCTGATGACAAGGCTTGAGTGATGGCGGACGCCATTAGGGCCATGGCAAATGCCATGTAGCAAAATCTTCTATTTTTGCATTTTTCTTTACCACATTTCTCCCTTTTCCACTTTTTGGGCACATATTCTTCATAAATACACAATTACCTAAAATGCAAACATAATGAGACATAAAATCAGTGAAACATAGAAAAATAATGGTAAATCATATACGAAACGAGTCTAAAAACATGATGCATTTTCAAGCTATCAGCCTTCCACTCAAAATTAGGTCTTGACCCTTGAAGATGAATAGAACTAGACTCCTTAAAGATAAATGTGGCATTGAGATCATTTAAAAATATAAAAAATTAAAGAAGTTATGGCCCTTTGAAGTTGGTGAAAATCACTTGAAAACTCCATAGATGACCTATAATCTTTTCAAAACTTACATAATATTCCACCCATAATTGAACTTAGGTCCTTTAAGAGACATTAAATAGAACTCTTTTAAGAGAAATGTGGCATTAATATCATCTCAAAATCACAAAAATTGAGGAATTTATGATCTTGGGAAGTTAGGTCTAGATTTTCACTGATTTCTCAAAAGACCTATAATCTCTCCAAACTTTTGATGATTCTCCAAGCATAATTGGCTCTGGTCATGTAAAGAGAAGCTATTGGGTAGGATGATAAGAGTCCAATGCAAAAAATAATCACTTCAAAATGTTGAAAATGGAGTGAGTTATTCCCTTGTGACCATAGAATCAAGAACATGCCAAATTAGGTCAAACAACTTGGATAAACTTTGAATCCTTTGAACTTTGCTTGTAATAAAAGGCATGGTGAGGAATATAACTCCTTGGAATGATTATATTTTTAAGCACACTTAATAATGAGGCTCATAGCTTGATGAAACTTGTTGAAGAAGGCATGGAAATAAACACACGAACCTATGAAGTCTCTTGATGAATCAAACCACTAACTTTGAGATAAAATTGACCACATGAAGTTGAAAGGGTTCTCAATCCATGGAACTTTGATACTAGAAGCATAACTTTGAAATTCAAGTCCTTGAGGTTCAATGAATAACCAGTTGACTAATGGTCAATCTTCAAAACACTAGCTTAGGAGGGATAGATGCACTTAGCTCAACACCTACAATGTACAAAGCATAAAAGGAAACAAATACATCTTTTTGGATTTTAGTTAGAGATTAGTAAAAAAAACAAATATGCACAAGACACACAAATAGGGTGCTTGATGATCCATTAAGGAAAAACTTAAAGAAGAGAAAGAAAAGGGTGACAGGTAACCCAAAATTATGATCTTGATGCATTATAAGGATGCAAGATAATGATGAAGGTTCTTAGGGGAAAAATTAGGGTATAACACAACACTTCGAATGACAACTCATGGACTTAAGGATCAAAATTTATGATCAAAATTGTGTTTTAACCCAAATATGCATGTCCGCGGCGGGTGAAGCATCACATGGATGACTCCCGCCACCAGGGGCTTCATGGCATCCTTCATAGCCATGGCATTCGCCATGGAACTTTAGAATGCATAATTTATGCATTTTTAACAGTTGGAGGCCTTTTGGATCTTCGATTTTGATTCCGTAAAAACCTCATATCTCAGAATTCGACGTGCTACCATTATCTAATGATTAAAACAACAGTTTGACACATATAATTCTCATTTTTCTCGAAAAACACATTATCCCCAAAGCTTCAACCCTCAATAATGGTTGAAAATATCAATGTATCAAAATATAAAATCAAGCACATATAATTATACGAAAATCATCATCATTCCAGCCAATAATCATCACAACATCAACGAGTTTAAGACTTAGTCATATTCATAATTTCTATTGGAAGTTAAGGACTCTTCTACCCTAACCCTGATGCATATACCCTTTTATCAAATTTATTCCCCTCTTACCTTAGATTTCAAAAGAAAATCAACAAAAGCGAGGTTGATTTGGTTCTTCTCTTAAGCTCTTGCATTCCTCTTCAAGCTTTTCTCTTCAACTTTCTAACTTTTCATGTTCTGATAGAATGGACCGTTTTCTATCTAATTTTATAATTTTATTAATTCTAATAATTATCTTATAATTGCATTTGTGGCCCAACTAACCAAGTCTCTTTATTACTAACCACACAATTCTCTCATTTTAACTTTCCACCCCATTCTCAATATTTCTACAATTTTATTATTTCAGTTAGTTAATTCCACCCAATTAACTAATTAATTCAAGTACTCCCAAAGATATATTTAATTAAATAATGTCACAGCCAAATAAATTAAATAAATAAATAAATCATAAAAATAGATGATTAATTATGTTAAGGTGTTACAACTCTCCCCCACTTAAAGAATTTTCATCCTCGAAAGTTACCTCAAGTGAACAAATCCGGATACAGCATCCTCGTTTGGTTCTCAAGCTTCCAAGTTACGTTTCCATCAGCTGGTCCTTCCCAAGCTACGATCACCAAGGTAATCTCTTTACCACACAACTACTTCACTTCCTGATCCTCTATCCACATGGGTGATGCCTCAATAATCATGTTATCTCTCACATGCACATCATTCACTTGGATCACATGAGACAAATCCGAAATATATGTCCTAAACTGAGAAACATGAAACACATCATGAATATTAGCAAGAGATGGTGGTAAAGCAGTCCGATATGCCACCTTTCCTATCTTCTATGTAATCTGGTATGGACTGATGAAACATGGAGTAAGCTTTTAAGACTTCAAAGTTCGATCAACACCAGTTAGCATAGTAACCCTTATAAACACACGATCTCCCTCTTAGAACTCAAGTGCTTTCCTTCAATTATCATGGTAACTCTTCTGTATAATCTGAGAAGCACTCATCTTCTCCTAAATCACTTTAATCTTCTTAGTGATATGTTGGAAAATCTTACGTCTAATCAAAACACTCTCTCCTGACTCATACCAACATAAGGATGTTCTACACCTTATACCATACAATGCCTTAAACATTGTCATTATAATACTCAAATGGAAATTTCTGTTGTAGGTAAACTCAATCAATGACAAAAAGTAATCCCAAGCACCTCCTTGTTCTAGCACGCAAGCCCTCAACAAGTCTTCTAAGGATTAAATAGTCCTCTCTGTCTGACCATTTGTCTACAGATGATAAGAAGAACTCAAACGTATATTCCTACCCAAAATCTCAAAGTAAACCTCAGATCTCTATCAGATACAATACTTGATGGAATTCCATGCAAACTGACAATCCTCTCAATGTATAGCTCTACTAGTCTCTCCATTGGATAGTTAAGTAAAATTGGAACTAAATGAGCAGACTTATTAAACCTATCCATAATAACCCATATAGTATCACAACTCTTCACTATCCTAGGAAATTCATACAAAAAGTCCATCAAAATGTTGACCCATTTCCACTCAGGAATAGACAACCGTTGCTTCAACCCCAACAACTTTTGATGTTTAACTTTTGACTTTTGGCAAGTCAAACATGCATAAACGTACTTGTTATACCATAATTTTCCCCCTAAGATCTTCCATCATTCCATATTCTCACGATACATTAATACCACACATTTGGGTTAGTTATCACATCTACTTTCTCTTCTCTTGAAGTTTGTCCCTGGAGGGATCACCAAGCACCTTAAATTGTGTGTCTTGTATGTGTGTGTTTCATGTTTATTAACCTTTAAATCCAAAAAGATATTTCTTGTTTCTCTTCATGTTTTGTTCATTATAGGGTTTGAAGATTGATTCTTGATCCATGTGTTGAATTCCATTCCTTCTTTAATAAGGTTTCACCAATCCATGAGCCTCATCAAGTGTCCTTCAAGATAAAATTGTTTCAAGGTCTCATTTGTCTTATCATGTCTTAGTTTGCAAGAAAAGTTCAAAAGACTCAAAGTTGATTCAAGATTGGTTGATCTGATTTAGCAAGTCCCTGATTCTATGGTCACAAGTGCATAACTCTCTCAATTTTTAATATTTTGAAATTTTTCTTTTTTTTATCTATGAACTCTTCTCATCATCTAAACCAATTTCTCTTTACATGACAAGAGCCAATTATGCTTGGAGAATCATCAAAAGATTGAAAAGATAATAAGTCCTTTGTGAAACCAATTGAATTTTCGACTTGACTTCTAAAAGTCATAACTTGCTCAAATTTTGTGATTTTGACGTGATCCCAAAACCATATTTCTCTTAAAAGAGTCCTTTGCAACTTCTCTTCAATGATCAAGAGCCAATTTTGATTGGAAGGCCATGTAAGTTTGCAAAACATTATGGGTCATCCATGGGATTTCAAGTGTTCCTCACCAACTTCCAAAGGCCGTAACTTCTTCATTTTTTAATATTTATGGATGATCTCAATGCCACATTTATATTTAAGGAGTATTCTTCATTTCATCTTCAAGGGCTAAGAGTTAATTTTTAGTGGAAAGCCATGTAATTTTGCAAAAGATTATAGGTCACTTTGAGGTTATATACTTAGAAATTTTTCTAGGCATAAATTTTAGTGAGTTTTTCACGATTTCAAGGTGGAATAACTTTGTGCTCAAATTTCCAAATGGAAACTGTTTTACACAATAGAAAGATTTTGAAAAGGTCTATAAGTTACAACAAGAATGATACAAAAAGGTCCCTGAGTTTCATGCCCCATCGGTTCAAAGTTTTTCACTTGAAATTTAATTTCCATTTTTGGTCAGAAATGAGATCACATTAAAGCTTCATTTTAATCCAAATTAGTGAGTCATTTGTTTGCTTAACTTGATCAGTGACTTTCCCAAGTGTAAAACGACACACAAATCCAAGGATTTTCACGCGTTTTGATCAGTTTTACTCAAATGTTTCATCACAAAAGTTGCACAGGGGATCACACGATTTGAGCATCATTTTAGCCAGCTATTCATTCCCTCATGCTCTCCTATAAATAATGATAATTATCCACTCATTTCCTCAAGCTTTGATAGCCAAAACCACTCTACCAAGATCCCATACGAACTCTTCAGTTTGAATTTTGTTTCTCATTTTCACACCTTAATCACCCAAAAGATCCACACAGTTAGCTTCATTGAACTTCATTGAAGCTGGTCAAATCATTAGCAAGCCAAATCCTGCTTGAAATCAAGTTTACCAAGTTAGAGTTCAGAGCAAATTTTATCTACTTCAGTCAAGTAGGATTCTCCATCAAATCAACTCAAGCTGGTTGCTAAGATGTTGCCCTTGGTTCTCTGATGTTCATGGAATCATTACTTTTCTTTAATTGATTCATTTGATATGACTGTTTTTGAGTTTTTCAGTTGAAAATTTGTCTGGTTTTTCTTAAATCGATCGAGTTGTGCTTTATATAAATATTTTGTAGTGATATGGTTGAACTCGTTTGGAAAAGACACATTTAATGATACCACTATGAGCATCTAAATTTACAGATTGAAGGATCTCGTTTTTTCCCTATTTACAGGTGTCTAAAGGTTGAAGATGACCTACGTGTCATCTTCAACCAATGAAACAAAGCCAATTATTTTATCTTTAGCGGCTTCACTTCTCTGGCTATGGTATGCGTGTAACACCCCAATTTTTAGAATTAATTATTTAAATGAGTTATTAGGAATATTCGTGAACTATTGATGAATATTTGATGTTTTATTGAGTATGATGTGTGATGTGATGCTATGTTATGGGGTAATAGGAAGTTAGATGAGTAGGGAGTATTTTAGTGATTTAGATAATTAATTAATAATTATTTATAATTAGTTTAAATTATTGTTAATAATAAAATAAGGTAATAATTGGTGTAGGGAAGATAATAGAAAGGTGGTAATTAATGAAAGACTAAGTGAGGACAAATTATGCAAAACATATTAGGGGTCCTAAGGTTAAACAATGAATAGAAGGAAAATAGTGTCATTGTATACGATCGTGAAAAACATTGGAAGAACAGAGGAAGATCTAGGGCATAAAGAACATAGAAGAATTCAGTAGATCGCGAAAAGGAAATATCAAGCTAGAAATCTAAGGTAAGGGGGTGATCTGTCATTATAATTAATATGGGGTTTAGAGGTATGTATGGATTTGTTGGGGTTTTATTGTGATTTTGATGATATGTAGCATTGTGATGAATTTGGGTTGAAATTGATGAAAATACCATTTGATTTTCCATGAGTTTGTGTATATAATGCCTATAATATTTTGTGGTTGTTGTATGATGATTCTATGTTGAAAACTATGAAAATATGGATTGTATTGGTACGAAATCATGAGAAGAATTGGGGTTGAAGAGGTGAAAAATTGTAATTGAGAGTTGATGTCTGGTGCGTGTCCCAGGGTGAAAGGAAGTGTCACCAGGAAAAGCAATGTCACATGGTCTTTGTAGAGCGAGATAATGAGCGAAGGAATGGGTGGAAAACTGGTGCTCATATATTTTTGTATGGAGAGGGCTGCCTCGCTCCAGCGTCGTTGGGCGATGTAGAAGCGAGAGGTGCATCGCCGAGCGAGTAAAGTGCTTCGCCGGGAGATTGAGACCAGAGAGGATAGATGGTGTTGAAGAAGTGAAAAACACAAGAAGGGGGGGTTGAATTGTAAAACTGAAAATCAATGCAATGAACACGATATTTTTATCTTGGTTCGTTTGATCTCAAACTACTCCAGTCCACCCGTCAAGGTGATTTCGCATCTCTCCAACGAGGTCTTAATCCACTATATTCAACTGAATAATACAATCTGCTTTAACAACTGCTAAAGCCTTCTTGATGCAAACCACAACCCGGTTTGTCAAGGAATCACTTTCTTACACAGAATGGAAATCTAGGTGTGTGAATGTTTTCTACAAAAACAGTTTATCACAACTGTGATATTACACAACTTAAGCTTATTGAAACTAGATTGCTAAAATATTGAGTAAGGAATAATTGGAGCTTTTAGCAAACTGAGAATGAGAATATGATGATTAGCTTTTAGGCGTGGAAATAGTTGTAGAGCATTAGCCAATTCAATCTTCATTGTCTTGTTTATATAGCACTGAATTTGTTGAACGTTGGAGCAATAATCTTGATTCAATGCCATTAACAAACTTTCCTTATTAAGCAGATCTTGTCTGGAATGATGCCGTTGGTAATAATTCGCTTTGAATGCACAGTACCGTTGCTACTTAAAGCGTGTTCTGGCTTTGGCTCATTCTGACTCTGCTTAAGTGCTGATGAACTGTTGTTGTCTTTATCAGAGTGTTGAGCGCAATTCTGTTCATCAAGCTTCAGCATACGCGTGAATTGTTCTTTTGATTCTGGTATTCTGATATAGCAACTTCTGATGCTGATGTTAACAACCAATATTCTGATGCTGATTAAGTGTGCTCTTGCTGATACCTATCAGAGTTTCTGCAAAACAGAAGGTAATATTTTAGGTAGCAAATAGTTCTTACATGAATCACATAATTAATATATCATTTCATTTTGTTATCATCAAAACTTAAACTTAGGGTAGTAGATTCAAACTTTGTTCTAACAATCTCCCCCTTTTTGATGATGACAAAAACTAGATATTTTTAATTGAAAATAACGTGAAAAGTATCAGAGATAACTATATGATAAGATGTTATCAGAGTAAGAAGTTATCAAAGATAAGGGATAAAGAGATATGGGAGTTGGGATCAGAGATACTCCCCCTGAATTTGTAACTTCCCTTTTAATTCCAAGAGTTCTTCAGGATCAGATCTTTATTGACTTTCTTTGAACATCAGAATATCAGAGCTTTGACTATTAGAAGCTTTAGATTAGAATATCAGAGCAGAGCTTCAGATCAGAATATCAGAGCTTTATCAGAGTTTTGCTTTGGGTCAGAGTATCAGGACTTTGGTCTTCAGAGTATCAGAGAGCATTCTTGTACCTGTAGACTTAAGCAAAAACAGAAAACATATTCAAGTATATCAGAGTTAGAATGTTTGAGATTTTCTGTCTCAGTAATCCGTTATTGAAAAATATCTTTCTTATTCTCCCCCTTTTTGTCAGCAATCAAAAAGTGTAAGTGATGTGCTAAAACAATTAGAGCAGAAAAACTTGTCATATTAAAATAGTCAGAGCCAGACAAAACAGTACAGAAGATATGCAAAGAAAACATGAAAATAGCATGAATGAAAATCTAAGGTTGGGGAGGAAGGCGTGTGAACAGAGTCTCCAGCATTGCCTTAATCTGGTCAGCAGTTTCAGTCTGCTTGTGCACCATGCTGACTACTGTATCTATCTTGCTGTCCTGCACATCCATCCTTTCCTTCATCTTCTGATCATTTTCATCCATTCTTTGCTGCAGACGGATATCATTCAGCTTCAGCTCTTCCAGAGTCTGCCTGTCCAAGGCAGCTTGAGAAACACCAGAAGCAGGGAGCTTCTGAGAGCTTTCTGCAACATCTTCAGCTTGAATTGTCTGGTCTTCTTCTGGCTGCACCTTTGAAGCTGGACGCTTCTCAGACCATGGCTCACTATCCAGAAAGAGCACGTCTTCTTTCAGCAGCTGACTTCCCACTTTGTTCAGAAGCTTGTTGAAATTCTGTTGTGCTTGCTCATAATTGATGTCTTGCAATTTTAGAGCTTCAGCACGTACCCAAATTCTGAATTGTGACCAGAGCTGGTCTGAGGCAGCTGGATCAATCATTCTAGGGCAGACTTGCTTTAGAGAAGCAATCCACTGCTGCAAACCTGTTTCAAAATTCATAATGCCAGAGCCAACATCTGGCTGTTTTGGTTTTGGAATGGCTATTTTATTTTTCAGATCAGCAAGACGGTCAAGGATTGTTAAATATATGAAGGTCCTGCTGGGGTCTTTTGTGGTTTGTTTGGGAGCTGTTTGTTTGGGAGATGGAGTGGGAGAGTCAGAAATAATGATTGGACTGTTTGGGGTTTTGGGAGTGTTTGGAGGAGTGGTTTCTGGCGAGGATGGCAGCTGGGCCATTGTTACTGTTGTTCCACATGGCAGCTGTATTACCAGAGGTTATGGCTCAGAGGATTGAGGAGAATGAGGTTCAGAAGGTGGAGGTGATGGAGTTTAAGAATGATGAAACTCAGGTTGAGGTGATGGTTGAGGTGATGGTGGATGAATTTCTGGTTGAGGAGAGGGAGAAGGAATTTCTGGTTGTTCAGGAATATGTGGTTCTTCTGGAATGGGTGAGAGAGGTTGTTCTGGTTGAGGAGATTTGGCAATATCTGGTTCAGTGTTTGGATTATTGGGAAGGTGATCAGAAGCACGTTGATCAATGTCAGACAGAACTTTGTCAAGTGCTGATGTTGTTGAAGTTGTTGGTTTGGGATGTTTGGTGCGGGGTCTTCTGAGTTGTAGTGCCTCAGAAGGGTCATCTTCTGGTTCGGTTTCATCTATTGTTGGGATGGGGATTGGGATTTCATGAGAAGCTGGAGTGGGAATTGATGTTGGAATAGCAGAAGAATTTAAAACAGAAGCAGCAGATAAATTACCTCTTTTCTTGGGTGTCTGCTGGGATGTTCCTTCTGAAGGGGCCTTCCTTTTCTTCGTCTTCTTCAGTGTAACTTCTGGTTGAGGTTGGTGCAGATCTTTGATATTCAGCTTGGGATCTGTACCATCAGCCTTGCACGCGTCCAAGTATCTGAGAACCACTACTGGTTTAGATTCTATCTCATAAAATAAAGAAAAGTCACTCAGTGGGACTCTTCTGCTGGTGATGTCAGCAGTATGAGTAATGCTGGGTTCCTTTCTGATATTCTCTATTAACTTCATTTTCTTCAGATTCTTCGCGTTCAGAGGCTTGCCAACAGTTGGTTCAATGGTGCTTAACTCTTGAGCTTCTATCAGGTGCTCTATCAGCCTATTCTCAGTCAGAATATCTGATATTAACCTTCCAAAGGGTATCCAATCCCTCTTTGTTCTTTCTTCTTCCCTGGTTTCCTTCACGCTTGTTCTGAGGTGATTAAACAGAAGATAAGCCAAGTTGATTTTTACCTTCTGATTGATAAAATAGATCAGAAACTGCTGATCTATGTTTATGTAATCAGGGGAACTTGTTGGCTTCCTATGATTAAAACACCCCAGAATGATCTTCGCCCAAACTCTGTGGTGATCCTTGAGGTCTCTGATTTTGCTGCTGGGCACCCCATGGGTGAAAATCTGTTCTGCTATGACACCAACGTCAGAGCATCTTTCAGCCATATCAATACAGCGGACGCCACCGCCACTGTAACCAATCAACTTTGCTATGTGATCCTCAGTGATCACAATCTTCTTTCCCATTATGTAGGAGGTGACTTGATGCGTTGAAGCGGACGCATGAATCCAGAACTCCTTGACTAACATTGGGAATGTTGGTCCAACCAACCTGTCGAAATATCTCTCCCATTTCTGTGCCCTAACTTCTTCTGTCAAGTCAAAACCATTCTCTTTCAGACTGCCAAAATCAATAATCAGTTCAGATAACACTTCTAGATTCTTCACTGGTGTAAGGAGTGTTCTGAATGGAACTTGGTACTGTTCAGAGGAAGCTTTCTTCTGAGAACCTGCAGAAGCACTGCTGGAGGTTGCCATGTTCACACTTAGGGTTTTTCTGAGAAAACTGAAAAATGGGTTTAAGGTTGAAAGAGATGAACACAGAGAAAATGCAGAAAATATTTGAGAGATAATGAGAAACTGTAAAAGATTAATGAGAGAAGTTAACGTGCTTAAATAGATTTCAGAATATTTTGAAAGAGTAAACGTTTTCAAGAAAGAGAAATAAAATACTGATTACGTTTTAAAGACATGATTACTTTCATTTAATGCTTGCTGATTTTGGGTTATTTGAGAAAGATACTTGAAACGGTTACCAGACATGTGTCTCAATGCACCCAATCAGCGTTTTTCCTTCTCAGAAGCGTGCACGCGTTCTGCTTCAGAGATTTGCTGATGATTGGATGACACTTGTTTGATTTAGTGATCAGCAAGTCTATCCTTGAGCTGAAACGCTCAGATCTTTAAGACTAGCATCTGATACAATCTGCATGTTCTATCTTTCTGAAAAGAGATTGATCAGAAGTTCACAGTAAAAACAAATACATTCTGAAGATAAATATATGGAATTAAAACATTTTCACTCTGGGCAGATTTTCATGCTGAGATGTTTCAGAATGAAATTGAACCTATCTTCAGAAAGGGGTTTAGTGAAGATATCAGCCCATTGATGGTCTGTATCTATAAATTTTAAATTCAAAATTCCTTTCTGAATATAGTCCCTAATGAAATGATGTTTTATTTCTATATGCTTAGCTCTAGAATGTAAAATAGGATTCTTACTTAAGCAAATAGCAGAAGTATTGTCACAGAGTATAGGGATGTTACTCTCAAAAATCTGGAAGTCTTCAAGCTGACTTTTCATCCAGAGCATTTGTGTGCTACATCCTGCTGCTGCTATGTACTCAGCTTCTGCTGTTGATAGCGCAATTGTGGATTGCCTTTTGCTGGACCAAGAGATCAGATTTTCTCCCAGAAACTGGCAGCTTCTAGAAGTACTTTTACGCTCTACTCTGTCTCCAGCAAAGTCAGCATCGCAGTAGCCTACTAAACTGTAATCACTAGATTTTCTATAAAATAAACCCAGATTAGTAGTACCTTTCAGATACTTGAAAATTCGCTTAACAACTGTTAAGTGAGATTCTCTAGGATCTGATTGGAATCTAGCACAAATACATACGCTGAATAATATATCAGGTCTTGAAGCTGTCAGATAAAGGAGAGAACCAATCATACCTCTGTAGACTTTCTGTTCTACCTTTTTGCTTACCTCTTCTCTTTCCAGAATGCACGTGGGATGCATTGGAATCTTTGATGGCTTACATTCTGAGAGGTCAAATTTCTTCAGAAGATCTCTGATGTATTTTCTCTGATGAATGTAAGTTCCCTCTGGAGTTTGATTGATCTGAATTCCTAGAAAGAATTTCAGTTCCCCCATGAGGCTCATCTCAAATTCTGCCTGCATACACTTAGCAAATTTTCTTCCAAGAGAAGGATTAGTAGAACCAAAAATAATATCATCAACATAAATTTGACAGACTAAGATGTCATTCTTAACTGACTTACAGTATAAGGTAGTGTCCACCTTCCCTCTGGTGAATTCATTTTCTAACAGAAAGTTACTTAGTCTTTCATACCAAGCTCTGGGAGCTTGTTTCAGACCATATAGTGACTTCTTTAGTTTGAGAACATGTTCTGGATGTTTTGTATTTTCAAAACCAGGGGGTTGGTGCACATAAACCTCTTCTTCTATATAACCATTTAAGAATGCACTTTTGACATCCATCTGATATAGAGTGATGCCTCTATTAACAGCAAATGAAATTAAAAGTCTGATAGATTCTAACCTGGCGACTGGAGCAAAGGTTTTTGTATAGTCTATCCCCTCTTGCTGACTATAACCTTGTGCAACCAGTTGTGCTTTGTTTCTGATGACTTCACCTTGTTCATTTAGCTTGTTTCTGAACACCCATCTTGTTCCAATGACATTGAATCCTTTTGGTCTGGGAACAAGATCCCATACGTCATTTCTGGTGAATTGATTCAGCTCTTCTTGCATTGCCAGAATCCTGTCATTGTCCAGAAGTGCTTCATCAAAGGAAGAAGGTTCAATCAGAGACACAAGTCCCATGAGGGTTTCTTCAGAGTTTCTGAAGATTGCTCTTGTTCTGATTGGATCTTCCTTTCTTCCTAAGATTGTTTCTTATGGATGATCCAAGCTGCTTCTGGGTAATCTCTTCTGAGGTTGATCAGCAGCTGTTGTAGGATTGCTAGCAGTGCTCCTTTCAGACGTTGAAGGAGTGTCTGTGTTGAGAGCTTCTGATGACTTGTCTTCATAACCTGTAAATTCAATTTCCATACCTGCAAAAACTTCATTCTTCTTTGACTTTTCAGAGTCAAGCTTATCATCAAAACAAACACTGATTGATTCTTCCACAATCTGTGTTTATGTATTGTATACTTTAAACCCTCTTGAGCGTTCAGAGTATCCTAACATAATACACTTTTGTGCTTTAGAGTCAAACTTGTTCAAATAATTCTTTGTATTTAACATAAAACATGTACATCTAAATGGATGAAAATATGAAATGTTGGGCTTTCTGTTCTTCCACAATTCATATGGAGTCTTTTCCAGAATAGGTCTTATTGAGATTCTATTCTGAATGTAGCACGCTGTGTTTATTGCCTCTGCCCAGAAGATCTTAGCAACGTTTGTCTTATTGATCATGGTTCTGGCCATTTCTTGCAATGTTCTGTTCTTTCGTTCTACAACTCCATTTTGTTGGGGAGTTCTAGGATAAGAGAAATCATGCAGAATGCCTCTGTCATTAAAGAATGACTCAAAATATTTGTTTTCAAACTCTCCACCATGATCACTTCTGACTTTAACGATTCTAAGATCCTTTTCATTCTGAACTTGGTTACAGAAGGTAACAAACACAGAGTGTGACTCATCCTTGTGTCTTAAGAACTTTACCCATGTCCATCTGCTATAGTCATCTACGATTACTAACCCATACTTCTTGCCACTGACTGAAGCAGTTTTAACTGGTCCAAATAAGTCAATGTGCAGAAGTTCTAATGGCTTAGAGGTAGAAACAACATTTTTAGATTTAAAAGAAGGTTTTGCAAACTTGCCTTTCTGACATGCTTCACACAGAGCATCTGAATTGAACTTCAAATTAGGAAGTCCTCTGACCAGATTGAGTTTGTTAATCTGAGATATTCTTCTCATACTAACATGCCCCAATCTTCTGTGCCAGATCCACTGCTCGTTGTTAACAGACAGAAGGAACTTTACATTCTGACTTTTCAGTTCAGAAAGTTTGATTTTGTAAATGTTGTTTTCCCTCTTTCCATTAAACAGGATAGTCCCATCTTTCTGACTAACAGCTTTACATGATTTTTGATTAAAGATTATATCATAACCGTTATCACTTAATTGACTTATGGATAACAGATTATGCATTAATCCATCTACTAGCAGAACATTATTAATAGAGGGAAGATTTCCATTACCTACAGTTCCAGAGCCAATTATCTTTCCCCTCTGATTGCCTCCAAAGCCAACGTGGCCTCCAGGCTTAAGTTCCAGGCTTTGGAACATATGCCTTCTTCCCGTCATGTGTCGCGAGCAGCCAGAGTCCAGGTACCATGACTGGTGTTTCTGATTTGCTGCTAAAGATATCTGCAACATGTATTATTTTATCCTTAGGTACCCAGATTTTCTTGGGTCCTGATTTGTTAGATTTACCAAAACTCTGGTTGAATTTTGGTTTCACAGAGTACTTACTGCTAGTGTATTTAATATCATGTGTGTGACCATACACAAAATGTGAATTTAGAGGTGTGTGTTTAATGGTTAAATCCATGACATTCTTTGGTGTAGGAACCTTACCTTGGTATCCTATTCCCTTCCTGCCGTTTCTGCTAACTCCATAGATCATTGAAGCCATTTTGCTTCTATCTATGCTTTTAGCAAGGAACTTCTGGAAACTGTGATCATACTCCTTGATGATCTCATCAGCGTTGCTGGGAGTTTCAGAAATTGGTTCCTTCTGAGAGTTTTGTAAAGTATTTTCTAATTTTGAAATTTTATTTCTCAGCTCAGAATTCTCCAATTTAAGACTCTCAGTCTTATTAGAGTCAGATTCAAGATCCTTTTCAGGTTTCTGAATTTAACTCTAATCTGCTGATACCT
The DNA here is from genome assembly GCA_948472305.1 of Vicia faba. NCBI lineage: Eukaryota > Viridiplantae > Streptophyta > Magnoliopsida > Fabales > Fabaceae > Vicia > Vicia faba. The sequence continues at coordinate 678,206,696 of OX451735.1, read as the reverse complement.
TTCCAGAATTTCATTAAGGCTTTCAGCAAGTTCAGCCTTGGTAAAATTAACTGCAAAGTCAGGAAATACCTCTTCAATATCTGATTCTGAGTCTTATTCAGAAGCTTCACTATCTTCTGAAATGTTGGCCATGAGAGCTATGTTTGCTCTCTCATCATCTGATTCTGAGTCAGCTTCAGACGAGTCAGAGTCATCCCATGTAGCCATGCGACTTTTCTTATTTTCTCTTCCAAACTTATTTTTTGGCTTTTCCCTCTGAAGCTTTGGGCAGTCACTCTTGTAGTATCCTTGCTCATTGCACTCATAGCAGATGATGTCCTTGGAGTTTGGCTTTCTGCTTCCTGAGGAGCCTTCAGATCTTCTATATCCAGAGGAAGAATCTGTCCTTCTGTATCTGGAAGAAGACTCGTTCTGATCAGATCTTCTGGGATTCCTGAACTTTCTTTGCCTCTGCTTCCACAGTTGATTCACTCTTCTGGAGAGGAGGGAGAGTTCGTCTTCTTCTGATGAGGATCCATCAGATGTTTCTTCAACTGCCTGCAAAACTTTAGACTCAGATTTTTTGTTAGATTTTAATGCTAAAGGCTTACCTTGCTTCTGGGGTTCATCAACTTCTAGCTCTATCTCATGACTTCTGAGGGAGCTGATAAGTTCCTCCAGAGAAATTTTGTTGAGATCTTTTGCTAGCTTCAGAGTTGTAACCATTGGCCTCCACTGCTTGGGTAAGCTTCTGATGATTTTCTTGACGTGATCAGCAGTAGAGTAACCTTTGTCCAGAACCTTGAGACCAGCCACCAGAATCTGGAATCTTGAGAACATTGTTTCAATGGATTCACTTTCTTCCATTTTGAATGCCTCATACTTCTGAATGAGCGCCAAAGCTTTAGTTTCTTTGACCTGAACGTTTCCCTCATGCGTCATTCTGAGTGAGTCAAACATGTTCTTTGCTGTGTCTCTGTTGGAGATCTTTTCATATTCAGCATACGAGATGGTGCTGAGAAGGATGGTTCTGGCCTTGTGGTGATTCTTGAAGTCACGCTTTTGTTGGTCAGACATTGTTTTCCTATCAATCTTCTGACCGCTTGCATTCACAGGGTGCGTGTATCCATCTGTCACCATGTCCCACAGATCAGCATCATGTGCCAGAAAGAAGCTTTCAATTCTGTCTTTCCAGTAATCAAAATTTTCTCCATCACAGACTGGAGGTTTGCCGCTGAATCTGTCTCTGTCCTCATGGTTGTCATTGCTGTTGTGAGAATAAGTTCCTGCCATTGTGTTTTTCTGACGCTGGATCTTGTACTGACACGGTTAAGTGTTTTAGCTCAGAACCAGGCGCTCTGATGCCAATTGAAGAAGTGACAAACACAAGAAGGAGGGGTTGAATTGTAAAACTGAAAATCAATGCAATGAACACGATATTTTTATCCTGGTTCGTTTGATCTCAAACTACTCCAGTCCACCCGTCAAGGTGATTTCGCCTCTCTCCAACGAGGTCTTAATCCACTATATTCAACTGAATAATACAATCTGCTTTAACAACTGCTAAAGCCTTCTTGATGCAAACCACAACCCGGTTTGTCAAGGAATCACTTTCTTACACAGAATGGAAATCTAGGTGTGTGAGTGTTTTCTACAAAAACAGTTTATCACAACTGTGATATTACACAACTTAAGCTTATTGAAACTAGATTGCTAAAATATTGAGTAAGGAATAATTGGAGCTTTTAGCAAACTGAGAATGAGAAGATGATGATTAGCTTTTAGGCGTGGAAATAGTTGTAGAGCATTAGCCAATTCAATCTTCATTGTCTTGTTTATATAGCACTGAATTTGTTGAACGTTGGAGCAATAATCTTGATTCAATTCCATTAACAAACTTTCCTTATTAAGCAGATCTTGTCTGGAATGATGCCGTTGGTAATAATTCGCTTTGAATGCACATTACCGTTGCTACTTAAAGCGTGTTCTGGCTTTGGCTCATTCTGACTCTGCTTAAGTGCTGATGAACTGTTGTTGTCTTTATCAGAGTGTTGAGCGCAGTTCTGTTCATCAAGCTTCAGCATACGCGTGAATTGTTCTTCTGATTCTGGTATTCTGATATAGAAACTTCTGATGCTGATGTTAACAACCAATATTCTGATGTTGATTAAGTGTGCTCTTGCTGATACCTATCAGAGTTTCTGCAAAACAGAAGGTAATATTTTAGGTAGCAAATAGTTCTTACATGAATCACATAATTAATATATCATTTCATTTTGTTATCATCAAAACTTAAACTTAGGGTAGTAGATTCAAACTTTGTTCTAACAGGTATTGTCGCTCCTATGTTTCCAGGCGAGCATCGAGCGATGGACAACAGTAGCATTTTTAAAGTGCCATAACTTGAGTTTTAGAACTCCGTTTGAGGTGTCGTTCGCAGCATTGGATAGCTGACGCGATGAACTACATGTGGGTACAATAAAGTTAGTAAGAAGGTGTAATTTCCAGTACTTGGGCTATGATATACTTAGATCCTTAAGAGGTAGGATACAACGATGCATGTTGCTATGATGAATTGTATTTGATAAGATGATAATCCTTTGTGACTATGAAGTGTTGAATGATGTTGATGCTAATATATTGATGTATATTTATGCCATGTGAATATGTTGAAGAATGGTGAATGGTGATGCACTTGACTAGAGGTGGTCGTAAATAATCATGTTGATTGTGCATAATTAATTCATTGAATTGATAGGACAAAAGTCCAATGTTGATTTAGGACGTAAGTACAGTGTTGTTGAGGATGTTAGTTCGGTGTTGGCCTCAATCCCATTGTGTGGATCGAGTGTGTTTGATGTTGTGCTTCAGTTCCAAGAGGGAATCGATCCTATGGTGGGGATCTTTGGAGGGTGATATGTCTAGTACTCATAACGAATTGGTACCACATGCACGAGTGTTGTACCCCAAAATTTTCCCTCTCATTTCTCAAGGCATTTCTTACAAGGATCCTCAAAATTCAAACTTACACAAGTACAACTGGATTTTTCAGCATCAAATTAAAGATGAAGCTGTTAAAAAAGGGGGAAAATAGATAAAAATAATATTTTGACAAATTGGAGAAAAACAAGCCTTCTTCGATTCATCTCTTTCGATTGGCCTTTTGGCCTCTTTCGATGCAAGCTTGGCTTGCATCCTTCGACTGGGTGTGTGACTCTGGCACGCTGGCCTTAATTCATAAGGCAGGAGATTCCTGCATGCAACCTTCAATTGCATATTTGGCCTCATATGGTTCACAATACAGTAGCTGCCTATGTGCTTGCTTCGATTGAATGTTTGATGCTTGCATGCCTGTGTTGACTGGACAAATATTCCCCTCCATGCTTTCTTTGACTCACAAAGTGATGTCTGACTATATGTAGCCTTCGATTGAGCCACAAATTCCTTCTTGCATGCAAGAGGCTCCCACTAGGACAACAGGCACAAGGCAAGAGCCTCATGTAGCCTCCTTCAATTCCAAGGTAAAAAGCCTCTTGATTGATGTCCTTCAATTCATGAGGCAAAGGCCTCTTTTCTAGTCTCCTTCGATTGCATGTTTTTCCTCCTCCATGCATTCTTTGTTTGGGGCATGTGAATCCTTCAGTACAAGTTTTTGGTTACACCTTTCGTTTGGGACATGTGGCCCTCCTTTGTTGCAAGCTTCGATTGCACGTTTTGTCTCCTGCATGCATTCTTCGTTTGGGGCGTGTGAATCCTTCAGTACAAGTTTTTGGTCACACCTTTTGTTTGGGCATGTGGTTCCCTTCATGCAAGCCTTCATTTGAGCAAAGATCTCTTGCATGTGTGCATGAAGTCATAAAGCAGGGACCCCCTACATACACCCTTTCCTTAGGCCATATGACCCCTTGCAGGAAAGTTTGAGTGGGCAGTATCTCCCTTGGAAATAGTTTGCTTCAACATACAAATTCTACACTGTGCCATGGTCTCGTGCGAAAGAAGTACCATGGTGGCACATTCGAATGACTTGCTAGACATGTCTGGATGTCCCAATAGAATGACATGTTTTGTTGATCCACTCCAGGAGCATGTATTTGGACCATTCGAAGGAACCCACAAAAGGCCTAGTCGAAGGATACCCATATGAGCCCTTCGAAGGACACTTTGATTGGAAAAAAGGAAATGTTGTTGAGGAGTCTGGTCGAAGGATATGGCTAGGGGGTTAAAACAAAAGGTTGAGATGCCCAAAGGTACATGCTGACCAAGTCCCATGCGCTTCCAAGTTCAGGCCTGATACACTAGCCATAAAACTCCAAAACTACTGCACAGCAGTCCTGCAACACTGCCTTATTTCTTGCACCAAAATGGCATACGAATGCTGCCCCTCGAAAGTTACAAACAAAACATGCCTTTTTAGTTTAAACTTTTTGTTTTCCCTTCTAAAACATCAGCCAAGGCCATCTATAAATATGAGCCTCCACCACACATCTTAGGGGCCCCTGAATAGTTGCAAGAAAACTCTTGTGAAAATTTACCAAAACTCTCAAACACCTCCCAACGTTTTTAAAAAAAAATTCAAACACTTCTAAAAAAACTCAACCCCCTTTGTACACTAAGTGAATCCTTCTATTCACTCCCCAAGTGACCATAGAGCTAACCTTCGACCCACTCTCCCAACCATAATATAGTAATCCTTTGATTCACCCTTTTACTTGTTATAGAAAAAACCTTTGATTCACTCACACACCCTCCTTCGACTCAGTGACTACTTGAACAAAGTAGTAACTGGTTAGTCTCAGGAAGACCCCAACGAACTTCTATTCACCACCAAGGAAGACACTTGCAGTTTTCCTTCAATTTAAGAACTTAAAGAGTTAAGTTCCCTTTAAACTTGAAACTATTTTATTTAAATATCACGCGCACATGCCAATAAATAAAAAATGTAGATATTTCATATAGGGAGCTTTACCATGTTTTAACCTTCGATTCTGACAGCCCATGTGTTGAAAATCTCAACTCTGACTAGTTAGACTAGGGAATTTTGAGACCCAATAATTTTGGGCAAACCCCTGGCCTGTAGCTTTTGAAAGTTACACTTGAATGTTTCATTTTAAGAGTTTAAAACAGGTTCACTGTATCCTTCGATTGGCTAAGTACATAAGCCTTTCGAATCTCAACCTGAGGGCCTAGCATCCTTGCAGTCGAAGGAGAAAGCAAGGAGCCTGAGGCAAAGAGTGCACCTCACACTGACTCCAGGCCTCAAACGAAGGAAGTAACCAGTAGGATGTCACGCTGCCTTCCAGGTCCCAATTGAAAGGAACATGCAAGAGGTGAAATCGAAGGACATGACCTTGCTGACTCCAGGCCCAAATCGAAGGAAGTCAAGAAGTGCAGAATCGAAGGATGCTTCTACCCAAATCAAAAAAGCCCATTTTTATTTCTTCATTTTATTTTGCCTTTATATTTTCTTGCTATTCAATATGGTTGTAATAGTGTAGGATTTATTCTTCTGCATTTTTATTGTTTTTGTACAAATTTTAGTAATTAGGATGTATGGCAAGATAAAACTAACAAGTAGACAACCTAAAATTCAAAGACAAAATGCATGCAATCAAACACACTATTTACACACATGCACCCCTAGGGTAATCTCACTTGTTGCCTCGAAAAATAGTCATGTCCCTCGAATATGGGCGTTTTAGCAAAGACCCTTAATAAAAGATCGTAGTCCCTCGATGACCCTCAATGTTGCCTCCGGCAAACGATCTAGTCCCTAAATAAGAATTGCTAAAACGTCCCATAGGTTGCTATCTATGACTATACAAACGTCCCACACCCGTCCCTTCACATCCAATGATGGGGCTTCTTACCCAATCAATGGTAAGATAACAACATCTAAAGGAGGAGGAAAATTATACTAGACCTTTTGAGTAGGTAAGATGCTCCTAGTTGCTCGCTTGCTCACAACAAAAACATTTTATACACCAACACTTTCATTTGAAACATTTTCAAAAGACAAAGCTCTTTATACGCGTTCTTATAGAGACGAGAACCATTACAAAGACACTTTTCAAAACACTTTAAAAAACCACACCACAAGCACATTTTCAGACAAAAGAAAGTGATCTAGCAAGCAACTAAGAGCCCGTAGATAAATACAGATGAAAAGGGTGCAAACACCTTCCCTTTTCATAATCCATCCCCCGAACTCAAGAAAATAATCTCAAAGGTCTTTCCTATTCTTTTCACTCTTTCCTCATTGGATAAAAGAAAAGTCGGTGGCGACTCTTATTATCCGCAACAATTGCGATCAAACGCAAAACACCCATATCAGTTCTCCCACTATGTTACAGAACTGGCGACTCTGCTGGGGACTTACTTAAAAGTGGGGTTACCTCAGGGCTAGATCACCTTTATTTTCTTTTCATTGTTTGACTTGCTTGCTTCACATTATGGTTCCTTGTTTGGGTTTGTTTTGATCCTCTACCTGAATTTGGGGCACCTTTTTAGGTAAGTAGCAATAAGTTATGGAAACTGTGCGGGGTATACCAACTTGGTCTAAGAAATAACTATGTTAGTGTGACACATTTGTTGGTACCGGTAGCCCTTGAGTAGTCAAGGAGAATACGGGGCCGCTGTGTGGTGTCATGAAGCACTAACTGACTTTAGAGCCTTACTTGAACAACTTGGCCATTAGGAAGTAGTGAGGTAGCCGACTTTGGTGCAGTCCAAAGTTGGTTGATACTCAATACTACACTCATTGAGATCAGACTTTCGGGATATTTTGGTCGCCAATAAAGAGGCTTGCGCTGAAACAATGATCGATGAAGAAAGATCAGTGATATTGAGATTCCCTAGAACCCATTTACTTTCTAGGACAGGTTGAACCAACTAAACTTCAAGAGGGTACTTACCTATGAACCTCATGCAAGCCTAAACCTAAGGACTTGTTTGATTAACTTTTGCATATGCTTGTACATAACATCATGGCATCATACCATAGCATTTTAGACTAACCATTTCAAGGATCTTGAGATTCATCTTTGTTCTATTTTGTAGGACATGACTCCCACTCGTAGGAATACAATCCAAATCAATCTCGTACGAGTACCTTTTCAACTCAAAAAATTAACATCAAGGGGCCCTGAGAACTCTCCGTTCACCAGAAGATATGAACGCCTTCTCAACCTGGTTACCTCAAGTTGTGATGAAGACATGATGAAGGTGCTTTTCAAGTTCTTCGACCCTTTGCACCATTGCTTTACCTTCCTCGATTACCAGCTTGTGCCTACTATGGAAGAATTCTCTCAACTCTTGAGAATTCCCATTCTCAATCAATTACCTTTTAAAGGTATTGAAAGAAACTCAAGCCCTAAAGAGATTGCCAGAGCCTTACACTTACAACAATCTGACGTTATGGTTAACTGGGAAACAAGAAGTTGTGTTAAACGGTTCCTAGCCAAGTTCCTGTTGCAAAAAGCTTAAGACTGTTGAAACACTCTGGATATACAAGCTTTTGAAGAAATCTAGGCTCTTATCATCTATGGGATGGTACTATTTCCAAATCCTGACCAACTTATAGATGTGAATGTTGTCAAAATCTTCATATCTCGCAATCCAGTGCCTACTTTTTTTGGAGATATCATGCATTCTCTCCACTCTCGCACCATGAAGAGAAGAGGAGCCCTCATGTGTTGCACTCCTCTATTGGCTAGGTGGCTTGTTTCGCACCTCCCTCGATCCGTTGTATAGAATGATCAAGATTTGAGATGGTCAAATAGGTTGATGTCAAGCAGACATTCAGATATTCACTGGTGTTCTCGATCCTTGGAGGACATTACTATCATCGACCATTATGGGGAATTTCATAATGTCCTTTTTCTTGAAATTAGGGGATGTATCACTTACAACCCTTGCTTAGCTCTGCGACAGTTTGGGTATGCACGAAGAGATGGTCCTCATGATGTGCTCATCTAAGGTGTGGTGTTCGACTATGAGAGCAATGACCAAGGCTACCGTCAAAGGTTTATACGAGCTTAAAGGATGGTAAAAAAAGTGGATAGTAAAACATTGGGACACAAAAATTATATTCCCCTTGAGCCTTACCTTAGGTGGGTACGAGCTCATGCTCAGAGTCTCGTAATTCCTTACCCCTCCATCCTACATGTTATCATGGAGCCTGTTGTTGAAGGAGATGTTCCGTATACTTTCCTCTATCCCAATATGCCTACCTCGCTTAAAGACTTGCAAAAGGATTTGATTAAGATAAAAGAAGAGCGAGAAACCTTTGAAGCCCAATTCCACGCCAGTGAGAAGAAGGTTTTGGAACTCACAAAGCAGCTTCATGAAGAGTGGAGTTTGAACGCCTACATTGCACCGAAGAGGATGCGTTCAACCTTTTTGTCTTAGGAGTTTTGTTTTTGTATTTAATTTTTTCGTTGTAAGCCCAAAGAGGCATGATGTACTCGAACTTGGATTTATTAATACAATGTGTGTTTCCTTTTGTCTAAAAAAATTTAAATCTCTAAATTTCCTTGAAATCATTTGCATATGCATTCTCATTCATTAAAAAACAAACAGGTTTTCACAACAGGTTTCCTTATATTTCTACTGTTTATTTCAGTGAGATTGATATTGAATAGACAGTAAAGGATCTTCAAGCGCAGAATGCTCAATTCCAATACATGTTCTTGTCTATGGTTAAAGGACAAGAGGACCTGAAGGCTCTTATGATCAAAGATAAAAAGAAGAAGGCAAAGAAACCAGTCAGTGTTTTGAATTTGGCAAGAAGGTTCAGAGGACCCGTCAAGCGAACTCTATACTTTGCAACCTCCTCGGATGAAGGAGATAATCAAGTAGGAAAGAACAAGGAAGGAAATGACAACCTAGAGTCTAAAGAAGAAGAAGAAGTTGACTACTCTGAAGAATAGTATCCTCATGCTGATGATAAATACAAACAGTTGGAGGATCGCCTCAATGCTATGGAGATCCAGAGGGTACCCAGGATTTATTTTGAAGAGATAGGACTTGTCTCAGGGGTGGTCATCCCGTAGAAATTCAAGGTCTCCACTTTTGCTAAATATGACGGTGTCTCTTGTCATAAGCTGCACTTAAGGTCATACGTCAGGAATATTCAACCCCATACTGCTGATAGGAACCTATGGGTACATTTCTTCCAAGAAAGTTTGTCAGGGACGCAGTTGGATTGGTTATGTCAGTTGGAAGGAACCAATATTCGCAACTGGGAAGATTTGGATGCTGCTTTTTATAAGCAATACCAGTATAATGCTAACATAGCTCCAACTTGAACACAGCTGCAAGGTATGTCTATGGGTGCTGGTGAGGGTTTCAAAAATTATGCCAAAAAATGGAGGGATCTCGCAGGAAGAGTCCAGCACCCTTTATATGATAGGGAGTTAGTGGATATGTTCTTGGGCACGTTGTCTGGTCCATTCTTCAACCATCTGATCGGAAGCTCTTCAGTTGGATTTACTAAACTAATCATGGCGAGCGGGTAGAATCCGTTATTAACAGTGGCAAAATTCAAAGGGATGCATCCTCGAGTATGATGAAGAAACCCTTTACTAGAAAGAAGCAGGTCTGTGTTGCTTATGACCACAAGAATCAAAACAAAACTGAACAACGCCCGACGGTAGGTGTTGTTATGATCTCTAATCCTGTATCGAATCAACAGCAAAACCATCAACGCAGGCCGGAGGAGCCTATGAGACGATTCACCCGGATCAATATGACCTTGTTCCAGGTTTTTCCACATCTATTGAAGTCCAATACGGCGACTCTAAGGGAAGCTCCAAAAAACACCAATACTGCTTCCCCCCACTACAACCCGAATGCTCGATGTGCCTATCATTCTGAAAGTCTGGGGCATGATACAAACAATTGTTGGACCTTGAAAAATAAGGCACAAGACCTTATCAAGGCGAAAGATATTGAGTTTGACCCCCCAGAAACACCTAATGTAATAACGGTGCCAATGCCCAAACATGGCCAAGGGGTTAATGTTGTTGATGATGACTGTCTTGTTTCCTCCGTGGATGAGTTAACTACTCCCCTTTTGACCGTTAAATAGTATCTATTGCAAGCCGGTCTATTTCTGGGCTATGATGAAAGTTGTCGCTTATGTTTGTCTCTACCAGATGGCTGTTTGTTACTGAAGATGGGCGTCCAGTTCCTGATGGTTAACAAAGAAATCATGTTCGAGAAAGTTCCTCATACCAAAAATTCCTATGAAGATGTTTCAATAATCACCATTTTCGACAATCCTCCCAGGGTCTCCACCAAAAGACCCATCATGATTACATATGTTCCAAAGTCTGCTCCCCTAATCATCACCATGCCGGGGCCAATACCATATTCCTCGGATAAAGTTGTTCCCTAGAACTATGGGGCTGACGTCTATCATCATGGCGCCAAGAAAGATCTATTCGCTATCAAAGACAAAGTTGCTGAAATTATTGATCCTAACATCGACAATATCATTAGGACTAGTAAGATAACGAGAAGTGGAAGGCTTTTCTCCCCCGAGATCTCTCCAAAGACCATTGCTACTCCTGTAATTATTCCCGCTAAGTGTTACTCCTATTGAAAGTCCTATTGTTTTCCCTGCTACCGAGACACAGGGTAAAGAGGTATTGTTTAAGCCTGTCCATATGAAGGCACGTCCAGTGGTCATTCCTAAAGCTTCTAGCAAGGAGATGGAAGAGATATTAAAGATAATCAAGAAAAGTGACTACAACATTATGGAGCAGTTGGGGAAGACCCACTCAAAAATATCAATGTTGGCTTTACTTTTATGCTCTAAGGCCCACGCTAAGGCCTTAGTAAAATTTCTGAAGACCGCCCATGTGCCCCAAGAGACCTCCATTGATCAATTCGAGAATTGTGTGGCCAGTCTAACTGCTGATAATAGACTGGGTTTTTCTGATGCTGACTTAACTCCCAAGGGAAGGAAACATAATGATGCCTTGCATGTCTCCATTGAGTGCAGGGGCACTACATTGGCCCATGTTCTAGTGGATACAGGTTCGTCATGGAATGTCTTACCCAAGAATACTCTTGACCTGTTAGATTGCAAAGGACTCACATTAAAGCCCATCAACATTGTGGTGAGGGCCTTCGATGGTTCTAAAATAACAGTGCACAGAGAAGTAGACATCCCTATCAAAGTTGGAACTCAGACTTTTGATTCAACCTTCTATGTGATGGATATCCGCCCATCCTATTCCTGTCTATTGGGTCGACCCTGGATCCATGGCACTGATGCCATCACTTCTACCCTACATCAGATGTTGAAGTACCCAATCAAGGGAAAGATCATCAAAATCCATAGGGAGGAGGAATACATGGTTAGCCACCTGAACTCTTTCAGGTATGTTGAAATGGACGGTGAGTTCATTGAGACCCCATGTAAAAATTTTCAAGAGGTCCCACAGACGGTTACTGCAACCAAGACTACTACCAAGACTCCGAAGGTTACCAGACATCCATTGAAAATGGCCTCTCTGAAGGATGCTAGAGCAATAGTTGAGGAAGGTGGATGTACCATCTGGGGTCAACCTCTAGATATTCACTACAAATCCAACAAATTTGGTTTGGGTTTTACTTCAGATGCACAAAGAGCTATTCGACATACTCGTGATGGAGGACCACCATTACGCACCAGCAATTAGGGAGTCAATGCATTAGAAGACAGTGATAGCAGCTGTGACATGTACGAGTGGATTTTTCCAACCATCGGCGGTGGACTCAACAATTGGGAGGCCAAAGATTTTGCTCCTATTACTTTTATTCAAGAGTAATTGTCTTTTAAATTTTCTGAACTTGTAATATTTAAACAATTTAGACTTTAAAACCTTGTGTCTTACCCGAGGCACAATAGTCCATTTGTGAGGGTTGTTACTTTATCTTCATATGTCATTAATAAATCATGGGACATTTTTGCATGCAAATCTTACGCTCTTTGTTTTTCTTTTTCTACATTTTATTTTATCAAAGATAGCTATGCTCTTACCACACTCACATATCGAAATGCAAATCCACGTCCACTCAGGACCCCATTGGTAACGATTCTGCTATCGCCTATTATGATTTTGAAAATCCGATCTACCAAACCGAGGACGAAGGTGAGGAAGATTGTGAGGTACCAGGGGAACTTTCCAGATTATTACAACAGGAAGAAAGGACCATACAGCCCCATGAAGAGTCGGTTGAAACAATTAGCTTAAGTACTGAAGAGGACAGGAAAGAAGTCAAGATAGGCGCCAACCTGGAGCATAGTGTCAAGAAGCCCTTAAATCAGTTACTACATGACTATGTTGAGGTATTTTCCTGGTCATACGAAGACATGCCAGGACTCGACACTGATATCGTGGTCCATCGTCTTCCAACAAAATAGTATCACCCTCCAGTGAAACAGAAGGTTCATCGTATGTGGCCAGAAATGTCAGAAAAAATCAAGACTGAAGTCATGAAGTAGTTCAATGCCAGATTCTTAGCTGTCACCTCCTATCCACAATGGGTCGCCAATGTTGTTATGGTACCTAAGAAGGACGGTAAGGTACGTATGTGTGTGGATTATAGAGACCTGAATAAGGAAAGCTCTAAGGATGACTTCCCTCTTCCCCATATCGATATTCTGGTTGACAACACAACACATCATAAAGTATTCTCCTTCATGGATGGCTTCTTCGGATACAATCAGATCAAAATGGCACCCGAGGACATGGATAAAACGACCTCCGTCACACAGTGGGGCACGTTATGTTACAAAGTTATGCCATTTGGACTGAAGAACGCTGGGGCAACCTATCAGCATGCTATGGTAGCTTTGTTTCAAGATATGATCCATCAAGAGATAGAGGTCTTTGCGGATGATATGATATCCAGATCTCAAACTGAAGAGGAACACCTTGACCATCTGCAGAAACTGTTTGAAAGACTGAAGAAATACAAGCTATGGTTGACCCCAAATAAATGCACTTTTGGATTAAGATCCGATAAACTTTTAGGCTTCGTTGTCAACCGCAAAAGTATTGAACTGGACCCTACAAAGGTAAAATCAATACAAGAAATTCCCGCTCCTCGCACTGAAAAGGAAGTTAGGGGATTCTTAGGAAGGCTAAACTACATCGCCAGATTTATTTCTCATATGACCGCTACTTGTGAACCAATCTTCAAATTACTGAAGAAAGATCAAGTGGTGAAATGGAATGACGACTGCCAGGCTGCCTTTGACAAGATCAAGGAGTACCTTCAAGAGCCTCCCATTTTGATGCCTCCAATTGAGGTAAGACCTCTGATCATGTACCTAACAGTTTTGAAAAATTCAATGGGGTGTGTGATGGGGCAGCATGACAAGTCCGGCCGAAAAGAGCATGCAATACACTACCTGAGCAAAAAATTTATCGATTGTGAAACCATATATTCACTACTTGAGAAAACTTGCTGCACTCCGGCATGGGCTGCTCACCGGCTAAGACAGTATATGATGACTCACACTACCTTATTGATATCTAAGATGGATCCAATTAAATACATATTCGAGAAGCCCACCCTCTTTGGAAGAATTGCAATATGGAAGATGGTCCTGACCGAATACGATATTCAGTACACTACCCAAAAAGCAATAAAGGGAAGTGTACTAGCTGATCACCTGGCTCATCAGGCTGTGGATGACTATCAATCCATGAACTTTGAATTCTCGGAAGAAGACATCATGTTGGTAAATGATTGTGAAGAACTCAAACAATATGACAGACCTGAACAAGGATCGCGATGGACCATCATTTTTGACAGAGCTTCTAACGCACTCTGCAACGACATAGGCGTTGTGATCATATCTCCTGAAGGCTGTCATACTCCTTTCATTGCCAGGCTGTGTTTCAACTGTACTAATAATATGGCTGAATATGAAGCATGTATTATGGGTCTCAAAGCTGCTATAGATTTGGGGATCAAATCCTTAAGTGTATTTGGGGACTCAGCCTTAGTGATCAGTCAGATCAAAGGATAATTGGACATGAAGCATCCTAATCTCATCCTTTACAAAGAACATGTGTTGACACTGATCCCACATTTTGAGGAAATTACCTTTGACTATTTTCCACGAGAGGAAAATCAACTAGCGGACGCGCTAGCTACTATGTCATCCATGTTCAAAATCAGGTGGGATAATGAGGCTCCTCAGATCACTATTGAGAGGATGGATGAACCAACATACTGTCACGAGATTGATACTAAAGAAGTAGTGGACAAACCCTGGTTCCATGAAATTAAGAGATATCTCGTGGCCCAAGAATATCTGGAGGGAGCTTCAGTCAATGATAAGAAGTTCCTGAGAATGTTCTCTACTAAATTCTTCCTCAGTAACAGAATCCTCTATAAGCGCAACCACAACTCTACTTTGCTTCGGTGCATAGACAAGAGTGAGGCAGAAAAGATTGTGGCTGATTTACATGAAGGTACCTTTGGCACCAATTCTAGTGGGCACACGATGGCTAAAAAGATCCTACGGGCAGGATACTACTGGTCCACCATGGAAGCGAATTGTTATCAGGATTCACGAACTTGTCACAAGTTCTAGATCTATGCTGACAAAGTACATGTGCCTCTGGTTCCCCTAAACATCCCAACTGCTCCTTGGCCATTTGAAATGTGGTGGATTGACATGATTGGAGAGATCAAACCTACAACTTCTAATGGACACCGCTTCATCTTGGTTGCCATTGATTACTTCACGAAGTGGGTCGAGGCAGCTTCATTCGCTTCTGTTACCAAGAATGTTGTGGCCCGATTCATCAGGCATAATCTTATCTGTCGATATGGTATTCTGGAGAGAATCATTACAGATAATGGTACCAATCTCAACAATACTATGATCATGCACTATGCGTGCAATTCAAGATCCAACATCATAACTCTTCTCCTTACCGGTCGAAGAAGAATGGCACTGTAGAAGCCGCTAATAAAAACATCAAGAAGATCATACAAAAGATGACAGTGAACTATAAGGACTGGCATGAGATGTTACCATTTGCTCTCCATGGTTACCGTACCACGGTGCGCACATTAACAGGGGCAACTCCTTTCTCTTTGGTATACGGCATGGAAGTTGTCCCACCAATTGAAGTCCAGATACCTTCTCTGAGAATCGTAAAGGATGCAGGGTTGAATGAAGATGAATGGATTCAAACTCGACTTGACCAGTTGAACTTGATTGATGAGAAGAGGCTTACGGTTGTCTGCCATGGTAAGATGTGCCAAAAACGTATGATTAAAGCTTTTAACAAGAAGGTCAGACGTCAGGTATATCAAGTTGGTGACATGGTAATCAAACATATGATACTTCCACAAGGTGATCCCAGGGGTAAATGGACTCCTACATACGAAGGACTATTTGTGATAAAAAACATATTTTCTAATGGGGCAATGATCTTAACCACTATGGATGGCGACGACCTTCCGCACCCTGTAAACGAGGACATAGTTAAAAGATACTACGTATGAAAAAGACCCGCTAGGTTGACTGGCCTAAGCAAAAATTAAGGATAAACAAAAAAAAATGTGCACCCGGCAAGCTGAAAACATGAAAAGGCGGCTTGGGAATAAAAGGGTATCTCGGTGGACTGAAAACCCGAAAGGGCGGTCCCGGCAAAAGTTAGGGACTTAAAGCGTATGACTATGTCTCATTGGATCACCTTACATCCAATATTTAGTATCAATCGTCAAACTCAAACGATTCTAATCAATCCAATCAACTTCGGACAAAGCATCAAGTGGATGAGACGCTCAAAGACATAAAGGCTATAGCAGAATGGGAACCCCATGGGATTATTTCACATAGCTGTCTTTCTTTGTATTAGTTTTCATTCTTACAACGACATTCTCTTACTAGGATGTTCATCTCTTTGTATAAAAATACTTATTCAAGTTAATACAAAGTTATTCCTTTAAAAGTGCAAAACTATATGTTTTTCTTTTACTTTCCTGTTTTGTTTGCAAAAATGTCCAGTGATTATTTTTGAACATATCCATTTGAAAGTAATTATTGTTTGCAAATGAGCGCATAAAAAGGGGGAACAGAAAACAGAAAGACAATTACTAATGGCTTTAAGAAACATGATAATATCTGTAGGCCATTCCATAAAATCCTCGCAGGTACTTTCTCCAGCAGGAGCAGAGGCAGAGACATCCTGTTATAGGATCAATGTCGTATCACCAGTATGCATCCTAATGGCATCATGTTCTCTCATATCCCCGATGGAGCAAAATTTCTAATTACTGCTCTAAGGTTTCCCTAGTGAAAGTCGCCCAGCTTCTCAGGATTCCCTAGTAGGATTTCACAAAGTCCACAAGCAACACAAGGTGTTTCCATTCCCCAACAAAGTTTATTTCTCTAATAATGGAGACCCATCTATCAATACTCTAACTTCAATAATTATGAATACTTACACTCTGTATTCCCAGCAGCAGTCAGGGATTCATTTTCCTAAGTCTAACAACACTGCAACAGAACAACTAATATGTGCATACATTGCATTCATACATCATAACATCGACAACATAAATGCATATAGCGTAATCTCATTTATTTTGAGAAACATCATTACGCCATGCATTTCATATATCATGGAATTGCATACAACTAACTCTTTACCTTTTCAAGAAAGATCAATCAACAAAAAATTATCATCGACAAATTTTCGACAAGACAGGACAACTATCCGTGAAAAAATCAATTGTAGATCAATTCCCGAAACAGGACTGGGTGACTATCTTCATGATGAATACTTCCTTCAGACCTCTGCTGATTCAGTTTAAATCGATCAATGGTTTATCCTGATTCCTTCCAAGTAGACACTTTCTCTGGTTCAGATAAATTTCTCCAAAGATTTATCCTGATTCTTTCCAGTTAAACATTATTCAAGACTTATGTTGGTTCAATTTAAATTGATCAATGGTTTATCCTGATTCCTTCCCAGTAGACAATTTCTCTAGTTTAGATAAATTGCTCCAAAGATTTATCCTGATTCTTTCCAATTAAAGATTATTCAAGACTTCTGCTGGTTCAGTTTAAGTCGATCAATGGTTTATCATGATTCCTTTTCGGTAGACACTTTCTCTAGTTCAGATAAATCGCTCCAAATATTTATCCTAGTTCTTTCCAGTTAAAGATTATTTAAGACTTTTGCTATTTCAGTTTAAATCAATCAATGGTTTATCCATATTCCTTTCCGGTAGACACTTTCTCTAATTCAGATAAATCGCTCCAAAGATTTATTCTGATTCTTTTCCAGACTTCGGTTGGTTCAGTATAAATTGATCAATGGTTTATCTTGATTCCTTTCCGGTAGACACTTTCTCTGGTTTAGGCAAATCATTCCAAAGATTTATTCTGATTCTTTTCCAGTTAAAATCAAGTTTAGACTTAATCTAATTTCTATCAACAATCACCTTGGATGGCATCTATAAGCCCATCTCTGACAACTATCCATCATTTCTCCAAATGGCATCTTTAAGCTCTTTCCCTACACAATCAACCACCGCATCATCAAGTGCAAATTTCTGGGCACTCTAGTGTTCAATCATCTTCCACCTTCAAGTGATGAATGGTAGACTCGCCAATCTAAATCTTCAGGTTTAAGAAGATTGAACAGGGGCAACTGTTGTACCCCAAAGTTTACCCTCTCATTTCTCAAGGCATTTCTCATAAGGATTCTCAAAATTCAAACTTACACAAGTACAACTGGATTTTCAGCATCAAATTAAAGAGGAAGCTTTTAAAAAAGGGGAAATAGATAAAAATAATATTTTGACAAATTGGAGAAAAACAAGCCTTCTTCGATTCATCTCTTTCGATTGGCCTTTTGGCCTCTTTAGATGCAAGCTTGGCTTGCATCCTTCGACTGGGTGTGGGCCTCTGGCACGCTGGCTTTGATTCATAAGGCGGGAGATTCCTGCATGCAACCTTCGATTGCATCTTTGGCCTCATATGGTTCACAATACAGTAGTTTCCTATGTGTCTGATTCGATTGGATGTTTGATGCTTGCATGCCTGTGTTGACTGGACAAATATTCCCCTCCATGCTTGCTTTGACTCACAAAGTGATGGCTGGCTATATGTAGCCTTCGATTGATCCATAGATTCCTTCTTGCATGCAAGAGGCTCCCACCAGGCCAGCAGGCACAAGGCAAGAGCCTCATGTAGCCTCCTTCAATTCCAAGGCAAAAAGCCTATTGATTGATGTCCTTTGATTTAGGAGGCAAAGTCCTCTTTTCGGTTCTCCTTCAATTGCACGTTTTTCCTCCTGCATGCATTCTTTGTTTGGGGCGTGTGAATCCTTCAGTATAAGTTTTTGGTTACAACTTTTTTTTGGGGCATGTGGCCCTCCTTTGTTGCAAGCTTCGATTGCATATTTTGCCTCCTGCATGCATTCTTTGTTTGGGGTGTGTGAATCCTTCAGTACAAGTTTTAGGTTACACATTTCGTTAGGGCATGTGGTTCCCTTCATGCAAGCCTTCGTTTGAGCAAAGATCTCTTGCATGTGTGCATGAAGTCACAAAGCAGGGACCCCTTACATACACCCTTTCGTTTGGCCATATGACCCCTTGCGGGAAAGTTTGAGTGGTCAATATCTCTCTTGGAAATAGTTCTCTTCAACACACAAATTCTACATTGTGCCATGGTCTCGTGTGAAAGAAGTACCATGGTGGCACATTCGAAGGACTTGCCAGACTTGTCTGGATGTCCCAATCGAATGCCATGTTTTGTTGATCCACTCCAGGAGCATGTATTTGGACCATTCGAAGGAACCCACAAAAGGCCTGGTCGAAGGATACCCATCTGAGCCCTTCGAAGGACACTTTGATTGGAAAAAAGAAAATGTTGTTGAGGAGTCTGGTCGAAAGATAGGGCTAGGGGGTCAAAACAAAAGGTTGAGATGCCAAAAGGTACTTGTTGACCAAGTCCCATGCGCTACCAAGTTCAGGCCTGATACGCTGGCAATAAAACTCCAAAACTGCTTCACAGCAGTCCTACAACACTGCCTTATTTCTTGCATCAAAATGGCATACGAATACTGCCCCTCAAAAGCTACAAGCACAGCATGCTTTTTTTGTTTAACCTTATTGTTTTACCTCCTAAAACATCAGCCAAGGCCATCTATAAATATGAGCCTCCACCACACATCTTAGGGACCCCTGAATAGTTGCAAGAAAACTGTTGTGAAAAATTCCCAAAACTCTCAAACACCTCCCAACGTTTTTAAAAAAAAAATTTCCAAACACTTCTAAAAAAACTAAACCCCCTTTGTACACTAAGTGAATCCTTCGATTCACTCCCCAAGTGACCAGAGAGCTAACCTTAGACCCACTCCCCCAACCACAATATAGTAATACTTTGATTCACCCTTTTACTTGTTATAGAAAAAACCTTCGATTCACTCACACACCCTCCTTCGATTCAGTGACTACTTGAACAAAGTAGTAACTAGTTAGTCTCAGGAAGACCCCAACGAACTTCCATTCACCACCAAGGAAGACACTTGCAGCTTCCCTTCGATTTAAGAACTTCAAGAGGTAAGTTTCCTTTAAACTTGAAGCTATTTTATTTAAATATCATGTGCGCATGCCAATAAAGAAAAAATGTAGATATTTCATATAGGGAGCTTGACAATGTTTTAACCTTTGAGACTGCCCATGTGTTGAAAATCTCAACTCTGACTAGTTAGACTTTGGACTTTTGAGACCCAATAATTTTGTGCTAACCCCTGACCTATAGCTTTCAAAATTTACACTTGAATGTTGCATTTTAAGAGTTTAAAACAGGTTCATTGTATCCTACGATTGGCTAAGTACTAAAGCCTTTCGAATGTCAACCTGAGGGCCTAGCATCCTTGCAGTCGAAGGAGAAAGTAAGGAGCCTGAGGCAAAGAGTGCACCTCACACTGACTCCAGGCCTCAAACAAAGTAAGTAACCAGTAGGATGTCCATACTGACTGCCAAGTCTCAAACGAAAGAAGCAGCTACAAGGATGGTCACGCTGCCTTCCAGGTCCCAATCGAAAGGAACATGCAAGAGGTGAAATTGAAGGACATGACCTTGCTGATTCCAGGCCGAAATCGAAGGAAGTTAAGAAGTGCAGAATCGAAGTATGCTTCTGCCCAAATCGAAAAAGCCCATTTTTCTTTCTTCATTTTATTTTGCCTTTATATTTTCTTGCTATTCAATATGGTTGTAATATTGTAGGATTTATTCTTCTGCATTTTTATTGTTTTTGTACAAATGTTAGTAATTAGGATGTATGGCAAGATAAAACCAACAAGTAGACAACCTAAAATTCAAAGACAAAATGCATGGAATCAAACACACTATTCACACACATGCACCCCTAGGGTAATCTCACTTGTTGCCTCGAAAAATAGTCATGTTCCTCGAATATGGGCGTTTTAGCAAAGACCCTTAATAAAAGATCATAGTCCCTCGATGACCCTCAATGTTGCTGAAACAACGCGGCTGGAACCTGTCATCTGGATGTAATGAAACATCAATGAAGTCACCACCGAACGTCTTTTATCCCACCAAAAGGGAAAGGTAAACATTGAGAAAACCTGAAAAGGGAGAAATCACGGTCTTTCGACCGAGAGATCGGGTAAGGGAGTTTGTTACGCGAGGGGAAGGTATTAGCACCCCACACGCCCGTAGTACTCTGCGGTATCCACTCTTGTTGTCTAATCTAATGGGTGTGGTAAAATCCTATGTCTATGGCTTAAAACTGAAAAAGGGAATGCATGCGAAAGAAGAAAAGAAAACAATTTAGGGAAAATAAAAATATGTGCTCGGTTGGGCCCTACCCCTTTGCCTATGTATCCCTTTTAAGGAATCAGAGCAGTCGTAGTTCGGCTGATGTATTTTGGTTGGTTTGTGTTTTTTAGTTAAGATAACAAAAACAGGAAAGATGGCAAAACATCAAATCAAACAACAAACAAATGAGATGGTTAAACATTGACTAAATAATAACAAGGTAACATGTCAAAGATGGCGAAACATCAAATGATAAAACAATCACACCTAACAATGACATTGAGAGTCAAAGTAGGATAACCAACATGTGCAATGACAAAACATCGGCTTCAAACAAATGTGCGATGGCGAAACATCGGCTAAAAGATAACAAAGTCATGGCAAAGATAGCGAGACATCAAATGATAAAACAATCACACCTAACAATGACATTGAGAGTCAAAGTAGGATAACCAACATGTGCGATGACGAAACATCGACTTCAAACAAATGTGCGACGGCGAAACATCGGCTAAAAGATAAAAATGTCATGGCAAAGATGGAGAGACATCAATAAAACGGATGACAAAATATCATACCTAACAATGATATTGAGAATCAAAGTAGGATAACAAACATGTGCGATGGCGAAACATCGGATTCAAGATAACAAGATATCATGGCAAAGATGGCGAAACATCAATAAAATGGATGATAAAACATCACACCTAACAATGATATTGAGAATCAAAGTAGGATAAAAAACATGTGCGATGGAGAAACATCGACTTCAAGATAACAAGATATCATGGCAAAGATGGCGAAACATCAATAAAACAGATGACAAAACATCACACCTAACAATGATATTGAGAATCAAAGTAGGATAACAAACATGTGAAATGGAGATACATCGGCTTCAAGATAACAAGATATCATGGAAAAGATGGCGAAACATCAATAAAATGGATGACAAAACATCACACCTAACAATGATATTGAGAATCAAAGTAGGACAACAAACATGTGCAATGGTGAAACATCGGATTCAAGATAACATAGACAAAGCAAGATTGGTTTGTATCTTTTACATTGAAGAAGGGTTTTAGTTCATTAGAAATGACACATGATTTGCCAAGAAACAAATTTTTGTTTGAAGATGCAAAATGCAAAGGAAGGGAAAAAATAACTAAGGGAAACTAGCCTAGCACTATCCCTAGTGTTATCATATAATGATTGACCCTAAGGTTGAGGATAAAGGAAAACCCTACCTTAATTAACATGCTAAAGGAAGCTTAACAAAACTATCCTATAGGGAGCATGCAATGAGAGCGAAGTCGTAATCTCAATTTCTAAATTGAGTGACTCATCGATCAACAATTAAAGAAGAAAAGAAATAAACATCCTATAGGGAACATGCAATGAGAGCGAAGTCGTGATCTCAATTTCAAAATTGAGTGACTCATCGATCAACAATTAAAGAAGAAAAGCAATAAACATCCTATAGGGAACATGCAATGAGAGCGAAGTCGTGATCTCAATTTCTAAATTGAGTGACTCATCGATCAACAGAAAACACAACATATGTATTAGACAAAAACCATAGGGCCTCCTGACATATATCAGCAACAGAGGTCCCATCATGCAATCAGAGAACTATGCAAAATGAAAATGGAATAAAGGAGATAGTGCAATACCAAACAGATAACTATCCGTAGCAACTGAACAAGAATAAAAAGAAACCCAGAGAACTTCAAGCAAGCTGGCATCAGCAGATAAATCAAGTCAGAAATTACGCCATCAGGATGTAAGTATTGAGATTATCAGATATGAACAGATCCCATGGGCAATGTATAGTATTCACAATCTCATGTATATATCCCGCATGGAATATCAAACATGCCAAATACAATAGCAGTGCCAATGTAATAAGTTGTGTTCCACAAATAAAGTGAAACACAGTAGCCTCAGGCCAAAAGTGGAATACTATACATTGTCACAAAGTCTCCAAGATAGGTCAAGGTCTCTAATCCTAAGTCCAAGAAAAAGTCTCATGCTCCATAATGCCAAGGATTATAACCAAATAGTCCAAGTATCGTTAAAGTTTTTTATGGTTCATGTTGATTATTAGGTGTCTTTAAAAGGAAAAGAAAAGCTCAAGTGAGCAAAATGAAAATGACATAAAAGTAAATTAACAAGTGAGAAAATATGAAAATAGCATGAAATGTAAAATGCTAAAAGTAAATGGTATATAAAGCATAAAAAATAAAAGCATAAAGTAAAGTCAATTGTTAGAAATTAGTGGTTAGTTGGATGACCATCTTGAAACTTGCATTTGGAACTCATTAGAGGATTGGTAGAACCAAAGCCTCCACGCAACAAGTTGCATTTGCTTTTTTTCAAGTATACTATCCATTTTGGAATTCTCACAAGTACCATTTAATGATCAACGATGTTTAAGTGATCCGCGTTGATCAAAGGTGTTGTAGATCCATTAGAGGATTGGTAGAACCAAAGCCTCCACACAATGAATCTCAAGGTTATTGGATCAAAGAGATCAAATTAACATACTTGGTCTTGCAATCATAATTTTGGGCCACGAATGATCATTTATTCGAATCGGGACAAAATTTAGCGCTATGTTAAGCAATCGTAAGTGGACTTATGTAGAAGTCGCACCTATTTTGAGGCCGGTAAATAGAAATATATGTATGTTGTACCCAAAAATTTTCCCTCTCATTTTATCAAGATTCTCCTCACAAGACTCTTTGGACTCAAGACCAGATTAGGGTTTGCTCAGCTCAAGACATCTCCTTGCACTGTTGACCTGAAATTAGGGTTTGAGTTTGCACAGGGATTTTTGGGCTTCCAATGCTCAATGTGACTTTCATACTTCATGTTGGACTTATAAGATTGCTCATTCCAAGTTTCAAGCTTTGAATCAAATTTTTGCCCAGTCAGTTGGACAGTTGACCTAGAAATCAACTGTATTGGGGAAAAAGTCAATTGTGGCCAATTTACAGTCAAACCTCATAATTTTTATCCACATCAACATTATAGACTCATATGAACCATTTGATCAAGTTTGGACCACAACTCCTCAAGAAATTTGATCAAATCATCAAAAGGGCAAAATGGTCATTTTTAGGGTTTTGACTGCAGAAGGGCAATTTCTGATTTTTCACCTAGCCAATGGCAAATTGGGTTTAAGCATGATTTCAAGGACTCAATGGCATCATCTTGACCTACTCACAAGGTTCAAAAGATCTCAAAAGCATTGGATTGACAGATGAATTTTCCACTCAACTGATCAAAAATCAACTGTACACTGAAAAGTCAAACTTTGACTTTTTAGTCAAAATCAAGTGCCAAGGGTCATTTTTCATCAAGATGTGTCAAAACATGAAACTTGTTCACCAAGAAACCTAATTTTGAAAATCAGGGTTTAAAATGGAAAATTTTCATAACTTAGAAATTTTCTAAGTTATGAAAATTTCTTATTTTTTCCCAACTTTTCCCAACTTTTTCACCATGATGAAATTGGATTCAAACAAAACTTTCAACATGAAAGTTGTATTCCTCCACAAAATCTACAACTTTGATCACAAAGTTTTCCCAAAAGATGCTTGGATCTCAAGTTATAATTTTGTGAATAGGGGTCCAAAAACATTCTAACTTAGTGAAAATTTGCCCTAGTTTAGGCAGGATTTTGACCTATCTTCATGGCAATTTTTCACATAGTTCCAAGTGGAATCCCAAAATGAATTTTAAAGATGGATTGCAGAGCATGTTACAAGCTTTCCAAAATTTCCAAGAACTCTCCAAGATCATTCATGGTTAGGGAGAATCGAAAGTTTGAAAATGGCAAATTCTCACTTTTGGCCAAGGCATTTTGCACCATGTTACAACTTGCAATTCTTTCCAAAGCATGCTTGTACTTGTTTTATAGGTCTTAAACCTCTCCACACTCATAAATTAAATGCAAACACATTGGTTAGAGGCTTTGTTTTGAGCTTTAGGGTATTGTACAAGGAATTAATCCATTTTTGGCAAAAAGATAACAATGCCATTTACATAAAGCATGCTTTTCGCAATTTTGTTTGTCTTGATCCATGGACCTGATTTCTTTATGCAAACAAAGTTCACTAATATCAGGAAAGGTGTACCAATTATGGACAGGCTTTGAGCTAACAAGTACAACCCTTAAGCTTTGTAATTTCAACCTTTTCTTCAAAAACAAGTCAACTTGCAAAAGCTCCACAACTTGGTAATCTAATAAGAGCAAGCTTTGTGCATATTTCAAACAAGTTCAGCACAACACACCAAGCCAGAAACACGAACTACAAGCCTCTCAAACACCCTTAAACACCAAAACACCAAGTTCTTGCAAAAACAGGGCAAGTTTTGCAAATCAGAAGCCAAAACATATTTGCCTCGTGCGTTTTGTCCCAAACCACTTCAAACACTTTCTAAACAATACATATGAACCATCCCAACCATTCTCAAGCCACTGTAACTCCATTTTCAAGCTTCACCATTTTCAATTTCTGAGTTTTCAGGTTGAGTTCTATAGGGAGATTCAAGCCATTTCAAAGCAAGCTAAGAATTGGGAAAGGTCAAGGGAACATTAGGCAAGCTCAAAAGAACCTCAGGCCTCACTGAAAGTTGCTGCATTGCCATACTCGAACTTGACTAAAACAGGTAAATTTCAAACTTCTATCTCTCTATTTAGGAATCAATAGGCTTAGGTTTGTGAAGCAAAAATGTAGTCCTCATTGTCCTTGAACTGTACATATGCTTAGAATTCATTTATGTTAACTGAGCTACGAGAATTTGGATGTTGAAGTTTCTGAAAAAACTAGGTCATAAATTAGGGGCACTGAAATTCTCTCTGGTCTTTGAGAGTTAGATCAAGCTTTTTACATGGTTAGAATCGTGTGATCAAGAGCTATAACTTTCATGTTGTAAGATTTTATTTTTGAGCACGTATGCAGGAGTTCCAGATTTGAAAATGGCGCGCGCGTTTTCTTTTTCAAGGTCAGAGACGAAGGCAACTTGGGCTGGGCCTGGCCTGCCTTGCTTTTGACACCCCTCATCCTGCTTTTTGCACCCCCTTCGCCCTTTTCTTTATTTTTGCATATTTTTTCATTTCTTTTACATTCCTGACTTTTATTTATTTTTTCTAAATATTAAAAGTCACCAAAAATATTTTCTTAAATTTTCATATTTTTATTTATTTATTATTTTGGCATAAGAATAGTTAAAAAATAATATATATTTTTATTTTCTTAAATAAATTTATAAATAATATAAAAATACTATACATTTTTATTTTTATACTTAAAATATTATTTTCTCACAGATATTATTTTTAACATTTTTGTATATATTTTTATTTATTTTCTTGTACATAAATGAATAAATAATTAATAAAAAGCATATTTTCTTTAAAACCAAAAATTAGGGTTTCTTCACCCTTCAAAAATAATTAATATTTTTTCTTATATTTTAAGACATAAACAAAAATCCATTTTTACATACATAAAAATAAACACAAAAATATTTTTTTGCATATTTATATTTAATTGTCCATTTAAATATTTGTCTATTTTTTTATTTATGCAATATTTCAATTTGGTTGTAATAATAGTTTTAGGGTTTTATTTTCTTGCAAATATCCCCCTATTCAAATTTGTATCCCCCTCCCTATATAATGTTGTAATAGTCTTAGATTTACTTTTACGCATTTATTGCTTTCAAATGCCATGATAGTAAAAACTAGGGTTTGTATGCAAAGACCAAAAATCAAACAAATAGCATGACTAAAACCAAGACAAAAATGCATGAAAAATGACAACACAATGCACACAAGCATCTCTAGGGTTTCACCCACTTGTTGCCTTAAAAAAACATGGCCATTGTATGCATGTTAGGTATCTTGGCAAAATCAAACAAAAACAAAATATCATAGTCCCTCGATTACCCTATCTTGGTTGCCTATACAAAAATGATCTAGACCCTCAAAAAAATTTGCTAAAGATAGTTGGCAATATTGCTACCATGGTCATACGATGACCCACGTTTGTCCCGTTTAACATCCAAAGATAGGGTTGTTTACCAAATGCAATGGTAAAACAACAATGTCAAAGGGTTAAAAATGTGTAGGAAAGATCTTTGAGTAGGGTAGACAACTCCTAGTTACTTGATCAAACTTGCAAACCATCCTTGATATTTTTAAAAAAAAAACACACAACACAATTTCAAAACATTTCCCAACAAACTTTCAAACATTGAAACATTTTTCAAAAGACAAACACCTTTGTATACATTCAAACAAGAATCATTACAAAGGTTTCCTAGACAAAGGCCTATTTTCAAAATACTTTCAAAACCACACACAAAAGCACCATTTCAAATAATTGAAAAGCAAAAGCAAGTGATCTAAAACAAGTAGCTAAGAGCCCATGGAAAACCATGGATGAAAATAGTGCTAGCACCTTCCATTTTCATAATCTACCCCCCGAACCCAAAAACAATCTCAAAGGTCTTTCCTGTGCTTTTTTACCTTTCCTTTTGGATAAAATAAAAGTCGTTGGCGACTCTTGCTAAACCGAAACATTTGCGAACAAAAAACGCAAAACCTCAAGTTAGTTCTCCCACCGCATCATAGAACTGGCGACTCTGTTGGGGAATGATAATAAAAGTGGGGTTACCTTAGGGTTTAGATCACCTTTACATGCTTATCTTGTTTGACTTGATTTCTTTACACTTTAGTTCTATTGTTTGGGTCTGAATCCTCTACCTGGATTTAGGAAACATTCATAGGTAAATAGCAATACAATGTGGAAACTGTGCAGGGTATACCGACATGGTTGAAGCAATAGCTATATTAGTGCGACATATTTGTGGGTACCGGTAGCCTTTGAGTCAATCAAAGAGAATACGGGGCCGCTGAGTGATGTCATGAAGCACTAATGGACTTTTAGAACCTTTACTTGACTAACTTGGCCTTTTTTAGGGGTAGTGAGATGACCGGTTTTGGTGCAGTCCGAAGTTGGTAGATACTCTATACTACACTCATTGAGGGTTGTTTTCTTGGAATATTTCGGTCGCCAGTAAAGTGGCTAAACTTAAACAATGAACATAGAAAATAGTCCAGTGATATTGAGCTCCTTAGAACCTGGTTACTATTTATAGGACAGGTTGAGCCAACTAAACTTCAAGAGGGTACTTACCTATGAAACCCCATGCAAGCCTGAAACTAGGATCTTGTGTGATTTGCTTGTACATATATACTTGTGCATAACATCATGGACATCATGAAGCATCATATGCATCCACTAACCATTTCAAGGATTTGGACCTTCATCTTTGTTCCTGTTTTGTAGGTAATGGATTCACTCCGCAGGAAAACAATTTAAGTCAACCTTGTGAGAATTCCTCCTCAACTCAAGGAGCTGACTTTAAGGATTCCTGAGAATTCTCCATTCACTGAGGAAGAAATGGTGAAAGTTCTCTTTCAGTTCTTTGACCCCCTACACCACTGCTTAACATTTCTTGATTACCAGCTAGTGCCTACTTTGGATGAATTTTCTCAACTCCTAAGGATTACTATTCTCCATCAACTAACCTACAACAGTACGGAAAGAGATCCAAAGCCGAAAGATGTTGCTCAAGCCATACACTTGCAACCATCTGATATCATAGGCATTGGGAAACTAGAAGTGGTGTCAAGGGTTTCTTGTCAAAGTTTCTGTTTGAGAAGGCCCAAAGCTGCTGGAATTCATTGGACTTACAAGCTTTTGAGGAGATTGTAGCTCTTCTCATCTATGGGTTGGTCTTGTTCCTAAACCCTGACCAACTTATAGATGTAAGTGCTGTCAAAATTTTCATGGCTCGCAACCCGGTGCCTACATTGCTTGGGGATATCCTCCACTCATTTCACACTCGAACAATGAGGAAAAGGGATGTTCTCATGTGTTGTACTCCTCTACTGGCAAGATGGTTTATTTCTCATCTTCCCCAATCAGTCTTGAAGAATGAGCAAGGCTTGAGGTGGTCACAACGGTTGATGACCCTTACACATTCAGATGTTCATTGGTGTCTCGATCCCGAGAAAATGTTATCATCATAGACCGTTGTGGGGAATTCCCTAATGTCCCTCTACTTGGCATTAGGGGAGGAATTACCTACAACCCTTGCTTGCTTTGAGACAGTTTGGGAATGCCCGAAGGGATGGCCCACATGACATGCTGATTCCAGACTTGGTTTTTGACTTCGACAATGACGACCAAGGACTCCGACAAAGGTTCATCTGAGCTTGGAGGATGCCCAACAAGGTGGATAGTAAGACCTTGGGACACAAGAATTCCATCCCCCTTGAGCCTTACCTCAAGTGGGTACGAACCCGCGCCCAAAGTCTTATGATGCCTTACCTCTACATTCTGCCTGTGATCAAAGAGCCTGTTATGGAAGGAGAGGTTCCATACACCCTCCTACATCCTGACATGCCAACATCACTTGAATATTTACAAAGGAGTTGGATACAACTCAAGGGAGAACGCGACACTTTCGAAGCCCAATTCTACGCCAGTGAGAAGAAGGTTTTGGAACTTACTCGTCAACTTCACAAAGAGAAGAATCTCAACACTTACATTTCACCGAAGAGGATGCGCAACATCTTTTTACATTAGAATTTTGTATTATTTTGCCCATTGGGCATTATTGTACTAACAAATTCTATCTTATTAATATGACGTGTGTTCTTTTTTGGTTTAAAACAAATTTGAATTTCTGAATCCTTGAATACATTACATGAATACATATCATTCATCATATGCATAAACAGGTCATCACACCAGGTTTCCTTATCTCTCTGCTGTTTATTTCAGCAAGATGGATATTGAGCAGACAGTTAAAGACTTACAAGCGCAGAATTCACAGTTTCAACAACTACTTATGATCTTGGCAAAGGGGCAGGAGGAGCTCAATACTCTACTGGAAAAGGAAAAAGAGAAAAAGAAAAAGAAAAGAGTTGGTGTGGCTACCTTGGGTAGAAGATTTGAAGGTCAAGCTAGAAGGGTCCTCGATTTCCCCACAACATCTGATGAAGGGGTAGGAAAAGGAAAGGGAGTTGCAGTACCAACTGAGTCCGAGGAAGAAGAAGAAGAAGAGGATGAAGACTATTCTGAGCAGCAGTACCCTCCTGCAGGCGACAAATACAAGAATCTGGAAGAGCGTCTGGCAGTTATGGAGGTACAGAGAGTGCCTGGGCTGGACTTTGAAGATCTAGGGCTGGTTTCTGGCATTGTGATCCCTCCTAAATTCAAAGTGCCTCTTTTTGATAAATACGATAGGGTGTCTTGCCCATAGATGCATCTGCAATGTTACGTCAGAAAAATCCAACCACATTCATCTGACAAGGATTTGTGGGTTCATTTCTTCCAAGACAGTTTATCGGGGACGCAGCTGGATTGGTTTTACCAGTTAGAGAGGTATGATGTGCATAATTGGGAGGATTTGGCGGCCGCCTTCTACAGATAGTATCAATATAATGCGGATTTAGCCCCAACCCGTACTCAATTACAGAGTATGGGCATGGTCTCAAATGAAGGCTTCAAAGAGTATGCCCAGAAATGGAGAGACTTGGCGGGACGAGTACAGCCACCTCTATCCGAGAGGGAGCTTGTGGATATGTTCTTGGGTACACTGTCAGGCCCCTTTTTCAATCACCCGATTGGAAGTTCGTCTATGGGGTTCACAGAGTTGATTCTGACTGGTGAGAGAGTTGAAGCCACAATCAAGAGCGGGAAAATTCAAAAGGATGCATCTGCTTCCGCTTCCATCAAAAAGACTTTTCCAGTGAAGAGGGAAGTCTCAGCTGTCTACTCCCAAAGAGGTCAAGGAAGAGTTGAGCGCCGGCCAGCGGTGGGGGCTCTAATGATTCAGAAGTCTGCAGCTGATCAGCCTAGAAACAATTAACTAAGAACTAAGCAAGCAAGGGTAGAAAGGCCTGCATGGAAATACACCCGGATAAACATGACCCCTGCTCAGGTTCTACCCTATCTCTTGAAGTTAAACCTTGTAAGTCTGAAAGAGGCCCCGAAGAATCCGAATACATCTTCTCCTTACTACAATTCAAACGCCAAGTGTGCTTATTATTCGGGGAGTATAGGGCATGACACCAACAATTGTTAGGCCCTCAAGAATAAAATTCAGGATTTGATAGATGCTAAAGAAGTTGAATTCGACGCCCCTGAAAAGCCGAATGTGATCTCTGCTCCAATGCCAAAGGATGGCCACCATGCCCATGCTGTTGAAGAAGATCTTTTTGTTGCTACTGTTGATGATTTGATGACTCCGTTACTGATAATCAAGTTGAATTTGCTGAGGGCTGGGATTTTCCCAGGTTGTGAAGAAGATTGCTACCTTTGTTCATCCTTACCAACCGACTGTCTGTTGTTGTAGTTAGGCATCCAACGCCTAATGGATAACCAAGAGATCCTTTTTGAAAATACTCCTGTTACACTGACTCCTGTCAATGATGTTTCGATAATTACCATATTCGCCAATATTTACAAGGTCTCCAAAAGACCTGTTAAGATTACATCCGATCCGAAGATTGCACCTTTGAAGATAACCATGCCGGGGCCTATCCCGTACAAGTCCGACAAATCAATACCGTGGAACTATGGGGGAGAGATCTTTTACCACGGTGTTAAACAAATTGAATCAACTAAAGAGAGTTCTGATGAAGAGACTTCCGACATTAGAAACATTGCTGGAACGAGTAAAATCACCCGTAGTGGAAGAATTTTATCTCCGGAGATTGCGCCTCCAAAGGCAATCTTCGGACCCTCAGCTGCTCCTAAGGTTACTCCTGTATCGGTCAACATATCGGCGAGAACTCCAGTTATTGAAGAAGTTGTGACTCATGTGCTTGTCCCCTCTGCTGTTGCTGATGATAGAGGGAAAGGGATCCAAGAAGAGCCTATCAGGACGAAGGCTCAGCCGTTGATCATCCCTGAAACCACTCAGAAAGAAATGGAAGAGATTTTGAAAATAATCAAGAAAAGTAATTATAATGTTGTGGAGTAACTAGGGCAAACCCCCTCAAAGATCTCTATGTTGGCCTTGCTGCTTTGTTCAGAAGCTCATGCTAAAGCCTTGATCAGATTCTTGAAGACGGCCCATGTGCCACAGGAAACCTCCGCGGATCAGTTCCACGAATGTGTAGCTAGCTTAACAGCTGACAATGGTCTAGGATTCTCCAATGCCGATTTAACAGTCAAAGGGAGAAAACATAATGATGCTTTGCATGTTTTAGTGGAATGCAGAGGGACTACTCTAGCACACGTACTGGTAGACACTGGTTCATCGCTGAATGTCTTGCCGAAGAAGGCCTTGGATAAGTTGGATTGTGAAGGCCTAACCCTGAAACCCAATAATATCATTTTCAGAGCCTTTGATGGTTCCAAAAGGATGGTCCACGGGGAAGTGGACATCCCGATTAAAGTGGGAACTGAAACTTTCAACTCCACATTCTATGTAATAGACATCTGTCCTTCCTATTCTTTCTTGTTAGGAAGACCTTGGATTCACCATGCTGGAGCTGTTACCTCAACTCTGAATCAAAAGCTCAAGTACCCTGTCCAGGGGAAAATTATAACTATTCACGGTGAAGAGGAATACATGATAAGCCATCTTAATTCTTTCCGCTATATAGAATTGGATGGCGAATTCATCGAAACCCCCTTTCAGCATTTTGAGGAGGTAGCTCAGGAGATTGTTGCAACCAAGTCAGTAGGTTCTGTAACCATGACTACAAGACCTCTGCCTCGGATGTCTTCTTTGAAGGATGCTAAAGCTGTGATTGAAGAGGGCGGAAACACAATCTGGGGGGCAACTTCCCGACTTTCCCTTTAAATCTGATAAATTCGGTTTGGGTTTCATTGCTTCTGCTCAAAAGGTTGTGCGCTGCTCCCGGGCTGGAGGGCCACCATTGAAGATCACCCATCATGGAGTCAATGCTTTGGAGGATAGTGAAGAGGAGAGCAACTTGGAAGACTGGATTTTCCCTACTGTGGATGGAGGACTGTGCAATTGGGAGGCAAAGGACTTTGTTCCCATTACTTTCATGAATAAGTAATTTATCTTTCAAACATTTATGTTGGTTTGTAATAATTCCTAAACAATTCGTACACTTTTAACCTTGTGCCTTACCCGAGGCATATAGGTCCATTTGTAAGGGTTTGATTTTTCATCTTCATATGCCATTTTAATAAATCATGGATGTTTTCATATATAAACTTTTGTGTTCATTGTCTTTCTTTTTGCATTTTATTTTTTTAAAGGTGGCTATCCCTTACACACACCCACACTCACAAATGCAGGTACCCTTCCATTCTAGATTCCATGGGTAACAATTCTGCTATGGCCTTCAATGACTCTGAAGATCTGGTCTACCATGCCGAATACGAAGGTGATAAAGATTGTGAAGTGCCTGGAGAGTTGGCTAGACTGCTACAACAGGAAGAAAGGGCTATTTTACCTCACTAGGAGTTGTTAGAGACAATCAACTTGGGAACAGAGGAAGACATAAAAGAAATTAGAGTGGGTGACAACCTAGTGCCAAGTGTCAAAGAGCGCTTAGTTCAGTTGTTGAATGAATATGTTGAGATCTTCGCCTGGTCATATGAAGACATGTCGGGACTTGATACAGATATTGTGGTTCACCGTCTCCCCACAAGAGAAGATTGTCCACCAGTTAAACAGAAACTCCGCCGCATGAGGCCCGACATGTCAGAAAAGATCAAAGCTGAAGTTATGAAGTAGTTCAATGCTGGATTTCTTGCTATTACATCCTATCCACAATGGGTTGCTAACATTATGCATGTGCCCAAGAAGGACGACAAAGTCAGAATGTGCATGGATTACAGAGACTTAAACAGGGCTAGCCCTAAAGATGACTTTCCACTACCGCACATTGACATCTTGGTTGACAATACAGCTCAGCACAAGGTATTTTCTTTCATGGACGGATTTTCAGGGTACAACCAGATCAAAGTGGCACCTGAAGACATGGAGAAAACTACTTTTGTTACACAGTGGGGTATGTTATGCTATAAAGTGATGCCATTTGGACTGAAGAATGTCGGGGCAACCTATCAACGCGCCATGGTAGCTTTGTTTCATGATATGATACATCATGAGATAGAGGTCTACGTAGATGACATGATAGCCCGATCATAAACTGAAGAAGAACCCCTCGACCATCTGCAAAAGCTGTTTGTCAGGTTGAAGGAGTACAAGCTCAGACTGAACCCTAACAAGTTCACTTTCGGAGTCAGGTCTGGTAAACTCTTGGGTTTCATCGTCAGTAACAAAGGCATCGAGGTTGATCCTGCCAATGTCAGAGCTATACAAGAAATGCCTGCCCCTCGCACTGAGAAGGAGGTCAGAGGTTTCTTGGGACGCCTAAACTACATTGCAAGGTTCATTTCTCACCTAACATATACTTGTGAACCAATCTTCAAGCTGTTGAAGATAGATCAGGTGGTTAAATGGAATGATGATTGTCAAGTCGCTTTCGATAGAAACAAGGAGTATTTGCTAGAACCTCCTATCTTTATGCCTCCCTTCGAAGGATGACCTCTAATCATGTATCTGACTGTCCTAGAGAATTCAATGGGGTGCGTATTGGGCCAACATGACGAGTCTGGCCGAAAAGAGAATGCCATTTATTACCTTAGCAAAATGTTTACCGACTGTGAGACCCGATACTCACTGCTCGAGAAAACTTGCTACGCTTTGGTATGGGCTGCTCGCCGGCTAAGGCAATATATGTTTACTCATACCACTCTGCTGATATCTAAGATGGATCCGATCAAGTACATCTTTGAAAAGCCTGCTTTGTCTGGAAGAATAGCAAGGTGGCATATGATCCTCACCGAGTATGATATACAGTACACGACCCAAAAAGCTATAAAGGGAAGTGTGCTAGCCGATCATTTGGCCCATCAAGTTGTCGAAGATTACCAATCCATGAGGTTTGACTTCCCCGACAAAGACATTATGACATTGGACAACATTGAAGATATCAGACCGTATGACGGACCTGAACAAGGATCCCGATGGACCCTGTACTTTGATGGTGCCTCTAATGCACTTGGCAATGGTATCGGCGCAGTACTCATCTCTCCAGAGGGTTGCCATACACCTTTCACCGCCAGACTCTGCTTCAGCTGCACCAACAACATGGCCGAGTATGAAGTTTGTATCTTTGGTCTCAAGGCTGCTATAGACTTGGGAATCAAATCATTGATTGTGTTTGGGGACTCAGCTTTGGTCATCATTCAGATCAAAGGAGAATGGGATACTAAAATCCAAACCTCATCCCTTACAAAGAACATGTCCTGACATTGTTACCACATTTCGAGCAGATTAACTTCGAGCACTTCACGCGAGAAGAGAATCAGCTAGCAGATGCTCTAGCTACAATGTCTTTCATGTTTAAACTTAACTGGGATAATGAGGCTCCCAAAATCACCATCGAGCGGATGGACGAACCTGCACATTGTCACGAGATTAATACCGAAGAAGTAGTGGGCCGACCGTGGTTTCATGAAGTCAAAAGGTATCGCGAGGCTCAAGAATACCTTGAAGGAGCTTCAATCAACGGCAAAAAGTTCTTAAGGAGGTTCTCAGCTAAGTTCTTCTTGAGCAATGGTATCCTATACAAGCGCAATCATGATTTCATTTTGCTCCGTTGCATGGAAAAAGTTGAAGCTGAGCAAATCATGGTTGAATTGCACAATGGTACCTTTGGCATCCATTCTAGCGGACATATGATGGCTAAGAAGATTCTAAGGGCAGGCTATTACTGGTCTACCATGGAAGCTGACTGCCATCAACATTCCAGGACTTGTCAGAAATGCAAAATCTATTCCGACAAGGTACACATACCTCCAGTTCCTCTCAATGTCTTAACAGCTCCTTGGCCATTCGCTATGTGTGGGATCAACATGATTGGATAGATCAAGCCTATAACATCCAATAGACACCGCTTCATTCTGGTGGCCATTGATTACTTCACCAAATGGGTCGAGGCAGCTTCCTTCGCATCTGTCACAAAGAATGTTGTTGCCCGCTTCATCAAGAAGAACCTCATTTTCCGGTATGGTATCCCCGAAAGGATCATCACTGACAACGGTACAAACCTGAACAATACTTTGATCACCGCCTTGTGCGAGCAGTTCCAAATTCAACATCATAATTCATCTCCCTATCAGCCAAAGATGAACGGTACTGTTGAAGCTGCGAACAAAAATATCAAGAAGATCATACAAAAGATGACAATCACCTACAAGGACTGGCATGAAATGCTGCCATTTGCTCTGCACGGGTACTGTACCACGGCACGCACTTCAACTGGGGCAACACCCTATTCCTTGGTATATAGCATGGAAGTTGTTTTACCTATCGAAGTTCAGATTCCCTCCTTGAGAATCATGAAAGATGCTGGTTTGAGTGAAGACGATTGGATTCAGACCCGGCTTGATCAACTTAACTTGATTGATGAAAAGCGACTTACTGCTGTTTGTCATGGTCAAACGTATCAAAACCGAATGATCAAGGCTTTCAACAAGAAAGTCAGGCGCCAGGTATATCAAGTCGGGGACCTTGTAATCAAGCAGATCATCTTGCCGCAAAGTGATCCCAGGGGAAAATGGACTCCTACTTACGAAGGACCATTTGCAATCAAAAACATCTTTTCTGGTGGGGAAATGATCTTAACCACCATGGACGGCGACGAACTGCCTCACCCTGCGAACGCAGACATAGTCAAAAGATACTACGCATAAATGACCCGACAAGTTGAAAACCCGAAAGGGCGACTTGGGCAAAAATGGGCATCCCAGTGAATCGAAAACCCGAAAGGGCGGTTCAGGCAAAAATTAGGGATAAATAAAAAAAATTTGTACACCCGACAAGTTAAAAACCCGAAAGGGCGACTTGGGCAAAAAAGGGTTTCCCAGTGGACTGAAAACCCGAAAGGGCGGTCCAGGAAAAAGTTAGGGAATTAAAGCGTATGATTATGTCTCGTCGGATCACTTTAAGGACAATCTCTTCACAGACAAGCTCCAGGCTTCTGATCAATCCAATCATCTTTGGACGAAGCAAAGAATGGACAAGATATCCATAGTTACGAAGGCTATAGCAGAATGGGAAACCCATGGAATTTTCACACATAACCATCTTTCTTTGTATAAATTTTTCTCATGTTTTATGACAACATTCTCTTACTAGGATGTCTATCTCCTTTGTACAAAATATTTACACAAAGTTAATACAAATATACTTCAAAGTGAAGAAAACTATTTTCCTTTTCCTTTTTCTTTACACATGTTTTTTATTTGAAAACGTCCAATGGTTTATTAAATGAGCATATGCATTTGAATATAATCACTGTTTACGAATAAACGAAATGTGAAAGAATAATTACTGATAGGTTGAAAGGATAGGAAAACGTCTTTAGGCTATCCCAAGAGAAATCCCCTGCAGCACATCATCTAGATCCCTATCGGAGCTAAAACCTTGAAGTACATATCCCCAGTGGAGTTAAATTTGAAAATCCCCGCCTGAGTCAAAACTACAAACTCCCAATCCCCAGCGGAGTTACAATTTCAAATCCTTAATTCCCACCAGAGTTAATTCTTCAAACTCCCAATCCCCGGCGGAGTAAAAACTTTGGGTCATAAATCCCCAGCATAGATGAAACCTTCTTCCCCAGCGAAGTCAAAATTCTAACTATCAATCTCCAGCGGGAAGCCTTCAGTTTTCCCCAAATTCCCTAGAAAGTTGCCTTAAAGTATGAGAATCAACCAGATAATAGTTAACTTTTATCCCCAACCTTCGGATAATTCCCCAGTAGATTGGCGTACAACCCAAACTCCTGAACTTTTTCCAAACAGGGATAAGCTCTTTTCCCAGAGAGTCTTGAACTTACTTTCCAGCAGGGTAGCTACTCCCCAGCAGTATAGTTATTCCCCACAGAGTTTTTTTTACTCCCCAACAGAATGAAGATTCTCATTCTTAACCCTCCAGCTTGAAATCCCCACAGAGTTCTTCATCCCCTAGCAGATTGAAGATTTTCAATGAAGTTGCCAGAGTCTTCATTACTACCTAGCATTGAATTTGTCAGAATTTTTAATCCCCTACAGATCGAAGATTCTCATTCTCACTTCTCCAGTGAAGCCCCCAAGGGTTCAATTTCCCCAGGAGATCAGAGTTTCTCATTCTTAATTCTCCGTAGAAGCCATCATAGTCTTCCTTATTCTCCAGCAAATCAAGGTCTTCCTTTGTTTGATCCCCGGTAGAGATCACCATAGTTTCCTTATTCCCCAGCCGAGTAAGGATTCCCATTGTGTAATCACCAGCCATAGTCATCAAAGTTCTCGGGATTCCCCAAGCAAGTTTTTCAAGAAAACTTGAAGGATCCCTATATCCCCAGGATAGTCATGAAGGATTCTCACATCCCCACATAAGTTGTCAAAGTTTTTGATAATCCCTGCGAGTTGCCAAAGATTTTCTATCCCCAACAGCAGTCAGCAAGGATTTCTCATCCTCAGTGGTCAAAGATTTTGAATCTCCAGCATCGGTCAAGGATT
Organism: Vicia faba; assembly: GCA_948472305.1. Taxonomy (NCBI): domain Eukaryota; kingdom Viridiplantae; phylum Streptophyta; class Magnoliopsida; order Fabales; family Fabaceae; genus Vicia; species Vicia faba. The sequence continues at coordinate 678,168,252 of OX451735.1, read as the reverse complement.
TATTTTCCCCGGTAGCAGTCAAGGATTTTTATTATCAGCAGCTCTCAAGGATTTATTTTCCTCAGCATTACAGTGAATCAGCTTACATGCGCATACATTCATATATCATGAACATTGATATAACACATTTATTGCATCATACATTTCACGCAACATAACTCTGTGTTTTAAGCTAACATCTTACCCTTTTTAGGATAAGATTAAAAGTTATGTTTAATAAATATTCAAAGATGTCAGATACAGTACGGATACACTTCAGACACAGAAGTCATTCTGTTACTCATTTGGATCTCTTATTCAGATACAGTATGGATACACCCTAGACACGAAGGTCATCCTATTACTCATTCAGAACTCAAAGTCAAGATACAGCACGGATACACTCCAGACGCGGAAGTCATTCTGTTACTCATTCAAACTTCAACAATCAGATACAGATTAGATACGCTCCTAACACGGAAGCCATTCTATTTCTTATTCAGATTCAGCTAACAATTTCAAGTTCAGATACACTCCAGACACGAAAGTCATTTTATCACTTGTTCAAGATCCCAGTTACAGTTCGGATACACTCCAGACACGGAAGTCATTCTGCTACTCATACAGATCTCAACTTCAGATACAATCCATATACGCTCCATACACGGTTGCCTTTCTGTCACTTATTATGACTTTCTCCCCAACCCAGAGATGCTCCAGACACAGATGTCATTCTTTCTCTTATTCAGATTTTAGATTCAGATACAATACAGATACACTCCAGACATGGAAGTCATTATGCTATTCATTCAGAATCAAATACAGTTACAACTCGGATATGCTCCAGACACGGATGCCACTCCATTGCTCATCCAGATTCATTCTCCAGATACAGTCCAGATACGTTCCAGACACGGATACTATTCTGATACTCATTCTTCTGACTTACAATTTACAACTCAGAAGACAGTCTTGGATGGCATCTTTAAGCCCATCTCCAACAAGATTATATCACATCTCCAAATGGCATCTTTAAGCCCATTTCCTCAACTACATTTTGACGAGTGCAAATTTACGGGCACTCTAGTGTCCAATCATCTTTTACCTTCGAGTCACGAACGGTAAAACTCGCCAATCTAACTCTTCAGGTTCAAGAAGATTAAACAGGGGCAGCTGTTGTACCCCAAAATTTTCCCTCTCATTTTATCAAGATTCTCCTCACAAGACTCTTTGGACTCAAGACCAGATTAGGGTTTGCTCAGCTCAAGACATCTCCTTGCACTATTGACCTGAAATTAGGGTTTGAGTTTGCAAAGGAATTTTTTGACTTCCAATGCTCAATGTGACTTTCATACTTCATGTTGGACTTATAAGATTTCTCATACCAAGTTTCAAGCTTTGAATCAAATTTTTGCCCAATCAGTTGGACAGTTGACCTAGAAATCAACTGTATTGGGGAAAAAGTCAATTGTGGCCAATTTACAGTCAAACCTCATAATTTTTTATCCACATCAACATTATAGACTCATATGAACCATTTGATCAAGTTTGGACCACAACTCCTCAAGAAATTTGATCAGATCATCAAAAGGGCAAAATGGTCATTTTTAGGGTTTTGATTGTAGAAGGGCAATTTCTGATTTTTCACCTAGCCAATGGCAAATTGAGTTCAAGCATGGATTCAAGGACTAAATGGCATCACCTTGACCTAATCATAAGGTTCAAAAGATCTTAAAAGCATTGGATTGACAGATGAATTTTCCAGTCAACTAATCAAAAATCAATTGTACACTGGAAAGTCAAACTTTGACTTTTTGGTCAAAATCAAGTGCCAAGGGTCATTTTTCATCAAGATGTGTCAAAACATGAAACTTGTTCACCAAGAAACCTAATTTTGAAAATTAGGGTTTAAAATGGAAAATTTTCATAACTTAGAAATTTTCTAAGTTATGAAAATTTCTTATTTTTTCCCAACTTTTCCCAACTTTTTCACCATGATGCAATTGGATTCAAACAAAACTTCCAACATGAAAGTTGTATTCCTCCACAAAATCTACAACTTTTAATCACAAAGTTTTCCCAAAAGATTCTTGGATCTCAAGTTATGATTTTGTGAATAGGGGTCCAAAAACTTTCTAACTTAGTGAAATTTTGCCCTAGTCTAGGCAGGATTTTGACCTATCTTCATGGAAATTTTTCACATAGTTCCAAGTGGAATCTAAAAATTCATTTCAAAGATGGATTGTAGATAATTTTACAAGCTTTCCAAAATGTCCAAGAACTATCCAAGATCATTCATGGTTAGGGAGAATCGAAAGTTTGAAAATGGAAAATTCTCACTTTTGGCCAAGGCCTTTTGCACCATGTTACAACTTGCAATTCTGTCCAAAGCATGCTTGTACTTGGTTTACAGGTCTTAAACCTCCCCACACTCATAAATTAAATGCAAACACATTGGTTAGAGGCTTTGTTCTGAGCTTTAGGGCATTGTTACAAGGAATTAATCCTTTTTTGGCAAAAAGATAACAATGCCATTTACATAAAGCATGCTTTTGGCAATTTTGTTTGTCTTGAGCCATGGACCTGATTTCTTTATGCAAACAAAGTTCACTAATATCAGGAAAGGTGTACCAACTATGGACAGGCTTTGAGCTAGCAAGTACATCCCTTAAGCTATGTCATATCAACCTTTTCTTCAAAAACAAGCCAACTTGCAAAAGCTCCACAACTTGGTAATCTGATAAGAGCAAGCTTTGTTCACATTTCAAACAAGTTCAGTACGTCACACCAAGCCATAAACACGAGCTACAAGCCTCTCAAACACCCTTAAACACCAAAACACCAAGTTCTTGCAAAAACAGGGCAAGTTCTGCAAATCAGAAGCCAAAACATATTTGCCTCGAGCGTTTTGTCCCAAACCACTTCAAACACTTTCTAAACAATACATCTGAACTATCCCAACCATTCTCAAGCCATTGTAACTCCATTTTCATGCTTCACCATTTTCAATTTCTGAGTTTGCAGGTTGAGTTCTATAGGGAGATTCAAGCCATTTCAAAGCAAGCTAAGCATTGGGAAAGGTCAAGGGAACATCAAGCAAGCTCAAAAGAACCTCATGCCTCACTGAAAGTTGATGCATTGCCATACTCAAACTTGACTGAAACAGGTAAATTTCAAACTTCTATCTCTCTATTTAGGAATCATTAGGCTTAGGTTTGTGAAGCAAAAATGTAGTCCTCATTGTCCTTGAACTGTACATATGCTTAGAATTCATTTATGTTAACTGAGCTAGGAGAATTTGGATGTTGAAGTTTCTGAAAAAACTAGGTCATAAATTAGTGGCACTGAATTTCTCTCTGGTCTTTGAGAGTTAGATCAAGTTTTTTACATGGTTAGAATCGTGTGATCAAGAGCTATAACTTTCATGTTGCAAGTATTTGTTTTTGAGCATGTATGCAGTAGTTCCAGATTTGAACATGGCGCGCGCGTTTTCTTTGTCTCAAGGTCAGGGACGAAGGCAACTTGGGTTGGGCCTGGCCTGCCTTGCTTTTGACACCCCCCATCCTGCATTTTGCACCCCCTTGGCCCTTTTCTTTATTTTTGCATATTTTTTCATTTGTTTTACATTTCTGACTTTTATTTATTTTTTCTAAATATTAAAAGTGACCAAAAATATTTTCTTAAATTTTCATATTTTATTTTCATATTTTTTATTATTATTTTGGCATAAGAATAGTTAAAAAATAATATATACTTTTATTTTCTTAAATAAATTTATAAATAATATAAAAATATTATACATTTTTATTTTTATACTTAAAATATTATTTTCTCACAAATATTATTTTTTAACATTTTTGTATATATTTTTATTTATTTTCTTGTACATAAATGAATAAATAATTAATAAAAAGCATATTTTCTGTAAAACCAAAAATTAGGGTTTCTTCACCCTTCAAAAATAATTAATATTTTTTCTTATATTTTAAGACATAAACAAAAATCCATTTTTACATACATAAAAATAAACGCAAAAATATTTTTTTGCATATTTATATTTAATTGTCCATTTAAATATTTGTCTATTTATTTATTTGTGCAATATTTCAATTTGGTTGTAATAATAGTTTTAGGGTTTTATTTTCTTGCAAATATCCCCTATTCAAATTTGTATTCCCCTCCCTATATAATGTTGTAATAGTCTTAGATTTACTTTTACGCATTTATTGCTTTCAAATGCCATGATAGTAAAAACTACGGTTTGTATGCAAAGACCAAAAGTGAAACAAATAGCATGACTAAACACAAGACAAAAATGTATGAAAAGTGACAACACAATGCACACAAGAATCTCTAGGGTTTCACCCACTTGTTGCCTTAAAAAAACATGGCCATGGTATGCATGTTAGGTATCTTGGAAAAATCAAACAAAAACAAAAGATCATAGTCCCTCGATGACGCTATCTTGGTTGCCTATACAAAAATGATCTAGACCCTCAAAAAAATTTGCTAAAGATACTTGACAATATTGCTATCATGGTCATACGATGACCCACGCCTGTCCCTTTTAACATCCAAAGATAGGGTTGTTTACCAAATGCAATGGTAAAACAATAATGTCAAAGGGTTAAAAATGTGTAGGAAAGAACTTTGAGTAGGGTAGAACACTCCTAGTTACTTGATCAAACTTGCTAAACCATCCTTGCTATTTTTCAAAAAAAACACACAACACAATTTCAAAACATTTCCCAACAAACTTTAAAACATTGAAACATTTTTCAAAAGACAAACACCTTTGTATACATTCAAACAAGAATCATTACAAAGGTTGCCTAGACAAAGGCCTTTTTTCAAAATACTTTCAAAACCACACACAAAAGTACCATTTCAAACAATTGAAAAGCAAAAGCAAGTGATCTAAAATAAGTAACTAAGAGCCCATGGAAAACCATGGATGAAAAGGGTGCTAGCACCTTCCCTTTTCATAATCTACCCCTGAACCCAAAAACAATCTCAAAGGTCTTTCCTGTGCTTTTTTACCTTACCCTTTGGATAAAATAAAAGTCGGTGGCAACTCTTGCTAAACCAAAACATTTGCGAACAAAAAACGCAAAACCTCAAGTCAGTTCTCCCACCGCATCACAATGTACTTCATGTTTGGATAAATGATATAGAGATCACTATCCTTTAACATGTAAAACAATTAAAAAAAAGAAAGGGATAAGATGAAGAGGGAGGGGAATGATAAGCTAATTTGGATCACCATTTCAAAATTCTTTCATCTTTAAATTCAACCACTCCTCTAGATGGATTAAAGCACTAAACATATCATTAATCCAAAGCACCAAAAATGAATTAAATAATTAACTCTTAGGTAGATTTGAATTGATGAACATTTATCCAACTTCATCTACATCACAAAGTCCATCGATTTTAAAGAGAAATTGGACATTTAAAATTGCAATCCAAACCAACAATCAAAAGGAGTGAGTAGAAAAGACATTTTGGATCAAAGCTGCCCCAAAACAAGGCAAAAAAATGCATTTTGTCCCTGTGTAAATCGATTGCACTACTGCGTAAATCGATTTACACAGTACTGTTTTCAAAAAATCTGTGCGAAATTGCTTCTGTGCAATCGATTGCACTGTTACTGCAATCGATTGCACACAGTTACAGGCAACAAAAACAACATTTTAAAAGGCCAATTTCTTGTTCAAACTTTCCATCAAACACCTTATGATCATGGATCCAATTTAGCATGAAAATTCCATCAAATTATGAGAAAATAACACCATTGGAATCACAAAATAATGCTCAAAGAATCAAACCCAAAGATCAACAAGAGATCACATTGTGAAAGATGAATTATCCAACTTACCAAAGGTAGATCTAGAGAATTATCAACACAACTTCAAGAATTTGCTTCAATTCAACCACAAGAATCAATTGCCAAGCTTAGATGTAGAGAATTGATGAAGAAAAAGTTTTTGGATGAAGGTTTAGCTCAAAGATTAGTAAGCTTCAATGCAAAGCTTACTAACTTGTTTTGAAAATGGAGCTTTGAGTGAATTTGGTAGATGGAGAGAATTGAGAGATTTTTTAGCAAGGTGGATTTGCCTATCAAAAGCTTGAAATTTGAATGAAATGAGGGCTCTATTTATAGAGTTTTAGGATTTGGATTAGTGGTAATTTGGTAATTGATTCTTGGAGCCAAAATTTGAATTAATGATAATTCTTTCAAATATTAGAGCCAAAATTTGAATAAATGATAATTCTTCTTAAAAATGAAAGATTGGCACTAAAATTTGAATTAATGGTACATCTTTCAAAAATGAAGGAAAATTAGAGCCAAAATTTGACAAGTTTAAAATTGCTGATTTTTTTCAAATTTTCACGTTGTGCAATCGATTGCACTATAGTGCAAATCGATTTGCACAGTGTCTTTTTTCAAAAATGGCGAAAAATACACTATTTGCAATCGATTGCACTCCAAGAGAAATCGATTGCATCAGTGAAAACAATGAATTTTTGTTAATTTTCTTTTGCAAAAAAGAGATTTTAGGAGAATAATACCAAGAATCTTTATTTGCCAGATGCTTCAACTTGGTACCTACAAAACACAAATATGCAAAGACAAAGACAAATATATTTTTTGTATTTTGATTAGAAGTTAGTCAACAACACATATACAAAATACACGACTAAGGTGCTTGGAGATATATGATCAAGCTTCAAAACCCTAATTCCACTGCATATCATGAGAGATTCCTTGGTCAAATTTGATTCCAATGATGATAAGATAGTGATGCTTCATGAATTGGCTCACCTAGACCTCAATTACCTCAACTTGGACCAAACCCTAATTTTGGTTAACATCTCAGGAGATTGATGAACCATCTTCAAAACTTTAAAATCCTCTGGACCTCTTGGCCAATTTCTTGTACTAAGACCTTCCAAATATCAATGAGATGCTATAGCTTCCAAATCAAAACCTGTATATTGATTAATGATCTTGCTCAAACAAAACCCTAAATTGGCTGGTGAATCACAGGAGTGGTTCCTTCACATAATCAATCATAAACTTCAATCCTCTGATGGTCCAAAGAGATGGATAAAACATCTTGAGATATGAAATAACTTTTGGCTTGAAAAATCCAGAGGTTTAGATGATAAGGTTCTACTTGAGCAACTTGTCAATGCAAACAACTTTCAAAGCTTGAGGAAGACTTGATAACCAAAGTACTTTGATCCTATCACCATGTATGAATGCAATGCAATATGATATTCATGATGAAACATAAGCCAAAAATCAAGAGGGTAAATTTTGGGGTGCAACAGCTGCCTCCGGTAAATGATCTAGTCTCTAAACAAGAATTGCTAAAACGTCCCATAAGTTGCTTTCTATGACTATACAAACGTCCCTCGCCCGTCCCTTCACATCCAATGATTGGGCTTCTTACCAAATCAATGGTAAGATAACAACATCTAAAGGAGGAGGAAAAGAATACTAGACCTTTTGAGTAGGTAAGATGCTCCTAGTTACTCGCTTGCTCACAACAAAAACATTTTATACACCAACACTTTCATTTGAAACATTTTCAAAAGACAAAGCTCTTTATACACGTTCTTATAGAGACGAGAACCATTACAAAGACAATTTTCAAAACACTTTTAAAAACCACACCACAAGCACATTTTCAAACAAAAGCAAGTGATCTAGCAAGCAACTAAGAGCCCGTAGATAACTACGGATGAAAAGGGTGCTAACACCTTACCTTTTCATAATCTATCCTCCGAACTCAAGAAAATAATCTCAAAGGTCTTTCCTGTTCTTTTCACCCTTTCCTTATTGGGTAAAAGAAAAGTCGGCGACGAATCTTGCTACCCGTAACAATTGCGATCAAACGCAAAACACCCAAATCAGTTCTCCCACCTTGTTACAACGAGTCAATGTTATTTCACTACATCTTATGTGACATTAAATATATGTTGGATAGATGATGTTGTATATGTGGTTGTGATAATTGACTATATGCTAATAATGTTGTCGATTTTGATACTATGATGTTGATGTTTGAACTACTAAGTCTATTTTGTATTTTTGTTTGAATGTTGCCTCCACGTGGGGTAATGCACAAGTGATCAGGAGTAGTTCTTCTGAGCTTAAAAGATAGATCAGAGTGTGTTGTTTTCTTTTTGTTGATTTTAGAAGGTCTTGTTCTAATATGTAACATCGGGGTCGGGAACATTTGATTTTGAACTTTTTGTTCTTTTGTCTATTCTAAGATTTTGAACTACCTTTCATGGTATTTCAGTTGTTTTGAGTTATGAACCATGAACAACGAAGTTTCTATGATGTGTTTAGTAAAGACGTTTTGAACTATGAGTTTAGCTGCGAGTAGTTGAAGTATTGTGGTTGTTATTAATGCAGTAAATGATTTATAAATGTTGAAAAGTTCGATTTATAATGCAAAATCCACATAACTCGGGTGCAAATGATGAAAAGGATCGTGCATGTGGGAGGTTTCAGAGGAATAACCTTCCGATCTACTAGGGCAGGAACGATGCAAATGGTACGCAAGCATGGCTTAAGGAGATTGAAAATATTTTCAGAGTTGTGATCTGCTTGGAGGATCAGAAGGTGCAGTTTAGCACTCACATGTTGGAAGAAGAAGCCTAGGACTGGTGGAACAATGCGCGCTAGCAAATGGAGATTTTAGGTACAAAGATTACTTAGGTTGTATTTAGAACTGCTTTTCTAGATAAGTACTTTCCAGAAGATGTGCGTGGTAAGAAGGATATTAAATTCCTTGAGTTGAAGCAAGGAAATTCGACAGTTGCTGAGTATGCTGCTAGGTATGAGGAACTAGTGAAATTTTTGCTGCACTATAACGATCCAACAGCTGAAGTGTCGAAGGGCATTAAGTTTTAGAATGGACTATATCCAGAGATCAAGCAGAGTATTGGATATCTGCAGATTCGTCATTTTCCCATGCTAGTGAACAAATGTAGAATCTTCGATCAAGATAGTAGAGACAAAGATTATTTTATAAGAATTATAATGGAAAGAAGGTAAGGAATCATGATCGTGGTAAACTGTATGATGCTCTTGTTGATAAAGGGAAACATAAATCTTATGATGAGAAGAAGCCAAGTGGGGGAGGAGCTCCCGCTTTTGTGAAATGATATCGGTGTGGCGAGTTAGGCCACTGTGTTGATGCTTGCACTAATAAGGTGTTGAGATGTTACTGGTGTGGCAATGTTGGTCATTATGTTAACGAATGCAAGAATGGGGGTCCTACTTATTTTAACCATGCTGAACATGGTTACATCAGTACCCAGTGTCAGAAACCAAAGAAGACTGCTGCTACTGCTTCTCAGACCAATGGCAGATTGTTTGCTATGATTGGTTCAGAAGTCACCAAGAAAGACAACCTGATCAGAGGTACTTGTTTTATTAATAATGTTGAGTTAATCGCTATTATTGATATTGGGTGCACTCATTCATTTATTTCGCTTGAATGTGCTACTATGTTGGGATTAAAGTTATCTGATATGAATGGGGGAATGGTAGTAGAACTTCCTGCTAATGGTTCTGTTACTACCACTCTCGTTTGTTCGAAGTGTCCTTTAAGGATTTATGGTAAAAGTTTTATGATGGATTTGGCGTGTCTACCCTTACACCAACTTGATGTTATTCTTGGAATGAATTGGTTGGAGTTCAACTATATTCATATCAACTATTAAAATAAGACAATTAGGTTTCTTAAGTTTTGTGATAGTGGAGAGCTGATGTTTCTTTCCGCTAAGCAAATGGATGAACTCTTAGAAGATGAAGTGTTGATGTTTGTAATGTTTACATTGTTACATGTTGATTGCGAAACTGCAAGAGAGGAAGTACATGTTGTTTGTGAATTCCTAGAAGTGTTTCCAGATGACATCAGCGGTTTACCTCCAGAATGTAAGTTGAATTTGCTGTAGAATTGATACCAGGTACAAGTATGATGTCGATGGCTCATTACAGGATGTCAGCTTCAGAACTGAGTGAGTTGAAGAAAAAATTAGAAGAATTGAGGGAGTAGTTTTTTGATCGATGTCTCTCCGTGGGGTGCTCTAGTGTTGTTAGTAAAGAAAAAGGATGGTAGTATGAGGTTATGCATGGATTACAGATAGTTAAATAAGGTGACTATTAAGAATAAGTATCTACACCCTAGGATCGATGATTTGATGGATTAGTTGGTGGGTGCTTGTGTTTTCAGCAAGATTGATTTGTGGTCGGGTTAACATCAGATTCATGTTAAATCATATGGTATTCCGAAGATAGATTTTCAAATAAGATATGGTCATTATGAGTACATTGTAATGCCATTAGGTGTATCTAATGCGCCAACTCTTTTTATGGAGTATATGAATCTAACTTTCCATTCGTATCTGGATAAGTTTATTATGGTCATCATTAACGATATTTTTATATATTCTAAGCCAGAAGAAGAACATGCATACAATTTAAGAATTGTGTTGCAATTGATAAAAGAGAAGAAGTTGTATGCAAAACTGTCAAAGTGTGAGTTTTGGTTGAAGGAAGATAGTTTCCTTGGCCATGTGATTTCTAATGGTTGGATGAAGGTTTAGCTCAAAGGTTAGTAAGCTTCAATGCAAAGCTTACTAACTTTTTTTGAAAATGGAGCTTTGAGTGAATTTGGTAGATGGAGAGAATTGAGAGATTTTTTAGCAAGGTGGATTTGGCTATCAAAAGCTTGAAATTTGAATGAAATGAGGGCTCTATTTATAGAGTTTTAGGATTGGGATTAGTGGTAATTTGGTAATTGATTCTTGGAGCCAAAATTTGAATTAAGATAATTCTTTCAAATATTAGAGCCAAAATTTGAATTAATGATAATTCTTTCAAATATTAGAGCCAAAATTTGAATTAATGATAATTCTTCTTAAAAATGAAAGATTGGCACTAAAATTTGAATTAATGGTACATCTTTCAAAAATGAAGGATAATTGGAGCCGAAATTTGACAAGTTTAAAGTTGCTGATTTTTTTCAAATTTTCACGTTGTGCAATCGATTGCACTATAGTGCAAATCAATTTGCACAGTGTCTTTTTTCAAAAATGGCGCAAAATACACTATGTGCAATCGATTGCACTCTAAGAGCAATCGATTGCATCAGTGAAAAAATGAATTTTTGTTAATTTTCTTTTTAAAAAAAGAGATTTTAGGAGAATAATACCAGGAATCTTTATTTGTCAGATGCTTCGACTTGGTACCTACAAAACACAAATATGCAAAGACAAAGACAAATATTTTTTTTTGTATTTTGATTAGAAGTTAGTCAATAACACATATACAAATACACAACTAAGGTGCTTGGAGATAGTTGATCAAGCTTCAAAACCCTAATTCCACTGCATATCATGAGAGATTCCTTGGTCAAATTTGATTCCAGTGATGATAAGATAGTGATGCTTCATGAATTGGCTCATCTAGACCTCAATTACCTCAACTTGGACAAAACCCTAATTTTGGTTAACATCTCAGGAGATTGATGAACCATCTTCAAAACTTTAAAATCCTCTGGACCTCTTGGCCAATTTCTTGTACTTAGACCTTCCAAATATCAATGAGATGTTATAGTGTGATACGGTGGGAGAACTGACTAGGGTTTTGCGTTTGTTTTCGCAAATGTTTCGGTTGAGCAAGAGTCGCCACCGACTTTTTATTTTATCCTAAGGAAAGGTTTAAAAAGCACAGCAAAAACCTTTGAGATTTTTCTTGGGTTCGGGGAGTAGATTATAGAAAGGGAAGGTATTAGCACCCTTTCTATCCATGGTTACCCATGGGCTCTTAGGTACTTGCTTAGATCAACTTGCCTTGGTTTTCAATTGTTTGAAATGGTGCTTGGTGTGTGGTTTTGAAAATGTTTTGAAAAGATGCCTTGTATAGGCTACCCTTGTAACAATTCTTTACTCGAATGTTTTACAAAAGGTGTTTTGTCTTTAGAAAAGATGTTTCAAGGTTTTTTGAAAGTTGGTTTTGAAAGTGTTTGTGAAGTGTGGTTTGAAATTAGGCAAGTGTTTTCTTGGCAAATTGGCAAGTACTTAAGAGTTATCTACCCTAAAGTTTCCTCAAAGGTTTTTGTTATGTTTTAAACCTTTTGACAATTTTGTTCCACCATTGCATTTGGTGGACAATATTGTATTAGGAGGTGAAAGGGACAGGCGCGGGTCATCGTTTAGACCATAATTGCAATAGTGTTAAATGTCTTTGGGCAATTTTTCTTTGAAAGGGATTTGATCATTTTAGGCAACCTTTTTTTGAAAGCGTCATCGAGGGACTTATGATCATTTGATTGTTTGTTTTACCCAAAGAAATTCAACATGCAATATGGCCCAACTATTTGAAGGCAACAAAGTGGAATACCCTAGGGGTGCAAGTGTAAAATGTGTTGTCCATTTTCATGCTTGTTTATCTTTGATATTAGGTCAAACTATTTTGTTCGTTTTATTCGCATACAAACCCTAATTCTAGCATGGTATGTTTAGAAAGCGTTAAAGTGCGAAATTTAAATTCCTACACTATTACAGCACAATAATATGGGGAGGGGGTACAAATGTCTCAAATGGGGGATATTTAGACAAGAAATTAAACCTAGCTATTACATCATTTTCTTTGAATATTTACATTATAATCAAAAGCATAAATTAAATGGAAATGAAATAAATATGCAAGATGTAAAAGAATTTTTATATGTATGAAAAAGTATTATTTATGTAAAATAAAAGAGAAATAAAAAGGTAGCATTTTTTGGAGTATATTCATATTTAGGGCAAAAACCCTAATTTTAATAAGAAGGGTATTAATTATTTAATATATATAATATTTACTATTTATATACAAAAAATAAAATAAAAATGAAGTATATTTGTAAAAAAATGTATTTTTTTAGTATTAACTATTAATAAAATAAAAATATGTATTTTTTTGGTATTTTATCCTAAGTGTATTAATATATACATATTCATTTATATTATTTATAAAATGTGTATTATATATACTAATTAATAATATTTAATATTTAAATAAAAAAAAGTATTTTTCTATAAAATATTTTCAGGAGGTAAAAATAAGATAAAAGTGTATAAAAAATATATTTGTACTATTTTAGTATTTTAAACAAAAAGTATATATTTATTTATTTATGTACAAACTAAAATAAAAATCAAATAAATACCTAATAAATTCAAAAATGATGAGAAAAAATATTTTTATATTTTTAATATGCTGAGAAAAAATAAATGAGTCAATTAAAAAAAGAAAAAGTCAAAAAACATTAAAAATAAAGTAAATGGGCTCAGGGGGTTCAGAACAAATTATATGGTGCAAAAAGGAAAGTCAACATAAGCCCAGCCCATGAAGACCTTTCTTCAACCTCTGAACAACAATATTCAAAAAAACACGCGCCCTGTTCTTCCATCCCAACATCCTGATTCTTTGATCTTTTGCACAAACTTTCAACACAAAAAATGTTAAGCATGGAACCACGATTCCAAATATATAAAGAACATCTCCTAACTCTCAAAAATGAGAGAGAATTTTAACAATCCCAAATCCTAACCTAAGTTTTCTGCCATTTTCAAAACTTAAATTCTCATAGCTCAAGCAAAAGAAATGAAAAGTAAAAGCATGTACAGGTTCAGTGGCATGAGTAGAACATTGCTTATTCACAAACTTAGAGCTAATGATGCCTAATGAGAGAGATAGTAGTTCACCAAAGTACCTGTTCCGTTGAAGTTCTATCTGGCAAATGGGGAGCTTTCAGTGCAAGATAATGGTTGTTATAGCTTCCTTGAGGTGTGGTGATACTGTTCTAATATTTACTTTGCCTTGAGACACCTTGAACTGAGCTGTAGAACTTCAACTGCAAAATGGAAAAATGAAAATGGTGGAACTTGTTAGAGGAGTTACAGGTCATGTTTCAAGTCATGGTCAGCTTGCATAGATGCTAGGGAATGTGTGTGAACTGGTTTGGGCAAGAGAGCTTGAGGGAAATGGAAGATGGCACTCAAACTGCAGGCCTGGCCCTGTTTTTGCAGTTTGAAGGTGATTCTGAGATTGGGAGTGTATGAGAGATGTTAGGGTCGTGTACTAGCTTGGTTATGATGTCCTGGATCTGTTTGACAAGTTTGCTTAAGTGTTTGTAAGCTGATATGAGAGTTGTGTTACAATATGCCAAGTTACTTACACTTTAAGCAACAAATGCCCAAGTTGTGTTCTAGGTCAGTAGAGGCCCCCTAATGAGCTGCATAATCTCTCCTTGATCAGAGTGTTTTGCTCATAATCTTGTGCCAATTAGATCTCATTTGTACTGCTTGGATTTTCAATTGGACATAAAGTTACCTTTTGCAAAAATGGAAGAAATGTTTTATCTATAAATGGATTAATCCTTTAGGCAATGCTTGAACTCATGAAACAAGGCCTTGGCACAAAGGTTTTGCATTGAATTATTGAGTGTCAAAGGGTTTTAGGACCTGTAATTTAGCACAAACTATGCTGACTTGAAAATGGCTTAAGTTATGAACATGTTCATGATCAATTCAAAAGTGAGTTTTTGCCAAATTGTGAAATTCGATTCTCTCAAGTTATGAGGTTGTTTGAGAAGTTCTTTGACATTTTGGAAAGCTTGGAATGTGTAATACAATCCATATTTGAAATGCAAATTGAAATTCCAAGTGGAAGTGTATGGAAAATGGCCTTGAAGTTGGGTAGAAAACCTTGTCAAAATAGGTTAAAATTTCACTAAGTTAAGAATGGTTTAGTGCCCTTATTCAAAAATTTGTAACTTGAGATACAAGCCTCAAATGGGAAAACTTTGTGAATCAAAGTTGTAGATTATGCAACAAGCTACAACTTTCATGTTTTGACTTTTGTTTGAATCCAAATGGATCTTGGTGAAAAAGTGGGGAAAAGTTAGGAAAAAATTAGGTCTTTTTATAACTTAGAAAAATTCTAAGTTATGAAAAATTCTAATTTCTAACCCTAATTTGCATTTTGTGATTTCTTGGTGAACAAGTTTCATGATTTGGCATGTTTTGATGAAAAATGAATCTTGACTCTTGATTTTGACCAAAAAGTCAAAGTTTGACTTTTCAGTATACAGTCAAAATTGATCAATTGACTGGGAAATTCAACTGTCAATCTTGTGTACTTGGGATCTTTTGAGTTTGTTGAGCATGTCAAGATAATTCCATGGGGTCCTTGAGTCCATATGTGAGCTTGGTTTGCCATTGGCTAGGTCAAACAGTCACAAATTGCCTTTGTTCAGTCAAAACCCTAAAAATGACCATTTTGCCCTTTTGGTGATCTGATCAAATTTCTTATGGAATTGTGATCCAAACTTGATCAAATGGTCCATATGAGTTCATAATGTTGATGTGGGTCAATTTTCATGAGGTTTGACTGTCAATTTGGCCACAGTTGACTTTTTCCCCAATACAGTTGATTTCTAGGTCAACTGTCCAATTGACTGGGCAAAACTTGGAATCAAAACTTGAAACTTGATGAGGATAAACTTGGGAGTCCAATATGAAGCATGAAAGTCATCTTAGGCATTTTAGGTCAAAATATCTTTGTGCAAACACAAACCCTAATTTGGGTCAGCAGTGCAAGGAGAAGTTTTGAGCAGATGAAACCTTAACTGGACCTTGATATTCAAGGGCTTTGTGATGAGAAATGTTGAGAAAATGGGAGGGAAAATTTTGGGGTGCAACAGTTGCCCCTGTTCAATCTTCTTGAATCCGAAGAGTTAGATTGGCAAGTTTGCCTTTCGTGACTCGAGGGTTAAAAGGAGATTGGACACTAGAGTGCCCTTAAATTTGCACTCGTCAAAGCAATGGATGCGGGAATGGGCTTAGAGATGCCATTTGGAGATGGGCTTAATGATGCCATCGGGAGGAGTGACAGAAACTTGTCGGGGATGGGCTTAAAGATGCCATCTGGAATGAATATCAGAAAGGTGTCCATGCTTTGGACCATCTCTGAACTGGGGATATGAATAAGCAATAGATTGGCATCCGTCGTTGGGAGGAATCCGTAAGCTGTTTTCAAAAATCTTGAGAAGAAACTGAACAAGTGATAGGTTACCATCCGTTACTTGGAGAACCTGTGAACTGTTTTCAGAAGTCTTGGAGTTGAATAAGCAATAGAGCAGCATCCGTTGTTGGGAAGCGTCCGTAAACTGTTTTCAAAGGTTGCGTCTGAACAAGTTGGTAGATTAACATCCGTTGTTGGGACGAATCCATAAACTGTTTTCAGAAGTCTTGAGAAGAATCTGAACAAGTGATAGGTTAACATCCGTTACTTGGAGAACCCGTAAACTGTTTTCAGAAATCTTGAGATCGAATAAGCAATAGAGCAACATCCGTTGTTGGGAAGCGTCCGTAAACTGTTTTCAAAGGTTGCATCTGAACAAGTGATAGATTAACATCTGTTGTTGGGAAGAATCCATAGACTGTTTTCAGAAGTCTGGAGAAGAAACTGAACAAGCGATAGGTTAACATCCGTTACTTGGAGAACCCGTAAACTGTTTTCAGAAATCTTGAGATTGAATAAGAACCGGTGTAGGGTTACTTGATGATGAGTCAGTGTAAAACTGCATCTGAAACTGTTAAGGATAGCTTTCCATTCTTATCCTGAAAAGGACAAAATGGTAGCTAAACAGCAAATTATGTTGCGTGAAATGTATGCTGCAATATATGTTATATCAATGTTTGTGATATGAATGTAATGAATGCGCATGTAAGCTGATGAGCTGTCTTGCTGGGGATAGATGAATCCTGGATGGCTGAAGATAAACACATCCTGACTGCTGTCGGGAAGAATAATTCCTTGGCTGTGACTGGGGAATAAGGAGCTTGGGTTGTATACCAAACCTCTGGGGAATTCCTGATGACTTCTACTGGGGAGTACCAATCTAGTAGACTCCTGTCGGGGATGCAAGACTGAGAATCTTCAGTTTGGAGGGAAGCATCTCTGGCGACCTTACTGGGGAACTCAAGATTTGCTCTCCTAAAACTCTGTGGGGAGAAGGTTCATTAGTCTGGCTTCGCTGGGGATAGGAAGAATTTTGGCGAGTGCGATCTTCCGTGGTTGTTAGCTGAGGATAACCCAGTTATAAGGCCTTTGTGAGAAATAACTTTGAATAAAACTCGGGAGAGACGTCCGTTCTCTGCGGGGGATAAGCTTCCAGAATTTACTGGGGATGAGCTTCAAGACTTGCTAGGGATATGGATTCCAAATCTCCCGGGGGTTTCCTTTGAAGGGTATCAAGATATCCAACTGTTCCTTTGACCTATCTGTAATCCTCTTTCCCGACTCATAAGAAAATGATTATGTTTCAAATGCATATGCCTATTTAACAAAACATTGGACGTTTCTCAAAATAAAACAAATAGTGCAAGAGAAAAGAAAAGGAAATGACACAAATTTCTGGGAAAAGTATTTGTATTGATTTTCTATGAGTATATTTGTACAAAGGAGACAATCATCCTAGCAAGGGGATTTTGTCGTAAGTATTTAAAAGGTTTATACAAAATAAGGATGGCTATGTGAAATAATTCCATGGGATTCCATTCCGCTATAGCTTTCACAACTCTGAATATCTGTCCATTCAATGCTTCGCTTGACGATGACTGGATTGATCAGAAGCCTGGAACCGGTTGATGAAGAGATTGTCCTTGAAGTGATCCGACGAGACATAGTCATACGCTTTAATTCCCTAACTTTTGCCTGAATCGCCCTTTCGGGTTTTCGATCCACCGGGAAACCTCTTTTTTGCCCAAGCCGCCCTTTCGGGTTTTCAACTTGCCGGGTGTACAGATTTTTTTGTTTTTTATCCCTAATTTTTGCCTGAATCGCCCTTTCGGGTTTTCGATCCACCGGGATGCCCATTTTTGCCCAAGCCGCCCTTTCGGGTTTTCGACTCGTCGGGTTATTTTATGCGTAGTATCTTTTGACTATGTCTACGTTCGCAGGGTGCGGTAAATCATCGCTGTCCATGGTGGTCAGAATCATTGCACCACCAGAAAATATGCTCTTGATCACAAATGGTCCTTCATATATAGGAGTCCATTTGCCCCTGGGATCACTTTGCGGCAAGATAATCCGCTTGATTACAAGATCTCCGACTTGATACACTTGACGTTTGACTTTCTTATTGAAGGCCTTGATCATCCGCTTTTGATACGTCTGACCATGGCATATAGCAGCAAGTCGCTTTTCGTCGATCAGATTGAGTTGATCAAGTCGAGTCTGCATCCAATCATCTTCATTCAAACCTGCATCCTTCATAATCCTTAGAGAAGGGATCTGGACTTCCATAGGCAAAACAGCTTCCATGCCATAAACCAAAGAAAATGGGGTTGCCCCAGTTGAAGTACGTGTCGTCGTACGGTATCCATGCAGAGCAAACGGTAACATCTCATGCCAGTATTTGTAAGTGACTGTCATTTTCTGAATGATCTTCTTAATGTTTTTGTTCGCAGCTTCAACAACATCGTTCATCTTCGGCCGATAGGGAGATGAATTGTGATGATAAATCTTGAACTGTTTGCACAAAGCGGTGATCATCGTATTATTTAGATTTGTACCGTTGTCCGTGATGATCCTGTCTGGAACACCATACCGACATATGAGGTTTTTCTTGATAAAGCGGGCAACCACATTTTTAGTCACAGAAGCGAAGGAAGCTGCTTCGACCCATTTGGTGAAATAGTCAATGGCAACCAGGATGAAGCGATGTCCGTTGGAAGCCGTGGGCTTGATCTCTCCAATCATATCAATGCCCCACATTGCAAAGGGCCACGGAGCAGTCAGGATGTTGAGAGGAACCAGAGGGATATGAACTTTGTCAGCGTAGACTTGACACTTGTGGCAAGTACGGGAATGTTGATGGCAGTCAGCTTCCATGGTAGACCAGTAATAGCCTGCCCTCAGGATCTTCTTAGCCATTGTATGCCCGCTCAAGTGAGTGCCAAATGTGCCGCTGTGTATATCAGTCATGATCAATTCTGCTTCAGCTTTATCTACGCATCGGAGTAACACACAATCATGGCTTCGTTTGTAAAGGATGCCGTTGCTCAGGAAGAACTTAGCAGCGGATTTCCTTAAGAACTTCTTGTCATTTACGGAAGCTCCTTTAGGATAATCTCTAGTCTCGAGATACCTTTTGATTTCATGGAACCAAGGTTGTTCCACCATTTCTTCGGTATTAATCTCGTGACAATGCGCAGGTTCATCCATTCGCTCGATGGTGATTTGGGGAGCCTCGTTATCCCAGTTGAGTTTAAACATGGAGGACATTGTGGCTAGAGCATCTGCTAGCTGATTCTCTTCTCGCGGGAAATGCTCGAAGGTAATTTGCTCGAAATGAGGCAACAATGTCAAGACATGTTCTTTGTATGGGATAAGGTTAGGATGCTTGGTATCCCACTCTCCTTTGATCTGACTGATAACCAAAGCCGAGTCCCCAAATATGATCAAAGATTTGATCCCCAAGTCTATAGCAGCCTTGAGACCAAAGATGCAAGCTTCATACTCAACCATGTTGTTTGTGCAGCTGAAGCAAAGTCGGGCCGTGAAAGGTGTGTGACAACCTTATGGAGAAATGAGTACTGCGCCAATGCCGTTTCCAAGTGCATTTGAAGCACCATCAAAGTACAGGGTCCATCGGGATCCCTTTTCGGGTCCGTCATACGGTCCATCACCTTTAATGTCGTCCAAATTCATGATGTCCTCGTCCAGGAAATCAAATCTCATGGGTTGATAATCTTCGATAGCCTGATGAGCCAGATGGTCAGCTAGTACACTCCCTTTTATAGCTTTTTGGGTGGTGTACTGGATGTCATATTCAGTTAAGATCATTTGCCATCTAGCTATCCTTCCAGATAAAGCGGGCTTTTCGAAGATATACTTGATAGGATCCATTTTGGAAATCAACAAGGTAGTAGGAGTCAACATATACTGTCTTAGTCGGCGAGCAGCCCATACCAAAGCGCAGCAAGTTTTCTCGAGCAGTGAGTAGCGAGTCTCACAGTCGGTAAACTTTTTGCTAAGGTAATAAATAGCATGCTCTTTTCGACCAGACTCGTCATGCTGGCCCAAAACACACCCCATTGAGTTATCCAAGACGGTCAAATACATGATCAATGGTCTTCCTTCGACGGGTGGCATCAGAATAGGAGGTTCTAGCAAATACTCCTTGATTCTATCAAAAGCAGCTTGACAATCGTCGTTCCATTCGACTACCTGATCTTTCTTCAAGAGTTTGAAAATTGGCTCACAGGTAGAAGTCAGATGTCAGATGAATCTGGCAATATAGTTCAAGCACCCCAAGAATGCTCTAACTTCCTTCTCAGTACGGGGAGTGGGCATCTCTTGTATTGCTTTTACTTTTTCCGGATCGACTTTAATGCCTTTGTTGCTTACAATGAATCCCAGGAGTTTACCAGACCTAACTCCAAAAATGCATTTACTTGGATTCAGCCTGAGCTTGTACTCTTTTAACCTGGCAAACAGCTTCTCCAGATGTTCAAGGTGCTCTTCCTCTGTTTGTGACCGAGCTATCATATCGTCTACGTAAACTTCAATCTCATGATGTATCATATCATGAAATAAAGCTACCATGGCACGTTGATAAGTTACCCCTGCGTTCTTCAGCCCGAACGGCATCACCTTATAACAGAAAGTGCCCCACTGTGTGACAAAAGTCGTTTTCTCCATATCCTCGGGAGCCATTATGATTTGATTGTAGCCCGAGAATCCATCCATGAAGGAAAACACTTTATGCTGAGCTGTATTGTCGATCAAGATGTCAATATGAGGTAGCGGGAAATCATCTTTAGGGCTGGCCCTATTCAAATCCCGGTAGTCCACACACATCCTGACTTTGCCATCTTTCTTAGGTACTGGCACAATGTTAGCGACCCATTGAGGATAGGACGTAACAGCCAGAAATCCAGCATCGAATTGTTTCATTACTTCTGCTTTGATCTTTTCGGACATGTCAGGCCTCATTCGGCGAACTTTTTGCTTGATTGGTGGACAGTCTTCTCTTGTGGAGATACGGTGAACCACGATGTCTGTGTCTAAACCCGGCATGTCTTCATAAGACCAAGCGAAGATCTCAACATACTCATTCAACAACTGTACCAAGCGCTCCTTGACTTTTGGTTCCAGATTGGCACCCACTTGCACCTCCTTCCGGTCTTCCTCGGTCCCTAAGTTGACAGTTTCCAGTGACTCTTCATGCGGTAAGATGGCCCTTTCCTCTTGTTGCAGAAGTCTGGCTAGTTCCCCGGGTACTTCACAACCTTCGTCATCTTCATACTCGGCTAGATTGACCAGATCTTCAGAGTTATTGAAAGATACAGCAGAATAGTTACCCATGGAATCCGGAGTGGATGGGTACCTGCATTGGTGAGTGTGGGTGTGTGTAAGGGATAGCCATCCTTAAACAAAAATACAAAAGGAAAGAAAATGAACACAAGCAGTTTATCACATGAAAAACGTCCAATGAATCATTAAACATGGCATATGGATATGAAAAATAATCAAAACCCTTACAAGTGGACCTACATGCCCCGGGCAAGGCAGGAGGTGAAAAGATAGTGTACGGATTGTTTGAAAGTAAATATTACAGACCAAATAGGAAATGTTTAACAGATAAATTACTGATGAATAAAAGTGATGGGGACAAAGTCTTTTGCCTCCCAGTTGCTCAATCCTCCTTTGATAGTTGGATAAATCCACTCTTCAATGTTGCTCTCTTTGTCCTCATCCTCCAAAGCGTTGATTCCGTAGGGAGAAATCTTGATTGGCGCCCTTTCAATCTTCGCACGGCGCATAGCTTTCTGGCCAGCGGCTGTGAACCCTAATCCAAATTTGTCTGTCTTATGTGGAATGTCAGGTAACTGCCCCCATGTTGAATTCTTCCCTTCTTTGATTGCGGCTCTTGCGTCCTCCAGAGATGCCATCCTGGCCATCTGTCTTGGTGTCTCAGCTGCCAACTTTGCTACTGCTATTTCAGGAAGGACTTCTTCGAAATGTTGAAACGGTGTCTCAATGAACTCTCCTTCAACCTCCACATACCGGAAAGAATTTAAGTGGCTAATCATGTACTCTTCTTCGCCACAGACGGTAATGATCTTTCCCTTAACAGGATATTTCAACATCTGATGTAAGGAGGAGGTGACTGCCCCAGCATGGTGTATCCAAGGTCTACCCAGCAGGCAAGAGTATGATGGACGAATGTCCATCACATAGAAAGTGGATTTAAACACCTCAGTGCCTATCTTGATGGGAATTTCAACCTCTCCATGGACCATTCTCTTCGAACCATCGAAAGCTCTGAAAACAATATCACTCAGCTTCAATTCCAACCCCTCACAATCTAGTCAGTCCAAAGCCTTCTTAGGTAAAACATTCAGCGACGACCCAGTGTCGACCAAGACGTGTGCGAGAGTGGTTCCTCGACACTCGATTGAAATATGCAAAGCATCATTGTGGTTTCTGCCTTTAGGAGTTAGGTCGGCATCAGAAAAACCTAACCCATTGTCCGCAGTCAGGCTAGCCACGCAATTTTGAAATTGATCCGCAGAGGTTTCCTGGGGCACATGGGCTGCCTTCAGGAATTTTATCAGAGCTTTAGCGTGCGCTTCCGAGCAAAGTAGTAGTGCCAGCATGGAAATCTTGGAGGGGGTTTGCCCCAGCTGTTCCACCACATCGTAATCACTTCTCTTGATTATCCTCGAAATCTCGTCCATTTCCTTCTTGGAGGTTTCCGGGATAACCAAGGGTTGAGCCCTCGTCCTGACGGGCTCATCTTGGATTCCCTTACCTTTGTCAGCAGCGGTAGGAGAGACAGCACTAGGAACAATAACATCTTCAATCAAAGGAGTTCTAGCAGAAAGTTTTATTGGTGCAGGGACGACCTTGTCAGCTGATGAGGGTCCAAAGACTGCTCTTGGAGGGGCAATCTCTGGAGAAAATATTCTCCCGCTCCTGGTGATTTTGCTAGTGCCCGCAATGTTAATAATGCTGGCTTCTTCATCATCCGAACTTTCTTCAATTACTTCGATTTGCTTGATACCATGGTAGTAAACGTCACCGCCATAGTTCCAAGGTATCGACTTCTCAGAAACGTAGGGAACAGGCCCTGGCATCGTTATCTTCAAAGGAACAAATTTCGCAGCTGGTGTAATCTTAACAGGCTTTTTGACGGCCTTGGAAAGATTGGCGTGAATGGTTATGATTGAGACTTCTTCAGTATGAACTGGAACAGCAAAAACTTTTTCAAACAAAATTTGTCGACTATCCATAAGGCCTTGGATGCCTTTCTTCAATAACGGACAATCAAACGGCAGAGAGTAACAATAATAGCAGTCTTCTTTACATCCCGTGAAGATCCCGACTCTTAACAGGTTCAACTTAATGGTTAGCAGTGGAGTAGTCAGATCACTGACATCAGCAACATACAAATCTTCTTCAATGGCATTGACATTTCGGCCGTGCTTCGACATGGGTGCAGATATCACATTAGGCTTCTCTGGAGCATCAAACTCCACCTTCTTAGCCTCTATCAGGTCTTGGATTTTATGCTTGAGTGCCCAACAATCATTGGTGTCGTGCCCAACACTGTCTGAATGGTAGGCGCATTTAGCATTGGCATGATAATGCGAAGAGGACGTATTCACATTCTTTGGTGCCTCCTTGATGGTGGCGAGATTCAACTTCAATAGATGGGGAAGCACTTGCGCTGAAGTCATATTAATACGGGTGAACTGCCGTTGTGGCCGTTCCACTCGTTGTTGATTTGGTCTGGACTGGTTATAGCGAGGCTGCTCACTCGGAGTGTTTTGAATCATTACGGCCCCCACAGTTGGCCGATGCTCCGTCTTCCCTGCTCTTCTCTGAGAATATACCACAGCTGTTTCCTTCTTAAAAGGCTTCTTCTCAACACTTGCAGCAACACCCTTCTGAATCTTTCCTGACTTGATGCCAGCTTCTATTCTTTCGCCTGTTAAGATCAAATCGGTAAACCCCACGGAAGAGTTACCAATTAGATGATTGAAAAATGGCCCAGATAGGGTCCCAAGAAACATATCAACGAGTTCACGGTCGGTTAAAAGGGGCTGCACCCTGCCAGCCAAATCCCTCCATTTTTGTGCATATTATTTGAATCCTTCGTCGGTTCCTAACGATATACCCTGAAGTTGGGTACGAGTAGGAGCAAGGTCAGAATTATACTGGTATTGTTTGTAGAAAGCGGTGGCCAAATCTTCCCAATTTCTGACACTGGTTCCTTCTAGCTGATAAAACCACTCCAACTGAGCTCCCGAAAGGCTGTCTTGAAAGAAATGAATCCAGAGATTTTTATCTGCCGTATAGGGTTGAATCTTTCTTACGTAGGACCTGAGATGCATTTTGGGGCAGGACCCATCATACCTCACAAACACTGGCACTTTGAATTTTGGGGGAATCACAATCTCGGCAACCAAGCTCAAGTCTTCAAAATCCAAACCCGGTACTCTTTGTAATTCCATGGCGGCCAACATGTCTTCTAAACCCTTGTATTTATCATCAGCTGGAGGGTATTGTTGGTCAGAATAATCTTCATCCTCTTCAACCTCTTCTTCCTCCGCATCAGACTCGGAAGGCACCGCAACTCCATCTCTTTTACTAGTCCCCTCATCAGAAGTAGGAGGAAATTCAAGCACTCTTCGAGCTTCTCCGTCAAATCTTCTCCCCAAAGTAGCCACCCCAATCCTCTTTTTCTTCTTTTTCACTGAGTCCTTATTCCCCAATTGAGTCTTGATATCCTCCTGACCCTTAGCCAAGGTCATCAGGAGTTGCTGGAATTGTGCATTCTGAGCCTATAGGTCTTTGACTGTTTGCTCGAGATCCATCCTACTGAAATAAACAGCAGACAGATAAGGAAACCTGGAGTGAGACCTGCTTATGCACATGATGAATGGTATGCTTATGTATGCAATGCATTCAAGGATTTAGAACATTCAAAATTGTTTCAGACAAAGAAGAACGCACGTCATATTAATAAGAAGAGATTTGTTAGTACATAAATGCCCCATGGGCCAAATATTACAAAATAAACTTCTTAAGGCAGAAAGACATTGCGCATCCTCTTTGGTGCGATGTAGGTGTTGAGGGCCTCTTGCTCGTGGAGTCGGCGGGTAAGCTCTAGAACCTTCTTTTCACTGGCGTAGAAGCTAGCTTCAAAAGTATTTCGTTCCTCCTTGAGCTGAATCCAACTTTTCTGCATTTCCTCCCACGATGTAGGCATGTCTGGATGTAGGATGGTGTAGGGGACCTCTCCTTCATTGACGGGCTCTTTAATCACTGGGAGTACATGAGGATAAGGCATCATTAGACTTTGGGCTCAGGCTCGTACCCACTTGAGATAGGGCTCAAGAGGGATGGAATTCTTGTGTCCCAGAGTCTTGTTATCAACCTTGTTGAGTTTTCCCCAAGCTCTGATGAATCTTTGGCGAAGCCCTTGCGCATCGTTGTCGAAGTCAAAAACTAGGTCAGGAATCAACATGTCATGAGGGCCATCCCTCCGTGCATATCCAAATTGCCTCAAAGCTAGGCAAGGGTTGTAGGTGATACCTCCCCTGATTCCAAGTAAAGGAACATTAGGAAATTCTCCGCAACGATCGACAATGATGACATTTTCTATGGACCGAGAACACCAATGTACATCAGAGTGAGTAAGAGTCATCAACCGTTGGGACCATCTTGAGCCTTGGTCATTCTTCAGGACAGATTGTGGAAGGTGCGAAATAAACCACCTTGCTAGGAGAGGAGTACAGCACATGAGAACACCCCTCTTTCTCATTGTTCGTGTGTAAAATGAGTGAAGGATGTCCCCAAGCAATGTTGGTATTGGATTTCTGGACAAGAAGATTTTGACGGTGTTGACATCTATCAATTGGTCAGGATTTGGGAACAAGACCAACCCATAGATAAGGAGTGCCACAATCTCTTCGAAAGCTTGTAGGTCCAATGAGTTCCAACATTCTTGTGCCTTCTCAAACAAGAATTTTGCTAAGAATCCTTTGACGCCGCTTCTGGTTTCCCAATGCCCCTTGATGTCGGATGGTTGTAGATGTAATGCTCGAGCAACATCTTTCGGCTTTGGTTCCTTTTCCGTACCGTTGAAGGGTAGTTGATTAAGGATAGGAATTCTCAGGAGTTGAGAAAACTCCTCCAAAGTGGGCACCAACTGATAATCAGGGAAAGTGAAACAGTGGTGCAGAGGGTCAAAGAACTGGAATAGCACCTTCATCATGTCTTCTTCAATGTTGGTGCTGACTAGGATGAGCAGTCTACCATGTCTTTTACTGAAGGATGAGTTTTCCGGGATTCTTGAGGTGATCTCCTTGAGTTGAGGAGAGATTCTCACAAGGTTGACTTGAATGGTTTTCTGCGAGGAATTTCCATGTCCTACAAAACAAGAACAAAGATGAAGATCCAAAATCCTTGAAATGGTTAGTGAATGCATATGATGTTTTATGATGTTTATGATGTTTATGATGTATGCACAAAACATATGTACAAGCAAATCACACCAAACCCTAGTTTCAGGCTTGCATGGGGTTTCATAGGTAAGTACCCTCTTGAGTGTTGTTGGCTTAAAAGACCTGTCCTATAAATAGTAACCGGGTTCTAAGGAGCTCAATATCACTGGATTGTTTTCATTGTTCATTGTCTTGGTTTAGCCACTTAACTAGCGACCAAAATATTCCAAGAAAACAACCCTCAATGAGTGTAGTATCGAGTATCTACCAACTTCGGACTGCACCAAAGCCTGTCATCTCACTACCCCTAATAAAATGCCAAGATGGTCAAGTAAGGTTCTAGGTCATTAGTGCTTAGTGACATCACTCAGCGGCCCCGTACTCTCCTTGATTGAACTCAAGGGTTACCGGTACTCACAAATATGTCGCACTAATATAGCTATTGCTTCAACCGTGTCGGTATACCCCGCACAGTTTCCACAATGTATTGCTATCTATGAATGTTTCCCAAAATCCGGGTGTAGGATTGTAAACCCAAACAATAGAGCCAAGATATAAAGCAAACAACTCAAACAATTTGTCATGCAAGAGGGTGATCTAAGCCCTAAGGTTACTCCACTTATAAAATTGTCCCCGGCAGAGTCGCCAGTTCTGTGATACGATGGGAGAACTGACTAGGGTTTTGCGTTTGTTTTCGCAAATGTTTCGGTTGAGTAAGAGTCGCCACCGACTTTTTATTTTATCCTAAGGAAAGGTTTAAAAAGCACAGCAAAAACCTTTGAGATTTTTCTTGGGTTCGGGGAGTAGATTATAGAAAGGGAAGGTATTAGCACCCTTTCTATCCATGGTTACCCATGGGCTCTTAGGTACTTGCTTAGATCAACTTGCCTAGGTTTTCAATTGTTTGAAATG
Organism: Vicia faba; assembly: GCA_948472305.1. Lineage (NCBI taxonomy): Eukaryota > Viridiplantae > Streptophyta > Magnoliopsida > Fabales > Fabaceae > Vicia > Vicia faba. The sequence goes on along the minus strand of OX451735.1, from coordinate 678,140,760 downwards.
GTGCTTGGTGTGTGGTTTTGAAAATGTTTTGAAAAGATGCCTTGTATAGGCTACCCTTGTAACAATTCTTTACTCGAATGTTTTACAAAAGGTGTTTTGTCTTTAGAAAAGATGTTTCAAGGTTTTTTGAAAGTTGGTTTTGAAAGTGTTTGTGAAGTGTGGTTTGAAATTAGGCAAGTGTTTTCTTGGCAAATTGGCAAGTACTTAAGAGTTATCTACCCTAAAGTTTCCTCAAAGGTTTTTGTTATGTTTTAAACCTTTTGACAATTTTATTCCACCATTGCATTTGGTGGACAATCTTGTATTAGGAGGTGAAAGGGACAGGCGCGGGTCATCGTTTAGACCATAATTGCAATAGTGTTAAATGTCTTTGGGCAATTTTTCTTTGAAAGGGATTTGATCATTTTAGGCAACCTTTTTTTGAAAGCGTCATCGAGGGACTTATGATCATTTGATTGTTTGTTTTACCCAAAGAAATTCAACATGCAATATGGCCCAACTATTTGAAGGCAACAAAGTGGAATACCCTAGGGGTGCAAGTGTGAAATGTGTTGTCCATTTTCATGCTTGTTTATCTTTGAGATTAGGTCAAACTATTTTGTTCGTTTTATTCACATACAAACCCTAATTCTAGCATGGTATGTTTAGAAAGCGTTAAAGTGCGAAATTTAAATTCCTACACTATTACAGCACAATAATATGGGGAGGGGGTACAAATGTCTCAAATGGGGGATATTTAGACAAGAAATTAAACCTAGCTATTACATCATTTTCTTTGAATATTTACATTATAATTAAAAGCATAAATTAAATGGAAATGAAATAAATATGCAAGATGTAAAAGAATTTTTATATGTATGAAAAAGTATTATTTATGTAAAATAAAAAGAGAAATAAAAAGGTAGCATTTTTTGGAGTATATTCATATTTAGGGAAAAAACCCTAATTTTAATAAGAAGGGTACTAATTATTTAATATATATAATATTTACTATTTATATACAAAGAATAAAATAAAAATGAAGTATATTTGTAAAAAATGTATTTTTTTAGTATTAACTATTAATAAAATAAAAATATGTATTTTTTTGGTATTTTATCCTAAGTGTATTAATATATACATATTCATTTATATTATTTATAAAATATTATATATACTAATTAATAATATTTAATATTTAAATAAAAAAAAGTATTTTTCTATAAAATATTTTCAGGAGGTAAAAATAAGATAAAAGTGTATAAAAAATATATTTGTACTATTTTAGTATTTTAAACAAAAAGTATATATTTATTTATTTATGTACAAACTAAAAGAAAAATCAAATAAATACCTAATAAATTCAAAAATGATGAGAAAAAATATTTTTATATTTTTAATATGCTGAGAAAAAATAAATGAGTCAATTAAAAAAAGAAAAAGTCAAAAAACATTAAAAATAAAGTAAATGGGCTCAGGGGGTTCAGAACAAATTATATGGTGCAAAAAGGAAAGTCAACATAAGCTCAGCCCATGAAGACCTTTCTTCAACCTCTGAACAACAATATTCAAAAAAATGCGCGCCCTGTTCTTCCATCCCAACATCCTGATTCTTTGATCTTTTGCACAAACTTTCAACACAAAAAATGTTAAGCATGGAACCACGATTCCAAATATATAAAGAACATCTCCTAACTCTCAGAAATGAGAGAGAATTTTAACAATCCCAAATCCTAACCTAAGTTTTCTGCCATTTTCAAACCTTAAATTCTCACAGCTCAAGCATAAGAAATGAAAAGTAAAAGCATGTAGAGGTTCAGTGGCATGAGTAGAACATTGCTTATTCACAAACTTAGAGCTAATGATGCCTAATGAGAGAGATAGAAGTTCACCAAAGTACCTGTTCAGTTGAAGTTCTATCTGGCAAATGGGGAGCTTTCAGTGCAAGATAATGGTTGTTTTAGCTTCCTTGAGGTGTGGTGATGCTGTTCCAATATTTACTTTGCCTTGAGACACCTTGAACTGAGCTGTAGAACTTCAACTGCAAAATGGAAAAATGAAAATGGTGGAACTTGTTAGAGGAGTTACAGGTCGTATTTCAAGTCATGGTCAGCTTGCATAGATGCTAGGGAATGTGTGTGAACTGGTTTGGGCAAGAGAGCTTGAGGGAAATGGAAGATGGCACTCAAACTGCAGGCCTGGCCCTGTTTTTGCAGTTTGAAGGTGATTCTGAGATTGGGAGTGTATGAGAGATGTTAGGGTCGTGTACTAGCTTGGTTATGATGTCCTGGATCTGTTTGACAAGTTTGCTTAAGTGTTTGTAAGCTGATATGAGAGTTGTGTTACAATATGCCAAGTTACTTACACTTTAAGCAACAAATGCCCAAGTTGTGTTCTAGGTCAGTAGAGGCCCCCTAATGAGCTGCATAATCTCTCCTTGATCAGAGTGTTTTGCTCATAATCTTGTGCCAATTAGATCTCATTTGTACTGCTTGGATTTTCAATTGGACATAAAGTTACCTTTTGCAAAAATGGAAGAAATGTTTTATCTATAAATGGATTAATCCTTTAGGCAATGCTTGAACTCATGAAACAAGGCCTTGGCACAAAGGTTTTGCATTGAATTATTGAGTGTCAAAGGGTTTTAGGACCTGTAATTTAGCACAAACTATGCTGACTTGAAAATGGCTTAAGTTATGAACATGTTCATGATCAATTCAAAAGTGAGTTTTTGCCAAATTGTGAAATTCGATTCTCTCAAGTTATGAGGTTGTTTGAGAAGTTCTTTGACATTTTGGAAAGCTTGGAATGTGTAATACAATCCATATTTGAAATGCAAATTGAAATTCCAAGTGGAAGTGTATGGAAAATGGCCTTGAAGTTGGGTAGAAAACCTTGTCAAAATAGGTTAAAATTTCACTAAGTTAAGAATGGTTTAGTGTCCTTATTCAAAAATTTGTAACTTGAGATACAAGCCTCAAATGGGAAAACTTTGTGAATCAAAGTTGTAGATTATGCAACAAGCTACAACTTTCATGTTTTGACTTTTGTTTGAATCCAAATGGATCTTGGTGAAAAAGTGGGGGAAAGTTAGGAAAAAATTAGGTCTTTTTATAACTTAGAAAAATTCTAAGTTATGAAAAATTCTAATTTCTAACCCTAATTTGCATTTTGTGATTTCTTGGTGAACAAGTTTCATGATTTGGCATGTTTTGATGAAAAATGAATCTTGACTCTTGATTTTGACCAAAAAGTCAAAGTTTGACTTTTCAGTATACAGTCAAAATTGATCAATTGACTGGGAAATTCAACTGTCAATCTTGTGTACTTGGGATCTTTTGAGTTTGTTGAGCATGTCAAGATAATTCCATGGGGTCCTTGAGTCCATATGTGAGCTTGGTTTGCCATTGGCTAGGTCAAACAGTCACAAATTGCCTTTGTTCAGTCAAAACCCTAAAAATGACCATTTTGCCCTTTTGGTGATCTGATCAAATTTCTTATGGAATTGTGATCCAAACTTGATCAAATGGTCCATATGAGTTCATAATGTTTATGTGGGTCAATTTTCATGAGGTTTGACTGTCAATTGGCCACAGTTGACTTTTTCCCCAATACAGTTGATTTCTAGGTCAATTGTCCAATTGACAGGGCAAAACTTGGAATCAAGACTTGAAACTTGATGCGGATAAACTTGGGAGTCCAATATGAAGCATGAAAGTCATCTTAGGCATTTTAGGTCAAAACATCTTTGTGCAAACACAAACCCTAATTTGGTCAGCAGTGCAAGGAGAAGTTTTGAGCAGATGAAACCTTAACTGGACCTTGATCTTCAAGGGCTTTGTGATGAGAAATGTTGAGAAAATGGGAGGGCAAATTTTGGGGTGCAACATATAGCTTCCAAATCAAAACCTGTATATTGATCAATGATCTTGGTCAAACAAAACCCTAAATTGACTGGTAAATCAAAGGAGTGGTTCCTTCACATAATAAATCATAAACTTCAATCCTCTGATGATCCAAAGAGATGGATAAAACATCTTGAGATATGAAATAACTTTTGGCTTTAAAGATCCATAGGTTTAGATGATAAGGTTCTACTTGAGCAACTTGTCAATGCAAACAACTTTCAAAGCTTGAGGAAGACTTGATAACCAAAGTACTTTAATCCCATCACCATGTATGAATGAAATGCAATATGATATTCATGATGAAACATAAGCCAAAAATCAGGAGGGTAAATTTTAGGGTGCAACAGCTGCCTCCGGTAAATGATCTAGTCCCTAAACAAGAATTTCTAAAATGTCCCATAGGTTGCTTTCTGTGACTATACAAACTTCCCTCGCCCGTCCCTTCACATCCAATGATGAGGCTTCTTACCAAATAAATGGCAAGATAGCAACATCTAAAGGAGGAGGAAAAGAATACTAGACATTTTGAGTATGTAAGATACTCCTAGTTGCTCGCTTGCTCACAACAAAAACATTTTATACACCAACACTTTCATTTGAAACATTTTCAAAAGAAAAAGCTCTTTATACGCGTTCTTATAGAGACGAGAACCATTACAAAGACACTTTTCAAAACAGTTTTAAAAACCACACCACAAGCACATTTTCAAACAAAAGCAAGTGATCTAGCAAGCAACTAAGATCCCGTAGATAACTATGGATGAAAAGGGTGCTAACACCTTCCCTTTTCATAATCTACCCTCCGAACTCAAGAAAATAATCTCAAAGGTATTTCCTGTTCTTTTCACCCTTTCCTTATTGGGTAAAAGAAAAGTCGGCGGCGACTCTTGCTATCCGTAACAATTCTGATCAAACGCAAAACACCCAAATCAGTTCTCCCACCGTGTTACAACGAGTCTATGTTATTTCACTACATCTTATGTGACATTGAATATATGTTGGCTAGATGATGTTGTATATGTTGTGATAATTGACTATATGCTAACAATGTTGTCGATTTTAATACTATGATGTTGATGTTTGAACTACTAAGTCTATTTTGTATTTTTGTTTGAATGTTGCCTCCACGTGGGTAATGCATAAGTGATTAGGAGTAGTTCGTATGAGCTTAGAAGATAGATTGGAGTGTGTTGTTTTCTTTTTGTTGATTGTAGAAGGTCTTATTCTAATATGTAACATTGGCGTCGGGAACATTTGATTTTGAACTTTTTGTTCTTTTGTTTATTCTAAGATTTTGAACTACCTTTCATGGTATTTAAGTTGTTTTGAATTATGAACCGTGAACAACGAAGTTTCTATAATGTGTTTAGTAAAGACGTTTTGAACTATGAGTTTAGCTGCGAGTAGTTGAAGTAATATAGTTGTTATTAATGCAGTAAATGATTTATAAATGTTGAAAAGTTTGATTTATAATGCAAAATCCACATAACTCGGGTGGAAATGATGAAAAAGCTCGTGCATGTGGGAGGTTTTAGAGGAATAACCTTCCAATCTACGAGGGCAGGCACGATGCAGATGGTACACAAGCATGGCTTAAGGGGATTGAATATATTTTCAGAGTTGTGATCTTCTTGGAGGATCAGAAGGTGCAGTTTAGCAATCACATGTTGAAAGAAGAAGCCTAGGACTGGTGGAACAATGCGCGCTAGCAAATGGAGATTCTAGGTACAGAGATTACTTGGGTTGTATTTAGAACTGCTTTTCTGGATAAGTACTTTCCAGAAGATGTGCGTGGTAAGAAGGAGATTGAATTCCTTGAGTTGAAGCAATGAAATTCGATAGTTGCTGAGTATGCTGTTAGGTATGAGGAACTAGTTAAATTTTGTCTGCACTATAATGATCCAACAGCTGAAGTGTCGAAGTGCATTAAGTTTTAGAATGGACTACATCCAGAGATCAAGCAGAGTATTAGATACCTGCAGATTCGTCATTTTCCCATGCTAGTGAACAAATGTAGAATCTTCTATCAAGATAGTAGAAACAGAGATTTTTTTATAAGAATTATAGTGGGAAGAAGGGAAGGAATCATGATCGTGGTAAACTGTATGATGCTCTTGTTGATAAAGGGAAACATAAAGCTTATGATGACAAGAAGCCAAGTGGGGGAGGAGCTACCGCTTATGTGAAATGATATCGGTGTGGCGAGTTAGGCCACTGTGTTGATGCTTGCACTAGTAAGGTGTTGAGATGTTACAGGTGTGGCAATGTTGGTCATTACGTTAACTAATGCAATAATGGGGGTCCTACTTGTTTTAACCATGGTGAACATGGTCACATCAGTACCCAGTGTCAAAAACCAAAGAAGACTGCTGCTACTGCTTCTCAGACCAATGGCAGATTGTTTGCTATGAGTGGTTCAGAAGTCACCAAGAAAGACAACCAGATCAGAGGTACTTGTTTTATTAATAATGTTGAGTTAATCGCTATTATTGATATTGGGTGCACTCATTCATTTATTTCGCTTGAATGTGCTACTATGTTGGGATTAAAGTTGTCTGATATGAATGGGGGAATGGTAGTAGAACTTCCTGCTAATGGTTCTGTTACGACCACTCTCGTTTGTTCGAAGTGTCCTTTAAGGATTTATGGTAAAAGTTTTATGATGGATTTGGTGTGTCTACCCTTACACCAACTTGATTTTATTCTTGGAATGAATTGGTTGGAGTTCAACTATATTCATATCAACTATTATAATAAGACAATTAGGTTTCTTAAGTTTGGTGATAGTGGAGAGCTGATGTTTCTTTCCGCTAAGCAAATGGATGAACTCTTAGAAGCTGAAGTGTTGATGTTTGCAATGTGTTGTACCCCAAAATTTGCCCTCTCACTTTTTCAAGAATCTCCTCACAAGATTTATGCTGGGCCAAAACTGCACAAGGTTTGATCAACTCAAGTCGCCATGGATCATATTGGATTTTCAAGCATTAGGTAGAGGAGGAATCTATTGAAAGAGCAAAGCAGATAAATTTGACTGCTTTTGACAAAATCAAAGAAAATAAGTTTGCTTCGACTAGTGCTTAACTTCGACGTAAGTTGCTCCTCCATTTTTTGCTTCAACTGGTGCTTAACTTCGACAGAAGTTGCCCCTCCATTTTAGCTTCGACTGGATTTTGTTTCTCTTTAGAACATCCTCCTTCGACTCAAAGAGTAAGGCCCTCTTGTATCCTTTTTCGAATCCAAGAAGAAGAGTCTCTTGTAGCCTTTTTCGACTCAAAGAGAGAAAAGCCCCCTATCGATGTCCTTCGACTCAGAACTTGGTGGATTCCTACTGGCCTCCTGCAGCTTCCCTTCGACACTTGCATAACCTCTATACCATGACATGTCTGGATGCCTCCAATCGAAGGTCATATATTATTGACCCATCCCAAGAGCTTTAATTTGGCCCCTTCGAAGGATATCCATAGGAGTCATTCAAATGACACTTCGATTGGAAAAAAGAGTTGTTTATTGAAAAGTCTGGTCGAAAGGTGAGGCTAGGGAGTCAAGACAAAAGTTTGAGATGTCAAAGGTACTTGTTGACCAAGTCCCATGCTCTTCGAGGATCAAGCCTGATACACTGGCCATAAAACTCCAAAACTGCTGCACAACAGTCCTGCATTGCTGCCCTACTCCTTGCACCAAAATGGAAACAAAACACTATCCCTCAAAAGCTACAAATACAGCATACCCTTTTTGTTTGAACTTTTTGTTTTCCCTCCCAAAGCATCAGTCCAAGCCATCTATAAAAAGGAGGCATCACCACACATATTGGGCGCGCCAAAAGGATTGCAAGAAAACACTTGTGAAAATTCTCAGAAATTCCCAAACACTTCCCAACTTTTTTTCAAACACTTCTATACACCTTCGATTCACCCTCCAAGTGACCATCAAACTACCCTTCGACTCCCTCCCTCAGCTACCATACAGAAGGCCTTTGCGTTATCCCATCACTTAGTATAAAAGAGCCTTTGATCCACTCACCCAACCTCTTTCGACCCAGTCATTGCTTTCACAAAGTAACAACTAGTCTAAAGATCCCCAACGAACTCCCATTTTCCATCAAAGAAAGCACTTACCTCCCCCTTCGATTTAAGGACTTCAAGAGGTAAGTTTTCTTTCAAACTTGAGTCTATTATATTTTAACATCATGTGCATATGCCAATAAAAGGAAAATGTAGATATCCTATCTAGGAAGTTGATCATGCTTTCGACCCTCGCTGCTTGTATAGTGAGAATCTCAACCCTGACTAGTTAGACTTGGGATCCTGTTTCCCAAAAATCTTGTGCTAACCCCTAATCTGCAGCTGTCGAAAGTTACACTTGTTGGTTTCATTTTCAAGTATTAGACAAGTTTCCTGCATCTTTTGACTGGCTAAATGTTGGAGCTTTCTCGAAATCTAAATTTGGGAGTTTTGTATTCCTGCAATCAAAGGAGACATCAAAGAGTTTGAAACGAAAGGTGTGCATTCCATGCTGACTCCTAAAGCTTGTCAAAAGAAATATCAAGAAGGGAGAGTCGAAGGTTACCGGCTAACACTCCTGCAGTCAAAGGAAACAAAAATGGCAGATTCGAAAGAGGCCATAAAGATTTGAGTCGAAGGGTGCTACTGCCTGGGTCGAAGAGCTCATTTTCCTTTCTTTTTGTTTTTGCCTTTACATTTTTCTTGCCTTTCAATATGGTTGTAATAGTGTACGATTTATTTTTTGCACTTTTTATTACTTTTGTAAAAATTCTAGTAATTAGGGGTGTATGGCAAGATAAAACCAACAAGTAGACAACCCCTAATCAAAGACTAAATGCATGCAAATCAAACACACTTTTTCACACGTGCACCTCTAGGGTAACCTCGTCGTTGCCTCGGAAAATAGTCATGTCCCTCGAGCATGGGCGTTTTAGCAAAGACCCTCGATAAAAGATCATAGTCCCTCGATGACCCTCGATGTTGCCTTCGGTAAACGATCTAGTCCCTAAACGACATTGCTAAAATGACCCATATGTTACCTTCTATGACTATACAAACGTCCCAATGCCCGTTCCTTCATATCCAACGATGGGGCTTCTTACCAAATCAATGGTAAGATAGCCACATCTAAAGGAGGAGGAAAAGCACATTTAAGACCTTTCGAGTAGGTAGATTCTCTCTTAGTTACCCGCTTGATCACAACAAAAACATTTTTATACACCCACACTCTCATATTTGAACTATTTTCGAAACAAACATTTTGTATGCATTCTTATAGAAACGAGAATCATTACAAAGTTACATTTTCAAAATACTTTCAAAAACACATCTCACAAACACACTTTTGAACTATTTTCGAAACAAAACTTTGTACACGTTCTTATAGAAACAAGAACCATTACAAAGAGATTTTTCAAAACACTTTCAAAGCCCGTACCACAAGCACACTGTCAAATGAAAGCAAGTGATCTAAATGAGTAACTAAGAGCCCATGGAAAACCATGGATGAAAAGGGTGCTAATACCTTCCCTTTTCATAATCTACCCCCCGAACCCGAGAAATAATTTCGAAAGGTCTTTGCTGTGCTTTTTTACCTTTCCTTTTGGATAAAATAAAAGTTGGTGGCGACTCTTGCTAACCGCGACATTTGCGATAAAACGCAAAAATCCTCAAGTCAGTTCTCCCACCGTTTCACAAAACTGGCGACTCTTCTGGGGATTGTAAAAAAGGTGGGGTTACCTTAGGGTTAGATCACCTTTACTCGCTTTCATTATTTGATTTGTGTGCTTTATATTTAGTTCTTTGTATTGGGCTTGTTTGATCCTCCACCCGGATCTGGCGCACCTTTTTAGGTAAATAACAATAGATTGTGGAGACTCTACGGCGTAGACCGATATGGTTGAGACAATGGCTATGTTAGTGTGACGCATTTGTGGGTACCGGTATCCCTCGTGGTGAATCGATGAGAATACAGGGCCGCTGAGTGGCGTCATGAAGCACTAATTAACCTTAGAACCCTAATTGAACAAACTTGGCCATTAGGACGTAGTGAGGTAGCCAATTTCAGTGTAAAGCTGAAAATTGGTTGATACTTGATACTACACTCATTGAGGCTAGACTTTTGGGATATCTCGGCCGCAAGAAAAGATTGTTGTGCTGAGACAATGACTAAGAGAAAGGTCGGTGATATTGAGATCCTTTAGAACCCGATCATTATTTCTAGGACAGGTTGAGCCAACTAGACTTCAAGAGGATACTCACCTACAAAACTCATGCAAGCCTAAAACATAGGGATCTATTTGTTGTATGTGTATATGTTTGCTTGTACATAAACATCATAAACATCATCAACATCATGTGCATGCTCACTAACCATTTCAAGGGTTTAGAAATTTATCTTTGTTTTTGTTTTGTAGGACATGAATTCTCTCCGAAGAAACACCATCCGAATCAGCTTTATAAAAGCACATCCTCAACTTCAAGAGCTAGCTTCAAGAGTGCCCGGGGATTCTCCTTTTACCAAGAAGTATGGTCGACTCCTCAATTTGGCTACATCCAATTTCCAAGAATAGATGATGTGTGTACTATTCCAATTCTTTGATCCCGTACATCATTGTTTCACTTTTCCGGACTATCAGTTGGTACCTACACTAGAAGAGTTCTCTCTGCTCTTAGGAGTGTCCGTGCTTAATTAGATACCATTCACCATTCTAGAAAGGATTCCAAAACCTGAAGTCATCGTCGAAGCTTTACATGTGAAGAGGACCGACATCATAGCCAATTGGGAAACAGGAAGTGGGGTTAAAGGCTTTTTAGCTAAGTTTCTGTTGGAAAAACCTCGTCCATTCTGGGATGACATGGATTTCCAAGATTTCGAAGACGTACTGGCTCTCCTCATTTATGGTTTGGTTCTGTTTCCCAATTCGGACCAATTCATAGACGTTAATGCCATCAAAATCTTTCTCTCTCGCAATCCTATACCTACCTTACTAGGAGACATCTTGCATTGCCTTCATACGTGTACCATGAAGAAAAGAGGTACCCTTTTGTGTTGTGTACCCCTACTCGCTAAGTGGTTCACTTCACACCTGCCTCAGTCAGCATTGAAGAACGAGAAAAGATTGACTTGGTCTCAAAGGATGATGTCTCTCACCCACTCTGATATCTGTTGGTGCCCGAGATCCTTGGAAGATCTTTCTATCATTGACCGCTGCGGGGAGTTCCCTAATGTACCTCTGTTAGGTATTAGGGGAGGTATCACCTACAACCCGTGCTCAGCTCTTCGGCAGTTTGGGTATGCCCGAAGAGACGGCCCTCATGAGATGCTCATCCAAGGTTTGGTGTTCGACTACGACAAAGAAGACCAAGGTTATCGCCAGAGGTTCGCACGAGCTTGGAGAATGGTCAACAAGGTGGACAGTAAGACCTTGGGACGTAAAATTCTATCCCTCTCGAGCCTTACCTTAAGTGGATACAGGCTCATTCCCAGAGTCTCTTGATGCCTTTCCCTTCCATCCTTCCTGTCATCATTGATCCTGTTATTGAAGGAGACGTCCCATACGCCGTTCTTCATCCTGACATGCCTACTTCTCTCGAAGACCTGCAGAAAGATTGGATTCAGTTGAAGGAAGAACGAGACACCTTTGAAACCCAGTACTACGCCAGTGAGAAGAAGGTTCTAGAGCTCACCAAATTTCTTCATGAAGAGAAAAACATGAATACCTACATTGCTCCAAAGAGGATGTGTTCGGTCTTTTTGTCTTAGGAGTTTTTGCTGTATTTTGTTTCTTTGTTTGTAAGCCCAAGGAGGCATGATGTATTCAAACTTGGTTTTATTTAATATGACGGGTGTTCTTTTTTGGTTTGGACAAGTTTAAATCTCTAAATTTCCTTGAAATCATTTGCATACTGCATCTTCATTCATCATAACATCATACAGGTTTCTCATAACAGGCCACCTTATCCTTCTGCTATTTATTTCAGTGAGATTGATGCTGAATAGATTGTGAAAGATCTTCAGACGCAGAATGCCCAGTTTCAACAAATGCTCATGTCTCTGACAAAAGGACAAGAGGAGTTGAAGACTCTTCTAGCCAAAGAGAAGAAGAAGAAAACGAAGAAACCAACCGGAGTTGTGATCATGGGAAGAAGGTTTAAAGGACAGACCAGGCGAACCTTAGACTTTGCAACATCATCAGGTGAGGGAGATAATCAAACCCAGGAACTGAACAACGACCTAACATCCGAAAGAGAGGAATAGCCTGATTACTCTGAGGAACAATATCCTTATGCTGATGATAATTACAAATAGCTAGAGGATCGTTTGAATGCCATGGAGATTCAGAGAGTACCTGGTTTGGACTTTAAATAATTAGGACTCATATTAGGGGTTGTCATCCCACAGAAATTCAAGGTCCCAACTTTCGCCAAGTATGATGGTGTCTCTTTCCCGAAACTACATCTGAGGTCATATGTCAGAAAGATTCAACCCTACACGGCTGACAAGAATTTATGGGTGCATTTCTTCCAGGAGAGCTTATCGGGGACTCAGTTGGATTGGTTCTACCAATTAGAGGGGTCCAATATCCGCAACTGGGAAGAATTGGCTGCCGCTTTCTATAAATAATATCAGTATAATGCTGATTTGACTCCGACTAGGACACAGTTACAAAGTATGTCTATGGGAACAGATGAGGGTTTCAAAACCTATGCTCAAAAATGGAGGGATCTCGCAGGCAGGGTGCAACCCCCTTTATCTGACAGAGAATTAGTGGATATGTTCCTTGGCACCTTGTCAGGACCATTTTTCAATCACTTGATGGGGAGTTCGTCATCTGGGTTTACTGAATTAATCATGACTGGTCAGCGAGTTGAGGCCGGTATAAAAAGCGGCAAAATTCAAAGAGATGCATCCTCAAGTATGGTGAAGAAACCTTTTGTTGGAAAGAAGGAGGTCAGTGCTGCATATGACCATAGGAATCAAAACAAAACCGACCATCGTCCGGCAGTAGGGGCTGTCATGATCTCTAATCATGCGCCAAATCAGCAGCGAAATTATCAGCGCAAACCAGAAGCGCCCATGAGATGATTTACCCGGATTAACATGACCATGTCTCAAGTTTTTCCACACCTTCTAAAGACCAATCTGGTAACTTTAAAGGATGCTTCCAAGAATCCCAATACTGCTTCTCCCCGCTACAACCCGGACGCCCGATGTGCCTATCATTCTGAAAGCCCGGGGCACGATACAAATGATTGTTGGGTCTTAATGAATAAGCTGCAAGACCTTATTGATGCGAAAGAGATTGAATTTGATCCCCCAGAAACGCCTAATGTAATAACGACACCAATGCCCGGACATGGCCAATGTATCAACGCCATTGATGATGATCATTTTGTTTCCTCTATGAATGACTTGGTTACTCCTTTGTTGACCATTAAACAGAATCTAATGCAAGCCGACATGTTCCCAAGTTGCAATGAAGATTGTCACCTATGCAAATCTCTGTCGAACGGTTGTTGGTTACTAAAGATAGGCATCCAACGCCTGATGACTAGTAAAGAAATCCTATTTGAAAATCTACCTCTTATCAAAATCTCTTATCAAGATGTTTCGATAATCACCATTTCTGACAATCCTCCCAGGGTCTCCACCAAAAGACCCGTCAGGATTACATCTGCTCCCAAATCTGCATCATTAGTTATCACTATGCCAAGACCAATACCATATTCCTCAGATAAAGCTGTTCCCTGGAGTTATGAGGCTGACGTTTATTACTACGGAGTCAAGCAAAATCAGTTGGCTGTCACAAATGAAGTTGCGAGAGATATTGATCCTGATATCGGTAACATCACTTGAACCAGCAAAATAACAAGAAGTGGAAGAGTCTTCTCACCTGAGATTTCTCCAAAGACCGTTGCTACTCCTATAATCATTACTATTGCCACTCCTAACGACACCGCTAGTGATACTCCTACTGTTACCCCTACTGCCGATACAAGGGGCAAAGAGGATTTGGTTGAGCCTGCTCAAGCAAGAGAATGTCCCGAAGTCATCCTCAAAGCTTCTAGAAAAGAAATAGAAGAAATCCTGAAGATATCATTGTTGTCCTTACTTTTGTGCTATGAAACTCACGCCAAAGCCTTGGTAAAGTTTCTTAAGACCGCTCACGTGCCCCAAGAGACCTCCATCGACCAATTTGAAAACTGTATGGCCAGTCCTACTGCTGATAACAGTTTGGGCTTTTCCGATGCTTATTTAACCTCTAAGGGGAGGAAGCACAACGATGCCTTACATATTTCCATTGAATGCAGGGGCACCACACTTGCCCATGTTTTGGTGGATACCGGTTCATCATTGAATGTCTTGCCCAAAAATGCCCTTGATCGACTGGATTGCGAGGGGCTCATCTTGAAACCTAGCAACATCATAGTGAGGGCCTTTGATGGTTCCAAGAGGACAGTGCACAGAGAAATTAATATCCCCATAAAAATTGGGACTCAAACCTTTGACTCAATTTTCTATGTGATGGACATCCGCCCTTCGTACTCTTGTCTGTTGGGTTGACCCTGGATCCATGGTGCTGGTGCTGTCACTTCCACCCTACACCAAATGCTAAAGTACCCGATCAGAGGGAAGATTGTCACAGTTCACGGAGAAGAGGAATACATGGTTAGCCATTTGAACTCTTTCAGGTATGTTGAAATGGATGGTGAATTCATAGAGACTCCCTACCAGAACTTTGAGGAGGTTCCAACAACGGTCGCAGAAACCAAGTCTACTCCAAAGGTTCCGAAGATTACCAGACCTCCGCTAAAGATGGCTTCATTGAAAGATGACCGAGCAGTAGTTGAAGAGGGAGGATATACTATCTGGGGTCAGCTTCCGGATATTCCCTACAAGTCCGACAAATTTGGGTTGGAATTCACTTCAGAGGCTCAAAAAGTTGTCCGACGTTCTTGCGCAGGAGGACCACCTCTACGTATCAGCAATCAAGGAGTAAATGCAATAGAAGATAGTGATGGCAGCTGTGACATGGATGAATGAATTTTTCCAACTATCGGCGGAGGGCTTAACAATTGGGAGGCGAAAGATTTAATTCCTATTACTTTTATTCAAGACTAATTGTCTTTTAATATTTTCAGGCTTCTAATATTTAAACAATTCAGACTTTTTAAAACCTTGTGTCTTACCCGAGGCACAATGGTCCATTTGTAAGGGTTGTCACTTCATTCTCATATGTCATTAATGAATCTTGGACGTTTTTGCATCAAATTTTGTTTTCTTTGTCTTTTCTTTCTTACATTTTATTTCTTTCAAAGGTAGCTATGCTCTTACACACACTCACATATTAAAAATGCAGATCTACATCCACTCAGGATCCCATGGGTAACAGTTCTGTTATGACCAATTGTGACTTTGAAAATATGATCTACCAAGCGGACGACGAAGGTGAGGAAGATTATAAAGTGCCAGGAGAGTTGGCCAAGTTGTTGCAACAGGAAGAAAGGACCATTCAGCCGCACAAAGAGTCTGTCGAGACAATTAACTTGGGAACTGAGGAAGATAAGAAAGAGGTCAAGGTGGGTGCCAACCTAGAGCCGAGTGTCAAGGAACGTCTAATTCGGCTATTGCATGATTATGTTGAGATCTTTTCCTGGTCATATGAAGACATGTCGGGACTTGATACAGACATCGTGGTACATCGTCTACCCACAAAAGAAGACTTTCCACTTCCCCACATCGATATCCTGGTTCACAATACAGCCCAGCACAAAGTATTTTCCTTCATGGATGGATTCTCAGGCTATAATCAAATCAAAATGGCACCTGAGGACATGGAGAAAACTACATTTGTCACACAGTTGGGCACTTTCTGCTATAAGGTCATGCCATTCGGACTGAAGAATGTTGGGGCAACCTATCAACGCGCTATGGTAGCTTTATTCCATGACATGATACACCATGAGATAGAGGTCTAGATAGACGATATGATAACCAGATCACAGATGGAAGAAGAACACCTCGATCACCTATGGAAGTTGTTTGAAAGGCTGAAGAAGTACAAGATGAGATTGAATCCAAACAAGTGTACATTTGGAGTACGGTCTGGTAAACTCCTGGGTTTCGTTGTCAGTAACAAAGGCATTGAGGTTGACCCTTCCAAGGTTAAAGCGATACAAGAAATGCCTGCTCCTCGTACTGAGAAAGAAGTCAGAGGATTCTTGGGACGTCTGAATTACATAGCCAGGTTTATTTCTCACCTGACAGCTACTTGTGAACCAATCTTCAAACTCTTGAAGAAAGATCAAGTAGTCAGATGGAACGACGAATGCCAAATTGATTTTGACAAAATCAAAGAATACCTGCAAGAACCTCCTGTTTTGATGCCACCGGTCGAGGGAAGACCACTAATCATGTATCTGACCATTTTAGAGAACTCAATGGGGTGTGTATTGGGGCATCATGATGAGTCTGGCCAAAAAGAGAACGTTATTTACTACCTGAGCAAAAAGTTTACGGACTGTAAAACTAGATATTCACTGCTCGAGAAAACTTGTTGCGCTCTGGCATGGGCTGCTCGTCGGCTAAGACAGTATATGTTGACTCATACCACTTTGTTGACCCCAGGGGCAAATGGACCCCTACATATGAAGGGCCGTTTGTAATCAAAAGCATTTTCTTTGGTGGAGCAATGATCTTGACTACTATGGATGGCGACGACCTCCCGCACCCTGTGAATACGGACATAGTTAAAAGATACTACGCATGATCAAAGACCCGCTAAGTTGACTGGCCTAGGCAAAAATAAGGGCTTCTCGGCGAACCAAAAGGGTTTGGGAAAAAATAAGGGATGAAAATAAAAAAATCTATACACCTGGCAAGCCGAAAACCCGAAAGGGCGGCTTGGGAAAAAAAGGGTATCCCGGTGGACTGAAAATCCGAATGGGCGGTCTAGGCAAAAGTTAGGGATTAAAGCGTATGATTATGTCTCGTTGGATCATCTGGCAAACAATCTTCAACCAATCAACTCAATTGGCTCTAAATCAATCTAATCGACTTCGCCGAGGCGACAAGCGGACAAGACATTCAGAGACATGAAGGCTATAGCATAACGGGAACCCCATGGGATTATTTAACATAGCTATCTTTTCTTTGTATCAATTTTCATTTTTTTACGACGACATTCTCTTGCTAGAGTGTTCGCCTCATTGTACAAAAAACACTTGTTCAAGTTAATACAAAGATATCCCTTTTGAAAATGCAAAACCATCTGCTTTTCTTTATTTCTATGTTTTATTTACAAAAACGTCCAATGATTTATTTTTGAACATATGCATTTGAACGTGATTACTGTTACAAATAAATAAAAGAAAAACGGAAAGACAATGACTAATGACTTCAAGAAATGGAATAATATCTTTAAGCCATTCCATAAACCCCCGCAGGTACTTTCTCCAATCAGAGCAAAAATTTCCAACCACTGGTCCAAAATGTCCCCAATGAGTTGCCCAACTTCTCAGATTTCCCCAGCAGGATACTACAAGCAATGACTGGCTTTTTCCTTTTGCAAACAGAGTTTATACTAAGAAATTCACCCATCAGTGCTTCAAAAAGGATTTATTTCCCCCCGCTTCCAGCAACGCTACGACACAGACAATCTTTAATTTCCATACATTTGCATCCATGTGTCATAACATTGACAACTCAAGTGCACACAATCCAATCTCATTTATTTTGAGAGGAAAACATCACACCATGCATCACATACATCATAGCATTGCATACAATTAACCCTTCACCTTTTATAGGAAAGAGCCATTAGACAGTTATTATCAACAAACTTATGACAGACACAAATTTTCAACAAGTCAAATACAGATCAATTTCTGAGAAAAGGTTGGTTCTTGCTAGTTCAGATAAATCTCTCAACGGTTTATTCTGATTCGTCTCTAGATTATCTTACTGGTTCAGATAAATCTCTCAACGGTTTATTCTGATTCGTCTCCAGATTATCTTACTCGTTCAGATAAATCTCTCAACGGTTTATTCTGATTCGTCTCCAGGTTTTTACTGGTTCAGATAAATCTCTCAATGGTTTATTCTGATTCGTCTCCATATTATTTCACTGGTTCAGATAAATCTCTCAACGGTTTATTCTGATTCGTCTCCAGATTATCTTACTGGTTCAGATAAATCTCTCAACGGTTTATTCTGATTCGTCTCCAGATTATTTCACTGGTTCAGATAAATATCTCAACGGTTTATTCTGATTCGTCTCCAGATTATTTCACTAGTTCAGATAAATCTCTCAACGGTTTATTCTGATTCGTCTCCAGATTATTTCACTGGTTCAGATAAATCTCTCAACGGTTTATTCTGATTCGTCTCCAGATTATTTCACTGGTTCAGATAAATCTCTCAACGGTTTATTTTGATTCGTCTCCAGATTATTTCACTAGTTCAGATAAATATCTCAACGGTTTATTCTGATTCGTCTCCAGATTATTTCACTAGTTCAGATAAATCTCTAAACGGTTTATTCTGATTCGTCTCCAGGTTTTCATTGATTCAGATAAATCTCTCAACGATTTATTCTGATTCATCTCCAGGTTTCACTGGTTCAGATAAAGGGAGAGATCGAGTTCAAACTTTTCGTCAATAATCATCTTTGGATGGCATCTATAAGCCCATCTCCGACAACTATCCATTACTTCTCCAAATGGCATATCTAAGCCCGTTCCCCAAACCATCACTTCACCGAGTGCAAATTTCTGGGCACTCTAGTGTCCAATCATCTTCCACCTTCGAGTCACGACTGGAAAAACATGCCAATCTATCATTTCCAAAATTTTCCCTCTCACTTTTTCAAGAATCTCCTCATAAGATTTCTGCTGGGCCAAAACTGCACAAGGTTTGATCAGCTCAAGTCACCATGGATCATATTGGATTTTCAAGAATTAGGTCAAGGAGGAAGCTATTGAAAGAGAAAAGCAGATAAATTTGATTGCTTTTGACAAAATCAAAGAAAATAAGTTTGCTTTGACTAGTGCTTAACTTTGACAGAAGTTGCTCTTCCATTTTTTGCTTCAACTGGTGCTTAACTTCGACAGAAGTTTCCCCTCCATTTTAGCTTCGATTGAATTTGGTTTCTCTTTAGAACATCCTCCTTCGACTCAAAGAGGAAGGGCCTCTTGTATCCTTTTTCGACTCCAAGAAGAAGAGTCTCTTGTAGCCTTTTTCGACTTAAAGAGAGAAAAGCCCCCTGTCGATGTCCTTCGACTCAGAACTTGGTGGATTCCTACTGGCCTCCTGCAGCTTCCCTTCGACACTTGCATAACCTCTATACCATGACATGTCTGGATGCCTCCAATCGAAGGTCATATATTACTGACCCATCCCAAGAGCTTTAATTTGGCCCCTTCGAAGGATATCCGTAGAAGTCATTCGAATGACACTTCGATTGGAAAAAAAAGTTTATTAAAAATTAATGTCGAAAGGTAAGGCTAGGGAGTCAAGACAAAAGGTTGAGATGCCAAAGGTACTTGTTGACCAAGTCCCATGCGCTTCCAGGATCAAACCTAATACACTGGCCATAAAACTCCAAAACTGCTGCACATCAGTCCTGCATTGCTGCCCTACTCCTTGCACCAAAATGGAAATAAAACACTATCCCTCGAAAGCTACCAATACATCATACCCTTTTTGTTTTAACTTTTTGTTTTCCCTCCCAAAGCATCAGTCCAAGCCATCTATAAAAAGGAGGCATCACCAGACATATTGGGCGCGCCAAAAGGATTGCAAGAAAACACTTGTGAAAATTCTCAGAAATTCCCAAACACTTCCCAACTTTTTTTCAAACACTTCTATACACCTTCGATTCACCCTCTAAGTGACCATCAAACTACCCTTCGACTCCCTCCCTCAGCTAGCATACAGAAGGCCTTTGAGTTATCCCATCACTTAGTATAAAAGAGCCTTTGAACAACTAGACTAAAGATCCACAATGAACTCCCATTTTCCATCAAAGAAAACACTTACCTCCCCCTTCGATTTAAGGACTTCAAGAGGTAAGTTTTCTTTCAAACTTGAGTATATTATATTTTAACATCATGTACATATGCCAATAAAAGGAAAATGTAGATATCCTATCTAGGATGTTGATCATGCTTTCGACCCTCGCTGCTTGTATACTGAGGATCTCAACCCTGACTAGTTAGACTTGGGATCCTGGTTCCCAATAATCTTGTGCTAACCCCTGATCTGCAGCTGTCGAAAGTTACACTTGTTGGTTTCATTTTCAAGTATTAGACAGGTTTCCGGCATTTTTTAATTGGCTAAATGTTGGAGCTTTCTTGAAATCTAAATTTGGGAGTTTTGTATTCTTGCTATCAAAGGAGACATCAAAGAGTTTGAAAAGAAAGGTGTGCATTCCATGCTGACTCCTAAAGCCTGTCAAAATAAATAGCAAGAAGGGAGAGTTGAAGGTTACCGGCTAACACTCCTGTAGTCGAAGGAAACAAAAATGGCAGATTCGAAAGAGGCCATGAAGATTTGAGTCGAAGGGTGCTACTGCCTGGGTCGAATAGCTCATTTTCCTTTCTTTTTGTTTTTGCCTTTACATTTTTCTTGCCTTTCAATATGGTTGTAATAGTGTAGGATTTATTTTTTGCACTTTTTATTACTTTTGTACAAATGCTAGTAATTAGGGGTGTATGGCAAGATAAAACCAACAAGTAGACAACCCCTAATCAAAGACTAAATGCATGCAAATAAAACACACTTTTTCACACGAGCACCTCTAGGGTAACCTCGCTCGTTGCCACGGAAAATAGTCATGTCCCTCGAGCATGGGAGTTTTAGAAAAGACCCTCGATAAAAGATCATAGTCCCTCGATGAACCTCGATGTTGCCTTTGGTAAACGATCTCGTCCCTAAACGACATTGCTAAAATGACCCATATATTTCCTTCTATGACTATACAAACGTCCCAATGCCCGTCCCTTCACATCAATGATGGGGCTTCTTACCAAATCAATGGTAAGATAGCCACATCTAAAGGAGGAGGAAAATCACATTTAAGACCTTTCGAGTAGGTAGATTCGCTCTTAGTTACCCGCTTGATCACAACAAAAACATTTTTATACACCCACACTCTCATCTTTGAACTATTTTCGAAACAAACATTTTGTATGCGTTCTTATAGAAACGAGAATCATTACAAAGTTACATTTTCAAAATACTTTCAAAAACACATCTCACAAACACACTTTTGAACTATTTTCGAAACAAAACTTTGTACACGTTCTTATAGAAACGAGAACCATTACAAAGAGATTTTTCAAAACACTTTCAAAGCCCGTACCACAAGCACACTGTCAAATGAAAGCAAGTGATCTAAACGAGTAACTAAGAGCCCATGGAAAACCATGGATGAAAAGGGTGCTAATACCTTCCCTTTTCATAATCTACCCCCCGAACCCGAGAAATAATCTTGAAAGGTCTTTCCTGTGCTTTTTTACCTTTCCTTTTGGATAAAAGAAAAGTTGGTGGCGACTCTTGATAACCACGACATTTGCGATAAAACGCAAAAACCCTCAAGTCAGTTCACCCACCGTATCACACAATGTTTACATTGTTACAAGTTGATTACGAAACTGCAAGAGCGGAAGTACATGTTGTTTGTGAATTCCTAGAAGTGTTTCCAGATGACATCAGCGATTTACCTCCAGAATGTAAGTTGAATTTGCTGTAGAATTGATACCGGGTACAAGTATGATGTCAATGGATCATTATAGGATGCCAGCTTCAGAGCTGAGTGAGTTGAAGAAAAAATTAGAAGAATTGAGGGAGAAGAAGTTTTTTGATCAACGTGTCTCCGTGGGGTGATCTAGTGTTGTTAGTCAAGAAAAAGGATGGTAGTATGAGGTTGTGCATGGATTACAGATAGTTAAATAAGGTGACTATTAAGAATAAGTATCTACTCCCTAGGATCGATGATTTGATGGATTAGTTGGTGGGTGCTTGTGTTTTCAGCAAGATTGATTTGAGGTCAGGTTATCATCAGATTCATGTTAAATCATATGGTATTCCGAAGATAGATTTTCAAATAAGGTATGGTCATTATGAGTACATTGTAATGCCATTAGGTGTATCTAATGCGCCAAGTGTTTTTATGGAGTATATGAATCGAACTTTCCATTCGTATCTGGATAAGTTTGTTGTGGTCATCATTAACGATATTTTTATATATTCTAAGCCAGAAAAAGAACATGCAGAGAATTTAAGAATTATGTTGCAATTACTAAAAGAGAAGAAGTTGTATGCAAAACTGTCAAAGTGTGAGTTTTGGTTGAAGGAAGAGAGTTTCCTTGGCCATGTGATTTCTAATGGTTGGATGAAGGTTTAGCTCAAAGATTAGTAAGCTTCAATGCAAAGCTTTCTAACTTTTTTTTGAAAATGGAGCTTTGAGTGAATTTGGTAGATGGAAAGAATTGAGAGATTTTTTAGCAAGGTGCATTTGGCTATCAAAAGCTTAAAATTTGAATGAAATGAGGGCTCTATTTATAGAGTTTTAGGATTGAGATTAGTGGTAATTTGGTAATTGATTCTTGGAGCCAGCATTTGAATTAATGATAATTCTTTCAAATATTAGAGCCAAAATTTGAATTAATGATAATTCTTTCAAATATTAGAGCCAAAATTTGAATTAATGATAATTCTTCTTAAAAATGAAAGATTGGCACTAAAATTTAAATTAATGGTACATCTTTCAAAAATGAAGAAAAAATGGAGCCAAAATTTGACAAGTTTAAAATTGCTGATTTTTTCAAATTTTCACGCTATGCAATCGATTGCACTATAGTGCAAATCGATTTGCACAATGTCTTTTTTCAAAAAAGGCGCAAAATACAATATGTGCAATCGATTTCACTCTAAGAGCAATCGATTGCATCAGTGAAAAAAATGAATTTTTGTTAATTTTCTTTTGCAAAAAAGAGATTTTAGGAGAATAATACCAGGAATCTTTATTTGTCAGATGCTTCGACTTGGTACCTACAAAACACAAATATCCAAAGACAAAGACAAATATTTTTTGTGTATTTTGATTAGAAGCTAGTCAATAACACATATACAAAATACACGACTAAGGTGCTTGGAGATAGCTGATCTAGCTTTAAAACCCTAATTCCACTGCATATCATGAGATATTCCTTGGTCAAATTTGATTCCAATGATGATAAGATAGTGATGCTTCAGGAATTGGCTCATCTAGACCTCAATTACCTCAACTTGGACCAAACCCTAATTTTGGTTAACATCTCAGGAGATTGATGAACCATCTTCAAAACTTTAAAATCCTCTGGACCTCTTGGCCAATTTCTTGTACTAAGACCTTCCAAATATCAATGAGATGTTATATCTTCCAAATCAAAACCTGTATATTGATCAATGATCTTGCTCAAACAAAACCCTAAATTGACTGGTGAATCAAAGGAGTGGTTCCTTCATATAATCAATCATAAACTTCAATCCTCTGATGGTCCAAAGAGATGGATAAAACATCTTTAGATATGAAATAACTTTTGTCTTGAAAGATCCAGAGGTTTAGATGATAAGGTTCTACTTGAGCAACTTGTCAATGCAAACAACTTTCAAAGCTTGAGGAAGACTTGATAACCAAAGTACTTTGATCCCATCACCATGTATGAATGCAATGCAATATGATATTCATGATGAAACATAAGCCAAAAATCAAGAGGGTAAATTTTGGGGTGCAACAACTGCCCCTATTCAAATATCTTCAACATGATAAGTGAGAAAAGTGACAACTTTCGAGCGTATAAGGTTGAAGATGTTTGAATACGAAAGAACCCAAAAATTTAAACTCTTGAAGAAGAAAGAAACAGAAATAGAAAACCCCCAAGACATGCATCAGAATGAAGCTGTAACGCAGGTCGAAATAGAACGAAAATAAAAGAAGAGTAGATGCAACTAAACATCCGGAAAAATGTGCCAGGGAAAAACTGGGCTTCAAAAAGGGTGAGATAAAACTCAAGCCACAGAGTATAGGCGAAACTAAGCTCTGGAACAAAAAACATACGCGGGTGAGGAGATGAAACTCTGAGCTCGATTCAAAGCAAAGTGACTAGAGTGCGTGATTCTAGGAGCACTTGCTAATCTAAACTAATATAGACAGTATGAAGGAAATGAAAGAATCCCAGAAAAGAGGAACAAAAGCGAGACGAAACTCGACTCAAAAACTAGTTAGATGAAACTAAACTAGATGAGTACGGAACTGGATTTCACGCATGGGTAACAAGGCGAAACTTGACCCATAGCAAAGTGATGAGAGTGCATGTTTCTCAGAGCACCTGCTGGTCTCAGATCAATAGATAAACAGTGACGAAAACTGATAGAAGAATCCAAGGAACAAAAGAGAATGATTTCAAATCAGGGACGCAGTACGAACACTGCACTCGGTAAATGAACACTGTCAAAGGGTCCAAGGTATGAAAGCAAACACGAGACTCGACTCGACTCAATAATTAGTTAGGCGAAACTAAACTAGATGAGTACCAGGACGAAACTGGACTTCATGCACAGGCGACAAGGCGAAACTCGACCCAAAGCGAAGAGATTAGGGCGTACACCTAAAAACCTGTTGAAAGTGAATATCAGGACGAAACTGGAATTCGAAAGGTGCATCAATAGACATTAGAATGAACTAGAGAGGGTATTGAAGACTAAACCTGAGAAGACCACGCCAGGGCAGAACTGAACTATAGTCAAGAGTAGACACTCAAAAAATCAAATCATTGACGTCAAAGGAAATTTGTATGGGGAGTAAACTGAGATAATGAGGACGAAGACCTCGCTGGGGGGTTAAATCCAAAGTATTAGCAAATCACTGGGGATGACGAAAATAAGAATGGCTTATGTTCTGATGCATGTTTAAATTCTTTTTATATAGCGCAATGCTCCATATAATGGAATTGCTATGCGTTTTGGTAGATGCAATGTGATGATGCATGTTTTAAAAGTTTCACTGGGGAATGGCCAACTGAGAAGTCAATAACCAAGAAGTCAGGACCTGACAAGACTTGCAAAAATAAATTGCAAAATCCAAAGGAGAGGAGAAAATATGAGGAACCGCTAGAGAGGGATCCTCGAAGAGATGAAGCTTTGCGGGGAATAACAACCGAGCAACCAATAGAAACGGGCCACAAACGTTGAGAGGTGATATAAAAATAAATTGCAAACTATTATAGAAGATCAGATCGACACTGTAGCTTCTAGAGAGGGACGCCATCCAAAATTAGACATTGAGAGAGAAGATCAGGGCAAGACCGTAATCTCTCAAAAAAGACAGTGTGCGGCCGTGTTGAGGATGACATCAAGACAACAAACCCGACGTGATGGGTGAAAACCTTTATTGGGGGAATAAAGCTCTGCTGAAGAGACAGGAATTCACCGGGGAGACAAAACTCTGTTGAAGATTTTTTTGTTGGAGAGAGATCTTGGAATGCAGCCATTGGACGGATCATGCAGATAGTCACAGTATCAACCTTACTGGGGATAAGGAAAGATCTTAACACAAGGATGCCCCAGTCAGCAGATCGACTAGGAAATGATAGGTCAAGGTGAGGGATCCCTGTCGGCAATTCCGTTGGGGAGTTGAAACTCCTTCAAAGTGGGAGTTCCCATTTAAACGATTCCACTGGGGATGTGCGACATATCGGAAATTGAAGTCTTAGAATGAAGCTTTTGAAAGAAGATTTCTGGGGAAATAAAACTTTGTTGCGGAAATGAAACTTCATCGGGAAACGAAATTTCACTGGGAAACGAAATTTCACTGGGGAATAGGTAAAGTCCTATTCATGCATGGGCTTTGTCTTAACAGAAGAAAACCAAATTTTCCTTTCTTGACAATCATTAAGCTCTTTACTGGTGTTCAACGTATAAACTCTTTTTGATGTCAAACAAATGTTTCACATGCAGGAAGATGTTTATTTTGGGAATGACAGACCTGACGCGACAATTATTTAAACCTTGAAGTTGAAAATCTTAACAAAGTGTCACACCTCTGTTGTGAATGAATCACTGGCTAGAGTGCAAAAAAATTTAAAACTTTTCTTTTTCCAACAAAAACGAGTCAAGATGCGGGTGATATGATACCAACATGGAACATGCAACACATATTTGGGAGTTTGGGAAACGTCATCCTGTTGCAGTATGCTTTCGAGTTAAACCCTTGTTTTAGTTAGGACTTTTAGAGGTTGTAACATGGCCTGGTTCGAGGTATTTTTTAGAGAAAAAAAAGTTTTTCAAGGCTCAAGTTATTTGGTTCCCACCCCCTTCGTGATGTTGTCCTGTCCTAAGTTCAGCTGACTTATCATAAGCACTCATCTTTCAAAAGGATTCAAAATGGTTGAGTGATCACGACAAATTGTTCAACATGATTGTCACTTAACTTCTACTGCTTTTGTTTTTTATATTATTGTTCCTCTTCTTTTGATGAAAATTTTATTGAATAATCTTTCTCTTTTTTTGTTGCCCCTTTAGGCTCTCTTTTCCCTAACTTTTTCCTGGACAAAATCTTTTGAATCTCAATTTTGGAAGTCCAGCGGGATGCCCTAACTTTTGCCTAAGCGACTTGTTTTCAAGTTTCGACTTAGCGGGGCTTTTTGTTTCTTTCTTATTCATATTTTCCTCTTCGAACCAGTCAACATGACTTTAGGTTTTTGAACTTTTCTTTTTTTGTTCTCTTTTTTTTTTTAAACAAAAGCCTCAATCCTTAGTCGGCGAGGGATAGCCATTATTGTATCGATTCGATCTCGACCTCAAGACTTTGTGATGAAATGAACATCGTGGTTTATACATTTTTCCTGATCTTATGATGTGAAAGATAAAATGTGGTGATCCTCAGATGGGAAATTATGCCGAAGTACTTCCTATCATGTGCTCATAAAATGGCCCTTGCAGGGTACTCATAAACATATCAATGATTTCTCTCTCCATGAGTGGAGGTTGAACCCTCGCAGCTAACTCACGCCACTTCTGAGTGTATTCCTTGAAAGACTCTTTTGGTCCCTGTGACATATTCTGTAACTGAGTGCGATTAGGCGCCATATCCACATTGTACTGATAATGTTTGACAAAGGCCCGAGCAAGATCATTCCAGCAATGAATATGAGTTTTTTCCAACTTCATGTACCACTCCAGGGATGCCCCAGATAGGCTATCCTGGAAAAAGTGAATCAAAAGCCCCTGATCCTCAGTATGCACCGACATCTTTCGAAAATAAGCAGTTGCATGAGTAACAGGACATGACATTCCGTTGTACTTTTCAAATACAGGAGGCTTGAACTTTAGAGAAATCTTCACCCCCGAAACCAACCCGAGATCATTAGCATCCATACCAAGGACTCCCTGCCCTTCCACAGCCTTCAAACGTTCTTCCAACAACCGATACTTCCTATCCTCAACCTGAAATTCCAGCTTTAAACGCCAAACTGAAAACTTCTCTTCATCCTGGTCAAAGTCATAATCCTGCTCCTGATAGTTCCTTACACCGCCATGATTAACTCTTTTGTTCCCCACAAGACGAGGTCCCGGAGATGGGGGAAATTGCCCTACGTTGCGCACAAAAGGGTTTCCAGGCATCCCGTGAAAATTTCCAGCAGGCTGATCTTGCACATACCCCACTCCTACAGAAATGTCTTGATAGAGCCCTTAATTTCCACCATCCCCTGGATAGCGGCGCTGGTTGTTGACAATGGCGGCCAATTCCTCATGTCGGTGATTCACGTTGGTAATGACCTCCATAAACTGGGTCATCTGAGTAGCCATCTGGGCCCTCATCTTAGCGAGTTCAGCTTGAACCTGTTCCATCTGTCTTGGCAAATTGTTTCTGGTGGAATACCGATGAGTAGTTGTCTTGAATTCTGAATAAGAAAAGCAGAAGAATAAGAATACCGTCTTGAGATAACCTGTAATGTTATGAAATGCATGATGTGAATGATATGTTTGTCATTTCCAGGTATTCAAGAGTCCTTTTATTCATCAATCACGGTGTGCGACCAAAGATAAAACATACAATCAAAAGGAAAAAAGGATAAATAAGACAAATACTTTAATTGTTTACAAACAAAGAAACGACATCCGAGTGACTTTGGACATTTAAGAGTGTATCAATAAACAACAAAATACGCGTTTCAAAGTAAACTTAACAAAAACTGAATAATAAAAACAAACAAATGGTCCCTTCCAACAATCCTGGGGGTGACCAAGTACACCAAAGGTAAATAACAAAACTAAATCTCCGGTTCAAGACACGCTTCAAGGTGTTGAAAATACTCTTTAAGCTTGGATTTCTCCTTAAAAAGTTGCGATGCGACTACTTTACTTTCTCGGAACCGATCTTCTGTGACACGCTTCTGGGCTACTTCCTTCCTAAGCTGAGCATATTTGTCTTTGAGTTGTTTCTCGAAGTTCTGAATCTTCTTCCTGTAACTATTCTCAGATGCCTGAAGCTTCTGGCACTCTTGCTGGGTCTTACTCAACTCTTCTTCCATTTCAGCATGAGACCTCTTCCTAAAACTGGTTGCATCAGAAGTTTCCCCTTGAGCTTCTTTGAGTTTGCGAGCTAAGTCGGCCCTTTCTTGATCTACCCAATAGAGTTTCATCCCCGCCTCGCGGTCTTTTGCACGAAGCTGAATGTTCTCTACATGAACCTGAGTGAACACCTCGGTTGACACCGTGTTACTCAGAATAGCAGGAGGTTGCTCATATAGAGGAGCCGACCATGCAAATGGTAACTGCAAAATCTTAACCCTGGCTCTAATCCAATCCAGGTAAGGAACCCTAGCAATAGGAATCTTCTTTCCCAAAGTAGTTCTATCCTTCTTGTGAATTCCCTTCCAAGCACTTGTCACTCTTTTCAACATCACATGATCACTTCCTTTAACAAAATACACTGACTCAAACACCTCCTCAACTTTTGGCGATCCATCCATTGCATATCCCAATTGATGATAAGCAAGCACATGATTATAGTTAATACACCCATTAGTTCCTATGAGGGGAACATTAGGGAAATCTCCACAGCTAGTGATAATAACTCGTACTTCCCCCATGTCATAATTCCATCGGATATCAAATGAAGTGAGGTTGACAAGTCTTGATGACCATCAGAGAGGATGCCTGGTATCCTCAAAAGGACCACTTACTGGTAGGTGCAACTTAAACCATTGATACAACATTGAATGACATAAACTTACATTACCTCCTTTCCATGCCTGGAATGAATGGTGTAAAGAGTATCTTCCAAGAGTGTCGGTACCAGGTTCTTACTTCTAAAAACACAAATAGCCGTCAAATCCACAAAATTTCTCTTGCGAGGGAAGAGGACAATCCTATATATCATGAGAGCAAATAGAGTGTTGAAGTCAATCCAATTCCCTTTCTTTGCCCAGTCTTCAGCTTTCTTCACTAAGAAATCCAAATAAAACCCTGTAGCATCCTCACTTGATTTCCAATTTTATTTCACCTCCTTCCAACTCAAATGAAGAATTTCAGCAATAACTTCGAACTTTGGCTTCTCCGGCACTTGGACAAAAGGAACTTCATCGGACAACTTTATATTAAGTAGGTACGCGTACTCTTATAGTGTGGGGACCAGTTGATAATCTTGAAAAGTAAAACACCGTAATTCCTTGTCATAGAACTGGAAGAGAGTGATCAAAGCCATTGGGTCAACTGGAGTGTTAAGGATTAGTAACAAATTGCCATAATTTTTGTTGAAATTACTCATAACATCACCCTTCAGATAAGAACTCAACCTCTTCAACTCGGACACATCAATAGTAGGAATCTGATAAGAGAAAGTATGCCTAGTGGGATATTTAACACGAACTGAATCAAACTCATCTGACGGGAGGCCAACCATTTCTGATGGAAAGAAGACTCTTGAATGTCCCTGGAAGATGACATGCGCATGCTAGTTTTTTTTTTTACATCATTTTTTCATCATTTTTTTTTAGAAATAAATATGCTATGATGCAACATGACAGGATCAAAGTTTCACACTGGATCATGGTTGGACCATCACAGAATAACACCACTCAAGATCAAAAGAAAATCCCGAAGCCTTAAAACTATCATGGGAACCTGAGTCACCTTCGCAACACAAAGTCACCAACAGTACCTGTAAAAAAATTTCCAGCCCCTCTCACGGGTGTAATCTAGGTCAAGGTAAGGTTAAAAGGAAAATCAGAGTACAAGAGCTCGAATGTCGGTATCATCATGCGATAACACCTATCTAGACTACCTCTGAAGTCATGGGTCTCATGGTCAAGTATAAAAAGAATCCGCCTCATAGCTGCCATGGCCACTCTATTCCTAGTTCCTATGGAATTCACTCATAGCCTGGGTATGAGGCCTTTTACCTCGTGGAACAACCCACCCACCAAGAAAACCATAATCCAAACAGTCCAGCCAAATCCAGTATGCAGAAATTAAAGCACACATAGGATGCAATGAAAACAGATAAATATGAAAAGCAGTAAAATAAACACCCAAAAAGAAAACAAACAAGAGCTAGGATCGACTCTGGGATGGACCAGCAAAAGGTCAATCTTTCCCCAGTGAATTCGCCAGCTAAAACAACGCAGCCGGAACCTGTCATCTGGATGTAATGAAACATCAACGAAGTTTCCACCTGACGTCTTTTATCCCACCGGAAGGGAATGGTAAACATCGAGAAAACCTAAAAAGGGAGAAAGCACGGTCTTTCGACCGAGAGATCGGGTAAGGGAGTCCGTTACGCGAGGGGAAGTTATTAGCACCCCACACGCCCGTAGTACTCTACGGTATCCACTCTTGTTGTCTAATCTAATGGGTGTGGTCAAATCCTATGTCTATGGCTTAAAACTGAAAAGGGAGTGCATGCAAAAGAAGAAAAGAAAACAATGTACGGAAAATAAAAAGATGTGCTCGGTTGGGCCCTACCCCTTTGCCTACGTATCCCTTTTAAGGAATCAGAGCAGCCGTAGTTCGGATTATGTATTTTGATTGGTTTGTGTTTTTTAATTAAGATAACAAAAACAGGCAAGATGGAAAAACATCAAATAAAACAACAAACAAATGAGATGGTCAAACATTGACTAAATAATAACAAGGTAATATGTCAAAGATGGCGAAACATCAAATGATAAAACAATCACACTTAACAATGACATTGAGAGTCAAAGTAGGATAACCAACATGTGCGATGACGAAACATCGACTTCAAACAAATGTGCGATGGCGAAACATCGGCTAAAAGATAACATAGTCATGGAAAATATGGCGAGACATCAAATGATAAAACAATCACACCTAACAATGACATTAAGAGTCAAAGTAGGATAACCAACATGTGCGATGATGAAACATCGGCTTCAAACAAATATGCGATGGCGAAACATCGGCTAAAAGAAAACAAAGTCATGGCAAAGATGGCGAGACATCAATAAAACGGATGACAAAATATCACACCTATTGAGAATCAAAGCAGGATAAAAAACATGTGCGATGGCGAAACATCAGCTTCAAGATAACAAGATATCATGGCAAAGATGGAGAAACATCAATAAAAGGGATGACAAAACATCACACCTAACAATGATATTGAGAATAAAAGTAGGATAACAAACATGTGCGATGGAGAAACATCGGCTTCAAGATAACAAGATATCATGGCAAAGATGGCGAAACATCAATAAAACGGATGACAAAACATCACACCTAACAATAATATTGAGAATCAAAGTAGGATAACAAACATGTGCGATGGAGAAACATCGGCTTCAAGATAACAAAGACAAAGCAAGATTGGTTTGTATCTTTTACTTTGAAGAAGGGTTTGAGTTCATTAGAAATGTCTTATGATTTTCCAAGAAACAAATTTTTGTTTTAAGATGCAAAATGCAAAGGAAGGAAAAAAACAACTAAGGGAAACTAGCCTAGAACTATCCCTAGTGTTATCATACAAAGATTGACCCTAAGGTTGAGGATAAAGGAAAACCCTACCTTAATTAACATGCTAAAGTAAGCTTAACAAAACTATCCTATAGGGAGCATGCAATGAGAGCGAAGTCGTGATCTCAATTTCTAAATTGAGTGACTCATCGATCAACAATTAAAGAAGAAAAGCAATAAACATCCTATAGGGAACATGCAATAAGAGCAAAGTCATGATCTCAATTTCTAAATTGAGTGACTCATCGATCAACAATTAAAGAAGAAAAGCAATAAACATCCTATTGGGAACATGCAATGAGAGCGAAGTCGTGATCTAGATTTCTAAATTGAGTAACTCATCGATCAACAACAAACAAAACATATGTATTAGACAAAAAAAAAGAGGGCCTCCTGACATATATCAGCAACAGAGGTCCCATCATGCAATTAGAGAACTATGCAAAATGAAAATGGAAGAAAGGAGATAGTGCAATACCAAACGGACAACTATCCGTAAAAACTGAGCAAGAATAAAAAGAAACCCAAAGAACTTCAAGCAAGTTGGCATCAGCAGATAAATCAAGTCAGAAATTACGCCATCATGATGTAAGTATTGAGATTATCAGATATGAACAGATCCCATGGGCAATGTATAGTATTCACAATCTCATGTATATATCCTGCATGAAATATCAAACATGCCAAATACAATAGCAGTGCTAGTGTAATAAGTTGTGTTCCACAAATAAAGTGAAACACAGTAGCCTCAGGCCAAAAGTGGAATACTATACATTGTCACAAAGTCTCCAAGATAGGCCAAGGTCTCTAATCCTAAGTCCAAGAAAAAGTCTCATGTTCCATAATGCCAAGGATAGTAACCAAATAGTCCAAGTATCATTAAAGTTTTTTATGGTTCATGTTGATTATTAGGTGTCTTTAAAAGGAAAAGAAAAGCTCAAGTGATCAAAATAAAAAGGACATAAAAGTAAATGCTCAAGTGAGCAAAGATGAAAATAACATGAAATGTAAAATTCTAAAAGTAAATGGTACATAAAGCATAAAAAATAAAAGCGTAAAGTAAAGTCAATTGTTAGAAATTAGTGGTTAGTTGGATGACCATCTTGAAACTTGCATTTGGAACTCATTAGAGGATTGGTATAACCAAAGCCTCCACACAACAAGTTGCATTTGCTTTTTGTCAAGTATATTATCCATTTTGGAATTCTCACAAGTACCATTTAATGATCAACGATGTTTAAGTGATCCGCGTTAACCAAAGGTGTTGTAGATCCATTAGAGGATTGGTAGAACCAAAACCTCCACACAATGAATCTCAAGGTTATTGGATCAAAGAGATCAAATTAACATACTTGGGCTTGCAATCATAAGTTTGGGCCACGAATGATCATTTATTCGAATCGGGACAAAATTTAGCGCTATGTTAAGCAATCGTAAGTGGACTTATGTAGAAGTCGCACCTATTTTGAGGCCGGTCATCAGCAATCTATGTACTTCATGTTTGGATAAATGATATAGAGATAACCATCCTTTAACATGTAACACAATTAAAAAAAGAAAGGGATAAGATGAAGAGGGAGGGGAATGATAAGCTAATTTGGATCACCATTTCAAAATTCTTTCATCTTTAAATTCAACCACTCCTCTAGATGGATTAAAGCACTAAACATATCATTAATCCAAAGCACCAAAAATGAATTAAATAATTCACTCTTAGGTAGATTTGAATTGATGAACATTTATCTAACTTCATCTACATCACAAATTCCATTGAGTTTAAAGAGAAATTGGACATTTAAAATTGCAATCCAAACCAACAATCAAAAGGAGTGAGTAGAAAAGACATTTTGGATCAAAGCTTCCCCAAAACAAGGCAAAAAAATGCAGTATGTCCCTGTGTAAATAGATTACACTACTGTGTAAATTGATTTACACAGTACAGTTTTCAAAAAATTTGTGCAAATTTGCATCTGTGCAATCGATTGCACTGTTATTGCAATCGATTGCACACTGTTACAGGCAGCAAAAACAACATTTTAAAAGGCCAATTTCTTGTTCAAACTTTCCATCAAACACCTTATGATCATGGATCCAATTGAGCACGAAAATTCCATAAAATTATGAGAAAATAATACCATTGGAATCAAAAAATAATGCTCAAAGAATCAAACCGAAAGATCAACAAGAGTTCACGTTGTGAAAGATGAATTATCCAACTTACCAAAGGTAGATCTAGAGAATTATCAATACAACTTCAATAATTTGCTTCAATTCAACCACAAGAATCAATTGCCAAGCTTAGATGTAGAGAATTGATGAAGAAAAAGTGTTTGGATGAAGGTTTAGCTCAAAGATTAGGAAGCTTCAATGCAAAGCTTACTAACTTTTTTTGAAAATAGAGCTTTGAGTGAATTTGGTAGATGGAGAGAATTGAGAGATTTTTTAGCAAGGTGGATTTGGCTATCAAAAGCTAGAAATTTGAATGAAATGAGGGCTCTATTTATAGAGTTTTAGGATTGGGATTAGTGGTAATTTGGTAATTGATTCTTGGAGCCAAAATTTGAATTAATGATAATTCTTTCAAATATTAGATCCAAAATTTGAATTAATGATAATTCTTTCAAATATTAGAGCCAAAATTTGAATTAATGATAATTCTTCTTAAAAATAAAAGATTGGCACTAAAATTTGAATTAATGGTACATCTTTCTAAAATGAAGGAAAATTGGAGCCAAAATTTGACAAGTTTAAAATTCCTGATTTTTTTTCAAATTTTCACGCTATGCAATCGATTGCACTATAGTGCAAACAGATTTGCACAGTGTCTTTTTTCAAAAATGGCACAAAATACACTATGTGCAATCGATTGCACTCTAAGAGCAATCGATTGCATCAGTGAAAAAAATGAATTTTTGTTAATTTTCTTTTGCAAAAAATTGATTTTAGGAGAATAATACCAGAAATCTTTATTTGTCAGATGCTTCGACTTGGTACCTACAAAACACAAATACGCAAAGACAAAGACAAATATTTTTTTTTGTATTTTGATTAGAAGTTAGTCAACAACACATATACAAAATACATGACTAAGGTGCTTGGAGATAGCTGATCAAGCTTCAAAACCCTAATTCCACTGCATATCATGAGAGATTCCTTGGTCAAATTTGATTCCAATGATGATAAGATAGTGATGCTTCATGAATTGGCTCATCTAGACCTCAATTACCTCAACTTGGACCAAACCCAAATTTTGGTTAACATCTCAGGAGATTGATGAACCATCTTCAAAACTTTAAAATCCTCTGGACCTCTTGGCCAATTTCTTGTACTAAGACCTTCCAAATATCAATGAGATGTTATAGCTTCCAAATCAAAACCTGTATATTGATCAATGATATTGCTCAAACAAAACGCTAAATTGACTGGTGAATCAAAGGAGTGGTTCCTTCACATAATCAATCATAAACTTCAATCCTCTGATGGTCCAAAGAGATGGATAAAACATCTTGAGATATGAAATAACTTTTGGCTTGAAAGATCCAGAGGCTTAGATGATAAGGTTCTACATGAGCAACTTGTCAATGCAAATAACTTTCAAAGCTTGAGGAAGACTTGATAACCAAAGTACTTTGATCCCATCACCATGTATGAATGCAATGCAATATGATATTCATGATGAAACATAAGCCAAAAATCAAGAGGATAAATTTTGGGGTGCAACAGCTGCCTCCGGTAAATGATCTAGTCCCTAAACAAGAATTGCTAAAACGTCCCATAGGTTGCTTTCTATGACTATACACACATCCCTCGCCCGTCCGTTCACATCTAATGATGGGGCTTCTTACAAAATCAATGGTAACATAACAACATCTAAAGGAGGAGGAAAATAATACTAGAACTTTTGAGTAGGTAAGATGCTTCTAGTTGCTCGCTTGCTCACAACAAAAACATTTTATACACCAACACTTTCATTTGAAACATTTTCAAAAGACAAAGCTCTTTATACGCGTTCTTATAGAGACGAGAACCATTACAAAGACACATTTCAAAACACTTTTAAAAACCACACCACAAGCACATTTTCAAACAAAAGCAAGTGATCTAGCAAGCAACTAAGAGCCCGTAGATAACTACGGATGAAAAGGGTGCTAACACCTTCCCTTTTCATAATCTACCCTCCGAACTCAAGAAAATAATCTCGAAGGTCTTTGCTGTTCTTTTCACCCTTTCCTTATTGGGTAAAAGAAAATTCGGAGGAGACTCTTTCTATCCGTAACAATTGTGATCAAACGCAAAACATCCAAATCAGTTCTCTCACCATGTTACAACGAGTCTATGTTATTTCACTACATCTTATGTGACATTGAATATATGTTGGCTAGATGATGTTGTATATGTGGTTGTGATAATTGACTATATGCTAACAATGTTGTCGATTTTGATACTATTATGTTGATGTTTGAACTACTAAGTCTATTTTGAATTTTTGTTTGAATGTTGCCTCCACGTGGGTTATGCACAAGTGATCGGGAGTAGTTCATATGAGCTTAGAAGATAGATTGGAGTGTGTTGTTTTCTTTTTGTTGATTGTATAAGGTCTTGTTCTAATATGTAACATCGGGGTCGGGAACATTTGATTTTGAACTTTTTGTTCTTTTGTCTATTCTAAGATTTTGAACTACCTTTCATGGTATTTAAGTTGTTTTGAATTATGAACCATGAACAGCGAAGTTTCTATGATGTGTTTAGTAAAGACGTTTTGAACTATGAGTTTAGCTGCGAGTAGTTGAAGTATTATGGTTGTTATTAATGTAGTAAATGATTTATAAATGTTGAAAAGTTCGATTTATAATGCAAAATCCACATAACTCGGGTGGAAATGATGAAAAAGACTGTGCATGTGGGAGGTTTCAGAGGAATAACCTTCCGATCTACGAGGGCAGGAATGATGCAGATGGTACGCAAGCATGGCTTAAGGGGATTGAAAAGATTTTCAGTGTTGTGATATGCTTGGAGGATCAGAAGGTGCAGTTTAGCACTCACATGTTGGAAGAAGAAGCCTAGGACTGGTGGAACAATGCGCGCTAGCAAATGGAGGTTCTAGGTACAGAGATTACTTGGGTTGTATTTAGAACTACTTTTATAGATAAGTACTTTCCAGAAGATATGCAGGGTAAGAAGTAGATTGAATTCCTTGAGTTGAAGCAAGGAAATTCGACAGTTGTTTTGTATGCTGCTAGGTATGAGGAACTAGTGAAATTTTGTCTGCACTATAATGATCCAACAACTGAAGTGTCGAAGTGCATTAAGTTTTAGAATAAACTACATCCATAGATCAAGAAGAGTATTAGATATCTGCAGATTCGTCATTTTCCCATGCTGGTGAACAAATGTAGAATCTTCGATCAAGATAGTAGAGACAATTTTTTTATAAGAATTATAATGGGAAGAAGGGAAGGAATCATGATCGTGGTAAACTGTATGATGCTCTTGTTGATAAAGGGAAGCATAAAGCTTATGATGAGAAGAAGCTAAGTGGGGGAGGAGCTCCCGCTTATGTGAAATGCTATCGGTGTGGCAAGTTAGGCCACTGTGTTAATGCTTTCACTAATAAGGTGTTGAGATGTTACAGGTGTGGCAATGTTGGTCATTACATTAACGAATGCAAGAATGGGGGTCCTACTTGTTTTAACCATGGTGAACATGGTCACATCAGTACCCAGTATCAGAAACCAAAGAAGACTACTGCTACTACTTCTCAGACCAATGGCATATTTTTTGCTATGAGTGGTTCAGAAGTCACCAAGAAAGACAACGTGATCAGAGGTACTTGTTTTATTAATAATGTTGAGTTAGTCGCTATTATTGATATTGGGTGCACTCATTCATTTATTTCGCTTGAATGTGCTACTATGTTGGGATTAAAGTTGTCTGATATGAATGGGGGAATGGTAGTAGAACTTCCTGCTAATGGTTCTGTTACTACCACTCTCGTTTGTTCGAAGTGTCCTTTAAGGATTTATGGTAAAAGTTTTATGATGGATTTGGTGTGTCTACCCTTACACCGACTTGATGTTATTCTTGGAATGAATTGGTTGGAGTTCAACTATATTCATATCAACTATTATAATAAGACAATTAGGGTTCTTAAGTTTGGTGATAGTGGAGAGCTGATGTTTCTTTCTGCTAAGCAAATGGATGAACTCTTAGAAGATGAAGTGTTGATGTTTGCAATGTTTACATTGTTACAAGTTGATTGTGAAACTGCAAGAGAAGAAGTACATGTTGTTTGTGAATTCCTAGAAGTGTTTCCAGATGACATCAGCGATTTACCTCCAGAATGTAAGTTGAATTTGCTGTAGAATTGATACCAGGTACAAGTCTGATGTCGATGGCTCATTATAGGATGTCAGCTTCAGAGCTAAGTGAGTTGAAGAAAAAATTAGAAGAATTGAATGAGAAGAAGTTTTTTGATCAACGACTCTCTGTGTGGTGCTCTAGTGTTGTTAGTCAAGAAATAGGATGGTAGTATGAGGTTGTGCATGGATTACAGATAGTTAAATAAGTTAACTATTAAGAATAAGTATCTACTCCCTAGGATCGATGATTTGATGGATTAGTTGGTAGGTGCTTGTGTTTTCAGCAAGATTGACTTGAGGTTGGGTTATCATCAGATTCATGTTAAATCATATGGTATTCCGAAGATAGATTTTCAAATAAGGTCTGGTCATTATGAGTACATTGTAATGCCATTAGGTGTATCTAATACGCCAAGTGTTTTTATGGAGTATATGAATCGAACTATCCATTTGTATCTGGATAAGTTTGTTGTGGTCATCATTAACGATATTTTTATATATTCTAAGCCAGAAGAAGAACATGCAGAGAATTTAAGAATTGTGTTGCAATTTCTAAAAGAGAAGAAGTTGTATGCAAAACTGTCAAAGTGTGAGTTTTGGTTGAAGGAAGAGAGTTTCCTTGGCCATGTAATTCTAATGGTGGGATTATCGTAGATCCTTCTAAAGTTGATTGTGTTGTAATGGGAGACTCTGAAGTATGCTACTGGAATTTGAAGTATTCTTGGTTTAGCTGGATATTATCGAAGGTTTATTGAAGGGTTTTCTAAGATGGTGTTACCATTAACTCAGTTGACTCGAATAGGTCAAGCCTATGTGTAAGATGTCACGTGTGGAGAAAGTTTTGTAGAACTGAAGAAGAACTTGACGACTGCTCCGATATTAATTTTGCCTAATCCGAGTGAGT
The DNA here is from genome assembly GCA_948472305.1 of Vicia faba. Lineage (NCBI taxonomy): Eukaryota > Viridiplantae > Streptophyta > Magnoliopsida > Fabales > Fabaceae > Vicia > Vicia faba. The sequence continues at coordinate 678,101,584 of OX451735.1, read as the reverse complement.
CTTTTATGGTGTATTTGAAGCATCTAAGATAGGTCTTGGTGGTGTGTTAATGCAAAATGGCTAGGTTGTTGCCTATGCTTCTAGGAAATTAAAACATCATGAGAGACATTATCCTACGCGTGACGTAAAGCTAGCAGCAGTGGTGTTTGTGTTGAAGATATGGAGACATTACCTTTTTGGCTCTAAACTTGAAGTGTTCAGTGATCATAAGAGTCTGAAGTACTTGTTTGATCAGAAAGAATTAAATATGAGACAAAAGAGGTGGCTTGAACTTTTGAAAGACTATGATTTTGACTTAAGTTACCATCATGGTAAAGAAAATGTAGTAGCTGATGCTTTGAGTAGGAAGTCCTTACACCATATTTTGCTGGTCCATATCAGATATTTGAGAAGATATGTGAAGTAGCTTATTAGATTACTTTACCACTATCGCTTGTGTTGTACCCCCAAATTTTCCCTCCCATTTTTCATTCAAGATGCTCTCCTAGAGTTTCTCAAATACTCAAAATGGCCCAGGATTCGATCAAACAGATTCTCCTCCTAAGCATTGAGTCAGCAACTAGGGTTTGGTATTTCTCTAGCAAAATTGAGTTTCCAAAGTTTCAGATGCTCTTCATGGTTCTTCATGTATTCTCAAGGATGTCAGTGCCAAGTTTCAAGCCTCACATCGCATGTTTTCTCAATCAATGGTTCAGATGACTAAAAATCAACTTCAAAAGTCAACCTTTTCAAGATCAAGTTCAAATGATTGTAACGTCTTCATTATTTGATATTTTTGAGAAGTTATTTTTTTGTGTGACTCTCCTTGACGCCATCTCCAATTTCTCTTTACAAGTCAAAAGTTGATTACCTGCAGAAGATTTTCAGAAAATTCGAATACTTTAGAGGTTATTTTGCAAATTTGACCTAATCACAAGAAACTCTTGCCTAATTTTTGAGGTTCATAACTTCTTCAGTCTCAATGTCCTAAGGCGATTCTTTTTGCAAAGTATCACAAATAGTGTTGTCTATGAGATTACTTCAAATTTTGAGGTCAAATTATGCTTGGTTCAATTTATGTCACAGAAGTTTCTCAAAGGACGTTTGATTCTTATGTTGAGATAATTCATGAAACTAGAGTTCTAGTTCAATGATTCATTGATTTCTTGTTGTCTACTTTAATTCATTTGCAAGTGAACATTAGAGGTCATTGGATTAAGGTGGATTGTTGATTAAATCTCTTAAAGGTGCGATTTGTATTATTGGCTCGTATTACAAGTTACCGCGAATTGACGATATGTGTCTTAAAGAAGAAAATTTGAGGAAACAATTTGAATAATTCTTTTTGATTTCAAATCAATTCAAGTGTGTAAGGCGCAATTTATTCATATGAATTGCTTTTGGATTCAAGATATACAAAAGAACTAATTTCTCATAATGTAAATTTGCTCAATTTTGAAGATCAATTCATGAAATTTATTGGATCTCTAATACAAAATGCAAGATTGAAGTCTTAAGGCTTGCATTATTGTTTATTCATCATTCAAAAAAATTCATTCAAGTATCAATTAATTCCTTTCCAAATTCAAATGGAAGATTTTGAATTTTATCAAGATAAATATCAAGATCCAAGATGTTTACCATTATAAAAGAGTTGAGAATTACATTCAAGGCAAGTTCCTATTTATGTTACAAAAAATTAAATTCTGGAACTATTGATATTAATTCCAATGCTTCAATCTTGCTCCAATTTCAACCCAATACCATGCTGCAATGCTGCCCAGATTTTCCAGACTTGTTTCAACAAATAAAAGCCGATTTTCAAGCCTTGTTTCAGCAGCAAGTCCCAAATGATGCCCAAAAATGCAGCAAAACCAACCCCACAAAACCAGCTCTATCAAACCTGCACAAACAGTCCATAAGCCAGCCAAAATTACACCAAAATAGGTAAAAACAAACCTGAATAATAATCCAAAACAGCCTGCACCAAACCAGAAGAAAAAATTGTCAAAATAGTCCAAACGTTGTATGAAAATGAGCAAAGTAAAGACTGCACCAGAAAGCACAAAAAAACAGCAGCCACATTTGTTCAAAATTCACCCAATTTCCCCCCATTTTCTCATTTATCTCACTGATATAACATAAACAATTAGGAAGGCAGATGCAGGAGAGAGAGATAAAAAATATTACTGTTTTTTTATATAAAGGCTACTGTTTCATAAAAAAAAACAACTGTTTTCATACACCCTTCATCCCAAAAACCATCCACAACTTCAACTCAAAATTACAAACTCTCCATACAAAAGCAACATACAAATACAAAAGGAAAAAGAAGAAATTAAAGAAGAGGGAGCACCAAAAGCATACCTAAGAAGAACCGAAACTCCAATCTGGTAACTTCTTTTCTTTCTTTCTCTTAACTTATGTTCCACTGATTGTTGTTATACTAAACATATGAGGCTATCACTTCTTATTTTCTATATGAAAATTATGTTTTGTTGTCATTATTATAGTTATTAAAACATTTAAAAAAAAAACATAGAGAAAGAAACTTATTTGCACCATAACAACAACTTTCAATTAACACCAAGAACACGACACCTTTCAGTCTTGTAGTTTTAACTCTCAGTCTCTCACCAACTCTATCGAGATAGCAGAGAATCAAAGAGATAAAATGATACCATACAAAACTCTTCGACCCCCCACTTCTCCGTCTTCACCTCCCCTCCCCTCACTTTCTCCACCCCCCCCCCCCAATTTCACAAATCCCATATTCACCCCCTTCCCCCTCCGCAACAACCACACTTCCTTCAAATCACTTACTCACAGTTTCGTTTCATCACACAATGACCCCATCGAAGATAATCAACAATCTCAATCACCCAAATCTGTTTACTCTCCCACACACCCCAATCGTCAACTCCGTACTCCTCACAGCGGCTACCACTTTGATGGAACTGCTCGAAAATTCTTTGAGGGTTGGTACTTCAAGGTTTCCATTCTGGAAGAGAGGAAAAGCTTTTGCTTTATGTATTCTGTTGAGAATCCTGCATTTCATAAACCATTGACGAATTTCGAGTTGGCTCAATATGGACCTAGGTTTACTAGTGTTGGGCACAAATTCTTGGTTATGATGATAAATATGTTTGTCAATATTCTCCGGAATCACATAACTTTTGGGGAAGCAGGAATGAACTGATGTTGGGAAAAACTTTTGCTGCCAAACCGAATTTGAAACCTCCAAACAAGGAGGTTCATCCTAAGAAATTTAATGATAGAGTGGTAGAAGGTGAAGAAGTTGATACAGATGGGAGGGAGAGTAATTGTTGATGATGGTGAGGGTTTGTTCAAGCAAGACAAGAAGGGTGGTTGGGATGGACTTGAGGAACAAAGATGGCGGGGGATCGGTTTAGCATAGAGGATCGTTCCTTCTATGTTGTTTCAATTTCCTTTTCTTCTATTTGTTTTACTAGAAACAAGGACAACAATAATAATTAGATAAATAATTTCCCCTCCCCATAAATCTACAAAATAACACCTCTTTTATGCCTAGGGTTTTCAAAACCCTTTCTTTTCCTCTTCCGAACCGGGTTAGCCCATTGGGCTTGATTGGACCAATATCATTATCCCTTTTGTTTTAATTGAAACATAGTAATAACAAATAAATAATATGGTTCAGTTGGCAAACCACACCACTAACAACCAAAGAGACCCGGGTTCGAGACTCCCTGGGGTGTTTTTCTCATTTTCCTTATTTTCTGTTTTCTCATTAACTCCATTTTATTGTTTTGAAGTTTTGTTTTGGACAAAAAAAACAAGTTGTTGGGCCTAGCGCCCTTGCTGCCTCAAACCCCCATTTTTGGTTTTACCCCTTCATTTTGCTCATATTATTTTTACTTATTTTGGATAACATAGATTCATTTAATTAGGTTTTTTTAGTTTAGTTTAATTTTAATTAAACAAAAATAATAAAATACAAAAAACATGTCATTAGATTTTTTAGAATATCAATTTTGTTTAGATTTTTAAATTCAATTAAATTAAATATAGTTTTTAAATTAGTTAAATTTTCTTAATTAGTTTAGTTAGGGATTTTTTGTGAATTATTTTATTAATTAACTTTTTATTTAGTTTTAAATTGTTTTGTTTAAATTCTTCATGATAAAAAAAATACCAAAAATATTATAGTGTTATTTATTTTGCTAGTTCATTTTATAGATTGTGCTAGTTTAAATATTTGTTCATTTTTAATTCGATTGGGTTGTATTGATTTTTTATTTAAATTTTTAATCGCATTGTCGATTCGATCCATCCCCATTTATAAATTTGTATCCCCTATTCCCGAAAGCTCTGTAATAGCGTAGAAATTTAATTTCCGCAATTTACTATTTTTCTTTATATTGTATAGTAATTAGGCGTGTATGGCAAGATTTAAAATCAATCGCTAGACAACCCTAATCAAAAACAAATTATCTTGAATCAAACACACTTTTCACACGCGCACCTTTAGGGTAACCTCGCTTGTTGCCTTCGAAAAATACAGTCATGTCCCTCGAACGTGGGACACTTTAGAAAATACTCTCGATAAAAAAGATCGTATTCCCTCGATGACCCTTCGAAGTTGCCTTCATTAAACGATCTTAAGTCCCTTATGAAAATTGCTAAAACATCTCACAAGTTGCCTTCTATGACTGCACGATTGACCCTCGCCTGTCCTTTCACATCCAATGACAGGGCTTCTTACCAAATCAATGGTAAGATAGAAATATCTAAAGGAGCAAGAAATAAACAAAGACTTTTTGAGTAGGTAGAACTTTCATAGTTGCTTGCTCACAACATTTTCAAAACAACATCTTTCAAACACACAAACACTTTCAAACATGAAATATTTTCAAAAAGACAACACTTTGTATACATTCTTATAGAGACGAGAATCATTATAAAGTTCGCCTAAACGAAGGCACTTTTCAAAAATACTTTAAAAAACAATCACAAACACATTTCAAACAAAGCATTTTTAAAGTGATCAAGCAACTAAGAGCCCATAGATAACTACAGATGAAAAGGGTGCTAACACCTTTCGTTTTCATAACCTACCCCCCAAACTCAAGAAAATTCTCGAAGGTCTTTCCTGTTCTTTTCAACCTTTCCTTTATTGGATAAAAGAAAAGTCGGTGGCGACTCTTGTCATCCGCAACAATTGCGATAAAATGAAAAACACCAAAGTCAGTTCTCCCACCATATTACAAAACTGGCGACTCTGGTGGGGACAAAACTTAGAAGTGGGGTTACCTTAGAGACTATATCACATTTAAGTTCTTTTATTATTTGATTTGTTTTCTTTACATTTTGGGTCTTTATTTGGGCTTGTTTTGATCCTCTACCCGGATCTGGGAACATCATTAGGTAAATAGAAAAAATTATGGAGATTGTACAGTGCAAACCGATATGTTGAGACAATAGCTATGTTAGTGTGGCACATTTGTGTGTATCGGTATCCCTTATGGAAAATTAAGGAGAATACGGGGCCACTGTATGGTGTCATAAAGCACTAACGAACCTTAGAATCTTTAATTGAACAACTTGGCCATTAGGAAGTAGTGAGATAGCCGGCTTTCGTGCAGTCCGAAGTTGGTTGATACTCGATACTACACTTATTGAGATCTTACTTTTAGGATATTTCGGTCGCCAATAAAGAGGCTTGCGCTGAAACAATGCAAAATGAAGAAAGATCAATGATATTGAGATCCCCTAGAACCCGATTACTTTCTAGGACAGGTTGGACCAACTAAACTTCAAGAGGGTACTTGCCTATGAGCCTCATACAAACCTAAACCTAAGGAATTGTTTTCTTTGTGTGTATGTGTTTACTTGTACATAACATCATGACATCATACCATTGCATTTGAACTAACCATTTCAAGGAATTTGGGATTTATCTTTGTGTTGTTTTGTAGGACATGGCTTTCATGCGAAGAAATACCATCCGAATAAACCTTGTAAGAGTGCCTCCTCAACTCAAGCAATTAGCATCAAGGGTTCCCAATGATTCTCCGTTCACCAAGAAGTACGGTTATCTCATCAACTTGGTTGCAACAAACTTTGAAGAGGATATGGTACATGTGTTGTTCCAATTCTTTGATCCTAAGAATAATTGCTTTACATTTCCTGATTACCAACTAGTGCCTACTATGGAAGAATTTTCTCAACTCTTTGGAGTGCCCATTCTTGATCAATTACCCTTCACCTGTATTAAAAGAGACCTAAGACCTGAGGAGATTGCTTGAGCTTTACATTTGCAACGGTTCAATGTTGTGGAAAATTGGGAAATAAGAAGTGGTGTTAAAGGGTTTCTAGCCAAGTTTCTGTTTGAGAAGGCTCAACAATTTTGGGAGGCTCTAGATTTGCTAGCTTTTGAAGAAGTGGTGGCTCTTCTAATCTATGGGATAGTACTGTTTCCTAACCCGGACCAACTTATAGACGTGAATGCAATCAAAGTTTTTCTATCTCGTAACCCAGTAACTACCTTGCTTGGAGATATCTTGCACTTTCTTCATACTCGCACCATGAAAAGAAGAGGAATTATTATATGTTGCACTCCTTTTTTGGCTAGGTGGTTTATTTTGCACCTACCTCAATCTGTTTTGAAGAATGAGCAAGTTTGGGTGTGCTAGGAGGGATGGTCCACATGATGCACTTGTCCAAGGAATTGCATTTGACTTTGAGAACGATGCCCAAGGTTATCGTCAGAGATTCATACGAGCTTGGGGCATGGTGAACAAAGCTGATAGCAAAACTTTGGGGCATAAGAACTCCATTCCTTTGGAGCCTTATCTCAAGTGGGTGCGAGCTCGCGCCCAAAACCTCATGATGCCATATGAGGCTATCCTACCTATCATCATGGATCCTATTGGCGGGGGATATGTTCCCTACAATATTCTTCATCCTGACATGCCGACTACTCTCGGGGAATTGCAAAAATCATGGATTCAACTCAAAGAGGACCGAGACACCTTTGAAACCCAGTTATATGCAAGCGAGAAGAAGGTTTTGGAGCTCACGAGAAAACTTCATGAAGAGAGGAGTTTGAATGCCTACATTGCACCGAAGAGGATGCGCTCATGGGAAGTTTGAGTCCTTTTTGTTTTAGGAGTTTATTTTGTATTATCTTTGTTTCTTCCATTATAAGCCCAAGAGGCATCTTGTAACCTTTTGAACTTATTAATGCAATTAATGTTTGTTCCATCTTTGTCTAAACAAATATAAATCTTAAAAATCCTTGAAATCATTTGCATACGCATTTCATGCATCATAACATAAGCAGGTTTTCAGACACTAGTATCCTCATCTTTCTACTATTTATTTCAGTAAGATGGACATCGAGCAGACCGTGAAAGACTTGCAGAAGCATAATTCTCAATTTCAAGAAACCTTGCTCACCTAGGCCAAGGGAAAACAAGAGCTGATGACACTTCTAGTGGCCAAAAAGAAGACCAAGAAGAGGGCACTGATCAACATGGGGAAAAGGTTTAAAGGTCTCATCCGTCAAATGCAAGTAGTTAAAGAGTCATCCAAGAAAGACGAGAACCAGGTTGAAAACGCAAGGAGCACTCATGCTGGGGGTGAAAACAATCAAGCTTCTGAGTACGAAGATTATTTTTAGGAACAATATCCACCGGATGAGGATAAATACAAGCAAATGGAGGATATGCTAAAAGTTATGGAAATTCAAGCCATACTGTAGCGGTAGAAATGTTCAAGACTAAGCCATTGGATTGACTAGACTTATACAAATAAAAATAAAAATTGCCACCGTAATTTATTATTTCCAAAGGAATGGGAAAAGAGCGAATAACCCAAAAAGATGGGGAAGGATTCAAGCTAAGGGGGTTGGTTATGCAAAGGGAAGGTATTAGCACCCTAAACATATACGGTACTCCGCAGGAACCTCTTTGAAAAATCTGTATATTTTGGCTATGAAATATGTTGTATAAAATAGATGGTGGAGGTGAGAAAAGAAATATATTTATTATTTTTGGACCTGTCGCGGTTGCGAACCTTTAGTGCCTACGTACCATCTTTTCATGCAATAGGGGATCAGGGTACACGTAGTTCCTCTTTTAAAAATTTTAAAACACAAATGTGTTGGTCAATTTTATGAGATAAAACATCATCTTCATTGTCCGTGTGGAAAATATACCTACTGCCCACAATCATGAGAAAGGAGAATTTGCATCATCTCAAAGTGGAGGATATGGCTTGGATTTTAAAATCAAGAATGCCTCACTCAACACCCAAGTGGAAAATATCTCTCTTTACTACATATTATAGAAGTATAGTTGTTTGCATCACTACAAGGATTGACAAAAGTTCAATCTTTTGAGAAAAGTTTAAAGATAAAATCCAAAGTGGCAAAATGGTTTAAAATGAGATTGATTAAATTTTAGTCTTCTCACAAAAATGTCAAAGTATTGTTAACTTTATTGGAGTTTATTTATGAAAATGTTTGAAAATGCATGGACCTAAGTCCAAGTTTATTATAATAGTAATTCAAGTTTAAAACAAGAAGAATTTTCCAAAGGGGGGAGATGATTTTGAAATTAAAGAAGATGGGAGGAGAAGAAGAGGCTATCCTAAAGCATAAAGTAAAAGCTAGGGATAAGAACCACCTAACCAACAAGAAGTCAATACTTGACATTATGAGCCAAAATAGAATTCACATTCTTTGGATTGAAACCAAACAAGAAAATGTACTAGACCTCTTGAGAGAACCAAACTTCAAGTGTATTAAGTCTTCACAAAAATTGGGCAGAGTAACGGCTGTATACGGGTGAATTCCAGATTACAAACAAAAGGTGTAATCATAATAACCTGCACATAAAACACACAAACAACCCAATATTTTGAGGTAAACCTCAAGAGCTCCAGACAAAATAATCAGATAAGATCACAAGGTCTCCAATCATAGGCCAAGGCTTCTATCCTAAGTCCAAAAAGTCTAATGCTTTATAATGCCAATGGTAGTAACCAAATAGTCCAAATATCATTAAAGATTTTTAGGGTTTATGTTAATTAATAGTTGTCTTTAAAAGAAAAGAAAAGCTCAAGTGAGCAAATTAAAAAATGATAAAAATATAAAGGGGCTCAAGTGAGCAAAGATGAAAAATAACATGAAATGTAAATGGTGCATAAAGTAAAGAACATAAAATAAAAACACAAAATAAAATAAATTATTAGTGATTAGTGGTTAGTTGGATGATCATCTTGAAACTTGTATTTAGAACTCATTAGAGGATTGGTAGAACCAAAGCCTCCACATAATAATTTGCATTTTTCTTTTTGTCAAGTATATCATCCATTTGAAATCCTTATGAGTACCATTTAATGATCAACGATGTTTAAGTGATCCGCGTTGACCAAATGTATTGTAGATCTATTAGAGGATTGGTAGAACCAAAGCCTCCACACAATGAATCTCAAGGTTATTGGATCAAAGAGATCAAATTAACATACTTGGGCTTGCAAACATAAGTCTGGGCCACGAATGATCATTTATTCGATTTGGGACAAAGTTTAGTGCTATGTTAAGCAATCGTAAGTGGACTTATATAGAAGTTGCACCTATTTTGAGGCCGATCAATAGAAATCTATGCACCATTTGTTTTGAGACATGATATAGAGATCATGCTCCAACAATATTTAGTGCAATAAGAAGGGGATGAGATGAAGAGGGATGGGAGAGAATATACAAACCACTTTTGGATTTAATTTAATCAAACTATTATTAAAATCATTCATCCATTTTTGTGGAGTTAGACTCAACACCATGGATCCAATGATGTTAATAAAGTTCATGATCAAATATTTAATCCAAGATCAGCCAGAAAATAATCCTAAAATAATATTACATTTTAATATATACAAAAAGGTTTAAAAATAATGTTTAAAAATAGAAATAAAAGAGAAAAATATCAACTATGTCCAAATTAATCAAGAAATAAAAGTAAGACCATAGAAAAATCAGAAATGAACTAAAATAATTTTATAAATTTTTTGGAAATTTTTTTAAGTCAGAAACTATTTTTAAAATTAAAAGAAAGAGGTAAAATAAACCAAAACTGATAAAAAATAGCAAAGTCAGGAAAAAAAATAAAATAAGGTCACCAATATTTGTCAAAATATCATTGGATCATTCCATAATTTTTTTCAGAATTTAAAAATGCATAAAAGTATTTTTAAACATTTAAAACAATTCCAATAAAGTGTAAATTTATAAAAAAATACCAAAACAGAAAATTAAATTGTGAAAAAATCAAAATCCGAAAGAGAATAATCAAAAATATTTTTCATAATTTTTTCAGATTTTTTGGGTTAAAAGTGAATTTTCTATGATTTTTTGAAGTTTAAAACAATTAAATATAAAAAATCAGAAAAGAAAATAAAAGTCAAAAATATGTGTACCATTGGATGAGAGTCAAAACGCGTTAGTAATCAAATCCAATGGATCTGGCACGCTGTGCATATCATGGTCATTAGTGAATAAAGCACTGAATCAATTATTAAATCAGAATTCAAAAATAACAAGTGGCATGCCATCATTGGTTGGAAAATGACACGTTAGGCATCTTCAACCTCCAGCCAACGTGAACTACAGGTCTCTCAAACTGTAAAATCAAAAGCTCAGACCTATGCCATTCGCTTCGTCTCTTTAAGATGAAGACAACCACAACCTCGCGCCAAATTTATATAAACTGTAGCTCAAGCAATTTGGAAAGAAACTTTTGAAAAGGGATTTGAAATTTCATGGTTAAAACGTGTTTCCAGTAAGAAGTAAGTGTTGCAACTAGAACCAAGGCAATGAGAGCATCACAATGATATCAAAGTTTTGAAGAATTGATGAAGGAATCTACCTATTGAAGTTGAGTTGCAGAGCTCTGAAACTGGACTTCTATGGAGCAATATAGGGAATGATTCTTGAATGTAATTATATGGTTAGCTTCAGGGAAGATCAATGAATGTGAATTGATGAAAAAATTGGATTAAAAAAGGCTTGAGAATGGATTTTGAAGTTGCTGAATTCTGAGTTAGGGAACAAGTTTGGCAGGGTGATTCTGGCTATCTAAGCTTGAGGAAATGAATAGGGATGACCCTCTTTTTATAGGGAATCAAATGGAATGTCCAAGCGTGTGAAATGTTGAAGTTTGGAGGGAAATCGTGTGAAGTTGCAAAAAAGAAAAGTGTGACTTCCAATTTGATCAAAACTCATCCAAAACACGCGTTTTGTTGTGCTAATCAATTCTGGAAGTTCATTAAACATGTTTAGAGGCATAAACGTGTGGAAAACTTGTGTCAAGAAGCCAAAACAAAGACTTCAAATTCTGACTTATGGGAAAACTTCAGTTCCAAGTTACCAAGTTCAATCCAATGGCATTCTCATCTCAAGGGGTCTTAAGGCATGATTCTTGATGCTTTAGAAAGATGAGGTTACAAGCTTTGCAATGGAAAAAGAATGGAATCAAATGTATGCTTGAGCTGAAAGTTGTGTTGAGTCAAAAAATATGGCATGAAGTAGATCTCTTGAATGACATTTTGGAACTTGAACCATTCAAAATCTCCAAAAATTGAGAGAGTTATGAATTGTTGAAGTGGGCAAAAAATCATGAAATGACCTATAATCTTTTGTATTCTTAAGAAAATTTCCATCAATTTTCTCACTTTGCACATAAAAGAAGGCATAAAGTTCACATCTTCAAGATCATTATGGAAAAAGAATGGGCTCAAGGTGATAAAAATTGACCAAGTTATGATCATTTGAAGTCACACATGAAAATTGGGGATTCATCTGGAGGACTTGTAATCTTTCGTCTTCATCAAGTTTCTTCCACATAAAAACTCGTTGGAACTTTTGAAGTGATATGTTGATAACCCTTTTAATAGAAGGATGTATTTAGAATCACTCAAAAATACCAAAAGATGAGAAAGATATGCTTCTTTGAAGTTCAAAACCCTAGCTCCTAGATCAAGAAACATGCTTTGAGGAACTTTGACAATTTTGGACAAACTTCTTGTACCAAAACAAATGCTCTGTAAATATAAGTTGTTGGGGATGATAATGAGAACTCATAGAAACCACAACCACTTATATAACTTGAGAATTGAGAGAAATACGCATTTGTGATCAATGGGAACAAGACCTTGTCCAATCATGATAACTCCTTCAATCAACCCCTTGTACTTTTTGGATCAAATCTTGAGAACTTGGAAATGTAGTGAACCAAAATAAACTTGCCATGCCATTCCTTCCAAAACCACTTCAATGGTGAGGTTTGAAATTATCAAGCTTCATTGACTAGGTCATGGAAATAAACTCATGAACCCATGGATCAACTTGCTAAGCCCCATTGCCTTTATCTGCATTGTTGACAAGTAAGACAAACCAACATTGCATTTTATTAATTAAAAGGAAAGTCAAAACAAAAACATGAGTGATTACACAAGAAAATCAAGTCAAGGTGCTTGGTGATTCCTCAAAGAGCAAAGCTAAAGATAGGAAGGAGAACCAAGAACCCTAATTTGATCTTGTTGTGATGGAATCAATATGGTATGATGAAGCGATCTTAGGGGGAAAAATTGGGGTACAACAGCTGCCCTTATTTAAGTTTCTTCTATCCGGAGATACTAAAGTTAAAAATCTTCGTGTCGATGCGATCGAAGATACTTAAATATAAAACAAACCCTATTTTTGGCCCTAAGATTCCATGAAATGCTTATGAATATGAGTGCACATGGACAAATCCAAAGGGACGCAAAACACCATTGGGGATGTAACAATAATAAAGAAAACAAGGGAGTGACCCGACTAGGAAAATAAATCATTGGTGGATCAAAGACCTGAGCCAAAGAGGATGGTAAAATGGTCAAAGGATACACCAACTGCTACTTGAGGTAAAGCTACCAACGTTTACTGAAGGTAGAAGAAAAATAAATATCAACACTGACGTTCACTGACGGTGACGTACCAATGTTCACTGAAGGTAGAAGGAAAAGAAATATCATAGCATCGCCGTTCACTGGAGATGAACTACTAAAGTTCACTGAGGGTAGCAAAAAGATAACAATCATCGACGTTCACCGCCAATGACCTACCAACTTTCACTGAAGGTAGAAAGAGAATATATCATAACACCACCGTTCACTAGCGATGATCTACCAACTTTCACTGAAGGTAGAAGAAAAAGAAATATCATAGCATCACTATTCACTGACGATGAACTACCAACGTTCACTGAGGGTAGAAAAAAGATAACAAACACCAACTTTCACTGATGGTGATCTACCAACTTTCACTGAAGGTAGAGAGAAAATATATCATAGCATCGTCATTCACTGACGATGAACTACCAACATTCACTAAGGGTAGCAAAAAGTTAACAAACACCAACTTTCACTGATGGTGATCTACCAACTTTCACTGAAGGTAGAGAGAAAATATATCATAGCACCTTCGTTCGCTGACGATGAACTACCAACGTTCACTGAGGATAGCAAAAAGATAACAAACACCAACTTTCACTGATGGTGATCTACCAACTTCCACTGAAGGTAGAAAGAGAATACATCATACCACCGTCGTTCACTGACGATGAACTACCAACATTCACTGAGGGTAGCAAAAAGATAACAATCATCGACATTCACTGCCAATAACCTACCAACTTTCACTGAAGGTAGAGAGAAAATATATCATAGCATCGTCGTTCAATAACGATGAACTACCAACATTCACTGAGGGTAGTAAAAAGATAACAAACACCAACTTTCACTGATGGTGATCTACCAACTTTCACGGAAGTTAGAGAGAAAATATATCATAGCATCGTTGTTCACTGAGGGTAGCAAAAAGATAACAATCATCGACATTCACTGCCAATGACCTACCAACTTTCACTGAAGGTAGAGAGAAAATATATCATAGCATCGTCGTTCACTGACGATGAACTACCAACATTCACTGAGTGTAGAAAAAAGATAACAAGTTTCCCTAGAATTCTGGTATTTCTCTTAGAACGGGTCTCAACTTCTTCTTTAACCGAGGCAATTTTTCTGGAAAGGGTAAGATGTAGGTTGTCTCAAATAAAGAGACTTCCACTTGGAAAGATTTCACAACGAGCTGTGTCTGCATATTTAAAAGTCTTTCCCTCCATCGGCGTAAACTGATGACGGACTGCAAACTGTCCACTCATAGAGGAGATAGCGAGAAGGTTATGTCGACTTTTACATGGAAGCACAAGTTGCTCAAATAAATAGACCCGCTACTTGTTGTCATGGAGGATTGTAAAAAGAAATGACTTTCCGGGGATAGAAATATGGCTTCCTGGGGAAAGAAATATGACTTCCTAGGGAAATGCCATGATATTCCTGTTGAGGATACAAAGTCTTCTTGTGCAAAATAAATGCACAAACCAAAACTCGAAGCTTTCAGAATTCCAAAGTAAATAAAATTGTTGTGGAACCACATATTCAAACAAGAAATAAACTAGAATGGAACAGTCAACCAAAATACATCCTTTGAGAAATAAACTCAAGAGGGAAAACCAAATCCATCCAAACAAGGAGCTGTATAGGAAGTATAAAGCAAATATCTTCAACGAGGGATAACTCAGTGGGGAAATTGAAAGAATCTACGCTTTCTGCTTAGGGCCACCACTCTATGGAAGAGAGGACATCTTAACTCTGCAAAACAGGGTGATATGTCAACAAAACATAAAAAAATGTCAACGAACAATAATTTTCCAATTTTAGCTATGCATGATGTATGTATGAATGTATGATTATTATCGTGCGTATGCTGACAAAACAGATACACAACCTAGGGAGTAACCAAGCAAAACCAACTCTGGCACAAACAACACTCGGCTAAACCACATCCAGGATGATCATTCCAAGAAAAAGTAAATTCCAACTGAGGAAACAAAACCTACTGCCTGTTTTAGCTTTACTGGGGAGAAACATAATCCGGAAGTAAACAAAACAAAGTGATAAAATAGTACAGATACAGGGATATAACATCTTTCTCCAGGCTTCACCGGGGAATAAACGTTTTCAAAAGTAACACTTCTACTGGGGATTGCAAAACCAGTCTCAAGTAAAGCAGATGGACACCAAATCATCAAAACATTCACTGGGGAATTCAGGCCTACTTCATTGGGGAGATTAACACCACATCTTCAAAGGGAAAACCATAATATGTTCTTCACTAGTGAAACCAGGGACCTGCGCTCTTCAAGAGTGATTATGGTACCAAATTCTCGGGAAAAAGAACTTCCATTAGATCAAACGAAAACTTCACTGGGGTAATCTCGGATTGAGACTTCACATCATGAAAATTCAGAAAAGAGGAGAAATGAATCCAAACTTGACCGAGGATACTGGAGTCACGAACCCAATGCAGTGAATCATCCCGAGTAAACCTTCCCGAGGGGAACAAAAACTTCTTAAAACAAACTGGATTTTGTCCATTCCTGGGATCACCATTTTGTTGCCATTATTTCATCACAGATTCCAAGGTAAAAGCGAATTATAAATTCTTTTTGAAAAATCGATTTTGTTATTTAATCTTTTTGCTTTGAAAGTTATTATCAATAATAAATGGAGTCTTTGCAAGCTAAATAAAAATAAGAAATACAAAGAATTGGTTAAAAGCTCAAATTTCATTAATAGAATGGTAGTCTGCGAATGGAAAGACTCCATGGATAATTACAAAGTTCGGAAAATAGTAATATATAATGGAAAAGATACATTGAGATACAATGACCACTATCCCCTCTAACAACTTTTGAAATCCTGAGCAGCAACTTCTGTTGAAGTTGTGATGAGAATCCGAGAAGATTGTTGCTCCAACGATCAAGTTTAGTATGATGTAGTTACTTGCCAAGAAAGTCCCTAAGTTTTGCATAAACTGCCCTTGCGGGTTTTCATCTTAGCGGGAAATTTATTCTGTTTATGTCTCTAATTTTTTCCTAGACCGCCCTTTCTGGTTTTCGGCCTATTGAGACACTCATTTTTTTGCCTAAGCCGCCCTTTCAGGTTTTCAACTTAGGGAGCTGTTATTTTATTTCTTTATGAGAAGTATTTCTTGACTGCACCAGCATTCATGGGACATGGGAACTCCTCGCCATCCATAGTTTCAAGAATTAATGCACCGCCAGAGAAGGCTTTCTTGACAACATATGGGCCTTCAAAGTTGGGAGTCCACTTGCCCCTAGAATCAGTGTTGAAAGACATGATCTTCCTGAGCACAAGGTCACCTTCTATGAATTTATGAGGTTTGACCTTCTTATCAAAAGCTTTCTTCATCTTTTTCTGATATAACTGTCCATGACATAAAGCTGTCATCCTCTTCGATCAGATTCAATTGGTCAAACCGGTTCTGGACCCATTCAGCCTCTGACAACTTGGTTTCCATTATCACATATAAAGAGGGAATCTCAACCTCGACTGGGAGTACAGCTTCCATTCCATACACTAGGGAGAATGGGGTTGCTTCTATTGAAGTGCGGACAAATGTTTGATGTTTGATATCCATGCAAAGCAAAAGGGAGCATTTCATGCCAATCCTTATAAGTAACGACCATTTTCTGGATAATCTTCTTGATATTCTTATTAGCATCTTCAACAACCCCATTCATCTTTGGCCTATATGGAGATGAATTATGATGGAAAATCGTGAATTCTTCGCACAGTTCTGTCATCATTTTATTGTTTAGATTCGAGCCATTATCGGTGATAATTCTGCTCGGCACACCATACCGACATATAAGATTATTCTTGATGAAGCGCACAATCACCTGCTTAGTAACATTGGCATATGGAGCAACTTCCACTCACTTAGTGAAGTAATCAATTGCTACCAAGATAAAACGGTGTCCATTCGAAGCTTTGGGTTCTATCATCCCAATCATGTCAATACCCCCACATAGAGAAAGGCCATGGGGAAGAGATCACGTTGAGAAGTGTCGGAGGCACATGGATCTTATCTGCATAAACCTGACATTTATGACACTTCTTTGCAAATTTATAAAAATCAGATTCCATTGTCAGCCAATAGTAACCTGCCTTTAGCATCTTTTTAGCCATCGAATGTTCATTGGCAGGAGTTCCAAATGAACCTTCATGAACCTCATGCATCAACATGTCTTCTTCGTGTCTATCCACGCATATGAGCAAGACCATGTCATAATTTCTTTTATACAACACATTTTCACTGAGGAAGAAACTGCCAGCCAATCTTCTCAGTGTATTTCTATCTTTCTTCTAAGCCCCAATCAGGTATTCCTGAGTCTGAAGAAAATGCTTGATATCATGATACCAAGGTTTTTTCATCTGCTACCTCATCTGTTGTGAACACATGAGCGGGCCTATCCAGTCGCCGAACCATAATTCGAGGTATATCATTCCAAGTATTCACTTGGTACATTAAATCTAGAGTTGCCAGAGCATCTTCCATATGATTTTCATCTCTAGGAATTTGATGGAATTCAACTTTATTAAAGAAGGGTAACAATCTTCTAGCATAATCTTTGTAAGGGATCAATCCGGGGTGACGAGTATCCCATTCTCCTTAAATCTGATTTATTACCAAAGCTGAATCACCATACACATCTAGATTTTTAATTCTGATATTAATAGCTTCTTCGAGACCTATGATGCAAGCCTCATATTCTGCCATATTATTAGTACAATCAAACGTTAACCTTACGGTAAAAGGAATGTGCGATCCATGTGGACTGACAATCACAACACCAATTCCTTTACCATAAGCATTCACAGCTCCATCAAATATCATACTCCAACGAGATTCAGGGTTAGGACCTTCCTCATGGAATGGTTTATCACAATCTTTCACTTTCAGGAACATCACATCCTCATCAAGGAATTCATACTCTACATACTGATGACCCCCCATTGGTTGGTGAGCAAGATAATATGCCAACACACTGCTTTTAATAGCTTTTTGAGTGCGGTATTCGATATCATATTCAGATAGCAACATCTGCCAGCGGACAATTCTCCCAATAAGAGCAGGCTTTTCAAAAATGTACTTGATTGGATCCATTTTGGAGATTAGCCAAGTAGTGTGATTCAACATATACTACCGCAAACGCTTTGCCGCCCAGGCCAAAGCACAACATGTCTTTTCCAGCATGGAATACCGCAACTCACAATCAGTGAATTTTTTACTGAGATAATAAATGGAGAACTCTTTCTTCCTTGTTTCATCCTATTGTCCCAGAATACAACCCATGGAATTATCTAACACTATCAGATACATAATCAACGATCTTCCTTCGACGGGAGGGAGCAAGATAGGAGGTTCAAGAAGATATTCTTTAATAATTTCAAATTCCTTTTGGCAGTCATTCATCCATACACAACCTTGATCTTTCTTTAACAACTTAAAGATCGGTTCACATGTTGCAGTCATGTGGGAAATGAATCTGGAAATATAATTCAAACGCCCGAGGAAACCTCTGACTTGCTTTTCAGTTTTTGGCACTGGCATCTCTTGAATTGCTTTAACTTTATCAGGGTCAACTTCAATTCCTTTCTGGCTAACAATAAAACCCAACAATTTCCCTGATTAAACACCGAAGGTGCAGTTATTTGGATTCAAGCGAAGACGATACTTCCTCAAACGCTGAAACAACTTCAATAAATCTTCTACATGCCCTTCTTCATTCTGGGATTTGGCAATCATATCATCAACATATACTTCGATTTCCTTGTGCATCAGATCATGGAATAGGGTTGCCATAGCCCTCTGGTACGTTGCACCAACGTTCTTCAACCCGAAGGGCATCACTCTGTAACAGAATGTTCCCCAGGGTGTGATAAATGTTGTTTTTTCCATGTCCTCCGGAGCAATTCTTATTTGATTATACCCAAAAAATTTGTCCATGAACGAGAATACTTTGAATTTTGTTGTGATATCCACTAACATATCAATGTGTGGCAATGGAAAATCATCTTTTGGACTAGCTTTATTTAGATCTCTGTAATCTACGCACATGCGGACTTTTCCGTCTTTTTTTGGTACTGGGACAATATTGGCAATCCATTGAGGATACACTAACGTCACAAGAAAACCAACATTAATCTTCTTTAGAACCTCCTCTTTGATTTTCACTTCCATATCTAGGTGAGTTCTTCTCAACTTTTGTTTAATTGGTGGATACTCTGGCTTCAACGACAAATGGTGCTCTACAATATCTGTATCTAGACCAGGAATATCTTGGTTAGACCAAGCAAAAATATCCACATACTCTTTCAACAGCTCAATCAACTTGCTCTTCACATCAGGATGTAACAATGCTCCAATCTTGACTTCCTTCGGATATTCTTCTGAACCCAAATTAATCAATTCCAATGGATCTTTATATGGATGAATGGTATTTTCCTCGTGCTCAAGTAACCATGAGACCTCTTCTAGAATCTCATCATAATCTTATTCTTCATCCCCGTACACAGGACATTCAAAGTTGGGAGAGGGTGTAGGGTCATTATATTCAACAGGTTTTTTTAATTAATCTGCACACATGATTTATGACTGCTTTTAGAAACTGACACATATAACAAGTGATCATGCAGATTGAATTTCAGTTATTATTTATTTTGAAGGTTTTTTTTTACCATTTTCGGAGAAAAAACAGAAAATAAAGACATAATTTGGGAAACAAAGACAACTTTTATTATTGATTTTAAAAATCAAAGCCAACAGATAAGCCCATACAATATTAATACTTTCACCTTGGGCAGGGTGAAAGCTTTTAAAAAAGATTAAAAAAAAACAAATTACTTTGAAACATGTATGTAAGAAGGAACATCAATGGTGATCCAGTTCTGGACCCTAACTCCATGCATCACATAATTCGGCCTTTCCTGCTCTACTTTATCTTCCACAATAGCATTGATCCTAGAAACAGTTGGATGAAGATAACCCCCGCTACAGAAGATTTCTTGATACTTTCTTGCAGCAGAATTCGGCTTCATGCCCTTACCTTTGTCATTCTTCAAAGAGAACCTCAAGCCAGCTATGTTCTTGTTCACAGGTGGATCCACAATCCGTCCCCACACTTCAGTATGACCCATACGTACAACCTGTTGCACATCCTTAAGTGAAACCATGGAATTCTCATTTCCTCTTATATTGTCAATGGATAAGGCTTGGAACTGGGTTCCAACAGCAGCTTCATCCGCCTCCACAATGCTGAAAGAGGACAAATGAGATATCAATAATGCTTGTTCCCCATTTATGATCACTACTTTCCCTTCACGTACAAACTTCAGTTTTTGGTGTAAAGTTGAAGTGACAGCCCCTGCCTCATGAATCCACGGCTGTCCCAACAAACATCTATAAGCGGGAATAATGTCCATGACCTGGAAAGTAATTTGAAACAAATGTGGTCCTATATGAATAGGAAAGTCCACTTCACCAATAACAGGTTACCTTGATCCATCAAACGCTTTCACAATGATGCCACTCGGGCGCATAGATGTTCCTTGATATTTCAACTTCATAAGCGTACTCCTCGGTATAACATTCAACACGAATCCATTATCAATCAGCACATTGGATAGTGAATCAATCTTGCAGTTCATAGAGATGTGGAGGGCCAAGTTGTGATTCCTTCCTTCATCTGGTAATTCATCATCGCAGAAACTCAAGTTATTACATGACGTAATGTTCCTTATTACACTACTGAATTGGTCTATTGGCATATCACTTTCCATAAAATCTTGGTCCAATACCCTCATCAAGGATTCTCTGTGAGCAGAAGAGTTCATCAATAAAGCTAAGATAAATATTTTTTAAGGAGTCAGCAGTAGCTGATCTACAATTCTGTAGTCGCTCATCTTGATTATCTTCAAAATATCATCCACTTCTTTCTCTAACGCAGCCCCACTAGTCTCACCCATAGCCTTCTTGGGTTCAACATTCTCAGCAATTTTATTTCCATCACTAACATCTCTTCGAACAACTGGTGTAAACACACGACCGTCGCGGGTCACCCTACTATTTTCAGCAATATTCCCAACATCAAGCATTGGCTGGATAGGAACTTCCACTCCATCCACTAAGATTGTAGCGTTGTATTTGTAAGGCACAATCTAATCTGACTTGTAGGGGATAGGACCGGGTAAACTAATCACCAATGGGGTAACAACTGGCTTGCTATAATACTCAACTTCAATATAGGCGGGTGCCCCGAAACAAGGTACAATGACGTTTACCCCTTCTTCAACACAATCAGTCATTATTGAGTCATCTCTAGAAAACAAGTCCTCATCTTAGGAGAAATACTCATCTGTGGAGGCATAATCTTCATTCGACTCTTCTTCAGCCAAACAAACCTCAATCAAATCAACCTAATGGTAATCATCCCTTTGACTTATAAACCTTGATAATCCCATTGTCTAACAATAACTGAACACCCTTTTTCACGATTGAACATCCTCAGGAATCTCGACAACAAACTCGGCAAGATCCATATTGGTGTTCCACCTGGCTACCCATATGGAAGAAGGTAGCATGAAATTGCACAAGGTCTTCATTCATATATTCTACATCAAAAATTCTGAATTCTCCAGGACATCCAGAAACCATATTCACCTCCTCTTCATACTCCGACCTAGGCCTAATTATATGGATTAGGCTCTCATCCATCATCTCTTGTAAATCAGCATTTACCTTATCTCAACCCTGTATATCTGTACTGCAAATAGCACAACCGGAATGGTCATGCGTATATTAGCTAAATTCACAAAGGTCTGTATTCATTTTCACCAAATCTCCTCTAACCAGATTAATATAAAAAATCCGGAAGTCGCCTGGATAACCGGCCACCATATTCACATCATTTACTTCCCCATACTTGGGTAGAGGATTGTCTTTCACATTAGGTCCCACATCCTTGAAAGATAGAACACCAGAATTCACCAACTTCTGCACCTCACTCTTCAAAGGATAACAATTCTCAACATTATGCTTTGGTGCTCCCTGATGAAAAGCACATGTTTGGTCTGCTTTGTAATACCAAGGCAATGGTGATGGTACGACGGGAGGTGGTCGGGTCTGAACCAGCTTCTTCTGAATCAATGCCGGTAGTAACTCTGTATAGCTCATAGGAATAGGGTCATAACTCTCCCTTCTCTAATTATACCCTTGATTCCCCTGTTGGGATGGTCTTTGATAAGCAACAATAGTTGGAGTTGCACCCACAACTGGAGTAACTGAGGTGACCTGCTGGTGACGCTGATAATTCCTTCTAGGAGTATTAACCCTCCTCTCTTGCATAACAGCATTTGCATCCCCTTCCTTGTTCTTGGTAAACCCATAAGATGGTTTCTTCAGACCTCCAAAACTTTCACTCTTCGTTAAACGGACCTCTCTTACATCCTCTTCTAAGCGGATACCCATTCCTACCATTTCAGTAAAATCATTTGGCGCACTTTCCACCATCCTTTCATAGTAGAAAGCACCCAGCGTTTTCAAGAAAATATTAGTCATCTCCTTATCTTCCATGGGAGGAATCACTTGGGCGGCTACCTTATGCCATCTCTGTTCATACTCTTTGAATGATTCCCTGTCTTTTTGAACCATGGCTCTAAGTTGATCACAGTCTGGCGCCATGTCCACGTTGAACTTGTATTGTTTGATGAATGCTTTTCCCAAATCATTGAAAGTATGGATATTGGCGCTGTCAAAACTCATATACCCCTTTAGCGCAGCACCGGTCAAATTATCCTGAAAAAAGTGAATCAGCAGACGCTGATCATCAGTATGGGTAGACATTCTCCTCACATACATCACCAGATGAGCACGAGGGAAAGTGTTACCCTTGTACTTCTCAAACTATAGGACCTTAAACTTAGCAGGTATCTTAACATTCGGGACCAAGCATAGCTCATTCTCATTCTGCCCAAATAGCTCTTTTCCCCTGAGGGCCTTCATCTCTCTTTGCATCTTGTCAAACTTCTCTTGAAAATCATCCATTCTATCATAAAGACCCAAGTCTTCACTCGGTGGAGGGAAAGGATGACACATATCATCATTAACAAATGGAACCATATTCACCGACAGAGGCGCAGTAGGATCAGCATGCACCATAGGAGGTGCCGGAGTAACAATAGTCTGAACAATCGGAGTATCTTGAGGACCAAGATTGAAACCTTCAGGTGTAAAATTCTGTGGCATTCCCCATGGATTACCTTGAGGCATGCGATTCTGAACAACAGCTGGAGTAGCAGATACGGGAACAGTCGGAGCTTCAGTAGTTGCCCTTGTTGGTTGAGGTTGGACACTCGGTGGCTGATTTTGAGAAGCCACCAGAGCTTCCATCAGAGTAGTCAGATTTTCCATGTCGGCCTTCAAAGCAGAAACCTCCTCGCGCAGCTCGCGATTCTCTTGTTCTAGGTTGTCCATCTTCTTTCTGAGATTAGCCCGAGTGTTGTAGTGGTGAGTCAGCTTGCTGAACAAAGTAAAGAAGCTTGGTAAGACACCTGGATATGCATAACAAATGCAAGAAATATGTATAATATGATGCATGATATGAAATTCAAATGATTTTATTTAATATTTCAAGGGATTTAAAATTTGTGGACATATTGCAAATATCAAAGTAATAACGCATTTGTAATACTGAAAAATTTTATTATTACAATTCCAAAATGGATTACAAGTTTCAATGATCCCAAGTACAAGATGAAATAAAAATCTAAAACCCTGAGAAGTAAAACTGATGGAGATCACTCTATATGCTGGCGCTTCCCTGTGAGCTTGGAAATCTGAGCCTTCAACCTCTGGTTTTCTTTCGCATGTCTAATGGGAACCTCCTTCCAATCACCTGAATCAGGAAGTGAGTGATCATTATCTGATTTAGGCTTAGGAGAAAATAAATCCCCTTTCCTCTCCATAGTCTCTACTGCTCGACTCTCAAGGATCTCAATCAAGTTGTCTTTCTCCTTCAAGTCTTCTCTATAGGAAATCTCTAAAGTTTGGCACTTATTCTTCCAAGCGTCCTTTTCCTATTGCATCCTGAGCAAAGCAAGTTGCAACTCTTCTAGATCATCTAATAAGGGAGGATTGGTCTTTACAAACAGATCAGGCATAGGTGTTTCCCAGGAATACGACATCTTCAACTGAATAGCTCTCATTCGGACCCACTGAAGATATGGCTCCAAAGAAACAACATCCCTAGGTCCCAAATTCTTCCTACTCTTCTTATGAATGTGACGCCAGGCCTTCGCAATCTGCTCCCCAGATTCCCTATGGTCTTCTCCATCCTTCAGAAAGAAACTACTCAAATGAATACTATTTGGTTTATCCCTCATCGGATAGCCAAGTTGTCGTCGTGCAAGAACAAGGTTATAGTTAATTCCTCCCTTTGTACCAAGATGAGGTACATTAGGGAAACTACCACAACTGTCAATAATCTCTATATCCTGGTAAGCTCGATGACACTAATCAATATCCGAGTGAGTAAGTGTCATGATCTTAGGAGCCTAACGGGGTTCTTTCTTGACATCCCAAAAAGCATCAGACTGAGGCATATGAGAGATGAACCACCGGTACAACAGAGGTGTGAAATAGATAATCATCCCCCCATGATAAGAGTTTCGAAGATGAATTGAGTAATAAGCATCACCCAACAAGGTAGGAACTGGGTTTACAATCCTGAAGATCCTGATAGCATTAATGTCAACAAACTTATCCACATTAGGAAATAAGAACAACCCGTAAGCAAGTAGAGAAAATATGGCCTCAAAAGCGACTACACTCTTCATCCTGGCAATTTAACGAGCTTTCTCCAATAAGAACTGAGATGGTAATACTCTAATCCCTCCTTTAGTAGTCATATGGGCTTCCACCTCGGACTTCCCCAGATGAATCAAAGCAGCAATCTCATGTGGTTTTGGCTCACCCTCCAAACAAGTTAAAGGAACACGATCGGTAACAAGTAAATCCAATAAATAAGAATACTCCTCCAGTGTAGGCAGCAACTGATAGTTGGGAAAAGTAAAGCAATGATACATCGGATCATAGAACTGGACCAAGGTCGAGAGAATACCCTCCTTCATCTTCAGCTTCATGAGAGGAATAATGGATCCATACTTCTTCCGAAAGTCTGCAGAACACTCGATCTCGGGAATTAGACTGATCAACTCATTTATCTTGGGATCCTTGAAACTGTACTTCCCGGTCTTTCTCTTTCCAGAATCCATGGTTAAAAAGTACCTGAGATATTCACAAATGGTCAACTTTTAAATCCCTTGAAAAAAGATTTCTCCAAAAGATGCTTATGAGTGCATGGATGCATGATGCAGCAATCACACACAAGATCACGCATATAGGGTTTATAGGTTTAACGTCACGAGCGTACTACCCATAAGGTATTGGTCTAAAGTTATCACCTATCGAACAAGGTTCTAGAGGTTCCCAGAGTCTACATCCTTCCTTCGGATATTACCAACTTCTTGATTAACTCGGTAATTAGTAATATTCACAAGAAAAACTCGTCCGAGCATAGTATCGTGTGATAACTATTTCTGGATTACTCCGTTATAGCTTCTGCACTACACCTAAAAGGCCAAGATGGGTTAGGTATTCTACGGTCCTCAGTTTCAGTAGGCTCCCAGGTCGAAAGCAGTACGTTGTCCCGATTACTCGGTAAACGACACTACAGTTAAAGGGGCCTCCACTGAGTGGGAGATCTAATGCCTCCTTTTTTGGGATTACTCCCTCAAAGTTAAAATGACTATACCACCCGTTCTATCTTAAAGTTTGCCCAAGTCCGGGTATAGGACTTATAAGTAATCACCAAGCACCCTGAAAACCAGGAAAATCCAGACAAACATATATACAACATATAACACAAAATCAATAATAACACATATATAGATACAAACAAAGATAGGCTCAACCCACTTAGGGATGGACCAACAAAAGGTCAATCTGTCCCCAGTGAAGTCGCCATTTTTCTGTAGCGGTAGTGTTGTACCCCAAAATTTGCCCTCCCATAAATCTTCAAAGTTTTTGACAAGCATCACCTCAAATGGTTCAAAGTCTACTCAAAGGCTACACAGTCAACCATCCTCCTAAGCCAGTCAAATTAGGGTTTTGGTTCCTGCAAGGAAGTTGAGGTTTTCAAGGGCTCAATCAAGTCCCATATGCTCATACACATTGTCAAGCACCTACATGTCAAGTTTCAAGGCTCACAAGGTCAAGTTGCACAGTCAAAAACCCTAATTGCTCCACAGTCAACTGCAGGGGCAAAATGGTCATTTGGTAGTCAAAAGTCAAATTTTTTGGTCAACATCTTATTTTAAAGCCACAATCATCATTTTGTCAAATCTTGACCATGATTTCCTCAAGCATGGCTCAAAAAGTCATCAAGATGCAAAAGTTTCTATTTTTGGACAGCTGAAAAGTCAACTGTAACTTGACCAAGGGATAACTTTTCATGGTTCATCAGAAAAATCCCATCCAATGCTAATCTTGAAGGGGAAGACATTTCCTACAACTCATCTTCACACTCCAAGTCCAAGAAATGCTCTCACAAAAAGTTATCAATTTCAACATTATAGGTCACTTTCAAAAGTCAACAAAAAGGGACTTTAAGTCAAAGACCATAACTTGATATTGGTAAATCAAATTGACATGGGACCAAAGACATTGGTTAGAGGACTTCAAGACCTTTCGAAAATGTCCAAGAACATGTTCATAACTTCAAAATTGAGCAAGATATGCATTGGAGAAGTTGGGAAATTTTTGTGAAATGGCCAAAATCAATTATCCTTGAAACTTCATTTTTGACAAAAGGGGCCCACTTTTTCCACTTGATTCAGCTTGGCCATGCTTCCCACGTGTCCCACAAATAATTTCAAGATTTAAAATTAATTTTTCCATTTTTATTTAATTTTATTTGATTTAATTCATTTTAAATCTTTTAAAATCAAATAAAAATCAAGAAAATTAATAAAAGGGAATATTTTGTATTGAAATGCTTTGATACACCATCATGATCATTCCAATTTCGTGCAAAGGCCTAAATGAAGCATGAATTCAAATTTTGGCTCAAAAATGGAAAGTGCTTCAATGGAGTTTATGGAAAATCCCAAGCATGAATGCATTGTGTTATTGGCCTTAATTCTGATTGAAACACACTACATAACATATAGGCAAGCTATCACAAAGCAATTCACGACCAAAAGAGCTCCAAAACGGCCATACACTTTTCAAAATTTCAAAGAAAAAAAGAGAAACTGAAAACCTAGTTGCAGCGCCTCTCAAGCCTCCATTCCCATCCAAACACATTCCTGGTATCCCAAGGAAGCTTTTGCAATCAAAAACCAATCCAAACGTGCCCAGAATCTTGGAACTCAGGCTAAACGGTTTTCATTTTTTCTTGAATTCTACATAATCATTCATGCGTTTTTTTGACATTTTTTTGAATGGATTTGTACTCATAGGGACATCCTGAAACTTTTGGTATCATTCAATTGAACAATAGCATCCCATATCAAAAACTGCCATTGATGGACATTAGGTTTTCAGAAGCTCAAAATTAGGCGTTTACACATATGGTAAAATTAGGCTACCAAACTGGTACCTTTGAATTCGTGACATCCAAACGAATCATTCCATGACCTCGCGCCCAATTTATGTTCAAGCATGGGCTATTCGCTATTTTTTGCAGGTGGTGTTTAGTGGGGGTTTAAAACCCCCGCTATTTATTTCATAATTGCAGGAAAGATGAGGAAGAAGGTGGACGTGGCTCATGATGATTGGGGCATTCAAAGTTTCAGCGCCTTTTTTTTGTTTCATATCATTAGTGTTGGTTTTGTTTTATATTATTTACTTGCCATTACCTATACAAACGCGCACGTTGGCTCAGATGGTGAGAACAAGGTTTGGTAAACGCTGGGACCTGGGTTCGATTCCCAGGTCCCCTCACAATTCCCATATTATTTTTCATTTGACTTTCCTGTGCAGCGCTCCAAGGAAGGTTCATCATAGGCCTCACAGATCCAACAAGCTAGGTGTCTTCAAGGCATATCCAAAGGCCACAAAAGAGGCTTACCATATGCTTCAGTCAATGGATGCGCATGCAAGCAGAAAAGTCAACGAGGCCTTTGCTTCAATGGGCCCAGATTCAACATCACACCCTCCTATTTGGCCCACACCCCCTTGGTTTTCATTTCTTTTCTTTTATTATTTATTTGTTTTTGTTATTTCCTATTATTTTTAACCCTTTTATTTTATTGCTAATAATTAATTTAATTAACCATTTTCATAAATAAAAAATAGAATTAACATTTTTATTATTTTTATTTTTATTTTGTAAATAAACCATAATTGAATTAGTTTTTAATTAGTTCATTTTAACTTTCTTTTTAATAATTAAATTAAATTTAGATTTAGGTTAACCTAGAATTTTGTTTCTTTTTATTCTATTTCATAAAAACATAAAAATACAAAAATATTTCCTTTTAATTAAATTAAATTAATTAGTTATTAATTAGTTTCCATTTCATTTTAATTCTAAAAAAGATCAAAAATTAATTTCCTTTTCTTAAAAGGGTCAACACCCTTGGACATTCTCGATTAATTCGCGCGTATTTAATTTGTTCGATTATTATGTAATTGCTCCTGATATGTAATAGTAAATAGGACCCTTTACTGTTTTCATTTACTTTCCGTATTCATTTACTAAAAAAAAGGGTCTTTTTAATTTTTAGCGATGTATAGACCCGCGCCTTGTAATAGCGTAGGATTTACGTTTCCGCACCCCCTTAACTGTTAACTTGTATGAAAGAATACATGCTAATTAAAAACAAGCGTAGCTCACCGTGCCATGATACAAGATAAAACATAACATGAAAATAACACACAAATTCACACACCACTTCTAGGGTACGCCTCACTGTTGCCTTGCCCTCGAAACGTGGTCGTCGAGTATAGGACGTCTTAGTAAGTCCTTATGTCCATTGATCTAGTTGCCTCGAAACAAGTTGCCTCGAAACGGTTGCCTCGGAATAAAAAGATCAATGGACTAAGGGTAGCTTCTAAGGTGTCCTACTGTTGCTCTGGTGACCACACTGTCCCTACAAACGAATTGACCCGAACACCTCCAACGGTGGTGCTACCTACCTCTCAATGGTGGGATGGCACTACCTTAAGGACATTTACACAGCCTAATTCCTTAGGGTAGGTAGATGACTCGTAGATACTTGCTCTATTCAAAACAAATCAAAACTATTTTCACACCGACACTTTCAAAAAAGCTTTCAAAACAATTTTTCAAACACTCTTGAGGACTGATACAAGAGTTATTCAGAAATCTTTAAACGATACTTTTTCAAACCCACTCACAATTGAAAAGCAAACACTTTTGAAAACAAAAATGAGCAAGTATCTAAGAGCCCATGGATAACCATGGATAGAAAGGGTGCTAACACCTTCCCTTTCTATAAATCTACCTCCCGAACCGAGAGACAATCTCATAAGGAATTTTGCTGTGCTTTTGTCCTGTCCATGTTTGGAGAAAATAAAAGACGGTGGCGACTCTTGCTTCCGCGACATTTCGCGAACCAGCGTTAAACAGTCAGTTCCAGATCCACCGATCACAGAACTGGCGACTCTGTTGGGGACACTTTTAAGTGAGGTGTACCTTAGGACTAAGATCACTTGTGTTTTCAATTGTTGTGCTTGTTTGCTTTATCATTGAGGGCTGCATCGGAGTTACATAGATCCTAACCCGGATCTGGGGATACCCTGTTGGGTAGCATAAGCTGTGAGGGACCTGTCCGGCGTAGACCGACATGGGTGAAGCAGTGGCTACGTTGGTGTGGCACCTTGGTCTGTACCGATATCCCTTGTGTCGCAACGAGGAGGATATGGGTCTTCTGAGGAGTCATTAAGCACCAACCGACCTTAGAACCTTAAATGACCCAACTTGGCCAATAGAACAGTAGCAGTATGCTACGCCCATTGAGGCTAAACTCTCGTGATGGTTCTGGCCGCAAGAAAAGATTGCGATGCTCGAGTTATGACCGATTGAGGGTAGTCAGTGATATTGGGATCCTCTAGAACCCGGTTACTTCTTATAGGACAGGTCTGAACCAACAAACTGAAAGAGGGTAATACCTAGACCCCATGCTGGCCTAAACTCTAAGGGCTGGTGTGACTTGTGTGCCTTATCATGTTTTCCTTTGTGAATATTTGTGGTGTGCTTTATCATAACATCATGCCATCATAAACATTGCATGCATCCTGCATAAGGACTGACCATTTCAAAGACAAGAGGGTTTCACCTTTGCTCTGTTTTGTAGGACATCATGATGCCTATGCGAAGGAACACTATCCGGTTCAACTTTGTTCACCCACCTGAGCTGCTTGAAGAGTTGGTTAGCAGAATTCCAAATACCACTTCCTTCATCCAGAGGCATGGCTCTCTTCTCGGCTTAGTCACAGCAAAGTGGGACCAACAACTGATGAGTGTCCTGACCCAGTTTTCTGACCCTCTGTACCAGTGCTTCACCTTTCAAGACTTCCAGCTGGTCCCTACCCTGGAAGAGTTCTCTGATTTGCTTGGTATCCCTATCTTGGATCAGACTCCCTTCACTGGTTGGGAAAAGACTCTTAGGCTCGAGGAGATTGCTGCAGCTCTTCCCTTGACCAACCAAGAGGTAATGGACAACTGGGTGACTAGAAGCGGAGTTAAGGGCTTCTTGGCTAAGTTTCTGATTGGTAAAGCTAACAGTTTCTGGAATGACTTAGACTTCAGGGCGTACGAGTACATTCTGGCTCTCTTAATCTATGGGCTAGTATTGTTTCCAAATCCTGATAAATTTTTCAATATCAATGCCATAAGGATCTTCATGTCTCGGAACCCTGTACCCACTCTCTTGGGCGATGTCCTGCAACAACTCTATGCTCGTACTGCCCGAAGACGAGGAACTCTATGGTGTTGTACTCCTTTGTTGTTGAGGTGGTTTATTTCGCACCTCCCCAAGTTCGTGCTAAAGAACCAAGAAGGAAGAGGCTGGGCTCATAGGTTAATGTCTCTCACTGATAAAGACATCATTTGGACTCTCAGAGGTTTAGATGAGGTTGTTGTTATTGATCGCTGCGGAGAATATCCTAATGTTCCATTGATTGGTACTCAAGGCGGAATCTCTTATAATCCATGTTTAGCTCTCCGTCAGTTTGGAAGAGCCAGAAGAGCAGGGCCTCATGAAATGCTGGTGCCTCACATCAGTTTTGAGTTTCAGAAAGATAGTGACGAACTGCGTCGCAGATTCATCAAAGCTTGGGACAGAATTCACAAAGCTGACCCACAAGAGCTGGGAACGAAGACTTCTCTACCTATGGAGGCCTACTACAAATGGGTCTGCATCCGTGCTCAGAATTTAGGTATGCCATATAAAGCTGTCAGACCCATCATTCTTGAGTATCCTGATAGAGATGGGGCTCCTCTAACCGTTCTCCCTCCTCAGATACCCACTGATGTTGATACACTAAAGAGGTCTTGGGCGCAACTACAGGAAGAGCGGGATTATTATCGGGAAAAGTTCAACGAACAGGAACAGAAGATCCAGAAGCTGACCAAGCAATTGGAGAACGAGCGAACCCTGAATGACTATATCCGTACTGAGAAGAGGAGGCCATGGGAGCACTGATGGGCTTTGGATGTTTCTTTTACAGCTTTATTTCCTTTTCAGTATTTTCATTCTTGTAACGCCTAAGGGCAGATTGTTGAACAGTTTAAAGTTTGAATCTAATAAAGTGTGTTCCTTTTGTTTACAAAGTTGATTCCCGATTGTCTTTGAAAACATAATTCATACGCATTTCATTCATCATATGCATTACAGGTACCCCTTTTCCTACAGGTTGCTTAATCTTCTTCGCTGTTTATTTCAGCACTCAAGCATCATGAATCCTGAACTCACTACCGAGCAAGCTATCAAGGCCCTTCAGGCCCAGAATGCCCAATTTCAGGAGATGGTCATGAACTTGGCCCAGGGACAACAAGAGCTGAAGGCTTTGCTCCTGAAGAAGAATAAAAAGAAGAAGAGGACTGTGCTATTCAACACTGGGCGCAGACTCAGGAACACATTGCAGAATGAAGCTGAGAGGACTACTCCATCTATGGGGGAAGGTAGTCACCAAGGGAGAGAGGTCCCTAGTCATGTGGTCTCTGACACTGAGATGGACTTCAACGATGAACAGTACCCTCCTGCTGAGGACCGGTACAAACAGCTAGAGGATAGGTTAAATGCTATGGAGATTCAACGTGTGCCTGGGTTGGATTTCGGAGACTTGGGTTTATCTTCTGGGGTGGTGATCCCACACAAGTTCAAGGCGCCTGCCTTTGTGAAGTATGACGGGGCTTCCTGTCCTAAGATGCACCTCCGTTCTTATGTAAGGAAGATCCAGCCTTACACAGCAGACAAGAACTTATGGATCCACTTCTTCCAGGAGAGTCTTTCAGGGACTCACCTCGAATGGTTCTATCAGCTGGATGGAACCAACGTTCGTAACTGGGAGGATTTGGCCACTGCTTTCTACAAGCAGTATCAATATAATTCCGACCTCGCTCCCACGCGTACCCAACTCCAGGGTATGTCACTGGGAACGGGTGAAGGTTTTAAGGAGTACGCACAGAAATGGAGAGACCTGGCTGGCAGGGTGCAGCCACCATTGACGGACCGGGAGCTGGTGGATATGTTCTTGGGGACCCTATCTGGTCCATTCTTCAATCATCTCATTGGTAATTCCTCTACTGGGTTTACTGACCTGATCCTGACTGGTGAGAGGATCGAGGCTGGTATAAAATCGGGGAAGATACAGAAGGTTGCCTCCTCAAATACTGAAAAGAAGCCCTTCAAGAAGGAGGCAAGTACTGTGTATGGTCCAAGAAGGCAAAACAAACTTGAACGCCGCCAAGCTGTCAACGCGGTGGTTATTTCTAAGTCTGCTGCTGCTCCACAACAGTACAACCAACCCAGAGCTGAGAGGCCCAAACGGCAGTATACTCGACTCATCATGACCTTCTCTCAGATCTTGCCGCAACTGCTGTCAACTAGCCTGGTAACTGTCAAAGAGGCTCCGAAGATGGTAAACACAACATCTCTGAAATACAACCCCAACGCCCATTGCGCGTATCACTCTGATAGCCCGGGACATTCTACTGATGACTGTTGGGCCCTGAGGAATAAGGTTCAGGACCTTATTGATGCCAAGGAGATACAGTTCGAGGCACCCGAGAGGCCAAATGTTGTGACCGCTCCCATGCCCCAGCATGGAGTGAATGTTGTTGAGGAGGATTTGTATGTAGCTTCTGTGGATGATGTTTCTACTCCGCTGCTGACCGTCAAGAGGAACCTGTTGCTAGCCGGTTTATTTCCGGGATGTAGCAAAGGTTTCCCTTTATGTGCTGATTCCCCCGCTGGTTGTTCTTTGCTGAAATCAGGTGTCCAAAACCTGATGGATAGTAAAGAGATCTTGTTCAAGAAGACTGCCGTTCCTGCTGCCCCTGTTGAAGAAGTTTCAATTGTTACCATTTTCAATAACCCTTCCAAGGCTCCTTCAAAGAAGCCTGTCCAAATTTTGCCTGTTCACAAGATTGCTCCCATCACCATTACTGTTCCGGGGCCCATCCCCTACAAGTCTGATAAAGCTATTCCGTGGCACTATGGGGCAGATGTCTATGTTCTGGGAGTGAAGCAAGAGTTCAATACTGACACCGGTGTCACCAACATCACTGGGCATGCTAAGGTCACTCGTGTCATTGCTCCTCCAATAATTCAGAGGCCTCTTGTCATCACACCTGTCAGTGTGCCTATTTCTCCCCCTGATCAAGTTTCTACCCCTGCTGCCGAGTCATCTGACGCTCGGGGCAAGGGGATTGCTGCTGATATGCCTTCCCGGACGGAGGCACCAAAGACCATTGTTGAGGCTTCTAAGCAAGAGATGGAAGAGATCCTCAAGATTATAAAGAAAAGTGATTTCAACGTTGTTGAACAACTGGGGCACACCCCCTTCAAAATCTCCATGCTATCACTGTTGCTGTGTTCAGAGGCCCATGCCAAGGCCCTGATTGCTTTCCTGAAGACGGCCCACGTGCCCCAAGAAACGTCTGCTGATCAATTCACCGACTGCGTGGCCAACTTAACTGCTGATAATGGTCTGGGTTTCTCTGACGCTGATCTGACGGCCAAGGGGAAGAACCATAATGATGCCCTGCATGTCTCCATTGAATGTAGGGGCACTACTCTTGCTCATGTGTTGGTTGACACGGGTTCTTCACTGAACGTGCTACCCAAGAAGGCTCTAGACAGGCTGGACTTTGAGGGTTTAGAGCTCAAACCAAGTAACATTATTGTCCGGCCCTTTGACGGGTCCAAAAGGATGGTACATGGTGAGGTTGACATCCCGATCAGGGTTGGTTCGCGGGTATTTGATTCAAAATTCTATATGATGGACATCCGTCCATCCTATTCTTGTTTGTTGGGTCGCCCGTGGATCCACAAGGCTGGAGCTGTAACTTCAACTTTACATCAGAAGCTCAAATACCCGGTCAAGGGGAAGATTGTAACAGTGCAAGGGGAAGAGGAATATATGGTCAGCCACCTCAACTCCTTCAGGTACGTGGAAATGGACGGGGAGTTCATTGAGACCCCCTTTCAACATTTTGAAGAGGTTCCACAAACATTGGCAGCAGCAGAAGCAGTGGTTGAAGAGGGTTCTCCCTTAAAGATGGCCTCCTTAAAGGACGCCCGGGCTGTGATTGAAAAAGGTGAATGTGCAAGCTGGGGCAGGCTCCCTGATTTTACTCCTAAGACTAACAAGTTTGGGCTGGGTTTCACTGCAGAGGCTCAGAAGGCTGTGCGCAAGGCAAGGATTGGAAGACCTCCTGTGCTCATCACCAATCCAGGAGTGAATGCTATTGGGGATGAAGTCGAAGTGGAAGAATCCGAGTTTGACAGCTGGATCTACCCAACGACTAACGGTGGACCTAGCAACTGGACCGCAAAAGACTTTACACCCATTACTTTTGTCACCCAGTAATGAACTTCTTTGTTTTGGATTTGTAATAAACAATAATTTGAAACTTTATGGCCCGGTGTCTTACCCGGGGCACCGTGGTTTTATTTGTAAGGGCTTTTGTTTGTCACTTTCATATATCATGAATAAAAGCATTGGACGTTTTTTACATTTCAAATCTTGCGCTCCCTTTGTTTCTTTATGTATTGCAAAACAGCTGTATTTACACACACACACACTCGTACAGGTTTCAATCCACTCTGGATCTCACTGGTAACGACTCTGCTACTGCCAGTTATGACTTCGAAAATCCGATCAACTTAGCCGAAGACGAAGGTGAAGATGATTGCGAAGTGCCTGGCGAACTTGCAAGACTGTTACTCTAGGAAGAGAGGGCCATTCAGCCACATGAAGAGCCAGTGGAAACGGTAAATCTGGGTACTGAGACAGACAGGAAGGAAGTCAAGATTGGTGCCAATCTAGAGCTCAGTGTGAAACAACGGTTGATTCAGATGTTGCATGATTATGTGGAGATCTTTGCCTGGTCCTACAAAGACATGCCTGGGTTGGATACCGACATTGTTGTCCATCATTTGCCTACCAAGGAAGACTGCCCTCTGGTTAAACAAAAGGTCCGCCGTATGCGTCCAGAGATGTCCGAGAAGATCAAAGCTGAGGTTATGAAACAATTCGATGCCGGTTTTCTTGCAGTGACTTCTTACCCTCAGTGGGTTGCCAATGTAGTGCCGGTACCGAAGAAAGATGGTAAGGTCAGAATGTGTGTCGATTACAGGGATCTGAACAGGGCAAGCCCCAAGGATGACTTCCCCTTACCTCACATTGACGTTCTGGTTGACAATACTGCCCAGCATAAAGTGTTCTCCTTCATGGACGGCTTTTCAGGTTATAATCAGATCAAGATGGCTCCTGAAGATATGGAAAAGACTACCTTTGTTACTCAGTGGGGCACCTTCTGCTACAAGGTCATGCCATTCGGGTTGAAAAATGCTGGGGCAACCTACCAACGTGCCATGGTTGCTTTATTTCATGACATGATCCATCATGAGATTGAAGTGTATGTTGATGACATGATTGCAAGGTCTCAAACTGAGGAGGAACACCTTGACCATCTGCAGAAGCTGTTTGACCGTCTGAAGTTGTACAAGTTGAGGTTGAACCCAAACAAGTGCACCTTTGGGGTAAGATCTGGAAAATTGCTAGGCTTCGTCGTAAGTGACAAGGGTATTCAAGTGGACCCTGCCAAGGTTAAAGCCATTCAAGAGATGCCAGTTCCCAAGACAGAGAAAGAAGTCAGAGGCTTTCTAGGACGTCTGAATTACATTGCTCGATTCATCTCGCACCTAACTGCTACCTGTGAACTAATCTTCAAGCTGCTGAAGAAAGATCAGGTAGTACGTTGGAATGATGAATGTCATTTCGCTTTCGACAGAATCAAAGAGTATCTCCAAGAACCACCCATTCTTATGCCACCGGTTGAAGGGAGACCTCTA
Source organism: Vicia faba (assembly GCA_948472305.1). Taxonomy (NCBI): domain Eukaryota; kingdom Viridiplantae; phylum Streptophyta; class Magnoliopsida; order Fabales; family Fabaceae; genus Vicia; species Vicia faba. The sequence goes on along the minus strand of OX451735.1, from coordinate 678,064,987 downwards.
ATACTATACCTGACAGTACTTGACAGCTCAATGGGGTGTGTGCTGGGGCAACATGACGAGTCTGGCCGAAAAGAGCATGCCATTTATTACCTTAGCAAAAAGTTTACCAACTGTGAGACCTGATACTCACTGCTCGAGAAAACTTGCTGCGCTTTGGTATGGGCTGCTCGCCGGCTGAGACAGTATATGCTGACTCACACTACTTTGTTGATTTCAAAGATGGATCCAATAAAGTACATATTCGAAAAGCCTGCCCTGTCTGGAAGAATAGCAAGATGGCAGATGATCTTGACGGAATACGACATCCAGTACACGACTCAGAAAGCTATCAAGGGAAGTGTATTGGCAGACCACTTGGCACACCAGGCAGTAGATGACTACCAGTCAATGAACTTTGAGTTTCCTGACGAGAGCATCATGATAGTGACTGATTGTGAAGTACCTGGACCGGATGAAGGACCTGAGGAAGGATCCCGATGGTCTATGCACTTTGACGGAGCCTCCAACGCTTTGGGTAACGGTATCGGCGTTGTGATCATATCCCCTCAAGGAACTCATACTCCACTTACTGCCCGACTATGTTTCAACTGCACCAACAACATGGCGGAGTATGAGGCATGTATCATGGGTCTTCAAGCGGCGATTGACTTAAGGATCAAGTTTCTGAGTGTCTTCGGAGATTCCGCTCTCGTGATCAATCAGATCAAAGGCGAGTGGGATACGAAACATCCGAATCTTATTCCTTACAGAGAATGTGTGTTGACATTGATCCCCCATTTCACAGAGATAACTTTTGAACACTTCCTAAGAGAGGAGAATCAGTTGGCGGACACGTTAGCTACGATGTCTTACATGTTCAAAGTCAAATGGGACAATGAGGCTCCCCGGGTCATTATCTGGAAACTGGACGAACCGGCATACTGTTGTGATCTTGAGGCTGAGGTAGTGACTGAAAAACCCTGGTATCATGAGGTGAAGAGATATCTGGAAGCTCAAGAGTACCCTGAAGGTGCATATGTCAACGACAAAAAGTTTCTGAGAAGGTTCGCAGCGAAGTTCTTCCTCAGCAATGGCATTCTATACAAACGAAACCATGATTCAACCTTACTGCGTTGTGTGGATAAGACTGAAGCAGAAAGGATCATGGCAGAGCTGCATGAAGGTACATTCGGAACACATTCCAGTGGGCATACCATGGCAAAGAAAATCCTTCGGGCAGGATACTTCTGGTCCACAATGGAAGCTGATTGTTACCAACATTCTCGGACATGTCATAAGTGCCAGATTTACGCAGATAAAGTGCACGTTTATCCAGTTCCTTTGAATGTCTTGACAGCACCTTGGCCTTTTGCAATGTGGGGCATTGATATGATCAGCGAGATCAGACCTACGGCATCCAACGGGCATCGCTTCATCCTGGTAGCGATTGATTACTTTACAAAGTGGGTTGAAGCAGCTTCCTACGCTACAGTAACCAAGAACATCGTAGCACGGTTCATTCGCCACAACCTGATCTGTCGATACAGTGTACCTGAGAGGATCATTACGGATAATGGTACCAATCTTAACAACAAGATGATCACTGAGCTCTGCGAGCAATTCAAGATACAACACCACAACTCTTCTCCCTACCGGCCGAAGATGAATGGGGTTGTCGAAGCAGCTAATAAGAATATCAAGAAGATTATGCAGAAGATGACAGTGACTTATAAAGATTGGCACGAGATGTTACCGTTTGCTCTGCATGGGTACCGCACCTCAGCAAGGACGTCAACCGGGGCAACTCCCTTTTCTTTGGTCTACGGCATGGAGGCAGTCTTACCGATTGAAGTGAAGATACCCTCTCTCCGGATAATGAAGGATGCAGATCTGAGCGAAGATGACTGGATCCAGACGCGACTTGATCAGTTAAACCTAATTGACAAAAAGAGACTCACTGCTATTTGTCATGGTCAGATGTATCAAAAGCGGATGATCAGGGCATTTAACAAGAAAGTCAGACCACAAGAGTATCAAGTTGGGGATCTGGTAATCAAATGCATCATCCTTCCTTAGAGTGATCCCAGGGGCAAATGGACCCCTACATACGAAGGGCCATTTGTGGTTAAACATGTGTTCTCAGGAGGAGCCATGATTCTAACTACCATGGATGGTGACGACCTTCCTCACCCCGCCAATGCAGACATAGTAAAAAGATACTACGCATGATAAAAGACCCGATAGGTTGACATACCTAGGCAAACATTAGGGCTTCCCGGCGAACCAAAAGGGTTCGGGTAAAATGAGGGATGAAATGAAAAAAAATCTGTACACCCGGCAAGTCGAAAACCTGAAAAGGCGGCTTGGGCAAAAATGGGTATCCCGGTGGACTGAAAACCCGAAAGGGCGGTCCAGGCAAAAGTTAGGGATTAAAGCGTAATACTATGTCTCATTGGATCACCTTGCATCCAGAATCCGGTATCAACTATCAAGTTCAAACGGCATCGATCAATCATCTTCATCTTCAACCGAGCAGCCAGGTGATGAAACGCTCGAAGATATAAAGGCGATAGCAAAGTTGGAACCCAGTGGGATTATTCTCTTCACATAGCTGTTTTGTTTTCTCTTTGTACAAAATTGTATAAACTTTGTTGTTCGGCGGTGTTCTCTTACTAGGACGTCAGCCCCTTGTACATAAACGCCTATTTACAGGCAAATTCAAAAATCAATACAAATTCACTTTTCAAGACCAATTGCCAATTGTTTTTTTCCTTTTTCTGTTTTGTTTTGCGAAGAACGTCCAATGTTCAAATTGTGATATATGCATTTGACACTAATTGCTAAACTCATAAATATTTGCATACGAAACAAAGGATTAATTACAGGTAACATTAGAAACAGGGGCAATAATGAGTTGTCTAAGCGATCTAATTGCTCTGTCCACCAAGGTACCAAGGTAAGTTCAACTGAAGAACAAAACCAAGATATCTTAATTCCCCAGAAGAGTGAGTCAGCAAGTCAACAATACTCTCCCCAAGCAGAGTTAGCCTACTCTATCAGCCTTAAGGAAGTTGGGTATCCCCAGCAGATCTCAACATTCCCCAGCGCAATATACAAACATTCTTAACAAGCATCCCCGGCAGTCTTGATCTAAGATTGTTCCCCGGCGGTATACAGACATCCAGTGGAGCCATTCCCCAGTCCAAGCTAAAAGGTTCCCCCAGGAGAGTCCAATCAATCTCCCCAGTAGTAAGCTTACCCCCAATAGATTCTGGAAGCTTATCCCTCGCAGAGCACGAACGCGTCTCCCGGACTTTTTATTTAAAGGTTATTTCCCCACCAGGATATAACTGGGTTATCCTCAGCCAATAACCATGGAAAGATCGTCCTCGACGAAGTCTTCCTATCCCCCAGCGGAGTTCATCATATTCTCCAACATAGCACATCAATGGTATCCCCAACGGAGTTATCATCAAACTCAGCAAAATACCTCTTTCCCCACAGAGTATCTCCCCGCAGAGTAATCTATTCGCCAAGTTTATTCCCCAACAGAGTCATCTCCTCCTACCGGTATTCTTGCAACCATCACTCCCCAGCGGGAACAAAGAACGCTACTCTTCACCATCAGCCCAGGATTTAACGTCCCGGCACCCGTCAAGGATTTACTTTCCTAGACGAAACATACATTCATGAACATCACATCTTCATACAATATAGCATGCACATACGCATCATGAACATACAATCTCATTTATTTCGAGAACATCACGCATGTCATACATCATGACATTGCATACAACTAACATTTTGTCTTTTCAGGACAAAGGTCAATACAAAGATGATTACTATCAACGGTCGCAACTAAAGATCTGATTCCTGTATCTAGCCAGGGTGTATCTGTTGACGACTACATTACCAGACTCGATTCCTGTATCCTGCCAGAGCACGTCTGAAGAGTTCGAAGATCCGATTCCTGTATCTTGCCAGGGTGTATCTGTTGACGACTAATTCCAGACTCGATTCCTGTATCCTGCCAGGGCACGTCTGAAGAGTTCGAAGATCCGATTCCTGTATCTTGCCAGGGTGTATCTGTTGACGACTACATTACCAGACTCGATTCCTGTATCCTGCCAGGGCACGTCTGAAGAGTTCGAAGATCCGATTCCTGTATCTTTCCAGGGTGTATCTGTTGACGACTAATTCCAGACTCAATTCCTGTATCCTGCCAGGGCACGTCTGAAGAGTTCGAAGATCCGATTCCTGTATCTTGCCAGGGTATATCTGTTGACGACTACATTACCAGACTCGATTCCTGTATCCTGCCAAGGCACGTCTGAAGAGTTCGAAGATCCGATTCCTGTATCTTGCCAGGGTGTATCTGTTGACGACTAATTCCAGACTCGACTCCTGTATCCTGCCAGGGTACGTCTGAAGAGTTCGAAGATCCGATTCCTGTATCTTGCCAGGGTGTATCTGTTGACGACTACATTACCAAACTCGATTCCTGTATCCTGCCAGGGCACGTCTGAAGAGTTCGAAGATCCGATTCCTGTATCTTGCCAGGGTGTATCTGTTGACGACTAATTCCAGACTCGATTCCTGTATCCTGCCAGGGCACGTCTGAAGAGTTCGAAGATCCGATTCCTGTATCTTGTCAGGGTGTATCTGCTGACGACTACATTACCAGACTCGATTCCTGTATCCTGCCAGGGCACGTCTGAAGAGTTCGAAGATCTGATTCCTGTATCTTGCCAGGGTGTATCTGTTGATGACTACATTACCAGACTCGATTCCTGTATCCTGCCAGGGCACGTCTGAAGAGTTCGAAGATCCAATTCCTGTATCTTGCCAGGGTGTATCTGTTGACGACTAATTCCAGACTCGATTCCTGTATCCTGCCAGGGCACGTCTGAAGAGTTCGAAGATCCGATTCCTGTATCTTGCCAGGGTGTATCTGTTGATGACTACATTACCAGACTCGATTCCTGTATCTTGCCAGGGCACGTCTGAAGAGTTCGAAGATCTGATTCCTGTATCTTGCCAGGGTGTATCTGTTGACGACTACATTACCAGACTCGATTCTTGTATCCTGCCAGGGCACGTCTGAAGAGTTTAAAGATTTGATACCTGTATCCAGCCAGGGCACGTCTACATAAAGAGTTTGAAGATCAACACCGGTAACAGGCCAGGTAATTGTCTTTCTTTCTCAGGTACGCAAGTTTCTCGCCAAGGAATCTCTTACGCGATCGACACCTCCCGATGGCATCTATAAGCCCATCTCCACAATTATCCATCACAGTTCCAAATGGCATCTATAAGCCCATTCCCGACAAGGTTCTGTCACATCTCCAGATGGAATCTATAAGCCCATCCTCCTATCCACCATCTCTCCAAATGGCATCTGTAAGCCCATTCCCGATGTCACGCTGCTGATACTCAACTATGTGAGTGCAAATTTCTGGGCACTCTAGTGTTCAATCATCTTCCACCTTCGGATCACGAGAGGCACACACGCCAATCTACATCCTCAGGTCTAAGAATATTGAACAGGGGCAACTGTTGTACCCCAAAATTTTCCCTCCCATAAATCTTCAAAGTTTTTGACAAGCATCACCTCAAATGGTTCAAAGTCTACTCAAAGGCTACACAGTCAACCATCCTCCTAAGCCAGTCAAATTAGGGTTTTGGTTCCTGCAAGGAATTTGAGGTTTTCAAGGGCTCAATCAAGTCCCATATGCTCATACACATTGTCAAGCACCTACATGTCAAGTTTCAAGGCTCACAAGGTCAAGTTGCACAGTCAAAAACCCTAATTGCTCCACAGTCAACTACAGGGGCAAAATGGTCATTTGGCAGTCAAAAGTCAAAAAATTTGGTCAACATCTTATTTTAAATCCACAATCATCATTTGGTCAAATCTTGACCATGATTTCCTCAAGCATGGCTCAAAAAGTCATCAAGATGCAAAAGTTTCTATTTTTGGACAGCTGAAAAGTCAACTGTAACTTGACCAAGGCATAACTTTTTCATGGTTCATCAGAAAAATCCCATCCAATGCTCATCTTGAAGGGGAAGAAATTTCCTACAACTCATCTTCACACTCCAAGTCCAAGAAATGCTCTCACAAAAAGTTATCAATTTCAACATTATAGGTCATTTTCAAAAGTCAACAAAAAGGGACTTTAAGTCAAAGACCATAACTTGATATTGGTAAATCAAATTGACATGGGACCAAAGACATTGGTTAGAGGACTTCAACACCTTTCGAAAATGTCCAAGAACATGTTCATAACTTCAAAATTGAGCAAGATATGCATTGGAGAAGTTGGGAAATTTTTGTGAAATGGCCAAAATCAATTATCCTTGAAACTTCATTTTTGACAAAAGGGCCCCACTTTTTCCACTTGATTCAGCTTGGCCATGCTTCCCACGTGTCCCACAAATTATTTCAAGATTTAAAATTAATTTTTCCATTTTGATTTAATTTTATTTGATTTAATTCATTTTAAATCTTTTAAAATCAAATAAAAATCAAGAAAATTAATAAAAGGGAATATTTTGTATTGAAATGCTTTGATACACCATCATGATTATTCCAATTTCGTGCAAAGGCCTAAATGAAGCAAGAATTCAAATTTTGGCTCAAAAATGGAAAGTGCTTCAATGGAGTTTATGGAAAATCCCAAGCATGAATGCATTGTGTTATTGGCCTTAATTCTGATTGAAACACACTACATAACATATAGGCAAGCTATCACAAAGCAATTCACGACCAAAAGAGCTCCAAAACGGCCATACACTTTTCAAAATTTCAAAGAAAAAAAGAGAAACTGAAAACCTAGTTGCAGCGCCTCTCAAGCCTCCATTCCCATCCAAACACATTCCTGGTATCCCAAGGAAGCTTTTGCAATCAAAAACCAATCCAAACGTGCCCAGAATCTTGGAACTCAGGCTAAACGGTTTGCATTTTTTCTTGAATTCTATATAATCATTCATGCGTTTTTTTGACATTTTTTTGAATGGATTTGTACTCATAGGGACATCCTGAAACTTTTGGTATCATTCAATTGAACAATAGCATCCCATATCAAAAACTGCCATTGATGGACATTAGGTTTTCAGAAGCTCAAAATTAGGCGTTTACACATATGGTAAAATTAGGCTACCAAACTGGTACCTTTGAATTCGTGACATCCAAACGAATCATTCCATGACCTCGCGCCCAATTTATGTTCAAGCATGGGCTATTCGCTATTTTTTGCAGGTGGTGTTTAGTGGGGGTTTAAAACCCCCGCTATTTATTTCATAATTGCAGGAAAGATGAGGAAGAAGGTGGACGTGGCTCATGATGATTGGGGCATTCAAAGTTTCAGCGCCTTTTTTTTGTTTCATATCATTAGTGTTGGTTTTGTTTTATATTATTTACTTGCCATTACCTATACAAACGCGCACGTTGGCTCAGATGGTGAGAACAAGGTTTGGTAAATGCTGGGACCTGGGTTCGATTCCCAGGTCCCCTCACAATTCCCATATTATTTTTCATTTGACTTTCCTGTGCAGCGCTCCAAGGAAGGTTCATCATAGGCCTCACAGATCCAACAAGCCAGGTGTCTTTAAGGCATATCCAAAGGCCACAAAAGAGGCTTACCATATGCTTCAGTCAATGGATGTGCATGCAAGCAGAAAAGTCAACGAGGCCTTTGCTTCAATGGGCCCAGATTCAACATCACACCCTCTTATTTGGCCCACACCCCCTTGGTTTTCATTTCTTTTCTTTTATTATTTATTTGTTTTTGTTATTTCCTATTATTTTTAACCCTTTTATTTTATTGCTAATAATTAATTTAATTAACCATTTTCATAAAACCAAATAGAATTAACATTTTTATTATTTTTATTTTTATTTTGTAAATAAACCATAATTGAATTAGTTTTTAATTAGTTCATTTTAACTTTCTTTTTAATAATTAAATTAAATTTAGATTTAGGTTAACCTAGAATTTTGTTTCTTTTTATTCTATTTCATAAAAACATAAAAATACAAAAATATTTCCTTTTAATTAAATTAAATTAATTAGTTATTAATTAGTTTCCATTTCATTTTAATTCTAAAAAAGATCAAAAATTAATTTCCTTTTCTTAAAAGGGTCAACACCCTTGGACATTCTCGATTAATTCGCGCGTATTTAATTTGTTCGATTATTATGTAATTGCTCCGGATATGTAATAGTAAATAGGACCCTTTACTGTTTTCATTTACTTTCCGTATTCATTTACTAAAAAAAGGGTCTTTGTAATTTTTAGCGATGTATAGACCCGCGCCTTGTAATAGCGTAGGATTTACGTTTCCGCAATTTACTTTCTGCACCCCCTTAACTGTTAACTTATATGAAAGAATGCATGCTAATTAAAAACAAGTGTAGCTCACCGTGCCATGATACAAGATAAAACATAACATGAAAATAACATACAAATTCACACACCACTTCTAGGGTACGCCTCACTGTTGCCTTGCCCTCGAAACGTGGTCGTCGAGTATAGGACGTCTTAGTAAGTCCTTATGTCCATTGATCTAGTTGCCTCGAAACAAGTTGCCTCGAAACGGTTGCCTCGGAATAAAAAGATCAATGGCATAAGGGTAGCTTCTAAGGTGTCCTACTGTTGCTCTGGTGACCACACTGTCCCTACAAACGAATTGACCCGAACACCTCCAACGGTGGTGCTACCTACCTCTCAATGGTGGGATGGCACTACCTTAAGGACATTTCACCACCGCGCTTTATTGTTTCCAAAGTAATAGGAAAAGAGAGAATAACCCAAAAAGAGGGGGAAAGATTCAAGGTAATGGGGTTGGTTATGCAAAGGGAACGTATTAGCACCCTAGACATCTACGATACTCTGCAGGAACCTCTTTGAAAAATCTGTATATTTTGGCTATGAAATATGTTGTATAAAATAGATGGTGGAGGTGAGAAAAGAAATATATTTATTATTTTTTCACCCTTCACGGTTGCGAACCTTTAGTGCCTACGTACCATCTTTTCATGCAATAGGGGATCAAGGTACACGTAGTTCCTCTTTTAAAAATTAAAACACAAATGTGTTGGTCAACTTTATGAGATAAAACATCATCGTCATTGTCCGTGTGGAAAACATGCCTACTACCCACAATCATGAGAAAGGAGAATTCACATCATCTCAAAGTGGAGGATATGGCTTGGATTTTAAAATCAACAATGCCTCACTCAACACCCAAGTGGAAAATATCTCTCTTTACTACATATTGTAGAAGTATAGTTGTTTGCATCACTACAAGGATTGACAAGAATTCGATATTTTGAGAAAAGTTTAAAGATAAAAGCCAAAGTGGAAAAATGGTTTGAAATGAGATTGATTGACTTTTAGTCTTCTCACAAAAATGTCAAAGTATTGTTAAGTTTATTGGAGTTTATTTATGAAAATGTTTGAAAATGCATCGACCTAAGTCCAAGTTTATTATAAAAGTAATTCAAGTTTAAAACAAGAAGAATTTTCAAAAGGTGGGAGAAGATTTTTGAAATTAAAGAAGATGGGAGGAGAAGAAGAGGCTATCCTAAAGCATAAGGTAAAAGCTATGGATAAGAACCATCTAACCAACAAGAAGCAAATACTTGACATTATGAGCAAAAATAGAATTCCCATTCTTTGGATTGAAACCAAACAAGCAAATGTACTAGACCTCTTGAAAGAACCAAACTTCAAGTGTATTAAGTCTTCACAAAAATTGGGCAAAGTAACGGCTGTATACGGGTGAATTCCAGATTTCAAACAAAGGGTTTAATCACAATAACCTGAACAAAAAACAAACAAACAACCCAATGTGTTGAGGTAAACCTCAAGATCTCCAGACAAAATAATCATATAAGATCACAAGGTCTCCAATCATAGGCCAAGGTTTCTAATCCTAAGTCCAAAAAGTCCAATGCTCCATAATGCCAAGGGTAGTAACTGTTGTACCCCAATTTTTGACCTAAGATCCCATTTGCATTTTTTCATTTTTTATACAAAAGTCAAGGTCACTAAATACAGTTGGTTTTAACCCCTGACCTTCGAGCATTGATTATGCAGAAATTGTCAACTGTTTTGAACATTCTTAGCCTATGTATCACTAATGTCTAATCAAGCACGAAATGTGTGTTTGTTGTTTCTTTGATTTCATGTATTGACAAGTCTACTTCGATTCAGCCTGCTTCGATTGGACAAGTGCTGCCTACAAGCCTACTTCGATTCAGCCTGCTTCGATTGGACAAGTGCTGCCTGCATGCCTCTTTCGAATCTGGACAAGTGCTGCCTGCATGCCTCTTGAATCTGGACAAGTTTACTGCCTGAAAACATGCTTCGATTGGGTAACATTGCTTCCTTCGAACACAATATTTCATTTGGGAAATATGTTTATTTCGATCCACATGCTTCGATTGGGCAACATTGCTCCTTTCGATGCACAAGCTTCGATGGGCAATACAGTCTCCCTTCAACCATAAGCTTCGATTAGACAATACAATTTCCTTCAGTCACAAGCTTCGATTTGGCCATGTAGTTTCCTTCAAAGTGACCCCCTTTGATCCACAAGCTGGACATGTGTTTTCCTTCAAGTTGACCTCCTTCGATTCACAAGTTGGACCACTAAACCCTTCAAAGCAACGTACTTAGAGCACACAAGTGGCCTCCCATATACTGCCAAATTCAAACCTGCCACAAAACTGCTGCACAGTCCTGCACCAACCTGCCACTAAACTCCAAAAGACTGAAAAGCCTGCGTTGACAGTCCTGTACTTGCACGAAAACGGAGTGCACAAGAACTGCATTGAAGAAAACAAGGGGGAAGTATACCCAAATAATTCAAACATTATTTTGTTTTCCCCCAAAAAACATATCAAAGCTTCATCTACCTCGCCTATAAATACAAGGTTTCACAACATGTTCAGAGAGGATCTTGGGACCAAGAGGACGAATCCTCCAAATTTTCTCAAACACAGAAAATTCTCAAAGTTCATCAACACATGAGAAAATCACAAAAAAAACCCAGAATCCCACACACTTCAGTCTCCTTCGATTCTGAAGAACACCCCACACATAGTTGTTTTGTTCAAACTCAGAAAAGCAAACCCCCTGTACCTTGTTACCATTCGAATCCATCAGGAAGAACCTCACGCCTGTTACCCTCTTTCGAATCCAGCATCAAAGGCCAAACCCCTGGTCCCTCCTTTCGAATCCAGAAGCGCTCCAGGAAATTACCTTACTGCCCAGCACATGTTCTAGCCTGAAGCCAGGTAAGTCATTCTTACCCATGAACTTTTCATTTAATGCCATAACATGTAAATAATACTTTTGTTCTTTTCAAGCATGTACATATTTGTTCCTTTTGTTTCCATCTTGTTAACATGTTTTTAAAAGTTAATCCTTTCGTTTTACTTTCTGTTTTAGCTTTAGTTATTAAACTGTTTGAAAGACAAATACTAGCATTGCCCCAGACCATTTTGTCATTTAATGTTTGAATTGAAAGAAACAGGAAACAGGAAATGGGAACGAAGCTTCTGGATTCTGCCATCTCTCTCCAGGTCGAACGAAAGAGACAACCAGGAGGCAAACCATGTCCAATCGAAAGACACTCCCTCACTGCTTTCAACCTCCAGTCGAAGAAGGCAACAAGGCAGAATCAAAAGACTTCGCCATACACTGACTTCCAGGCCAATCAAAGGACAAAACATCACTGGTGCCAGCCCCAGTCGAAGGATACAACTTGCTGCTGCCTTTGCCCAATCGAAGGACAGGACCTCGCCCCTGCCAAAGCCCAATCGAAAGACGTGACTTCACTGTTACCAGCCCCAATCGAAGGAAGCCAACAAAATACCAGTCTAAGTGTGCTATTGCCTGGGTCGAAATACACTCAGTTTTCTTACTTTTGCCTCTTCTTTTCCTTCATATTTTTTATGCCTTTTGATATGTTTGTAATAGTGTAGGTTTTTTATCTTTCTGCATTTTTTTTACTTTGTACAAATGCTAGTAATTAGGCAAGATAAAACCAACAAATAAACAAACTAAAAATCCAAAAAACACTCTTTAATCATTACTTGAATATTCTTAAAACATACAAAAACACTCAACAAATCAAAACTCCCCCCAAGGGCATATTATCTCTGTTCAACCGCGATACCGGTTGTGCCTATTGCTAGAATGATGTCGCCCACTAAAAAACACAAACAAATCAACTTTTTTCTAGAGGAGTTACGGTGTTTTGATTCCTTCATTGGATACGTAGGCAAAGGGTCACGAAACCCTCACGAACGCAATAATAAAAACTCTTTTCTTTCCCCTTAAGCAAAAATATTTGTAGATAAATACACCCTTGTACATAACAACCAATTTTGACCAAAAAACAGATATTTCAAAAGGTTCCTGCGGAGTACCGCTGATGCATTGGGTGCTAATACCTTCCCATTGCATAACCAACCCCCGAACTCTTGATCTCTTTCAAAAAATACATTGTATTTTTACTTTATATTGCATGTTTTTTTAGGGTTTTTTTTTCGCTCTTTTCCCTTTCCCCTTGGAAATAATAAAGCGCGGTGGCGACTATTGCTTTTGTGAGTCAAGTTAATTAATAGCTTGATCTCCGATTTTCACCGCTACAGAATTGGCGACTCTGCTGGGAAAAGATTGACCTCTTACTGGTCCATCCCTAAGTGGGTTAAGCCTAGTTTGTCTTATCTATTTTATTGCTATTTGATTGTTCGATTATATGTATATATTGTGTTTATTTGGGTGTTGATAATTTTTGCAAAGGACAAGTCCTATACCCGGACTAAGTTACACTTAGGAATAGGACGGGCGGTATAGTCATGTTAACTTTGAGGGAGTAATCCCGAAGAAGGAGGCATGAGACCCCCCACTCAGTGGAAGGCCCTTTTGAACGTAATATTTGTTTACTGAGTAATCGGGAAGACATTATTATTGTCAACCTGGGAGCCAAAGAAGCTGAGAACCGTAGAACCCTTAACCCACCTTGGCCTTTTAGGTGTAGCGCGGAGATTATAACGGAGTAATCCGGAAGTTATTGTTATGCGATGCTACGCTCGGATGAGTTTATCTTGAGAATATTGCTAATTATTGAGTAATCAAGACGTTGGTAATATCCGAAGGAGGAATGTAGACTCCGGGAACTCTTAGAACCTTGTCTTGCAGGTGTGATTAAACCGTTAGTACATACCTTGGGGATGTTCTTTACCTTTGACTCCATGCTCGTGACGTTGAACCTTTCAACTTTATTTGTGACCTTGCTTGTGGTTGTTGCATATCCATGCCTTCATGCATCCATGAAACCCTTTTCACTTGATTTTCAAGGAATTTGGAGGTCTTCCTTTGTAAACATCACAAGTTTCGTCAAGCTCAATGGATCTTGGGTGTTGATAGGGTGAAAACCCTAATCCACCAAAATGGATGATTGATCTTGATGATAACTTGATCAACACTTTCATCCAATTTAAAATTCATCTTCTATCTTCATACTTTGATGTTTACAACTTAATATCTTGAGTTCCTTAAAAATCAAATAAAAACTCTCTTTTGCATATCATGCATCATTCTACATTTTTGTTTCACTTTCAAAGGTCTTTTTCCAAGTCTTATTTTTTCCTTTGGTCTCACCAGTACAACACTGACGCTAAGAGAACAATGGAGAATATCAAGCAAGAGATTTCTCAACTCCGCAGAGAGGTGACTAATTTGAAAGCTGGTATGGATCGCTCAACTGTTTTGGTTGAAATTTTGGTTGCTGCCCAAGTCAATCCTTCTAATAAGGAGGAAGCGATGATAAAAGTATTCACTGATTGTCATTCAAGGACGTTGGTTTTGAAGTTCAAATCAAGCACGTGCCGAAGAGTAAACACGATTGATGGTCACTTTGAGTTTTGAAGGATGTTTCGGTGATTCAAGTCCAGATGGAAAGCCTTCCCAGATCATTAACTTATTTCTTCTTTTTGCAATTTTTCTTGTTTATCAAAACATTGTTTGCATGTAAGAACTTGTTTGCATTTGAATGATTATCTTAATACAATGAGTATGTTTGTCTTGAAGAAATTCATTTGTTTCACACATATTTTTTTTCAAATTCTAAATTGATTTTTGCATTATGATACCACCTTGTTTCCCATTCTCTTGCCTAGGCAGAGATTGAAGGGAGGATGATGATCTGAAAAACACAAAATCTCTGGTTGTTTGCTTTTGGATAAAATCTTGCTGATGATGTACAGGCATTGTTTCTAATCCCTAAACACCAGAGATATAAGGAAGATAATCCCTTGCTAACCCCTTTTGAGCCTTGAAGTAGAAGTTTCTTTTCTATACGAAAAAACCCTCAACTTTTAACCTGGGGCAGGGTAGTTTTCAGTTAATCTGATTGAGTGTTCAAAATTCATAAGGAAGATATTTCTGAAGAGAAACTACGAAGGCTATCCTCCATGTATAATGAAGCTAGAGGATGTGGAACCACAATGTTAACCCTCATTCATCAAGAAACGAGGCAATCACAATCCTCTCAACAAGCAAATACAAGCTAATGTCACACATTTTGTTCAAAAAGTCAAAAATCAAGAAAAAGAAAAAGCCTGCTAAGTCAAAAAACATGAAAACGTGTGACTTAGGAAAAATTAAGGCATCCCGCTGGACTATCAATTCAAAAGAATTAGTTCAGGCAAAAGTTAGGGAAAATAAAAATTGCAAAGAAAGGACTACAAAGAAAAGTCCTCAGCAAAGAACAAATTGGTGACTACAAACATGAAGACATAAGGGTGGTTTCTACTCCGAAAGCCTCTTCGTTTCCTTAACCGTCACAAAATTCTTTTGAGAGATGAACACTCATGTTGAATTAACTGAACATAGTGTTGGGGAACATCATGAAGAATGGGTGGGCACCAAATATTTTGAGCCTTAAAATCTTTTTTCTAAAAACCGTGAACTAAGCCACGTTACAACCTTCAAAAGTCCTAATTGAAGCAAGGTTATTTTGAAAGCATATTTAAATGAGATAGTGTTCCTGACTCCCATGAATGTTCTAAATAGTTATGTTGGTATCATATGTTTTTCCTACACAAAAATAAATGGTTCTCTAACTCGCAAAATTTGTGCGATATCTTTTCAAAATCTTCAAGACTTATATAACTGTTGCATTACAATTTTCATTCTCATAATAAAGTTTTTCTAACTGCAAAAGATTTGTTTGATATCAAGGAAGCTCACATATAAGCACTAGTGATGAGTTTATTCTTTTAAGGCCTGAAACTAAGATTGAGTAATTGGAGTATCATTTCAAGAAAAAATCATATCCAGGGGCATGTCACATGAAGACCTTAAGCACAGACATGTTGCTTCTCCCAGTTAATGCTTTTCCCAACTTGTTTACTCTTTTGGGGCAAAATTTGAAGACTTTGTTGTGCCAACTACAGTCAATCCGAGGCAATCACATCGAGATTTGATGAATCTCTCTAAGAGTTTGAAGATACCAGAGCATGGTGAATGCCAGGTCTTTTGTAAAATCCTCTTGAGACGATTTCTCCTCATCAACCATATAGCTTGGGGCATTTTAGAAGTGAAGTTATTCGCAAGAATCGTCGATCAACATGCAGCTTATCAGCAGTAAACTTGGGGCATCCAAAATTAGTCCCAGGGGAAATCCAAATTTTTCAAGATATGTTTTGCACACATTATCAGAGGGTGGTGTTCCCAGTTATCTCCAGCTAAGCATGACTTTTTCAAGCTGAAACTTTGTTTGTGTTGTTATCCTTTCAATGGATTGTTTGCAATAGAAGACTGGACTTTGGGTTTTCTACCTGAAAATATCTTCCTCTCCAGAGATATTTAAGCCTTGTAAAAGGACCTTGCTCCAATGATGGCCTGTGTTCTATCTCCAGTAATGTTCCCATCTTGTTGAGATTAGCTGAGTGTTGGGTTTGTGCTGTGATGTCTTATCATCTTCTGTCTATCTCCCCTGTCTGTTTTGTCAGCATATACATGACATTCATTTATTCATTCACACTTGCATCATGCACGCACAGTTGTATTTGTTGATGTCATTGAGTTCGTATACCTTGGTTGTGTCTATTCAAATAACATATTTGATCTTTCCAAATAGAGTGTCTACTTAAGCAGAAAGTGTGCCTTCTTTCTAATTCCCCACTGAGTTAACTCTCGTGGAAGAATCTTGCTTTAGCTTTCCTTTTCCATCTCTGGATAGGATAAATCTCCATTTGAGTTGTTTCCTCATTGGATGAAGTCTTGTTTGACTGTTTTCTCTCTAGTTCATTCCTGGATTGAGCTTTGTCTCTTGTGAATGATACCCTGTGGATATCTCTAGGCTGTGAAACCTAGATGGAGAGTGCATTTATTTTGAAATGTAAATACTTGGTCTCATCAGGAAGGATTTATTCATGGTTCCCCATTGAAGATGAACTTTATTCCCTAGTAGTGTTATCATAACCTTCTTCTGGAATATCGACGTGACAACAAGCGACTGACTCTTTCTTTGAGAAGTTTGATTATTTTTTAATTTCTTCATGTTATGACAAATGGCGGTCTCTTCATGAGCAGTTTGTCCATCCCAGATGAAATTATTGATTCTCATCTCCAGTAATATCTTCACGATATTTTATGGGTATCTTTGAAAGCAACAAGTGGAGGACTCTTTATGAGCAGCTTGTGTGCTTTAATATTCTTTGAAGACAGTAAGTGGCGGTCTCTTCATGAGCAGCTTGTGTGCTTTAATATTCTTTAAAGACAGCAAGTGGCGGTCTCTTTATGAGAAGCTTGTGGGTTATTGGCAACAAGTGGCAGCTTCTTTATTTGAGCAGCTTGTATGTCATAATATTCTTTGAAGACAGCAAGTGGCGGTCTCTTTATGAGCAGCTTGTGGGTTATTGGCAACAAGTGACAACTTCTTTATTTGAGCAGCTTGTATGTCATAATGTTCTTTGAAGACAACAAGTGGCAGTCTCTTTATGAGCAGCTTGTGGGTTATAAGCAACAAGTGGCGGACTCTTCATGAGCAGCTTGTGTGCTTTAATATTCTTTGAAGACAGCAAGTGGCGGTCTCTTTATGAGCAGCTTGTGGGTTATTGGCAACAAGTGGGTGACTCTTCATGAGCAGCTTGTATGCTTTAATATTATTTGAAGACAGCAAGTGGCGGTCTCTTTATGAGCAGCTTGTGGGTTATTGGCAATAAGTGGCAGACTCTTCATGAGCAGCTTGTGTGCTTTAATATTCTTTGAAGACAACAAGTGGCGGTCTCTTTATGAGCAGCTTGTGGGTTATTGGCAACAAGTGGCAGACTCTTCATGAGCAGATTGTGTGCTTTAATATTCTTTGAAGACAACAAGTGGCGGTCTCTTTATGAGCAGCTTGTGGGTTATTGGAAACAAGTGGCGGACTCTTCATGAGCAGCTTGTGTTCTTTAATATTCTTTGAAAACAGCAAGTGGCGGTCTCTTCATGAGCAGCTTGTATGTTATTGACACCTTTGAAAGGAAGCAAGTGGCGGCGTATTTATTTGAGCAGCTTGTGTATCCCCAGCAATAATGTCTACTCAGCAAATGGCATCCCTTCGGAAGAGTCCCGTGGGGAAGTTTGCATTTTATCCTTTTCAAGTGATATCTTGGTTAAGAAAAGGATTGTGTTACCATTCTTGGCAAAATTCAAAAGTCAGAGATGTTTATCTCCAGTCTCAGTACTGATGACAATCATTTTCCAGTCTCAGTGCTGATGTCAATCATTTCCTTTTCCAGTCACAGTGCTGATGTAAATCATTTCTTCTCCAGTCTCAGTACTGATGTCAATCATTTTTTTCCAGTCTCCGTACTGATGTAAATAATTTCTTTTCCAGTCTCAACACTGATGTAAATCATTCAAGAGTCTCTCATTTGAAATCTATGACTTTGTTTCCCCAGTGGAGTTACAACCTCTTCCTCTGTGGGGTTACTGTATAATGTGCTTGGTTTCTCCAGCATTAGTCTGTCTCATATGGCGTCATTCCCCATAAAATTCAGAGCATTGCATTCATATCATATCATAAACATAATTGCGGTATCTTAAGGCCAAAAATTGTGTATTCTATATTTAAGTCCCTTCAATCTCGTCGAAATGAAGATCCCAATCTTCATATCTCCAGATAGAAGAAACTTAAATATGGGCAGCTGTTGTACCCCAATTTTAGACCTAAGATCCCATTTGCATTTTTGCATTTTTTATACAAAAGTCAAGGTCACTAAATACAGTTGGTTTTAACCCCTCACCTTCGAGCATTGATTATGCAGAAATTGTCAAGTGTTTCGAACATTCTTAGCCTATGTATCACTAATGTCTAATCAAGCACGAAATGTGTGTTTGTTGTTTCTTTGATTTCATGTGTTGACAGGTCTCCTTCGATTCAGCCTGCTTCGATTGGACAAGTGCTGCCTGCAAGCCTACTTCGATTCAGCCTGCTTCGATTAGACAAGTGTTGCCTACATGCCTCTTTCGAATCTGGACAAGTGTTGCCTGCATGCCTCTTTCGAATCTGGACAAGTTTACTGCTTGCAAACATGCTTCGATTGGGTAACATTGCTTCCTTCGAACACAAGATTTCATTTGGGTAATATGTTTGTTTCGATCCACATGCTTCGATTGGGAAACATTGCTCCTTTCGATCCACAAGCTTCGATGGGCAATACAGTCTCCCTTCAGCCATAAGCTTCGATTAGACAATACAATTTCCTTCAGTCACAAGCTTCGATTTGGCCATGTAGTTTCCTTCAAAGTGATCCCCTTTGATCCACAAGCTGGACATGTGTTTTCCTTCAAGTTGACCTCCTTCGATTCACAAGTTGGACCACTAAACCCTTCGAAGCAACGTACTTAGAGCACACAAGTGGCCTCCTTTATACTTCCAAATTCAAACCTGCCACAAAATTGCTGCACAGTCCTGCACCAACCTGCCACTAAACTCCAAAAGACTGAAAAGCCTGCGTTGACAGTCCTGTACTTGCACGAAAACGGAATGCACAAGAACTGCATTGAAGAAAACAAGGGGGCAGTATACCCAAATAATTCAAACATTATTTTGTTTTCCCCGAAAAAACATATCAAAGCTTCAACCATCTCGCCTATAAATACAAGGCTTCACAACATGTTCAAAGAGGATCTTGGGACCAAGAGGACGAATCCTCCAAATTTTCTCCAACACATAAAATTCTCAAAGTTCATCAACACTTGAGAAAATCACAAAAAACCCAGAATCCCACACACTTCAGTCTCCTTCGATTCTGAAGAACACCCCACACATAGTTGTTTTGTTCAAACTCAGAAAAGCAAACCCCCTGTACCTTGTTACCATTCGAATCCAGCAGGAAGAACCTCACGCCTGTTACCCTCTTTCGAATCCAGCATCAAAGGCCAAACCCCTGGTCCCTCCTTTCGAATCCAGAAGCGCTCCAGGCAATTACCTTACTGCCCAGCACACGTTCCAGCCTGAAGCTAGGTAAGTCATTCTTACCCTTGAACTTTTAATTTAATGCCATAACATGTAAATAATACTTTTGTTCTTTTCAAGCATGTACATATTTGTTCCTTTCGTTTCCATCTTGTTAACATGTTTTTAAAAGTTAATCCTTTCGTTTTAATTTCTGTTTTAGCTTTAGCTATTAAACTGTTTGAAACACAAATACTAGCATGGCCCCAGGCCATTTTGTCATTTAATGTTTGAATTGAAAGAAACAGGAAACAAGAAATAGGAACGAAGCTTTTGGCTTCTGCCATCTCTCTCCAGGTAGAACGAAAGAGACAACCAGGAGGCAAACCATGTCCAATCGAAAGACACTCCCTCACTGCTTTCAACCTCCAGTAGAAGAAGGAAACAAGGCAGAATCAAAAGACTTCGCCATACACTAACTTCTAGGCCAATCGAAGGACAGAACCTCACTGGTACCAGCCCCAGTCGAAGGATACAACTTGCTGCTGCCTTTGCCCAATCGAAGGACAGGACCTCGCCCCTGCCAAATCCCAATCGAAAGACGTGACTTCACTGTTACCAGCCCCAATCGAAGGAGGCCAACAAAATACCAGTCGAAGTGTGCTACTGCCTGGGTCGAAATGCACTCAGTTTTCTTACTTTTTCCTCTTCTTTTCCTTCATATTTTTTGTGCCTTTTGATATGTTTGTAATAGCGTAGGTTTTTTTATCTTTCTGCATTTTTTTTACTTTGTACAAATGCTAGTAATTAGGCAAGATAAAACCAACAAATAAACAAACCAAAAATCCAAAAAACACTCTTTAATCATTACTTGAATATACTTTAAAACATACAAAAACACTCAACAAATCAAAACTCCCCCCAAGGGCATATTATCTCCGTTCTACCGCGATACTGGCCGTGCCTATTGCTAGAATGATGTCGCCCACTAAAAAACACAAACAAATCAACTTTTTTCTAGAGGTACTACGGTGTTTTGATTCCTTCATTGGATACGTAGGCAAAGGGTCGCGAAACCCTCACGAACGCAATAATAAAAACTCTTTTCTTTCCCCTTAAGCAAACATATTTGTAGATAAATACACCCTTGTACATAACAAACAATTTTGACCAAAAAACAGATATTTCAAAAGGTTCATGCGGAGTACCGCAGATGCATTGGGTGCTAATACCTTCCCATTGCATAACCAACCCTCGAACTCTTGATCTCTTTCAAAAAACGCATTGTATTTTTACTTTACATTGCATGTTTTTTTAGGGTTTTATTTCGCTCTTTTCCCTTTCCCCTTGGAAATAATAAAGCGCGGTGGCGACTCTTGCTTTTGTGAGTCAAGTTAATTAATAGCTTGATCTCTGATTTTCATCGCTACAGTAACCAAATAGTCTAAGTATCATTAAAGATTTTTAGGGTTTATGTTGATTATTAGGTATCTTTAAAAGAAAAGAAAAGCTCAAGTGAGCAAAATAAAAAATGACAAGAATATAAAGGGGCTCATGTGAGCAAAGATGAAAAATAGCATGAAATGCAAATGCTAAAAGTAAATGGTTCATAAAGTAAAGAACATAAAATAAAAACACAAAATAAAATCAATTATTAGTGATTAGTGGTTAGTTGGATGATCATCTCGAAACTTTCATTTGGAACTCATTAGAGGATTGGTAGAACCAAAGCCTCCACACAACAAGTTGCATTTTCTTTTTGTCAAGTATATCATCCATTTGGAATCCTTATGAGTACCATTGAATGATCAACAATGTTTAAGTGATCCGCATTGACCAAAGGTATTGCAGATCCATTAGAGGGTTGGTAGAACCAAAGCCTCCACACAATAAATCTCAAGGTTATTGGATCAAAGAGATCAAATTAACATACTTGGGCTTGGAAACATAAGTCTGGGCCATGAATGATCATTTATTCGAATCGGGACAAAATTTAGCGCTATGTTAAGCAATCGTAAGTGGACTTATATAGAAGTCGCACCTATTTTGAGGCCGGTCAATACAAATCTATGTACCATTTGTTTTGAGACATGATATAGAGATCATGCTCCAAAAACATTTAGTGAAATAAGAAGGGGATGAGATGAAGAGGGATGGGAGAGAATATACAAACCACTTTTGGATTAAATTTAATCAAACTATTATTAAAACCATTCATCCATTTTTATGGAGTTAGACTCAATACCATGGACCCAATAATGTTAATAAAGTTCATGATCAAAAATTTAATCCAAGATCTGCCAGAAAATAATCACAAATTAAATATTACATTTTAATATATACAAAAAGGTTTTAAAATAATGTTTAAAAATAGAAATAAAAGAGAAAAATATCAACTATGTCCAAATTTATCAAGAAATAAAAGTAAGACCATAGTAAAATCAGAAATGAACTAAAATAATTTTATAAATTTATTGGAAATTTTTTTAAGTCAGAAACTATTTTTAAAATTAAAAGCAAGGTCTAAAATAAACCAAAAATGATTAAAAAAAATAGCAAAGTCAGGAAAAAAAATAAAATAAGGTCACCAATATTTGTCACAATATCATTGGATCATTCCATAATTTTTTCAGAATTTAAAAATGCATAAAAGTATTTTTAAACATTTAAAACAATTCCAATAAAGTGTAAATTTATAAAAATACCAAAACACAAAATTAAATTGTGAAAAAATAAAAATCAGAAAGAGAATAATCAAAAATATTTTTCATAATTTTTTCAGATTTTTTGGACTAAAAATGAATTTTCTATGATTTTTTGAAGTTTAAAACAGTTAAATATAAAAAAAATCAAAAAAGAAAATAAAAGTCAAAAATATGTGGACCATTGGATGAGAGTCAAAACGCGTTAGTAATCAAATCCAAGGGATATGGCGCGTTGTGCATATCATGGTCATTAGTGAATAAAGCACTGAATCAATTATTAAATTAGAATTCAAAAATAACAAGTGGGGTGCCATCATTGGTTGGAAGATGACACGTTGGTCATCTTCAACCTCCAGCCAACGTGAATTTCAAGTCTCTCAAACTGTAAAATTAGAAGCTCAGACCTATGACATTTGCTTCGTCTCTTCAAGACGAAGACAACCACACCCTCGCGCCAAATTCATATAAACTGTAGCTCAAGAAATTTGGAAAGAAAGTTTTGAAAAGGGATTTGAAATTACATGGTCAAAACGTGTTTCCAGTAAGAAGTAAGTGTTGCGACTAGAACCAGGGAAATGATAGCATCACAATGATATCAAAGTTTTGAATAATTAATGAAGGAATCTACCTATTGAAGTTGAGTTGCAGAGCTCTGAAACTGGACTTCTATGGAGCAATATAAGGCACGATTCTTGAATGAAATTATATGGTTAGCTTCAGGGAAGATCAAGGAAGGTGAATTGATGAAAAAATTGGATTGAAAAAGGCTTGAGAATGGATTTCAAAGTTGCTGAATTATGAGTTAGGGAACAAGTTATGCAGGGTGATTCTAGCTATCTAAGCTTAAGGAAATGAATGGGGGATGATCCTCTATTTATAGGGAATCAAATGGAATGTCCAAGCGTCTCAAATGATGAAGTTTGGAGGGAAATCGTGTGAAGTTGCAAACAAAAAAAGTGTGACTTCTAATTTGATCAAAACTCATCCAAAATGTGCGTTTTGTTGTGCTAATAAATTCTAGAACTTCATTAAACATGTTTAGAGGCATAAACGCGTGGAAAACTTGTGATTAGAAGCCAAAACAAAGACTTCAAATTCTGACTTATGGGAAAACTTCAGTTCCAAGAAACCAAGTTCAATCCAATGGCATTCTCAGCTCAAGGGGTCTTAAGGCATGATTCTTGATGGTTTAGAAATATGAGGTTACAAGCTTTGCAATGGGAAAAGAATGGAATCAAATGTATGCTTGAGCTGAAAGTTGTGTTGAGTCAAAGTTGGAGAAAAATGGTTGAATTTCCATACTTAGAAATATTTCAAATTCTTCTTCAAAAGATACCTATAATGTCTTGCATCCAAACATAGCCTTCTACTTGGAATTTTCTCTTGACCAAAAAATATGGCATGAATTAGATTTCTTGAATGACATTTTGGAAATTGAACCATTCAAAATCTCCAAAAATTGAGAGAGTTATGAATTGTTGAAATGGGCAAAAAATCATGAAATAACCTATAATCTTTTGTATCCTTAAGGCAATTTCCATCCATTTTCTCACTTTTCACATGAAAGAAGGCATAAATTTCACATCTTGAAGATAATTATGGAAAAATAATTGGCTCAAGGTGATAAATATTGACCAAGTTATGATCATTTGAAGTCACACATGGAAATTGGGGATTCATCTGGAGGACTTGTAATCTTTCTTCTTCATCAAGTTTCTTCCACATGAAAACTCCTTGGAACTTTTGAAGTGATTTGTTGATAACCCTTTGAAGAGAAGTATTCCTTTGGAATCACTCAAAAATACCAAAAGATGAGCAATATATGCTTCTTTGAAGTTCAAAACCCTAGCTCATAGATCAAGAAACATGCTTTGAGGAACTTTGACAATTTTGAACAAACTTCTTGTACCAAAACAAATGCTTTGTAAATATAAGTTGTTGTGGATGATAATGAGAACTAATAGAAACCACAACCACTTCTATATATTGAGAATTGAGAGAAATATGCACTTGTGATCAATGGGAACAAGACCCTGTCCAATCATGATAACTCCTTCAATCAACCCCTCGTACTTTTTGGATCAAATCTTGATAACTTGGAAATGTAGTGAACCAAAATAACCTTGCCATTCCATCCCTTACAAAACCACTTCAATGGTAAGGTTTGAACTTCTCAAGCTTCATTGACTAGGTCATGGAAATAAACTCATGAACCCATGGATCAACTTGCTAAGCCTCATTGCCTTTATCTGCATTGTTGACAAGTAAGACAAACCAACATTGCATTTTATTAATTAAAAGGAAAGTCAAAACAAAAAAAAAAGAGTGATTACACAAGAAAATCAAGTCAAGGTGCTTGGTGATTCCTCAAAGAGAAAAGCTAAAGATAGGAAGGAGAACCAAGAACCCTAATGTGATCTTGTTGTGATGGAATCAATATGGTATGATGAAGGGATCTTATGGGGAAAAAATTGGGGTACAACACGTACCTGGTTTGGGTTTTGGTGATTTAGGCTTGGTGCCTGGGGTTGTCATCCCCCACAAGTTCAAAATTCCAATCTTTTCTAAGTATGATGGATTTTCATGCCCAAAACTTCACTTGAGGTCCTACGTCCGGAAGATACAACCGTATACCACTGACAAGAAGCTCTGGGTACACTTCTTTCAAGAGAGTATGTATGGGACTCATTTAGAATGGTTTTACCAGTTGGAGGGTTCCAACATTCATACCTGGGAAGATCTGGCCACTACTTTCTACTATCAATATCAGTACAACACTGATTTGGCACCGACTAGAGTTCAACTTCAAGGAATGAAAATGGGTACTTATTAAGGGTTTAAAGAGTATGTGAAAAAATGGAGGGACCTTGTTGGTAGATTTCAACCACCATTGATTGATAGAAAGCTGGTGGACATGTTCATGGGAACATTAACTGGCCCATTTTTCAACTTGCTAATTGGGAGCTCATCGTCTGGTTTCCCAGAGTTATTTCTGACTGGTGAAAGAGTCGAGAGTGGTATCAAGAGTGGAAAAATCCCCATGGCATCTGCTTTTACATCAAACATTGTGAAGAAGCCATTTACTGGTAAAAAGGAAACCAATGCCATATATGGTTTAAGAAGCCATGTCAAAAAAAAACTATTGCCAATCTGTTGATGCTGTTTTGATCTCCAATCCTCCATTAGCTCGAAGACAACAACAAGCAACCCATCAACGACCTGAAGTTCCTAGAAGACAATTCACGAGGATTAACATGTCACTGTCCCAAGCCTTGCAACACCTGTTGAAGGACAACTTGGTAACATTGCGTGATCCACCATCAAATATCAATGTTACATCACCAAAGTACAATCCTAATTCCAAATGCACATGTTATTCCAACAGCCCTGGGCATGAAACTGGTCAATGTTGGGCTCTAAAAAACAAGATTTAAGATCTTATCGACAACAAAACTATTAAGTTTGATCCACCTACAACTCTGAATGTTATAACTGCACCAATGCCAAATCATAGAAAATGTGTCAATGCAATTGAAGACATTGTTTTTGTTTCCTCCATTGAAGATTTGACTACCCCACTGATAGTTCTTAAAGAGAACCTACTAAGAACTGGGGTTTTTCATGGCTATTTGAAAGACTTTAATTGATGTGTCGAACAAGTGAATGGATGCATATGGCTGAAAGAAGGTGTTCAACACCTGATAGATAGTCATGAGATCCTGTTTGAAAGAGCTCCAACTATTAAAAGTATGACCGATAAAGCTGAAGACATTTCCATGATAACAATTTCCAACAAGCCTCTTAAGATCTCTCCAAAGGGTCCTATTAGGATTTCCAATGAACCAGCGATTACTCCCTTGATAATTACTGCTCCTGGGCCAATTCCTTACTCCTCCAACAAAGCATTCCCTTAGAATTACGGTGCTAAAATTTACTATCATGGAATTAAGCAAGATTCCTGGATCAATGAAGACCAGACTGATAATGTTACAAATATTGCTGGTTCTAGCAAGGTAACAAGAACGGGGAGGATTTTCTCTCCTAACATTTCACCTCCAACTGCTACGAAGACACTTGTCCACATTACCATTGATGAGCCTAGTACTGACACTAGGGGTAAAGAGAAAGTAGTTGAGCCTGCCAGGACAGAGGCGCCAACCAAAGATGTTACTACTATGGAACCTTCCACCCAAGAGATGGAAGAAATCTTGAAGATCATAAAAAAGAGAGATTTCAAAATAGTAGAGCAACTATGGAAAACCCCCTCCGAAATCTATATGCTATCTTTGCTGCTTTGTTCTGATGCTCATGCCTAAGCTTTAATCAAAATTTTGAAGAAAGTGCATGTTCCTCAAGAGACCACAACTGATCAATTTGAAAACTGTGTGGTGAGTCTGACTGCCGACAATGGGTTGGGGTTCTCTGATGCTAAATTGATACCAGTTGGAAGGAATCATAATAAGGATTTGCATGTCTCTATTGAATGCAAAGGAACTACTCTGGCCCATGTTTTGGTGGATACAAGGTCCTCTAGTTTCTTACACTGAGGTGACTTGGATCGGTTAAATTGAGAAGATATGGTGTTAAAACCAAGTGACATAGTTGTGATGGCTTTTGATGGATCCAAAAGGATGGTTTATGGAGAGGTGCATCTCCCTGTTAAAGTTGGTTCACAAGTTTTAAACTCTACCTTTTATGTGATGGACATCCGTCCCGCTTACTCTTGTTTACTTGGGATCCCTTAGATACATGGGGCAAGAGCAGTGACGTCCACCCTTCACCAGATATTGAAATATCCAGTCAAAGGAAAGATTGTTACTGTTTGTGGTGAAGAGGAGTTAATGGTTAGTCACCTCAATTCATTCAAGTATGTGGATATGGACGGTGAGTTTATAGAGACTCCTTGCCAAGCTTTCAAAGTGGTTCCTCCCATGGTCTCCCCCACCAAAATTTCTTCTAACATTCCAAAAGCTGATGAAGTTGTGCCAAGAATGGTGTCATTCAAAGATGCTCACGTTGTGATTGAAGATGGAAGTTGTACTATTTGGGGACAACTCCCTGACATTCCTTTCAAATCAGAAAATTTTGGACTGAGTTTCACAGCCAAATATCAAAGGAAGTTTAGACGTGCTCGCATAGGAAAACTCCCTCTTCGCATTGGTAATCATGAAATGAATGCTATTGAAGACTCCGAGGATGACTGTGACTTTGATGAATGGATTTAACCAACTGCCGATGAAGGACTCAACAAGTGGCGTGCAAAGGATTTCATTCCCATCTCCTTCAACGAGGAGTAATTACTATTTACTGTTTTGCCAATTCAAGAACTTTTGTCTGTAATTTTTAATTCCAAACAATGACTTTAAGCCATGTGCCTTGCCCGGGGTACCATGGTGCATTTGTTAAGGGTTTGTTCATTTCCATATGTCATATGATCATTTAATGAAAAACATTGGACCTTTTGCATTCAAATTTTGCGCTCATTGTCTTTCTTTTTCTTATTTGCATTTTCAAAATAGCCATGTATCTTACATGCACACACACACACACATACACCTGTAGATCCTCATCCACTCCGGATTTCATTGCCAGTGACTCTGCTATTGCTAGCTATGACTTTGAACATCCAATCAACCAATCCAAAGATGAAGGTGAAGAAGATTGTGAAATACTTGGGGAATTAGCCAGACTTCTGATGCAAGAGGAGAAATCCATTCAACCTCATGAAGAGCCAGTTGAAGTGATCAACCTAGGTACTAAGGAAGACATGAAAGAGGTCAAGATCGGCGCTAACTTAGAAGACATTGTCAAAGGCAGATTGGTACAGATGTTACATAACTATGTTGAAGTGTTTGCTTGGTTGTATGAAGATATGCCGGGTTTAGATACTGATATAGTGGTCTATCATCTACCAACAAAGAAAGATTATCCTTCAGTCAATAAAAAGGTTTGTCATATGCGGCCAAGCATGACTGAAAAGATAAAAGCTGAGGTAATGAAGCAATTCGATGCAAGTTTCTTGGTTGTGACATCATACCCCCAATGGGTGGCAAATGTGGTCCCGGTACTGAAGAAGGATGGAAAGGTCCGTATGTGCATAGACTATAGAGATTTGAATAAGGCAAGCCCCAAAGATGATTTCCCACTACCGCATATTGACGTCTTGGTCGATAACACAACTCAATAGAGTTTTCTCCTTCATGGATGGTTTCTCTGGCTATAATAAAATCAAGATGGCTCCCGAGGATATGGAGAAGACCACCTTTGTCACTCAATGGGGAACCTTTTGTTATAAGGTCACATCGTTCAATTTAAAGAATGCATGGGCAACATATCAACGAGCTATGGTAGCCTTATTTCATGATATGATCCATCATGAAATAGAGGTCTATATAGATGATATGATATCAAGGTCGCGGACTGAAGAAGAACACCTCGATCACTTACACAAGCTATTTGAAAGGCTGAAAGAATACAAGTGAAGGCTGAATCCCAGTAAATTTACCTTTGGGGTAAAGTCTGGAAAACTCCTAGGATATGTTGTTAGTGGAAAAGGTATTGAGATTGACCCAGCGAAGGTCAAAGCTATCCAAGAAATTCCAGCTCCCCGTACTGAGAAGGAGGTCAGAGGTTTCTTAGGTCGACTTAATTTCATCGCCCGATTCATAACTCATTTAATTGCTACTTGTGAGCCACTCTTCAAACTGCTGAAGAAAGATCAAGCAATCAGATAGAATGACGACTGCCAAGTATATTTTGACAAAATTAAGGAGTCCTTGCAAGAACCTCCAATCCTGATGCCTCCAGTTGAAGGAAGAACTTTGAATATGTACTTGACGGCATTAGAGAATTCAATGGGGTGTGTGTTGGGCCAACATGACGAGTCTGGCCGAAAAGAGCATGCAATATACTACTTGAGCAAAAAGTTTACCGACTGTGAAACCAAATATCCACTGCTCGAGAAAACTTTTTATGCTCTGGTATGGGCTGCTGGTCGGCTAAGATAATATATGTTGACTCACACCACTTTGTTGATTTCTAAAATGGATCCTATCAAGTATATCTTTGAGAAGGCAGCCCTCTCCGGACGAATAGCTAGATGGCAAATGGTTTTGACTGAATAAGATATTCAGTACACTACACAAAAGGCAATCAAGTGAATTGTATTGGCGGATCATTTGGCACATAAAGTTGTTGACGACTACCAATCCATGAACTTTGAATTCCCGGATGAGAATATCATGCCAGTAACTGATTGCAAAAAGACTGGACCGTATGACGGACCTGAACATGGATCCTGATGGACTATGGTTTTTGATGGAGCTTCCAATGCATTGAGTAACGGAATTGGTGTTGTGATTGTTTCTCCCGAAGGTTGCCATACACCTTTCACCGTTAGGATTTGCTTCGACTGTACAAATAACATGGTTGAGTACGAGGCGTGCATATTAGGTCTAAAGGCTGATATCGACCTAAGAATCAAGTTCTTGGATGTATACAGAGATTCTACTCTAGTAATCAGTCAAGTCAAGGGAGAGAGGGATACCAAACTTCCTAATTTTATTCCTTAGAAAGAGCTTGTGCTAACTTTGATCCCATAATTTGAGGAGGTTACTTTTGAACACTTCCAAAGAGAAGAAAATCAATTGGTTGATGCTTTAGCAACAATGTCGTCCATGTTCAAGGTCGATTGGGACAACGAGGCTCTTAAAATCACAATTGAAAGATTTGACGAACCAGCGCACTGTTACGAGCATGACACAAATGAAGAGAAGCCTTGGTACCATGAGGTGAAAAGATATCTTGAAGCACAATAGTATCCTGAAGGAGCTTCCATCAATGATAAGAAAATTTTGCGAAGATTTTCAGCCAAATTCTTCCTAAGCAATGGAATCCTGTACAAAGGAAACCATGAATCTACTCTACTCCGATATATGGACAAGAAGAAAGCATAAAAGATGATGGAAGACATGCATGATGGTATCTTTAGGACTCACTCTAGTGGACACACTATGGTCAAGAAGATTCAAAGGGCTGGTTACTATTGGTCGACAATGGAAACTGATTGTCACTATCACTCGAGGACTTCCATAAGTGTCAAATTTATGCCGACAAGATGCATGTACCCCCAATTCCCTTGAACATCATGACTGCTCCGTGGCCATTTGCAATGTGGGGAATTGACATGATTGGAGAGATCAAACCCACTGGTTCCAACGGACATCGATCATCCTCGTTGCCATTGACTAGTTCACCAAATGGGTTTAAGCTTCCTCATATGCCTCAATTACAAAGAACGTTGTAGCCCAATTTATCAAGCATAATCTCATCTCCCGTTATGGTATCCTCGAAAGGATCATCACAGACAACGGAACCGATCTCAACAATGCTCTGATTACGAAACTCTGCATGCAATTCAAAGTTAAGCATCACAATTCTTCTCCATACATACCTAAAATGAATGGCGCAATGGAAGTTGACAATAAAAACATAAAGAAGATTGTGTAAAAGATGGTAGTAACCTACAAAGACTGACATGAGATGCTACCGTTTGCTCTTCATGGCTATCGTACTTCAGCTCAAACGTCAACTGGGGCAACCCCATTCTCTTTAGTCTATGGCATGGAAGTTGTCCTGCATATTGAAGTTTAGATTCCTTCCCTAAGTATTATGAAAGAAGCAGACCTCGGTGAAGATGAATGGGTACAGACTAGGTTGGATCAGTTGAATTTGATTGACGAGAAGCAAATGGCTGCTGTTTGTCATGGTCAAATGTATCAAAGGCGTATGATCAAGGCTTTCAACAAAAAGATCAAGCCTCGAGTGTATCATACTGGAGACTTGGTAATAAAGCGCATCATTCTTCCACAAGGCGATCCCGGGGGAAAATGGACTCCCACATACGAAGAGCCATTTGTTGTCAAGAAAGTTTTCTTTGGTGGTGCCATGATGCTGACTACTATGGATGGTGAAGATTTCCCACATCCCGTGAATGTGGACATAGTTAAAAAATACTACGCATAAGACAACACGCTAGGTCGACATACCTAGGCAAAAATAAGGACATCCCGGCGAAAGAGGTTCGGGAAAAAATTAGGGATATATGCAAAAACAAATTGTACAACTGGAAAGTCGAAAACCTGATGGGCGGCTTGGGCAAAAATGGGTATCTTGTTCGGCTGAAAACCCGAGAGGGAGGTCCAGGAAAAAGTTAAGGATTAAAGTGTATGACTATGTCCCTTTGTATCCCTACAGCCAATATTATTACCAAGGTCCAAGTTCAATGGTACAAGATCAATCCAATCAACTTCTTTCAACGACATGGGATGATGTTCAAAAACATAGGGGCAATACCGGAGTTGGAACACAATTTGATCACTTTCACATGGCTATTATTTTTTCTTTCACTTTGTACTCTTTTCATTTCCTTCCACGATTTCCTCTTACTAGGATCTCTGTCTCCTTGTACAAAAGCGCCTGTTTATAGGCAAACATCAATACAAGTATACTTTGAAGTACAAATTTTTTTGTTTTTTCTATTTTAAGTGCAAAAGCGTCCAATGGATAAAATTGAATGAACATATGCATATAAACATGATTAAGTTTTAACAAATATATGAAAACAGTAATAAGTATCTCCTTAAGGACTTGAATTATCCCGATAGATTTACTTCAACAAAATCATCCCCACATACTTGGATTCGTGCAATCCCCAGCTAGAGATTAAATCTATGGAGAACCCTTTCCCTAGCTGAGTTGGTCTAAAAAGGGCCTTATGGATTTCTCCCTAAAGGAAACACCTCTCCAGCAGGTCATCAAATTTTCTCTTCAACAGGGTTTATTTCCCCAACAAACTAAAAATTCCGCAGCTTGAGTTTGCTTCTCAGACTATTACAAATCAACGGACGAAACCCCTTAACCCCCGACAGAGTCATTGCAATCCCTAACAGAGTCGTTATTATCCCCGAAAGTGGTTGTGAAGCCTTAAATCCGACCAAATAACAGTTGACTCCATTCCTCCAAAGCAAGTTACTACGAAGCATGGACCCGACCAGATAACAATTTAACTTCATCCTTTCAAGCAAGTAACTGCAAAGCCTGGACCCGACCAGATAACAATTCAACTTTATCCTCTCAAGAAAATACTGTGAAGACTAGACCTGACCAGATAACAATTCAACTTCATCCTTTCTAGCAAGCTACTGTGAAGCCTGGAATCCGACCAGATAACAATTAATTTCATCTAAGTTGTTGTGAAGCCTGGAATCCGACCAGATAACAGTTTAACTTCTTTAATCGTTGCGAAGCATGGAACCCGACCAGATAATAACAAGTTACTGCGAGTCCTGGACCCGACCAGATAATAGTTCAACTTTATCCTCTCAAGAAAATCACTACGAAGCCTGGAGTCCGACCAGATAACAATTTAAGTTGCTACGAAGCCTGCGATAACAGTTTAACTTCTTCAATCGCTGCGAAGCCTGGAACCCGACCAGATAACAACAAGTTACTACGAGGCCTGGACCCGACCAGATAATAGTTCAACTTTATCCTCTCAAGAAAATTACTGTGAAGACTGGACACGACCAGATAATAGTTTGATTTCATCTAAGTTACTGCAAAGCCTTGAATCCAACCAGATGTCAGTTCAACTTCATCTCTCTAAACAAATTACTATGAAGCCTGGAATCCGACCAGATAATAGTTTAAGTTGTTGTAAAGCCTTGAGCTGACCAGATAAAAGTTTAACTTCTTTAATCGCTGCGAAGCCTGGAACCCGACCAGATAACAACAAATTAATTTGAAGACTAGACCCGAACAAATAACAATTTTATTTAATCTAAGTTACTGCAAAGCCCAGAATCCAACCAGATGTCAGTTTAACTTCATCTCTCTAAACAAATTACTACAAAGCCTGGAATCCGACCAGATAACAGTTTAAGTTGCTGTAAACCTTGAATCCAACCATATAATAGTTTAACTTCTTCAATTACTACGAAGCCTAGAGTCCGACCAGATAATAGTTTGAGTTATTATGAAGCCTAGAATCCGACCAGATAACAATTAATTTCATCTTCCCCAGTAAGTTTCTATGAAGCCTGGGATTCGACCAGATAATAGTTAACTTTATTATCCCTAACAAGTTTTTGTGAAGCCTGGATCCGACCAGATAACAACTAACTTCCATTCTCTCCAATCAAGAGATAACTCCCTAGTAGAGAAACGGACAACTAAAACTCTTGAACTCTTTCCCTCGAGCATAAATCAACACTCTCCACAGAGTTTTCTCAAAGCCAAAGTCAATATTCCCCAACGAAGTTCTCCTTAACAAAACAGGAACCTCCAGCGGAAATATTCTAAACAAATTTTGAAGTCACACATACTCTTCAACAGCAGTTCGGGATTTAACTTCCCAAAGCTCCCCAACATTTGTCAATGATTTATTTTCAAAGAAAAAGATACATTTCAACAATATTTCACATTCATACATCATATTACATACATGATAAATGCAAACAGCATAATCTCATTTATTTTGAGAACATCATCAAGCGATGCATACATCTGCATGTAACTAACCTTCTTCCTTGCAGGAAAAGTCAATCAATAAAACAGAAGTCCTCTTCTGGATAGATTCACATCTTCCAGTTAATAATAGGAAATCAACAGACCTCATCTGACGAGATTCATTTCCTCCAGTTAATAATAGGCAATCAACATGCCTCTTCTGGATAGAATTGTTTCCTCAATGAAGTCATCAAATGCATGCCTCTTCTGGTTATATTTACTTCTTCCATTTAAAGGCAGGAGAAGGACATCTGCTGTCTCAGACTAAATCAACTATAGATTTATTCTGATTCTTCTCTCAGTAGACTTTTTTTTGCTCAGATTAAATCGACCAAAGATTTATTCTGATACTTCTCCTAGTTGAAGTCCAGCATTAGACTTAGTCTAATTTCTCTATCAACAATCACTTCTGGATAGAATCTATAAGCCCATCTCCGACAATATTCCGTCAATCTCCAAATGGAATCTATAAGCCCATTCCCGATAAAATAAACCCAAAGCGCTACTTCTTGCACAAGCGAGTGCAAATTTCAGGGCACTCAAGTGTTCAATCATCTTCCACCTTCGAGTCATAAATGACAGACATGCCAATCTAACTCTTCATGTTTAAGAAGATTGAACAGGGGCAGCTGTTGTACCCCAATATTTTCCCTCCTATTTTTCATTCAAGATGTTCTCCTAGGGTTTCTCAAATACTCAAAATGGCTCAGGATTCGATCAAAGGGATTCTCCTCCTAAGCATTGAGTCAACAACTAGGGTTTGGTATTTCTCAAGAAAAATTGAGTTTCCAAAGTTTCAGATGGTCTTCATGGTTCTTCAGGTATTCTCAAGGATTCTCGTGCCACATTTCAAGCCTCACATCACACGTTTGCTCAGTCAATGGTTCAGATGACTGAAAATCAACTTCAAAAGTCGACCTTTTCAAGATCAAGTTCAAACGATTGTAACTTCTTCATTATTCGATATTTTTGAGAGGTTCTTTTTGCGTATGAATCTCCTTATGTCATCTCCAATTTCTCTTTACAATTCAATAGCTGATTACGTGCAAAAGATTATCAGAAAATTCGAATACTTTAGAGGTTATTTTGCAAATTTGACCTAATCACAAGAAACTCTTGTCCAATTTTTGAGGTTCATAACTTCTTTGATTCTCAATTTCCTAAGGCTATTCTTTTTTATAAGTATCACAAATAGTGTTGTCTATGAGATTACTTCAAAGATCAAGGTCAAATTATGCTTGGTTCAATTTATGTCATAGACGTTTCTCAAAGGACGTTTGATTCTTATGTTGAGATAATTCATGAAACTAGAGTTCTAGTTCAATGATTCATTGATTGCTCGTCGTCTAGTTCAATTCATTTGCAAGTGAACATTAGAGGTCATTGGATTAAGGTGGATTGTTGATTAAATCTCTTAAAGGTGCGATTTGTATTATTGGCTCGTATTGCAAGTTACCGCGAATTGACGATATGGGTCTTAAAGAAGAAAATTTGAGGAAACAATTCGAATAATTATTTTTGATTTCAAATCGGTTCAAGTGTGCGAGGCGCAATTCATTTATATGAATTTGCTTTTCGATTCAAGATATACAAAAGAACTAATTTCTCATAATGTAAATTTGCTCAATTTTGAAGATCAATTCATGAAATTTATTGGATCTCTAATACAAAATGCAAGATTGAAGTCTTAAGGCTTGCATTATTTTTTATTCATCATTCAAAAAAATTCATTCAAGTATCAATTAATTCCTTTCCAAATTCAAATGGAAGATTTTGAATTTCATCAAGATAAATATCAAGATCCAAGATGTTTACAATTATAAAAGGGTTGAGAATTACATTCAAGATAAGTACCTCTTAATGTTACATAAAATTAAATTCTGGAACTATTGATATTAATTCCAAGGCTTCAATATTGCTCCAATTTCAACCCAATACCATGCTACAATGCTGCCCATATTTTCCAACTTTGTTTCAACAAATAAAAGCCCATTTTCCAGCTCTGTTTCAGCAGCAAAACAATCCCAAATGATGCCCAAAAAGGCAGCAAAACTAGCCCCACAAAACCAGCTCTATCAAAACTACACAGACAGTCCATAAGCCAGCCAAAATTGCACCAAAATAGGTAAAAACAAACTTGCATAATAATCCAAAATAGCCTGCACCAAACCAGAAGAAAAAATTGTCAAAACAGTCCAAACGTTGTATCAAAATGAGAAAAGTAAAGACTGCACCAAAAAGCACAAAAAAATAGCAGCCACATTTGTTCAAAATTCACCTAATTTCCCCCCATTTTCTCATTATCTCACCGATATAACAGAAACAATTAGGAAGGCAGATGCAGGAGAGAGAGATCAAAAAAAATATTACTATTTTTTTATATAAAGGCCACTGTTTCATAAAAAACCACTGTTTTTATACACCCTTCATCCCTAAAACCATCCATAACTTCAACTCAAAATTACAAACTCTCCATACAGAAGCAACATACAAAGGCAGAAGGAAAAAGAGGAAATTAAAGAAGAGCGAGCATCAAAAGCTTTCCTAAGAAGAACCGAAACTCCAATCTGGTAACTTCTTTTCTTTCTTTCTCTTCACTTTTGTTCCACTGATTGTTGTTATACTAAACATATAAGGCTGCTACTGCGTATTTTCTATACGGAAATTCTATTTTGCTGTCATTATTATAGTTATTAAAACATAAAGAAAAAAACACAGAGAAAGAAACTTATTTTTATCATAACAACAACTTTGCATTAACACCAGGAACAACACAACACCTTTCAGTCTTGTAGTTTTAACTCTCAGTCTCTCACCAACTCTATCGAGATAGCAGAGAATCAAAGAGATAAACGATACCATACAAAACTCTTTGACCCCCCACGTATCCGTCTTCACCTCCCCTCACTTTCTCCACCCCCACCAATTTCACAAAACCCACATTCACCCCTTCCCCCTCCGCAACAACCACGCTTACTTCAAATCACTCGCTCACAGTTCTGTTTCTTCACACATCGACCCTATCAAAGATAATCAACAATCTCAATCTCCCAAACCTGCTTACTCTCCCACACCCCCCCAATCACCAACTCCGTACTCCTCACAGCGGCTACCACTTTGATGGAACTGCTTAGAAATTGTTTGAGGGTTGGTACTTTGAGGTTTCCATTCCGGGAGAGAGGAAAATCTTTTGCTTTATGTATTCTATTGAGAATCCTGTGTGTCATAAACCACTGACGAATTTCGAGTTGGCTCAATATGGACCTAGGTTTACTGGTGTTGCGGCACAAATTCTTGGTGCTGGTGATAAATATGTTTGTCAATATTCTTCGGAATCACATAACTTTTAGGGAAGAAGGAATAAACTGGTGTTGGGCAACACTTTTGCTGCCAAACCGAATTCGAAACCTCTAAATAAGGTGGTCCATTGTAAGGAATTTAATGATAGAGTGGTAAAAGGTGATGGCATTGATACAAATGGGAGGGAGAGTAATTATTGATGATGGTGGGGGTTTGTTCGAGCGAGAGAAGAAGTGTGGTTGGGATGGACTTGAGGAACAAAGATGGTGGGGGATCGGTTTAGCAGAGAAGGTCGTTCCTTCTTTGTTGTTTCAATTTCCTTTTCTTCTATTTTTTTTTACTAGAAACAAGGGCAACAATAATAATTATATCAGCAATTTCACTTCCCCATAAAGCTACCAAAAGACGTCTCTTTTGTGCCTAGGGTTTTAAAACCCTTTCTTTTCCTCTTCCTAACCGGGTCATCCCATTGGGCTTGATTGGCCCAATTTCATTATCAATTTTCCCCTTTTGTTTTAATTGAAACATAGTAAAAATGAATAAATAATATAGTTCAGTTGGCAAAGCACACCACTAACAACCAAAGAGACCCGGGTTCGAGACTCCCTGGGGTGTTTTTCTCTTTTTCCTTATTTTCTCTTTTCTCATTAACTCCATTTTATTGTTTTCAAGTTTTGTTTTGGACAAAAAAAAACATGTCGTTGGGCCTAGCGCCCATGCTACCTCACTCCCCCATTTTTGGTTTTACCCCTTCATTTTGCTCATGTTATTTTTACTAATTTTGGTTAACATAGATTTATTTAATTAAGTTTTTTTAGTTTAGTTTAATTTTAATTAAACAAAAATAAAAAATAAAAAAAAACATGTCATTAGATTTTTTAAAATATCAATTGTTTAGATTTTTAAATTAAATTGAATTAAATATAGTTTTTGAATTAGTTAAATTTTCTTAATTAGTTTAGTTAGGGATTTTTTGTGAATAATTTTATTAATTAACTTTTTATTTTTGTTTAAATTCTTCATGATAAAAAAATACCAAAAATATTATAGTGTTATTTATTTTGGTAGTTAATTTTATAGATTGTGCTAGTTTAAATATTTGTTCATTTTTAATTCGATTGAGTTGTATTGATTGTTTACTTAAATTTTTAATCGCATGGTCGATTCCATCCATCCCCATTTGTAAATTTGTATCCCCTATTCCCGAAACCTCTGTAATAGCGTAGAATTTTAATTTCCGCAATTTATTATTTTTCTTTATATTTATAGTAATTAGGCGTGTATGGTAAGATTTAAAATCAATCGCTAGACAACCCTAATCAAAAACAAATTAACTTGAATCGAACACACTTTTCACATGCGCACCTTTAGGGTGACCTCGCTTGTTGCCTTCGAAAAATACAGTCATGTCCCTCGAATGTGGAACACTTTAGCAAAGACCCTCGATAAAAAAGATCATAGTCCCTCGATGACCCTTCGACGTTGCCTTCGGTAAAATGATCTTAAGTCCCTTACGAAAATTTCTAAAGTGTCTCACAAGTTTCCTTCTATGACTGTACGACTGACTCGCACCTACCCTTTCACATCCAATGATAGGGCTTCTTACCAAATCAATGGTAAGATAGAAATATCTAAAGGAGGAGGAAATGAACAAAGAATTTTTGAGTAGGTAGAACGTTCATAGTTGCTTGCTCATAACATTTTCAAAATAACATCTTTCAAACACACCAACACTTTCAAACATGAAATATTTTCAAAAAGACAACACTTTGTATACATTCTTATAGAGACGAGAATCATTACAAAGTTCTCCTAAACGAAGGCACTTTTCAAAAATACTTTCAAAAACAATCACAAACACATTTCAAACAAAGCATTTTTAAAGTGATCAAGAAACTAAGAGCCCGTAGATAACTACGGATGAAAAGGGTGCTAACACCTTCCCTTTTCATAACCTACCCCACGAACTCAAGAAAATTCTCGAAGGTCTGTCTTGTTCTTTTCACCCTTTCCTTTATTGGATAAAAGAAAAGTCGGTGGCGACTCTTACTATCCACAATAACTGCGATAAAATGCAAAACACCCAAGTCAGTTCTCCCACCGTATTACAGCTTGAAAATATTCATGATGTGTTTCATCTATCTCAGTTGAGAAAGTATATTTCGGATCCTTCACATGTGATTCAGATGGATGATGTGCAGGTAAGATATAACCTGACTGTCGAGGCATCACCCTTAAAGATAGAAGGTCGGGAAGTGAAGCAATTGCAGCGTAAAGATATTTCCTTGGTGAAGGTACAATGGAGTGGACAAGTCGGTGGAAGTTTGACTTCGGAGTGTGAGGACCTGATGTAGGATTCGTATCCGACTCTGTTTTCCTCAGGTAATTTTTGGGGCGAAAATTCTTTAAGTGGGAGAGAGTTGTAACACCCCAATTTTTCGAATTAATTATTTAAATGAGTTATTATAAATATTTTTGAATTATTGAATAATATGTGATGTTTTGTTGAGTATGATGCGTGATGTGATGCTATGTTGTGGGATAATGGGGAGTTAGATGAGTAGGGAGTATTTTAGTAATTTAGATAATTAACTAATAATTATTTAGAATTAGTTAGAATTATTATTAATAATAAAATAAGGGAATAATTGGTGTAGGGAATATAAGGGAAAGGTGGTAATTTATGAAAGGCTAAGTGAGGACAAATTAAGCAAAACATATTAGGGATCCTTATGTTAAACAAGTAACAGAAGGAAAAGAGTGTCATTGTGTATGATCGTGAAAAACATTGGAAGAATAGAGGAAAGGCTAGGGCACGAAGAACATAGAGGAATTCAGTAGATCACGAAGAGGAAAGATCGAGCTAGGAATATAAGGTAAGGGAGTGATTTGTCATTATAATTGATATGGGGTTTAGAGGTATGTAGGGATTTGTTGGGGTTTTATGATGGTTTTGATGATATGTAGCATTATGATAAATTTATCTTGAAATTGATGAAAATACCATTTGATTTGCCATGAGCTTGTGTACATAATGCCTATAATATTGTGTGCTTGTTGTATGATGATTCTATATTGAAAACTATGAAAGTTTGGATTGTATTGGTCTGAAATTGTGAGAAGAATTAAGGTTGAACAAGTGCATAATTGCAATTGAGAGTTGTTGTCTCGTGCGTTTTGTCGGGCGAAGAAATGTCTCCTGGTCTTCGCCTGGAGAGATAAGGAGCAAAGGAATGGGTGGAAAAGTTGTGCTCCTGGATTTTTGTATGGAGAGGGCTGCCTCGTTCGAGCATCATCAGGCAATGCAGAAGCAAGAGATATGTCACTGAGCAAGCAAAGTGCTTCACCAGGTGGTAGAGACCAGAGAGGATAGATGGTGTTGTCACTCCCACATCGCCAGGTGAGCACCAACCGATGGACAATAGTAGGATTTTTAAAGTGTCGTAACTTGTGTTTTAGAACTCCGTTTGAGGTGGCGTTTGAAGCATTAGATAGCTGATGCAATGAACTTCACGTGGGTGGAATAAAATGAGTAAGAATATGTATATTTCCAATACCTAGGCTAAGATATAATTAGATCCTTAAGAGGTGGGCTACAACAATACATGTTGCTATGATGAATTATATTTGATAAGATAATAAACTGTTGTGACTATGAAGTGTTGAATGGTGTTGATGCTAATATGTTGATGTGTATTTATGCCATGTGAATATTGTTGATAAATTGGTGAATGGTGATGCACTTGACTAGATATGGTCGTAAATAATTATGTTGATTGTGCATCATGCATTCATAGAATTATTAGGGAGAAAGTCTAGTTTTGATTTATGACGTAAGTCCAGTGTTATTGAGGATATTAGTCTAGTGTTGGCCTCAATGCCATTGTGTCGATCGAGTGTGTTTGATGTTGTGCTCCGGTTCCAAGAGAGAATCGATCCTATGGTGGGGATCTTTGGAGGGTGATGAGTCTAGTACTCATAACGAATTGGTACCATATGCACGATTTTATGTTATTGCACTGCATCTTATGTGGAATTGAATATTTGTTGACTAGATGATGTTGTATATGTGGCTGTGCTAATCGACGATGTGCTGACAATGTTGTCAAATTTTATGCTATGATGTTGATATTTTAACTACTAAGTCTATTCCGTATATATTTTCTAATGAATGTGATTAATCACCCTTTATATTTGAATGCTGCCTCCACATGGATAACGCGCAAGTGATCAGAAGTAGTTCGTATGATCTTAGAAGATAGCTCAGAGTGTGTTGTTTTCTTTCCGTTGATTTTAGAAGGTCTTGTTCTGATATGTAACATCGGGGTCGGGAATGTTTTATTTTGAACTTTATGTTCTTTTGTCTATTCTGATATTTTGAACTAACTTTCAAGGTATTTAAGTTGTTTTGAATTATGAACCATGTACAACAAAGTTTCTATGATGTGTTCAATAAAGATGTTTTGAACTTTGAATTCCGCTGCAAGTAGTTGAAGTATTATGGTTGTTATTAATGTAGTAAATGATTTATAAATGTTGAAAAGCCCGAGTTACGGAGTAAGACATGCATGTATGATATTTTATGAAGCATGTGACATCCTTTTGATGAAATACTTTAATTATTTAATTATATTATTCATGCGGTTTTAGAAGGGTGTTATGCGCACTTTGACTGATGTCTACCACACATCTTTGTCTTTGAGCCATCTAGATGGCCACATCAATTAATGAGGGGAAATATAACGCCTCTTATATTTTCTAATTTCTTTTCTTTTTCTATTTTTATTTTAAAAATTATTTAACTTCAAAAATTCATAACTCTTCAATTTTCAATCCAAAAAATATGAAAATATTCACAAAAATATTTTGTTTGATTTCTGGTTTAATAAATAATTTTTCATAATTTTTGGATGAGGTTTGGTATTTTTTTTAAAATTAGATGTTTATGTGATTTTATTTGGTTTAAAAATATTTTTCATGACTATTAAATTCTGGAAAAAAAAATACAGAATGATCCAATGATAGTTTGACAACTTATGGTGACTTTGTTTGATTTTTAATTCTGATCTTGCTATTTTTTATGGTTTTCAGTTTATTTCACTTGATTTTTTATTTTAAAAAATTATTTTCTGACTTCCAAAAAATATGATTTTTTAATATACTCTGAGGTATTTCTTATTTTTTTATTCCTATGGTTATAATTTATTTGAAGTTTTGAATGTAGTTTTCTATTTTTCCTTTTATTTTCATTTTAAAACATTTAAAAAACCATTTTCTTATTATATTTTTGTATTTTTATTACAATTTCATTTTTGTATTTATTCTGGCTGATCTTGGATCATATGGATTTTATTCATAAGTTTCATTAACATCATTGGAGAATGGGTGTTGAGTTTAAACTCCACTAAAATGGATGAATGATTTTAATGATAGCTTGATTAATCCTTTGATTCAAAAGTGGGATTTAATTTCTTGTCTATCTCTACTTCACCCCCTTTCTTTTGTTTTCCTTTTGATCAATTTGGATAGGGTATTTGAACTTTAACTTCATCTAAGCTTATGGATAGTTGAAGAATTATCTTCCATGACCTAGGTCTTGATCACCTTTTGTTTTAACTTCTGCTACATGTTTTAGGAGTATGGTTTCTACCATGTCTCTAACATGTATAGTACGTATTGACCGACCTCGTATAGTATTGACTTCTACATAAATCTGTCTGCGATTACTTAACATAGCGCTAAATTGTCCCAAAGCGAAAAATGATCATTCGAGGCTCAAAATTTATGTTTGAAAGTTTAAGTATGATGGATTTGTTATCTTTGGGTCCATACCTATGAAGCTTGTTGTTAGGATACTTTGATTCTATCAATCCTCTAATGAGTTTTCATTATTCTTTGGTCCAAGATCATCATTCAATCATAATTGATCATACTTTGAGACTATTAACTATTAACTTACTAACCATTAACAATTAACTTTACTTTATGTCTTTATTTTATGCTTTTACCTTTATGAACTTTTATCTTTAGCATTTACATCCCATGCTATTTTATTTTATTTTCTCACTTGAGCATTTATTTCTTTATGTCATTTTATCTTTGTTCACTTGAGCATTTATTTCTTTATGTCATTTTTTCTTTGCTCATTTGAGCTTTCTTTTTCTTTTGAAGACATTTAATAATCAACTTTAACATTTAAATACTTAAGGCTCTTTATAGACTATTGGTTATTAATCCTGGCATATTGGAGTTTTGGACCTCTTGAACTTAGGATCAGAAGCCTCGATACTTTGAGTCCTTGGGACTTTTGAGATTTGTTTAGCCTTATTATTATGTTATATGTGTATTGGGAAATATTTTGTGTGCAGGTGCTTCCATTGGGACCTTAAGTGATCTATATGATACATGGCTCAATATTGGATTCCTTTCTTTGGGTTTTAATACCTTGGGTTTCTTTGATACTTCCTTACTTGTGATTCAATTTCACATGGTGATTGGTATGCTCTTGGTCTATTATGTGCTTGTGGCTTTTAATCCAAAGGTCGAAAATTCTATGTTGACTTCATTATGCAAAGTGTGGGCTTCTTGTTTGATTAGACCTTTTCCTTACCTTAACTTTTACTTTATGCTTTAGGATAGTCTCTTCATCTCCTTACATTCTTCTTTAATTTTAAAAATCTCATCTCTTTTTCAAAGGATTCTTTTTTTCAAACTTGAACCGCTTTCTTAATAAACTTGGACTTAGGTCCATGCATTTTTTTAAAAAACTCTTTTCTTAATCAAGTCATCAATTAATCTTAATCAAGATATGACTTCTTTCTTGAATACTTCAAAAAAATAAAACAAATTTAGACCATTTTTCCGCTTTGGCTTTTCACTTTAAAACTTTTTCCTTTAAAATTAATCAACACACAAACTTTCAAACTTTTTTACCCGAACTACACGGGTTTTGATTTCAACATTGCACATTGTT
Organism: Vicia faba; assembly: GCA_948472305.1. NCBI lineage: Eukaryota > Viridiplantae > Streptophyta > Magnoliopsida > Fabales > Fabaceae > Vicia > Vicia faba. The sequence goes on along the minus strand of OX451735.1, from coordinate 678,020,991 downwards.
GGTATGTAGGCCGAAAGCTCATTGTAAGCTTTGTCAAATCAAAAATTGTAAAAACACTTCTTTTCTCATCTCCACAATCTTTTATAAATAATTCTTTTTTAGCCAAAATACACAGATTTTCAAAGAGGTTCCTTTGAAGTACCATAGATGTTTAAGATGCTAACACCTTCCCTTTGCATAACCAACCCTCTTACCTTGACCTTTATTTTATTTTGGATTTTATTTTCTCTTTTTCCATTCCTTTGAAACAATAAAGTGCTGTGACGACTTTCACTTTGTGAGTTAAGTCAATCAGTGGCTTAGTCTCAAAATTTTACCGCTAGAGTACTCAACAACTTACTTTTTCATTCCAAGCCCCCAAAACATATTTCTCAAATCTTGGTACATATTCGTAGAACCATGATGAATACTCAGACCACTTAGGTGTCCTTATTGAAAAACACTCTTCTTAAGTTCAGGCACATCAGGAACACATACTTTGTCCCAAAATCTCATAACACCATTCTCATTGATTCTGAAATCACAACCTTGACCTTAATTTAATAATTCTAAGCAATCAACCAATTTTAAATCAATATTCTGACCTTATTTAATCTCCTCAAGAACACCATCTGTAAGCTTCAACATACCCAGCTTCACAGTCAGCAGCATGACTTCACAGACTAAACTTAAATATCTGAATTCTTTTATTAATTCCAACTCTTTAGCCATCAACATCGACATATGCAATGTCTTCCGACTCAGTGCATCGTCTATGACATTAGCTTTACTAGGATGGTAATTTAGACCAAAATCATAATCCTTCAACAAATAAAGCCATCTTCTATGTCTCATATTCAACTCATTTTGATCGAACAAGTACTTCAAGTTCTTATGATCACTAAACACCTCAAATCTAGAGCCAAACAGATAAGGCCTTCTGTTGTAACCGGTTTGAAAATTTAGAGTCGCCACCCTTAATTTTTATCCTAAGATAGGTAATATAAAGGATAACCCTAAATTTTATTAGACGAAGGGAAGGTGTTAGGCACCCCTCATCTACCTTGTTCACAAGGATACTAGGATTTAGAAACGCGATCTTTGAGAAATAGAGTTTTAATTTTTTGTTAGGAGCCACGATTTTAGTCGTATGCCTACATATCCTCTTAGGAGGAATCAGAGTCCCAATTCGTATTTCATAGTTGGTTGGTGTTTTTTCATGAATTACGAAGATATTTCGAATTAACTTCGAACCTTTTCTGGGTTTGAAAATAATGGAGTGTTTAGATGAAGTTCGCAGTTAATGAGAAATGTCTCCATGAACCTTTTTGAAAATAATATCTTGGATTTAATTATTGAGAAAATTAGATTTGGTGTTGGTTAAGTATTTTTTTAATGTATTAATATATAAAAAACATCTTATTAATGCATGATTAAAATAATTTTAATGCAATAAATAAATATTTGATATATATTAATAGTAAAATAATATTAGAACTAATAAATATATTAAAATATAAATAAATAACAATTATAAATAATAAAAGAAATTAAAAAAATGAAGGGGTGTGTATTGTGTTGGACTAGCAAAACATGAGGCTATAGGTAGTAGAGCCATGAAATCAGATGTTGAATTCAGGAACAAACGCAGGGGGGGTAAGTTATTGCATAGTGTGATCGGTGGAAATGAGAACTGACTGTTTAAAGCTGGATCGCGTATGTCGCGGTAAGCAAGAGTCGCCACCGTCTTTTATTTTCTCCAACAAGGAAAGGACAAAAGCACAGCAAAATTCCTTATGAGAATGTCTCTCGGTTCGGGAGGTAGATTTATAGAAAGGGAAGGTGTTAGCACCCTTTCTATCCATGGTTATCCATGGGCTCTTAGGTACTTACTCTTATGTTTTCAAAATGTTTTTGCTTTTTAAATGTGAGTGGGTTTGAAAAAGTTTCATTGAAAGATTTCTGAGTGACTCTTGTATTTGTCCTCAAGAGTGTTTGAAAAATTTGTTTTGAAAGCTTTTGAAAGTGTCAGTGTGAAAAGATTTTTGATTTGTTTTTGAAGAGAGCAAGTACCCATGAGTCATCTACCTACCCTAAGGAATTAGGCTATGTAAGAGTCCTTAAGGTAATGCCATCCCACCATTGAGAGGTAGGTAGCACCATCGTTGGAGGTGTTCGGGTCAATTCGATTGTATGGATAGTGTGGTCATCGAAGCAATGGTTAGGACACCTTAGAAGTAACCCTAATGTCCCAGATCCATGTTAATCTGAGGCAACCGTTTCGAGGCAACTGGATCTTGGACATAAGAGCGACCGCTAAAACATCCTATGCTTGACGACCACGTTTCGAAGGCAACGAGTGAGGCGTACCCTAGAAGTGGCATGTGCTTTGTGTGTTGTTTTCATGTTATGTTTTATCTTTGATCATGGCGTTGTGAGCTACGAGTTGTTTTTAATTACCATACATTCTTTCATGCAATTTAGAATTTAGGAGTGCGGAAAATAAAATACGGAAAGATAAAAGCTACGCTATTACAAGGCGCGGGTCTATACATCGCCAAAATACAAAGACCCATTTTTGATAAAGATGCGGAAAGTAAAAACAATAAACCTAATTACTATTACATCCTTGAACAGTTACATAATAATCAAATAAGAAAATAGAGCGCGAAAGAATTAAATTGGGACGTCCTCGGGTTTTGACCCTTTGCTTGAAATTAAATTAAATTAAAACCTAATTAATTATTTAATTAAAGAAAAGAAAGTGTTTTTTGTGTTTTTTGTATTTATTATGGAAATAGAGAAAAGAATTTAAAAGTTAGTAAACAACCCTAATTCTATATTATTTTAATTATTAAAGAAAATGTCAAAGTTGACCTAATTTACTAATTAATTAATTTACATGTTTATGTACAAAAATAATAGTAACTAATAATGATAATAATAATTAATAATGATGATAATAATTAATTAAGAAAAAGATAAAAAGTGTCAAAACCTAATTCTATGTAATCTTTATTTATTAAGAAAAAGATTGAATTTTAAACCTAAATTAACCTAGATTAGTTATTAGAATTTATTTACAAAAATAAATTAGTGATGAAATTAATAAATAATTAAATATATTTACAATTTTGATTTTCTGTTTTTATTATGGAAAAAATTAATTTAGTGAATTAATAATAATCAAAACAAATTAAAAGAAATAAGATAAAAGAAAATAAAAATAAGAAAAATATTGCAAACCAAGGGGGTTAGATGGCCCAAAGTGGAGGTCAATTGTAAGAAATTCTGGCCCATTAGACAAAGTCACGTTTGACTTTCTGGCATCACGTACAGGCTTGTTGACTGGGACACACCATAGACTCCATCTCCTGGCCACTGGATGGATCTCATGGCCACTTGGCAGGCTTAGGCGTGAGGGTGCATGATGGAATTTTGGGCATATGCTGCATGTGAATGCATTGTGAAAAATAGAAAGAATTGTATGGGGGACCTGGGAATCGAACCCAGGTCCCAACACTTGCATGACACGTTCCCCAGCCACTACGCCACTGCATGGTATTTGTAAACATAATAACTAATAACAATAATATATGAAAAGCAACCACTATGCTGAAAATATGAAAAAACGCGCGTGGATTTGAATCTTCCAACCATGCACTGCCACGCATGTCGTCTTCTTCGTTTCCTGAAACAAAAAGCAAGTAAATAGCGGGGGTTTTAAACCCCCACTACCTTCAACAGTGAAAAATAGCGATTAGAATTAGAGACAATATAAAAAGGGCGCGAGGATTCCATTCAATTCGTCTTGAGCTTATGAGTTTAATGGTATATGTCTCAAGGCCTGATTTTTCCTCAATAAGAAAGCCCTAATTTTCAAGCTTCTAAACCCTAGATTTTATCCATGGTGGATTTCGATTCAGGCAGTTTTAGCACAATTAAACTATATCAAAAGCTTCAGGAAGATGTCAGCAATACAAATCAATAAGCAAAACATGTCAATAATGCATAAAAATTGGATTTCGATTATGGGAATATTTGGTCAAACCGTGACTCTGTTTTACCGTTTCCTTGGGTATGAGAGCTTGTTCTTGATGGTAATAGCTTCCTGGAGACTCAGGCAATATGTTTGAATCACTTTTAGGCCTTGAATCCACCTGCAAATAGGATTTCAGTTTCACAATTTTCTTGAGTTTTTTGCAATTTGGATGTATGGTTTCAGCAGCAATTGTGCGTGTCTAGCTTTAGGGTTAGCTCTTGCATTTGTATTGGAAGAGAATTAGGTTAAAACCTTGGCCCAAAAGTCCATGAATTTAAGTTTTCAATCTTTGATTTTCAATCATATAATTTCCAATCTTTTTTCAATGAAAACCTTTCCAATTTGGGAGATCTTGTCCCCTTGAGTGATGCACGAGATCTTTAGCATGTGTGGAGTGTCTTTGCTTCATAAAAAGATTTGACAACCATGCTTTGATATTTTTCTACAATTAAAACCAATTAAATGAATTAATAATAATAAAAATTCAATTAATTAATTAAAAATAAGAAAATAAATAATTTTAAGCTCAATGGGTCGTGCATAGGCTTTGGGTAAAGTATCAAGAAGGAATTTGAGGCCCATTAGCAAAATTGAAGTGTTTTAGGCAAAGTTGACTTTTGAAAGTTCCCAAACATTTCCCAACTTCTCAATTGCATATCTTGCTCAATTTTGAAGTTATGAACATGTTCTTGAACATTTTGGAAAGGTATTGAAGTCCTCTAACCAATGCCTTTGGTCCCATGTCATTTTCATTCACCAATCTCAAGTTATGGTCTTTGACTTAAAGTGCCTTTTTGTTGACTTTTGAAAATGACCTATAATGTAGAAATTGATAACATTTTGTGAGAGAATTTCTTGGACTTGGAATGTGAAGATGAGTTGTAGGAAATGTCATCCCCTTCAAAATGAGCATCGGATGGGATTTTGCTGATGAACCATGAAAAAGTTATGCCTTGGTCAAGTTACAGTTGACTTTTCAGCTGTCCAAAAATAGAAACTTTTGCATCTTGAGACTTTTTGAGCCATGCTTGAGAAATCATGATCAAGAATTGATCAAATGATGATTGTGGCTTCAAAATAAAATGTTGATCAAAAATTTTGACTTTTGACTGTCAAATGACCATTTTACCCCTGCAGTTGACTGTGAAGCAATTAGGGCTTTTGACTGTGCAACTTGATGCTATGAGTCTTGAAACTTGACATATGGATGCTTGACAATGTATATAGGCATATGGGACTTGATGGGACCCTTGAAAACCTCAATTTCTTTGCAAGAACCAAAACCCTAATTTTGACTGTGTTAGGAGGCAATTGGACTGTGCAACCCTTGAGAGATTTTGAACCATTTGGAGATTGACCTTGACAAATCTTGAAGAAAATGGGAGGGCAAATTTTGGGGTACAACACATAGGTTAGTAAACTATGGGGGTTTAGTTAGCAGGGGCCCAAGTCCGGATGTTGTACTTGGCCAAAGATCATTATGGGTGAGGATTTGAGTTGGCTTAGCAGAAAACAACAAACCAGGGGTGCGAGTATCACGGGCTTAGGCCCAAAACAGTTTATGATCCGTTTAGACAAGGTGTAGGAGAGTGCATGGTGTTACAGTGGGCGTGCAAATCAGAAACGTTTAATGATGATCTAAAGGTAGTGGTGGGCAGCGCATGGTAGGGGTTATGAACGTGCAGACACTGAATCATGGAACGTTTATAAAAATGGATCATTGGGTTGAGAGCCCATTTTTCCCTTTCTTTCTCTCTCTTAAGCAAAAAAAAACACAAACTTTGTAAAACTTATAGAGAGAGAGAGAGAGATGCTCTGACCTCTCTCTAGAACTCAGGCGGCGTGAAATCTCCCTAGCCACACTGTCCTCTGTCAGCCACCCCCCAACCACCCATTTTTTTAGTTTTCCGATTGATATTCAACCAAAAACTTCAAACCTTCTGCCGTGAATCTTCATCTAGGTTCATAGAACCCTAAGAGGTTCATGAAGAACCCTAAGAATCCTAACTTGTCTTACCCAGAAATCTTCAACAAGTGATGAACCCTAACCTTAAAGGACCCTAACCCTAGTCTTTAGAACCCTAACCCTAAAAACTCCAGAAATTCGAAACCAAACACCAATCATCCCCTAATCAGCAGCGATACCAACTAAAGCTAAGTTTGAGGCTTACCTTCCTGCAGTGATTCTTCTCGTAATTTGATTTCCTCCTTCTGATTCCCTTTCTCCTTCTTTTCTTGTAGGTATGATGGCATGCGAAGGCTTGAAGTACATATCTAGGGTTTCAAAAATTGAAACCCAGATCTCAAGGAGGCAATTGATTTGTGGATTCTACTTTTATCATGCTTCTTACCTCTAAATTTCTTTCTCCCCTTACTCTTAGAACTAGGGCTATTTATAGGTTTAGATCTTAGATAAATTAGGAAAATGTTTTATATTTGTCGTTAGTTTTGTATTCTATTAAGAATTAAGGGATTTGATTTTGTTGTAATTGATTCGATTCTATTTTTAGATAAATTCCTTTGAGATTAGTTCTTTGTAATCTACATTTGGCCTTGTATTTGTATAGGTTTGATTTAATGAACAAACACGAATATCAATCTTCCATATTTGATTTCATCAATGAAGATTCCGTTTTGTTTTAATTTAAAAAGCATTTCTCTTTTCAAATCTGAATGTGTGTGTTTTTTGGGCATTGGGCTTGATTAGGGTTTCTTAATCTCTTGCATTGACTTGGGTTAACAAAGGACTAAAAAAATAACTTTAAATGAAAATAAATAATAGTATTAATAATAAAATAGGTAAAAATAAAATAAAAGTAATGTACATAAAAACAATATAGGCCTAAAAAAAATCCGGACTGGGCCAGCATTATCCAGTTATTGGGCGTTTCAAAAGAAACAAGTTGTTATGGGCCTTCGTGATAAAAACATACATCTCATAACCTTATTTAAAACAAGCCTCAACACTATAATGGTCCAGTCTTGACTAACAATAAACCCCTCATGTAATCAGCATACCTCCCTTCTATTTATTTATAGAACTTTTAAATGGGCTAATATATCTAACAAATACACCCCACTTACAAGTGAAACCGAATGGGCCATCAGCTTTACATGAGCCTTTCTAATTTAGAAAGGCCCATTAATTCTTAATAAGGTGAAACCCCCTTTTATAAAGCAAATGATAACAACATATGAATTTAAACCCTTTTATAAAATTTAAACCCATCAGCTATACATATATGAATTTGATAACAATATGTTATAAAGCAAATGATAGCTCTAGAACTTGATAAAAATTATCAAGAATCAGTAGGGAAAATTTAGGGTATGACAGCTGCCCATATTTAATTACCTTTAGATTGAATAGTGTCAGAATACGTAGGTCTTGCATGCTCTGGTCGGAATTTTATTAAATAATGGAAAACCCCAAAATTTGTCCGAAAGATTATAAAAATGTGTTGTACAACATTTCCATGAGGATGAAAAAAGTAGGCATAGATGATGATATATCATTTCACCAGAGTTTGAACAAAAAGTTTTTGTTTTGACTTAGATATGACGACGTGGATAACTCGTCGATATCTAAAAAAGATTGTAGATTTTTTCATATTTACCATAACCTAGGAGGTAAAATAAAAAAAGTTTGAAAAATTGATTTACTAATGTTTTGAGACTAATATACTAAGTTTATGATGCATATTTTGTCTATTCATCGCAATCTAAGGGATGAATAAAACAAAGTTTGATAACATATTGCTGTATGGAGATTGATGCAATGAGTTATGCAGATTTCATTATGTTTACCACGACCTAGGGAGTAAAAAATAAGAGGTTGAACCTGTGTATTTATCACAACCTAGGGGATAAAAGACAACAAGGGTGGGCTTATGCTATTCATCACAACCTAGGGGAAGAATAGTAAAACCCTAAAAATTCACATACTTATCGCAACCTAGGGGATAAATAGAACAAAGGTGAATTCATGTATTCATTGAAACCTAGGGAACGAACAATATGAATCTGGTAATTCACACACCTACCACAACCTAGAGGGTAGATGATTGAAAATGTGTTTTTATGATCAAATCTTAGATAACTAGATTAAAGATGAGATCAGATTTTTACCGGTTGTGTCTGTTCTCAACCAAGGTAATTGTTTGTTTTGATAATCTGAGAAAGGGCCCAAAGATATGGGTTTTACCCAAAGTGTGTTTGAAAAATTCCATGTATGATGTATATGCATAATGACCTATATTGATATGGAGCCCATAATGTACATGCATTGAGTATTTTGTGTATGCCTCAAATGTGTGTATATGCCCCAAAAATGTAATGAAAACTGTTTTTTTATATTCCATCCTTTTAAACCAATGGTTTTTTGTCCCCAACATTGCTTTGTTTTGGTATCTTTGAATTTATTTGAACAAGATGAATGGTATTAGCAAGATTTTGATATTGGTATCGCAGGCGCAGGCGCAGGCGTGGATGTAGTTATTGACGCAGACATAGACGTGGACGTACGCGTGGATTTTATTTCTATGTTTTTTCTAACCAAAAATGCTTTTTGACGTTATATCAAATGATTTTATTTCTCAAATCCCCAAAAATATTTCAACGCAGTATTCACAAAAATAATCATAGTATTTTGCAAACAAGTCTAAAAAGGAAAAACACAATTGAAAGATTGGAAAAGTAAATGTTTTATAGATTAAATATTCCTCTGAATAGGCAAGAGTACAAGATTCAATTCCTTGAAAGAGGTAATTACAGAAATTTTTAAAACTGAAAATGGCAATGAAAATGATAATTTCTACTGATGTTTCCCCTATATCCTTTGATAGCTCCAATCTCCTTTGCTTCTGAGTCAAATGTTTTGGATCACTCCCTTCATTTGTGGCTGCAATCGTGGTTCTTATATCACAGTATTTTTGTTCTTTATTTCTGAATAAGATCCCTAACTTTTGTCTGGATCTCCCTTTAGGGTTTTCAATCCACTGGGACGCTCCTTTTTTCCTAAGTCGCCCGTTTTAGGGTTCGAACTTAGCAGCTTTTTATACATAATAGTTTTTTACTGCGTCTGAGTTTGCCGAATGTGGTAGTTCTTCCCCATCCATTATTGTGAGGATGAGACAACCACAGGAGAATGTTTATTTTACCATATATGGACCTTCAAAGTTGGTTGTCCATTTACCACGTGAGTCAAGGCGAGGTAGAAGAATCTTCTTAAGCACCAAATCTCCTTATTTGAACACTCAAGGAGGAAATTTCTTGTCGAATGCTTTCTTCATTCGCTTTTGGTACAACTGATCGTGTCACAAAGCTGTCAAGCGTTTCTCTTCATGAGGTTGAGCTATTCAAGTCACATCTCAACCCACTCTACTTCTTCAAGATTTGTTTCCATTAGAACTCGAAGTGATGGAGTTTCTACTTCAATTGGGAGTACGGCCTCCATGCCATATACTAGAGAGAAAGGAGTCGCACCTGTTGATGTTCATATGGAAGTACGATATCCATGTAGAGAAAAGGTAAGCATTTTATGCCAATCTTTGTATGTCTTCACCATTTTCTGAATGATTTTCTTGAGGTTCTTATTGGCAGCTTCAACGGCCCCGTTCATCTTGGGTTGATATGGTGAAGAATTATGATGCTCGATCTTGAAATTATCGCATAATTCCTTCACCATTTTGTTTTTAAAATTGGACCAGTTGTTCGTAATGATTCTGCATGGGACCCCATATCTGCATATGAGATTCTGCTTGATGAATCGAGTAACCACTTGACTTTTCAGATTTGCGTAGGATGTTGCTTCCACCCATTTGGTGAAGTAATCAATAGAAACTAGTATGAACCAATGTCCATTAGATGCTTTTAGTTCGATCATGCCTATCATATCAATTCCCCACATTGAACATGGCCAAGGAGAACTCATTACATTTAGAGGAGTTGGTGGCACATTCATTTTGTCAGTGTAGATTTGGCATTTGTGACATGTCTTTGTATAATGGTAGCAATCAGCTTCCATTATTAACCAATAATAAACCGCTCACAGGATTTTTCTAGCCATGGCATGTCCATTTGTATGTGTCCCAAAAGTTCCCTCATGGATTTCTCTCATAAGTGTATCTGCTTCATGTTTCTCCATGCACCTGAGTAACACCATATCATAGTTTCTTTTGTATCACACATCATCACTCAGAAATAACTTTGAGGCTAGCTTCCACAGAGTTTGCTTGTCAATAATAGAGTCATTTTATGGATATTATTGTTTCTCAAGGTACCTCTTGATGTCATAGAACCAAGGCTTATTATTCGGTCCCTCTTCAATAGCAAGGCAATATGCTGGTTCTTCGAAATGTCTGATTGTAATTCATGGTCCGTGGTTTAGCCAAGTTACTTTCAACATGGCAGATAGAGTTTCTAAGGCATCTGCCATCTGATTTTCTTCTCGTGGGATATGACTGAAGGTAATCTCAGTGAATTGCGTAGCTATCTTTAAAACATTATCCCAGTATAGAATTAATTTGGGATTTTTTATGTCCCATTCACCATTGACCTGGTATATGACCAACACAGAGTCTCTAAATACTTCGAGATGTTTGATTCTTAGATTGATAGCAGCTTCTAGACACAAGATACAAGCTTCGTATTCAATGATATAATTGGTGCAGTCAAAACATAACCTTTCAGTATAAGGCTTGTGAAAAAAATTTCGGAGAAGTCAGAACTGCCCCAATGTCATACCCTAGTGCATTTGAAGCCCCGTGAAACATGAGTGTCCAACATGCCTCTGGTTCAGGTCCTTTATCAGGCCCTGGTATTTCGTAGTCACCTATAACCATGACATCTTCGTCTGGAAAGTCGAACTTCATTGGTTGATATTCTGGTAATGGCTGATGAGCTAAATGGTCAGCTAGTACACTAACCTTGATGGCCTTTTGAGTAACATATTGGATGTTCTACTCTGATAGTAACATCTTCCAGCGGGAAATCCTTCCTGTAAGAGCTGGTTTTTCAAACACACATTTCAAAGGATCCATTCTTGCTATTAACCATGTGGTGTGAGTTAACATGTATTGCCTCAATCTTTTAGTAGCCCAAGCCAATGCACAACATGTTTTATCGAGAAGTAAGTACATGGTTTCGTAGTTAGTAAATTTGTTGATGAGGTAGTAGATTGCATGCCCTTTTCTACTTGTTTCATCATGTTGTCCCAACATACATCCCGTTGATCCTTCAAGCACTGTCAGATACATGATGAGTGGTTTTCCAGGAACTGATGGCATTATGATCGGTGGCTCTTGTAAATATTGCTTTATTGTCTTGAAGGTTGTTTGAAAATCATTATTCCATACCACCATCTGATCTTTTTGCAGTAATTTGAATATAGGATTGAACGTAGCAGTTAGGTGCGATATGAACCTTGAAATGTAATTCAATCGTCCTAAGAAACCATAAAACTCCTTTTCTTTTTTTGGAGCTGGCATTTCTTGTATGGCTTTCACCTTATTATGGTCTACCTCAATACCATGTTGCCTTACAATAATACCCAATAGCTTGCCTGACCTGACACTAAATGTGCACTTGTTCAGATTCAACCTTAGTTTGAACCTTCGCAGAAGCTCGAATAGATTTTATAAATGTATGATGTGATTCTCCTTCGTATGAGATTTGGCAATCATATCATCTACATAGAACTCAACCTATTTGTGAATCATATCATGGAATATTGTGACCATAACCCGTTGATAAGTTTCCCCTCTCTTTAGACCGAACGACATTACTTTATAACAGAAAGTGCCCCGAGGTTTTATGAAAGTAGTATTTTTAATATATTTGGGTGCGATTTTGATTTGATTATAACCCGAGAAACCGTCCATGAATGAGAATACCGAAGATTGAGTTGTACTGTCCACCAAAACATCTATGTAAGGTAAAGGGAAATCTTCTTTGGGACTTGCTTTGTTCAGATCCCGATAATCCACACACATGCGTACTTTTCAATCTTTCTTGGGTATCAGTACGATGTTAGCTATCCAAGGTGGATAATCTACCACTGCTAAGAACCATTGGCCAAATTGTTTAAGTACCTCTTCTCGAATCTTGTTGGGCATGTCTGGACGATTTCTTCTAAGCTTTTGCCTAACTGGAGATCAACCTTCCTTGAGAGTTAGTCTGTGGACCATAATGTTTGTATCCAATCCTGGCATATCCGTGTAAGACCAGGAGAATACATCCAGATACTCATGTAACAACTTGATCAATCTTTCTTTGAATCTATTCTCCAATGTTTCCCCTAGCTTGATCTCTTTCGGATCTTCCTCTATGCCAAGGTTAATGGTCTCAATAGATTCTTGGTATGGTTGTATATTATCAGTTTTTTGCTTTATCTCCCTCTCCAATTCTTTAGAAAGTTCAAGATCTTCATCATCTTCCTCTTCCGCTTGGTTGATGGTTGCATCAAAATTATATCGGATAGCAGCAGTAACATTATCAGTGATTTTGGGCATGGATCTGCACATTTATCATGTTTTGGTTCAGTTTTTAGTATGTGAACTTGGAAAATACTTATGAAGAAACATATTTCAATTTTTAGATATGATAGATAAATGCAAGATAAAGACATGTCCTCCATGTTCTACTCCTTTGTTGACGAAGGTCTCTTGGATTGGAGGAAGTTGTGTTTTGCCTTTCAGAGTAGCCTTTGATAATTCGTAGCCCAAACCAAAATGATTATTCTTATCAGGTATTTCTGGGAGCTCACCCCAACCCTTTGAGGTACAACTTTCCATCGCTATATGCAAATATCTCCACGAAGTCACAGTAGGTTTCTTGATTTTTTCCACCGGTAGGGTTACCATTGAGGCAACCTCTAAGACTTGAAATGGTGTGGCTATACAATCTTTATTAGCACTGATATACCTGTAGGACTCTATGTGAATTACAAATATGTCCTCTTCATCATCGATTATGACCAATCTTCCTTCAACGAAGAACTTCAGTTTCTGATGTAAAGTTGAAGTGATTGCCCCTGCTGCATGAATCCAGGGTCGCCCGAGTAAACATGTATATGTTGGTTCTATATCCATGACTTGAAAAGGGATATAAAACATATGTGGGCCGATCTTGACAAGAAGGTCCACTTCTCCAAATACTGAACTTTGAGAATCGTCAAAAGCTTAAACTATTGTAGAACTTGGTCTTATTACAACACCATCTAGTGTTAACTTCGTCAAGCTGGATTTTGGTAACACGTTGAGGGCAGAACCAGTACCGATGAGTACCCTGGATAGGTGTGTGGTGCCTATCTGAATAGAGATGTGTAATGCTTTGTTATAAGCTCAACCTTGCGGAGGAAACTCACTCTCATTAAAACCCATATATGACCTAGATGTCAAATTTGCTACAACATTGTCAAATTGGTTTACAGTAATCTCCTCTGTGACATGAGTGGAACTTAGAACTTTCATTAGAGAATCTCGATGCGCTTCTGAATTAATGAGCAACAAGATTATAGATATTTTGATCGGGGTTTGGTGAAGCTGATCCACTACCCTATAATCACTCCTCTTGATTATTTCCAAAAATTCTTCTGCTTCTTGATCGGTAAAGTTCTTGCTCGAAGGCTCTTGTTCTTGACTTTCCTCCACCATTTCTTTTCCTTTATCTTTCACCAACGTATCATTTTTATTTTTCACCACAACATCATTCTTCTTTTGTGGTTCGGAGCCAAAGATTCGACCACTGCGAGTCATGCCCCTGTTCCTGCTATATTTGAGATTGCATGTCTTTGACTTGTCGAAGACTCACATTCTTGATTTAAACCATTGACATGTATAGTAGAATCATAACTCCATGATACTGCTTTGTCACTTTCGTAAGAGGTAGGAGATGGCCCCCTAATTACCATCGTAGTTTTTGGAACTATCGGTATCCTCGGAGTTTGTCTTGGCGTCATTACTGGTGTTTCTATTGATTCTCCCCATGGAATCACAATAGTCTTCTTATTAAGGTTCATTGGAAAGGAATTACCAACAAATTCTTTGTATTTCCTTCGATTGCAGCTATGCCCTCTTCTTTAGGGTATGATCTAAATTGGACTATCCCTTGGTCCATCAATTTTTGCAATGTCTTTTCAAAAGATTCATTATCTTCCAAAAGGATCCTAGACTCCAACAAATATTCCTTTAACAAATTTATTGGGGCCTTTACTCGTCTGGCTGACCCAAAGTCAGTGATTACTTCAATCATATTTACTTATGGTCCACCATGCGGAAGCATGGGGTTTGACTTGATATTTGGTTTATCAAAAGTGATATCCTGAGAATCCAACAAATCTTGAACATTATGATTGAAGGCCCAACATTTTTGTGTAGTATGCCCGGGAGAATTGGCATGATACTCGAATCTAGCATTAGCATTGTATCTTAGTGGGGGTGCCCCGATTGGAGGAGCTAGAGATCTTAGCTCTATCAAAGATGCATTGGCCAAGTGTTGTAATAATTGAATGTGTGAAATACGGAGCAGGTCAAACTTTCTTGGTGGCCTTTCAATTTTGTTCTATTGTTGTTCTCGTGGAATTATTAATGGTTGTTCTACCCTTGGTTGTGAGGTTACAACATTAATTTCTCCCTCCTTCTTTTTTCAGAAGTTAGGAACGTGTCTTTTTTGCATTATAAGGGGCACCGGAGGATCCCCCTTGTATCTTTCCACTTTTCATTCCAACTTCAATCCTTTATCCAATAGTTACCAAATCCGAAAATCTAGAAGAGACGTTTCCTACCATCTTTTCATAATACAATCCTTTCAAAGTTCCCATCAACATATCGGTTATTTCTTTCTCCAAAAGTGGTGGTTGTACACGGGCTTCCGTTTCTCGCCACCTTTGGGCATATTTCTTGAAAGACACTTCTTTCTTCTTAGACAAGTTCTGCAGTTGCATGCGGCTAGGCGCCATGTCCAAGTTATATTTTTACTATTTCAGGAAAGCATTAGCAAGATCTTCCCATGTATGGACATGAACCCGTTCCAACTACATGTACCAATCCAAGGATAACCTACTCAAACTGTCTTGGAAACAATGGATCATCAGCTTCGATCTTGAGCACAGGCATGCATCTTCTTACAATACACACGCAGATGTTTCCTTGGACATGTGATCCCCTTGTACTTACCAAATTCATGTACTTTGAATTTTGGCGGGATCACCACATCAGGAACTAGACCCATTTCGCGAGCATCTACATCGAAAGCATTGTAACCCTCCATAACTTTTAACCTTCCTTCTAGAGATTTGTACTTGTTGAGCGCCAGTGGATTTTTAGTAGCATGAGTATGAGATGTTCTTTGAGGAGCTTTATTGAAACCCTCTAAGTCGCGGTCTCCATATTGCAAGTATTAGTAGTTTGTGTTGTTGATCAGAATCTGCAAGGTATGAGATGCCCCTACCTTTGGTGGAGGTGGGACAAACCCTTAAGTATCAACTTTGTAAGTACGAAGTGCACCTAAGAGGGGGGGCGGTGAATTAGGTACTTTAAAAATTTTCTAGTTTTAGTGATGATGGATATTATTTTTCTAGTTTATGGTGAGTTTATGAAAGAGTAAAGTGCAAAAAAATAAATAGACACAAGCGATATATCCTGGTTCCCCTCACAGTCCGAGAGTACTCCAGTCCCTTTTTAACATGAAAGAGATTTCCTTATAGTTGGAAAAGTTAAACAAGAACTACCAAAACCAAGAACAATCCTCTTGGACCAAGAACTATCCTCTTGGATTTTAACTATGTCAACAATGAGAACAATCCTCTCAAGGTGACCTTACTTGTTTCCAATAATCCTGGAAAACAAAAACCACTAATCATATTTCCAACAATCCTAAAAAATAAGAAAGTGTGCAGCAATATTTTGATTGAGTGAGTTTGTAGAGCAATAATCACTTTGATTGATTTTATCAATAACTTGATCTTCTCTTCCAATAACAATGATATATAATGACTCAAGACTTAGATTGCTCAAAGTTTTCTATTATACAAGATATGAAAATATGCAGAAAACTTTTTGAATGAAAGTGAAAAAGACTTGAGTTGAATATTTGAAAATTCAGAAAAATATTGATTGGAAGAGGTTGTTTTTTATTTTTAAATATCAGTACTTATATGTTCATAACACCTCTTTGAAACAACATAAGTTTATGTAAATTAATCATGAACAGTTTCCAAGATTAAGTGAAAAGATTCCATGAAATGGTGTTATGAAAGGTATGTTCAAAGCTGCTGTTTTTCAAAAACGTTCAGCGAGCAATCGTTTGCACGCTTGATATAAATCGATTGCACGGGTTCTAACAGCCAGAAATTTCAAATATTTTAAGTGAGAAATCGATTGCACAAACATGAAAATTAATTGCACTTTAAAACAGTAGCATTTTTAACCAGAGAGAAAACGATTGCACTTTTGTGTAAATCGATTGTACTAAGAAACATAAGCAAAACAATTGAAAATGTAAGTCATGCAATCGATTACATTAATATGTAAATCGATTGCACAGAGTAAAAATGGATTTTTTTGCTTATAAAACTTGATAAAAAAGTTTGGACAAGTTTAAAAACTTCTTTTGATCATTGAGCATCTAAGACTTAAGTTCATAGCAAGAATTGTTGTTATACCTTATGAAATTTGCCAAGAGCTTGAACCAAAGACTTTTATCCATTGATGCTTTAGCTTGATCAACATATTTTCCTTCTTGCCATTATGTTTTGTCTTCATCAAAACAAAGTTCATTGAGTGGCTTAATATTACATTCTCCTCCTTTATGACGATGACAAACAATCTTTCTTGAAGCATTATTATTTCCGGAAAGAGACTTCTCCATCTAAGATGTATAACTCCCCCTTTGTATGAGACGCTTTATAATCATTTGGATTTGCTCATCTTGATGTATTCTTTGTACCTTAAAAGTTTAAGACAAGGAAATACACAAGCATAAAGTATAACATCCTTCTCCCCCTTTGACATTATCAAAAAGAAGGGAAAGATGCAAAAAAGATGGACAATATATATGTAATAATATTTCAAATTTAAACAATAATGTTCAATAAACAAAACATAGTCACAAGAGAGAGAAAAAATACATAATGATAAACACAATAAGAAATAAGATTAAATGGACATAATTCATGGTTGGTTCATGTCGGGGTTGTTATAGAAAAATGGTCCTTGATTGGGAATTTTTTGTTGAAGTGGAGGACCGGTATATTATGGAGGAGGGACAGCTGGGTTGTTGGGATCATATGGAGGTTTGTGGAGATGAGAGTAAAGGTAAGAAGATTGTTGATTCACATCTGTGCGAAAATCATTGATCCGGGTTGTTGTGGAGTCGTTGGTAGCATTCCATTGGTTGTTGATGTTGGTGTTGAGTGTAGCAAACTGGTGAGTCGTGAAGTTAATTGCATCTTGATTACTTGGAACAACAGGAGAAGGTTGAGGAGGTACAACTTCACCACCTTCATCTTCTTGATTATTTCCTTCATCACCAACCACATCTTCACCAATGAATGTTATAGTTTTTGATTCCGGATTGTAATGAACACCCATTCTCGAATCAACATTTTTGATTGAAATCTTATGCAGATTTGCATCCATTTCAACTTTTTCAAAATCATCAACATCAATTCCATAATTCTCTATAATAAGAGTAATAAAATAAGCATATGGCAGGAATTTTGATTTTGCATTAAACCTCAGCATGAGTCATGATAAGACGAGCCCAATTGACACTTATTCCTCTTTTTCTAGCGTACAATAGTTGCATCTCAAGATCTGTCACAGTGCAGTGATTTCCATCCCACGGAAACATGTTGTATACCATAAATTAGTGAAACAGCCTATCATCGACATAAAAATTACCTGCACCCTAAGAGTCTCTAGAGGGAACAACACCGCCTAGACCTCGAATCCTTTTTGCACGGAATTCTGCTTCACTTAACCTTCCAAAACTGTAGTAAAAATTATTCTTGTTATAGTCGTTCCAATCTTCATCTTCTAGGTCATAAAGAGTTCTCCCGGTATAAGGAATGTTTAAGATACCTCCAAGAATTTTAGGGGTTATGTAAATTCTTTTACCCAAAACATATGTGACAAACTTTCCTTTATAAGTTTCCTAGTTTCTGAAGAATGTTCGCACCAAATCCGGGTAATAGTATCCATATGACGAAATGATTGGTTCCAAATCATAGGATGCTAAATCATTTTGAAATGTAAAGCATTCTTGAGGAAAGGATGATAACATACCATATTTTGGTGTTGAGACACTTTTCCATTGAAAATACTTTGTGAACCTCTCTTCTTGTTATTGTGTGAGAGTTTGAATGAGTGGATTTTCCATAGATGAGGATCCAACTTTCTTCCCTTTTTCTTGAGCTGACAATTTTCTCTTTTGTCTGGATGCCATGAGGAAGGTTATTTTTGAAATTAGGGTTTGGTAGGTTTGAATATGTCACAATACTTTGGAGGTGTTGAGAAGAGGATATGTGATAAGATGAATTTGGAAAGAAGGTTGTGTTATAGGATAGGATTTTTGAGTAAAGAGTTATGAGTGGGGTCTAATGTATTCAACGTTATCTAGTTGGTCAATAATGGAGGTGATATTGGGAATAGGAGAGGGTAGGAATTCTGACCAACATTAAAACATGTCATAAAGTTAAACTACAGCAAGTGCAATCGATTTGCACACAGATTTAATCAATTTGCACACTAAACAGAAACACCAGAAAACTAAAACAAACAGCGTGAAATCGATTTGCACTATGGTGCAATCGATTTGCACTGAAACAGAAAGGTCATAAAATAAAAACATGCAGTGAGGAATCAATTAATGCAATGGTGCAATCGATTGCATCAACCAAAAATGACCAAAAACACATTTTTCTTGAATTTAAACAATTCTTAAACATGATTTTTTTCACATATAAACATGAATATCATTTTGAAAGCATTAAGAAAGGATAGAATTTACCTTAGACGTCATGTTCATCCAAAATACCAAATTCTCATCGAATTTTGTAAAATGGTTCTCTTTCCAAGAGTTTTGTGATGATATCAGCAAGTTGATTATGAGTATCTTCAAATGTGACTTCGACATCTCCTTGAATTACATGATCACGAAGAAAATGATATCGTATGTTGATGTGTTTGGTTCTTGAGTGCATGACCGGATTCTTTTTAATATTTATCGCACTTGTACTATCGCACCATAGAGGAATGCATCCTAGATCGAGTACGTAGTCACTAAGTTGTTGCTTGAGCCGTAATATTTGTGCACAACTACTACCCGCTGTAATATATTCTGCTTCGACCGTGCTAAGAGCAACGCATGCTTGTTTCTTGAAATACCATGATACTAATGCATTTCCAAGGATGTGACAAGTTCCACTTGTGCTTTTTCTATCTTTTGTACCCTAATTTTTTTCCCTAAGATCCCTTCATTATACCATATTGATTCAATCACAACAAGGTCACATTAGGGCTTTTGGTTCTCCTCTTTATCTCTAGCTTTGCTCTTTGAGGAATCACCAAGCACCCTGACTTGTTTTTCTTTTGTGATCATGCATGTTTTTCCATTTAATTAATAAAATGCAATGTTGGTTTGTCTTACTTGTTAATAATGTAGGTAAAGGCAATGTGGCGTAGCAAGTTGATTCATGGGTTCATGAGTTTATTTCCATGCCCTAGTCAACAAAGCTTGAGAGATTCAAACCTCACCATTGAAGTTGCTTTGGAAGAAATTTCATGGCAAGGTTTATGTTGGTTCACCACATTACAAAGTTATCAAGATTGATTCAAAAGTATAAGGGGTTGATTGAAGAAGTTGTCATGTTTGGACAAGGCTTTGGTCCTCATTATCATCCTCAATAACTTCTATTTACAAATCAATAGTTGTGGTACAAGAAGGTTGTTCAAAATTGTCAAAGTTCCTCAAAGCATTTTCTTGATCTAGGAGCTAGGGTTTTGAACTTCAAAGAAGTATATCTTGCTCATAATTTGGTATTTTTTAGTGATTCAAAAGACATCCTTATCGTAAAAGGGTTATTAACAAATCACTTCAAAATTTTCAAGGATTTTTCATGTGTAAGAAACTTGATGATGAAGAAAGATTACAAGTCCTCCAGATGAACCACCAATTTCCCATGTGTGACTTCAAATGATCATAACTTGGTAAATTTTTATCACCTTGAGCCCACTCTTTTTCCACAATGATCTTGAGGATGTTAAATTTATTCCTTATTTTGTGTGAAAAGTGATAAAATGGATGGAAGATTCCCTAAGGAAACAAACAATTATAGGTGATTTCATCATTTTTTGCCAACTTCAACAATTCATAACTCTCGCAATTTTTGGAGATTTTGAATGGTTCATGTTTCAAAATGCATTCAAGAGGTCTATTTCATGGCATCTTTTTTGGTCAAGAGCAAATTCCAAGAGGAAGGCCATGTTTAGATGCAAAAGATTATAGGTCACTTTTGAAGGAAAACTTGAAATATTTCTAAGTATGGAAAGTCAACTTCTTTTTTCCCAACTTTGACTCATTGCAACTTTCAGCTCAAACATCCATTTGATTCCATTCTTTTCCCATGCCCTAAGACCCCTTGAGCTGAGAATGTCATTGGTTTGAACTTGGTAACTTGAAACTAAAGTTTCTTCAAAAAGTCAGAATTTGAAATCCTTGATTTAGCTTCTAAACACATTTTTTTCTGCGCGTTTTTGCTTCTAAACATGTTTAGTGAACTTCCATAAGTGATTAGCATAGTAAAATGCGATTTTTGGATGAGTTTTTATCAATATAGAAGTCACACTTTTCTTGTTTGCAACTTCACACAATTTCCCTCCAAACTTCATCACTTCACACGCTCGAACATTCCATTTGATTCCCTATAAATAGAGGGTCATCCCTCATTCATTTCCTCAAGCTTGAACAACCAGAATCACCCTGCCAAACTTGCTCCATAACTCATTTTTCTTCAACTTCGAAATCAGTGTTCAAGCCTTTTTCAATCCAATTTTTCTATCAATTCACCTTCATTGATCTTTCCTGAAGTTAACCATACAATTACCTTCAAGAATCGTGACCTATATTGATCCATAGAAATCCAGTTTCAGAGCTCTGCAACTCAACTTCAATAGGTAGATTTCTCCATCAATTCTTTAGAACTTTGATATCATTGTGAAGCTCTCACTGCCCTGGTTCTAGTCGCCACACTTGCTTTTATCTGGAAACATATTTTGACCATGAAATTTCAAATCCCTTTTCAAAACTTCACTTCTAAATTGCTTGAGCTACAATTTATATAAATTTGTCGCGAAGGTATGGTTATCTTCGTCTTGAAGAGACGAAGCGAATGGCATAGGTCTCGGGCTCTAATTTTACAGATTGAGCAACCATGTTTTGGGACTGGCTGGAAGTTATAGATGACAAACGTGTCATCTTCCAACCAATGATGGCATGCCATTTGTATTTTTTGAATTTCTGATTTATATTTGATCATATGCTTTATTCAGTAATGACCATGATATGCACAGCGCGCCAGATCCCTTGGATTTGATTACTAACGTGTTTTGACTCTCATCCAATGGTCCACATATTTTCGACTTTATTTTTTATTTCTGATTTTTATATTTAATTGCTTTAAACTTCAAAAAATCATAGAAACTTAATTTTTAGTCCAACAAATCTGAAAAAATTATGAAAAATATTGGTGATTTTTCTCTTTCTGATTTTTATTTTTTCACAATTTTATTTTGTATTTTGATATATTTTATAAATTTTCACTTTATTTGAATTGTTTTAAATGTTTAAAAATACTTTTATGCATTTTTTAATTCTGAAAAAAATATGGAATGATCCAATGATATTGTGACAAATATTAGTGACATCATTTTTTTTCATTTCTGAATTTGTTATTTTTTTATCATTTTTGGTTTATTTTTCTCATTTTATTTAATTTCAAAAATAGTTTCTGTCTTTAAAAAATTACCAAATATTTTATAAAAATATTTGAGTTCATTTCTGTTTTTCTATGGTCTTACTTATTGTTTCTTGATTAGTTTGAACCTAGTTAATATTTTTCTCTCTTATTTCTATTTTAAAACTTTTTTTAATGTATATATTAAATGCAATATTATTTTGTGATTATTTTCTGGCTGATCTTGGGTTGAATTTTTGATCATGAACTTTATTAACATCCTTGGATGCATGGTGTTGAGTCTAACTCCATAAAAATTGATGAATGATTTTAATAATAGTTTGATTAAATTTTAATTCATATGTGGTTTGTATATTCTTTCCCACCCTTCTTCATCTTGTCCCTTTCTTATTCCACTAAGTGTTATTGGAGCATGATCTCTATATCATGTCTCAACACAAATGGTGCATAGATTGCTATTGACCGGCCTCAAAATAGGTGCGACTTCTATATAAGTCCACTTACGATCGCTTAACATAGTGCTAAATTTTGTCCTGATTCAAATAAATGATCATTCGTGGCCCAAACTTATGTTTGCAAGACCAAGTATGTTAATTTGATCTCTTTGATCCAATAACCTTGAGATTCATTGTGTGGAGGCTTTGGTTCTACCAATCCTCTAATGGATCTACAACACTTTTGGTCAATGCATATCACTTAAA
Source organism: Vicia faba (assembly GCA_948472305.1). Lineage (NCBI taxonomy): Eukaryota > Viridiplantae > Streptophyta > Magnoliopsida > Fabales > Fabaceae > Vicia > Vicia faba. Next base: position 677,998,295 of record OX451735.1, on the reverse strand, counting down.
CACTGTTGATCATTAAATGGTACTTTTGAAGATTCCAAATAGATGATATACTTGACAAAAAGCAAATGCAACTTGTTGTCTGGAGGCTTTGGTTCTACCAATCCTCTAATGAGTTCCAAATGCAAGTTTTAAGATGTTCATCCAACTAACCACTAATTATTAAATTGTTTTTTACTTTATGCTTTTATTTTTATGCTTTATGTACCATTTACTTTAAGCATTACATTTCATGCCATTTTTATTTTACTCACTTGAGCATTTATATTCTTGTCGTTTTTATTTTGCTCACTTGAGCTTTTCTTTTCTCTTTTAAGACACCTAATAATCAACATGAACCATAAAATGCTTTAATGATACTTGGACTATTTGGTTACTATCCTTGGAATTCTTGAGTATTGGACTTCTTGGACTTAGGATTAGAAACCTTGGCCTTTGTTGGAGACCCTGTGACCTTAATTGATATTTTTTATTTTGTTTTGTGTACAGGTTATTGTGATTACATTCTTTGTTTGTAATATGGAATTCACCCGTATACAGCCGTTACTCTGCCTAATTGTTGTGAAGACTTAATACACTTGAAGTTTGATTCTCAAGAGGTCTAGTATCTTTTCTTGTTTGGTTTCAATCCAAAGAATGGGAATTCTATATTGACACATAATGTCAAGTATTGGTTTCTTGTTGGTTAGATGGTTCTTATCCCTAGCTTTTACCTTATGCTTTAGGATAGTCTCCTTTTCTCCTCCCATCTTCTTTAATATCAAAAATATTCCTCCTCCTTTTGAAAACTCTTCTTGTTTTTAAACTTGAACCACTTTCATAATAAACTTGGACCCAGGTCCATGCATTTTCAAAACATTTTCATGAATAAACCTCAATCAACTTAATAATATCTTGAATTTTTTTTGTGAGAAGACTAAAATTCAATCAATCTCATTTCAAACCATTTTGCCACTTTGGCTTTTTATTTTAAAAACTTTTCCCAAAAGATTAGACTCTTGTCGATCCTTGTAGTGATGCAAACAACTATACTTCTACAATATGTAGTGAAGAGAGATATTTTCCACTTGGGTGTTGAGTGAGGCATTGTTGATTTTAAAATCCAAGCCATTTCCTCCACTTTGAGATGATGAAAATTCTCCTTTCTCATGATTGTGGGTAGTAAGTATGTTTTCCACACGGAAATGACGATGATGTCTTATCTCATAAAATCAATCAACACACTTGCGTTTTAAATTTTTTTTTAAAAGAGGAACTACGTGTAACCTGATTCCTTATTGCACGAAAGGTGGTACATAGGAACTAATGGTTCGCAACCGCGGCGGGTGCAATAATCATAAAAAATATATTTCTTTTCTCACCTCCACCATCTATTTTACATACAACATTTTATAGCCAAAATATACAGATTTTAAAAAGAGGTTCCTGCGGAGTACCGTAGATGTTTAGGGTGCTAGAGCTTCCCTTTGCATAACCAACCCCCTTACCTTGAATCTTTCCCCCTCTTTTTTTGGGTTACTCTCTCTTTTCCCATTCCTTTGGAAACAATAAAGCACGGTAGCAATTTTTATTTTGATCTGTATAAGTCTAGTTAATCCAATGGCTTAGTCTTAAACCTTACTACCGCTATAGAAAAAAATGGCGACTTCACTGGGGAAAGATTGACCTCTTACTGGTCCATCCCTAAGTGGGTTAAACTTATCTTTGTTTATATCTGTATATGTGCTATTATTTGTTATATATTATATGTTGTATATCTGTTTGTTTGGATTTCCCTGGTTTTCAGGGTGCTTGGTTATTTCACATAAGTCCTATACCCGGACTTGGGCAAACTTTAAGATAGGACGGGCGGTATAGTCATGTTAACTTTGAGGGAGTAATCCCAAAAAAGGAGGCATGAGATCCCCCACTCAGTGGAGGCCCCTTTGATTGTAGTGTCATTTACCGAGTAATCAGGAAGACGTACTGCTTTGAACATGGGATCCTGCTGAAGCTGAGGACCGTAGAATACCTAACCCATCTTGGCCTTTTAGGTGTAGTGCGGAAGCTATAACGGAGTAATCTAAAAATAGTTGTCACGCGATACTACGCTCGGACAAGTTTTTCTTGAGAATATTACTAATTACCGAGTTAATCAAGAAGTTGGTAATATCCGAAGGAAGGATGTAGACTCTGGGAACCTCTAGAACCTTGTTCGACAGGTGATAACTTTTAGACCATACCTTATGGGTAGTACCTTCGACCTCATGCTTGTGACGTTGAACCTATGAACCATATGTTTGTGATCTTGTGTGTGATTGTTACATCATGCATCCATGCACTCATAAGCATATTTTGAAGAAATTTCATTTCAAGGGACTTGAAAGTTGACAATTTGTGAATATCTCATGTACCTTTTGACCATGGATTTTGGAAAAAGAAAGATCAAAAAATACAGTTTCAAAGATCCCAAGATAGATGAGTTGATCAGTCTAATTCCTGAGATTGAGTGTTCTGCAGATTTTTGGAAGAAGTATGGATCCATCATTCCTCTCATGAAGCTTAGGATGAAGGAGGGTATTCTCTCGACTTTGGTCCAGTTCTATGACCCGATGTATCATTGCTTTACTTTCCCTAATTATCAGTTGATGCCTACACTAGATGAGTATTCTTATCTGTTGGATTTACCTATTACCGATCGTGTTCCTTTTACTGGTTTGGAGGGTGAGCCAAAACAACATGAGATTGCTGCTTTGATCCATCTGGGGAAGTCTGAGGTTGAAGCCTATATGACTACTAAAGGAGGGATTATAGGATTACCAACTCAGTTCTTATTCAGGAAAGCTCGTTACTTGGCCAGGATGAACAGTACAGTCACTTTCGAGGCCATCCTTGCTCTACTTGCCTATGGGTTGTTTTTATTTCTTAATATGGACAAGTTTGTTGACATTAATGCTATCAGGATCGTCATGATTGAAAACCCAGTTCCTACATTGTTGAGTGATGCTTATTACTCTATTCATCTTCAAAATTCTTATCATGGGGGGATGATTGTCTGTTGCACGCCTCTATTGTACCAGTGGTTTATTTCTCATATGCCTCAGTCTGATGCTTTCTGGGATTTAAGGAAGGAACCCCATTGGGCTCCTAAGATCATGGAACTTACTCACTCAGATATTGATTGGTATCATCGGACTTACAATGATTTAGATATTGTCGATAATTGTGGTAATTTCCCTAATGTACCTCTTCTTGGTACAAAGGGAGGAATTAAATACAACCCTGTTCTTGCATGACGACAGATTGGTTATCCAATGAGGGATAAACTAAATAGTATTCATTTGAGTAGTTTCTTCCAGAAGGAGGGAGAAGACCATAAGGAAGCTAGGGAGCATATTGTGAAGGCCTGGCGTCACATTCATAGGAAGAGTAGGAAAGACTTGGGACCTAGGGGCTGTTTCTTTGGAGCCTTATCTTCAGTGGGTCCAAACGAGAGCTATTCAGTTGAAGATTCAGTATTCCCAGGAAGCACATATGCCTGATTTGTTTGTGAAGACCACTCCTCCCTTATTGGATGATATGGAAGAGCTACAACTTGCTTTGGTCAGGATGCAGCAGGAAAAGGACGCTTTGAAGAATAAGTGCCAAACTTTAGATATTTCCTATAAAGCAGACTTAAAGGAGAGGACGACTTGATTGAGATTCTTGAGAGTAGGGATGTAGTGACAATGGAGAGGCAAGTGGATTTATTTTCCTCTAAGCCTCAGTCAGATGCTAGTTGCTCACTTCAGGATTCAGACGATTGGAAGGAAGTTGCCACCAGATATGTAGAATAAAATCAGAGGTTGAAGGCTCAGATTTCCAGGCCTAAAGGGAAGCGACAGCACATAGAGTGATCTCTATCAGCTTTACTTCTTAGGGTTTTAGACTTTATTTTCATCTTATACTTGGGATTATTTAAACTTGTAATCCATTTTGAAGTTATTATGATAAACAATTTCAGAATTTCAAATTTGTTATTACTTTGATATTTGCAATGTGTCTATAAATCTTTAAGTCCCTTGAAATATTAATAAAATAAATCATGTGCATTTCATATCATGCATCATATTGCACATATTTCTTGCACTTATTATGCATATCCAGGTGTCTTACCAAGCTTCTTTACTTTGTTCAGCAAGTTGTCTCACCACTACAATACTCGAGCTAATTTTAGAAGGAAGATGGATAACTTAGAACAAGAGAATCGCGAGTTGCGTGAGGAATTTTCTGCTCTGAAGGTCGGGATGGCCAATCTTACCGCTCTGATGGAATCTCTAGTGGCTGCTCAGAATCAGCCACCGAGTGTTCAACCTCAACCAACAAGGGTTACTACCGAAGCTCCGACTGTTCTTGTGTCTGCTAATCTAGTTGTTATTCAGAATCACATGCGTCAAGGTTATCCATGGGGAATGCCAGAGAATTGTGCGCCTGAAGGTTTCAATCTTGGTCCTCAAGATACTCCAGTTGTTCAGACTATTGTTACTCTTGCACCTCCTGTGGTGCATGCTGCTCCTGTTGCACCTCCTTCGGTGAATATGGTTCCATTTGCCAATGATGATATGTGTGGTCCTTTTCCTCCACCAAGTGAAGACTTGGGCCTCTATGATAGAATGGATGATTTTCAAGAACAGATTGACAAGATGCAGAGGGAGATGAAGGCCCTCAGGGGAAAGGAATTGTTTAGGCAGAATGTGAATGATTTATGCTTGGTCCCAAATGTCAAGATACCTGCGAAGTTTAAAGTCCTGGAATTCGAGAGGTACAAGGGAAACACTTGTTCTCGTGCTCATCTTGTGATGTATATAAGAAGAATGTCTACCCACACTGATGATCAGCGTCTGCTGATTCACTTTTTTCAGGATAGTTTGACTGGTGCTGCGCTGAAGTGGTATATGAGTTTGGACAACGTCAATATCCATACTTTCAATGACTTGGGAGAAGAATTTATCCGACAATACAAATACAACATGGACATGGCGACTAACCGTGATCAACTCAGGGCTATGGTCCAGAAGGACAGGGAATCGTTCAAAGTATATGCACAGAGATGACGTGAGGTAGCTGCCCAAGTGATTCCTCCAATGGAAGAGAAGGAGATGACTAAGATTTTCTTGAAGACTCTGGGTGATTTCTACTATGAGTGGATGGTAGCGAGTGTGCCAAGTGACTTTATTGAAATGGTGGGCATGGGTATCCACTTAGAAGAGGCTGTAAGAGAGGGCCGTCTAACAAAAAGTGAAAGTTCAGGAGGTATGAAGAAGCCATCCTATGGGTTTGCAAAAAAGAAGGAAGGAGAAACAAACACTTTCATGCAAGAAATAAGGGTTATCCTCCTAGAAGAAATTATTAATGTCATCAACAGGTTGCCTCAGTGACTCCAGTTGTTGGTGTAGCTCCAACTACCGTTGCTTATCAGAGACCATCCCATCAAAGGAATCAAGGGTATAATCATAGAAGGGAGAGTTATGACCCTATCTCTATGAGTTATACAGAATTACTCCCGGAGTTAATTCAGAAGAAGTTGGTCCAGACCAGACCACCTCCCACTGTACCGTCACCATTGCCTTGGTATTACAAGGCAGACCAAACATGTGCTTTTCATCAGGGAGCACCAAGGCACAATGTTGAGAACTTCTATCCTTTGAAGACTGAAGTACAAAAATTGGTGATGTCTGGTATCTTATCTTTCAAGGATGTGGGCCCTAATGTGAAAGATAACCCTCTACCCAAGCATGAAGGAGCAAATGTTGTGAACATGGTGGCCGGTTGCCCAGGAAACTTCGGATTTTTGATGTTAATTTGATTAGAGGAGATTTGGTGAAAATGCATGCAGACCTCTGTGAATTTAGCTACTATACGCATGACCATGTTGGTTGTGCTATTTGCAGTACAGATATACAGGGTTGTGATAAGATAAAGACTGATTTGAAGGAGATGATGGATGAGAGCTTCATCCATATAATCAGGCCTATGGCAGAGTATGAAGAGGAAGTAAACATTTTTTCTAGATGTCCTGGTGAGTTCAAAATCTTTGATGTGGATTATATGAATGAGGATCTTGTACAATTGCATGCTACTTTCTGCCACATGGTTGTCCAGGTAGAACATCGGTATGGATCTTGCCGAATTTGCAGCCGAGACTCCCGAGGATGTTCAATTGTAAAGAAAGGTGTTCATTTGTTATTGGATAATGGAACTATCAAGATTACAGGCCAAAGAGATGATTACCATGAAGTTGATGTGATTGAGGTTTGTTTGGCTGAAGAAGAGTCAGATGATGAGTATGCCTCTACAGATGAGTTTTTCTCCTCGGATGAAGATTTATTTTCCAAGGATGACTTTGTAATGACTGAATGTGTTGAAGAGGGAGTAAATGTTATTGTGCCTTGTTTCGGTGCACCTACCCATTTTGAAGTTGAATATCATAGCAAGCCAGCTATTACTCCATCGGTGATTAGTTTACCGGGTCCCGTCCCCTACAAGTCAGATAAGGTTGTACCCTACAAATATAATGCTACAATTTTAGAGGATGGTGTGGAAGTTACCATCTAGCCAATGCCTAATGTTGGAAATATTGCTGAGACTAGCAGGGAGACCCGTAGTGGTCGTGTATTTGCACCAGTTGTTCGTGGAGATGTTAGTACTGGAAAGAAAATAGTTGAAAATGTTGAACCCAAGAAGGCAGTGGGTGAATCTAGTGGAGCTACACTAGAAAAAGAGGTGGATGATATTTTGAAGATAATCAAGATGAGCGACTACAGAATTGTAGATCAGCTACTGCGGACTCCTTCAAAAATATCTATCTTAGCTTTATTTATGAACTTCTCTGCTCACTGGGAATCTTTGATTAGGGTATTGGACCAAGATTTCGTGGAAAGTGACATCCCTGTTGACCAATTCAGTAGTGTAGTAGAGAACATTACCTCATGTAATAACCTGAGTTTCAGCGATGATGAACTGCCCGATGAAGGAAGGAATCATAGTTTGGCCCTCCACATCTCTATGAACTGCAAAAATGATTCATTATCCAATGTGCTGATTGATAATGGATCTGCATTTAACGTTATACCAAAGAGCACACTTATGAAGTTGAAATATCATGGAACGCCCATGCGCCCAAGTGGCATTATTGTGAAAGAGTTTGATGGATCAAGGAAATCTGTTATTGGTGAAGTGGACTTGCCTATTCATATAGGCCCACATTTGTTTCAGATTACTTTCCAGGTCATGGATATTGTACAGGCTTATAGTTGCTTGTTGGGACTGTCGTGGATACACGAGGCAGGGGCTGTCACTTCGAATTTACACCAGAAGTTGAAGTTTGTACGTGAAAGAAAAGTGGTAATTATAAATGGAGAACAAGAATTATTGATATCTCATTTGTCCTCTTTCAGTATTGTGGAGGCGGATGAAGCTGTTGTTGGAACCCAGTTCCAAGCTTTATCCATTGATAATATAAGAGGTAATGAGAATTCTATGGCTTTGTGAAAGGATGTGTAGCAGGTTGTGCGTAATAGCCATAGTGAAATATGAGGACAGATTGTTGATCCACCTCTAAACAAGAATAGAGTTGGCTTGGGGTTCTCTTTGAAAAATGATAAAGGTAAGAGCATGAAGCCGAAGTTTGCTGCAGGCAAGTATCAAGACATCTTTCGTAGCAGGGGTTATCTTCATTCAACTATTTCTGGTATTAATGCCATTGTAGAAGATGAAGTAGATCCAGAAATGCCAAATTATATGACGCACGGAGTTAGGGTCCAAAACTGGATCACCATTGATGTTCCCTCTTGCATACATGTTTCAAAGTAATTTGTTTTGTTAATCTTTTTAAAAATCTTTCACTCTGCCCAAGGTGAAAGTATTAATATTGTATGGGCTTATCTGTTTGTTGTGACTTTTAAATTCAATAATAAAATTTCTCTTTGTTTCCCAAATTGTGTTTTTCTTTTTTTCTTTTTTCTTGGAAAATGGTAATCAGAAAAAAAAACCTTTCAAAATAAATAATAATTGAAATTCAATATGCATGATCACTTGTTATATGTGTCAGTTTCTAAAAGCAGTCATAAATCATATGTGCAGATTAATTAAAAAACTCGTTGAATATAATGACCCTGCACCCTCTCCTAACTTTGAATGTCCTGTGTACGGGGCCGAAGAAGAAGACTATGATGACATTCTAGAAGAGGTCTCATTGTTGCTTGAGCATGAGGAGAATGCCATTCAGCCATATAAAGAGCCATTGGAAGTAATCAATTTGGGTTCAGAAGAAGATTCAAAGGAAGTCAAGATTGAAGCATTACTGCATCCGGATGTGAAGAGCAGGTTTATTGAGATGTTGAAAGAGTATGTGGATATTTTTGCTTGTTCTTACCAAGATATGCCTGGTCTAGACACAGATATTGTAGAGCATCATTTGCCGCTGAAGCTAGAGTGCCCGCCAATCAAATAGAAGTTGCGAATAACTCACCCAGATATGGCAGTGAAGATCAAAGAAGAAGTACTAAAGCAAATTAATGTCCGTTTTCTTGTGACATCAGTGTACCCTAAGTGGATTGCCAATATTGTCCCGGTATGGAAGAAATACGGAAAAGTTTGCATGTGCGTAGATTATAGAGATCTAAATAAATCTAGTCTAAAAGATGATTTTCCATTGCCACACATTGATATGTTAGTGGATAGCACAACAAAATTAAAAGTTATCTCGTTCATGGACGTATTTTCCGGGTATAATTAAATAAGGATGGCTCCTGAGGACATGGAAAAAACAACGTTTATCACACCCTGGGGAACATTCTGTTACAGAGTGACGCCCTTCGGGTTGAAGAACGCTGGTGCAACGTACCATAGGGTTATGACAACCCTATTCCATGATCTGATGCACAAGGAAATTGAGGTATATGTTGATGATATGATTGCTAAATCCCAAACTGAAGAAGGGCATGTAGAAGATTTGTTGAAGTTGTTTCAGTGTTTGAGGAAGTATCGTCTCCGCTTGAATCCAAATAAATGTACCTTCGATGTTCCGTCATGGAAATTTTTGGGTTTCATTGTTAGCCATAGAGGGATTAAAGTTGACCCTGATAAATTCAAAACAATTCAAGAAATGCCAGCACCGAGATCTGAAAAGCAAGTCAGAGGTTTCCTCGGACGTTTGAATTAAATCCAGATTCATTTTCCACATGACTGCAATGTATGAACCAATCTTTAAGTTGTTAAAGAAAGATCAAGGTTGTTTGTGGACAGATGACTGCCAAAGGGCATTTGAAAGTATTAACTAATATTTGCTTGAACCTCCTATCTTGCTCCCTCCTATTGAAGGAAGACCATTGATTATGTATCTGACAGTGTTAGATAATTCCATGGGATGTATTCTGGGAAAACAAGATGAAGCATGGAAGAAAGAGTATGCCATTTATTATCTCAGTAAAAAGTTCACTGATTGTGAGTCGCGGTACTCTATGCTGGAAAAGACATGTTGTGCTCTGGCCTGGGATGAAAAATGTTTGCGGAAGTATATTTTGAATCACACTACTTGGTTGATCTCCAAAATGGATCTGATCAAGTACATTTTTTAAATGCCTACTCTTACTGGGAGAATTTCCCACTGGAAGATGTTGTTATCTGAATATGACATTGAATACTGCACTCAAAAAGCTATTAAAAGAAGCGTGTTGGAAAATTATCTTGCTCACCAACCGGTTGATGATTATCAGTCTGTGATGTATGATTTCCCCGATGAGGATGTGATTTTTCTGAAAGTGAACGATTATGATGAACCATTGCCTGAGGAAGGTCCTGATCCTGAATCTCTCTAGAGCATGATATTTGATGGAGCTGTGAATGCTTATGGTAAAGGAATTGGTGTTGTGATTGTCACTCCACATGGATCACACATTCCTTTTACTGCAAGGTTGACATTTGATTGTACTAATAATATGGCAGAACATGAGGCTTGCATCATGGGTCTCGAGGAAGCTATTGATCTCAGGATTAAAATTCTAGATGTGTATGGCGATTCAGCTTTGGTAATAAATCAGATTAAAGGAGAGTGGGATACTCGTCACCCCGTCTTGATCCCTTACAAAGATTATGCTAGAAGATGGTTACCCTTTTTAATAAAGTTGAATTCCATCATATCCCTATAGACGAAAATCTAATGGAAAATGCTCTGGAAACTCTGGCTTCTATGTATCAAGTGAATACTTGGAATGGTATACCTCGAATTATAGTTCGGCGACTGGATAGGCCCGCTCATGTGTTTACAACAAAAGATGTAGCATATGAGAAACATTGGTATTATGATATCAAGCAGTTTCTCCAGACTCAAGAATACTCGATTGGTGCTTCAAATAAAGATAGAAAGACTCAAGAAAATGTGTTGCACAAGAGAAATTATGACATGGTCTTGCTCAGATGCGTGGATAGACACGAAGAAGACATGTTGATGCATGAGATTCATGAAGGTTCATTTGGCACTCATGCCAACAGACATTTGATGACTAAAAAGATGTTAAGGGAAGGTTACTATTAGCTGACATTGGAATCTGACTGCTACAAATTTGCAAAGAAGTGTCATAAATGCCAGATTTATGCAGACAAGATTCATGTGCCTCCGACACTTCTCAATGTTATTTCTTCCTCGTGGCCTTTCTCTATGTGGGGTATTGACATGATTGGAATGATAGAACCCAATGCTTCGAATGGACACCTTTTTATCTTGGTAGCAATTGATTACTTCACCAAATGGGTGGAAGCTGCTTCATATGCTAATGTTACTAAGTGGTCGTGTGCTTCATTAAGAATAATCTCATATATTTGTATGGTTTGCCGAGCAGAATGATCACTGACAATGGCTCGAATCTGAACAACAAGATGATGACAGAACTTTGTGAAGAATTCAAGATTGTCCATCACAATTCATCTCCGTACAGGCCGGAGATGAACGGGGTTGCTGAAGCTGCTAATAAGAATATCAAGAAGATCATCCAGAAGATGGTTGCTACTTATAAACATTGGCATGAAATTCTCCCTTTTGCTTTACATGGATATCAGACATCTGTCTGCACTTCAACAGGAGCAACCCCGTTCTCCCTTGTGTATGGAATGGAAGTTGCGCTCCCAATCAAGGTTGAGATTCCCTCTTTGCGTGTAATAATGGAAACCAAGTTTTCAGAGGATGAATGGGTCTAGGACAAGTTTGACCAATTGAATTTGATCGAAGAGAAAATAATGACAGCTTTGTGTCATGGGCAGTTATATCAGAAGAGAATGAAGAAAGCTTTTGATACGAAGGTCAAACCTCGTGAATTCAGAGAAGGAGACCTCGTGCTCAGGAAGATCATGTCTTTTAACGTTGATTCTATGGGCAAGTGGACTCCCAATTTTGCAAGCCCATAGGTTGTCAAGAAAGCCTTCTCTGGCGGTGCATTAATTCTTGAAACTATGTATGGCGAGGAGTTCCCACGTCCCATGAATGTTGATGCAGTTAAGAAATAATTCGCCTAAAGAAATTAAATAACAGCTCGCTAAGTTGAAAACCTAAAAGGGCGGCTTAGGCAAAAAAGAGCGTCTCGGTAGGCCGAAAACCCGAAAGGGCGGTCTAGGCAAAAATTAGAGACATAAACATAATAAAATTTCCTGCTAAGTTGAAAACCTGCAAGGGCAGCTTAGGCAAAAGTTAGGGACTTTCTTGGCAAGTAACTACATCAGACAAGACTTGATCATTGAAGCAACAATCTTCTTAGATCCTCACCATACTTCAATAGAAGCTGCTGCTCAGAATTTCCAAGTTGTTAGAGGGAATAGTGGTCATTGTATATCAATGTATCTTTTCCATTATATATTACCATTTTCCAAACTTTGTAATTGTCCATGGAGTCTCTCCATTCGCAGACTACCATTCTATCAATAAAATTTGAGCTTTTACCCAATTCTTTGTAATTCCTATTTTATTTAGCTTACAAAGACTCCATTTATTATTGATAATAATTTTCAAAGCAACAAAATTAAATAACAAAATTGTTTTTCAAAAGGAATTTACAACTTACTTTTACTTTAAGATTTTGTGATTCAAGAGGAAAACAAAAGTGGTGATCCCAGGAATGGACAGACACCAGTAATTTTGGGAAGTTTTGTTTCCCCCCGTGAAGGTTTTCTCAGGTCGTTTTCACTGGTATGCGTGTGATTCTTGTATATTGAAGACGATACCAATTGGCGTAAGGTCCAGTATTGGGTTTGTGATCCCAGTGTCCCCAGTCATGTGTTGGTTATTTTCTAATTTTTTAGTTTGCATGGTCTGAGGCCTTTATCCAAGATTCCCCAGCAAATTTTTCCCTCATATGACGAAAGGTCTTTTTCCCTTGGTGTGCTGAGATGGAATTATTTGCAAAATGTTGCTCTTTCTGTAGTATTGGCATGATTGTTTGTATTTATTTCCCAGGCAACTAGACTAGGGAAGTTTATTTTCTAATAAGCGATGAGATGGTTGTCAACTTTTGTGTTTTCACCTACCTAATGTTGGGTTTGATTTAAAATCCCCACGAGTTTGACCTCTTTCTATAATGTTGACTTCTTGATTCCCCGGGAAAGCTATCCCAGGGCATCTTTTGTTTGAATAAATTTGCATGATATGAAGACTCAATCCAAGATTCCCCAATGAAGGCTTCGCTATTTGATAGAAGTCTTTTCTTCCCGTGCATGCTGAGATTTAACTCATTTATGAAGCATCTCCCTCTCGGTAGTACTTGCATTTCCTTTGATTGCCCGATAATCAGGCAAGGGAAATGTTTTACTTAAGAAGTGTTGAGATGGTTATCAACTTTTTAGGTTTTTACTCGCCAAGTGTTGGGTTTGATTTAAAATCCCCATAAGATTTATTTCTTGCTATAATGTTTGACTTCTTAACTCTCCAAGCTGTTATCCCCATGAGGTTTCATACTTTTTCCCCAGAGAAGTTGGTGCAATGCTTACTTTCGATATTCAAGAACGTATCTCTGTTTTCCCCAGTGAAGAACGTATCTTGGTTTCCCCTTGATGATGTGGTGTTGTCTTCCCCAATGAAGTCAGCACGAGGTCCCCAGTTGATATCTCGATGATGAGGCACTATCTCCCCCCCAGTGAAGTTTGTATGATGTTTCCCCAATGAAGTCAGCTCAAAACCCTCAGTCGATGTTTTGCCGATATGGTCTCCATCTGCCTTGTTTGAAATCAGTATTGCAATCCCCGGTAGAAGTGCGGACCGTGAAGGCATTTGTTTCCCCATTGAAGTCTGAGTGTTATTCCCTGGTGAAACCTTGAGAAGGATGTTATATCCCTGTATCTGTACTGTTTTTATGCTATGATTTGTTTACTTCTGGATTATGTTCCACCCCAATGAAGTTAAGCCGCGAAATAGGATTTTTCTTCCTCAGTTAGTGCTAATTTTCTTATGGAATATTCATCTTGGATGTGATTTAGCCGAGTGTTGTTTATGTCCGAGTTGGTTTTGTTTGTTTATCCCTAGTATTATATGTCTATTTTGTCAGCATATACATGATAACACTTATACATTCATACATACATCATGCATATTTAAATTTAGAAAATCATTGCTCATTCGCATTCATTAATATTTTGTTGACACATTACCCTGTTTTGCAGATTTGTGTTGTCCTCTCTCCAATAGAGTGTCGGCCTTAAGCAGGAAGTGTATACTCTTTCAATTTCCCCAGTGAGTTATCCCTCGTGGAAGATTTTTGCTTTATCCTTCCTGTACAACTCTTTGTTTGGATGGTTTGGATTTCCCACTTGATTTTATTTCTCAAAGGGCGTATTTTGGTTGACTGTTTCACTCCAGTTTATTTCTGGCTTAAATCTTTGTTTCCCAGCGATATTATTACTATGGATTTCTTCAAGCTTCGAGCCTTGGTTTGAGAATGTGCATTTATTTTGTACGAGAAGACTTTATCTCCTCAGAATGAATATATTGGCATCTCCCTAGGAAGTCATATTTCTTTCCCTAGGAAGCCATATTGCTTTCCCCAGAAATGCATTTTTACAATCCTTCCTATAACGGCAAGTAGCAAGTCTCTTTATTTGAGCAACTTATACTTCCCCGTAAAAGTCGACGTTACCTTTTTTTTGCTATCTTCTCTATGAGTGGATAGTTTCCAGTTCGTTGTCTAAATCACTCTAGTGGATGGCAAGTCTTTCAATATGTCAAAGACAATTCATTGTGAAATCCTTACAAGTGGTAGTCTCTTTATTTGAGACAGCTTATATATTACCCTTTCCAGGCGGAGTTCCTTGATTAAAGAAGAAGTTGAGACCCATTCTAGGTGAAACGCTGGAATTTTGGGGAAAAGTTGTTAACTTTTTGCTGCCCTCAGTGAATGTTGGTAGTTCATCATCAGTGAACGGTGGTGCTATGATATTTCTTTTCTCTCTACCTTTATTGGAAGTTGGTAGATCACCATCAATGCAAGTTGGTGATTGTTATCTTTTTTCTACCCTCAGTGAACGTTGGTAGTTCACCATCAATGAACAGCGATGTTATGATATTTCTTTTTTCTCTACCTTCAGTGAAAGTTGGTAGGTCACCATCAGTGAAAGTTGGTGATTGTTATCTTTTTGCTACCCTCAGTGAATGTTGGTAGTTCATCGTCAGTGAACGGCGGTGCTATGATATTTCTTTTCTCTCTACCTTCAGTGAAAGTTGGTAGATTCCCATCAGCGAAAATTGGTGATTGTTATCTTTTTACTACCCTCAGTGAATGTTGGTAGTTCATCGTTAGTGAACAACAATGTTATGATATTTCTTTTCTCTCTACCTTCAGTGAAAGTTGGTAGATCACCATCAGTGAAAGTTGGTGATTGTCATCTTTTTGCTACCCTCAGTGAACGTTGGTAGTTCATCGTCAGTGAACGATGATGTTATGATATTTATTTTCTCTCTACCTTCAGTGAAAGTTGGTAGATCACCATCAGTGAAAGTTGGTGATTGTTATCTTTTTTCTACCCTCGGTGAACATTGGTAGTTCATCGTCAGTGAACGGCGATGTTATGATATATTTTCTCTCTACCTTCAGTGAAAGTTTGTAGGTCACCATCAGTGAAAGTTGGTGATTGTTATCTTTTTTCTACCCTTAGTGAATGTTGGTAGTTCATCGTTAGTGAATGGCGATGTTATGATATATTTTCTCTCTAACTTCAGTGAAAGTTGGTAGGTCACCATCAATGAAAGTTGGTGATTGTTTCTTTTTGCTACCCTCAGTGATCGTTGGTAGCTTATCGTCAGTGAATAGCGATGTTATGATATATTTTCTCTCTACCTTCAGTGAAAGTTGGTAGGTCACCATCAATAAAAGTTGGTGATTGTTATCTTTTTGCTATCCTCAGTAAAAGTTGGTAGTTCATCGTCAGTGAATGGCGATGTTATGATATATTTTCTCTCTACCTACAGTGAACGTTGGTATCTCACCTTCAGTGAACGTCGGTGTTGTTATTTTTTCCTCTTTTTACCTTCAGTGAATGTTGGTAGTTTTGCCTTCGGTAAAAGTTGGTGTATCCTCTGACCTTTTTACCATCCTCCATGGGTCAGTATCTTTTTGATCTTTTATCTCCTCTTTATCCAGGATTGATGCTACCTTATATCCTCTTTGGGTGTTATACCAATAAAGTCGGGTCTTTTGATCCACCAGTGATTTATTTTCCTGTTTGGGTTTCTCTTTTGATCTTTATTTCCTTTGCTACATCCCCAGTGGTGTTTTACGTCCCTTTGAATTTGTTCATATGCATTCATACTCATAAGAATTGCATGGCATCTTAGGGCCAAAAATAGGGTTTGTTTTATATTTAAGTATCTTCGATCGCGTCGACACGAAGATTTTTAACCTTCGTATCTCCGGATAGAAGAAACTTAAATAAGGGCAGCTGTTGTACCCCAATTTTTGCCCCTAAGATCCCTTCATGATACCATATTGATTCAATCACAACAAGGTGACATTTTGGCTTTTGGTTCTCCTCTCTATATCTAGATTTTCTCTTTGAGGAATCACCAAGCACCTTGACTTGTTTTTCTTTCATGATCATGCATGTTTTTCCTTTTAATTAATAAAATGCAATGTTGGTTTGTCTAACTTGTTAATAATGTAGGTAAAGGCAATGTGGATTAGCAAGTTGATCCATGAGTTCATGAGTTTATTTCCATGCCCTAGTCAACAAAGCTTGAGCGATTCAAAACTAACCATTGAAGTTGCTTTGGAAGAAATGGCATGGCAAGGTTTTGTTGGTTCACCACATTTCAAAGTTATCAAGATTGATTCAAAAGTACAAGGGGTTGATTGAATAAGTTGTCATGTTTGGACAAGGCTTTGTTCCCATTGGTATCAAGTATATATTTCTCTCAATTCTCAATATATGGAAGTGGTTTTGGTGGATATGAGTCCTCATTATCATCCTCAAAAACTTCTATTTACAAAGCAAGAGTGGTGGTACAAGAAGGTTGTTCAAAATTGTCAAAGTTCCTCAAAGCATTTTCTTGATCTAGGAGCTAGGGTTTTGAACTTCAAAGAAGTATATCTTGCTTGTTTTGGTATTTTTAAGTGATTACAAAGACATCCTTCTCTTCAAAAGGTTATTAACAAATCAATTCAAAATTTACAAGGATTTTTCATGTGGAAGAAACTTGATGATGAAGAAAGATTACAAGTCCTCCAGATGAACCCCCAATTTCCCATGTGTGACTTCAAATGATCATAACTTGGTCAATTTTTATCACCTTGAGCCCACTCATTTTCCACAATTATCTTAAGGGTGTGAACTTTATTCCTTATTTTTTATGCAAAGTGAGAAAATGGATGGAAGATGCCCTAAGGATACAAAACATTATAGGTCATTTCATGATTTTTTTGCCAACTTCAACAATTCATAACTCTCTCAATTTTTGGATATTTTGAATGTTTCAAGTTTCAAAATGTCATTCAAGAAGTCTATTTCATGCCATCTTTTTGGTCAAAAGCAAATTCCAAGAGGAAGGCCATGTTTGGATGCAAAACATTATAGGTCACTTTTTAAGAAAAACTTAAAATATTTCTAAGTATGGAAAGTCAACTTCTTTTTTCCCAACTTTGACTCATTGCAACTTTCATCTCAAACATCCATTTGATTCCATTCTTTTCCCATTGCAAAGCTTGTAATCTCATCTTTCTCAAGCATCAAGAATCATGCCATAAGACCCCTTGAGCTGAAAATGCCATTGGTTTGAACTTGGTAACTTGAAACTGAAGTTTCTTCAAAAAGTCAAAATTTGAAATCCTTGATTTAACTTCTAAACACTTTTTTTTCTGCGCGTTTTTGCTTCTAAACATGTTTAGTGGACTTCCAGAAGTGATTAGCATAGTAAAACGCGTGTTTTAGATGAGTTTTGATCAATATAGAAGTCACACTTTTCTTGTTTGCAACTTCACACGATTTCGCTCCAAACTTCATCATTTCACACACTTGAACATTCCATTTGATTCCCTATAAATAGAGGGTCATCCCTCATTCATTTCCTCAAGATTGAACAGCCATAATCACCCTGCCAAACTTTCTCCATAACTCATTTTTCTGCAACTTCAAAATTAGTGTTCAAGCCTTTTTCAATCCAATTTTTCTATCAATTCACCTTCCTTGATCTTCCCTGAAGCTAACCACACAATCACCTTCAAGAATTGTGACCTATATTGATCGATAGAAATTCAGTTTCATAGCTCTGCATTTCAACTTCAATAGGTAGATTTCTCCTACAATTCTTCAAAACTTTGATATCATTGTGGAGCTCTCATTGCCCTGGTTCTAGTCGCAACACTTGCTTTTATCTGGAAACACATTTTGACCATGAAATTTCAAATCCCTTTTCAAAACTTCTCTTCCAAATTGCTTGAGCTACAGTTTATATAAATTTGTCGCAAAGGTGTGGTTGTCTTCATCTTGAAGAGACGAAGCGAATGGCATACGTCTCGTACTCTAATTTTACAGATTGAGCAACCTGGTTTTGGGACTGGCTGCAGGTTGAAGATGACCAACATGCCATCTTCCAACCAATGATGGCATGCCATTTGTATTTTTTGAATTTTTGATTTATATTTGATCATATGCTTTATTTAGTAATGACCATGATATGCACAGCGCGCCCCAGATCCCTTGGATTTGATTACCAACACATTTTGACTCTCATCCAATGGCCACATATTTTTGACTTTATTTTTATTTTTGTTTTATACTTAATTGCTTTAAACTTCAAGAAATCTTAGAAAATTCATTTTTAGTCCAAAAAATCTGAAAAAATTATGAAAAATATTGGTGATTTTTCTCTTTCTAATTTTTATTTTTTCACAACTTTATTTTCTGTTTTGATATTTTTTTTATAAATTTTCACTTTATTTGAATTGTTTTAAATGTTTAAAAATACTTTTATGCTTTTTTAATTCTGAAAAAAATATGGAATGATCCAATGATATTGTGACAAATATTGGTGACCTCGTTTATTTTTTATTTCTGACTTTGTTTTTTTTTTTTTATCATATTTGGTTTATTTTACTCATTTTATTTAATTTTAAAAATAG
Organism: Vicia faba; assembly: GCA_948472305.1. NCBI lineage: Eukaryota > Viridiplantae > Streptophyta > Magnoliopsida > Fabales > Fabaceae > Vicia > Vicia faba. The sequence continues at coordinate 677,979,693 of OX451735.1, read as the reverse complement.
TTTCTGACTTTAAAAAATTACCAAAATTTTTATAAAAATATTTGAGATCATTTCTGATTTTTTTATGGTCTTACTTATTATTTCTTGATTAGTTTATACCTAGTTAATATTCTTCTCTCTTATTTCTATTTTAAAACATTTTTAAAACCTTTTTTAATGTATATATTAAATGCAATATTATTTTGTGATTATTTTCAGTATGATCTTGGATTGAAATATTGATCATGAACTTTATTAACATCATTGGATCCATGGTGTTGAGTCTAACTCCATAAAAATAGATGAATGATTTTAATAATAGTTTGATTAAATTTTAATTCAAATGTGGTTTGTATATTCTTTCCCACCTTTCTTCATCTTGTTCCTTTCTTATTGCACTAAGTGTTATTGGCGCATGATCTCTATATCATGTCTCAAAATAAATGGTGCATAGATTGCTATTGACCAACCTCAAAATAAGTGATGCTTCTATATATGTCCACTTACGATTGCTTAACATAGCGGTAAATTTTGTCCCGATTGGAATAAATGATCATTCGTGGCCCAAACTTATGTTTGCAAACCCAAGTATGTTAATTTGATCTCTTTGATCCAATAACCTTGAGATTTATTGTGTGGAGGCTTTGGTTCTACCAATCCTCTAATGGATCTACAACACTTTTGGTCAACGCGGATCACTTAAACAACGTTGATCATTAAATGGTACTTTTGAGGATTCCAAATGGATGATATACATGACAAAAAGCAAATGCAACTTGTTATGTGAAGGATTTGGTTCTACCAATCCTCTAATGAGTTCCAAATGCAAGTTTCAAGATGGTCATCCAACTAACCACTAATTATTAAATTGTTTTTTTACTTTATGCTTTTATTTTTATGATTTATGTACCATTTACTTTAAGCATTACATTTCATACCATTTTTATTTTGCTCACTTGAGCATTTATATCTTGTCATTTTTATTTTGCTCAGTTGAGCTTTTCTTTTCTCTTTTAAGACACCTAATAATCAACATGAACCATAAAATGCTTTAATGATACTTGGACTATTTGGTTACTATCCTTGGCATTGTGGAGTATTGGACTTCTTGGACTTAGGATTAGAAACCTTGGCCTTTGTTTGAGACCCTGTGACCTTAATTGATATTTTGTCTAGAGTTATTGAGGTTTACCTCAAGACATTGGGTTGTTTGTTTGTTTTGTGTGCAGGTTATTGTGATTACATTCTTTATCTGTAATCTAGAATTCACCTGTATACAGCCGTTACTCTGCCCAATTTTTGTGAAGACTTAATACACTTGAAGTTTGGTTCTCAAGAGGTATAGTATCTTTGCTTGTTTGGTTTTAATCCAAAGAATGGGAATTCTATCTTGACACATAATGTCAAGTATTGGCTTCTTGTTGGTTAAATGGTTCTTATCCCTAGCTTTTACCTTATGCTTTAGGATAGTCTCCTCTTCTCCTCCCATCTTCTTTAATTTCAAAAATCTTCTTCCTCCTTTTGAAAACTCTTCTTGTTTTTAAACTTGAACCACTTTCATAATAAACTTAGACCCATGTCCATGCATTTTCAAAATATTTTCATGAATAAACCTCAATCAACTTAATAATACCTTGACATTTTTTTTGTGCGAAGACTAAAATTCAATCAATCTCATTTCAAACCATTTTGCCACTTTGGCTTTTTATTTTAAAAACTTTTCTCAAAATATTAGACTCTTGTCAATCCTTGTAGTGATGCAAACAACTATACTTCTACAATATGTAGTGAAGAGAGATATTTTCCACTTGGGTGTTGAGTGAGGCATTGTTGATTTTAAAATCCAAGCCATATCCTCCACTTTGAGATGATGCAAATTCTCCTTTCTCATGATTGTGGGTAGTAAGTATGTTTTCCACACGGACAATGACGATGATGTCTTATCTACTAAAATCAATCAACACACTTGCATTTTGAATTTTTTTTAAAAGAGGAACTACGTGTACCCTGATCCCCTATTGCATGAAAGGTGGTATGTAGGCACTAAAGGTTCGCAACTGCGGCGGGTGCAAAAATCATAAAAAATATATTTCTTTTCTCACCTCCACCATCTATTTTACATACAACATTTTATAGCCAAAATATACAGATTTTACAAAGAGGTTCCTACGGAGTACCATAGATGTTTAGGGTGCTAATACCTTCCCTTTTCATAACCAACCCCCTTACCTTGAATCTTTCCCCCACTTTTTTTGGGTTACTCGCTCTTTTCTTATTCCTTTGAAAATATCTTTCCCGCTACACTATCAGTTTTACAACCTGCATAGTTCGTGTCAGAATAACCAACTAAATTGCAAACACTATCTTTAGGATACCCTAATCCAACATTTGTTGTTCCTTTGAGATACTTCATGATCCGTTTTACCGCCATGAGATGTGATTCCTTTGGATTTGCTTGAAAGCGAGCACAGAGACACACACTAAACATTATGTCAGGACGGCTTTCTGTCAAATACAGTAAAGATTCAATCATACCTCGATATTTTGTAATATCAATAGGGACACCGGATTCATCTTGATCAACATATGTACCCGAGCCCATTGGTGTAGTCATAGCTTTACAATTATCCATGTCAAATCTTTTCAACAATTCCTTTCAATACTTGGATTGGTTGATGAAGATTCCATCCTTTAATTGCTTGATTTGTAGTCCAAGAAAATAATTTATTGTATCCATCATGGACATCTTAAATTCCCCTTTCATCATTACCGAAAATTCTTCACACATTTCTTTGTTTGACGAACCAAAGATGATATCGTCAACATAGACTTGAAATAGCAAAGTGTTACCTTTGATTTTCTTAATAAACAAAGTCTTTCCAACTTTACCCTTTTCAAAGCCTCTTTCTCATAAGAAATTACTTAGTCAATCGTACCATGCCCTTGGTGCTTGTTTCAAACCATAGAGAGCTTTTCTCAATTTAAATACATGAGATGGATTCTTGAAATCTTCAAACCCTGGGGGTTGCTTAACATAGACTTCTTCATTGATATATCCATTAAAGAATGCGCTCTTGACATCCATTTGGAAAAGCTAAAAATTTAATGAACAAGCATATGCAAGTAAAAGACGAATAGCTTTTAACCTTGTAACCGGAGTGAAATTTTCTTCAAAATAGATTCCTTCTTCTTGATTGTAGCCTTGTGCTACCAACCTTGTTTTGTTCCGAACAATTATACCATTCTCGTCAAGTTTGTTCTTAAACACCCATCTTGTTCCAATGATGTTTTATTGCTTGGCCTAGAGACAAGTTCCCAAACTTGATTCCTTTCAAATTGGATTAACTCTTCTTGCATAGCAATAATCCATTGGTCATCGCCTAAGGTTTCATCAACTTTGGAAGGTTCAATTTGAGATACAAACGCCATGTTTAGACAAGCATCTTTAAGATTTAATCTTTTTGTCATACCTTGACTTATATCACCAATTACTTTATCGATGGGATGATCTCTATGAGTTCTCCATTCCTTTGGTAGATCATTGATATTTGATTCTTGTTGAGATACTTTTTCTTGTTGAATTGGTTGATCCTTATTGACATCTTTGGAAGTATTTTCTTGAGGAACTTCAAGGTTATCTTTGTCATTGTTTAGGTCAAAGCATTTGCAACCGAAGATGTGAAGGAAAGAAATGTTTGGTTTCCTCCCTTTGAAAAGTTAATATGGAGTTTTCTTCAAGATTGGTCTTATGTTAACTCTATTGTTAACAAAACATGTCGTGCTTACCACATCTGCCCAAAAATATTTTGGAAGATTTGAATCGCTAAGCATTATTCTTGCAAGTTCTACAAGATATCTATTCTTTCTTTCCACCACTCCATTTTCTTGAGGAGTCCTTGGTGCTGAGAAGTTGTGAGAGATTCCATGTTCTCCACAAAAATCTTCAAAGAGAGAATTTCGAAATTCTCTGCCATGATCACTTCTTATGGAGGCAGTTATTAAAGACTTCTCATTTTGAATTTTCTTAGCATACTTCTTGAAATCCTTGAATGCATCACTTTTCTGAACTAAAAAGAATGTCCAAGTATATCTAGAGAAATCGTCAACAATAACCAAAGCATATACATTACCTCTGAAACTTCTTGTTCTTGATGGACCAAATAAGTCCATATGCAACAATTGTAGTGGCCTTGTAGTAGACACCACATTCTTAGATTTGAAAGTTGATTTTGTTTGTTTACCTTTTTGACATGCATCACAAAGTCTATCTTTGACAAAATTTATCTTAGGCAACCCAATGACAAGATCATGCTTGATTAATTTATTCAAGTGTTCCATGTGAATATGAGCAATTCTTTTGTGCAAAAGACATGAATCATCGTTGTTCGCCATGACACATTTTACCTTCAAATATGGATCATCAAGGGAAATTATAAATATATTATTAATTCTTTTACCTTTAAGTATAACCTCATGTGTGACTTCGTCTTCTATCAAGCATTCATCTTTGGTGAACTTGATCTTGAAGCCTTTGTCACAAAGTTGGCTAATATTAAGAAGATTGTACTTTAGTCCTTCAACATAAAGAACATCTTCAATGGATGTGAAAGGTGGAGCACCAACTTTTCCTTTGCCAAGAATTCTTCCCTTATTGTTGTCTCCATAAGTGACAAAACCCTTGGCCTTTAGCACTAGATTTGAAAATTGGTTTATGTCTCCCTTCATATGCTTTGAACAACCACTATCAAGATACCATAGATTGCATGTGGTCTTCAAGCATACCTACAAAACAAATTAGGTTTTATTAGTTACCCAAGTTGCTTTGGATCCTTCATAATTAGTACCTTTCTTTACCCACGCATAATTCCCACTTTCCACACTAAAGTTTCTAACATAGAAAGCATTAGGTTTGTGGCCTTTAATACCATAATAAAAACAAGTAGGTTCAAAGTTACTTCTATATCTAGAAGGATAAGATTTCTTCTTAGGAAATTTTTTATTTTTATAATAATGATGAACCACTTTAGGTTTGTTCACTTTCTCTTTGGATGATTGATCACTAGCCTTAACAAATATAGTTTTATTAGAACTTGGTTTTGAAAACTTTGAATATCCAAGTCCACTTTTATCATTGGAATATCTTTGTTGGCTAAGAACACCTTCCAATCCAATTTGACCTTTTTCATATCTCTCAATAACTCTTTTTAATTGGACAATTTGGAAAGAGAGTGATTCACAATTTTTGCATACAAAATTCTGCTTTTGCTCACTAAATTTTTGTTTTTCATCTTTGAGATATTTTTCCATAGACTCACATTTTTATTCTAAAGATGAAATTTGTTTCTTTTGAGATGAAATAGTTTTGTACAAAATTTTGCATTCATTTAATAGTTCATCTATAGCACCTTGTGAATAATTATCAAAAAGAGAAAGTTAATTACTAACCTTGTCATCTTCACTATCAGAATGGTGTGAGGCCATCAATGCTAGATTTTCACTTTCATCATTATCGGAATCGGACGAAGAACTTATCTCATTATCCTCCCATGCAACACAGGCCTTTTGTTTTTAAATTCCTTTTTTCCTTTGTAGCCACCTTTCTTGGAGGGTTTCAGACAATCCGGCTTTATATGATCTTGCTTACCAAATTCATAACATGTGACTTCTTGTGTTGATGTGGAAGCTTCCTTTTTCATGAATTGTTTCTTTCTTTTTGCATGAGAAAAGGATTTGTCATTTCTACCAAAGAACTTACCAAGCCTTTTAACAAGAAGCATGGAATTTTCATCTTCTTCTGGATTTTCTTCCTTTTCAACTTCATTGGAATCAATCTTTAAAGCAATATTCTTGGATTTCTTCTCTTGGTTTTCATGTTTTTCAAGTCTTCCGAGTTCCGTTTCATATTCTTGAAGTTTTCCAAACAACGTTGCGGACGTCATTGTAGAAAGACTTTTCTTTTCATAAATTGTCGTTACTTTTGGTTGCCTTTCCCTAATTAAAGATCTAAGCACCTTCAGATTTAGTTCATCATTAGTTAAAGTCTTACCAAGAGCACTTAGATGATTTGTCAAGTGCACGAATCTTTTCTGCAAGTCAAGGATGGATTCTCCAGGCTGCATTCGAAATAACTCGTATTCTTGACTTAAAGTATTTAATATTGATCATTTAACTTCAATGGTTCCTTCATTAGTTTGTACCAAGGTATCCCATATTTCTTTTGTCGTTTTGCATACAGAGACACAGAAGAATTTATCCATGCAAAGTGCACCTTGGAGAAGGTTGATTGCCTTTTTATCATAGAGGGCCTTTTTCTTATCATCTTCATCCCATACAGTTTTAGGCTTTGATGGAATAAATGGACCATTTTCGACGGCATCCCATATTTCTTATCCTTGTGCTTCTAGATGTGCCTTCATGCGTATTTTTCAGAAGACAAAATATTTACCACAAAATAGAGGAGGCTTGTTGTTACTACCACCACCTCTAAAAACAGGATTTTGATTTGCGGAATCCATACTGGATCTCTAGGAATAGGTTATCTATAACCTGCTCTGATGCCAATTGTAAGTACGAAGTGCGCCTAAGAGGGAGGGGGTGAATTAGGTACTTTAAAAAAATTGGTTTTAGTGATGATGGATATTATTTTTCTGGTTTATGGTGAGTTTATGAAAGAGTAAAGTGCATAAAAATGAAGAGACACAAGCGATATATCATGGTTACCCTCATAGTGTGAGAGTACTCCAATCCCCTTTCAACATGAAATAGATTTCCTTATAATTGGAAAACTTAAACAAGAACTACCAAAACCAAGAACAATCCTCTTGGATTTTCACTATGTCAACAATGAGAACAATCCTTTCAAGGTGACCTTACTTGTTTCCAACAATCCTAGAAAACAAAAACCACTAATCTTATTTCCAACAATCCTGAAAAATAAGAAAGTGTACATCAATATTTTGATTGAGTGAGTTTGTAGAGCAATAACCACTTTGAGTGATTTTATCAATAACTTGATCTTCTCTTCCAATAACAATGATATACAATGACTCAAGACTTAGATTGCTCAAAGTTTTATGTTATACAAGATATGAAAATATGCAGAAAACTTTTTGAATGAAAGTGAAAAAGACTTGAGTTGAATATTTGAAAATTCAGAAAAATATTGATTGGAAGAGGTTGATTTTTTATTTTGAAATATCAGTATTTATATGTTCATAGCACCTCTTTGAAACAACATAAGTTATGTAAATTAATCATGAACAATTGCCAAGATTAAGTGAAAAGATTCCATGGAATGGTGTTATGAAAATGCATGTTCAAAGCTGCTGTTTTTCAAAAACGTTCAGCAAGCAATCGATTGCACCCTTGATGCAAATCGATTGCACGGGTTCTAACAGCCAGAAATTTCAAATATTTTCAGTGAGGAATTGATTGCACAAACATGCAAATTGATTTCACTTTGAAACAGTAGCCTTTTTAACCAGAGAGAAATTGATTGCACTTTTGTGTAAATCGATTGTACTAAGAAACAAAAGCAAAACAGCTGAAAGTGTAAGTCATGCAATCGATTACATTAATATGTAAATTGATTGCACAGATGTAAAAATGGATTTTTTGCTTAGAAAACTTGAGAAACTGTTTGGACAAGTTTAAAAACTTATTTTGATCATTGCGCATCTAAGACTTAAGTTCATAGCAAGAATTGTTATTATACCTTATGAAATTTTCCAAAAGCTTGAACCAAAGACTTTTATACATTGATTCTTTAGCTTGATCAACGTCTTTTACTTCTTGCCATTATGTTTTGTCTTCATCAAAACAAAGTTCATTAAGAGGCTTGATATTACATAACTTGTCTTGTTTCCTATTAAGCCATAGTTGACTTTTGAGGTTCTGCTTCTTTCCTTGGTTGGTGACCGCTCAATGCACCAATGGTTTGGGCTATTTCTTCAAAGCTACCCTAAGGATTTGCTCGCGTCTTTCAATAATGTTCTTCAAGGCTAGAATAACTTGACTCATATCTCCTTTCATTGAGTCGATGTTTCCCTTGACCTGCTCTAAATCCTCCTTGAAGGCCACTTGATTCTCTTTAATTTGATCCATCACCTTCAGTTGATGGGCTCTTGTCTGATATGGTGGTTGGAAAGGCAGTTCTTTTCTCCTATCAATGGTTTAACTAGAGAATGTTTTGAAAAACAATGAGTTTTTTTGTTTGTTATGAGTTTATGAGATGCAAATATTTGTGAATGCATGAATGTGTATGAATATGCTAAGAGTTTCATCTTTGAATGTCTTATTCACTTGGATATACACATTTTTTTCATATATATTTTTTCTTAGGTTTTTCTTTTTATTGGTGAGTATCTAAAAAATAAATACACAAACGAGATACAAAAACAAAATTCCTTTATTAAAATAGTTATTGTCTTTGAAGGAATACAATTCAGATATTGAAAAATATTTAAACTTTAAAACATTAAACTTGCTGAAAGAAATAAACAAAGGGAAAAAGTCTTCTAAGTGCGTCTGTGGATGTTTGCTCTGAAACCATCGACCATTGTTCTGCAAAGCTTGAGGAAGCCTTCAACGTCTTTTGGGATAGGGACCGTCACATTTTCTGCATCTCTCAAACTTCTAGGGATGTATTCGATGATATTGTTTGCTAAGAATGAGAGTCTTGCATGCTTGTCTTTGTAGAATCGGTATTCTCGGTAGAGATCAGGAATTATCTTGTGGTTATCTTCCCCTTCTTTGGAGATCTTCACATACTGCTCTTCCTAATACAACTTTTCAGCCCTCATCTCCATATTAAGTTTCTGTTGTATTAGGAAATCCTTTCAGAGGCCTTCTAACTCAAGGAATACTTTCTCGTATTCTTCAAAATTTTGGGTGAGGAACCTTTCTTCCATCATCCTTTTAAGGCGTTCCCCTACCTCTGATTCTTGGATGTCTTGGAGTCTAGTGGTAAGATACTTCATTTGTTCTTCTTGATCTAAAGAAACTCGCGCCAAACTTTGGATTTGAGCCCTTAGATCTTCTTCCATCACCTTCTTATCCTGCATTGCCTTCTCATACCATCTATTTAGTCTCCCGATTTCACTAGCAGCATCCTCCAACTGTTGGTTGTGGGAATCCAAGTTGAAAGTAGCACTTAACAACCCTTCAGTCGAACGTTTCCTCTTTAGACTCTCCTTCTCAAATGCCTCACGATCTTTCTGAATCTGTTGGTATTTTGATTCAAGTATGTGTTGCATTTGTCCTTTCTCCTTGGTTAAGTTATGGAGGTTAAGCTCTGATTCTTCCTTCTCCCTTTGAGCTTATTTCAAAGCATTTTTCAAATCGTCTATTTCTTCTAAGGACATAGACGGAGAATCAGGGACGTATGGCTTGTACTCAGGATCTACGTCAAATGGTAACTTAACAGCTTGTACCCTATTCAAAACCCATCGAATGTAGGGCTCTTTTGCCACAACATTCTTTCTTTTAGCCTTTCTTTTATTAACCCTATTCTAAGTCCGGATGATCTTATTGAGCAACTCTTGGTCATTTTTTCCCCTGTCGTAAATGATCAATTGTTTGGAGTTGTTCATCTGAGGGTTTATTCTCCAAAGGATACTCTAGTTGTCGTAGGGTCAAGGTAGTGTTGTAATTAATGCAACCTCGTAATCCGATTAATGGAACATTCGGAAAGTCTCTGAAACTATAAACAATATCTCTGATGTCTAGCTTCCTCGCATACCACAACATAGAATTAGCAGTAAGAGACCTTAATTTTTGAAGCCACTCCTACCTTGTCAGATTTGGAATCATGTAATATTCTTTGTAGAGATGAGTCATAAACCAAGAATACAATATTAGGATGCAACAATTCAGGGTACCCGTCCCCTTTTTGTACTGAGTATGAAGCACAAAAAAAAATATCAGCAAGTAAAGCAGGAGTTGGATCCGTATTGAAAACTTTTACGCCCCAAAATACGCTAATAGTTGTAGGGTCAATATAGTCCAAAGTCCATGGAAATAAGATTACACCAAACATAATCAGTCCTAAACAATCAATACAAGACTCCCATTATTTGTTGTCATCAAAATCAAAAACCTTAATCTCCAAATAGCATCTTTTTATCCCTTGTACGTCACCTTATTTTTTGTAATTAAGTGATAATTCGGGGTAAGGTGTCCCTAAACCCTCTACCAAGATTTTGACATCAATAGTCTTCTCTATTCCCATATAAGCTTTCCCTTTAGAGAATTTTAACAATCTATCAAATTCTTTTAGAGTCGGCTCTAGTTGAAAGTCTTGGAAGGTGAAGCACCTAAATGCAGGGTCGTAGAACTGAATTAGGGAAAAAACAACATCCAATTGTACCTCAACTTTTGTTAAGTCAAAGGTATCCCCATAGCGACAAGTGAACATCTTCAGAGCCCTTTCAAACAATTTCCCTTTTATAGCCTTGATTTTCGACATATCTGGCTTGATGGCATTGATGCGGACAAGTTATTTCCCTTTGGTATTCATTTTTAGGATACTTCACCAAAAACTTTTAATTTTTTTTGACCCTGTGAATAAGAAAAACAAAAAATAAATGAAGGGTAATGAATATATGAAATGCAAAATGTATGAATGCATGATTGTGTGGCTTAATGACAGGATTTCATGAAAGGTACCCTTAGAAGGTAGGCTCCTAGTTTTGGCCTACAAATATTCTACCCTCCCCATAAGGTGGTTTTCTTAAGGGTATCGTGAATAACACTATAGATAAAGGCACAAGGGACTCCCTTAGTGGAGCCTCTTTGTAGACCAAAACTTTCGTCTCTAGGTCATGAAAGGTCTCATCATCATATTTTTGTTTAAAGGGTTGTACAAAGAGTCATAGGTTTCATTCCAACATCCTACCCCCCAAGAGGATGTCTCTTAAGACATATTCCTTTCGCATAATTCCACCGACTCTGGGCGAAGTCGTCACATAAACTCATAGGGCTGATGTATCCCCTTGGCTAATAGACAAACCTTCATTCTAAGGGTTTTGAAAATATATATTTTTTGAAATAAAAGAAAATCCCAACATCACATGAATATAATATGACAAAAAAAATCAAAATAATAAATATAGAAAATGAATAGATAAAAGTAAATATTGAAAGCAATAAAAAAATCCAAACAAATACCCTAAACCTAAGAGAGAGGCTTCTAAACCCTAGGGCTGAGTCCCCAGCAGAGTCACCAGCTGTTGTAACTGGTTTGAAAATTTAGAATCATCACCTTTAATTTTCATCCAAAGGAAGGGAATATAAAGGGTAACCCTAATTTTATCAGAGATTCTAATTTGTTTGACTCTTTTTAGACGAAGGAAAGGTGTTAGGCACCCCTCATCTACGTTGTTCACAAGGATACTAGGATTTAGAAATGTGATCTTTGAGAAATAGGGTTTTAATTTTTTGTTAGGGGAACTCGCCACGATTTTAGTCGTACGCCTACATATCCTCTTAGGTGGAATCAGAGTCCCAATTCGTAGTTCGTAGTAGGTCGGTGTTTTTTATGGATTACGAAGATATTTTGAATTAACCTCAAACCTTGTCTAGGTTATAAAAAAGCGGAGTGTTTAGACGAAGTTCGCAGTTAATAAGAAATATCTCCATGATCATTTTTGAAAATAATATCTTGGATTTAATTATTGAGAAAAATAGATTTGGTGTTGGTTAAGTTTTTTTAATGTATTAATATATAAAAACATCTTATTAAAGTATGATTAAAATAATTTTAATGCAATAAATAAATATTTGATGAGTTGGAAAATAAATATTTGATTTATAATAATAGTAAAATGTGAAATTCTGGCTACAGATACTCAATGTCACGTCCAATGTTATGACACCGTATCTGACTTACTATATGACAGTAAATACAAAAGCAGTAAATAACACAGTCAATTGTTTACCCAGTTCAGTGTGCAACAACACCTACTCTGGGGGCTACCAAGCCAGGGAGAGAATCCACTATAAGAGATGTTAATTCAGGAATAAACCAACCAGTTTATCTCCTTCACTTAAGACCTACCCAATGCAATTCTAATCTAAGTACAACTTAAATTTGAGTTCCTACTCACTCCCCCTCAATCACAGCAGTGATACATAAACCAATTTGAATTAAGAATTGATGAAGACACTCTTCAAAACACACTTGATTAAGCTTCACAGCTTTTTAATCAAGTAACACAATCACTCGTGCTTCACAGCTTTGAGTGTTGTACACAACTAACTTGACTCTGCTTCACAGCTTTAGTCAAGTAACATTCAAACACTCTTGCTTCAAAGCTTTGAGTGCTACACAACCCTTACAACTGAAACCTATTCCAAGGCACTTATCACAATGATAATTGCTTGGAGTACAATAAACAAATCTATACAGATTACACAATTGATCTTCTAATCAATCAGCAGGGATGCTTCAAAAACCGCAGCTCTGTTGAATATATAGCAGCTGCAACTTCAGTTAGGGTTTCCAAAAACCTAGGGTTGATTCCGTTTGTCCTTAAGACCAGGTCACAGTACTTTATTGATCAGGTTAGGATTGAGCTAGGTTACTCCTCAGAAAACGCAGGATTCTGTTTAGGAAGGACTGAGTTATTTCCTGAAAAAACTCAGACTTATCCAATCCTGTAATCCTGCTAGTTCAGAACAGGATGTCATAACATCTGTTATGACATCTGAGAAAACCTGTCTACTGATTAGCAAAATGTGATCATTTTGCAAACATGCTCAGATACACACTTATAAACATCAGTATTTGAGTTACAATATTTTTCTGCACATGTACCTAAAGAGTTAGTACAACCTGAACTAGAATGTTATGACATCAGTCATGACATTCACACATACACTTGGAATTTACCAAAAATGCAAGCCAATACCTAAACACCTACAAACTCCCCCTTTGGCAGATTTTTGGCTAAAGTCCCTAAACAATCAGAGATAGATAGATAGCAGCAGAAATAAGTGACAGCAGAAAAATATAGTGTTAAGTACTAATTAAGCAGTACCAAAAATATTCTCCCCCACTTTAGCCACAAATGGGCCAAAGATTACATGTTTATAAAGTTATACAGTTATTCAAGACAAAATAATGAGATCAGCAGCAGACAACAGCAGAACATACTTCCAAACTCCACCAACACCACCAAGCAGCAATCATCCTTCAAGGACTGTCATCAGATCCAGAGAATTCAGGCTTCTTTCTTTTCTTGTGAGCAATGTCAGCATTTCTCTCTTTGTTTGATGTCTCAACATTCTTAGAGACATTTGGATTTGTTTCAGCATTTGAGTTTTCTTGGTTCAGAGGAACAGAAATGCCAGGAACTGAGTGGTTCTCGTTCAGAATTCGGGAAACAATTTTTGCTATTGCTTGATTAACATAGGCTGTCCCTTCCCTATTTGCAATTTCAGGGGGAACTGAAGAAGAAGGATGAGATGGATTACCTGTATGTCTTGTTCTCAACTCTTTGGCCTTGGTGGAGTTAATTCTATGAGAACAGATCTCCAGAACATCAGAGTCCAGACAGGAAGAGATTGTCCCAGAATCTTGATCAGATGAAGAGGTTGAGATGGTCGTATTGGATGATGATGGCGTTTGAGACATTTTGTCAGTTTTGAAGGACCAACAGCAAATGAGAAGAATTTCCTGATTGATGAGAAGACGAGAGAGGAACGAAGCAAAGGAGTGCCTATTCAACTTCTTAAAACGGTTGTAGGAAATGAGAAAATACAATTTTAAACCAATCAGAACAGGCATAAGTCCTTTGGTCTTTGTTTTAAGCAAAATTAATTGCTACAATTCCTCATGCTGGCAAATACCCAGCTTACCCCTTAAGTTTTCAAATTGATTTACATCCAAAGCCTTGGTAAAAATGTCAGCCAGCTGTAGCTCAGTGGCAACATGTTCCAATTTGATGGTCTTCTCTTCTACAAGGTCTCTAATAAAGTGATGTCGTATGTCAATATGTTTGGTCCTGCTATGCTGAATGGGATTCTTGGATATGTTGATTGTACTCAGATTGTCACAGTACAATGTCATAACATCTTGTGTGGCATTATACTCAGTGAGCATCTGTTTCATTCATAACATTTGAGAGCAGCTACTGCCAGCTGCAATATATTCAGCTTCAGCGGTGGAAAGAGACACACAATTCTGTTTCTTGCTGAACCAGGAAACCAGATTACTTCCCAAAAAGAAACATCCTCCAGAGGTGCTTTTTCTATCATCAGCACTACCAGCCCAATCAGCATCACAATAACCAGTCAGAGTCGGTTCACAGCCATGAGTATACAACAATCCATAGTTGTAAGTACCACTTACATACTTCAAAATTCTCTTCACTTGATTGATATGACTGACTTTGGGATCAGCTTGGTATCTAGCACAAACTCCAACTGCAAAGGCAATATCAGGTCTGCTGGCAGTTAAGTACAATAAGCTTCCTATCATGCTTCTGTACAGACTTTGATCCACCTTAACCCCACTTGAATCTTTGGAGAGCTTTAGATGAGTAGGAGCAGGAGTCCTTTTGTGACTTGCATTCTCCATACCAAACTTCTTTACAATATTCTTAGCATACTTGCTTTGAGATAAGAAGATTGAGTCCTCCATCTGTGAGACTTGTAGTCCAAGAAAATAAGTTAGTTCTCCCATGAGACTCATTTCAAATTCAGCCTGCATCTGGTCAGCAAAGTGTTTAACCATATGTTCTGACATTCCGCCAAACACTATGTCATCAACATATATTTGGGCAACCATCAACTTCCCTCCTTTAGTTTTGACAAATAGAGTTTTGTCCAAGCCTCCTTTTCTGTAGCCTTTGTCTGAGAGAAACTTTGTTAACCTGTCATACCATGCTCTAGGAGCTTGTTTTAGCCCATATAGAGCTTTTCTCAATTTGTAGACATGATCAGGATGGGTTGGATCCACAAAACCTTTAGGTTGTTCCACATAAGCTTCCTCATTTAAGTACCCATTTAGAAAGGCACTTTTCACATCCATCTGAAATAACTTGAACTTCAGAAGACAAGCAATTGACAACAAGAGTCTGATTGATTCCAACCTGGCTACAGGTGCAAAGGTTTCATCAAAGTCAACCCCTTCAACTTGGGTGTATCCTTGAGCAACAAGTTTCGCCTTATTTCTGGTGACAACTCCTTCAGCATCTGACTTGTTCTTGAATATCCATTTTGTCCCAATGATGTTAGTTCCTTCAGGTCTAGGAACCAGTTCCCAAACTTCATGTTGCTTGAATTGGTTCAGTTCATCTTGCATTGCACCAATCCAGTATTCATTAGTTAAAGCTTCCTTGACATTTCTTGGTTCTATTTTGGACACAAAACAAGAATTTGAGATGATTTCTCTAGATCTTGTGATGACTCCACTATTAGGATCTCCTATGATGAGCTCTTTTGGATGATCCTTCTGAATTCTGATGGAAGGAGTCTTGCTAGCTTCCTTTGATTCTGATTCTGTTGTGGTGGAGTTGGGTAGATCATCCTGTTGGGTTGAAGTTTCAAAGAATGTCTCAACAGTACAAGGAACATCTGTTTCTTCATGATAGTCATCAATTATGACATTTATTGATTCCATCATGGTTTTGGTTCTGGAGTTGAATACTCTATAAGCTCTGCTGTTTGAGGAGTATCCTAGAAATATGCCTTCATCACTTTTGGAGTCCAGTTTTCTTCTCTGTTCCCGATCAGACAGGATATAGCATTTGCTGCCAAACACATGGAAGTACTTCACAGTTGGTTTTCTTCCTTTCCAGAGTTCATATATGGTGGATGAGGTTCCCTTTCTCAAGGTGACCCTGTTATGAACATAACAAGCTGTATTCATAGCTTCAGCCCAAAAATACATAGGAAGTCTTTTGGCATGTAACATTGCTCTGGCAGATTCTTGTATGGTCCTGTTTTTTCTTTCCACAACTCCATTTTGCTGAGGTGTTATGGGAGAAGAAAACTCATGACTGATTCCTTCTGAAACACAGAAGTCATCAAACTTGCTGTTTTCAAATTCCTTGCCATGATCACTTCTGATTCTGACAATACATCCTTCCTTCTCTCTTTGAATTCTTTTGCACAGTTCTCTAAAGACTTCAAATGCATCTGATTTTTCTCTAATGAAATTAATCCAGGTGAATCTGGAAAAATCATCCACAACCACATAGGCATATCTTTTACCACCAAGGCTTTCTACTTGCATTGGTCCCATCAGATCCATATGGAGGAGTTCTAGGACCTTAGTGGTGGTCAGATGTCTTGACTTTGGATGTGACATCCTCGTCTGCTTACCCACCTGACATTCACCACAAACTCTTCCTTCATCAATTAGCAGTTTTGGAATCCCTCTGACTGCCTCCAAGGAGATGATCCTCTTCATACCCCTTAGGTGAAGATGGCCAAGTTTTTGGTGCCACAGTTTCACCTCTTTTTCTTCTTTTGCAATGCAACACACAGATGAGAAATTAGTGTTCTCAGCCTCCCATAAGTAACAGTTGTCTTTGGATCTGACTCCTTTCATTACTATCTCTTGTTTGTCATTGATTACAAGGCATTCAGATTTTGAGAAATTGACCTTGAATCCTAGATCACACAGTTGACTGATACTAATGAGATTAGCGGTCAGTCCTTTCACCAGCAGTACTTCATTTAGACTTGGAACTCCAGGGCAGTTCAAATCACCAACTCCTTTGATTTCACCTTTAGCCCCATCTCCAAAGGTCACAAAACTGGTGGTGTGAGGCTTAACATTATTGAGGAGGTTCTTGATTCCAGTCATATGTCTGGAACATCCACTGTCAAAGTACCAGTCTTCCTTTGCAGAGACCCTCAGGGAAGTGTGAGCTATTAGTGCAGTAGCCTTTTTCTTCCATTGAGGAGCATGTGGTACCTTTTTAGACTTAGGTTTGACACCTGAATTCTGATTAGGGTATCCATGTAATCTGAAGCAGAAACGCTTTATGTGGCCATATCTACCACAATGATGACATTTCCATCTTTGGTACCTTTTCCTCATATGTTTCTGTTCCTGATGTCGAGAGTTGTGTTGAGACATCTGTTTTGACATTTGCCTACCAGAACCAGATTTCGTTGCTTTCATAAATCCTAGACCAGATTTATTTCCCACATTTTGTCCAATCTGTAGGATCTCTTCCAATTTGTCAGTTCCATTTGTCAACATCTTGACAGATTTTGTCATTTGATTCAGTTGTGAGTTCAACAATTGAACTTCTCCTTCTAGAAGACTTATAGTTTCAAGGTTTGCCCGTTTTTCAGCCTCCATCTTTATGATGAGTTTTGATTGTTTCTTATTCTGCACACATACTTCAGTACTTCTGATACACAATTCCTTGTACGTTTCAGCCAGTTCTTCAAAAGTCACCTCTTCATCACTTTCAGAGGTACAAACACCAGTTAAAGCAGTAACTCGTTTGGCAGTCTCTTCTTCAGAATTACTTTCTGAATCACAGTCAGACCAAGTAACTGTCATTCCTTTTTGTTTCTTAAGAAAGGTAGGACATTCAGCTCGAATATGCCCATATCCTTCACAACCATGGCATTGAATTCCTCTGCCTTGAACTCCTTTCTCATCTGACCTTGGTCTTCTGCTGGAACTGTCAATGTCAGAGGAAATTTCATGAACATTAGACCTTGACTTTGGATCTATTCTTTTGATGAGTTTGTTGAACTGTCTTCCTAGCATGGCTATAGCTTCTGAAATGTTTTCTTCAACATCAGTGTTGGACATAAGTGCTATGCTCTTGTTCTTTTTGACATTATCATTAGTGATTCCCATCTCAAAAGTCTGAAGAGACCCAATAAGTTCATCCACTTTCAACTTGCTAATGTCCTGGGCTTCCTCTATGGCAGTCACCTTCATTGCAAATCTTTTAGGCAAGGATCTGAGAATCTTCCTCACCAGTTTTTTCTCCCAGTGCTCCTGAGGTGTTGGCAATCTCCAAGATGTTCATGTGAAACTCGTGAATGGTTTCATCTTCCATCATTTTTAGATTCTCAAACTTAGTGGTCAACATCTGAAGCCTTGACATTTTTACTTTGGAAGTTCCCTCATGAGTAGTTTTGAGAGTGTCCCAAACTTCCTTGGCCAGTTCATATTGATGAACTAATCTGAAAATATTTCTATCAATTCCATTGAACAAGGCATTTAGAGCTTTGGAATTTCCCAGGGCTAGCTCATCTTCTTCTTTACTCCAATCTTCCTCAGGCTTCAGACTGATTGTCCCATCTTCCTCAGTTATGGTGGGATGAATCCATCCTTTGTCAGCAGCTCTCCAAGCCGTTTTGTCCAGAGATTTTAGGAAGGCAATCATACGAGGTTTCCAATAGTCATAATTAGTTCCATCCAGAATGGGTGGTCTATTTCCAAAAACTCCTTCTTTGTCCATAGTGCCAGAAAGTGATATCCCTAGATCTCACCCAGTAATACAGGCAGGGTGCCTGCTCTGATGCCAATTGAAATTCTGGCTACAGATACTCAATGTCACGTCCAATGTTATGACACCGTATCTGACTTACTATATGACAGTAAATACAAAAGCAGTAAATAACACAGTCAATTGTTTACCCAGTTCAGTGTGCAACAACACCTACTCTGGGGGCTACCAAGCCAGGGAGAGAATCCACTATAAGAGATGTTAATTCAGGAATAAACCAACCAGTTTATCTCCTTCACTTAAGACCTACCCAATGCAATTCTAATCTAAGTACAACTTAAATTTGAGTTCCTACTCACTCCCCCTCAATCACAGCAGTGATACATAAACCAATTTGAATTAAGAATTGATGAAGACACTCTTCAAAACACACTTGATTAAGCTTCACAGCTTTTTAATCAAGTAACACAATCACTCGTGCTTCACAGCTTTGAGTGTTGTACACAACTAACTTGACTCTGCTTCACAGCTTTAGTCAAGTAACATTCAAACACTCTTGCTTCAAAGCTTTGAGTGCTACACAACCCTTACAACTGAAACCTATTCCAAGGCACTTCTCACAATGATAATTGCTTGGAGTACAATAAACAAATCTATACAGATTACACAATTGATCTTCTAATCAATCAGCAGGGATGCTTCAAAAACCGCAGCTCTGTTGAATATATAGCAGCTGCAACTTCAGTTAGGGTTTCCAAAAACCTAGGGTTGATTCCGTTTGTCCTTAAGACCAGGTCACAGTACTTTATTGATCAGGTTAGGATTGAGCTAGGTTACTCCTTAGAAAACGCAGGATTCTGTTTAGGAAGGACTGAGTTATTTCCTGAAAAAACTCAGACTTATCCAATCCTGTAATCCTGCTAGTTCAGAACAGGATGTCATAACATCTGTTATAACATCTGAGAAAACCTGTCTACTGATTAGCAAAATGTGATCATTTTGCAAACATGCTCAGATACACACTTATAAACATCAGTATTTGAGTTACAATATTTTTCTGCACATGTACCTAAAGAGTTAGTACAACCTGAACTAGAATGTTATGACATCAGTCATGACATTCACACATACACTTGGAATTTACCAAAAATGCAAGCCAATACCTAAACACCTACAAAATGATATTAGAACTAATAAATATATTAAAATATTAAAAAATAAACAATTATAAATAATAAAAGAAATTAAAAAAACGCAGGGGGTGTGTATTGTGTTGGGCTAGCAAAACAGGGGGTATTGGTAGTAGAGCCCTGAATATATATGTTGAATTCAGGCCCAAACGCAGGGGGATAAGTTATTTCATAGGTTAGTAAAATATGAGGTTTTAGTTAGCAGGGGCCCAAGTCCAGATGTCGAACTTTGCCTAAGAGCGTTAGGGGGTGAGGATTTGAGCTTGCTTAGCAGAAAACAACAAACTGGGGGTGCGAGTATCACAGGTTTAGGCCTAAAACAATTTATGATCCATTTAGATAAGGTGTGGGAGAGTGCATGGCGTTACAGTGGGCGTGCGAATCAGGAAGGTTTGATGATAATCTAAACGTAGTGGTTGGCAGTGTCGCACAGTTGTCGGCAAGGACGAGAAAGAAGATAATGCGGCAATAATGATAGGAAAAGAGATGTAGCGGTAAAGATTTGAGATTAAGCCATCAATTGACTTATCTCAACACAATGAAGTCGCCACCGCACTTTATTGTTTCCAAAGGGAAATGGGAAAAAAGCGAACAAAACCCATAATGAAGTAAAAGATCAGAGATCAAGGTACGGGGGTCGGTTATGCAAAGGGAAGGTATTAGCACCCTAAGCATATACGGTGCTCCGCAAGATCCACTTTGTTTGGTTTCTTTTTAAATGAGTGTTATGTAAAGGTTTACTTGCTAAAGGAAAATAATGAATGAGTATTTGCACACAAAATAAATGAAATGTTTTTTATTATTTTTGTTGCTCACCTTGGGTCGTAAGACTTAGTGCCTACGTACTCCCTCGTGCAACGGGAAACTCAGAGCACCGTAGTTTAGATAGAAAAGACTTTTCTGTTGATTGATTTTAAACAAAGAGACAAGTCATCATTGTTAGGAGAGAAATCTCGACTAACGTCCACAAGGTCTGGGAAAGATGGACCCTGCGTCAGCAAGAGTGAGGGTTTGAGAATGCCTATAGCATTCAAGTGGAAATTTCAACACCTTTATGACCATGGGGATAAGATAATGTTGCTCGACTATCAATGAATCATGTCTCATCTTAAAAAAAGTTTTGAATGTGTAAAAGTACTCGAGCGCACAAAAGGGTTTGAATGAGTTGAATTATTTTTGTTAATTTTGAAAAGAAATGTCAAACTATTATTAAGTGAATTGAAGTTTGTTTAAAGAAAAGAAGTTTTAAAAGAAAAGGCACTAGACAAAGTCGAGGTTTATTATGAAAGCGGTTTGAGTTTATAAATAAAGAAGATTTTGAAAAAAGATGAGAAGGTTTTGAAAATTAAAGAATGGGAGAAAAGAAGACAGTATCCTATGTACAGGAGGGTAAATGATAAGGTAAAGAGGATCTGACCGAATAAGAAACCAGTACTTGACATGATAAAGTCAATATTGTGTTCCCATCCCTTTGAGTTTAAAGCCACTGACAAAAATATAAGCTAAGAGTATACCAAACCTCAGGTGAAAATAAATCACAAGTCGACAACATCAAAAAAAACAGATGTAAGATAATACTCCAAGCAGCGAATAAAGCGTATTGAATCGCAACACGTGAAACTAAATCACAGATGAAGAAAGTGTGGATAAAGCTCATGGTACCGGATAATGGCTCAAGATATCAAATAAAGTTCACGATATCGGAAAAGATTCCCTACATCACATGAAATATACAGACAAATCCAACAACACGGGGAAACTTATATGCGTCCGTACGATTTTCAAAAGTTAACCTGAATTAAAATTTAAAATCGTAACGCAATGGAAAAGAATATTTACATAACCTGAATTTATTTACAAATGAAATGTATAAAATATACAGTCAAAATATTATGTACAAGTATATATTTACAATGCTAAATATTAAATCAAAATAATGAAATACAATAAAGAGGTAAAGGAGAAAGTGTAGGAATTATGGATGCCCTGGTCGCACCGTCTTCCGTCAGCCACCCCCCAACCACCCCTTTTTCCAGTTTTCTGGTTGATATTAAACCGGAAACTTCAAACCTTAAAACCCTCCACCGTGAATCTTCATCTGGGTTCATAGAACCCTAAGAACTCTAATAACCCTAAGGGATTCACAAAGAACTCTAAGAACCCTAACATGTCTTACCCAGAAATCTTCAACAAGTGATGAACCCTAAACCTAGCTTTAAGAACCTAACCCTAGTATGTAAAATCCTAACCCTAACCTAACCCTAAAAGCTCCATAAATTCAAAACCAAACACCAATAATCCCTAAATCAACAACGATACCAACTAAAGCTAAGTTTGAGTCTTACCTTCCTTGCAGTGATTCTTCTTGTAATTTGATTTCCTCCTTCTGATTCCCTTTCTCCTTCTTTTCTTGCAGGCATGATGGTGCGCGAAGGCTTGAAGTACATATCTAGGGTTTTAGAAATTGAAACCTTGATCTCAAGTAGGCAATTGAATTGTGGATTCTGCTTCTATTATGCTTCTTCCCTCCAAATTTATTTATCCTCTTACTCTTAGAACTAGGGTTATTTATAGGTTTAGATCTTAGATAGATTAGGAAAATGTTTTATGTTTGTTGTTACTTTTGTATTCTATTAGGAATTAGGGGATTTGATTTTGTTGTAATTGATTCAATTCTGTTTTTAGATGATTTTGTTTGAGATTAGTTCTTTGTAATCTGCATTTGGCCTTGTACTTGTATAGGTTCGTTTTAATGAATAAACATGAATATCAATCTTCCAGATTTGATTTGATCAACGAAGATTTCGTTTTGTTTTAATTTCAAAAGCGTTTCTCTTTTCAGATCTGAATAGTGTGTTTTTTCTCGGCCTTGGGCATGATTAGGGTTTCTTAATCCCTTACGTTGGCTTGGGTCAATAAAGGACTAAAAAAATAACTTTTAATGAAAATAAATAGTATTAATAATAATAAAATAGGTAAAAATAAAATAAAAGTAATGTACATAAAAATAATATAGGCCCTCAATAAAATACAGACTGGGCCAGCATTGTCCAGTTATTGGGCCTTTCAAAAGAAACGAGTTTCTATGGGCCTTCCTGATCAAAACATACACCCCCTAACCTTATTTAAAACAGGCCTCAACACTATAATGGGCCAGTCTTGACTAACAATATACCCCTCATGTAATCAGCATACCCCCTTCTATTTATTCATAGAATTTTTAAATGGGCTAATATATCTAACAAATACACTCCTGTTGTACCCCAATTTTTGCTCCTAAGATCCCTTCACCATACCATATTGATTCAATCACAACAAGATAACATTAGGGCTTTTGGTTCTCCTTCCTATCTTTAGCTTTTCTCTTTGAGGAATCACCAAGCACTTTGACATATTTTTATTGTGTAATCATTCATGTTTTTGTTTTGACTTTCCTTTTAATTAATTAAATGCAATGTTGGTTTGTCTTACTTGTCAACAATGCAGGTAAAGGCAATGGGGCTTAGCAAGTTCATCCATGGGTTCATGAGTTTATTTCCATTACCTAGTCAATGAAGCTTGAGAAGTTCAAACCTCACCATGGAAGTTGTTTTGGAAGGGATGGCATGGCAAGGTTATTTAGGTTCACTACATTTCCAAATTATCAAGGTTGATTCAAAAGTACAAGGGGTTGATTGAAGGAGTTGTCATGCTTTGACAATGCCTTGTTCCCATTGATCACAAGTGCATATTTCTCTCAATTATCAATATATAGAAGTGGTTGTGGTTGCTATGAGTTCTCATTATCATCCTCAATAACTTATATTTACAAAGCATTTGTTTTGGTACAAGAATTTTGTTCAAAATTGTCAAAGTTCCTCAAGGCATGTTTCTTAATCTAGGAGCTAGGGTTTTGAACTTCAGAGGAGTATATCTTGCCCATATTTTGGTATTTTTGAGTGATTCCAGACATCCTTCTCTTCAAATGGATATCAACAAATCACTTCAAAAGTTCCAAGGATTTTTCATGTGGAAGAAACTTGATGACGAAGAAATATTACAAGTCCTCCAGATGAATCCCCATTTTTCCATGTGTGATTCAAATGATCATAACTTGGTCAATTTTTATCACCTTGAGCCCATTCTTTTTCCATAATGATATTGAAAATGTGAAATTTATGCCTTCTTTTATGTGCAAAGTGAGAAAGTTAATGGAAATTTCCTTAAGGATACAAAAGATTATAGGTCATTTCATGATATTTTGCCCACTTCAACAATTCATAACTCTCTCAATTTTTGGATATTTTGAATGGTTCAAGTTCCAAAATGTCATCCAAGAGATCTACTTCATGCCATCTTTTTTGGTCAAGAGAAAATTCCAAGTAGAAAGCTATGTTTGGATGCAAGACATTATAGGTCACTTTTGAAGAAAAATTTGAAATATTTCAAAGTATGGAAAGTCAACATTTTTCTCCAACTTTGACTCAACACAACTTTCAGCTCAAGCATCCATTTGATTCCATTCTTTTTTCATTGAAAAGCTTGAAACCTCACCTTTCTAAAGCATCAAGAATCATGCCCTAAGACCCCTTGAGTTAAAAATACCATTGGTTAGAAGTTGACACTTTGAAACTGAATTTATCACCAAGTCAGAATTTTGAAACCCATAATGTGGCCTCTAATCACAAGTTTTCCACGCGTTTTTGCCTCTAAACATGTTTAGTGAAGTTCCAGATTTGTTTAGCACCTCAAAACGCAAGGATTGGATGAGTTTTGGTGAAAAATAGATCACACTTCACTCGTGCATCAGGTATGCACGAATTCCCTCCAAAAATGCATCATTAACTCTTCCTTTTGATCCCATTTGCTTCTCCTACAAATACATGAAGTATCCCATTCGTTTTATCAAGCTTGGATAGCCAGAATCACCCTGTCAAACATGTTCCCTAACTCAAAATTCAGCAATTTCGAAATCCATTGTCAAGCCTTTTTCAATCCAATTTTTTCAACAATTCAGCTTCCTTGATCTTCCCTAAAGCTAACCATATAATTACATTCAAGATCGTGCCCTATATTGCTCCATAGAAGTCCAGTTTCAGAGCTCTGCAACTTAACTTCAATAGGTAGACTCCTTCATCAATTCTTCAAAAATTTGATATCATTGTGATGCTCTCATTGCCCTGGTTCTAGTCGCAACACTTACTTCTTACTGGAAACACGTTTTGACCATGAAATTTCAAATCCATTTTCAAAACTTTCTTTCCAAATTGCTTGAGCTACAGTTTATATAAATTTGGCGCGAGGGTGTGGTTGTCTTTGTTTTGAAGAGACGAAGTGAATGGCATAGGTCTGAGCTTCTGATTTTACAGTTTGAGAGACCTGTAATTCACGTTGGCTGGAGGTTGAAGATGACCAACGTGTCATCTTCTAACCAATGATGGCACGCCACTTGTTATTTTTAAATTCTGGTTTTATTTCTGATTCAGTGCTTTATTCACTAATGACCATGATATGCACAGCGCGCCAGATCCCTTGGATTTGATTACTAACGCGTTTTGACTCTCATCCAATGGTCCATATATTTTTTACTTTTATTTTCTTTTCTGATTTTTTATATTTAATTGTTTTAAACTTTAAAAAATCATAGAAAATTCCTTTTAAGTCCAAAAAATCTGAAAAAATCATGAAAAATATTTTTGATTATTCTCTTTCTGATTTTTATTTTTTCACAATTTAATTTTGTGTTTTGGTATTTTTTATAAATTTACACTTTATAAGAATTGTTTTAAATGTTTAAAAATACTTTTATGCATTTTTAAATTTTGAAAACATTATTTTATTTTTGTTTCTGGCTTTGTTATTTTTTATTGTTTTTTGTTCATTTCACCCATTTCTTTAAATTTTAAAATAGTTTCTGACTTTAAAAAATTACCAAAAATTTTGTAAAAATATTTGAGTCCTTTTCTGATTTTACTATGGTCTTACTTTTTATTTCTTGATTAATTTGAAGATAGTTGATATTTTTCTCTTTTATTTCTATTTTTAAACATTTTAAAACCTTTTTAATGTATATATTAAATGTAATATTATTTTGTGATTATTTTCTGGCTGATCTTGGATTGAATTTTGATCATGAACTTTGTTAACATCATTGGATCATGGTGTTGAGTCTAACTCCATAAAAATGGATGAATGATTTTAATAATAGTTTGATTAAATTTAATTCAAATGTGGTTTATATATTCTTCCCCACCCCTCTTCATCTCATCCCCTTCTTATTGCACTAAATATTGTTGGAGCATGATCTATATATCATGTCTCAAAACAAATGGTGCATAGATTGCTATTAACCGGCCTCAAAATAGGTGCGACTTCTATATAAGTCCACTTACGATTGCTTAACATAGCGCTAAGTTTTGTCTTGATTCGAATAAATGATCATTCGTGACCCAAACTTATGTTTGCAAGCCCAAGTATGTTAATTTGATCTCTTTGATCTAATAACCTTGAGATTCATTGTGTGGAGGCTTTGGTTCTACCAATCCTCTAATGGATCTACAACACCTTTGGTCAACGCAGATCACTTAAACATCGTTGATCATTAAATGATACTCATAAGGATTCCAAATGGATGATATACTTGACAAAAATCAAATGCAACTTGTTGTGTGGAGGCTTTGGTTCTACCAATCCTCTAATGAGTTCCAAATGCAGGTTTCAAGATGATCATCCAACTAACCACTAATCACTAATAATTGATTTTATTTTGTGTTTTTATTTTATGTTCTTTACTTTATGCACCATTTACTTTTAGCATTTACATTCCATGCTATTTTTCATCTTTGCTCACTTGAGCCCATTTATATTCTTGTCATTTTTTTATTTTGCTCACTTGAGCTTTTCTTTTCTTTTAAAGACACCTAATAATCAACATAAACCCTAAAAAGCATCAATGATACTTGGACTATTTGGTTACTATCCTTGGCATTATGGAGTATTGGACTTCTTGGACTTAGGATTAGAAACCTTGGCCTATGGTTGGAGACCTTGTGATCTTATATGATTATTTTGTCTAGAGTTCTTGAGGTTTACCTCAAGACATTGGGTTGTTTATTAGTTTTGTGTGCAGGTTATTGTGATTACACCCTTGGTTTGTAATCTGGAATTCACCCGTATACAGCCGTCACTCTGCCCAATTTTTATGAAGACTTAATACACTTGAAGTTTAGTTCTCTCAAGAGGTCTAGTATCTTTGCTTTCTTGGTTTCAATCCAAACAATGAGAATTCTATCTTGACTCATAATGTCAAGTTTTGACTTCTTGTTGGTTAGATTATTCTTATCCCTATATCTTACCTTATACTTTGGGATAGTCTCTTCTTCTCCTCCCATCTTCTTTAATTTCAAAAATCTTCTCCCCCCTTTTTGAAAACTCTTCTTGTTTTAAACTTGAATTACTTTTATAATAAACTTGGACTTAGGTCCATGCATTTTCAAACATTTTCATAAATAAACTCCAATAAACTTAACAATACTTTGACATTTTTGTGAGAAGACTAAAATTCAATCAATCTCATTTCAAACCATCTTGCCACTTTGGCTTTTATCTTTAAACTTTTCTCAAAAGATTGAACTCTTGTCAATCCTTGTAGTGATGCAAACAACTATACTTCTACAATATGTAGCAAATAGAGATATTTTCCACTTGCGTGTTGAGTGAGGCATTGTTGATTTTAAATACCAAGCCATATCCTCCACTTTGAGATGATGCAAATTCTCCTTTCTCATGATTGTGGGTAGTAGGTATGTTTTCCACACGGACAATGACGATGATGTTTGATCTCATAAAATTGACCAACACATTTATGTTTTAAAATTTTTAAAAAGAGGAACTACGTGTACCCTGATCCCCTATTGCACGAAAAGGTAGTACGTAGGAACTAAAGGTTCGCTACCGCGGTGGGTGAAAAAATAATAAAAATATGTTTATTTTCCCACATCCACCATCTATTTTATACAACATGTTTCATAGCCAAAATATACAGATTTTACAAAGAGGTTCCTGTGGAGTACCGTAGATGTTTAGGGTGCTAATACCTTCCCTTTACATAACCAACCCCCTTACCTTGAATCTTTCCCCCTCTTTTTGGGTTATTCGCTCTTTTCCCATTCCTTTGGAAACAATAAAGCGCGGTGGTGATTTTTATTTTGATTTGTATAAGTCTAGTCAATCCAATGGCTTAGTCTTGAACATTTCTACCGCCAACAATCCCTCTTGAAAGAGAAATTGAATGGGCCATCAACTTTTCATGGGCCTTTCTGATTTATAAAAGCCCATTAATTCTTAATAAGGTGAAACCCCCTTTTATAAACTATATATATATATATATATATATATATATATATATATATATATATATATATATATATATATATATATATATATATATATATATATATATATATATATATATATATATATATATATATATATATATATATATATATATATATATATATATATATATATATATATATATATATATATATATATGAACTTGATAACAATATGTTATAAAGTAAATGATAGCTCTAGAACTTCATAAAAATGATTAAGAATCAGTAGGGAAAATTCGGGGTATGACACCTTCAAATCTTAAGTGCGAACACAACTGCAACCTATAAATCATGCATAGGATAATTCTTCTTATTAACCTTAAGTTTCCTTGATGCATAAGCCATAACTTTTCCATTATACATTAGCACACCTCCCAAACACATCTTAGAAGCATCACAATACACAACAAAAGATTCAGTTGGACTCGGCTAAATCAACATTAGGGATGACGTCAACCTCTGCTTAAGCTCTTGGAAACTCTCTTCAAATTTCACATCCCAAACATAAGCCCGGCCCTTCCTAGTTAGCTGAGTTAATGGCAAGGCCAACTTGGAAGATCCCTCAATGAATCTATGATAATAACTAGCTAACCCAAGAAAAATTTGAATCTCAGTGACAGGCTTCGAAGTCTCCCACTACAACACAGCTTCAACCTTCAGAGGAAAAATAACAATACCTCCACTAGAAATCACATGGCCAAGAAAACTCACTTATCTCAACCAAAACTCGCACTTTGACAACTTAGAATACAATTTCTTCTCTTGCAACATTTTCAACACAACTCTCAAATGTTCAGCATGCTCTTCATCAGTCTTCGAATAGATAAGAATATCATCAATAAACACCACCACAAAGTTATCCAAATACTGATGAAAAGTCATGTTCATATACTCCATGAACACATCGGGACTGTTATACACACCAAACGGCATTATCGAATACTCGTAATGAATGTACCTCATCCTGAATGTAGTATTTGGAATATCTCTAGCCTTCACATGAATCTGATGATATCCCGACCTCAAATAAATCTTGTTGAAGACACAAGCACCTACTAAATGGTCCATCAAGTCATCAATCTTCGGAAGCGGATACTTGTTCTTGATACTCCATTGACAATAACTAAAATATAAATGCATACTCACATCCTTCTTCTTTACTAACAACACTGGCGCACCCCATGGCGAAACACTAGGCCGAATGAAATTATTCTCAAGAAAATCTTCAAGTTGCTTCTATAATTCACTCAACTCTATAGCAGACATCTGATATGGATCCATTGATACCTGACTCAGACCTGGTACTAGGTCTATAGCAAACTCTAGTTCACGCTCTGGCGGAAAATCACAGATGTCTTTAGGAAACACTTCTAGAAATTCATAGACTGCAGGCAAATCACAAATTGATCATTTGCTATTGGCATATAACAAACCTAACACCATAAACACTAGTGCACCATCCTTCATAGATTCATATACTTGCTTAGTATACACAAACATTTCCCTCTCCTCAATGAACTCTGGAAATGACATTACTTTGTCAAGAAAGTTAATATGGACATGGTTGAACTCCAATAAGCAAAAGCACTCCTCTTTAGGCTTTTCTCTCACACTTTCTAACTTTTCAAGTTCTGATAAAATAAAAAAATTTCTATCTAATTTTATGATTTTATTAATTCTAGTAATTGTCTTATAATTGCAATTTTGGCCCAACTAACCAAGTCTCTTTGTTATTGATAACACGAAAACACATCGCATATTCGGCTCCATTAGCATAAATAACGTTACCATTTTCCGTTAATTATGTTACATTATGTTGGTATGTAAGCTTGTTTCAGGTATTTATACTCCACAAGGCTTGCACTAGAAAAGAAGAAGAAATGGAAAAGAAAAAAAGAGTTGAAAAATCCAAGAATAGCATAAAAGCAGAAAATTGCATGACAGAAGACTGTGACGGTCGTCACAGACTTCATGTCGGTCGCCACACTTGCATTTAGTGTGCCCCAAGACACACATCACGTTACGGTCGGCACATTCTCAAAGTTTGTGTGCCCCACAGCACAAAATGCATGCCCCTCGCCACAACTATCCCAATGTTAATTACATGGTTTTCCCTCATCTCCAATGAAAACTCCTATATTTACTCAACAAACTGAGTCTTCCCCATGATCACTACGTCCTATATTTTTGGAGAAGTCCAGTCTCAACAGCCAATTATTTCGGGTTCCACTATTTCCTAACTCTTCTCCAACGAAAGTTATATGGAGGCTATAAAAGAAGGTAGTTGTGCAGTGACGAGGGTCAGAGAATTTCACCAACTTCATTCCTTTGTTCAAAGCTCTTGTTGTTTCTTTTTCTTTAGATTTTAAGAAGATAAAATCCTACCTGATATAGCAATAGTTTTCCACATCGGGGAGCTATTGCACCAGTAGATTTTATTCACATCTTTCAGACTTTGTTTTAGTTTACATTTTTCCTACATTCAAGTTATTATTTTCCACAAAGCAAATCCTGCCAGAATATTGTGGAGAATTGCACTTGGTACTAGAAGTTTAGCATTAAAATTCAATTTCCTTTATTAATTCCAAGATCTTATTTCATATATTATTTTATACTTAATAATCATGATTATGTTACTGGTTGTTTACTGTAATTTTGTGTGTGTATTCAATAACATGTCTGGCTAGTTTCCTTGATACCAGTATGTAAGGTCATAGCAACGAAGGGGTTTGGTAATGAATTTGTATAAACATTTATAAAATAATTTTTTGGCTTGGTTTCCAACATTTATTATTAAAAATGTTTTGTTATGAGAGCATAAGACAAACGAAGGTTATAATCGATATAACGAGAGCTTGAGATTTTGACCGGATAATGGTAATTTAACATTAGTTTTAAATACAGCGAGAGCGCTTTAAGATTAATTAGGTTCTATTTATTTTCAAAAAGTATTTTTAAATTTTAAATGAGACAGCGAGAGGAAGCATTTAAGCCTAATAATATAGTCTACATCAATAATCACGAGAGTGTGAGATAAAGGTTTTTAAATTGATAGTTTCTACTTAAATAGTGTTTTAATACTCATAATTATGTCAATGACTTACTAAATCCCCGAAGTCAGATCTATTACATACCGGTGTCCCGTTATCAAATATTTCATTTAAATCTAAGTTTATTTTCTTCTCACCTAAACCCAAGATTAATCATTAGCCTTAGATTTACATAGTAACTTTAGATACCAATAGTTTGATTATCAGTCCTTGTGGGTTCGATATCTTTTAAAAATACGCGATTAGACTGTGCACTTGCAGTCACTACACCCGATAGACTCTTAAAGTCGCGATCATGTTTTTGGCACTGTTGTCGGGGACTGATATAGTCAATGTTGTGATTCCTCTGTTACACAGTATATACTAAGGAAACAAATTTTATTTCCTTTTATCTGTTGATTGTATGCCAAACACTCTCTCTCAAGGCGAAGAATTAGAGAAACCAATCGATGAGGTTGAGCATTTTATCAGTATAAGATGTCTAGTTAGAGAATACCAAATTAAGTACATTCTTCCTAAATTCCATCTTCCCAACTTATCTCTTCCTGAACCAAAAATGGCCGAAGGACCCCAAAATCGCTTTTTAAAGGATTATGCTGCCCCATCACAAGAGGAACCTCACAAAAGAATTGCTGCCCTCGCTATCGCTCGGAACGATTTCGAGTTGAAACCTTCATTGCTACAAGCTATCCAACAAAATCAGTTTTCAGGATGTTCTACGGATGAACCGAACTTACATTTGTCCGTGTTTGTGCAGTACGCAGACACAATAAAAGAAAATGGTGTCATCCCCAAAGCAATAAGACTACGTCTTTTCCCTTTCTCATTGTGAGATAGAGCTAGAGCTTGGCTCCAGTCTCTTCCATCCAACTCTATTACCACATGGAACAAGTTGAAAAAAGTTTTCCTAGCATGATATTTTCCGCCGAGTAAGACGGATATGTTAAGAGCCAATATCAATGGTTCTAAACAAAAGGAGAGCAAAACTATTTTTGAAGCATGGGAAATATACAAGGACATGATACGACTTTTTCCATAACACGATCTAGAAGAATGGCTGATCATCCACACCTTTTACAATGGTCTATTGTATAACATAAGACTAACGATTGACGCTGCAGCTGGAGGCGCACTGATGGGTAAACCTTATCATGACGCTTATCATCTTATCAAAAGCATGGCTCAAAACCATTACCAGTGGGGAAGCGATAGAACCATTATGGAGAAAACTCAAATGAAAGGTGGTATGTACGAAGTTAGCAGTTTAGACGAAGTTAACGCTAAGGTAGAAGCTCTTATCCAAAAGATAGAAAACTTGACTACAACTCCCGCATCCACCGTGGATGCAGTAGCTCCAACTTGCGATTTATGCGGACTTCACGCACATGTTGCGCCTGAATGTCCACTTTTAATAGGAGTACCAATTGATCAAGTGAATTATGCTCAAGGAAACCCATACGGGAATACCTATAATTTACCTGGAAGAACCATCCAAAATTTTCATACAAGACCAACAATACATTATATGCACCTGGGAAAGCTCCTACTACACCATCGAGATACCAGAAAACCACCTCAATTGTTCCAAATGTTCCTAGGAAATCCATTATAGAGATCATGATAGAAAATTTCGTAGCCACTCAAGCTCAACAAAAAAAAGATTTTCTAAATCAAAACATACACACTAGTGAACATCTCAAGCAACTATCAAACAAGGGTGATGCCCTAGCCACTCATAACAAAATGCTTGAAATGCAAATCTCTCAAGTGGCTCAACAGCAAGCAGCTACAGGTGCTCCAGCTGGCAATTTTCTTGGCCAGCCATAACCAAATCCAAAAGGTCATGCTAATGCTATAATAATTCAGAGTTGAACGGAAGTAGATGAACCAACTAACCCAAGAACCAAAAATCCAGCCATGTACCAGAGTATTGGTAAATCAATTGAAAAGGAAGACAAACTAAAAGAAGTTGAGAAGGAGGGTGAAAATGAATAGGAAGATGAGAAAGGAAAACACTATGTTCCTCCGCCACCGTACAAACCACCGATATCGTACCCTCGACAGTTAACTAAATCTAAAAATATAGGGAAATTTAAGAAATTCGTTGAACTTATGAAACAATTGAATATCATTATACCTTTTATAGAAGCCATCACGCAAATTCCCTCCTATGATAATGTACTTAAAGAAATCTTGTCCAATAATAAAAAGCTCAAGGACAATGAAATTGTTATGCTTACCGCAGAGTGTAGCGCTATAATCCAAAACAACATGCCTCCTAAACTAAAAGATCCTGGTAGTTTTTATATACCATGTGTAATCGGAAAATTCGTCATAGACAAAGCTCTATGCACCTTGGGAGCCAAAATTATTCTAATGCCTTTATCAATCTGCAAAAATTTAAATATGGCAAAATTGCGACCAACAAAAATGTTCGTACAATTAGCTGATCATTCAGTGAAGTTTCCTTTAGGAATGCTCGAAAATGTTCTTGTACGTACTGGGAAATTTTATATCCCCACTGATTTCATTATTATGGATATCAAGGAAGACTCCAACATCCCTATTATATTAGGAAGACCATTCCTCTCCACTGTCGGAGCCATCGTAGATGTGTTTACAGTGATTTCTAGTAAACAACTGCTAGTCTTCCAATTTACTAATTTATTATTGGTTACTTGCAGGATCGACTAGATTGATCCTAGAACACATGTGTCATAACTTAGTTTTATGTTCATATCTATTATATTGATAGACTTATATTGTATGTTAAGTTTGAAGACGAGATTCTTAGGAAAGATTTCTAAAATGGTCTATAGGAATAAACTAAATGAATGTAGGCAGGGAAGGCTTCGAATTAAACTTGGGCTTGAATGTAAAGGTAATTCTAAAATGGCTTGAACGTGAAGATAAGTGTTTGACTAAAAGGATAAAGTAAAAGTAAATCAAAGGATTTAAGGGTAAAAATATTGTCTAACGAAATGACTGTGTTTAAAGACAAGTAAAACAAAGGAAATGCAAGGCAATCGAAGTGTTTAAAGGACAAGGGAATACTGTAATGCAAGGAAATGTAAGTGTTTAAAGGACAAGGGAATACTGTAATCCAAGGAAATGTAAGTGTTTAAAGGACAAGGGAATATTGTAATGTAAGGAAATGTAAGGATGTAAAGAGCAAGGAAATACTGTAAAGGTGATCGAAGGATTTAAAGACAACGAAATACTGTAAAGTTTCTAACGAAATGACTGTGTTTAAAGGCTTCGAATTAGAAAGTAAAACAAAGGAAATGCAAGGAAATCGAAGTATTTAAGGACAGAAATGTTGTAATCGAATGATTTAAAGGACAGGGAAATGCTGTAAAGTTGAATTAAATATAACAAGACTTGTATTGAAATTGTAAAAAAGTAATGATGTTCAAGACGTACATTGTATCTTCTGACTCGTTTTCCTTAATTCACGGAAGTAATGAGTATTTTGAGATATTTTAGTACATAAAAGTGAACATTTTTAAATCTAACATAAGAACACCTATTTATAATGTTTCGACCCTAACGGCCTTATTCTAACATCACGCCACGTTCGAAGCATGCAGGCCTCCTATGCTTGCTGACTTTCACGCGTCTTCTAGGATGGTGCTCTTTATTTGAAATTCGAAATATATACCAATCGAAACATCTTGTTGCTTTCGAAATAACCCAATTACTTGGACCATTTCCAACTTCTGGCACCCTTACATAAAGGAGCTCTTTTGTAATTCGAACACCAAAAAATTCCAAATCGAAATCTGCTGGAACTTGAATAATCCTTCAACATAATGACTCTATATCTCCTATCAATATCAAATATTGATATTAAACTCCTTAGGTACTTCACTCGAAATACTATTTTGATAGTGGTTTCTTCCTTATTCGAAATAGCCAGCTAACAAATTGCCCCCAAAGAACATGTATTTCGACAGATATAAAGAAATACTTGTTTTTTGACTCATCCAGGCTATTTCGAGAGTATCAAAAACTCATGCATTATCCTGCAGTGATTCTAACCTCTTGCAATCATGGTTTATACCTTTTTAATTATTTCCCATTTACCCTTAAGATTCTTCTATCTTCTGCTAATTCTTCTATTTCGTTTGAGCATTTCAACCACTTTGCCTTTTAAGTTGGGACTAAGTTTCGCACTGATGTATGTAATCCTTTTTTCAACACCATCCCCAATGTCAACTTCCTCCAAAGGATCTTGGGCCAGCATCTTAACACTTGATGACTCTGGATCCTTTTTAAACCCCAAGGGCTCTTGATCATAAATGGCATCTAGTCTTTGATCCATCAGTTCAGAAGTTTGTCCATCATATGGTGAGGATGAATGGTTTCCTTCATGATTTGCTATTTCTTTGTTTATGGCTTCGACAACCATGTTTTGTATTTCGGCTTCGAGAGTCGTTCTTCGTTTGTTCTCAGCCAAATAGGACGAAATCTTTTGGTAGTAATTTGATTCAGTCATAATAACCTTCGTTTGCCCAGCCAGTTGGCCGTATCTTCAAAGTCTCTCCATCTTTCTCAATCACCTGTCCATCCCACATGATTTCCCTATCCCATTGGAATCCATTGGGACGCAAGGTTAGGGAATAATAAGCATTTTCATTAGGCTCGAAATATTCCTCAGGTGGGTGACATGGCCCTATGTTGGCCATATTTCTGTCAAAATTTCTCTTATCCACATTGTTGATTTCTGCCATATAGTAGCTTTGGTCTGCTTCTATATTTTCAACAATCCCATCATCTCTCCACAACACCAGCCTTTGATGCATTGAAGAAGGTACAACTCCAACTCCATGGATCCATTCCCTGCCAAGCAACAGATTATAATTTGCTTTTGCAGCAATGACCATAAACATTGTTGGCCTTGTGAGGGAACCAACTGTCAGGTTAACTTGTATTACTCCTAAAGTTTGGCCAACCTTCCCTTCATAATTCGACAGCACCATGTTGTGAGGTCTGACATTTAAATCATGCATTCCTATTCGCTTCAGCATGAATTGGGGCATCAGATTGACAGCAGCTCCACCATCTACCAGAACCTTGTTCACACCATATTGTTCCACCTTTGCCCTGATGAATAAGGGCTTGAGATGGTTCTTCATTCCTTCGTCTGGCTTTTCGAAGAAAGCATTCTGCTCTTCGACCGCTCCATTGTTCATCACATAATAGCATACTGGCCTATGTCTGGCCATTTCGTCCTCATCTGTCCCCTCATCAGCATACACCTCTTTGTTTCCTGATTGTACTTACACGGTAGTACTGAAACTACATTGCAGTTTGCATTGAAGAAGGATTCCCCCTCAGATTCGAAGGCATCAGTCATCAAGTCCTCTTCGTTCGCAGCTTCCTTCTGAATCCTATTTTCTTTGGTGTCCTTCTGTGGAGAAAAAAGTCTCCTGGACACTGGGGGTTTGCCCCCAGTCTGGTTTAGTGATGTTGGTTTATTGGTACTGGATTCTCCTACTCCCATAGGTTTCGAATCCCTTGTAGCTTTTTGGTTTCGCTGGTGTCTGCGCCATTGAGAGCGAGACATTGGGTTTCTGCCCTTATAATTCTCTAATCTTATTTCCTCCCTCCTGTTCGAATTGAATTGCCTCCTGTACGCCATTGCAGTCCTGCCTCCTCGATCGAAGCTGCGCCACTTCCCTTTTCCATTATCAACATTCACTTGCAGCCATCTATCAGTAGGGATTTCTGTAGGTAGTTTAAAGGAAACTCTCTTTGCTCCCCTGGGATAGGGGTTATCTGGCCTCCTTGGCATACTTCTGGTTGTGCTAACAAGATTCGAAGGCATTCCGCCTTGGTGCCCCCATCCTGACGAAAATGGAATTCTTTCGAATGCTTCAGCCATTTCCTTATCATACACTGTTGCACATCTGGGACATATCAAGCATTATGTTCCAATCTTTTGGCAATGAACCAGGAATTCGAGCAGGCTTTCATCAGCCTTTGGATAGACTTTGTATAGTTGGTTGTCTTGCCTCCAGTTGACTCCTGTTCGTTCTTGCTGGGCCCTCTCGAATTCAGCAGCAATTCTGGGGTTGCAGATGATACTGCACCTTGGGCATAGCAACTTCTCATGATTGTTCTTATGACAGTGGAAGAGGTATTCATGCAAACTTGCGTCCTTTCTAGGTAAGTTATCTCTTCTCTTTCCCTCTCTAGACAGCGTTCCACTTCTTCCATTTCAGCAATAGGCTGTTCGAAATCCACCATATTCACTCCCAGCATTTGGTCATCAAAAATCTTGACTTCTTCAAATTTTATCCGAAGACCTTCAGTGGCCTCAGCTAATTTTCTATCACTTAATATCTTTGCTTTGAGCACCTTTAGGAGACCATCAGTGGCTTTTGTTTCGTTTTTGATCAATGGGAGGCCATCAGTAGCCTCTTTTTCGTTTTCGATTAGGATGAAATCCCCATCCTCTTCGAATTCCTCCTTCGACTCAACTTTCCCCTCAGCAATTTCCACCATATTGATGTCTAGTGGTTCAGCATAGTTAGTCTCCGCCATCTGCAACGGATCAGTGTCAACTTTCATTGGATTCTTCCCCTTGTCTGAGAACTTCAGCCTGCCATCCTTGATTGCATTCTGTATCAAATCCCTGAAAAGAAAACACTGTGAGGTTTTATGGCCTAAAAAGTTGTGATATTTACAAAAGCCCCTCTTTTTCCTTTGTTCCAACGGAGGAATCTTAAGGTTAGGAGGAACTATTAACTGGCCATCTTTAACAAATAGATCAAATATCTCATCACATTTAGTTATATCGAAAGTATAGATTTTCTTGGGGAATTTATCATTCCTTTCACTTTCGACAGAATCCTTTCCATTGGAAGGAAGTAGAACTTTGCAAGCATAAGGGGGTGCTTCTTTTAGTTCTACAAGATCTATTTCGAACTGATCGAAATCATAAGGGTCTTGAGGATCATATATGTTTTCCTCTTCAGCCTCTATGTAGGCTATTCTCTCTTTCTTATGATTTTTACTAGTCCTGGCTTTTTCAGCTTTTAATCTTTCGACCTGACGCACTCTGTCTGCTAGTTGGGCCATATCTCTAAAATACTGTGTATCCAATTTCTTTCGAATGGAATAATCTAGGCCCTCAGCAGCCATTTCGACCAATTCATGTTCAGGGACCACTGTGAAGCATCTGGATTTTAATAAACGGAATCTATTCAAATATTCATCTATTGGTTCCGTGAATTTTCTCTTAATGCTTGTTAGTTCCTTGAGACTAATTTTAGACTGACCCATGTAAAACTGTTCATGGAAAAGCCTTTCTAAATAAGGCCATGTGTCTACAGATCCAGGGGACAAGGTGGTGAACCAAGTAAAAGCGTTCTTTGTCAAAGAACTTGGGAAGCATTTTATCCTAAGATTTTCATCATTTGCTATATCTCCTACTTCTGTTAAATATCTTGTTATATGTTCCACTGTTGATTCACTTGTATCTCCATCATATTTCGTGAATTTAGGAACTTTCAAGCCCCTGGGTAATTCTGTTTGCAAAATATAATCCATAATAGGAGATGTGTAATTTGGCCTCCTAAATCCTGAATTTAAACCATTCTGGGCCATTATTCTTTCAATCATGGTGGTGAGGTTATTTTCTGCCACTAAATTGTCATTCCTAATTCTATGAACAATTTCGTCTGCATTTTGGTCCATATTCACCATCAGTATAGGTCTAGGCTATTCATTCTGAACTTCCTGAATTCCCTGATCTCTTAATCTCACCCCTATATTTCTTTCTTCGACCACTTGTACAGGGGGTCGAATTTGTTCAATTATGGGTTCTTCATTTCGAATTCCCATTGGGTTTTGCCTACGCCTTGCAGGCGCATTAGGGGCACCAAAGAAATCTGCTATTCTGGCCATCTGGGCTGCATTTTCTTGGTTTGTTTTATTTATATTCTGGATTAGGGGATTGAAAATAGCATTCATTTCGCGGGCTAAGATTCCCACCATGTCATGATTGTTATCATCCATCTGTTGTCTAAGGGCTGCCTGACTATTGGTTGTAAGAGTAGGCAATTGGGCAAAGTTTCCTATATTCTGGAAATTTGTACCCAAATGGTTCATTCCTGAACCAGATCCTTGGAGTGGGGACGAAGTTGTTGCATTATGTAACCCTGCCATAAACGAAGTTGGCATCCCATACTAAGGATTTCTGGGTCTCAAAGGTTCGAAACCTGGAGGCCTAGGGGGGGTCGAATACTGTTGATTCCCTATGTGTGGCGCAGTTTGCACTGAAGACACGTTTGAGGGCATGTCTAACGTGCTTACTGGGATTGTATTCGAACTGCCAACAAGAATGGCATTGGAGGCATCAATCGAACTTGAAACGATTGTTGCAGCCCCCTGTGGGGGATTCTGTACCCCATCTTGGTTGATTGTATTAACCATTATTTTGGTACGTTGTTTTCTAGGTATATGTGGATTGTTATTCTTTATTTTGCCGCTTCGAAGGTTCATGTACTGAAACGTGCTCCATACTCATAAAATCCTAAAACTTCTCTAATATGTTTGATAAAACTTTTTTTGTTATGACACTGTCCCACCAGGTGTGCCAATTTGTTTACAGTGATTTCTAGTAAACAACCGCTAGTCTTCCAATTTACTAATTTATTATTGGTTACTTTCAGGATCGACTAGATTGATCCTAGAACACATGTGTCATAACTTAGTTTTATGTTCATATCTATTATATTGATAGACTTATATTGTATGTTAAGTTTGAAGACGAGATTCTTAGGAAAGATTTCTAAAATGGTCTATAGGAATAAACTAAATGAATGTAGGCAGGGAAGGCTTCGAATTAAACTTGGGCTTGAATGTAAAGGTAATTCTAAAATGGCTTGAACATGAAGATAAGTGTTTGACTAAAAGGATAAAGTAAAAGTAAATCGAAGGATTTAAGGGTAAAAATACTGTCTAACGAAATGAATGTGTTTAAAGACAAGTAAAACAAAGGAAATGCAAGGCAATCGAAGTGTTTAAAGGACAAGGGAATACTGTAATGCAAGGAAATGTAAGTGTTTAAAGGACAAGGAAATACTGTAATGCAAGGAAATGTAAGTGTTTAAAGGACAAGGGAATATTGTAATGCAAGGAAATGTAAGGATGTAAAGAGCAAGGAAATACTGTAAAGGTGATCGAAGGATTTAAAGACAACGAAATACTATAAAGTTTCTAACGAAATGATTGTGTTTAAAGGCTTCGAATTAGAAAGTAAAACAAAGGAAATGCAAGGAAATCGAAGTATTTAAGGACAGAAATGCTGTAATCGAATGATTTAAAGGACAGGGAAATGCTGTAAAGTTGAATTAAATATAACAAGACTTGTATTGAAATTGTAAAAAAGTAATGATGTTCAAGACGTACATTGTATCTTCTGACTCGTTTTCCTTAATTCACGGAAGTAATGAGTATTTTGAGATATTTTAGTACATAAAAGTGAACATTTTTAAATCTAACATAAGAAGACCTATTTATAGTGTTTCGACCCTAACGGCCCTATTCTAACATCACGCCACGTTCGAAGCATGCAGGCCTCCTATGCTTGCTGACTTTCACGTGTCTTCTAGGATGGCGCTCTTTATTTGAAATTCGAAATCTATACCAATCGAAACATCTTGTTGCTTTCGAAATAACCCAATTACTTGGACCGTTTCCAACTTCTGGCACCCTTACATAAAGGAGCTCTTTTGTAATTCGAACACCAAAAAAGTCCAAATCGAAATCTGTTGGAACTTGAATAATCCTTCAACATAATGACTCCATATCTCCTTTTAATATCCAATATTGATATTAAACTCCTTAGGTACTTCACTCAAAATACTATTTTGATAGTGGTTTCTTCCTTATTCAAAATAGCCAGCTAACAAGATGTAAAAAGAGGTAAACTCACATTTGAGGTTGGCGAAGAAAAAGTCAAATTCATCCTCTCACAATTCTTCAAGGCACCAGCTATAGATGATTTGTGTTTTTTCTTGGATGTCATTGATGAGTGCATTAAATAAATGGAGAAACAACACACCAAATATTCAGAAGCTTTAAATATTCCAATACCTCCCATTCTAGAAGACAATAATTGGTGTGATAAATACATAGATGACAATCATAATGAATGTCTCGCACTAACTCTTGACCCTATGCCTTGCCTAAGGAAACCCGTTGTTGAACTTAAAACATTACCAAAAAATCAAAGGTATGAATTCCTAGACATAGAACTCGAACAACCCGTCATAGTCAACGCAGATTTAGGACAGATAGAAACAGAAAAGTTATTACATGTCCTAAGGAAATATCCGACTTCTTTAGGCTATAACATCTCTGATATAAAAGGGATAAGCCCCTCAATTTGTATGCATCACATTTTTATTTAGGAAGACTGCAAGACCTCGAAAGAACATCAGAGAAGAATATATCAAGTTCTAAGTGATGTAGTTAAGAAAGAAGTACAAAAGTTTTTAGAAGCAAGAATCATATATCTGATATTCGACAGTAAATGGGTTAGCCCGGTACATGTCATACCAAAGAAGGGAGGTGTTACAATTGTTAGCAATGCAAAAGGAGAATCTGTAGCACAACGTACTAAAACCGGAGGGAGAATGTGCATTGACTATAGGAAATTGAACAAAGCCACTCGAAAATATCATTTTCCTCTACCCTTTATTGATCAAATGCTTGAATAATTGGCTAAGCACTCTCATTTCTACTATTTAGATAGGTATTTAAGATTCTTCCAAATTCCTATTCATCCTGAAGTCTAAGAAAATATAACCTTCACTTGTCCTTATGGTACATTTGCCTACCGACGAATGCCATTCGGACTGTGTAATGCACATGCAACATTCCGGAGATGCATGATGCTTATTTTTGCCGATTTTTTAGACGGAATAAGGGAGGTTTTATGTATGATTTCTCAGTATATGGGGGAAGTTTTGAAATATTTATATCAAGCCTAGAAATGGTACTTCAAAGATGTGTGAGTATTAATCTAGTGCTAATTTGGAAAAAATGCCACTTCATGGTCAGACAAGGAATTGTGCTTTGACACATAGTGTTCGACAAAGGGATTGAAGTCGATAAAGCAAAGATCAAAGTTATAAAAAATCTTCAACCTCCCAAAACTGTTAGAGAAATAAGAAGCTTTTTAGGAAACGCCAGTTTCTATCTACGTTTCATTAAAGATTTCTCTAAAATAACCAAACTTCTAACTGAGCTACTGATGAAAGACGCTGAGTTCATTTTTTATGAAAAATGCCTGGGTGCATTTCAAACACTTAGACAAGCATTGATCTTAGTGCCCATTATGCAACCTCCATATTAGAATGAACCATTTGAGATAATATGTGATGTTAGTGAGTATGTCGTAGGCGCAGTTTTAGGATACATAAAAGATGAAAATCTCCATGTGATCTACTACACAAGTAGAACCCTTGATCATGCACATATGAACTACGCCACCATAGAAAAGGAACTATTAGTTGTTGTGTTTGCTTTAGATAAATTTTGTTCTTACTTAGTAGGCGCAAAGATAATCATCTATATCGATCATGCTGCAATTAGGTACCTATTAAGTAAAAAGGACGTCAAGCCAAGACTACTAAGGTGGATCTTACTTTTTGCAAGAGTTTGATTTAGAAATCAAAGACAAGAGAGGCATCGAGAATGTAGTAGCTGATCACTTATCTAGAATGGAAGGCATAAAACCTGAGCAAGCCCCCATTAATGATAATTTTCCATATGAATGCCTCATGGCCCCAATTAGAATCAGAAAGCACTACAATTGAATTCCCTATAACTTATAACAATTCCGAGAAAAATGAAGTCGTGGAAGCAGTCTACACTAAAACCACATTGCCATGGTATGTCGACTTTGTCAACTACTTGTCTGTTAGAGTGCTTCCACTGGATCTAACCTATCAAAAAAGAAGAAGTTCTTCCACAACCTGAAACAATATTATAAGGATGAGCCTCTGCTTTCCAAGAGAGGCGTTGATGGTATTTTCCAT
Source organism: Vicia faba (assembly GCA_948472305.1). Taxonomy (NCBI): domain Eukaryota; kingdom Viridiplantae; phylum Streptophyta; class Magnoliopsida; order Fabales; family Fabaceae; genus Vicia; species Vicia faba. Next base: position 677,936,615 of record OX451735.1, on the reverse strand, counting down.
CGATGTGTCCCCGAAGATGAAATAGAAAACATAATTTTCCATTGTCATGTTGCTCCCTATGGTGGACATGCAAGCACTTCAAAGAATTACGCTAAGATCTTACAAGTTGGCCTCTATTGGCCTAACCTATGGAAAGATATCCATATTATAGTCATAAATTGCAACCGGTGCCAACATATTGAAAACATCTCTAGACGCGCGAGATTCCTTAAAAAGGAATTTTGGAAGTAGAGGTATTTGACGTGTGGGGAATTTATTTCATGGGACCTTTCCCATCTTCTTTTGGCAACAAATTCATACTCGTCATTGTAGATTACATATCAAAATGGATCGAGGTTGTAGCTTCTCCAACAAACGACGCACGAGTAGTGATTAAGCTTTTCAAGAACATAATATTTCCAAGATTCGATGTGTTGTGACTCGTCATCAGTGATGGTGGCTTCCATTTCATTTCCAGAATCTTTGAAAAACTATTAGTGAAATATGGATTCTGACACCGTGTAGCAACACCCTATCACCCCTAAACAAGTGGATAAGTAGAGGTCTCCAACAGAGAGATTAAGAAAATCTTAGAAAAAACAGTTTCCACTTCTAGAAAGGATTGGTCGTCCAAACTACACGAGGCGTTGTGGGCGTATAGAACAGCCTATAAGACACCCATATGAACCACATCATTCAAACTACTTTATGAAAAATCGTGTCATCTTCCAGTAGAACTTGAGCATAAAGCTTATTGGACAATCAAAACCCTCAATTTAAGCTACACTATCATGGTCGAAAAGTGAATCTTAGATATCCATGTGTTAGAAGAGCTTAGACTAAACACATACGAGAATGCCAAGATCTATAAAGAAAGAACTAAAAATGGAACGACAAGCGCATATCCAGGAAATAGTTCAATAAAGGTGACATAGTTCTCTTGTTTAATTCTAGACTTAAACTATTTCTGGGTAAATTGCGTTCTAGGTTATCCGGTCCCTTTGAAATAACTAAGGTTTTTCCAAGTGGAGCTATTGAAATTAAAGGAAAATCTAGTGAATCGTTTATCGTAAACGGGCAGCGCTTGAAGCACTAACACTGTATCAAAAATATAGACTATTTCTCTAGTTTCCATCTTGCAGAGCTACCTGCTCACCACAAAATTTAAACACTTATTAAAATTTTGTCGAGCTTACGACATAAAACAAAGCGCTTGGTGGGAGACACCCCACTTTCCGATCTTTTATATTGATTTATTTTAGTCTTTACATTTTCTTACTTTTCATTTATTTTCTTTTCATAATAATAATGTAGTATTGTTTTCTTAGGTTAACCACTACTAACTTAATTCTAATTGTCAACTTACTTACAGGATAACTTGATTTTAGCTAACCAGACTAACTAACGATGCAAGAAGTTGAGACAATGGGAATTTCTTTGAGAGGAAGATCCTAGAGGAGGCGTTTTAAGGCAATGTCTACAAGAGAGGTGGCCCTACCATAACCATATTAGGTATTACGGATAGTGTTATGTTTTTGCTAACCAAATAGGTTGGGATTGTTCTCCCTTGAGAATTAGATTTAGCTCTTATCATAGCTTGATCTTAGAATTCCTAAGCTCACTCGACTTTTTGCCTAACCATGGATTAGCATTTAACCGAGGCCTCACTATTTTAGAATGTTCTATATTTAATATTGGTATAATAGTCGCGAGCTTGCTAATCTGTTAGGATTCCCTAGTGGCCCACATGTCTTTACTAGTACCCAAGAGGATCGTCTTATGGATCTTGAACTTTAACACTTTTGAGGTAGCATAACCGGCAATAACATTCCTGAACCTGATAACATGTTTTCTGAGAGCATCCATAACCCTGCTATTTGGTATTTTCACAAGATCCTAGACCACACCCTATTTGGAAAGCAGGTAAACATAACATCAATATCAAGAGATGAGCTTTTCATATTATATTGTGCTTCCCGAAACCGCCCCGTTAATGCTGCCACCTTCACGATAGCTAACTTTGTCTGTGTTACATAGACTGAACTTGCACGTATCTTAGTAGGAGGCTTAGTGACCATGATAGCCAATGCCATTGGAATACGAATACCACTTCTTAGACTCCAACCTCAGGGTGGATTCCGACCCATGAATATATTGTTATGTTTCAACACTAGCATTATTAGAAACCTTGGCCCTAAAGTATTTGAACTTCTCATTAACAACCAAGTCATGCAACTTTTCACCTTGCCACATCCCAGAACTAATGTTCATGACCGAAACAATTGGCTATTTAATTTGGAAGTACACCAAATTTCACCTCTAATTTCTTCTAAGACACCACACAATGATGCATTTCTCTCTGATCCTGAAACAGATCCTGAAACACCTCCCTACTATCACAATTTACCATCCACTGACCAACCCTCCCCTTCATGTGCCTCTATTACTCCAGTTGTCTCTGCACCTCCCTCTGATATGAAGCTACTTCCATACTTGCTTTATAAACTGAACTAAATTGCTTGAGAGAAGAATTCACTAAATTGTGCATTGAGTTTCATGGTTTTATGCATTTAGTGACGGAGCAGGTGGATCACATTTTTCAATACATCTACTCCTCTGCTCAGAATACTAATAGTAGTGGCTGATATTTACCTGACATACTGCATTTTATTTTTTTCCAAACCTCACATTTAAACAGTGAGGACACTATTTAAGTTAGTGTGGGGGAAGGATTATTAATTTAGGATTTCTCATGTTTTCTAGAATAGATTTCTTGTTTTTTGTTTTTCCTTTCTAGATTTGATTTTTACGCTTTCAGTACTTTCTGCTTCTTTCTCTAGAATATTGATATTGTTTGAAAAACAAGTTTTTATTCAGTTAAAATTTGTGGCATTGTTCCTGATATTTACATACATATATATATATATATATATATATATATATATATATATATATATATATATATATATATATATATATATATATATATATATATATACTTTAATGTTACAAAATTTAGCATATACATACTGACTTAAATATCGTGCCTGAACACTCTGTATTCTGGAAAACAGAAATTGGAAATATCAGTTTTTCTGTATTTTTGCACTATGTCGCTTGCCACACATACTGTGACATCGCCAGACCTTTACAAAGTGTGCCGCCCGACACATACTTTGTGCCCCTCAGTACAGAGTAAGACCTGTGTGCATATCTATTTATTACAGATACCCCTTTTGTTTTCTTTCTTTCATCTCTCTCCACTTCCACTAAAACTCTATTAAAACCTATTCCCCCTATTCATCACCCCTGACCATCCCACTTACTCCATATTCAAAAAATTTATTTAAATCCCATTATCACCCGCTCCCTGCAATCTATATTTTTCTCCTATTTAAACACTTGTGAAACAAAAAACCAAAACCCACAACATCTCCTTCTGTCAGTTTTGAAACCAAACCCATTCACCTTCCTTATGTCTCCTTATGTCTCGAAGAATCCAACACCAAAGAGGAGAACCTGACCTTTTGAGAATTTTGTTCAAAAACGACGAAGTTAGGGAACATCATAAAGCGCATTACCGAACGTTTTATCAATGTTCAGTTACCTCTACAAGGTATATTGATGTAAATTGTCTGCGTGAGTTGGGGCTGTCAGATAGTGTGTAGTGGCTACTTCAAAATTCTGATCTGACATATGTCTGCACATTAAACCACCTCACTTATGAATCCTTAACCTTGGAATTCTGAGTTCCCTCTCCTACAACATACCCGCAGATGAAAATATGTACCTCACCAGCACTGCAGACTTTAGAATGTTTAACACTGAATATTCTTTGAATCAAGAAGCTCTGAGTGATTTGTTACGCTTCCCTGGTGGAGGAGAAGTATACTACTGAATCCCACCAGAGGCAGATTGGGCATCAACAACATTCATACTATGGAACTATTTAACTGGTGAGCGACCTTATAGTTGGAGGGACTTTTTGCTTCCTCTATTCATAATTCATCCATCCGCCATTTTCATCGCATCCTATCCAACACCATTTTCGGGAGGATCAACAACAACAAAGTAAATTCTAAGGAACTGTTTTTCCTGCACTGCATCTTCACGCCTAATTGTAAGATCAATGCTAGTGCATTCTTTTTGGAACATATCCAATCCGTATGTGCAAGAGGTACTACACCTTTATGTATTGGAGGGTTACTTACCTCTATAACGCTTGCTTTGAACCTGGGGGGACAGACTAGGGAATTTTCCTTCGTTGCCATCCCTATTTATCAATGTTGACAATTGTCGTGTTGGGCGCCTAATCAAGGCTAGAGAGGATGGAAAATATAACCTTATGGTGTGGAATAAAGTAGTTCCGAGTTTTATTTTACCTAATCACAGGCCCACCTATGTAATGAATATGGAGAAGTGGCATTATGATCTAAATGCTCCTGCCCCTGGTCCAAATCATTCATGATAACCAAGGTGTTCCGAACAATGCTGAAACCGATGAAATGGAGCAAGTGTTGGATCAAGAAGCCCAAAACCTGGCATCCACCCACCTGCTTCACAAATTCCTCCTAAAAATTTTGTAGGTTCATCATCCGGGCATTAGATTCGAAGAAGAAGAAACCAGGGCCAACCAGCTACTCTTGATGACATTTATGCTGAAATGTTGCAACATAATGAAGTTGAAGCTCAACATTATCAAAGAATGGAAGCGTAGCATATTGAGGCATGACAGGAGGTCCGAAAACTTCAAAGAGATCAACATGACTATGCCTACTGGAAAGACCATCGCATGTCGGAACTAACCAAAGAAATGCGAGCATTGATTTTTCGTGTTGACGGCCTGCATGATTTTTTTACTCATTCTGGACTTCTGGGATTTGGTGTAGAGCCTTCCCAAGGTGGAGATGATGCACGTGGATGAGAACGAGCAAGGGCACGTCGTGAAGCACGTGGATGAGGTGACGAATAGTCATTATCTCAGTCATTCCTTTCTCACATTTCATCATTGCATTGGGAACCATGCTTGGTTTAAGTATGGGGGAGGAAGCTTTACCCCTTTCATTTACCACTTTCTAAGTAGATTTAAATTACCGTCTATTGCCCTTAAATAAACATTTATGTACTATCAAGTTCTTATATGCAAAATTTTCGTTTATTATTTGACTTAGTCACTTTCTTGGGCCATAACAACAATTTCGTTAGTTAGACGCATAACTTGTTGCATTCGAAAAGTATATAGGTTGCTCGCTCTTAAGATATGTTAGAAATTTTGAGTAAAATTTAAACAAAATTGATACCGTCTTAAAACTATAAAACCCCCGCTTACACAAGACCTATTTAAGTACCTATTATACCAATACCTTAATCTTTAAAATAACCCAGAGTAGTTTATATAAGCAGTCGGCACCGTCGTATTCATAAACTACGTAGAGAGCCGATGAATATAAGTGAATGGTCTTAAAACACTTCCAAAATACATCATGTAATGATGAATCGAAAAAAGGGAATGTTCTAATTAATTTAGGTGACCCTCACCCGGTTACTTAATCCAATAGTTGTAGAACCTACAAAATATGTTATAACAACCCGATGTAAGTTATTTCAGAGGTATCTGGTGTTGAACTTGGTAGGGAGGACTACGGTTCGATCCCCCACAACTCGCAATCAGGTAAATAAAGGGATTACTAAATTTATGTACCAGAACCTCGTCCTTAAAATGACTATCACTAAACGGCTACTCTACTATATGCGTGCAAAAGATAAAGGGCTTAATGTGATTACGCTGGAACAAAACGGGTGAAGCAAAGTGAAAAGAACTAGGTTGAGCTATAATAGCATGAATGGAATTAGTCTGCATAAGGTGCGGTTGTTTAGTGTTATTACTGTATCTTTAGTGTTGATACTGATCTTACATTGTTCTAACGGAAATACCTCGCAACCACGTATGACTTGAATTGTTCCATGTATGTGTGTTTAACCCGTGTTTAATTTGTTTTCATACTGATTATTTGCTTGAGGACAAACAAAGGTTCAAGCTTAGGGGAGTTTGATAACACGAAAACACATCGCATATTCGGCTAGATTAGCATAAATAATATTACCATTTTCCGTTAATTATGTTGCATTATGTTGGTATTTAAGCATGTTTCAAGTATTTATACTCCACAAGACTTGCACTAGAAAAGAAGAAGAAATGGAAAATAAAAAAAGATTTGAAAAATAACAGGATAGCAGAAAAGCATAAAATTGCATGACAGAAGACTGTGACGGTCGTCACAACCTTCATGTCGGTCGACACACTTGCATTAGGTGTCCCCCACGGAACACATCACGTTACGGTCGGCACATGCTCAAAGTTTGTGTGCCCCACGACACACAATGCATGCCCCTCGCCACAATTGTCCCAATGTTAATTACATAGTTTTCCCTTGTCTCCATCGAAAAATCTTATATTTACTCAACAAACTGAGTCTTCCCCATGATCACCACGTCCTATATTTTTGGAGGAGTCTAGTCTCAACAGCCGAGTACATCGCATTCCATTATTTCCTAAATCTTCTCAAACAGAAGTTATAGGGAGGCTATAAAAAGAAGGCAGTTATGCAGTGAAGAGGGTCGAAGAATTTCTCCAATTTCATTCCTTTGTTCAGAGCTCTTGTTGTTTCTTTTTCTTTAGATTTTATGCAGATAAAATCCTACTTGATATAGCAATAGTTTTCCACATCGGGGAACTATTACACCAGTAGATTTTATTCACATATTTCAGACTTTGTTTTAGTTTACATTTTTTTCTGCATTCAAGTTATTATTTTCCGCAGAGCAAATCCTGCCGAAATATTATGAAAGATTGCACTTGGTACTAGAAGTTTAGCATTAAAATTTTATTTCCTTTATTAATTCCAGGTTCTTATTTCATATACTATTTTATACTTAATAATCATGATTAGGTTACTGGTTGTTTACTGTAATTTCGTGTGTGTATTCAATAACATGTCTGGCTAGTTTCCCTAATACCAGTATGTAAGATCATAGCACCGAAGGGGTTCGGTAATGAATTGGTATAAACATTTATAAAATACTTTTCTGGTTTGGTTTCCAACATTTATTATTAAAACTATTTTGTTACAAGAGCAAACGACAAATGAAGGTTAAAATCAATATAACAAGAGTTTCAGATTTTGACCGGATAGTGGTAATTGAACATTAGTTTTAAATACAGCGAGAGCACTTTAAAATTAATTTGATTCTATTTATTTTCAAAAAGTATTTTTATATTTTAAATCAGACAGTGAGAGCAACCATTTAAGTCTAATAATATAGTATGCATCAATAATCACGAGAGTGTGAGATAATGGTTTTTAAATTGATAGTTTCTACTAAAATAGTGTTTTAATACTCATAAGTATGTCAATGACTTACTGAATCACCAAAGTCAAACGTATTACATACCGGTGTCATGTTATCGAATATTTCATTTAAATATAAGTTTATTTTCATCTCACCAAAACCTAAGATTAATCATTAGCCTTAGCATAACATAGTAACTTTAGATACCAATAGTTTAACTATCAATCCTTGTGGGTTCAAAATCTTTAAAAATTATGCAATTAGACTGTACACTTCCAGTCACTACACCCGATAGACTCTTAAAGTCGCGACCAGTTATTAACCATACAATTCTCCCATTTTCACTTTCCATCCCATTCTCATTATTTCTACAATTCTATTGTTTCAATTAATTAATTCCACCCAATTAACTAATTAATTCAATTACTCACAAAAATATATTGAATTAAATAATTCCACACACAAATAAATTAAATAAATAAATAATTAAAATATATGATTAATCAAGTTGGGGTGTTACACATATGATGAGATAAACATGTCAATTGAGATACTATTAGACTATAAATACTTTTATTTTATCCGTTTATGGTACTTTGATTTTGAAGTGTTATTTGATTAGCGTTTATTGAATCGATGATTAAGGGACACATGGATCCTGGTAGAGAAACGTGAACTATGACCAAGAGAAATAGTAGATGCAGAGATTTCTCAATCTTTATGGAATCATGGAGCAAAGAACACTACGTAGGAATCCTGTTTGTAACAGTAAGGGCACTATATAACAATATTATGTGATTGAATGCGTGCTTGTATATATGAATGATTGTTTGCCTAGATAGAGATATGTTTGATTCTTGTGTGCCCAAATAAGGATATGTTTTATGCTTGTATGCCTAGATACGAGTATGTATGGTGCTCGTGTGCCTAGATAGGGACACATGTGATGCTTGTGTGATGCCCTAAATAGGGATGCATGTTTGCATTGCGATTCTAAATGTATGAATATGCTTTCATAGGATTTTGAATAAATATATGAATTGGCTATTAAGAAACGATTATGTTGAATTTTTATATATGGTCATAAAGACTTGTAAGATGTGGATATCTTTGGCGATCAAGGCTCAATGTCAAAGTAAGTCATTGATACTAAGTCATCTTTGACTTAGGGTTGAAGATCAACTTAGGGTTATGTTTCAGAGTGTTTCCAATGTCTGTTAATGGGAAGTATGTTCTTAAAGTTGAATGCTTACTGTAATGTGGTGGGAGAACTGACTTGGGTGTTTTGAGTTTTATCGCAATTGTTGCAGATAGCAAGAGTCTCCACCGACTTTTCTTTTATCCAATAAAGGAAAGGATGAAAAGAACAGGAAAGATCTTTTGAGAATTTTTCTTGAGTTCGGGGGGTAGGTTATGAAAAGGGAAGGTGTTAGCACCCTTTTAATCTATAGTTATCTACGGGCTCTTAATTGCCATCTCACTTTTGAAATGCTTTTGTGAATGTGTTTATTTGAAATTATTTTTGAAAAGTGCCTTTGTTTAGGCAAACTTTGTAACGATTCTCGTCTCTATAAGAATGTATGCAAAGTATTGACTTTTGAAAATATTTCATGAAAGTGTCGTTGTGTTTGAAAGATGTTTGTTTTGAAATGTTTGTAAGCAAGCAACTTTGGGCGTTCTACCAACTCAAAACAAGTCTTTGTTCTTTTCCTCCTCCTTTTAGATAGTGTTATATTACCATTAGTTAGTAAGAAACCATATCATTGGATGTTAAGGGACAGGCGTGGGTCATTGTACATTCATATAAGGCAACATTGTAGGATACCTTAGCAATATGTCGTAAGGGTCTAAGATCATTTACCGAAGGCAACATCGAAGGGTCATCGAGGGACTACGATCTTGTAATTGAGGGTCTTTGCTAAAGTATCCCACGTTCGAGGGACATGATTGTTTTAAATTTAAGGTAATAAGTGTGGGTTACCCTAGAGATGCGTGTGTGTAAAGTGTATTGATTTCATTTATTTTGTATTGAATTAGGGTTGTCTACTTGTTTGATTTTAAGTCTTGCCATACAAACCCTAATTACTAGCAATAATATGGAAAGCGATAAATTGTGGAAATTAAAAGTCTTATGCTATTACATCACTTTAGGGGATGGGGGTACAAATTACAAATAGGGATGACAAGAAGAGTAAACCCTAATTATATTACAAGGCTTTGACAATTACATGAATTATAGTGCAAAATAATAAAATGTACAAAGAAATGTAAAGAGAAGAGAAATTGTTTTTATGGTTTTTTATGGAAAAGGTTTTAATTAATCTAATTAAACTAATTAATTTACAAGAGAAGTTAATTAATTATTTAATAAATCCTAAAGCCTAAGTTAATTAAAAAGAAAATCAAATAAACCCTAAGTCTAATTTAGTTTTAATTATAAAAGAAAAGGTTAAATTATTAAGAAAAGTATTTTAGTGTTTTATTTATAAAAATGAATAAAGTAAAAATAAAATAAAATAAACTTAGAAAATTTTAGTCTAATTATTTAAGAAAAATATATTTTTCTACTTTTTATTAGAATAAAAAATAAAATAAATAAATAAAAAGAAATAAAATATAAAAGAAGTAAAAGATTTAGTCAGGGGGTTAAAAAGGAGTTTAGAGGTAAAAAGTAGCAAAAAGAAGGTTCGGGCCTAAACCAGGTTTTGTTTGAATCAGAAATAAATAATAAAATAAAAATATGTTGGGCCTACATTGTCTTTAGTAAAGAGGGGTGATAAGGAAAAAACAGATAGAGGCCCAAAGGGAGGCCTAGTGCGCTAGTAAACAAAAGAAAGAAGGAAAATAGTGTGAAAAATAACAATATGTGGCACTGGGGCTCAAACCCAGGTCCCAAAGGTCATAGGCGTGCGCTTTAACCACTAGGATGGTGATACATCTGTTGATTTAAACACAAAACAATAAATATATTATAAACCTTGTCCTGAACATGTCATCTTCTTCTTCCTCGCGCCAGGATGTTATTCAATGTTTTTGAAATTTGTAACTTCCTCATTTCTCAACCAAAATGGAAAATGTAAAGATGAAAGTTGCTTGAAATTTAACCACGATTTCAACCATGTAAATAACTAAAGTTATGGATCAAAGATGAACATGAATTTCTATTGGTACCAAATTTAACCTAACTTTTTTCAGAAAGTTCAAACTCAAAATTCTCCATGCTCAAGCAAGATAAATGAATTCTAAGAACATGGTTAGTTTCAGGGCTATGATTTCTACATTTTATCTTTTAAAATCAAATTCAAATTATGCTTGTATGAAGAGATGGAAGTTTAGAAAACTCACCTTGCCAATGGAGATCGTGTTTTGAATTTGAGCACTTCTCAAGTAGTTGTGATGACCTAGTTAGCTTCAATGGACCTCTAGGAGGCTAATGCAAAGGTTACTCTGAGCTGAGAGGGCCTTAATGATGCTGGAGAAAACAATGTGCAAGGTGCTATTTTTGAAAATGGAGGGTGGTTATGGAGGTGTTACAGTCGTGTAACAGGTGTTTGGTTAGGTTCTAAATGATATATAGATGCTTTGTGATTGATTTTGAGGAAGAGCGCACGAGTGAAATGAGAGTTTGAGGTGTGAGGTCAGAAATGGCACAAAAATAAGGTTTTGATGCAATTATATGTTTGAGGGAGTTTAAAGGCTTGTAATTTAGTGTCCTTGGCTTTAAATAATGTCTCAATTTATAGGAAAAGGTTTGAGGACATCAGATGATCAGAATCACAAGATCACATGTTATGGATTTTCACTTGTTTTTGAAGCAACCTTGATAGATATAGTTTCAAGGCAAGTTACAAAGCTTGTAGGGTGGCTAGAAGCTTTAAACATGTTTTCTTTGATCTTGTAGATGAAGTTTGTGTAGAAGGAACAAGTGCAAAGCTCAAGGAAAATTGACTTTGTGATTAAAGCAACTTTTCAAGAATGGCAATGGTGCCTTTGTGCCATAAATAGTAATGTAACTTGGATAAAGGCTCAAACACTTGGACAAGGGCTCAATTAGTTGTGTAAAAATCTGATCATGGATAGATTTGCAAGTTAGAAGGCCTAAAAAATAAGATTATGAAGCATAGGTTTGGGTTTTGGTTATGTGTTCATCATCAAAAGGACTTGTAATTCAAGTATGGATGTCCAACTTCTTGCCTTCTATTCTCTTATATCAAGCATGATCTCTTCAAGTTCTTGGACAATTTGGAAAGCTTGAAAAATTATCTACAATCTTCATGTTGACCATTTTTGCTAACTCATCTTGGATCTAGGTGTAATTGGCCAAGAAGTTAGGTCAAAATCTGCCTAAACTTGTCAACATTTTCACTAAGTGTTTTATAAAAAAGTCATGACTTCATGGGCTTATATCTTCAAATCTAAGCATTTTTGGACATCAACCCTCTAAAACAAAGTTGTAGAGTTTTTCAAGATCTACACTTTCATGTTGAAAGTTTTCTTTGAATCATCTTGTATCTTGGTGAAAAAAGGTCATGAAGTAATGAATTTATCAAGTATAAAATGTACTTAGAAAATTTTCTAATTGTTGAAAACTTTAACTTTTTGTGGACTTTCTTGATTTTCCTGATTCTTGTTGACCAAGTTTCATATTTTTGACTATCTTGATGAATCTTGATCTTTAAAAATCAATGTTGATCAAAAAGTTAAAGTTTGACTTTTTATGTATTAGTTGACTTTTCATCAATTGATCCAATAACTCAACTATCAATCCATTGATCTTGAGAAATGACCCTAGTCATGAAATTAGGTTAAAATAATGTACTTGAATCCTTGAGATCATACCTCAAAACATTGATTCATGTGTTAGGTAAAAAGTCAATGACTGGTCATCCCCAATCAAAACCCTAATTTTGACTATTTTTCCCTTTTGATGATTTGAATGCTTTTCTTGAGGGATCATGATCAAAACTTGATAAATTAATGAATATGACTTCAAAATATTGATATGGCAAAAATATTGAAGTTTGACTATAGGTTGACCATAATTGACTTTTTACCCAATATAGTTGATTTTCAGTCATCTGATCAATTGACTGAGCAAAATTGTGATCTAAGACTTGAAACTTGGCATGAGTATTCTTGGAGGTCTATAATGAACCATGAAAGTCATTTGAGTCATTAGAAGTCCAATTTTCCTTGTGAAAATCAAAACCCTAATTTGGGGTCTCAGTGCTTAGGATTTGATTTGATCTAGTCAACACTTGTGCAAATTTGAGTCATTGAAGAGTTTTTGTGAGAAATGTCTTGAGAAAAGAGAGGGTAAATTTTGGGGTACATCAGCTGCCCCTGTTCAATCTTCTTAAGCCTGAAGAGTTATATTGGTATGTTTTTCATTCGTAACTTGAAGGTGGAAGATGATTGAACACTAAAGTGCCCAGAAATTTGCACTAGATTGTGCACGAAATAGTGTTATTTGTTGATTATCGGGAATGGGCTTAAAGATGCCATTTGGAGAGATGATTGAGAGTTATCGAAGATGGGCTTATAGATGCCATCTGAAGTAACTTTTGGTAGACTTTAGACTAAATCTAAATTTGACTTCTATTGGAAAAAGCATCAGAGTAAACCTGGTGGCAATTTAAACTGAAATAGCAGATGTCCTTCGCCTGTTTTTAACTGGAAGAAATAAAATCTAAACCAGAAGTGGTCTTTAGTTTTCCTGTCTTTAACTGGGAGAAGTAAATCTAAACCAGAAGAGGTTATTTGTTCGCCTGTCTTTAACTGGAAGAAGTAAATCTAAACCAGAAGAGGTCTTTAGTTTGCCTATCTTTAACTGAAAGAAATAAATCTAAACCAGAATAGGTCTTTCGTTCACCAATTGATTATTTCCTGAAAAGGAAAAGGGTTAACCGTATACGGTATCATGATGTTTGAAATGCATTGTGTAACGATGTTATCAAGGTAAATGATATTATGCCATATGTTTTGTATGCATATGTCATGATGCATGAATGTTGTTGAAATGTATCTTTATCTGGGAAAATAAATCCTTGACTATTATTGTGGATGAAGACTATGTATATCTTCAGCTTTGTCTTGAATACTTCCACTGGGGATTCCTGTTTGTTGTTTGAGGAAACTCTGCAGGGGATGTTGATTTCTGTTTGGGGAGTAGAGTTCAAGAACCTTGGTTGTCCATTGCTCTATTGGGGAATTTAATTCTCATATACACGGACTAGGGATAATAGAGATGATTAAACTTCTGATTTATCTGGGGAGAGTAAAAGTTAACTGATATTTTGGTCGGACTCTAGGTTTTCAGCAACTTTTTAGGGACAGCGGCAACCCTACTAGGGAAGAGGAGTTTTGTCAGTGTTTTGTTGTAGTCTGAGGAATAGACTCAAGCTGGGGAGACGGTAGTCTGTTGGGGAAATAAACCCTGTTGAGGAAGATAATGGGGAAGAGCTATGCAAAGTTTCTGTTTCATTTTTGGAAGGCCAAACTTGGTTGGGGAACAAAATTTCTAGGAGATATGCTGATTGGAACTCCAAAAGGAAATTGTGGAGAATGTAAGAATTTGATCTGTGGGGATGTATGGACAGTATGAGTGTTATCCTGGCTCCTAGAGTGAGTATTTATTACTGTTCTTATGCGTATATTTGTTAATAATTAATCATGTACATATGCATATGTTCATTCAATTTTAGTCATTGGACGTTTTTGCAATCAAAACAGGAAGAAAAAAAAGTTTTCACTTCAAAGTATATTAGTATTGATAATTTGCCCATAAACAGGCGATTTTATACAAAGAGACGGGGATTCTAGTAAGAGGACATTTTCGTGAAATGAAAAGGGTACAAAGTGAAAACAAATATATATATATATATATATATATATATATATATATATATATATATATATATATATATATATATATATATATATATATATATATATATATATATATATATATATATATATATATATATATATATATATATATATATATATAGCTATGTGGAAGTGATCTCATTGGGTTCCAACTCCACTATTGCCCTTATGTCTTCAAATATATCATCCATTGCCGTCAGAAAAAGTTGATTGAACTGACCTTGTACCATTTGAACCTTTGACCTTGATAATAAAGATGGCTATAGTGATCCAATGGGATATAGTCGTACGCTTTCAATTCTTAACTTTTTGCCTGGATCGCCCTTTCGTGTTTTCGGTCCACCAGGATACTCTTTTTTTCCCAAGCCCCCCTCTCAGTTTTTCGACTTGCCGGGTGTACAATCTTTTGTATATATTCCTAATTTTGCCCGAACCCTTTTGGTTCGCCTGGATGCCCTTATTTTGCCTAGGTATGTCAACTTAGCGGGTCATTTTTATGCATAGTATTTTTTGACTATGTTCCCGTTCATAGGGTGCAGAAAATCTTAACCGTTCATAGTGGTTAACATCATGGCCTCGCCAGAGAATACTTTCTTGAACACAAATGGACCTTCGTATGTGGGAGTCCATTTTCCCCTGGGATCGTCTTGTGGTAGAATGATGCGCTTTATTATCGAGTCGCCAGCCATGTATACTCGATGTTTGATCTTCTTGTTGAATGCCTTGATCATACATTTTTGATACATTTTACCATGACAAACAGCAGCCAATCTCTTTACATCGATCAATTTCAACTGATCCAGCCTAGTCTAAATCCATTCGTCTTCACCTAAGTCTACTTCTTTCATAATCCTTAGAGAAGGAATCTGAACTTCGATAGGCAGGACAACTTCCATGCCATAGACTAAAGAGAATGGGGTTTCCCCAGTTGATGTTCTTGCCGAGGTACGATATCCATGAAGAGAAAATGGTAGCATCTCATGCCAGTCTTTATAGGTCACCACCATCTTTTGCACAATCTTCTTTATATTTTTGTTGGAAGCTTCAACTGCACCATTCATCTTAGGTCTGTATGGAGAAAAATTGTGAGGCTTGATCTTGAACTGCATGCAGAGTTGAGTAATCATAGCATTGTTTAGGTTGGTACCATTGTCAGTGAGGATCCTCTCAGGGATGCCGTACTGACAGATGAGGTTATGCTTGATGAACCGGGCTACAACATTCTTGGTAATTGGGGCAAATGAAGCCGCTTCGACCCATTTGGTGAAGTAGTCAATGGCGAAAAGGATGAAACGGTCTCCATTAGATGCAGTGGGCTTGATTTCTCCAATTATGTAAATGCCCCACATTGCAAATGGCCATGAAGAATTCATGACATTTAAAGGTATTGGAGGCACATGAACCTTATCTACATAAATTTGGCATTTATGGCAAGTCCTCGAATGGTGGTAATAATCAGTTTCCCTAGTCGACCAATAGTTACCAGCCCTCATAATCTTCTTGGCCATAGTGTGTCCACTGGAATGAGTTCCGAAGACACCTTCATGCATATCCCCCATGATCTTCTCTGCTTCTTTCTTTTCCATACAACGGAGCAGATTAGAATCATGGTTGCGTTTGTACAACATCCCACTGCTTAGGAAGAACTTGGCTGAGAAACTCCGCAGGAATTTCTTGTCGTTGATTGAAGCTCCCTCAGGATATTCTTGTACTTCAAGGTACCTTTTTATTTCATGGAACCAAGGCTTCTCCTCATCAGTGTCAATCTCACAACAGTGTTCCGGTTCATCAAATATTTCGATAGTAATTATGGGAGCTTTATTGTCCCAATTTACCTTCAACATAGGTGACATAGTCGCTAAGGCATCTGCCAATTGATTTTATTCCCTCGGGATATGTTCAAAGGTGACCTCTTCAAAGTACGGGATCAAGGTTAGCACAAGCTCTTTGTAAGGGATCATATTTGGATGTTTGGTATCCCACTCTCCTTTAACTTGACTGATCACCAGGGCCGAATCTCCGTATATGCTTAAGAATTTGACTCTTAGGTCAATAGCAGCCTTTAGACCCAAGATGCGTGCTTCATACTCAACCATGTTGTTTGTACAGTCAAACCAGAGTATGGAAGTGAAAGGTGTATGGCAAACTTCGGGATAAATGATCACAGCACCAATTCTGTTACCTAATGCATTGGAATCTCCATCAAAAATCATAGTCCATCGAGATCCTTGTTCAGGTCCTTCATACAGTCCAGGATTTGCACAGTCAGTTATCAGCATGATATTCTTGTTCGGGAATTCAAAATTCATGGATTGGTAGTCATCAACATCTTGATAGGTCAAATGATCTTCCAGTACACTTCCTTTGATTTCTTTTTATGTAGTGTACTGGATGTCATATTCAATCAAGATCATTTTCCATCTGGCTATTCCTCCGGAGAGGGTTGGTTTCTTGAAGATATACTTGATGGGATCCATCTTAGAGATCAAGAGAGTAGTATGAGTCAACATATACTATCTTAGACGAACAACCCACGCCAAAGTGCAACAAGTTTTCTTGAACAGTGAATATCTTATTTCACAGTCGGTAAACTTTTTGCTAAGATAGTATATTGCATGCTCTTTTCGACCAAACTCGTCTTGTTGACCCAACAAACACCCCCATTAAATTATATGACACAGTCAAGTACATGATCATATGTCTTCCTTCAACTGGAGGCATTAGGATTAGAGGTTCTTGTAAATACTCCTTGATTTTGTCAAAAGCTGTTTGGCAGTCATCATTCCATCTGACTACTTGATCTTTCTTCAGCAGTTTGAAGATTGGCTCACAAGTAGAAATTAAATGAGAGATGACTCAGAAAATGTAATTGAGTTGACCTAAGAAACCCCTGACCACCTTCTCAATACAGAGAGCTGGCATTTCTTGTATGGCTTTGACTTTTGCAGGATCGACTTCAATACCTTTTCCACTGACGAAGAAGTCTAGGAGTTTTCCAAACCTCACCCCAAAGGTGCATTTGTTAGGATTCACCCTCACCTTGTATTTCTTCAACCTTTCAAATAGCTTGTGCAAATGATCAAGGTGTTCTTCCTCAGTTTGAAACCTTGCAATCATGTTATAAACATAGACTTCTATCTCATGATGAATCATGTCATGAAATAGAGCTACCATAGCCCGTTGATAAGTTGCGCCTTCATTCTTCAACCCAAAAGGCATGACCTTATAATATAAGGTGCCCCACTATGTGACAAAAATGGTTTTCTCCATGTCTTCGGGCGCCATTTTGATATGGTTGTACCCGGAGAAGCCATCCATGAAGGAGAGCACCTTATATTGAGCAGTGTTATAAACCAAGACATCAATATATATTGTATTGGGAAATCATCTTTGGGGCTCGCCCTATTTAAGTCCCTGTAGTCTACACACATATGGACTTTACTATCTTTCTTCGGCACTGGAAAAACATTGGCAACCCATTGGGGATACGACGACACTGCCAAGAAACCTACATTGAACTGTTTCATTACCTCAACCTTGATCTTTTAAGACATGTTTGGTCGCATGCAACGAACCTTTTGTTTAATTAGAGGACAACCTTCTTTCATCGGTAGACGATGAACCTTAATATCAGTATCAAGCCCCAGCATATCTTTGTATGACCAAGCGAACACCTCAACATAGTCATGCAACATCTGGACCAATCTCCTCTTGACACTGTCTTCGAGGTAGGCGCAAATCTTGACTTCTTTCTTATCTGCCTCAGTACCTATATTTATCACTTCAACTTGTTCTTCATTCGGTTGAATGGCCTTTTCCTCTTGTATCAGGAGTCTGGCGAGTTCCCCAGGTATTTCAAAATATTCTTCACCTTCGTCTTCGACTTAAAAGATTAGATTTTCGAAGTCATAAACGGCAGTAGCAGAATTATTGTCAATGAGATCTGAAGTGGATGTGGATCTGTAAATGTGTGTGTGTGTGCATGTAAGGTCACATGGCTATTTGAAAATTCAATAAAGTAAAATAAAGACAGGCAGCGCAAAATTTGAATGCAAAAATAGTCAAATGTTTTCATTAAAATGAGCATATGACATATGAAAATGACAAACCCTTAACAAATGGACCATTGTGCCCCGGGCAAGGCACGTGGTTTAAAGTCATTGTTTTTAGAGGAAATAATAGACAAATCTCTCAAAGTAATAAAAAACAGGAAATGGCAACTACTCCTGGCTGAAGGAGATTGAAATGAAGTATTTGGTCTGCCAGTTGTTGAGTCCTCCGTTAGCAATCGAGTAGATCCAGTCGTCCCAGTCACCTTCACTATCAGAGTCTCCCAGAGAATTAACTTTATTATTGCTAATATGGAGAGGTGGTTTCCCAGCACGAGCATGTCAAACCTCTTTCTGAGCCTTGGAAGTGAAGCCCAACCCAAATTTGTCTGACTTATAGGGGATACAAGGAAGTTGTCCCTAAATGGTGCAACCTCCGTCTTCAATAACAACACAAGCATCCTTGAGAGAGGCCATTCTTGGTGTATCTTTAGCAGATTTGGGAGTGGCCTTGGAAACAAAAATCATTGGAGTGACCACTTCAAATGCTTAACAGGGGGTTTTAATGAATTCACCATCCATTTCAACATATTTGAAGGAATTCAAAGGACTGATCTTGAACTCTTCCTCTCTGCAAACGGTGACAATTTTTCCTTTTACCAGGTACTTCAACTTTTGATATAATATAGAGGTAACGGCACCTGCCCCATGAATCCATGGACGTCCGAGCAAGAAATAATAGGTCGGGCGGATATCCACTACATAGAATGTTAAGTTAAAAACTTGAGATCCAACCTTGATAGAAAGATCAACCTCTCCATGGACCATCCTTTTCGACCCATCAAAGGCTCTCACCACAATATCACTTGGTTTCAGCACCAACCCCTCATAGTCCAATCTGTCTAAAGCACCCTTTGGTAAAATATTCAGGGAGGAACCTGTATCCACTAACACACGTGCTAAGGTGGTGCCTTTACACTCAATGGAAACGTGTAGAGCTTTGTTATGATTATTCCCCGCTGGAGCCAAACCTGCATCTGAAAAGCCCAAACCATTGTCAGCAGTCAAGCTTGCTACACAATTTTCAAATTGGTCAGCAGTAGTTTCTTGTGGGACATGTGCATTTTTCTGGAATTTTAGCAGAGCTTGAGTATGTGTTTCAAAACACAACCACAAAGACAGCATGGATATCTTTGAAGGTGTCTGCCCCAGTTGTTCCACTATATGGTAGTCCCTTTTTCGGATTATTTTCAGAATCTCCTCCATCTCTTGGCTAGATGGGTCTTCAATATCTTTTGTATGCGCTTCCGTCCGGGCAGGCTCAATCATTTTTTCCTTTCCTCGAGTATCAGCAACAGGTTTAGTAGCAGAAATGTGAATGGGTATTATAGTAGTGGTTGTCGAAGGAGATATCTCCAGAAAGAAGATCCTTCCATCCTAGTGACTTTACTTGATCCATCAATGTTTGTAATGTTGGCATCTTCATTTTCAACAATCCATGGCTCTTGTTTGATACCATGATAATACACTTCTGCCCCATAGTTCCAGAGCACAGCCTTGTCAGAAGAGTAGGGGACTGGCCCCGATGTAGTGATAATCAGGGGAGCTATTCTTGGTTCAGTGGGGATCCTTATAGGGCCTTTGGAAGTGATCCTAATAGGAGTGTTTGAAATGGTAATTATGGACACGTCTTCAAACTCTTGAGATACACCTTTGGTCAAACTTTTCAGAGATGGATTTTTTTCAAATAGGATTTCATGGTTATCAATCAGGCGTTGGACACCTTTTTTCAGCCATATACAATCATTAATTTATGCAGCACAATGGTAACAATCATCAAGGCAGCCTGGAAATGCTCCGACTTTCAACAAATTATTTTTAACAGTATTCAAAGGACTGGTTAAATCATTGATGGAGGAAATAAAAGAAGCATCTTCAATGGAATTGACACCCTTACCATGACTGGGCATGGGTGCGGTGATCACATTGGGAGTTGGTGGAGGGCCGAATTCAATTGTTTTCTTGTTGATCAAGTCTTGTATCTTTCTTTTTAATGCCCAACAATGATCAGTGTCATGTCCAGGACTATTGGAGTGGTAGGTACATTTTGCATTCAGATTCTACTTTGGAGATGAAATATTGGTATTTGGAGAGAGATCCTGCAATGTTACCAAATTTTCCTTCAACAGATGTTGTAGAGCTTGAGACAATGGCATGTTGATTCTGGTAAACTTCCTCCTTGGGATGTCTGGCCTTTATTGATTATTTTGTTGATGCAGTTGTTGATTTGGAGTTGGATTGGAAATCAATACTTCCCCCACTTAATGATGGAGGTCATTCTTAGCACGGCTTCTTGATTCATACACGGCATTAGTCTCTTTTTTTACCAATAAATGGTTTTTTCACAGCATTATAAGTGGAGGCCATGGGTATCTTCCCGCTTTTAATTCCACTTTCCACCCTCTCGCCAGTTAAGATCATTTCACTGAATCCAGATGATGAACTCCCAATCAGCAAGTTCAAAAATGGACCAGTCAATGTGAAGAAGTGAAAAACACAAGAAGGGGGGGTTGAATTGAAACTTAAAAACAAAAGCAGTAGACACGATATTTTTATCCTGGTTCGTTTGATCTCAAACTACTTCAGTCCACCCGCCAAGGTAATTTTGCCTCTCTCCAACGAGGACTTAATTCACTAATCAAACTAATTACAATTCTACTTTAACAACTGTTAAAGTCTTCTTGAGTCCAAAACCACAACCCAGTTTTCTCAAGGAATTTCACTAAACAGTTAATTGAATAAAAGTGTACAATGATGTTTCTAAATAAACAGTATCACAAACTTGTGATGTATTACACAGTTTAATATTGAATCGTTGAAGATGAAGAATGAAAGTTGCGTCATTTACTTTTTCACGTGAGTTTTTCTTTATGAGCGCAGATGTTCATCTTCTTGAAATCTTCTTCTAGTCTACTTTATATAGGCCTTGCAATAGAGACATAAGAAGATACTTTTGGTAAGTCCATAACTCGAGTTAATAAGCTTTCCAAATCAGGAGATCCTTGTCTTGTTTGTAGTCGTTACTTATGATCTTGCACTGATGGAATTGTAACGCTTCAGAGCTTCTCACATCAGAGGATGAATATTACCGTTGAGAGTTCTTTACAGCTTGATCAGAATTTTTCACATCAGAGTATTAGAGGTTCTATTTCGCAACGCTGGTGCATTCAGAAGTTCAATCAGAACTTCTTCATATAAGCGTGTCATGCATATTTGATGCGTTTGAATCTTTCATTGTCCTCTCAACTTCTGTGCTCGCATAATCAGAACTTTCGGTGATGTTCTGGAAGAACTTCCAGTTGCATTAGAACATCTTTTTCACATCAAAACTTCCTGCATGAAACGATACTTTTATTAGCGAGCATATTTGTTCTTTATATCATGTGTTTGTTATCATCAAAACTCTTACTGGGTTGTATAACCAAATTATGTTCTAACACAATGTTCCCGTAAACATGTCTACCAATTCTCTATCAGTTAAAGGTGGCTGCACCCTGCCATCCAAGTCTCTCCACTTTTGGGCGTACTCTTTGAAGCCTTCATTTGAACCCATGGTCATGCCTCGCAATTGCACTCGGATCGGTGCCAAATCAGCATTATATTGGTATTGACGGTAAAAGGCAGCAGTCATATCCTCCCATGTATGGATGCTTGTCCCTTCCAATTGGTAAAACAATTCCATCTGCATTCCAGATAGACTCTCTTGTAAAAATTGCACCTATAGTTTCCTATTGGTGGTATGCCATTGGATCTTGAGGTTGTATGATCTGAGATGAAGCTTCGGACATGAGACACCACCATACTTGGCAAAGATAGGGATCTTAAATTTGTAGGGAATGACCACCCCAGGAACCAAACCCAAGTCTCCAAAGTCCAAGTCAGGCACTACTTGGATCTCTACAACTTTTAATATGTCTTATAGCTTCTTATATTTGTCGTTGGCGGGCGGGTATTGCTCGTCGGAATAATCCTCGTCCTCGGAAATTTGGTTATTCCCACCCCCCATAACGGATGCTTCTAGGATATTCATTTTGATTATCATCCTCCTCGGAGGAGTCCTCTTCAATTTGAACTTGTCAGGAGGGTCCTTTGAACCTCTTCTCCATGTTAATCACATATTTCTTCTTGGTCTTCTTCTTTGTGACGAGAAGCGTCATCATTTCTTGTTGGCCTTTTACCAAATTGAGAAGAGTTTCTTAGAACTAAGTGTGTTGAGTCTACAAGTCCTTAACGGTTTATCGAGATCCATCTTATACTGAAATAAATAGTAGAAAGATGAGGAAACTTGTGTCAAAAAACCTGCTTATGGTATGATGCATGTTATGCGGATGCCATGTTTTCGAGGACTTTAGGGAATTTAAATTTGCTAGACAAAAAACATCAATTGCATTAATAAGTTCCAGAATTACAAATGCCTCTTGGGCTTACAATGGAAAAAAGCAAAAATGTCTTAAAGAGACAAAAAAAAATAAACTCCTAAAACAAAAAGACTCAAATCTCTCACGAACGCGTCCTCTTTGGTGTAATGTAGGCATTCAGGCTTTGCTCCTCGTGAAGTTGCCTTGTGAGCTCTAACACTTTCTTCTCGCTTGCATAAAATTGAACTTCAAAGGTATCTCGTTCCCCCTTAAGTTGAATCCACGATCTCTGCAATTCCTCCAGGTCGGTAGGCATGTTAGGATAGAGGATGGTATGAGGAACATCCCCTTCGGCAACAGGCTCCATAATTATTGGTAGAATACCATGATATGGCATCATGAGACTTTGAGCACGTGCTCGTACCCATTTGAGATAAGGCTCAAGAGGGATGGAATTCTTATGCCCCAAAGTCTTGCTATCAACTTTGCTTAACATACCCCAAGCCTGCACAAACCTTTGATGATAACCTTGAACATCATTCTCATAGTCGAATATATTTCCTTGAATGAGCGCATCATGGGGACCATCTCTTTGAGCATAGTTAAACTGGCGTAAGTCTAGAGAAGGGTCATAAGTGATACCTCCCCTAATGCCCAAGAGTGGAACATTAGGGAGCTCCCCACAAAGATAAATGATAGTAATGTCTTCTTGAGATTGAGAGCACCATTGGATATCAGAATTAGAGAGAGACATCAACCTTTGAGACCATCTCAAGACTTGCTCATTCTTTAATATTGATCGAGGAAGGTGCGAAATAAACCACCTAGACAGCAAAGGCAAGCAACACATAAGAGTCCCACGTTTCCTCATAGTGCGAGTATGAAGAGAGTGCAAAATGTCTCCAAGCAATGTAGGCACAAGGTTACGGGTAAGGAAAATTTTGACGGAATTCACATCTACGAGTTGGTCTGGGTTAGGGAACAGTACCAAACCATAGATTAGAAGAGCAAAAACTTCTTCAAATGCTTGAAAATCCATGGCCTTCCAAAATAGTTGAGCCTTCTCCATCAAGAATTTAGCCAAAAAGCCTTTGACCCCACTTCTTGTCTCCCAATTGGCTATAATGTCAGAACTCTTAAAATGTAAGGCCTTGCCAATAACCTTAGGTCTTGGAACTTCCTCTAGACCGGTGAAGGGTATTTGATCAAGAATAGGCACTCCTGGTAGTTGAGAGAATTCCTCCATTGTAGGCACCAATTGATAATCAGGAAAGGTGAAACAATGATGTACGGGATCAAAGAACTGAAAGAGCACCTTCAACATGTCCTCATCAAAGCTTGAGGTAGCCAGGTTGAGAAATCGACCATATCTTTTGGTGAATGGAGAATTTTCAGGAACCCTTGATGCTAACTCTTTGAGTTGAGGAGGTACCCTTACGAAGTTGATTCAGATGGTATTTCTGCGGGTGGAAGCCATATCCTACAAAACAAAACAGAGATAAATCCCTAGGTCCTTGAAATGGTTAGTGAAAATTCTATGGCATGATGTCATGATGTTTATGAATAAATAATCACACACAAACAAAGCATACAAGGCCTTAGGTTTAGGCTTGCATGGGGTTTATAGGTAAGTACCCTCTTGAAGTTTAGTTGGTTCAACCTGTCCTAAAAGAAAGTAATTGGGTTCTAAGGAATCTAAATATCCCTGATCTTTCTTCATTGGGAATTGTTTTCTCTCAAGTATCTAAACTACGGCCAAACTATCCCAAAAGTCTGATCTTAATGAGTGTAGTATCGAGTATCAACCAGCTTTAGTCTTGCAACAAAGCCAGCTATCTCACTACTTCCTAATGGCCAAGTTGTTCAACTAAGGTTCTACGGTCATTTAGTGCTTCATAATACCACACAGCGGCCACGTATTCTCCTTGGCTAGACTCAAGAGACACCGGTACCAACAAATGTGTCACACTAACGTAGCCATCATTTTAACCATGTCGATCTTATGCCGCATAGTCCCCACGGTTTATTGCTACTTAGATAATATACCCCAGATTCAGTTATATGATCTTTACAAGTAAAACTCAAGCATACCCATAAATGTAAAGCAAACAAGACAAACAAATAAAGAAATAAAGGTGATCTAACTCTTAAGGTAACCCCACTTTTAGTTTATATTTCCCTAGCAAAGTCTCCAGTTCTATAATACGGTGGGAGAACTGACTTGGGTGTTTTGTGTTTTATCATAATTGTTGAGGATAGCAAGAGTCGCCACCTACTTTTCTTTTATCCAATAAAGGAAAGGGTGAAAAGAACAAGAAAGACCTTTTAAGAATTTTTCTTGAGTTTGGGGGGTAGGTTATGAAAAGGGAAGTTGTTAGAACCCTTTTCATCCGTAGTTATCTACGAGCTCTTAATTTCTAGCTCACTTTTGAAATGCTTTTGGGAATGTGTTAGTTTGAAAGTATTTTTGAAAAGGGCCTTTGTTAGGCAAACTTTGTAATGATTATCGTCTCTATAAGAATGTATCCAAAGTGTTAACTTCGGAAAATATTTCATGAAAGTGTTGGTGTGTTTGAAAGATGTTTGTTTTGAAATGTTTGTGAGCAAGCAACTACGAGCATTCTACCTATTCAAAAGAAGTCTTTGTTCTTTTCCTCCTCATTTTAGATAGTATTATCTTACCATTAGTTAGTAAGAAGCCATATCATTAGATGTTAAGGGACATGCGTAGGTCATCGTACAGTCATAGAAGGTAGCATTTTAGGATACCTTAGCAATTTGTCATAAGGGTCTAAGATCGTTTACCGAAGGCAACATCAAAGGTTCATCGAGAGACTACGATCTTATAATCGAGGGTCTTTGCTAAAGTATCCCACGTTCGAGGGACATGATTATTTTAAATTTAAGGCAACAAGTGTGGGTTAACCGTAGAGCTACGTGTGTGTAAATTGTATTGTTTTCATTTATTTTGGCTTGAATTAGAGTTTCCTACTTGTTTGATTTTAAGTCTTGCCGTACAAACCCTAATTACTTGCAAAAATATGGAAAACGATAAATTACGGAACTTAAAAGTCATATGCTATTACATCACTTTAGGGGATGGGGTACAAATTACAAATAGGGATGACAAGAAGAGTAAGCCCTAATTACTATTACAAGGTTTTGACAATTACATGAATTATAGTGTGAAATAATAAAATGTACAAAGAAATGTAAAGAGAAGAGAAATTGTTTTTATGATTTTTTATGGAAAGGGTTTTAATTAATCTAATTAAACTAATTAATTTACAAGAGAAGTTAATTAATTATTTAATAAAACCTAAATCATAAGTTAATTAAAAAATAAAATCAAATAAACCCTAAGTCTAATTTAGTTTTAATTCTAAAAGAAAAGGTTAATTTATTAAGAAAAGTATTTTAGTGTTTTATTTATAAAAATGAATAAAGTAAAAGTAAAATAAAATAAAATTAGAAAATTTTAGTCTAATTATTTAAGAAAAATATATTTTTGTACTTTTGATTATAATAAAATATAAAATAAAGAAATAAAATATAAAAGAAGTAAAAGATTGGGCCAGAGGTTAAAAAGGAGTTTAGATGTAAAAAGTAGCATAACGAAGGTCCATGCCCAAACCAGGTTTTGTTTGAATTAGAAATAAATAAAATAAATAAATAAAAGATGTTTGGGCCTGCGTTGTCTTTAGTAAAGAGGGGTGATAAGGAAAAATAAAAACACATAGAGGCCCAAAGGGAGGCCCAGCGCGCTAGTAAACAAAAGAAAGAAGCAAAATAGTGTGAAAACTAACAAAATGTGGCACTGGGGCTAGAACCCGGGTCACAAAGGTCATAGGCGTGCCCTTTAACCACTGGGGTGGTGATACATCCGTTGATTTAAACACAAACCAATAAATATATTATAAACCTTGTCCTGAACATGTCATCTTCTTCTTCCTCGCGCCAGGATGTTCTTCAATGTTTTTGAAATCTGTAACTTCCTCATTTCTCAACCAAAATGGAAAATGTAAACATAAAAGTTGCTTGAAATTTAACCACGATTTCAACCACGTAAAAAACTAAAGCTATGGATCAAATATGAACGTGAATGTTGGTAACAAATTTAACCTAACTTTTTTCAGAAAGTTCAAACTCAAAATTCTCCATGCTCATGAAATATAAATGAATTCTAAGGACATGGTTAGTTTCAGGGCTATGATGTCTACATTTTATCTTTTAAAATCAAATACAAATGATGCTTGTATGAAGAGATGGAAGTTCATAAAACTTACATTGCCAATGGAGATCATGTTTTGAGTTTGAGCACTTCTCAAGGTGTTGTGATGACCTGGTTAGCTTCAATGGACCTCTAGTAAGCTAATGCAAAGGTTACTCTGAGCTAAGAGGGCCTGAATCATGCTGGAGAAGTCAATGCAAGGTGTTGTTTTTGAAAATGGAGGATGATAATGGAGTTGTTACAATCGTGTAACAGGTGTTTGGTTAGGTTCTAAATAATATATAGATTCTTTGTGATTGATTTTGAGGAAGAACGCACAAGTGAAATGAGAGTTTGAGGTGTGAGGTCAAAATGGCACAAAAATGAGGTTTTGATGCAACTCTGAGTTTGAGGGAGTTTCAAGGCTTGAAATTTCGTGTCCTTGGCTTGTAAACAATGTCTCAATTTTAAGGAAAAGGTTTGAGTACTTGAGATGATCAGAATCACAATATCACATGTTATGGATTTTGACTTGTTTTTAAAGAAACCTTGACAAATATGGTTTCAAGGCAAGGTACAAAGCTTGTAGGGTGGCTAGAAATTTTAAACATGTTTTCTCTGATATTGTAGATGAAGTTTATGCATAAGGAAGTAGTGTAAAGCTCAATACAAGTTGACTTTGTGATTTAAGCAACTTTTAAAGAATGGCAATGGTGCCTTTGTGCCATAAAAGGAAATGTAGCTTGGATAAAGGTGCAAACACTTGGACAAGGGCTCAATGAGTTGTGTAAACATATGATCCTGGATAGATTTGCAAGTTAGAAGGCCTACAAATTAAGGTTATGCAACATAGGTTTGGGTTTTGGTTATGTGTTCATCATCAAAATGACTTGTAATTCAAGAATGGATGCCCAACTCCTTGCCTTCGATTCTCTTAGCTCAAGCATGATATCTTCAAGTTCTTTGACATTTTTGAAAGCTTGAAACATTATATACAACCTTCATGTTGACCATTTTTGCTATATAATCTTGGATCTAGGTGAAAATTGGCCAAGAAGTTAGGTCAAAAATCTGCCTAAACTTGTCAAAATTTTCGCAAAGTGTTTTATAAAAAATGTCATGACTTCATGGGCTTATATCTTCAAATCTAAGCATTTTTGGACATCAAACCTCTAATACAAAGTTGTAGAATTTATCAAGATCTACACTTTCATGTTGAAAGTTTTCTTTGAATCATCTTGTGTCTTGGCGAAAAAAGGTCATGAAGTAATGAATTTACAAGTATAAAATGTACTTAGAAATTTTTCTAAGTCTTGAAAACTTTGAATTTTGTGGACTTTCTTAATTTTCTTGATTCTTGTTGACCAAGTTTGATATCTTTGACTATCTTGATGAATCAATGTTGATCAAAAAGTAAAAGTTTGACTTTTTATGTATCAGTTGACTTTTCATCTATTGATCCAAAAACTCAACTATCAATCCATTGATCTTGGGAAATGACTTGAGTCATGAAATTAGGTGAAAATAATGTACTTGAATCCTTGAGATCACACCTCAAATCATTGAGTCATGTGTTAGGTCAAAAGTCAATGACTGGTCATCCCCAATCAAAACCCTAATTTTGACCATTTTGCCCTTTTGATGATTTGAATGCTTTTCTTGAGGGATTGTGATCAAAACTTAATCATTTGATGAATATGACTTCTAAATATTGATATGGACAAAAATCTTGAAGTTTGACTGTAGGTTGACCACAGTTGACTTTTTACCCAATACAATTGATTTTCAGTCATCTGATCAATTGACTGAGCAAAATTGTGATCTAAGACTTGAAACTTGGCATGAGTATTATTGGAGGTCTATAATGAACCATTAATGTCATTTGAGGCATTAGAAGTACAATTGTCCTTGTGAAAATCAAAACCCTAATTTGGGGTCTCAGTGCTTAGGAGATGATTTAACCTAGTCAACACTTGTGCAAATTTGAGTCATTGGAGATTTTTTGTGAGAAATTTCTTGAGAAAAGAGAGGGAAATTTTTTGGGTATAACACTTACATATGTAAGTGATTTTGATCTTTACTCGATTTGAAATACTTTGTAAGAAAATATATTCAGGTGGTCTAAATATTTTATAACTTATCGTAAATCTTGGATCCTAGTTTTTAAATCTCTTCCTCTCATGCCTCACGACCTTATCTCTTCCTCTCATTCAATGTTCCATCATCTCTCACGCCCTTTTTTTTATTCTTCCCTTGTTTTCTACTGCACTTCAATCCCTCAATCTCTCTGCTTAGTTCTTCTACCATTTTTTAAACAAACAACAACAAAATCCCTCAATCTCAATCGAAAAGTTTCAGAATAGACAAACAACTACAACCATCCTTTGTTTTTACCAAAAATCCGTAACAGCGTGAAACAACAATAAAGAAAATTTTCAAAACTAACACTACATCTTTTTCTTTTATTTCGGGACTCCTCTGTGAACGACAATGTCGTACAGCGAGAGAACTGACTCGGGTGTTTTTGCGTTTTATTGCAAATGTTACGAATAGCAAGAGTGGCCACCGGCAGATCTTTCGAGATATTTTCTTGAGTTCGGGGGGTAGGTTATGAAAAGGGAAGGTGTTAGCACCATTTTCATCTGTAGTTATCTACAGGATCTTAGTTTCTTGCTAGATCACTTTTGAAAAGTTGCTTTGTTTGAAATGTGTTTGTGGTGGATTTTTTAAAGTATTTCAAAAACGCCTTTGTTTCGGAAAAATTTGTAATGATTATCGTCTCTATAAGAATGTATACAAAGTGTTGGTTTTGAAAATAGTTCAAAGAGATGTTTGTTTTTTGAAGATGTTTTGAAAGTGTAAGTGTGAAAATGGTTTTGATTTGTGAGCAAGAAACTACGAGCGTCCTACCTACTTAAAAGGTCTTTGTTCTTTTCCTCCTCCTTTAGATGTTTCTATCTTGCCATTGATTGGTAAGAAGCCCCATCATTGGATGTGAAGGGACGGGCGTGGGTCAATCATATAGTCATAGAAGGAAACTTATGAGACGTTTTAGCAATTTCCATAAGGGACTAGATCATTTACCGAAGGAAACATCGAGGGACATCGAGGGACTACGATCTTTTTTTATCGAGGGTCTTTGCTAAAACGCCCATATTCGAGGGACATGACTATTTTCCGAGGAAACAAGAGAGGTTACCCTAGAGGTACACATGTGAGTAATGTGTTCGATTGCATGCATTTTTGTCTTTGAGATTACGGTTTTCTAGCGGTTTATTTTATCTTTCCATACACGCCCTAAATACTAATAATTTATATTAAAGCGGTAAATTGAGGAAATTAAATCCTAAGCTATTACATCATTAGGGGAGTAGGGGTACAATTTACAAATGGGGATGAAGTAGAAACTTAAATATTACAACCATATCGAATAAAAATGAAAACAATGTAAAAATAGTGTAAAATAAAGGAAAATTTGCATTTTGAACTATTATGTGTGGACACATGTTGCTATGCATCGACACATAGCTTTCCTTGCTCCTGTAAAACCAAACCAACTCAGTATGAGTCGATGCATACTGGGATGTGTCGACTCATGGACCTGTTTGTATCGACACATATGCATTTTGTGTCGACTCATGCACCTTTCATCCTTCTATTTTGGGGCCTAGATAACAATATGAGTCAACGCATAAGGCTATGTGTCGACTCATACCCTGGTTTTTTACTAGAATGAGTCAACCCAAGTGGGTATGTGTCGACTCATGCTGCATTTTTTGCCTTAAACATTGTTTTATTGTCTGTACAGGTCTGTTTACAGCATATGATTGATAAACATAAACAGCAAGCAAATGGTTAGCTCAAAAGGGGTGATGATTACTACATTTTTATTTTCAAAAATAAATCATTAATGATGTATGAAAATATGAAAAGTCAAGAATACTTACCTTGAGACCGCACTTGGTGTTTTAAACCTGAATACCTTTCAAGATGCTGTAATGGCTCCAATGAATCTCCAAGAAGCTACTCCAAACTGTTGAACCACACTAACTCAGTCAAGTTACATGATACTATTTTTATGTTTGGAGGGTGAAGATAATGGCATTACAGAAACTGTTCTTGTGTTTGAACAATCTCTATGTGATAAGGTGTTTGGTTTATGGGAGAGTTTGTAAGATGGAATAATGGATTGAGGTTTTGTTTTGAATGAAAGTAGAGCTTGTTTTTTTAATGAGAAAAGGTTACAAAGAATACTATTTTTTCTGTTCAAAAACTCTCTATTCTCTCTCTCTCTCTAAAGCCTCCCTTGTGTGTGTTGTGAAAACAGTCTATTTATAGAAGAAGTTTGGTTGAGATTTGGGAGGGAAACAAATAATAATTTGCATTGTTTGGGTATGTTGTCTTCATAGCCTTTTTTTATGCAACTCTTATGTGCTAATTTGGTGAAAATATGGGGCTGAGATAATGCAGGCTTGGACTGGGTTGGTAGTAGCATAGCAGGGCTGTTTTTGCAGCAGTTTTGGAGTGTTGTGGCAGCTTGGTGCAGGGTTGTTTTATAGCAGTATAGCATACTGCCTTATGACATGGTTTTGGACTGTTATGTGGGCAATACAACAGGCTTGGACAGCATTGTTTGTAGCATGATACAAAATCTGGTTTGTGGACCAATTTATGCAGACTGTAACAAAGAAAAAGCATGTTTGTGGGCAACATAGTGGCAAAGTTTGAGTCAAAGGGAAAGAGTTCAAACAAGACCAAACCTAGGATTTGTAATCTTGCAAAAATTCCACTTTGTAATAACTTGAATTATTTGTAACATCTTGAATTATTTGTAACATCTTGAATTATTTTGAATTGTAGTGAAAATATGTCATGAAGCAATGAAATTAACAAGTATAGAAAATACTTAGGAAAATTTCCAAGTCTTGCAAAGTTGGATTTTTGACTCTCTTGATTTTTTATGCTCAAATTTCATGTTTTAGATGTCTTGATGAAAATATGATTTTTGGTACTCAATTTTGGTCAAAAAGTCAAAGTTTGACTTTTTAGTGTACAGTTGACTTTTCCACTAGTTGACCGAATTTTGTTTATCTATCCACTAATCTCAGGAGATGAATTGAAATATGTGATTAGGTCAAAATGACACGCTAAGATCCTTGAGATCATGCTTCCCACCAATAAGTCAGGTATTAGGTCAAAAATCAAAGTTCGGTCATTTTTAGTCAAAACCCTAATTTTGCCCATTTTGCCCTTTTGATAATTTGAATGACCTTCTTGGAAAATCGTGATCCAAGACTTGAAACTTGACAGAAGTAATCCTGAGTGTCCATAATGATCTATGAAATTCATTTGAAACATTAGAAAACTGACTGCCTTTGTACAAACTCAAACCCTAATTTAAGGCATCGGTGTTGAGGAGATTGTTTGACCTAGTTGATACTTACGCAAACTTAAGGCATTGAAGATCTTTGTAGGAAGTATCTTTAAAAAATAGATGGAAAATTTTGGGGTACAATAGTTGCACCTGTTCAATCTTCTTAAACCTGAAGAGTTAGATTGGCGAGTCCGCCATTCGTGACTTTAAGGTGGAAGATGATTGAACACTAGAGTGTCCAGAAATTTGCACTCGATGATGTGGTGGTTGTTTGTGTCAGGAATGGGCTTAAATATGCCATTTAGAAAGGCGATGGAGATTTTGTCGGAGATGGGCTTACATATGCCATCCAGAGTGACTGTTGGTATAAATTGGAAGAAGTATCTGAATAAATCTTTTGTCGATTTATACTAAAACAATAGATGTATTGAAGGAAGTGTTTATCATGTAGATAGTTGCCCTGTCTTGTTTCGGGAATTGATCTACAATCAATTTGTTGGTAAACTTGTCTTGTTTTGAGAGTTCATGTCATTGGTGATAAAGATAGTCGCCCCGTCCTATTTTCGGAACTGATCTTTATCTAACTAAAGAGAAAGAAAGATAGTTTCCCCGTCCTGTTTCGGGAGTTAATCTTCAATCTTATTATGTAGATAATTGTCATGTCTTGTTTCAGGTATTAATCTACAATCAGTTGTTCACAGATAGTTATTCTGTCTTGTTTCAGGTATTAATCTGGAACCTGCTTTTGTTGGTCGTAAAGATAGTTGCCCTGGCTTGTTTCAAGAATTAATCTCTGACCTTAAAGAAAGAAAGATAGTTTCCTCGTCTTATTTCGGGAGTTAATCTTCAATCTGATCATGTAGATAGTTATCCTGTCTTGTTTCACGTATTAATCTACAATCAGTTGTTCACAGATAGTTGTCATGTCTTGTTGCAGGAATTAATCTGGAACTTGGAGAAAGAAAGATAGTTTCCCTGTCTTGTTTCGAGAGTTAATATTCAATCTGCTCATGTAGATAATTGTCTTGTCTTATTCCAGGTACTAATCTACAAACACTCATTCACAGATAGTTGTCATGTCTTGTTTCATGTATTAATCTAGAACTTGTTGAAAATTGATGAAGATATTTGTTTGTTTGAAAAGGTAAAGAATTAGTTATATGCAATGTCATGGTGCATGACATACATTGTGTAATTATGTTCTCAAAATGAATTAGATTGTGTTATATGTATTTTGTATGCATATGCTATGATGTTTTTAAAGTTATGTATGAATGCAATATATGAACTGATCAGTTGTTCGTTGTTGAATTGAGGGACAATAAATCCCTGACTGCTACTGGGGATGAAGAATGTGATTCTTCATTATTTGTTGAAGTTGAATTGCTGGGAGATGGACTTCTATGGCTAGATAAACAAACTCTACTGGGGAAAGAAGACTCCTTAAACTGCTTAGGGATTTTTATGAAGCCCTGTTAGGGAACCCAAGAAGTTTATGAACCATGATGTGGAATTCTTCAAGATGTTTGGGACATGATTGGAGACTCTTGCTTTGCAGGGATATTAGAATCTCTGACATCAATAGGTTGTATGCTAAAGGTATGGCAGTGACTTCGCGGGAGGATATATCTATCTCTGTATCTACTGGGGGATGTATCTGCGGGAATTTGAAGACGGCTTTTTTAGACATTTTCCCATTAGTAACGGTCTTTATGTTTTTTTATGCGTGTATTTTTAAACGGTGATTATATTTAAATGCATATGTTAAAAAATAATCACTGGACATTTTTGCAAAACAAAACAGAAAAATAAAAACAAATAGTTTATGCACTTTCAAAGAGATAGCTTTTGTATTAATCTGAAGAAGTTTTCCTATAATAGACGTTTTTGTACAAGGAGACAGACATCCTAATAAGAGAATGTCGTTGTAAGAATGTAAATTATACAAATTAGTATACAAAGAAAAACAGCTATGTGAAATGATCCCATTGGGTTTCCATTTTGTTATTTCCTTTATATCTTTGAGCGTCTCATCACTTTGTTGCTTGACTGAAGCTGATTGGATTGATTAGTACCATTTGAATTTGACACTTGATACTGAAGTCTGTTTGTGAGGTGATCAAAAGGGACATAGTTGTATGCTTTTAATCCCTAACTTTTGCCTGGACCGCCCTTTCGGGTTCTCAGTCCACCGGGATACCCTTTTTTGCCCAAGCCGTCATTTTAGGTTTTCGACTTGCCGGATGTATAGATTTTTCATATATGTATGCCTAATTATTTCCCGAACCCTTTTGGTTCCCTGGGATGCCCTTATTTTTTCCTAGTCCAGTCAACCTAGTGGGTCTCTGTTTATGCGTAGTATCTTTTAACTATGTCTGTGTTTACAGGATGCGGGACGTTGTCACAGTCCATAGTGGTTAATATCATGGCTCCACCAGAAAATATGTTCTTGATCACAAAGGGTCCTTCGTATGTGGGAGTCCATTTGCCCCCGGGATCACCTTGTGGCAGGATAATACGCTTGATTACTAGGTCACCAACTGTATATTCCTGACGTCTGAACTTCTTGTTAAAAGCTTTGATCATATGTTTCTGGTACATTTGACCATGACAAACAGTCACGAGCCTTTTCTCGTCAATCAGGTTCAATTGGTCAAGTCGAGTCTGAACCCATTCGTCCTCATTCAAACCCGCATCCTTCATGATTCTCAAGGAAGGGATATAGACTTCGATTGGTAGGTGTTGTACCCCAAAATTTTCCCTCTCATTTCTCAAGGATTCTCTCACAAGATCTTCTATGACGTTGAGTTTGCAGCACTCATACATCAATTTAGGCTTGGAATTGGCACAAGGGCAAAATGGTCAATTGCATATTAGAAAGCCAAACTTTGACTTTTTGGTCAACATTACATTCCAAAGATCAAATTTCATTAAGACGTTCAAGAATATCAATCTTTATCATCAAGAAGTCAAGAAAGTCAAAAGTCAACTTGAAAAGTCAAGATTTCCAAGACTTATAAATTTTCTAAGTGTTTTATACATGATAATTTCATCACCTCATGCCATTCTTTCACCAAGATGCAAGATAGTTCAAGGGAAACTTTCAACATGAAAGTTGTAGATATCCATGATATCTACAACATTGCTTTATACAACTTCTCCTAGAAGTGCTTGGATTTTGAGTTATAAATTCATGAGGTCATGACATTTTCATTTAACACTTAGAGAAATTTCCAACAGATTTTGTTCAGGATTTCACCCCAACTTCTTGGCATTTTTTCACATAGTTCCAAGATGATTTTGTCAAAATGGCCAACATGAAAGTTATAGAGGATGTTTCAAGCTTTCCAAAACATCCAAGAGCATAAATTTATCATACATGAGCTAGGAGATTCAAGGGCTTGAAGTTGGCCATCCATCTTTGAATTGCAAGTCATTCTAAGTGAAGAACACGTAACAAAACCCTTATTCTATGATGCATAATCTTATGTTGCACACCTTCTTGCTTGCAAATCTCTACATAATTTAATGTTTATATAAGAGCTTGAGCTATTACCCAAGTGTTTGAGCCATTGTCCAAAAGATCTTTCCATTTATGGCATAAAGGCACCATTGCTATTCTTGAAAAGCAAGCTTTTTGTACAAAGTTTGTCTTGAGCCCATACCTTGCTTGTTACTGATTATACTCCACCATAAATCATGGGAAGTAACTCCTCTATACCAGCAACTTTGGTACTTCACCTTGGGACTATGGAGTACTTGACATAGTTTGATTTTTGTAATCCAACCAAACCATAACATGTTGTCTTGCAAACTTAGTCAGCTCATATGCACAAACCTCTTACCTATAAATAGAAGAAGCATTTGCAAGACAATTGAGGTTATAAAAAATAGAAAGAAAACCAGAAGTTTTGTTGACAAACTCTCAAAAAATCTCATAACTGAAAAGGTCATAACAGTCCACAAGGCAACACCTCAAGCTCAAAACATAAATTCTAGCTGCAAGGTAAGTCTCCTTAACTTTAAAACTCTTCATTTAAATCATCATCATTTGGTTCATTTTTTAGGCTAAAATTCAGTGACCTTTGAAGAAATGGTTTGTAAAAAATCATGAACAATTGCCAAGATTGAGTGAAAAAATTTCCATGAAATAGTATCATGAACAGGCAGGTGTAAGGCAGCTGTTTTTCAAAACCATACAGCAGGCAATTGATTCCACAACCATGCAAATCGATTGCACGGGGTTCCAGTAGCCAGATTTTCAAAAAATTTGAGTGTGCAATCGATTGCACAACCATGAAAATCGATTGCATGGGGTTCCAGTAGCCAGATTTCCAAAAAAATTGAGTGTGCAATCGATTGCATAACCATGCAAATCGATTGCACGGGGTTCCAGTAGCCAGATTTCCAAATATTTTGAGTGTGGAATCGATTGCACAACCATGCAAATCGATTGCACGGGGTTCCAGTAGTCAGATTTCCAAATATTTTAAGTGTGCAATCGATTGCACAACCATGCAAATCGATTACACTGGAAGTCAGTAGCCATGTTTTGAAAAACTGAAGCATGCAATCGATTGCACTAACATGCAAATCGATTGCATTCAAATGAAAATTAAGTTTTTCCTTTGAAAAGACTTGAACAAAGAGTTGGACAATATAAAATGTTTCTTTTGACCATTGAGCATCTATATCTTAAGTTCAAGGTAAGTATTATCATTATACCTTGAAATTTGCTAAGGGCTTGAACCAAAGACTTCATCCAAAGAGGCTTTTAGCTTGATCACTAATTTTTTCCTTCTTTACCAATCATGATTTGTCTTCATCAAAGAAAAAATGCATTCGAGAAGCTTGATTTTACGGCATGTGTCGACACATAATGATCCAAAATGTTTTCTTTTCCTTTCATTTTTCTTTATTTTTACATGCTTCATATATTTTCTTCATGGCTATTCAATATGGTTGTAATAGATAATTAGAACTTTAATTTCTTGCAATCCCCATTTGTAAATTTGTACACCTCATCCCCAAATGATTGTAATAGCGTAGGACTTTACGTTTCTGCAATTTATCGCTTTCAAATATAAATGCTAGTAACTAGGGTTTGTATGGCAAGACATAAAATCAAAAAGTAGATAACCCTAATCAAATATTAGATGCATGCAAATCAAACACACTATTCACACATGCACCCTTAAAGTTAACTCCACTTGTTGCCTAATAAATGGTCATGTTATGCATGTGGGATGTCTTAGCAAAAACAATCGAAATACAAGATCATAGTCCCTCGATGACGCTATAAATGTTGCCTTTCAAAATGATCTTAGTCCCTCAAAAAATGCTAAGGTACCTCACAACATTGCTATCATGGTCATACGATGACCCACGCCCGTCCCGCTTACATCCAAAGATAGGGTTGCTTACCAAATCAATGGTAAGACAACAATATCAAAGGAAAAGAAAATGAACAAGAAAGACATTTGAGTAGGTAAATTACTTTTGGTTACTTGCTCCATTTCAAACAAATATCCTTGCTATTTTCAAAACAAACACACACATTTCAAAACATATTACAAACTTGAAAACATTTACAAAAAGACAAACATCTTTGTATACATTCTTACGAACGAGAATAATTACAAAGATTGCCTAAACAATGGCCTCTTTTACAAAATACTTTCAAAAACCACACAAAGCACAATTTCAAACAAAAGCAAGTGATCTAGGAAGTAACTAAGAGCCCATATAAAACCATGGATGGAAAGGGTGCTAATACCTTCCCTTTTCATAATCTACCTCCCGAACTCAAGAAAACAATCCCAAAGGTCTTTCTTGTGCTTTTTTACCTTTCCTTTTGGATAAAAGAAAAGTCGGTGGTGACTCTTGCTAACCGTAACATTTGCGATAAAACGCAAAACCTTCAAGTCAGTTCTCCCACCGCACCACAGAACTTGCGACTTTGCTGGGGATAATTATAAAAGTGAGGTTACCTTAGGGTTTAGATCACATTTACTTGCTTACATTGATTGACTTGTGTGCTTTACATTTTGGTTCTTTGTTTGGGTTTGAATCCTCTACCCGGATTTGGGATACCTTATAGGTAAGTAGCAATATGTTGTGGAAACTGTGCGGGGTATACCGACACGGTCTAAGAAATAGCTACGTTAGTGCGACATATTTGTGGGTACTGATAGCCCTTGAGTAGTCAAGGAGAATACAGGGCCGCTGAGTGATGTCATGAAACACTAACTGACTCTTAGAACATTTACTTGACCAACTTGGCCATTAGGACGTAGTGAGATGACCGGCTTTGGTGCAGTCTGAAGTTGGTAGATACTCGATACTACACTCATTGAGGTTTGGTTTTTTGGGATATTTCGGTCGCCATTAAAGAGGCTTGCGCTGAAACAATGCCTGAGAAAACAAATAAGTGATATTGAGCTCCTTAGAACCCGGTTATTATTACTAGGACAGGTTTGAGCCAACTAAACTTCAAGAGGGTACTTACCTATGAGACTCCATGCAAGCCTAAACCTAAGGACTTGTTTGCTTTGTTTGTATATATCTACTTGTACATGACATCATAAACATCATAACATCATACTCATACTCACTAACCATTTCAAGGATCTTTGGATTTATCTTTGTTCTGTTTTGTAGGACATGGATTCTATTCGCAGGAAAATCATTCAAGTCAATCTCGTAAGGATCCCTCCTCAACTCAAAGAGTTAGCATTAAGGATTCCTGAAAATTCTCCATTTACTGAAAGACATGGTCGCCTACTAAACTTGGTCACTTCCAACACTGATGAAG
The DNA here is from genome assembly GCA_948472305.1 of Vicia faba. NCBI lineage: Eukaryota > Viridiplantae > Streptophyta > Magnoliopsida > Fabales > Fabaceae > Vicia > Vicia faba. Next base: position 677,897,533 of record OX451735.1, on the reverse strand, counting down.
ACATGATGAAGTTGCTCTTTCAGTTCTTTGGTCCCCTACACCATTGCTTCACATTTCCCGATTATCAACTTCTGCCAACTTTGGAAGAATTCTCCCGACTCTTGAGGATTCCCATTCTCAATCAACTACCTTTCAAAGGTACAGAAAGAGATCCAAATCCAGAAGAGATTGCTAAAGCTCTACATTTGCAACCATCTGATATCACAACTAATTGGGAAAAAAGGAGTGGTGTCAAGGGTTTCCTAGCAAGGTTCTTGTTTGAGAAAGCCCAAAACTGTTGGAACTCTTTGGATTTGCAAGCCTTTGAGGAAATTGTGGCTCTCCTCATCTATGGGATGGTTTTGTTTCCAAATCCTGACCAACTCATAGATGTGAACGCCGTCAAAATCTTCATGTCTCGTAACCCAGTGCCTACTTTGCTAGGGGACATCCTACATTCTTTTCACACTCGCACCATGAGGAAAAGAGGTATCCTTATGTGATGTATTCCTCTTTTGGCAAGATGGTTTATTTTGCATCTTCCCCGATCTGTATTGAAGAATGAGCCAGGTTCAAGGTGGTCACATAGGTTGATGACGCTCAGACATTCAGATATTCATTGGTGTTCCCGCTCTTTGGAGAATGTTACTATCGTTGACCGTTGTGGAGAATTCCCTAATGTCCCTTTGCTTGCATTAGAGGAGGTATCACTTACAACCCTTGCTTATCCTTAAGACAGTTTGGTTACGCCCGAAGGGATGGTCCCCATGAGATGCTTATTCAAGGTTTGGTATTTGACTACGAGAGCAACAATCAAGGTTATCGTCTGAGGTTTATCCGAGAATGGAGGATGTTGAATAAGGGGGATAGCAAGACGCTAGGACACAAGAATTCCATTCCCCTCGAGCCTTATCTTATATGGGTGTGAGCTCGTGCTCAGAAACTCGTGATGCCTTATCCCTCCATCTTACCAATCATTTTGGAGCTTGTGGTCGAAGGAAATGTTCCCTATACTATCCTCCATCCGGACATGCCTACCTCTCTCGAAGACTTACAAAAGGGTTGGATCCAGCTAAAGGAAGAACGAGACACTTTCGAGGCTCAATTCTATGCTAGTGAGAAGAGGGTCTTGGAGCTTACAAAACAGTTACAAGAAGAGCAGAATGTGAACGCTTATCTCGCGCCAAAGAGGATGTGTTAGGTCTTTTTATAATAGAAAGCTATTTTGTAAGCCCAAGAGGCATGATGTAATCTTTCTTGTTTTGCCTAATGAGAATTAACGTTTTTTCATTCTTTTTTCTATACAAATTTAAATTTCATTAATCCTTGAAATCATTTGCATATACATATTCCATGCATCATAACATGACAGGTTTTCGCATAACAGGTTTCCTTATCTTTCTGCTGTTTATTTCAGCTAGATGGATCTAGAGAAAACTGTGATGGAACTCCAAGCCCAGAATTCTCAGTTTCAGGAAACTCTACTCGCCCTAGCCAAGGGGCAGCAAGATATGATGGCTTTGTTGATCGTTAAGAAGAAGCCAAAGAAGAAAGCTCTACTCAACATGGGTAGAAGATTCAAGGAGACAATCCGTCAAATCCCAGTTGAAGAAGATTCGTCTGAAGAGGACGAGAACCAGGTCGGTGAGGTCAAGAGTACTCAGGCTGAATGTGCTAATAATCAAGAATCTGGTGATGATTATTTCAACAATCAGTATCCACCCGCTGACATCAAATACAAGCAGTTAGAAGACAGATTGAAAGCTGTTGAAATTCAAGTCGTCCCCGGTTTAGATTTTGATGATTTGGGTTTGATGTTTGGAGTAATCATTCCCCACAAATTCAAAGTACCAATCTTTGTGAAGTACGATGGGGTTTCTTGTCCCAAACTCCATTTGAAATCTTATGTACGCAAGATACATCCGCACACTGATGATAAGAAGCTTTGGGTTCACTTTTTCCAAGAGAGCTTGGCTGGAACACAACTTGATTGGTTTTATCAGTTAGATGGTTCTCGTATTAACACTTGGGAGGATCTAGCTACTGCCTTCTACCATCAGTATCAATACAATGCCGACTTGGCACCAACAAGGGTTCAGTTACAAGATATGACCATGGGAAAGAATGAATGATTTAAGGAATATGCGCAAAGGTGGAGAGACCTTGCTAGTAGAGTCCAACCTCCCTTAACTGATAGGGAGCACATCGACATGTTCATGGGCACTTTATATGGTCCTTTCTTTAATCTGTTGGTTGGTTGTTCTTCTTCCGGTTTCACCGAACTAATCTTAACCGGTGAAAGAGTGGAAAGTGGCATCAAAAGTGGGAAGATCTTTATGGCAACTACCTCCACCATCAATCCTATCAAGAAAACTTTTGCTGCAAAGAAGGAAGTTAATGTTGTGTATGGGACAAGGGCCCATACCAAGAAGAATGATCGTCCGTCTGTCAATGTTGTCCGAATCTCCAATCCAACTCCTACTCCAAGACCATCCGCAAATCATCAATGTTTTGAAACTCCAAGAAGACAATTTACAAGGTTAGGCATGTCAGTGTCTCAAGACCTTCAACATTTGCTCAAGGCTAATTTAGTGACGTTGCGCGATCCTCCCACCAACCCTGACACCTCGTCACCAAAGTATAATCCAAACACTAAATGTGCTTACCATTCAAACAGCCCCGAGCACGAGACTGGCCAGTGTTGGGCCTTGAAGAACAAAATCTAGGATTTAATTGACAACAAAACTATTGAATTTGATCCTCCTCTAATGCCGAATGTAATTACCGCTCCAATGCTGAAGCATGACAAAGGTGTTAATGTTTTCTAAGATACAATTTTTGTTACCTCCGTTGAAGATTTGACTACTCCGCTGAATATAATCAAGAACAATCTGTTAAAAGTTGGGATCTTCCCTGGCTGTAAAAAATATTGTGTGTGTTATACAAGACGACTCGATGAATATGAAGGGCTGAAGAAAGGCATGCAACGCCTGATGGATAGCCACGAAATTCTGTTTGAAAAGACTCCGTTTGCCAAGAGTTTGATCAACAAATGTAAAGACCTCTCCATTATTACCATCTCAAACAAACCTATTAGGATCACGTCCAAAGGTCCTATTATGATTTCAAATGAACCCACCATTGCTCCATTAATAATTACCAATCCTAGACCGATTCCTTACTCTTCAAACAAAGTGGTACCATGGATTTACGATGCTGAGGTGTTATATCATGGGCTTAAACAAGATGCCTGGATTGGAGAAGGAAAAGATGACGATGTCGGCAACATAGCTGGATCAAGCAAAGTAACTAGAACTGGAAGAATATTCTCACCCAATATCTCACCTCCGGTAGTTACAAAGACGCCCATCCGCATTACTGTCGCCAAGCCAAGTACCGAGACAAAAGGGAAAGGGAAGGTTATTGATCCTGATGTGATTTAAGTACCCTCCAAGGATGTAACTAATGAAGAACCCTCTGCTCGCGATATGGACGAGATTTTAAAGATCATAAAAAGAAACGACTTCAAGATTGTATAACAGTTGGGGAAAACCCCCTCTAAAATTTCAATGTTGTCATTGCGGCTTTGCTCCGATGCCCATGCTCAGACATTAATGAAGTTCCTGAAAAAGGCTCATGTCCCCCATGAGACAAAAACAAACCAATTTAAGAATTGCGTGGCTAGCCTGACAGTTGATAGTGGCTTGGGGTTTTCAGATACTGGCCTAACACCTCTCGAGAAGAATCACAACAAAGCTTTACATGTTTCTATCGAGTGAAAAGGGACTACCTTAGCACATGTGCTAGTCGACACTGGTTCTTCTCTGAATGTATTACCAAAGGGGGCGTTAGGCTGTCTTGACTGTGAAGATTTAATCTTGAAGCCAAGTGATATCATCGTAAGGGCGTTTGATGGATCAAAGAGGACTATTCATGGGGAGGTAGATCTTCCAATCAAAGTGGGTTCCCAAACCTTCAACTCCACCTTCTATATTATTGATATTCGTCCGGCCTATTCCTGTCTGTTAGTTCGCCCGTGGATCCATAAAGTTGGGGCAGTAACCTCAACCCTCCACCAGAAACTCAAATATCCAGTCAAGGGCAGAATAGTCACCATCTGTGGGGAAGAAGAGTTTATGGTGAGCCACCTTAACTCTTTCAAGTATGTATAGATGGACGGAGAATTCATTGAAACCCCAAGTCAAGCCTTTGAGGTTGTACCACCGATGATTGCTGCTACTAAATGTTCCTCTGATGAGTCCAAAGCTGTCAAGGCCATGCCAAAGATGGTTTCTGTCAAGGATGCCCGCGCGGAAATTGAAGAAGGAAACTGTGATACTTGGGGGAAACTCCTCGATATCCCTTTTAAAGTAGACAAATTTGGTTTAGGCTTCACCGCCAAGGCTTAGAGGGAAGTGAGGCGTGCTCGTGCTGGAAAGCCACCTCTCCGCATCGGAAGCCATGAAGTCAACATCGTAGGTAACTCTGAAGAAGAAGTCGCATTTGAAGAATGGGTGTATCCAACTACTACGGAGCTGAAGAATTGGCATACAAAGGAATTTGTGCCCATCTCCTTCATTGAGGAGTAATCTACTTGTTATTTCTTTTCTTTCAATTCAAGAACATGTTGCCTGTAATATTTTAACAATGACTTTTCAGCCATTTTCCTGGCCCGGGGCACTTTGGTCCATTTGTCAAGGATTTTATTTATGTTCATCTAATCATATGATCATTCAGCATATTAAACTCTTTTGCATTCAAATATTTGTGTTCATTGTCTTTCCTTTCTTTCAATTACATTTTTTTTTTAAAAATAGCCATGTATCTTACATGCACACACACACACTCCTGTAGGTCCACATCCACTCTGGATCCTATTGCCAATGACTCTACTATTGCTGACTATTACTTTGAATGTCCTATCAACCAAGCCGAAGACGAAAGCGAGGAAGATTTTGACATACCGAGAGAACTAGCAAAACTTCTATTACAAGAGGAAAAAGCTATTCAACCGCACAAAGAGTCAGTTGAGGTTATTAACTTGGGTACTGAGTCAGATAAGAAGGAAATCAAGATCGATGCTAACTTGGAAAGCAGTTTCAAGAGCATGTTGGTTCAGATGTTGCATGATTATGTGGAAGTTTTTTCTTGGTTTTATGAAGATATGCCTGGGTTGGATACCGACATCATAGTTCATCGTCTGCCGACAAAAGAAGATTGTCCGCCTGTCAAGCAAAAGGTTCGCCGCATGAGGCCTGATATGTCTGAAAAGATCAAAGCTGAAGTGATGAAACAATTTGATGCAGGGTTCCTAGCTGTGACATCCTATCCTCAATGGTTTGCCAATATGGTGCTAGTGCCAAAGAAAGACGGGAAAGTTTGCATGTGCATAGACTATAGAGATTTGAATAGGGCAAGCCCCAAAGATGATTTCACTCTACCACACATTGACGTCTTAGTTGATAATACTGCTCAGAATAAAGTCTTCTCTTTCATGGATGGCTTCTCAGGTTATAATCAAATAAGGATGGCTCCCGAAGACATGGAGAAGACTACTTTCGTTACGCAATGGGGCACCTTCTGCTACAAGGTCATGTCGTTCGGACTAAAGAATGCAGGGGAAACATATCAAAGGGCTATGGTAGCTTTATTTCATGACATGATTCATCATGAGATAGAGGTATATGTGGATGATATGATTGCCAGATCACAAACCAAAGAATAACATCTCGATCACCTGCACAAATTATTCGAGAGGCTGAAGAAGTACAAGCTGAGGTTAAACCCTAATAAGTGCACGTTTGGAGTACGCTCTGGAAAGCTTTTAGGTTTTGTTGTCAGCAATAAAGGCATTGAAGTTGAGCGTTCCAAGATAAAGGCCATCCAAGAAATGCCAGTCCCTCATTCTGAAAAATAAGTCATAGGATTCTTGGGTCGTCTCAATTACATTGCCCGTTACATATCCCACTTGACTACTACTTGTGATCCACTCTTCAAACTCTTGAAGAAATATCAGGTAGTCAGATGGAACGATGAATGACAGATTGCCTTTGACAAAATCAAAGAATACCTACAAGAACCTCATATTCTTATGCCTCCAGTTGAAGGAAGACCCTTGATCATGTACTTGACAGTACTAGAGAATTCTATGGGGTGTGTTTTGGGCCAACATGACGAGTCTGGCCGAAAAGAGCATGTTATTTATTACCTGAGCAAAGAGTTTACCGACTGTGAAACTAGATATTCACTGCTCGAGAAAACTTGCTACGCTCTGGCATGGGCTGCTCGCCGGCTAAGACAGTATATGTTGACTCATACCACTTTGTTGATTTCTAAAATGGACCCAATCAAGTACGTCTTCGAGAAACCTGCCCTTTCCGGACGGATAGCCAGATGGAAAATGATCTTGACTGAGTACGACATTCAATACATGACTCGAAAAGCCATCAAAGGAAGTTTACTAGCAGATCATTTGGCCCATCAAGCCGTGGATGATTATCAATCAATGAACTTCGACTTCCCTGATGAGGACATCATGCTGGTAACCGACAGTGCGAAACCTGGACCATATGACGGACTTGAACAAGGATCCCAATGGACTATGGTATTCAATGGGGCTTCCAACACCTTAGGTAACGGAATTGGTGTTGTGATAATCTCTCCTGAAGGTTGCCACACTCCTTTCACTGCTAGATTATTCTTAGATTGCACAAACAATATGGCTGAGTATGAAGCATGCATCTTAGGTATGAAAGTTGTCATTGACTTAAGGATCAAGCATTTGGATGTGTTTGGAGATTCCGCCTTGGTGATCATTCAAGTAAAAGGAGATTGGGACACTAAACACCCTAATCTTATCCCTTACAAGGAACTTGTGCTATCCCTAATTCCTTACTTCGAAAAGATCACGTTCGAGCACTTCCCTAGGGAAGAAAACCAGTTGGCTGACGCTTTGGCAACCATGTCTTCAATGTTCAAAGTCAGATGGGACAACGAAGCCCCTATGATAACAATTGAAAGATTCGATGAACCTGCACATTTCTATGAGCTTGAAACCGATGTGGAATAGCCATGGTACCATGAGGTGATGAGATACCTTGAAACACAAGAGTATCCAGAGGGGCATCTATCAATGACAGAAAGTTCTTGCGAAGATTTGCAGCTAAATTCTTCCTAAGTAACGGGATATTGTACAAACGCAACCATGATTCGACTCTACTCCGATGTGTGGACAAGAAGGAGGCAGAGGAAATTATGGAATACATGCACGATGGTCTCTTTGGTACTCACTCAAGTGGGCATACGATGGCCAAGAAAATCTTAAGAGCAGGTTACTATTGCTCAACAATGGAGACTGATTGCCATCAACATTCAAGGACCTGTCACAAATGCCAAATCTATGCTGACAAGGTCCATGTGCCTCCTGTCCCTCTGAATGTCATGACCGCTCCGTGGCCATTTGCAATGTGGGGCATTGACATGATTGGAGAGATCAAGCCCACAGCTTCCAACGAATATCGCTTCATTCTTGTTGCTATCGATTATTTCACCAAATGGGTCGAAGCTGCGTCATTTCCCTCAGTCACCAAGAATGTGGTAGCCAGATTCATCAGACACAACCTCATCTGCCGTTATGGTATCCCCGAAAGGATCATCATCGACGATGGGACTAACCTCAATAATGCTATGATTACTGAGCTTTGTACTCAGTTTAAGATCAAGCATCACAATTCTTCTCCATATAGACCAAAAATGAATGGTCCAGTCGAAGCAGCCAACAAAAATATCAAGAAGATTGTGTAGAAGATGGTAGTAACCTATAAGGATTGGCATGAGATGTTGTTGTTTGCTCTACATGGTTATCGTACTTCATCCAGAACCTCAACTGGGGAAACTCCCTTTTCCTTAGTTTATGGCATGGAAGTTGTTCTGCCAGTGGAAGTTCAGATTCCCTCGCTGAGGATTATGATTGAGGCAGGCTTAGGCAAAGACGAGTGGATTCAAACGAGATTGGATCAGCTGAACTTGATTGAAGAAAAATGGTTAGCTGATGTTTTCCATGGTCATACGTACCAAAAACGGATGATCAAGGCTTTCAATAAAAAGATCAAGCCTCGAGTATATCAAGCTGGTGACTTGGTGATAAAACGCATCATTCTACCGCAAGGCGACCCCAGAGGCAAATGGACTCCCACCTATGAAGGGTCATTTGTTGTCAAGAGAGTTTTCTCTGGCAGTGCCATGATGCTAACTACCATGGATGGTGAGGATTTCCCACATCCCATAAACGCGGACATAGTTAAAAAATCCTACGCATAAGAGACCCGTTAGGTTGACACACCTAAGAAAAATAAGGGCATCCCGGAAAACCAAAAGGTTTGGGAAAAAATTAGGGATATATGCAAAAGATTGTACACCCGGCAAGTTGAAAACTCGAAAGGGCGACTTCGGCAAAAAGGGGTATCCTGGTGGGCTGAAAACCCGAAAGGGTGGTCCAGGAAAAAGTTAAGGATTAAAAGCGTATGACTATGTCCCGTGGAATCAATACAGTCAATTTTATCATCAAGGTCCAAGTTCAAACGGTCCAAGATCAATCCAATCAACTTCTATCAACGACAAGAGACATTCGAAGACATTGGGGCAATAGTAGAGTTGGAAGGTAATAAGATCATTTCACATGGCTATTTTGTTTTCATTCTCAATGTTTGTTTTCCTTTTGACGATTTCCTCTTACTAGGATCTCCGTCTCTCTGTACAAAAACGCCTATTCATGGGCAAAATATCAATACAAATACACTTTGAAGTGCAAAATTTCCGTCTTTATTTTGAATGCAAATTTGTCCAATGACTAAAATTGAATGAACATATGCATATGAACATAATTAAAAACTATTTGGCACATGTGTCCTGCTAAGCAGCAGTAAGCATCTCTTTAATGTGTAGGAAATATCCCCACAGAGTTATCTCATTATCATTATCCCCATGAGGACGGTTGCAATAAACCTTTCCCCAACAGGTTTTTATTTCCCTAACAATCATCGAGGAACCACATAACTCCCCAGTTGAATTCAAATCTCCCCAACATACAACAATCAAGATGCCACAAAGTTCCCTAGCTGAGCATATCTTCCCAGGCCAAGGCTATTATCCCTAAGCGGAGTTTATCCTCCCCAGTTCAGTGTATCCTCCCCAAGTTGAGCTTGTCCTACCCGACTGAGTCTACACTCTCCAGTTTGAATTTTCTTTCAGATTATTGCAAACCATAGGGCCACAACCCCTGATCCCCAGTAAATACGTCAGCAAAGACTTTACTATTTCCAAAAAAAAAAGATATTATAAAGCCTGGATCCGACCAGGTATTAGCACAATTTTCAAGTTATTACTGAAGCCTGGACCCAACCAGATAATAGTTTAACTTCTTCAAGTTACTGAAACCTGGACTCGACCAGATAACAGTTTAAGTATCTAAAACCTGGACCCGACCAGATAACAGTTGATCTCAATTTCAAGCTGCTATGAAACCTGGACCCGACCAGATAATAGTCTAACTCTTCAAAGATATAAAAGAAACTGGACTCAATCTGACCAAGGTTTAATTTCTTTTACCCAGTAAAGTGTGCCTATACCCCTAACAAGTTGTTGTGAAGTCTGGATCCGACCAGGTAGAGATTACCCTCGGGGATTCATTGTGAAACCTGAAAACCGACCAGATAATAACTAAATCCCCAAACAGTTTATTGTGAAACTTGGACCCGACCAGATAGCAATTGACCTCATCAACCTCAGAAATCTGCAAAGCCTGGACCCGACCAGATGACAGTTTTTTCAAACAGTTTATTGTGAAACTTGGAACCCGACCAGATAACAATTAACTATGATCCCCAGAGAGACACTATGAAGCCTGTACTCGACCAGATAATAGTATAGCTTTCCAAAAACCATGAAACCTAGATCCGACCAGATAGTAGTTAGCATTTCAAGTTACTGTGAAGCCTAGATTCGACCAGATAACAGTTAACTTCCGTATCCCCAGCAAGTTGTTGTGAAGCCTGGATCCGACCAGATAACTATTCAATTTCAAGAAATTTTCCGCAAAGCCTGGAATCTGACCAGATAACAGTTAATTCATCTCTACCCCCAGTAAGTTTCCGTGAATCCTGGATCCGACCAGATAGCAGTTGACTACTTCATCCTCAGCAAATTGTGAAGCCTGGATCCGACCAGATAACAGCTGACATTCAAGAGATATTCCCCAGTGAAAGCATCCTTTCAACAAACTTTAAAGATATGCATATTCTTCATCCCCAAAGAGAAATCAGGGATTCAACCCCCCAGAATTTCCTCAGCAGCAGTCAGGGATTTATTCCCAGACAGAAACATACATCTCACGATCATACATCATAGCATGTACATACCTTATGCATTTATCATAATACCACATCTGGTGAACATCATGCATGCATCTGCATTTTACTAACTCTTTTTCTCACAGGTAAAACATCAAGTTTTAGTATAAATCAACAAGAGATTTATGCTGATATTTCTTCTAATGTTTATCAACTTTCCTCTAAATGGCATCTATAATCCCATTCACCATCCATCTTCGAGTGCAAATATCTAGGCACTCTAGTGTTCAATCATCTTTCACCTTCAAGTCACAAATGGCAGACTCACCAAACTCTTCAGGTTTAAGAAGATTTAACAGGGGCAGCTGTTGTACCCCAAAATTTGCCCTCTCATTTCTCAAGGATTCTCTCACAAGATCTTCTATGACGTCGAGTTTGCAGCACTCATACATCAATTTAGGCTTGGAATTGGCACAAGGGTAAAATGGTCAATTGCATATTAGAAAGTCAAACTTTGACTTTTTGGTCAACGTTACATCCCAAAGATCAAATTTCATCAAGACATTCAAGAATATCAAGCTTGGTCATCAAGAAGTCAAGAAAGTCAAAAGTCAACTTGAAAAGTCAAGATTTCCAAGACTTAGAAATTTTCTAAGTGTTTTATACATGATAATTTCATCACTTCATGCCATTCTACAACATTGCTTTACAAAACTTCTCCTATAAGTGCTTGGATTTTTAGTTATAAATTCATGAGGTCATGACATTTTCATTTAACATTTAGAGAAATTTCCAACAGATTTTGTTCAGGATTTCACCCCAACTTCTTGGCATTTTTTCACATAGTTCCAAGATGATTTTGTCAAAATGGACAACATGAAAGTTATAGAGGATGTTTCAAGCTTTCCAAAACATCTAAGAGCATAAATTTATCATACTTGAGCTAGGAGATTCAAGGGATTGAAGTTTTCCATCCATCTTTGAATTGCAAGTCATTCTAAGTGAAGAACACATAACAAGACCCTTATGATATGTTGCATAATATTATGTTGCACACCTTCTTGCTTGCAAATCTCTACATAATTTAATGTTTACACAAGAGCTTGAGCTATTACCCAAGTGTTTGAGAAATTGTCCAAAAGATCTTTCCATTTATGGCATAAAGGCACCATTGCTATTCTTGAAAAGCAAGCTTTTTGTACAAAGTTTGTCTTGAGCTCATACCTTGCTTGTTGCTGATTATACTCCACCATAAATCATGGGAAGTATCTCCTCTATACCAGTAACTTTGTTACTTCACCTTGGGACTATGGAGTACTTAACATAGTTTGAGTTTTGTAATCCAACTAAACCATAACATGCTGCCTTGCAAACTTAGCCAGCTTATATGCACAAACCTCTTGCCTATAAATAGAAGAAGCATTTGCAAGACAAAGAGGTTAGAAAAAATAGAAAGAAAACCAGAAGTTTTGTTGACAAACTCTCAAAAAATCTCATAGCTGAAAAGGTCATAACAGTCCACAAGGCAACACCTGAAGCTCAAAACATAAATTCTAGTTGCAAGGTAAGTCTCCTTAACTTTAAAACTCTTCATTTCAATCATCATCATTTGGTTCATTTTTGAGGCTAAAATGCAGTGACCTTTGAAGAAAGGGTTTGTAAAAAATCATGAACAATTGCAAAGATTGAGTGAAAAAATTTCCATGAAATAGTATCATGAACAGGCAAGTGTAAGGCAGCTGTTTTTCAAAACCATACAGCAGGCAATCGATTGCACAACCATGCAAGTCGATTGCACGGGGTTCCAGTAGCCAGATTTCCAAAAGATTTAAGTGTGCAATCGATTGCACAACCATGCAAATCGATTGCACGGGGTTCCAGTAGCCAGATTTCCAAAAATTTTGAGTGCACAATCAATTGCACAACCATGCAAATCGATTGCACAGGGTTCCAGTAGCCAGATTTCCAAATATTTTGAGTGTGCAATCGATTGCACAACCATGCAAATCAATTGCACGGGGTTCCAGTAGTCAGATTTCCAAATATTTTAAGTGTTCAATCGATTGCACAACCATGCAAATCGATTGCACTGGAAGTCAGTAGCCATGTTTTGAAAAACTGAAGCATGCAATCGATTTCACTAACATGCAAATCGATTGCATTCAAATGAAAATTAAACTTTTGCTTTGAAAAGACTTGAACAAAGAGTTGGACAATTTAAAATGTTTATTTTGACCATTGAGCATCTATATCTTAAGTTCAAGGTAATTATTATCATTATACCTTGAAATTTGCTAATGGCTTGAACCAAAGACTTCATCCAAAAACACTTTTAGCTTGATCAATAATTTTTGCCTTCTTTACCAATCATGATTTGTCTTCATCAAAGCAAAAATGCATTCGAGAAGCTTGATTTTATGGCATGTGTCGACACATAATGATCCAAAATGTTTTCTTTTCCTTTCATTTTTCTTTATTTTTACATGCTTCATATATTTTCTTCATGGCTATTCAATATGGTTGTAATAGATAATTAGGACTTTAATTTATTGCAATCCCCATTTGTAAATTTGTACACCCTATCCCCAAATGATTGTAATAGCGTAGGACTTTACATTTCTGCAATTTATCGCTTTCAAATATAAATGCTAGTAACTAGGGTTTGTATGGCAAGACATAAAATCAACAAGTAGATAACCCTAATCAAAGATTAAATGCATGCAAATCAAACACACTATTCACACATTCACCCTTAAGGTTAACTCCACTTGTTGCCTAATAAATGGTCATGTTTTGCATGTGGGATGTCTTAGCAAAAACAATCGAAATACAAGATCATAGTCCCTCGATGACGCTATAAATGTTGCCTTTCAAAATGATCTTAGTCCCTCAAAAAATTCTAACGTACCTCACAACATTGCTATCATGGTCATACGATGACCCACGCCCGTCCCGCTTACATCCAAAGATAGGGTTGCTTACCAAATCAATGGTAAGACAACAATATCAAAGGAAAAGAAAATGAACAAGAAAGACATTTGAGTAGGTAGATTACTTTTGGTTACTTGCTCCATTTCAAACAAATATCCTTGCTATTTTCAAAACAAACACACACATTTCAAAACATCTTACAAACTTGAAAGCATTTTCAAAAAGACAAACATCTTTGTATACATTCTTACGAACGAGAATCATTACAAAGATTGCCTAAACAACGGCCTCTTTTACAAAATACTTTCAAAAACCACACAAAGCATAATTTCAAACAAAAGCAAGTGATCTAGCAAGTAACTAAGAGCCCATGGAAAACCATGGATGGAAAGGGTGCTAATACCTTCCCTTTTCATAATCTACCCCCCGAACTCAAGAAAAGAATCTCAAAGGTCTTTCTTGTGATTTTTTACCTATCCTTTTGGATAAAAGAAAAGTCGATGGCGACTCTTGCTAACCGTAACATTTTCGATAAAACGCAAAACCTTCAAGCCAGTTCTCCCACCGCACCACAGTAGGACAACTTACACACCATATACCATAGAGAAAGGATTTGCCCCTGTTGACGTGCGTACTGAGGTACGGTAACCATGAAGAGAAAATGGTAACATATTGTGCCACTCTTTGTATTCCAATTCCATCTTCTGTATGGTCTTCTTGATGTTTTTATTGGAGGCCTCTACAGAGCCATTCATATTCGGTCGGTAAGGAGAAGAGTTATAATGCTGGATCTTGAATTGTGTTCAGAGCTCGATGGTCATAGTATTATTGAGATTGCTACCATTATCTGTGATGATTCTTTTTGGAATACCATAACGACAGGTAAGGTTATGTTTGATGAATTGGGCCACGACGTTCTTGGTAACAGAAGCAAATGGGGTTGCCTCGACCCACTTTGTGAAGTAATCAATGGCAACCAGGATGAAGCGGTTCCCATTAGAAGTGATAGGTATAATTTCTCTTATCATATCAATGCCCCACATTGCGAAAGGCCAGGGATCATTCAAGACGTTCAAGGGAACCGGAGGCACGTGTACTTTATTGGCATAGATCTGGCACTTATGACAAGTTCGGGAATGCTGATAACAGCCTGCTTCTATAGTGGACCAGTAGTACCCTGCCCTCAGAATATTCTTAGTCGTTGTGTGCCCACTAGAATGGGTTCCAAAGGTACCTTCGTGCATATCTTCCATAATCTTCTCTGATTCACTCCTGTCTACACACTGAAGCAAAGTAGAATCGTGGTTGCGCTTGTAGAAGATTCTGTTACTGAGGAAAAACTTGGCATAGAACCTTCTTAGGAACTTCTTATCATTAACGGAAGCTACCTCGGGATACTCTTGGGCTTTGAGGTATCTTTTCACTTTGTGGAACCAAGGTTTTTCCACTACTTATTCAGTATCAACCTCATAACAGTATGCCAGTTCGTCCAATTTCTTAATAGTGATCTGAGTAGCTTCATTATTCCTTCTGACTTTAAACATGGATGACATAATGGCTAACGCGTCCGCTAATTGATTTTCTTCTCATGGAAAATGCTCAAAGGTAACTTCTTCAAAGTGTGGAATCAGTGTCAACATATGCTCTCGGTAAGGGATGAGATTAGGATGCTTCGTGTCCCATTCTCCTCTGATTTGACTAATTACCATGGCCGAGTCTCCAAATACACTCAAGAATTTGATTCTTAAGTCGATAGCAGCTTTGAGGCCCATAATGCATGCTTCATATTCAGCCATATTATTGGTACAGTTGAAACATAGCCTAGCGGTGAAAGGAGTATGAAAATCTTCGGGGGATATGATCACAGCACCGATGCCATTGCCAAGTGCGTTGGAAGCTCCGTCAAAAAACATAGTACATCGGGAACCTTTTTTAGGTCCTTCATCCAGTCCAGGTTCTTCATAATCAGTCACTAACATGATGTTCTCGTCCGGGAACTCAAAATTTATGGATTGATAGTCCTCCACAGCCTGATGAGCCAAATGATCAACTAGTACACTTACTTCTATTTCTTTTTGAGTAGTGTATTGAATGTCATATTCGGTCAGGACCATTTGCCATCTTGCTATTCTTCTAGAGAGAGTGGGTTTCTCGAATATGTATTTGATAGGATCCATTTTAGATATCAATAAAGTGGTGTGGGCCAACATATACTGTCTTAGTCGGCGAGCAGCCCATGCCAAAGTGCAACAAGTTTTCTCGAGCAGTGAGTATCTTATTTCACAGTCGGTAAACTTTTTGCTAAGGTAGTATATTACATGCTCTTTTCGACAAGGCTCGTCATACTACCCTAGCACACACCCCATTGAATTTTATAATACTGTTAAGTACATGATCAGAGATCTTCCTTCAACCGACGGCATCAAAATTGGAAGTTCTTAAAGATACTCCTTGATATTTTCAAAGGCGGTCTGGCAGTCGTCATTCCATTTCACTACTTGGTCTTTCTTTAGCAATTTGAAGATTGGCTCACAAGTAGCGGTTATGTGGGAAATGAATCTGGAAATGTAGTTTAGACGTCCCAAGAATCCCCTAACCTCCTTCTCGGTGAGGGGAGTTGGCATTTCTTGAATAGCTTTAACCTTCGCAGGATCTACTTCGATACCTTTGCCACTGACTACGAAACCTAGGAGCTTACTAGATCTTGCTCCAAAGGTGCACTTTTACTTCTGTGTACGATTTACCATTGTCATGAACCCTGTACACTCGAAAATTATATGTATGTGACTAAAAACTAGGCTTAAGGTATAACTAACGAGCAATATAATAACATGTTTTGTTATGGTCCATCTTTATATGTCGAGTTGAATAGCTCCATCTTTATGCCACAGCAGGTGCCAGGAAGTGTGGCGTATTGAAATATCAACGATCCAGGCGACAAAGTGTAAAGAAAGGAAAGTAGTTGACAAATAGACTAAATCTCACACCGCCTCGGGAGAATTAAAATGTGATTTAAAAAAATTCATCTTATGCAAGTTTATATTTTAAATATTTGTTAGTGTAAAGAGGCGTGTTATGGTCTATGCCATTTGTAATTACTCTAAATAATTTTTTAGATTTTACTTTAAATCATGCGTGTCGCTCTTTTTTTCTTTGCAGGTGAAAGATACCTCCTCTTTTTCTTAACTTGTAGAGGTTATACAGGAGGATAACTGGAAGAACATATGTCTTACAAAAGAATAAGAAAATCGGTACACACTATGGACAAAAGAAATCAAAACGTCATTGTAGCGGTAGAAATGTTGAAATTAAGTCATTGAATTGACTTAACTCGCATAGATCAAATAAAAAATCATCGTCACGCTTTATTATTTCTAGAGGAATGAGAAAAGAGCGAATAAATCCAAAAAGAGATGGGAGAGAATCTAGATATGGAGTTTGGTTATGCAAAGGGAATGTATTAACACTCTAAACATCTACGGTATTTCACATGAACCTTTTTGAAAATTTGTGTATTTTTGCTATGAAAGGTGTATACAAAAATAGATGGTGGAGATGAGAAAAGAAGTAATTTTTTTATATAATTTTCGCACCCGCCGGGGTTGAGAACCTTTAGTGCCTACGTATTACCTTCCGGGTAATAGGGGATTATGGTACTCATAATTCACCTCAAAAAATTTTAAAACACAAGTGTGTTGGTTAATTTTAAGAATCGACAAGAGTCTAATTTTTCAAGAAAAGTTTTAAAGTACAAAGCCAAATTGTTAAAATGGTTTGAATTAGGTTAATTTGTTTTTAGTCTTCTCACACAAAAAATACCAAAGTATGATTAAGTTGGTTAATGTTTGATTAAAAAAAAGATTTTTGAAAATGCATGGATTTAAGTCCAAGTTTATTATGAAAGCGGTTCAAATTAGAAAACAAGAAGGATTTTGAAAAGGCGGGAGAAGATTTTTGAAATTAAAGAAGATGGGAGGAGATGAATGCACTATCCTAAAGCATAAGGTAAAAGCTAAGGAAAAGAACAATCTAACCAACAAGAAGTCAACACTTGACATAAAGAGTCAATGTAGAATTCTCATCCTTTGGATTGAAACCAAGCAAGCAAAAATACTAAACCTCTTAAGAATATCAAACTTCAAATGAATTAAGTCTTCACAAAAATTGGGCAGAGTAACAGCTGTATATAGAGGAATTCCAAATCACTGACAAATCACATAATCATAATAACATGCATACAAAGAAAACCAGCCCAATGTCTTGGAGTAAACCTCAAGAACTCCAAACAAAATAACAACAGAATCACAAGGTCCCAAGGGTAATCAAGGCTTATAATCCTAAGTCCAAGGGGTCCATAACTCCATTATGATAAGGATAGTAACCAAATAGTCCAAGTAACCTTAAAAAAATTTAATGTTCAAGTTGGTTATTAAGTGTCTTCAAAAAGAAAATAAAAGCTCACATGAGCAAAGATAAAATGACATAAAGATAAATGCTTAAATGATCAAAGATAAAATGACATAAAGATAAATGCTCAAATGAGCAAAGATGAAAATAACATGAAATATAAATGCTAAAGTAAATGGTGCATAAAAGTTAAGACATAAAATAAATGACATAAAGTAAATGCACAAAGTAAAGTCAATTGTTAGTGAATTAAAAGTTAGAGGTTAGTTGAATGACCATCTTGAAACTTGCATTTGAAAACTCATTAGAAGATTGATAAAATCAAAGATTCTCAACAAAAAAATTTATTTGCTTTTTGTCAAGTATATCATTCATTTCAAGTACTCAAGACAATCATATATGATCAACGATGTATGTTTAAATGACTCACTTAGACAAAAATTCATGAAAGTTCATTAGAGGATTGATAAGATCAAAGCCTCCTAACAATGAACTTCAAGGTTATTGGATCAAAGGTTTCAAATTAAACATATTTGGGCTTGCAAACATAGTTTTGGGCCACGGATGATCATTTTTTCGAATCGGGACAAATTTAGCGTTATGTTAAGCAATCGTAAGTGGACTTATGTAGAAGTCACACCTATTTTGAGGTTGATCAATAGCAATCTATGTATCACATGTTAGAGAAATGATATGTAGATTATTCTCCAACAACATGTAGCACAAGTAAACATGTAGCCCAAGATCCAATGAGGTTGAGGAACTTGTCCCAAAATAACACCCAAATTAGGACCAAACAAAAATAATAAAATAATATTCAATAAAACAATATTTAAATGATTAATTAAATAGAAATAATTGGTAAAATACACAAAGTATATTAAAACACTAAATAAAAATTCTTAAACAATACTCAAAGGTCAAACATGAGTCAATAAGTGTTGACAAAAAATTTCAGAATTTTATAAAGTCAGAAACCATTTTTAAAATTTAAAAAAATAAGCAAAATAAACCAAAATTTGTGAAAAATAGTAAAATAATAAATAAAAATAAAAGGAGGTCACTAATATTTGTCTAGAGATCATCGAATCCTTCCATAATTTAAAAATCAAGAAAAGTATTTTTAAGAAATTAAAACAATTCAAATAAAGTGAAAAATCATAAAAAAATACCAAGTCATAAAATAAAATTGTGAAAAAAAATAAGAATTAGAAAGAGAAAAATCAAAAGTATTTTTGAAATTTTTTTCAGAATTTTAGAAGTTGAAATTAATTTTTTATAAGTTTTTGAAGTTTAAAACAAATAAAATATAAAATCAGAAAATAAAAATAAAATCAAAAAATGTAGATCATTGGATCAATGTCAAAACGCATTAGTAATCAAATCCAAGGGATCTGGCGTGTTGTGCATGATATGGATATTAGTGAATAAACCACCAGATCATTTATTTAAAATAAATTTTGAAAAATGTGTGGTGCGATATGATTGGCTGAAGGGAAGACATGTCATCATCTTTAACCTCCAGCCATGTGCGAATTACGTGTTCCACAAACTGTAAATTAGAAGCTCATACCGGTGCCATTCATTTCGTCTCTTCAAGACGATTTCAATGGTACCCTCGGGAAAATTTATATAAATTGTAGCTCAATCGATTTGAAGAAAACCAGAAGAAAAAAAGTTGGAAAGGGATTTGAAAATTCATGAGTAAAACTCACTTCCAGTTAAAAACTAATGATGCGATCAGTATCAGAGTGATAAGAGCTACATTGTAGCAACAAGTTTGGAGAGAATTGATAGAGGAATCTACCCGTTGAAGTTCAAATTCATAGCTCTGAAACTTGACTTGGCTATCACGACTCAGGGCCCCTCATGGCTTGGTTCTTCTTCTGTTAGCTTCAGTGAAGTTCTAGGATGAAGAATCAACAAAGAAATTGGATTGAAAGATGCTTTAGAGTTGAATTCTAAATTTCAGAATTATGAGTTATGAAGGGAGTTCAACAAAGGTTCTTTGGTTCTCTAAATCTTGTTAAATGAGTGGGATATTAACCTCTATTTATAGCGAAGTGAATGGAATCGAGAGGAGGAGTGGATGATGTAATTTGAGCTGAAATCATGCACACCTGCATCATTAGCAAAGTGTGACTTGCAAGTTGTCAAAACTAAACCATTCCTTGCGTTGTGATGTGATAAAACTTTTAGGAAACTTAGTTAATCATGTTTAAATATCAAATGTGTGACAAAATTGTGTTTTGAGGTCACACTAATAAATTTGCAATCTGACTGTAAAGGAAACTTTATTTCCAAGGTACCAATTTCGAATTCATGGTGCACACAACTCAATAGGCTTTAGGGCATAATTATTGAAGCATTAGGAAGATGAGGTCACAATCTTTGCAATGTTCCAAGAAGGACTCCATTTGGATGTTTAAGCAAAAATTTATGTCCAACTCAATTTGTGAAAAACACACAGATGTTTTGTACTTAGAAAAAATTCTAAGTGTTGAACTTCAAAATGACCCATAATGTTCTTCAAAATTAAACGAATCTTCACTCAAAATTTGATCTTGATATCTGAAGATAACATAAAGTAGACCTCTTGAATTTAATTATGGAATTGAGATCACTCAAATATCATAAAAATTGAAAGAGTTATGGTCTTTGGAAGATGATGAACAAATTTGGGGAAAATCACAAAAGACCTATAATGTTTTCAATTCTTCAACAACTTTCCAAACATATTTAAATATTTCACATAAAAACAAAGTTTTAGTATACATCCAAAATATTGTTGTGGGAAAAGAATGGGCTCAAGGTGATAAAAATTGACCAAGTTATGATCATTTGAAGTCAAACCCTAAAATTCAAAGGCTCTTCAAGGAGGCTTGTAATCTTTCTCAACTTTTAGTGATCTTCCATTCAAAATTAGCCTTAGACTTCAGAAGAGAGATTGTTAAGGACCCTTTAAAGAATCATGGATTTATATTAACTCAAAAATCTCAAAAAATTAGCAAGATATGGCCCTTGGAAGTCAACAAACCCTAGCTTAGAGGGTATCAAAACAACTTGAAACCCCTTTCAACTTTTGATGAATTTTCTTGCACAATTGTATCTTGTCATGTGAAGAGATGATGTTGTATATAATGATAAGAATCCATAGCAAAAAGAACCAACTCAAAATGTTGAAAATTTAGAGAGTTATGCACTTGTAATCACTGAATCTAGTATTTGCTCAATTAGGTCAAACTTGTTGAGTCAACCTTGAATCTTTTGGACTTTTATTGGAAAAATAAAGAATGATGAATCATTAGAGGCTTTGAAATTTTTTTATCTTGAAGCACATCAAAGATTGAGTTTATGTCTCAATGAAGCTTATTGAAGAAGACATGGAAATAAACACATGAACCTATGAATCTTCTTGATGAATGACACTGCCAACTTTGAGGAGCTCTTGACCTAAATAAAGTGAGAGAGCTCCTTGAACCTCAAATCCTTGATGCCATAGACATGACCTTGAAGATTGAGCTCTTGCAATCCATTAGAGAACCATTTGATTGAGAATCACCCCTCAAACCCTAGATTAGATAGCGAGATGAATGCAATTGTGATCACCTACAATATGAGCATTCAAAGGAATATATATACACACATATTAATGTTAGTAAAAAGAAAACATGTACAAGATACACAATTCAAGGTGCTTGATAATCCCTCAAGAGCAAACTTAAAGATAGGATAAAGAGAGAAACAATCCTAATATGTGTGTCTTGGTTCATTGTGACATGAGATGATGAGAAATCTTAGGGGGGGAAATTGGGGTATAACAGCCACAAAATGGAACGATAGAAGATAAGTAGTTTGAATTCTCCTGACTAAAGAATCTAAAACAAAATTGGACAAAGCACAAAGTTACGCTTTAACCAATTAGTATTGTCGTATAAGGCGGGTTATTGTCTCTGCCGTTTGTAAAATAGTTTATCTACTAATTCTACTATTAGCGGGTTATTGTCTCTGCCGTGTGGGCAAGAGGAACCCCTCTCTTATTAGCCTAAAAAAACTAGGTGAGGTTCGAACAAAATTTAAACAATCTGTAATCGGTTGTGGCCGGGTAGTGCAAGTATAAACACTCGGCCTTGCAACTCGGATCCAACCTTGCTAAGGCTTCTTCCCTACTCGACTATACCTTACACAGGGCTCTGTTCTACCAAAAAGTAGAATTGCATTATAAGCCTCTCGCAAACCGGCTACAACCTCAATAAGGATCTGGCCCTACTCGGCTAACCCTTACTTGGGGCTCTGTTCCAGCAAAAAGTTGAAGCACACTCTAAGTCTCTTGTAACTCGACTCCAACCTTGCTAAGGCTCCGACCCTACTCGACTAACCCTCACATGGGGCTCTATTCTGCCAAAAAGTCGAAGCGCACTATAAGCCTCTTGCAAACTGGCTTCAACCTCGCTAAGGTTCTGGCCCTACTCGGCTAACCCTTACATGAGGCGCTGTTCGAGAAAAAAGTCGAAGCACACTCTAAGCCTCTCGCAACTCGGCTACAACCTCGCTAAGGCTCTGTCCCTACTCGGCTAACCCTTATATGGGGCTCTAATCCATCAAAAAGTCGAAGCACACTTTAAGCCTCTCGCAAACCGGTTTCAACCTCTCTAAGACTCTGGTCCTACTTGGCCAACCATTACAAGGGGCTCAGTTCCGACATGAAGTTCATAAACATACTCCTCTCATCTAGGTCGAGTTCATAAACATACTCCCCTCATCTGGATCAAGTTCATAAACATACTCCCCTCATATGGGTCGATTTCATAAACATACTCCCCTCATCTGGGTCGAGTTCTATGACAAACTTCCCCCTCGGGGTCAAGTTCATAAAAGTGTCAAATATGTCGAACTCTCATAGATATAGTACTCAGCAATACATGATTGAACATATTCATCCCTATAAACTTCGTATCTGAGGGGCTTATACATATGCCGAGATATCTTCAAAAACAAACCATACAATGCAGATAGATGAAAACAAATGATTACATAAAAGCCACGAAGGGGAAAAACCGAAGGCAAAAGGCATAGACATATGCTTTGTGGCCTCTATCTACCACTAATAACACTCCCCATATAAGAGTCGAGTACTATAAAGGAGATGAGTTCCATAAAAAAAATACTCCTCGTCTTAAAACGTTGAGTTCCACAATGCTCTTCGTATAAAAGGCGGAAATCTTACACTCCTCAAAAGAGTTAAATACATCACCAGAGAGGAATCAAGGCCCATCCAGTCAACTCTGCCTCCGAATAAATCTGAACCACTAAAAGCAGTCAAATACCGCAAATCCTCGGCTATGTTGGTATGCCTTGAGCACAATCAAGTTAATAAAACTTGGGGCTCTTATTTGACTTCCATCAAAATAATGCCTACCTTAATGGCAAATGGTATTTTAAACCGGACATATAAAAATCATCGTAGTAACCGCCATACTTAACAAGTTTATCAGGGGTTCGTTAGCCCGTAACTAAATAAATGAATGGTCACCCAGCCTCACACATGTTTGGGGATCTTATAAGAGACACCAGGTTGATTGCATAAAACAGCCAAAAGTGACATAAAACTGAGTACATAACCCCCAAAATGCTTAGTCTGATAGACTTCACATCCAGGATGAAACTAACAAACTGGCGGAGCCAAACCATTAGATGTTCTAAAGAATTCGAGCAAGCTTGGGGCTCATACGAGCGTAACCTCTCATCCTATAAAGTTACCCGAATAAAAGAGACCACAAAAATGCCAGGGATACAAACCAAATTCATAACCCGGCGGGGGCTGTGATAGGTTCATAAAATCCCAAAACAAAGGATATCTAAATCATTGAGCTCTTGGGCTTAAAATAAAAACCAGCATCACATGATCGAACATATAAAAGTCCAATGCTCAAAAGCAAACACAAACAACATAAATTATAAAGCCACAAAAGGCAAAGTCGTTCACCTCAAATAGCTTGGTGCTTATTAAATTAACTGTTACGATCAAAACTGGCAGAATAACAAGATTTTTCAAGAAACATAAAACTCTATGAGTATGTCTCGACAAAGAAAAAAAATCTTAAACTAAGAATTGTCATTTAAATGACAGTATTCAGACACTCATAAACGACAAAATATCCAAATTTATGACTTCCCTTATTACAAGTTAGAGCCCTTTCTATCGCCATGACTAAAAGAAAGAAAAACGGGATATGCTAATCGTGAAGAGATTCTATTAAAAACCAGTTGAGTATGTGTACGTGAAATTATGGGGCTCTTCATGACCAAACACTTCATCCCAGCAATGAGACTCGTGCTCGGGGGGCTTGTTACATATCCCATAATTCACAAGTCGAGTATTGTAACCAAATATCTCGACCAATGCTAGTCGTGTTCCCATGGCCTAGCCGCGCTGGCCTAGTTGTGCTAGGTTGGGTTGTTCTAGGCCGGGTTGCAGTTATGGAACTCAATAGATAGTAGTTACGAATGTTACAAGTAATTATGGACGATTACGAATGTTACGAAATAAAATTAATGGTCATTGGACCAAGGACTTTCCCATATAGGGAGTCCTTCGAGAATGGAAGAGGAGAGCTTTCTCTACATCTCTCACTCACTATAAACTCTCTGTGACTTGTGCCAAAGAGACACCACATATCATACACTGGGGGCTCCCACACGAGGAATAAGCCATACACTACTTTTGGGTCCATACCTACCTCTACCGTAGCACCCAAATCCCCCGATAAACCCACTCCGGCGGTTTCCCCTACTCACAACGGGAAGTCGTCGGATAACTATTATACACAGGAACATATATATATATATATATATATATATATATATATATATATATATATATATATATATATATATCTTCATTAATTAGACTCAATAGATTTTGCATTTAAGTAAATAGAAGTTTCTTACTCGTCTTGTACATAGATCGTGCCTTGAACAAATGCGTAACACTCATGAGGTTTTTTGGTTGTCTATCTTTCAAAGCAGCAACTATATACTTGAGAGCCATATTGTATTTTGACATGCCATTCACAAACTTTCTTTCATCATCTTTTAAATGGCCTAATATGTCATAACCATCTAAATTTGTAGCTATTTTATGATTGTGAATCCCACACCTAACCATCACCTTCTAACCGCTACCAATTGGCACATATCTCAACATAATTGAACATTAACTTTCATATTATAATTTCCTTCAGATAAATTATTCTTTTTGTAGTTTCCTCCCTTCTCACAATCCTTAATCAATTTATCCTTCCTTCATTTGATCCAATTTACAGTATGAAAACAAACAAACAAACAAACAACAACAATAATACCATGTTGTTTACCAATAGAATGTACCCATACTAATACGTCATCTCAGGAGGGAAATATCTATCATTTAAAATAATTAAAGAATGATTTATCAATGTCAGAGATACATGAAACCTATTAAATTTTGAACAACTTAAAAAGAAAACATACAGATAAAACATACAATCTCGGTGATAAAAAACTACACAAAATTTAGAGAGGAACCATTAGGATCTAGATCACACAAATAAAGCATATTGAACTACCAAAGTTTTAAATTAGGCTAAAAATCCGATATTTTTTTATGTTTCCCGAATACTTCAAACAAATATGTTTGTAAAATAAAATTCCCTAGAAATATCAGATTTTTTGGAAAAATCCGATATAATTGAAATTCTGGTATCAGATATGTGATATCAAAGGAGATGTCACAATACAAATATCTGAGGACAATGTAAAGTGAAACAATTATAAAAGCAGTAAAAACATAAAGGATTGTTAACCCAGTTCAGTGTACAACAACACCTACTCTGAGGGCTACCAAGCCAGGGACAAGTCCACTAAATAGTATCAATTCATAGACCCTTAGTAAACAACCAGTTTACGATCTAATCACTTAATCACTACCCGTGCTATACTTCTACCTAAGACACACCTAGGTATGAGGCCCTCCTCAAATCCCTTCAATCACTTACAGTGAAGAACAACTGAAACAACAAGTTTTAAATACTTCAATCATTCAATGCTTAAAAGCTTATGAATGATCCACAATTAACAACTCAAATAACATCTCAAGTATTAAATCAATACTAGAGTGTATGACAATTAAAAAGGCTTAGACTTCTAAAATAGAAATAAAGTATTCTTCTTCAAAAGTTGCAGTTCAATGAATAAGGAAGCAAGTCCTTATAAAGGCGCAGCAATGGGCTTGAGCTGAAAAACAAATATTCCAATCTTTTGAATATTTCCATGAAAACAGGCCAAGATATAATCCATAAGGATAATTCAAATAGAAAAATATTCCTCCATATTTTTCGCAGCTTATGAGTCACAAGTATTGAATTATGGCACGCATGAAAACAGGAAACAAGAAACTTAAATTGATGTGAGTTGCGTTCAGCTCAGGAGGCAGATGTCAAGACATCTGCTTTGACATCATTCAAAACAGTTTGCTCCTAATGTCAATACATTTAGCAAAACATTATCAAAGCATTGTTTTACCAAAATTGCTGCCAACAAACACTTAGAAACTCCCCCCTTTGGCAAATTTTGGCTAAAACATTATTTGAGCACATTATAATAACATTATCAGAGCACCAGCATAAGCAAAGTAAACAAAAACTCAGTTAGCTGTTAGCTGTTAGCAAAGGAAGATGTCAGAATATCTTCTGAGACATGAGGACCCCCCTCAAGTATTAATATTACCCTCAAGTATTAAGCTCCCCATCATCAGTGGTTAATCAGTCAGTTTCTCTCCCCATTTTTAGTCATAATATGCAAAATAGAAGGAAGCATTCAAGAGTGTATCAGTAATATAGGTACATACCATAGAATTCAAAAGTCAAACACATATAAGTGCCAAAAAGTAACAAAGGGGTCAAATAAATAAACAACAAATAGTCTAACTGTCTTTAGGACCAGTAGACTTGGCAAAGCCAGAACTTCCATCCTCGCTAGAATCTTCTTCTTCAGAGTTCACTCTATCATCAAAGTTGTTGTCCTTCTGCAGCTCCTTCATCATATTTTCAAAAGTTAGCTTACTTGATGATCTAACTCTAATCACATCATCTAATTCTTTTCAAGCTTCCCTTAATTCAGTGATCATGTCATCCTTGGTGGAGGTCTTGCTTTCAGCAGATGCAGATGTGAAAACAATGTCTGGGACATGTTTTCCTGAAAAAAGCTTGAAGTGAAGGGTCAAAGCAGACTCCCTCTTGCACACTACACTATTACGACTTAGAATTCCATGATGTTGATTAAGAATAATTCCACAAATAATGGAAGGAAAGGCAATAGGCATATTAATGGCACATGTTCCCGCATGCTTAATAGTCTGATCAAAGATGTAAGTACCATAATCAAACAGTTTCTTATTTCCAACAACATAAATAAACTTTCCTAATCCAATAGTGATGGTTGAATGATGATTAGTAGGAACCTATTTAACATCTCCAATTCTATGCAAAATAGCATATTTCACACTTAGCTTGCTAACATGAAGTTTATTCTTCATGGGCCACTCACTCACTTGGTTAGCAGTGATGGCTCTGTACACTTGATTATCTGTTACTTCCAGCTCACAATAGTCATATTCAGACCTATCCAGAAATATATTTATGATAGCAGGGGAAGATTCTACACACCTACCTCTAACATACACCTTTATGTACTCCTTACTTTTATGATCAGCACAGTCAACAGGAATATTAATAATAAATTCCTTAACAAGAGTCTCATAACCTTTGGAAAACCTGGTATTGTACCCCAAAATTTTCCCTCCCATATTTCTCAAAACATTTCAAGAAAGATCCCCAAGTTGCTCAAGGTAGTCCAAGGGTTGGCCAGATAAGCTCTCTCCTAAGGCAGTCTACCTCAAATTAGGGTTTCATGTTGCATCAAGATACTTGAGTCCAAGGGACCCCAAATGCTCAACATTGTCCTAATATGTTCTCAAGATCATCCATGTCAAGTTTCAAGCCTTGCAGAGGAAATTTGCTCAGTCAATTGCTCAAAGGCCTAAAAATCGACTATGCTAGGGCAAAAGTCAACTATGGCCCACATACAGTCAAACTTCAAGATTTTTGGTCAACATCCTCATTTTGAAGTATATTTCATCATTTGATCAAGGGTTGATCATGATTCATCAAGTATTGCTCATAATTCCTCAAGAACCAAAAGTTGCTAAATTAGGGTTTTGTAGGAAAAGTCAACTCAACTTTGACCAAGCATAACTTTCTCATACTTTATGAGAAATGACCCATCCAAAGCTCATTTTGAATAGGATACAATTCCTTACAATCCATCTTCATTCTCCAAGATCAAAATATGCACTCACAAGAAGTTATAAACTTGGACATTATAGGTCATTTTGAAAAGTCAACAAAAACACCTTTTTTGTCAAAGATTCATACATGAGCATGAAATATAAAATGGAGATGAGACAAAAGGGTTGATTAGAGGACATCTCAATCTTTCTAAAAAGTCCAAGAACACCTCCAAAGAGTCAAAATTGAGGAAGTTATGTATTGGTTAAGTTGACCCTTTTTGCAAAATTGCCAAAAGTCAACTATCCCAAAAACTTCAATTTTTGCCAAATGGGCCCAATCTTTTTCACTTGTTTTGAGTTGGCAACATAGTCCATGAACTCTAGCCCTTTCCACTTGTCATTATCATGTTTTTATTGTTTATTTTGATTTTTATTTAATTTAAATCAATTTAAATCAAAATAAATCATATAAAATCCAAAGCGTTGAAAACTTAAGATTTTATGTTTGTTTCAGGTCACAAATACAGTTGGCAAGTATTCAAAATCGTCAAGGAATTAGGGTGGACAAAAAGATTGATTTTAGGCCAATTTTGGAATGATATTCAAGAGAATCAAATCACAATCAAATCAATAATGGAAGAAGATTGAGTACAGTCTATCAACCCTAATCCATTCCTTGATACATATAGAGTGGAGGCAGACGAAAAAAGAGATTAGTAGCAGGCGCAGCATCAAGAACACAAACTTGAAAAATCAAGAAAAAGTGCAAACTCGAATTCAGTGTTCCAGGCATCCTCAAGGAATCGTAGCTATCTCAATCACTTCCTGAGATTCCCAGCAAGCGAAACCAAGCATTTTCAAGCCCTATATCTCACTGTAAGTCCGTCACGATACCTAACATTTCTTGAATTTGAATTCCATGATTTAGGCATTGATAGCATGAACTAATGGTATATTCTTGATCCTTAAGACATATGCAAGCTTGTTGTATTGTTTAATTTCATTTATATGGCCTATACAAGATTTCACCATTGCTAGGGTTGCTTGCTTCGATTTGGGATTTTCATTTACAGGAAAAATTGGGCCATGAAAGGGCCATCTTTGAACTCAGCAGGTCCAGACGAAGCCATTCAAGGCTTTAGTTTTGATTTATCTTACCCATGCTTGATTTTGAGAAACAACAGGGCTATAGCGACGGACAAACGTCCGTAGGTAAAAGTTTCCCACTTTTACCCACAGAGCAAGGTCAGGGATGACCTATGTGTCACCTTTCCATTGAAGTATTTGAATCCTGGCGCGCTTTTTCTTTGTGCCCCACTAAATTCTTTTATTTTCCATATTATTATTATTATTTATTTTATGTACAGAAAGAACAAGTGGCACAGTTGGTAAGCGTGGTGTTGGATAATGCTTCAGGGCCTAGGTTCGAATCCCAGGTCCCCCACTTTCTTCATGTATTTTTCTTTCAGATAATCACATGCGTGCATAAATCCAAGGCCTATCATACTCCCTCAAGATCTGGTCTGCCAAGTGGCCAGATGGCCAAATCCAAGGGCCATCAAGGGGAGAGCACCATGGAGCCTAGTCAAGGCAATGCGCTGGATCCAAAAAAGTCAAACGTGGACATTCTTCTTGGGCCCAGAAATGCTTCTCACACACCCCATAATTGCAGGCCCAGTATCTCTTCTTTATTTACTTTTATATTTTATTTTATTTCATTTAATTTATTTATTTATTTTACTAACCAATTAAATTATTTTCTTTTTATCAAAAAATCACAAAAATATTAATTTTCATAAATTAGGTCTAGATTTTATTTTTATTAAAAAAATTAATTAATTTAATTAGGTTTATTAATTTAGATAACTTTAATTTCTTTTTTGTATTTAATTAAAATTAATTAGAAGAAATAGGTTTTATTTCTAATTTAATTATTTTCTTTTCTTAAAAATAACCAAAACATAAAAAATAGGCCATGTAATTATTTTTATTAATTAATTTAATTAACTAATTAATTGCATATTTAATTTAGAAAACTTATTTCTTTTATTAAAAGCAACAAAAAATATTTTTTTCTTTTAAGTTAGAAGGGTCAAAACCCTAATTTCTCGTCGATCTAATTTTCATCGCGTACTTTATTATTATCTTTATCCATATTGATGTAACTGCCTACAATTTGTAATAGTTTAATTAGGGCGTTTATTTCCATTTATCGCTTTATTTTCAAAGGGTTTGTTTTTGGCTATGTAAATACCCGAAGCCTTGTAATAGCGTAGTTTAATTTCCGCACTTTAAATTCCGCAAAATATAAACGATTAGATGTATGATATAGGGATGCATGACAAGAATGTATGATTAATTTTAAAACAGTTAGGTAACCCTAAATGTGCAAAGATAAATAATCTGAAATCGAATCACTCGCACATGCGTACTCCTAGGGTACACTCCCACTTGGTTGCCTTCGGTAAACGGTCAGTGAGTATAGGATGCTTTAGTGGTCGTCCTTTTGTCCAGAGATCAAAGTTGCCTCGGAATGGTTGCCTCAGAATTGTTGCCTCGAAGAAATTGATCTAAGACATTAGGGTTACTACTAAGACGTCCTAACATTGCTTTAGTGATCGTACGTCCCATTAGAATTGACCCTCAAAACTCCAACAACGATGCTACCTACTCACTAATAGTGGGATAGCATTGTCTAAAGGAAACAAACATAGAATGATTCTTTTTTTCGAGTAGTTAGATTAGTTCTTAAGTACTTGCTCAAACAAAACAAACATTTTTCACACTTACACTCTTTCACAAACAAAGTTTTCAAAAACACTTCATTACACTCTTGAAGACAGAAGCAAGAGTTAAATCGAAGTCGAAACAAAAACTTTTCAAAGCACACAAACACAAAGAAAACAATTTTGAAAATGATGAGCAAGTACCTAAGAGCCCATAGATAACTACGGATAGAAAGGGTGCTAATACCTTCCCTTTCTATAATCTACCCCCCATACTCAGAAATATCTCGAAAAAGGAATTTTTCTGTGCTTTTTTCCTTTCCTTGTTGGATAAAATAAAAGACGGTGGCGACTCTTGCTTACCGCGACATTTTGCAAACATAAACGCAAAATGAAAACCAACAAATTCCTTAAAAAGGGGAAACATATCCCGGTTCTAGCCATCGTATCACAGAACTGACGACTCTGCTGGGGAGAAATAAGTGGGGTGTACCTTAGGATTAGTTCATCATATTGTTTTCAATTGTTTGATTTGTTTGCTTTATCTTTGTGGGATTTGAATCGGAGTTACTATAGATCCTAACCCGGATCTGGGGATACCCTTTAGGTAAGTAGCAATAGACTGTGAGGGAACTGTACGGCATAGACCGATACGGTTGAAGCAATAACTACGTTGGTGTGACACATTAGTTGGTACCGATATCCCTTGTGGAGGAACAAGGAGAGTACGGGGCTGCTATATAGGTCATTAAGCATCAACTGACCTTAGAACCTATAATTGACCAACTTGACCATAGAAAGTAGCAGTATGCTACACTCATTGAGATCATACTCTCGAGATGGTTCTGGCTGCAAGAAAAGATTGCGTGTTTGGAATTATGACCGATGGAGGATGGTCAATGATATTGAGAACCTCTAGAACCCGGTTACTATTACTAGGACAGGTTGAACCAACTAAACTGCAAGAGGGTAGTACCTAAACTCCATGTCAGCCTGAAATTTAAGGGTTATTGTGTGACTTGTGTGCTTTGAACTACTTGCACATTTTTTGTTATCTGACAACATGAGTTCCTTGTAAGTTTTGTTTACAGTCCTTATCCAATAACTTGGATTTCTTTCCAGATTTACTTGTTTATATCACCTCACACTTTTTGCTTAAACGCATAGCATACACATCATAACATCATGCTTTAACATTTCCTTAACCATTTCAAGGATCTCAAGGGTTTGTGATGTAGGTTATGGTAAATCAAACGTCTAGAAAGGGGAAAAGAGGATTTATTTTCCTCTAGCCAAAGCCATCTAGAGATCAAAACACGATAACTTGAGTCGGTGGCTATGACCCACTCGATATGGTGAGCTTGACTCTTGAAGAAGGACTCTTAACAATACAAAGTTTCTTCAATCAAGCTGCATTCAACTTCTAACACTTTCTTGTTTACCCTGCGAGATCCTTGAAAACATTGCATACATATCATACATATCATTGCATAAGCAGGTTTCAAAACAGGTCTCTCATGTTCTCGATGTTTATTTCAGCAATGGCTCTCAAACAAGACAACAGAGATCTTCAAGAAACTCAGTTCAGGGACATATTCCTAAACCTATCCAAGGGGCAGGAAGAGTTGAAAACACTCCTCGTTGGGAACTTGGTCAAGAAAGGTCCTGAAAACAATAAGAACGAACGGCTGGAACAACTGCAAGCTGAGTTAGGTGCAATGAGAACCCAGATGCTGGGGCAGGTGGCTCTTATCCAAGGCTTAGCCCGGGAACAAAAAGAGTTGAGAACCATTATCAACCAGCTTCATCAAAACCGATACAACAGTATGAAGCAAACAGTCGAGGCCAGGGACCAAGTCATTAATCAGCCTCCAAGAAGACAAGGGTTTGGGTTGGTAAAGAATGGACCTCTCCAAGTTGCTACTACCTCACGGGTCCAACAATAACCTCGCCAAAAGCAACGGGTTAATCAGAGTAAGCCAGATACGCCCAAAAGGCAGTTTACCGAGCTCAACATGTCGTTGTCTCAAGCTTTACAACACCTGTTGAGATTGAATCTGGTGACGTTAAGGGACCCTCCTCAGAATCCCAATATAGCCTCCCCATACTACAATCCTGATGCAAGGTGTGCATACCATTCCAACAGCCCGGGGCATGATACTGATGACTGTTGGGCATTGAAAAATAAAATTCAGGACTTTATTGATAAAGGAGTGATAGAGTTTACACAAGATGGCCAGGCTGAGTTCTTCTACCATCCCTCCAAGGCACGTCCTCTGAAGTGACAAGACCAGACGAGAAGACTTTTGTTCATTAGAATTTTCAATTTGTAATTTTCTTTTGATCGTTCAAACATTTATTCATGTCAAACTTTGTTACTTTATCAATGCATTGCATATGTCTGTTTTGAATCAATCCATTCGTATTCACTATATTCAAATTGCTTTCATTTTTGTGATGTTCAACTCTCGATTAAAAAAAACTCTAAGCCTTAGAGGGAGGATGACGAAAAAGATATCAAAATCTCTACAGTATGCTTTTGAACAGACCCCGCTGACGATGTATAGGCGTTGTTTCAAATCCTAAACAGTGGAGTTATAAGGAAGATAATCCCTCGTCAACCCTTTTGAGCCAAAGAAGTTGGAGTTTTTCTTTTCACACAAATTAAAACCCTTAATCATAACCTGGGGCAGGGTAGTTTTCTCAGTTTATTCGGGTGCGCAATGAATAGCATCAAAGAAGTCCTTCTGAAACAAAATACGGTGATGGTTCCCTATAATCGTCCACACAGGCAGTCATTATCTCTCAAAATAAAAGCCCATTAAGTCAAAACCTATGAAGGAGACTTAAGAAAAAGAAAACGGGGGCATCCCGCTGACTGTAATCACAAAAGAAACAATTCAGGCAAAATACAGGGATAATAAAATCAAAAAGAAAGAGATCCTACAAACTCTCAACAAAAGTGGCTGCCTGTTCAAAATAAGTTGTCAGTATCCGAACCATCACTCAAAATATCAGAGCAAAGACTCAAACGGGATCTAAATTCATAATTAGCTGAGTTTAGGATCGAAGAACATCACTAAGAACGGGTGGGTACAAATAAAATTTGAACATTTATCCTTTGTTTCTTAAACCGTGAACCAGGTCACGTTATAACCCTTAAAAGACCTAGTTGAAGCATGGGTTAGTTCGAAAGCATACTGTTACAAAAGGTATCCTGACTCCTGTAGGACTTGCAGTAAATCCTGAGTTGACATCACATTTTACAAAATTTTCCTGTTTTACTGAAAAATGCATTTTCAAAAATGTCAAGACAGACATAAGCTTTGCATTCTTAAAATGACATTGTTTGCATATGACTGTTTGTTCAACAATAGAGAAATTCACACGAAGAATATCTAGTGAACAAAAACCTTCTCAATAAAAAGGATCACCTCAAGTGGAAAAACACTTCCAATCAAGGGGCACGGCATGATCATTGTCCATCATTTGGGGCAGTCAAGTCAAGATTCAAAGAATCTCTCAAAGATGCCGAATAGCCAGGGGCAAATCTCTATCTGAATCACTTGGGGCATTGGACATGAATTCCAACAACGAATCTTGTACGATCAGACAAACATCTTCTGGTATCGTGGCAACATAACGTTATCGATAATGACAACTCCTTACACCCTGAGAGCGTGGACATAGTCAAAAAAATACTGCGCATGAACAAAGACCCGCTAGGTTAACTGGCCTAGGCAAAAATAAGGGCATCCCGGCGAACCAAAAGGGTTCGGGCAAAAATTAGGGATAAAAACAAAAAGATATGTACACCCGGCAAGCCGAAAACCTGAAAAGGCGGCTTGGGCAAAAAAGGGTATCCCGGTGGACTGAAAACCCAAAAGGGCGGTCCAGGAGAAAATTAGGGATCAAAGCGTACGACTATGTCCCTTCATATTGTCACTTGCCTACCAGAAGAAGACTTATCATTTCGATCGAAAGTTACCGAGCACCTCATAAGTAAGGATAACACTCGATCCACAAGGCCTCCGCAGGCACCTTCTCCCGCAGATACAGGGGGAGAAAAGTCTTGATGCAAAGCCATCGTCATATCCTCAAAATGCGTCCCAGTAACATTCACTACCCGCAGAGTAAGAAAAAGACAGTGATGTTAGCTGTCTAAAACAGGACACCACTCTCCCCAACAGAGGCTCACAACCGCGAATGAGTTGGCGATATTCTCCCCCAAGCAGAGTTTATCTATCACCAGCACTGGAGGATTATCCCCAGTAGAGTCTGGAAAACTGTCCCAGTAGAGTCAAAAAGATTATTCCCAGTGAATTCGCAACTGGAAAATCATCCCCAGCGGAGTTCATTTCTTTCACAAACAGAAACTCAATCCCCAATAGAATTTATCATCGCCAACAACGGTAATTCATCCCCGGCTGAGGTTATTCTTCCAAATGAACAGGTCCTCTAGCAGAACATGTTCTCCCCACATAGTCATTTCTTCATCTGTTTATTCCCCGTCGGAGTTATCCTCTCCTGTAGGTTTATTTTCACAATCATCTTCATTCATTATCCCCAGCAGAAACGAAGAATTCAACTCTTTTCTCCAGCAGCAATCTGGGATTTATTTTCCCCAGCTAAAAATGTCACATTTCCATACATCATGACACATGCATATGCGCATCATACAACACAGTCTCATTTATTTTGAGAACATCATTGCCTGATACATATCATGCATTACATACAGCTAACCTTTACCTTTCAGGAAAGATACAATCAAATTCTCACAAAATTCAAGCTGTGAAGCCCGAGTACGACTGGATAATAGTTTAATCCCCAGTAAGTCATTGTAAATCCTGGATTACGACCAGGGGAACGACATGATCATTAGAATACGGACGACCGAAGTTCCTAAAATTCAAATTGAGATGTTTCCTCAGTAGAATACGGACGATCGAAGTTCCTAAAATTCAACAGAGATGTTTCCTCAGTAGAATACGGATGATCGAAGTTCCTAAAATTTAACAAAGATGTTTCCTCGGTAGAATACGGACGATCGAAGTTCCTAAAATTCAACAGAGATGTTTCCTCAGTAGAATACGGACGATCAAAGTTCCTAAAATTCAACAGAGATGTTTCCTCGGTAGAATACGGATGATCGAAGTTCCTAAAATTCAAATAGATGTTTCCTCGGTAGAATACGGGCGATCGAAGTTCCTAAAATTCAACAAAGATGTTTCCTCGGTAGAATACGGACGATCAAAGTTCCTAAAATTCAACAGAGATGATTCCTCAGTAGAATACGGACGATCGAAGTTCCTAAATTTCAACAGAGATGTTTCCTCAGTCGAATACAGACGACCGAAGTTCCTAAAATTCAACAGAGATGTTTCCTCGGTAGAATACGGATGATCGAATTTCCTAAAATTCAATAGAGATGTTTCCTCGGTAGAATACAGATGATCGAAGTTCCTAAAATTCAACAGAGGTGTTTCCTCGGTAGAATACGGACGACCGAAGTTCCTAAAATTCAACAAAGATGGTTCCTAAGTAGAATACGGATGTCCGGAGTTCCTAAAATTCAACAGAGATGGTTCCTCAGTAGAATACGGACGACCGAAGTTCCTAAAATTCAACAGAGATGATTCCTCAGTAGAATACGAACGACCAAAGTTCCTAAAATTCAAACAGAGACGACTCACCAGCAGAATAACGGACGATCGAAGCTCCTAAAATTCTACTTCTCTCAATAAAGATCATCCTTCCCCAGCGGAATCTTCCTCAATGACAGGTATACAAGCTCTCGCTAAGGAATCTCTTATGCGATCGACACTCCTTCAGATGGCATCTTTAAGCCCATCCCCTCGTCAGCAATTTCCAAATGGCACCTGTAAGCCCATTCCCGACATTACAAGACAAACACCACTTCATGCGAGTGCAAATTTCTGGGCACTCTAGTGTTCAATCATCTTCCACCTTCGCACCACGAAAGGCACGAAAGCCAATCTACATCCTCAGGTTTAAGAAGATTGAACAGGGGCAGCTGTTGTACCCCAAAATTTTCCCTCCCATATTTCTCAAAACATTTCAAGAAAGATCCCCAAGTTGCTCAAGGTAGTCCAAGGGTTGGCCAGACAAGCTCTCTCCTAAGGCAGTCTACCTCAAATTAGGGTTTCATGTTGCATCAAGATACTTGAGTCCAAGGGACCCCAAATGCTCAACATCATCCTAATATGTTCTCAACATCATCCATGTCATGTTTCAAGCCTTGCAGAGGAAATTTGCTCAGTCAATTGCTCAAAGGCCTGAAAATCGACTGTACTAGGGCAAAAGTCAAATGTGGCCCACATACAGTCAAACTTCAAGATTTTTGGTCAACGTCCTCATTTTGAAGTATATTTCATCATTTGATCAAGGTTTGATCATGATTCATCAAGGATTGCTCATAATTCCTCAAGAACCAAAAGTTGTTAAATTAGGGTTTTGCAGGAAAAGTCAACTCAACTTTGACAAAGCATAACTTTCTCATACTTTATGAGAAATGACCCATCCAAAGCTCATTTTAAGAGGATTCAATTCCTTACAATCCATATTCAGATCCCAAGATCAAAATATGCACTCACAAGAAGTTATGAATTTGGACATTATAGGTCATTTTGAAAAGTCAACAAAAACACCTTTTTTGTCAAAGCTTCATACATGAGCATGGAATATCAAATTGAGATGAGACCAAAAGGGTTGATTAGAGGACATCTCAATCTTTCTAAAAAGTCCAAGAACACCTCCAAAGAGTCAAAATTGAGGAAGTCATGCATTGGTGAAGTTGACCCTTTTTGCAAAATTGCCAAAAGTCAACTATCCCTAAAACTTCAAATTTTGCCAAATGGGCCCAATCTTTTTCACTTGTTTTGAGTTGGCAACATATTCCACGAACTCTAGCCCTTGCCACTTGTCATTATCATGTTTTTATTGTTTATTTTGATTTTATTTGATTTAAATCAATTTAAATCAAAACAAATCATATAAAATCCAAAGCATTGAAAACGTAAGATTTTATGTTTGTTTCAGGTCACAAATACAGTTGGCAAGTATTCAAAATCGTGCAAGGCATTATGGTGGACAAAAGATTAATTTTAGGCCAATTTTGGAATGATATTCAAGAGAATCAAATCACAATCAAATTCAATAATGGAAGAAGATTGAGTACAGTCTATCAACCCTAATCCATTCCTTGATACATATAGAGTGGAGGCAGACCAAAAAAGAGGTTAGAAGCAGGCGCAACATCAAGAACACAAACTTGAAAAATCAAGAAAAAGTGCAAACTCGAATTTAGTGTTCCAGACATCCTCAAGGTATCCTAGCTATCTCAATCACTTCCTGAGATTCCCAGTAAGCGAAAGCAATCGAAACCAAGCATTTTAAATCCCTATATCTCACTGTAAGTCCGTCATGATACCTAACATTTCTTGATTTCGAATTCCATGATTTAGGCATTGATAGCATGAACTAATGGTATATTCTTGATCCTTAAGACATATGCAAGCTTGCTGTATTGTTTAATTGCATTTATATGGCCTATACAAGATTTCACCATTGCTAGGGTTGCTTGCTTCGATTTGGGATTTTCATTTACAGGAAAATTGGGCCATGAAAGGGCCATCTTTGAACTCAGCAGGTCCAGACGAAGCCATTCATGGCTTTAGTTTTGATTTATCTTACCCATGCTTGATTTTGAGAAACAACAGGGCTATAGCGACGGACAAACATCCGTAGGTAAAAGTTTCCCACTTTTACCCACGGAGCGAGGTCAGGGATGACCTATGTGTCACCTTTCCATTGGAGTATTTGAATCCTGGCGCGCTTTTTCTTTGTGCCCCACTAACTTCTTTTATTTTCCATATTATTATTATTATTTATTTTATGTACAGAAAGAACAAGTGGCACAGTTGGTAAGCGTGATGTTGGATAATGCTTCAGGACCTGGGTTCGAATCCCAGGTCTCCCACTTTCTTCATGTATTTTTCTTTCAGATAATCACATGCGTGCATAAATCCAAAGCCTATCATGATGGTCAAATCCAAGGGCCATCAAGGGGAGAGCACCATGGAGCCTAGTCAAGGCAATGCGCTGGATCCAAAAAAGTCAAACGTGGACATTCTTCTTGGGCCCAGAAATGCTTCTCACACCCCCCATAATTGCAGGCCCAATATCTCTTCTTTATTTTCTTTTATATTTTATTTTATTTTATTTTATTTATTTATTTATTTTACTAACCAATTAAATTATTTTCTTTTTATCAAAAAATCACAAAAATATTACTTTTTATAAATTAGGTCTAGATTTTATTTTTATTAAAAAAATTAATTAATTTAATTAGGTTTGTTAATTTAGATAACTTTAATTTCTTTTTTGTATTTAATTAAAATTAATTAGAAGAAATAGGTTTTATTTTTAATTTAATTATTTTCTTTTCTTAAAAATAACCAAAACATAAAAAATAGGCCATGTAATTATTTTTATTAATTAATTTAATTAACTAATTAATTGCATATTTAATTTAGAAAACTTATTTCTTTTATTAAAAACAACAAAAAACATTTTTTTTCTTTTAAGTTAATAGGGTCAAAACCCTAATTTCTCGTCGATCTAATTTTCATCGCGCGCATTATTATTATTTTTATCCATATTGATGTAACTGCCTACAGTTTGTAATAGTTTAATTAGGGCGTTTATTTCCATTTATCGCTTTATTTTCAAAGGGTTTGTTTTTGGCTATGTAAATACCTGAAGCCTTGTAATAGCATAGTTTAATTTCCGCACTTTAAATTCCGCAAAATATAAACTGTTAGATGTATGATATAGGGATGCATGACAAGAATGTATGATTAATTTTAAAACAGTTAGATAACCCTAAATGTGCAAAGATAAATAATCTGAAATCGAATCACTCGCACATGCGCACTCCTAGGGTACACTCTCACTTGGTTGCCTTCGGTAAACGGTCATTGAGTATAGGATGCTTTAGTGGTCGTCCTTTTGTCCACAGATCAAAGTTGCCTCAGAATGGTTGCCTCAGAATTGTTGCCTCGAAGAAATTGATCTAAGACATTAGGGTTACTACTAAGACGTCCTAACATTGCTTTAGTAACCATACGTCCCATTTGAATTGACCCTCAAAACTCCAACGACAATGCTACCTACTCACTAATAGTGGGATAACATTGTCTAAAGGAAACAAACATAGAACGATTCTTTTTTTCGAGTAGTTAGATTAGTTCTTAAGTACTTGCTCAAACAAAACAAACCTTTTTCACACTTACACTCTTTTACAAACAAAGTTTTCAAAAATACTTCATTACACTCTTGAAGACAGAAGCAAGAGTTAAATCGAAGTCGAAACAAAAACTTTTCAAAGCACACAAACACAAAGAAAACAATTTTGAAAATGATGAGCAAGTACCTAAGAGCCTGTAGATAACTACGGATAGAAAGGGTGCTAATACCTTCCCTTTCTATAATCTACCCCCCGTACTCAGAAATATCTCGAAAAAGGAATTTTTCTGTGCTTTTTTTCTTTCCTTGTTGGATAAAATAAAAGACGGTGGCGACTCTTGCTTACCGCGACATTTTGCGAACACAAACGCAAAATGCAAACCAGCAAATTCCTTAAAAAGGGGAAACACGTCCCGGTTCTGGCCACCGTATCACACCTGGTAACAGTTTTCATCAGTCCAACATAAGATATCGGCTCCATGATTTCTTTGCATTCCATAGCACAAGCTCCGCCAATTCTATTTCAAGGGAAATTCTTCTTTGAAACACATATTTCCACTTTTCAGCATTCCCAACAAAATGGAAGGAAATGTTTTCAAGAGGGGCATCAGGTATCCTAACAGAAAGTTTCTTGCTTGCATACTTTTTGATAGGAGAGATTTCTTGGACATCTTGCTCGACATCATACTCAGAGTCAGCTTCTTCAACTAATACATCTTTCTTCTTGCTTTTAGATCTCTTTACAACAACATCATCATCATCATCATCTGTGGAGCTATCAGTTTTAGTTATTCTTTTTCTAGAGGGAGGAAACACTTTACTTCCAGCCTTGGGGGACCATACATGGTTTTCTTCTTGACAGTCTTGGCAGGGGGTATGACACTTACATCCTTCACTTTCCTGGATTTGAGCCTTTTTGCAATTCCAGGCACCACATTAGTAATGAGCTCATTGTCAGACAACTCATCTATATTAACCATATTCTCAACATTTTGATTTTCTACAGCTTTAAGGCTCATTTGGATAAGAGATTCCCCACTGATCTGGACACCATATTCTCTGAATTGATCCAAACTTGGACTTTATCTCTGGATGACAAACCATCTTCAACCAAATAGCCGAGTGCCGCAGAATGATGTTCACAAAAGATTCTTAAAAGGGAGGGTGAATATTGTACCAAGAGAAAAGTTAGAAATTATCTGGCACATTAGAAATTGGACTCTGGGAAAGACGCTAGGCATGTTCTAGATTTTAATTAAACCATCTTGCAATTTTCAACATCATGACCAAATGCTCCAGAATGGGAGACACACTTAGCATTTGCATCAGGAGAGAGATTAATCAACTGAAAAGTCTCCAAAGCATAAAGCTTAGTCAAATGAATT
This sequence comes from Vicia faba, assembly GCA_948472305.1. Taxonomy (NCBI): domain Eukaryota; kingdom Viridiplantae; phylum Streptophyta; class Magnoliopsida; order Fabales; family Fabaceae; genus Vicia; species Vicia faba. The sequence continues at coordinate 677,856,162 of OX451735.1, read as the reverse complement.
CCCAACAGACCAGGAAGTGCCAAGATGTAAAGCATTGAGATGGTATCAACATACTTCTCATTCTTCTTCTATCTTTGCTTAAAAGCTTTGACCCATTCACTCACTTGGGGAACAAACATTGACTGCTGACGAGAAGATCAGGGAACACAAAACTATGAAGAGTGCCCTCGACTGAATAATCAGGTGCCCCAGTGTGGTAACCACATATGGCGTTGACAGCAGGATTTGGAAGGAGATTTATAGAAGGTACTGAAGTGCGGAGCCTAACCCACTGAAGCTCAAACAAGTGCAGAAACAAGTGAGAATAAAACACTGGGATGGGATCAAAACCGTTCTCCAGACCTATTATGCCCTTGCTGATAAAACAAACCTCTTGAATTCAACTGGTAAATGAGAATCATCTGCTGATAAGACATTCCAAGCACTCAAGATACTGGATGAAATCCACAATGCACTCCATGGTTTTGAAAGAAATTCCAAAAAGATGAGGAGAAGATAATAACTCATGTTGCAACAGTCAGTGTGAGATTGCTGACACTATCATTAATACTTCCATGACCCGGCTCCACTGAGTCTTCAATTTATTATCTTCCTTCTCGAAGATTTCCCGATCACGGGCCAAGGCTTGCATGTACACCACAACCAACCTTATCTGGATCTTCATCTCAGTCGACTCCTCACAGATTTATTCCATACTGATATTTGAACATGTGACAGCAAGAATTCAAGTCTATAACTTTGGAGAGAATACCAGTTCTGAATATGAATCTCCAACTCTGATTACCTGTTATGAATGCATGAATACGCATGAGGTGCGTGAGCTGATGCAATGCCATATTCGATCATTTCCAAGGAACTCACATCCTTTTAAATTTGATTTAAACCAGTAAAGGTAGAGAAGTGCAACACAAGGCTCACACGCATGGTTCCTTGGAAATGGAAAGAACATGACGTTAATGGATTATGTATGAAAGAACACACGATCAAGGTTCCATAAACATGGAAAATGGTTGCACTGTATCTAAACTGAATGATGAGTATCACTGGATCAAAGGTATGGCACCACCTTGAAACACAAAAGAACCAATTACCAAGTGGATCAACAACTGCATGAGACCAAAATCTCCCTGTCATAAAAGACAAATGTTGAACCGCCGAAATAAACGGCCATCACAAGGTGAGAAGTCCAGAACAAAACTGAGAGGACACACCATCATTGAGAGTATCAAGTCACCATCAAAAACACACAGTAATTATCAGAACATGGTCATAAACAGAACTCAAGTCACCAACAGAACAAATAGTCACCATTTGTACCTGTGATAATAATTCTCGCCCCACTCACGGGTAAAGACTAGGTCGTGGTAAGGTCAAAGGACAAATCAGAGTACAAGAGCTCATCTATTGGTATCATCATACGATAACACCTATCTAAACATCCTCTGAAGTCATGGGTCTCATGGTCGGGTCTACAAGACATACGCCTCATAGCTTCCATGGCCATTCTATTCCTAGTTCTTATGGAATTCACTCATAGCCTGGGTATGAGGCCTTTTACCTCATGGAACAACCCACCCACCAAGAAATCCAGAATCCAGCACAGCAGATAACCAATATGGAAAGCAATAAAATGCAATGCAAACATATGCTCAGATAAACATGTATAAATGAATAAACTGAAAGCATAGAAAATAAACACCCAAAGAAAAGAAAGCAAGATCTAGGATAGACTCCAATATGGACCATCATTTGGTCATCCTTAGTCCCCAGTGAATTCGCCAGCTGAAACAACTGACCGAACCGTCATCTGATAATGAATATCAATGAAGTCACCATTGAATGTCTTTTATCCTGCCGAAAGGGAAAGATAAACATCGAGAAAACCTGAAGAGGAAGAAATCACGGTCTTGTGACTGATAGATCGGGTAAGGGAGTCTGTTACATGAGGGGAAGGTATTAGCACCCCACGCGCCCGTGGTACTCTACGGTGTCCACTCTTGCTGTTCTAATTTATGGGTGTAAAATCTATATCTAGGCTGTACAGGAAATGCATGCAAAAGAAAAAAGAAAATAATGTAGGGAAAATAAAAGTTGTGCTCGCTTGGGCCCTACCCCAATGCCTACGTATCCCTTTTAAAGAATCAGAGCAGCCGTAGTTCGGCTCATATATTTTGGTTGGTTTGTGTTTTTTAGTTAAGAAGACAAAAGCAACAGTCAAGATGGCAAAACATCAAATAAAACGATAAAACATCAACGACGATGATAAAACAACAAAAGGGAACGACAATACATCACATGGCAGCAAAAACTCAGATAAGATGATAAAACGTCAGCATGATAGCAAAATATCAGACAAGACGACCAAACATTACACCTAAAAATTATATTAAAAATCAAAGTAGGATGACAAACATACGTGATGGCGAAACATCGGCAACAAACATATGCAATGGCGAAACATCGGTGAAAAGATAGCAAGATAGCATGGCAAATATGACGAGACATCAACAACTCAAATGATAAAACATCACACCTAACAATGATATTGAGAATCAAAGTAGGATAAAAAATATGTGAGATGGCGAAACATCGGCAATTAGCATATGCAATGGCGAAACATCAGCTAAAAGATAACAAAGTAACATGGCAAAGATGGCAAAACATTAACATGATAAAACATCACACCTTACAATGATATTGAGAATCAAAGTAGGATAATAAACGTGCACGATGGCGAAACATCGGCGACAAAATATACGATGGCGAAACATCGGCTAAAAGATATAAAGGTAACATGGCAAAGATGGCAAAACATCAATTTGACAAGGTTTAAAACAAAGCCAAAAGGCACACAAACAATTAAGATTGGATTGTATTTTTACCTTGAAGAAGGATTTAAGTTCATTAGAGATGTTTTATGATTTGCAAAGAAGAAGTTTTAGTTTTAGGATGCAATATGCAAAGAAAGAAAAAATAACCAAGTAGCACTACCCCTAATGTTATCATACAATGAATGTCCCCAAGGTTGAGAATGAAAGAGGGAAATTCCTACCCTATGTTAGAATGCATGGATATCTATCCTAATGTCTAGCTCGAAAGCTACTCTAATCGAGAAATCCTAAGGGTGCATGATATGTCACAGACCCTATGACAAAAATAAGCAAACAGATGGCAAAACATCTAGACAAACAAAAGCTCGAGCATCACTCGAATATCAAACATCTACAAGGCGCAGGCCTAGTAGTAGAAAGGGAGGTCCCGCCATAGACAAGCAACCAAGCATCAGACTAAGGGTCAAGTCGTAGCCAAGGGGAGCGTATCACCCGAGTCAATCAAGCTATAGAATTATGGGAATACAAAAGGGTCCTTAACCGTGGTATCAATTACCAGGGCAAGAAAGATTTGGGGAAGATACATAGTGCATGCTTACACTAAGCATTAGTGCTGGTCAACACGAGCTAAAGAAAGTGTGGGGATCTGATTGCGGGAACCCTTTTCACTCGCCTTTAAAGGAATTAAATTCATTCAGATCTTGGGCACATGTTCAGAGCATCTACTTGTAGAAAGTGAGCATAGGAACGACATGGACTGGAATGTGCGGGGGTCGATTGCGAACCCTCTCTGCTCGTCTCCTTTTGAGGACTTTTCACCTATAATATAGTGCGAGCACAAATATAAACACACGTGCATAATACCTACTTCCAAGGTAGGATTTTAAACAAAAACAATTAGCATACAGAAAACGGTGTCAGCTACAGGACTTTAAACAGCGACTTCAAGCGCACGCTCTTTATTTCCTGCTTCCTACTTCACATGATTTCTAGAAAGCAATAAACGTCCCTACTATACATGATCTCTAGAAAGTGATAAAATGCAGTATTTACAATATTTACAACAATAATGATCTGAATGTATTTACAATATTTACAACGATAATGATAATGCAGTATTTACAATAATAACGGTAATGCAGTATTTGCAATATTTACAACAATAATGATCTAAATGTATACCAAACGGATAATACAAATCTGTATACAGCAAACTCTACAACAAAGTATCTGAATCTTCACAAGCTCAAAAAACTAGCATCCGTAAGCAAACAACGTTAGAAAATGTGATAGGCAAATGCAAGCATACATCTGTCACCGAAGCGGCCAATCCAAACTTATTTCTCCATATATACACAACTCACCAAAATGGTTAGCAAATAACAACACAATTAAAATACAACTTGTAAGTAAGCAATCCATGATTGAAACAATAAGATTATGTACAATACAAGATAGGCAAGTCAATTGATCATAGTATGGCATTTCCGGGCAACATTGCGTTAACACCGAAAAGTGCACCAAGGTTGTTACAAAAATGAGCAAAGTGAAATCCAGGATAAGTATGAGTTGTGCTTGGTCAAGTAGCGAAAAGTGAATCATGCTTAGGTGCTAACGACCATACTCCGGGCAGCCATGCCATATTCAAGCAATTGCATTAAAAAAACGGTAAAAACGCCTATGTACAAGTTGACGGTATTAACAAAATACGGTGTTTACATAAAGCAGAAATGTAGACATTCAATGTAAAAACTAAAGAGTTAGACTATTTTCTACAAGTTAGTATATTTACGCACTAAAGGGAATGGCATCACGGACCAAAGTTAGTGCAAAACGGTATTTTTTTTAAAAACGCCTAATACATGCATAAACTGAAAAGTGCTTCTGAAACCAGTGGTAACCTCTTGAAAACCATCCAGAATGGTTTATAAAACTTATGTGCAGCTATACATGTGCCAACAGTTACAAAAATGTGTTAGACTCTGTCAAATTTCACCCGAAAACTCGATTTTTGCAACACAGATTCAGGAAAATCAGGTGAAAAATAACTGAATCGAAAAATTAAACGCGTAGGCAGATCCGGATGGCTCAAGAGACATGGTCTTCGTTAAAGAAAGTCGTAAAAACTCAAAGCGGTTCACAAGTTATGGCAAAAATCGATTTATGGCAAAAATCGATTTATGTCAAAAAAGTCATATTTTCCAAATGTTGAGATGTTTTCCATTAAACTCTATCAAACTTGTTTCAACTGAGTTTTACAATGGTATTAGAATTTATTGAAACTCATCTCAACACTTAGTAATGACAATCAACAAGTATCCACAAATATTTGGCCAAAAAAGTGAGTTTTATGTCAAAAGTGAGAAAATATTGGTAATTTGAAAATGTTACGTACATGATACATCATAATGCAAGGAAGCCTCATGAGATTATCAACAAAAAAAACACAGCAACAAAGGCCAATTACTTTGACATCAAGACCTTGAAGAAAACTCACAATATAAAGTTCCAAATTCATGAGTTACTTATCCAATACCTAGCTTCTTTAACATTCGGCTGTCAAAACTTAAACGATGTCATGAATTAGTACCTAAACTAACTGAAGTATTAGTATGCTCAAATTCCTTTAAAGGTGAGAAACTCAAGTTCCAATATCAAGCATTCATACATTCCGACTCAATGATGTGCAAATTGGCAATTGAAATGAGCAAGAAGCATACAAATGCTATTCGGGACAACATTACAATTGTTTTGAAAACGTGCAACAATTGATTCAAAATGCAAAGTTATTCGTATTAGAAACAAAAGATATGGCACCGAGCACAAGTAATCAATCAATGAGAAGAGGATCAAGTTTTATTGACAAAATGAGTATTCCGGGCATCCACGCTATACTTACGTAAGTATTCCTAAAAATCGGTTAAAACACAACCAAAAATATCAGTATTAACAAGAGGCAAAATTATGTACAAAGAAATACCGTTCATGAATCAAAATTCTATGTACATATAATTCAAGATTCCAGACAGCATTGTTACCGTTTTGTAAGGTCCAAAATATCTTGAAAAAGTGCAACGGAAAAGATCTCGGTATCTTTTAAAAACAACAAAACAATGCGGTAACTCTAATCCGGAATTAAGTTACATGCCGAGGCGTAATCACAAATTTTGGACAGACCTATATACATGCTAGCATTCACCATAAATTAGAATTTGGAAATCCACACTTAACGTCTAGTCTTGAATGCTAGCATGCAAGTACTTATCCATAACTTGCAAGAAAAGAGGAATTATGTAAATGACAAAGACAACAAAACAGTGAGAGAAATACATGAGCTTAAAGCATTACAACACATCTACAAACTGCAAAACTACCTCCACTGCAAGCTTATGTCAAAACAGAGGAAAATTGGAGTTATACCATAACTTGTAGAAAGTAAGAACTTATGCATCAAGATACATCATAATGCTTCAATTTCCACCAAAAAACAACAAATAATGAAATTAAAGAATGCTAGTTAATATCAAAGTATTAAAGAGATTAGTAGTATTGATTTCAATTCATGAGGTTATGTTACCGACACTTTTCAAACAAGCGGTAAGAAATTCAGAATTAAGCATAATCTCATAACCTCATGAACAACTAACCAATGCCTTATTTCTTATCATTTTGATATCAAAATTGATAACAAAATCAAGAATTAGTACCTAAAACTAAGCTAAGTGTTAGTATGCACTAAATTCCTAAATCAATCGTAGAATTAACCTAAGCTAACATAAATCTGAAAATTATACCTAATTATATTCCATTCTAAAAATCTGAAAATTCAAGAGGAAAAACAAACTCTCTAATTCAATTCTTAACTATTGCAAAAATCTGAAAATTCAACCTATATACTAGTTACAACAACAACTCCAAATTCAAGATTCAACAAAAAAATCAAAGGAGATTATAACAGTACCTCTTGAAGATGCTTGAAGTGTATGAAGAGGAAGAGTTGAGGTTGACCGGAACTGAATGTACCAGCTGGGAGGAAGCAGGACGTGACGGAGGGAGGCTACAGACGCAGGGAAGTTACAGATGGAGAGAGGTTGCAGACGGAGGGAGCTGTAGACGGAGAGATTGCAGAACACAGATGTGTGGAGTTGATTGCAGACGGAGGGAGTTGCGAAGTTGATTGCAGACTGAGAGATGTGCGGAGTTGATAGATTGTAGAACAGTCTGGCGGTGGTGGGAATTCCGGAAGAGAGGGAGGAGGGCGGCCGGAGTTGGTTGAGAAGAGAAGTCCGGCGAGGGAAGAGAGCCTTTCAAGAGGGAGCCTCCTTTATACCTTTTTTTTATGACAAGAAAAAAAAAAGAGAAAGTGAAAGAGAGGGAAATTCTAATTTTTGGAAAAAATGAGAGAGAGCTTAGTTTTGGTAGTAAAATTTAATATATAGTAAATGTAAAAATCCCATGTTTTCAGCTTATTCACCGCTTAAGTGAAAATTACACCGTGATTCGTAAGACTTCCCGAACGCGGACCTCCTATGAAAATATGTGCCTCTGAGTTACGGAAACAACCCAAAAAGAACGGATGTTTTCTGACAAAAATCAAGTGAGTTCGATACGTTTAAGCGGCGAGACGTCACTGTCAAAAATTAATTACGTCAAAATATCAGCTTATTTAACCTCTGCTACTCGGAAACGTCACAAGGTCGTGTCCCAAAAATCAGAACCTCGATTCATATTTTCCAGGAAAAATATGCGTCTCTGAGTGCTCGACGCCGTGTCAAAAAATAAGAGCAGTATGATAAAAGGTTTATCTTTTTTTGAATTTTACAGTACAATGTCGTTAAGTCTGTTTTGCTGGTACGAACAATTCTGTTTTGCGAAATAAACCAAATACGGAGGTCTTCGGGCTACCGTTCGGCTTGGCAACATGAAATGGAATTGAAGGAGACCAAATTAGCAAGCCAACACTTCAAGAACGGGTGCAATTCGGTAAAAATTGACTGAGTTATGAATTTTTAAATATTGGAAACTGAACAGACAGATACCAAATAATTCCTCAGTAATTAGAAATTTACGCAGCCTTCCTCGAATAGTCAGCTCTCTCCCCTGGACGTCCATCAAGAGGATATCAAGACGGAATTTTGGGAACCAAAACCATGCTCATACAGTACTCGAACCTGGAGATATGAATTTTTTAATGCGCATAAAAACACGGTTCAGCCAACTGTTTATCAGTATTTTCCACTGTTCAACTTTGTCTGACTTGCGAATTCGGGGACCTTCCTTCGAGAATTGGCTTTAAGCCCGAACATGGAAATTGGAGAGGATATCGAGGTGGTTTTAACTATTGAAAAAACACCTTGAGACGGTATACGAGATCAGAGTTAGAAATTTCTGAATGCCTGAAACACCGTTGATTGGTAACCTGAAAACTTAGTAATAAAATTATTTGACTGCCTTCTGCACCTAATTGGCTCCAGGCCCGAATACGAAAAGTGAAGATAATATCAACACGAACTTGGTGATCAAATTTCAGCCTAAAACAGTACTCTGGCTCGCAGTTAGCAAATTATGAAGTTCACACACCGAAACAGATTTTTTACTCGAACTGTTCCGAATCAGATCAAACCCTCTAATTCCCTTATATTGCCCAAGACATGAGAAAATACACGGGAATAGAACATGGTGATAACCCGTTCCTCATCTGATTGAATGGCCTGTACAAAGCCTATTAACGTTTCTGATAAATAGTCGATGCTTTATTGGCACACCTTGATCCTATAACAACAGATCCAGTGTATGCATGCGTATGCATATGAAATGTAAGCCAAATAAAAATTCTGAAATCAAGAGGATAAATTTTTGGGTGCAACAATCGTGACCAAGAGATAAAGGGTAAGGAAGTCGGTTATGTGAGGGGAAAGTATTAGAACCCCTCACGTTTGTGATACTCCACAGGATCCACTTAAGTTTGTTCCGATCTAAGGGTGTATAAAAATTCTAAGGCTAAAGCTTACAAGCTAAAAATAAAAATGTAAAGAGGGAATGCATGCAAAAGAAAACACAGAGAAAAGAAGGAAATATTTACAAAGTTTCGCTCGGCTGAGCCTCGCTGCCAGATGCCTATGTATCCCTTTTAAGGAATCAGAGCATCGTAGTCTGGCTCAATAGTTTCTGTTTGTTGTGTGTTTTTTATAGACGATGCTAGCAAAATATGTACTTTTTAAAAAGGTTTTAAAGAAAAAAGTCTGAAGACAAAAAGGTTTGTGTTGGTTTGTGTTTTTTACCTTGAAAAAGGATTTGGTGATTTGAACCACATTAAAGTCTACGACATGAGAGACTTTGGGTGGTCGAGCCAGACGACTCGTACTCAAAGAACTCATGTAAGGATCATGACACATGATTCGCATCATTATTGTTAAGTATTTTGAGAAGTTTGAAAGAAAAAAAAGTTTTAGTCTTAATGAGATGCAAAAGAGGAAAGAAAAAGTCTAAGGGAGACTAGAAAAATAATCCTAAAGTTATCATAAAATGTTGATCCTACAGTTGAGATGGGAGGGAAGCATCTACCTAATATTGTCATGCATGGATTAATATCCTAAGGTCTATTTAATTTAAACTTAGAGAAGAGTGAACTAAAGATCCTATGAGGAGCATACAAAAGGAGAAGCAAGCAAAGATAGGAGAGGGATGATAAAACATCACATAAAGATGACAAAACATCATTTATCTAAGGAGGGATGATAACACATCATAAAGATGACAATACATTAATATAGAAGATGATAAAGCATCAAACATAAACAAAGTTCATGTGGTAAAATACACAAGAGATAAAACTTTTTCAAACAAACTTGAAGAAGTAGAGAAGGAGAAGGAGAATGAGAAAGCAATGATAAGCAAACAAGGGAGTATGGCACAAAAGCACATAAAATCAAAGTGTTAGTTTTGATCCTAATATCAAGGTGATATAAAGATACCCATAAAGGTCATGCACAAGTGGTTTGGGTATAAAAACCAAAAGAAGAAGCAATTAGACACATACACTAGCTAGTGAAGACTTAGGAGTCAAGGGTCTATCTTATCATGATACAAGTGAGAAGAATGAGGTGAAAGAGATGTAATGGTATACAAGTCAGAAGTAAACTCATATAATATTCATCATCACCACATAAACAAACTTGAGAAATACATTCACAATCAAATCATACAAGGAAAATTGTTTTAAAAACCCTAAGTGGACTTATGTCCTCATGCAATATTGACAAGCAAACATGTGAAAGGAAAGAGGTAATATGAAGAAGAGAAAGCAAAAATTAACATATAACCTAAAAGGGAGAGTGAATCAAGAATGGGATAGATGAAGAGAGAATAAGGTTACAAGGTGTTAAAACTCCTAAGTCAGTAGCAAATGATATATACCAAACCATATTTTAAGTAACATAATCAAAGAAGAAAAGTTGTACTCATAGCACTCAAAAGAAGTGATCTAAAGATACAAAACTTAGAAATTTTAGTTGAAAGAGTAAAGATGAAGTAAAGAGATCATAATTAAACAATTATGACATGTGTGACTTGTGTTATAAGTTAACTTAAGATGAGGTTCAAAAGTAACATGACATGAAGATGAAACTTCACACAGAAGCAAAGTCACAAAGTTTGATAATCAACATCATAAGAGATGGAAAGCATTTGTCTTAAACCAAATGGGATTGATTAAGATCAAATTATGTGAAGAAGAATGATAGTTATAGGTCATAGGGAAGTTCATGATCCATCCTAAAGTATCTATCATGAACTTGGAGCCTCAAGCAATGCCATCAATATAACATGCTTAAGTGTCATGACAAACTTGTAAAAGTTGCAGTCTCTAATGCATACAAGCATTTGCGATATAAAGAGATCAAAACTAAAGTTCTTAAATGTTATGAGTAATAGACAACATCAAGATACCTTAAGGAGACATAACACGAAACTCTTGAGATAATCACTAGAAAGCAATGCTCAAAGTACAATTAAGAAAGCAAATGTAGCTCCTATTACGTCACCACGTTGGTTAGCAATTGAATACTAGCCAAAAGGTTTATAGGAGCATAAATAATTGAGATGAGAAGAGGGATTAAGATAAAGGCTTAAACATGGAAGTAATAGACTCAAGGCTCTCAACAACAATCAACACACATCATACATAAACTAAGTCAAAACAAAGAGTGATGTAAAGTGGAAAAAAGTGTGTGATCAAGTGAGCATGGTATAGAGTGTCAAGTAAGAGTGAATTCAGAAGCAAACACACAATGTTAACACACTCTAAGACCTCTAATCACCCCTAAGGCATCATCACTAACACACACAAAATCTAGTGCATGAATTAGGTCCAAAACACAACCTATCATGATCCTAAAGGTAAATGAAGCTTAAGAAAGGATATAGATGAAGAGGGACATGATTAGATGATGTGAGACATAAAATTCAGAAGCAAAAGGGACCTAAGATCAATCATTCAAACATCACAAGCAAATGAAGGTAATTGCACACAAAGCACATAAGAGAAGTGGCCAAGAGAAGCAAGCAAACATTGATCACCTAGAAAAGTGAGTTAAAGGCATGAGAAAAATAGAAAAGATTGGTCATGACAAGATTGAGTCAGTAGCATATCATACTCAAAATATTGGCCTAAAACTATGCACCCAGGTCACCAAATGCAAACATTTTAGTCAAGGCAAACTCTTATGTACACTTCTATGTCAAAATCAGGTTAAAAAAGGAAAATGACTTGTAAATTCACCTCAATTTAGTTCTAGCTTCCTAAAGACTTCTAAAAGTCAGAAAAGGATCAATTGTATTTGTTTAATATTTTAGCTAGATTTTATTATGTTTAATATTTTATTTATATCGATTGTATGAAAGCTTGAAAAGGATCAAGGAGTTTGTTTCATTTGAGCATAACCACCAAACCAAAAGTAATACACCTTGTGAGTGAGTGAAAATTTATTAACCCTATGTGCCTTAGTATCAGGATTCATCTTGGTATTGAGGTGTGCATTTATTTCCTTGCGTTCATCATGGATCCTAAGTTTTTTTCTAAGCCCTTGAACCATCAACCATATATTGTGTTGGATTTTTCCTTGCCTAGCTAGTTTGGTAGCATTCATTCACTTTGTGTAGTTGTATTCAAGTTAGGAGAATAAATATTTATTTGTTTATAAGTTTTTTGCTTGAGGTTGTGAAAGAAATAAGTGGTAGAAAAAGAAAAATATGAAAAAAAATGAGAAAGAAAGAAAATGTGAAAAAAGAAAAGAAAAGATAAGATAAATAAAAAGAAAATAAAAGAGTAAGAATAAACTCAAGGTTGTGAGAAAAAGAAAAAGGAGGAAAAGGTGAAATTTTTTTGGTTGTTTAAAAATGTGGGAAGTGATTGCTCACATAGGCTTAGGCGACTTTGTTTCAAACATTTTGTTTTGATTCTCTTTTGTTATCCAAACCACATTACAACCCTTGAAGCCCTTGTGATTCTTGATTTTGTGTTTTCAATACAAGTTTTTTAGATGAATGCATAATTTAATCCATTGTTATCAAGATTGTTGTGTGAGTTTCAATTCCCTCGTGCTTGTGTATTTTTCATCTATCGATGATTTTTTGCTAGGTGTGATTCGTGATTGAACATGTATCATTTTGGAATGTTTGACAAGACATTTGTATTTAATGCTTATTTCGTGATTATGTTGTCATGGTAGTTTAGTGGTAAGAAGTATGCTTTGTGTGTACCGTTTTTGTTTGAACCATTACATTTGTTTTCGTTTGTAAAAACCTGTTGATTCGTGAATTCTTAGATTTTCGCTTTTATTTCCTTGAGTTGGTTAGTTTTTGTTTGAGGACAAACACGTTTAAATTTGGAGAGAGTTTTGTGAGTGCTAAATTATTGTAAATTTGAGTGTGAATAATTATCACTCATCAGCATAATTTGTTTTCTTTTCATCAATAAACCTCAACTTGTATGTAAATACGTGTATATTGTGTATAATCATTTTCATGTACATATTGTATCTTTTGATATTTTTTCACTTCTTTTATAGGTATTCAAGCAATAATATTTAGTCATTGTCTTATAGAGCATTGAATACGCTTTCCAACGCTTCCGACCGTGCATCAATCGGAATTGCGGTTCCGGAGTTATGATGAAAACAATTTTTTTCCTTCAGTACAACATACTGTGCTAAGTGCGTCTTTTAGCCCGCTAGAAGCACCAGAGGCCGTAATTTTTGACAGTTTTAACCGCGCTAAACGCCCGTAGCGCGCCCTATTGCGTCAACAACTCTATTTGAATGATTTTTCATAATTTTTTGGGTCATTCCATCACCTATCTTCATGGTGGAAATCTAGAGGAAGCTGACAAACATTTTGGAGAGAGAGAGAGAGAAGTGCTACAAATAACATATAAGTCGATTCTTGCGGATTGAAGCCTGATATGAGTTACTCGGTGGGACACCTTTGTTGATTTTTCTCCCTCTTCACTTTCCCCTTGTCGTGGTCAGAGACCTTGAGTAGTTAGAATCTCTTTTTTGTTTGTTTTGATGTAATAACTCGTACGTATATGTATTTACTATGATTCTATTGTATGTGAATCAATTGATTATTTAATTTTGTTGATTTCATTTATGTTTATGTAAAACCTAGGTTTTGATAAATCTTTTGACAAAACTCTTTCAAAACTTATGACCCAATATTTTTGAATATCAAATACCATACTCTGGAAACGCATGTGGGATTCGATATTCATTTGTGTCCTTTCGTTGATGTTACCGTAAAACTTTGTTGGACACGATTAAGTTAGTTACGGTAAATTCCTCATCGTTTGGTTGGACACGATTGATGTCAAAGAGGGATTCATGATAATAACGAATGATTGAGAAGTTCACATGTGATAGATCAGTTTGATATATATGTTATATATTTGTGTTTATTGGTCACGGTGTTAGACATAATCTGTTTGGGAATCAATATCGATGCTTTAGCATTTGTTAGGTCCTGAACGCTAGACATCGCTTTAGGCTTAATGTTCACTTTTGTATCGATTCTTAATGCTACCATATTGCTTTAGACATGAACAATATGGTTGAAACATCATTGGTGCTTTAACACGAACGCCGGCGTGAGCGATACATGATGGTATTGAGGAATAAATAGACTGTGTATAACTGACTGATAAAAGACATATTTTCGAGTTATGAAAATCAATCCTAGCATGTTCTCGCCCCTCTCCAAGATCTTTAATTTTTTTGTTGTTTTTTTCTTTTCCCTTTCTCTTTAAATATACTTTTACAAACAAGCTTAGAAACATAGTAATGATTGAATGGCATAGACAACACTAATCTCTGGAGACGATACAAAATATTTACTCAAGTTTTTGCTTGAGAGTCGCTTTACTGCAGTTGTCAAATGTGTGGACTTTTCCCTGAGGGTTACTTCTTTTGAGGATGTTTTGACCTCTTTGTTTGCATCTCTTACTCTTTCTTTTGTTTTTTTTTTCTTTTGGTTGTCGGTGTGTTAGTGTGTGTGGATAGATAGAAATAAGGTGGTGTTTGATAGAAGGATTTAGAATGGTGTTGAGACTTTGATCTTTATTAAGAGGTTGAGTTGAGATTATTATCTATCTTGTCCGAAAGTCGTGATGATTTTCTTTTGGATGTTTGATTAACTAATCTCAGTTGTATGTTGGTTTGTAGCTTTTTGGTTTTAGATTTAGTCTTGTTGGATATATATCTTTTGTATTGGGTTGTACATCTTATGTTTTTTTAATACCAGTGATTATAAATAAAAAAAAACCTCATTCTTAGATGTATACATAAAACAAAAAAGTTGGACGTGAAAATTTAGAGAACTAGTTTTTAATTGTTTTATTTGATTAATAAAATATTTTCTACTTCATTTCGCTAGTTCATTATTTGAGTCCTAAACAACTAATTATAAGTAATAGATAAATTATAATTAATAAAAAGAAATATTTAATATGAAACATAATAAATATACAACTATTACATATTATAGCGAAGTCTAATATAAAGGTAATAGAAAATAATTTCTTCTTATTTTTTGAATGAATGGTAAAATGAGGTAAACAAATATAATTTTAGACTTAAATTTAGAATTGTTTTTGCTTTCATATTAAAAAATTGATGGAGTACTACTGCAGAGCAGATGGGATGACTTTTCAGGCCATGTGCATCTAATAATCTGAAATATTTGGTTCCAGTCTTTCTTTTGTATTCCTGCAAAAGAGAAGAATAAGACTATATATATATATATATATATATATATATATATATATATATATATATATATATATATATATATATATATATATATATATATATATATATATATATATATATATATATATATATATATATATATATATATATATATATATATATATATATATATATATATATATATATATATATATATATATATATATATATATATATATATATATATATATATAATAAAAGTAAATTAAACACATCAAATTTAAATGTTTCATAGTTATAATACCTCATCATCTTAAGTTATCTACATAATTTCAGACAGGCATGGTGGCTTGAGTCTTTTTTTGTTGCCAGATTCTCTCATTTCAGACACACATTTATTTAAGTTCTCTTCTTCACATCCCATATACACTGGATTAAGAGTTTTGAATTTCGTAAAAAAAACGGGGCATAAATAAGAAGAGGAACTTAGATAAATGGGTATATGAATAGAAAGAAGAATTATGAATTTTTGAGGGGAGAAGTGAGAATGGATAGAGAGTTAGTTTTAAGAGTGAAGAGTAAGGTGAGTTGTCTATATATAGAGAAAGCATGGTTATAAGAAAGGTAATGGAATAGGGAGAGTGTAAGTGTGTGTTTGTTTTGTGTGAGTGACTTATTAGTAAATTTAATGATTTTGTTATTGGAATGCTACTCCATCTATTCTTATTTATAAGAAAATTTTAATTTTTTAGATTCATTGAATAAATGATGTATTTGATTCATATATAGGTTAGATACATCAATTATTCAATAAATTTAAAAAATCAAAATTTTCTTATAAATAAAAATGGAGGAAATATTAAATTGTAAATTGGGATTGTGGATAAGGTTGTTGTTAGCTGTTTTGGGATCCTGAATTATAATTGTAAAAAAAGTTTAAAATACTTTGTTAAAAAAGTTTAATATTTAAATTTTAAAAAATAAATTGAATTTGTGGTTTTAAATTTTTTTTTGACAAAAATAATTGAAGAAATAGAAGAAATTACAATTCTAGTGGTAGTGTCATTTCGTACCACATGTAATTTGAAAAATGGATTTTTTGCAATCAATTATTAATTGCAGGTGATCTCAAACATTAATAGACTTGAATCCTCTATAGCAGGTCGACCTAGGGTCAAGCCATTTAAGATAGGGATGTAGGGTTTTAAAAGTTTGGATTTTAAAAATCACACAAAATATTTTTATTTAATTATAATAATATATATTGACACATTAAATACATAAACTATCATAATTGAATTGGTAAAATTTAGATTTTTTTTTTTTTGTCTTTAGTTCAACTTTTAATAACTATAAAATTATCATTTAAAATATATTTTAAAAGTTTTGTTTTAAAATTTTCTTTAAATTTTTAAACAGATTGGAATAGTCCTGCTCTGCAGTGACTTAATGATTCTGTATAAGTTCAGTCATTCATTTTAATCTAATATAGAAAATCATCAATTTAATTAATATGTAAATAATTAAGATTGTGAGCAGTAGAAAAAACATGAGAGAAGAATAAGAGATGATTTGTTTTACAAAATCTATATCATTTTAATGGTATGAATACGTCATTATATGACGATAGAGAATCATGATCTTATCATTTGAATTAATACAATAGTAAAGAACAATATATCAATAAAATTATAATATTTTTTTTGAATCTTTTTATTAATATTTTTTACTTTTTTTAAATATATTTAATTATTAAAATATTTAGTTCATATATAAACTAAATATATTGATAGTCGAATATATTAAAAAAATAAAAATTATTTATAATAATATATACAGGGTGTAGTAATTATTGAGTATTGTACTTTAAGTGGAGTAAAAATCCTGTGATTTTTGAGAAAGATAGACACTAAGTCTTAATATTGGAGAGAGATAGAGAAAAGCACCATGTCTTTCCCTCTTTGAAATCACACAATCTTAACTCCTTAAGTGATTGGTTCATAAGTGATTGGTTCAAAATTATTAGAAATGAAAAAAGAAACCAATTAGAAAAGAGATGGATGTGAGTAGTAATGCGACACGTAGAGAGGAACACTTGGCTCCAAACCAATCATGTTAACAAAATATCTTCTTTGCTTTATTTTTTGAAGGCATCTAATAAAATATCTGTACTACTCACTATTATTGGTTGTTAAAGGATTGCTACGAATGAGTTTTTTTTTTTTTTGGCTTTTCATCAAAAAAATTTAATATTAATAAAAGCATTCTTAGGAATATATTAGGGGTGTTCGTGGTCCGGTTTGTATCGGTTTTGAAATAAAATATCATCCGATCCAAAAATATATAAAGCATACGGTTTGGTTCGGTTTTTGGATGACAACAAGAAAAATCCAATCTAATCCAATCCAATTTATACGGTTTACTTCGGTTCGGTTGAATCGGTTTTATTCGGTTTTTAAACCAACACTATTTAGAAATTTAAAAAGAATATATTTCAATACCAGTTACAATTATGCCACCAACGTCTACTGAGACAATATCTAATTGCTATGTTCATATGGCTATTTGATGTCATTATTGCAAAGTTTCATTATAATATATGTATAATATATATCCCAACGAAATAGCCATGGCTATAATATATAATATATATGGAGATATGCTTAGTTCTGATATGGAGATTTGTATTATAAATTAAATATATGACAAATATATAAAACAGTGAACAAATGAAGATTCCAAAGCTATATTAAAGCGAATATAATAATAAAACTTCAAGAAAAATATCAATAACAATTGACATGCGAAAGTTGCATCACAAGAAATATATAATAATAATATGACAAACTGCATTATATATAGAGAGAAGATCTGCTTTATATATGACAGCATAATTGATAGTTTCAAAATCAGAGCCTGCAACATAATTGATAGTCAAATAACAAATTAATTTAAATGATTCGATATATATTTAATTTGGGAGGATGGCTAACATAATTAATTTGGGAGGATGGCTATAAATGATTCGATATTAATTTATTTAAAATAATAAATGCAAGTAAATGAAAGTAATACCGGTTCGGTTTGGACCGGTTCGGTTCTCATGAAGCCAACCGTAAACCGAACCGAACCGGTCGGTTATGCTACATGGTGATCCAAATACATCCAAAAAATTCAGTTTTTTTTGGATTTCGGTTTTTTCGGTTCGGTTTTGGATTTTTTTTGGATCGGATTGGATCTGAACACCCCTACTAGGGGTGTTCGTGGTCCGGTTTGGATCGGTTTTGAGACAAAATATCATCCGATCCAAAAATATATAAAGCATACGGTTTGGTTCGATTTTTGGATGACAACAAGAAAAATCCAATCCAATCCAATCCAATTTATACGGTTTACTTCGGTTCGGTTGAATCGGTTTTATTCGGTTTTTAAACCAACACTATTTAGAAATTTAAAAAGAATATATTTCAATACCAGTTACAATTATGCCACCAACGTCTACTGAGACAATATCTAATTGTTATGTTCATATGACTATTTGATGTCATTATTGCAAAGTTTCATTATAATATATGTATAATATCTATCCCAACGAAATAGACATGGCTATAATATATAATATATATGGAGATATATGCTTAGTTCTTATATGGAGATTTGTATTATAAATTAAATATATCACAAATATATAAAACAGTGAACAAATGAAGATTCCAAAGCTATATTAAAGCGAATATAATAATAAAATTTCAAGAAAAATATCAATAACAGTGGACATGCGAAAGTTGCATCACAAGGAATATATAATAATAATATGACAAACTGCATTATATATAGAGAGAAGATCTGCTTTATATATGACAGCAATTGATAGTTTCAAAATCAGAGCCTGCAACATAATTGATAGTCAAATAATAAATTAATTTAAATGATTCGATATATATTTAATTTGGGAGGATGGCTAACATAATTAATTTGGGAGGATGGCTATAAATGATTCGATATTAATTTATTTTAAATAATAAATGGCAAGTAAATGGAAGTAATACCGGTTCGGTTTGGACCGGTTCGGTTCTCATGAAGCCAACCGTAAACCGAACCGAACCGGTCGGTTATGCTACATGGTGATCCAAATACATCCAAAAAAATTCAGTTTTTTTTGGATTTCGGTTTTTGGATTTTTTTTGGATCGGATTGGATCTGAACACCCCTACTAGGGGTGTTCGTGGTCCGGTTTGGATCGGTTTTGAGACAAAATATCATCCGATCCAAAAATATATAAAGCATACGGTTTGGTTCGATTTTTGGATGACAACAAGAAAAATCCAATCCAATCCAATCCAATTTATACGGTTTACTTCGGTTCGGTTGAATCGGTTTTATTCGGTTTTTAAACCAACACTATTTAGAAATTTAAAAAGAATATATTTCAATACCAGTTACAATTATGCCACCAACGTCTACTGAGACAATATCTAATTGTTATGTTCATATGGCTATTTGATGTCATTATTGCAAAGTTTCATTATAATATATGTATAATATCTATTCCAACGAAATAGACATGGCTATAATATATAATATATATATATGGAGATATGCTTAGTTCTTATATGGAGATTTGTATTATAAATTAAATATATGACAAATATATAAAACAGTGAACAAATGAAGATTCCAAAGATATATTAAAGCGAATATAATAATAAAACTTCAAGAAAAATATCAATAACAGTGGACATGCGAAAGTTGCATCACAAGGAATATATAATAATAATATGACAAACTGCATTATATATAGAGAGAAGATCTGCTTTATATATGACAGCATAATTGATAGTTTCAAAATCAGAGCCTGCAACATAATTGATAGTCAAATAACAAATTAATTTAAATGATTCGATATATATTTAATTTGGGAGGATGGCTAACATAATTAATTTGGGAGGATGGCTATAAATGATTCGATATTAATTTATTTTAAATAATAAATGGCAAGTAAATGGAAGTAATACCGGTTCGGTTCTCATGAAGCCAACCGTAAACCGAACCGAACCGGTCGGTTATGCTACATGGTGATCCAAATACATCCAAAAAAATTCAGTTTTTTTTGGATTTCGGTTTTTTCGGTTTGGTTTTTGGATTTTTTTTGGATCGGATTGGATCTGAACACCCCTACTAGGGGTGTTCATGGTCCGGTTTGGATCGGTTTTGAGACAAAATATCATCCGATCCAAAAATATATAAAGCATACGGTTTGGTTCGATTTTTGGATGACAACAAGAAAAATCCAATCCAATCCAATCCAATTTATACGGTTTACTTCGGTTCGGTTGAATCGGTTTTATTCGGTTTTTAAACCAACACTATTTAGAAATTTAAAAAGAATATATTTCAATACCAGTTACAATTATGCCACCAACGTCTACTGAGACAATATCTAATTGTTATGTTCATATGGCTATTTGATGTCATTATTGCAAAGTTTCATTATAATATATGTATAATATCTATCCCAACGAAATAGACATGGCTATAATATATAATATATATGGAGATATATGCTTAGTTCTTATATGGAGATTTGTATTATAAATTAAATATATGACAAATATATAAAACAGTGAACAAATGAAGATTCCAAAGCTATATTAAAGCGAATATAATAATAAAATTTCAAGAAAAATATCAATAACAGTGGACATGCGAAAGTTGCATCACAAGGAATATATAATAATAATATGACAAACTGCATTATATATAGAGAGAAGATCTGCTTTATATATGATAACATAATTGATAGTTTCAAAATCAGAGCCTGCAACATAATTGATAGTCAAATAACAAATTAATTTAAATGATTCGATATATATTTAATTTGGGAGGATGGCTAACATAATTAATTTGGGAGGATGGCTATAAATGATTCGATATTAATTTATTTTAAATAATAAATGGCAAGTAAATGGAAGTAATACCGGTTCGGTTTGGACCGGTTCGGTTCTCATGAAGCCAACCATAAACCGAACCGAACCGGTCGGTTATGCTACATGGTGATCCAAATACATCCAAAAAAATTCAGTTTTTTTTGGATTTCGGTTTTTTCGGTTCGGTTTTTGGATTTTTTTTGGATCAGATTGGATCTGAACACCCCTATTAGGGATGTTCGTGGTCCGGTTTGGATCGGTTTTGAGATAAAATATCATCCGATCCAAAAATATATAAAGCATACGGTTTGGTTCGGTTTTTGGATGACAACAAGAAAAATCCAATCCAATCCAATCCAATTTATACGGTTTACTTCGGTTCAGTTGAATCGGTTTTATTCGGTTTTTAAACCAACACTATTTAGAAATTTAAAAAGAATATATTTCAATACCAGTTACAATTATGCCACCAACGTCTACTGAGACAATATCTAATTGCTATGTTCATATGGCTATTTGATGTCATTATTGCAAAGTTTCATTATAATATATGTATAATATATATCCCAACGAAATAGCCATGGCTTCAATATATAATATATATGGAGATATGCTTAGTTCTTATATGGAGATTTGTATTATAAATTAAATATATGACAAATATATAAAACAGTAAACAAATGAAGATTCCAAAGCTATATTAAAGCGAATATAATAATAAAACTTCAAGAAAAATATCAATAACAGTGGACATGCGAAAGTTGCATCACAAGGAATATATAATAATAATATGACAAACTGCATTATATATAGAGAGAAGATCTGCTTTATATATGATAACATAATTGATAGTTTCAAAATCAGAGCCTGCAACATAATTGATAGTCAAATAACAAATTAATTTAAATGATTCGATATATATTTAATTTGGGAGGATGGCTAACATAATTAATTTGGGAGGATGGCTATAAATGATTCGATATTAATTTATTTTAAATAATAAATGGCAAGTAAATGGAAGTAATACCAGTTCGGTTTGGACCGGTTCGGTTCTCATGAAGCCAACCGTAAACCGAACCGAACCGGTCGGTTATGCTACATGGTGATCCAAATACATCCAAAAAAATTCAGTTTTTTTTGGATTTCGGTTTTTTCGGTTTGGTTTTTGGATTTTTTTTGGATCGGATTGGATCTGAACACCCCTACTAGGGGTGTTCATGGTCCGGTTTGGATCGGTTTTGAGACAAAATATCATCCGATCCAAAAATATATAAAGCATACGGTTTGGTTCGATTTTTGGATGACAACAAGAAAAATCCAATCCAATCCAATCCAATTTATACGGTTTACTTCGGTTCGGTTGAATCGGTTTTATTCGGTTTTTAAACCAACACTATTTAGAAATTTAAAAAGAATATATTTCAATACCAGTTACAATTATGCCACCAACGTCTACTGAGACAATATCTAATTGTTATGTTCATATGGCTATTTGATGTCATTATTGCAAAGTTTCATTATAATATATGTATAATATCTATCCCAACGAAATAGACATGGCTATAATATATAATATATATGGAGATATATGCTTAGTTCTTATATGGAGATTTGTATTATAAATTAAATATATGACAAATATATAAAACAGTGAACAAATGAAGATTCCAAAGCTATATTAAAGCGAATATAATAATAAAATTTCAAGAAAAATATCAATAACAGTGGACATGCGAAAGTTGCATCACAAGGAATATATAATAATAATATGACAAACTGCATTATATATAGAGAGAAGATCTGCTTTATATATGATAACATAATTGATAGTTTCAAAATCAGAGCCTGCAACATAATTGATAGACAAATAACAAATTAATTTAAATGATTCGATATATATTTAATTTGGGAGGATGGCTAACATAATTAATTTGGGAGGATGGCTATAAATGATTCGATATTAATTTATTTTAAATAATAAATGGCAAGTAAATGGAAGTAATACCGGTTCGGTTTGGACCGGTTCGGTTCTCATGAAGCCAACCATAAACCGAACCGAACCGGTCGGTTATGCTACATGGTGATCCAAATACATCCAAAAAAATTCAGTTTTTTTTGGATTTCGGTTTTTTCGGTTCGGTTTTTGGATTTTTTTTGGATCAGATTGGATCTGAACACCCCTATTAGGGATGTTCGTGGTCCGGTTTGGATCGGTTTTGAGATAAAATATCATCCGATCCAAAAATATATAAAGCATACGGTTTGGTTCGGTTTTTGGATGACAACAAGAAAAATCCAATCCAATCCAATCCAATTTATACGGTTTACTTCGGTTCAGTTGAATCGGTTTTATTCGGTTTTTAAACCAACACTATTTAGAAATTTAAAAAGAATATATTTCAATACCAGTTACAATTATGCCACCAACGTCTACTGAGACAATATCTAATTGCTATGTTCATATGGCTATTTGATGTCATTATTGCAAAGTTTCATTATAATATATGTATAATATATATCCCAACGAAATAGCCATGGCTTCAATATATAATATATATGGAGATATGCTTAGTTCTTATATGGAGATTTGTATTATAAATTAAATATATGACAAATATATAAAACAGTAAACAAATGAAGATTCCAAAGCTATATTAAAGCGAATATAATAATAAAACTTCAAGAAAAATATCAATAACAGTGGACATGCGAAAGTTGCATCACAAGGAATATATAATAATAATATGACAAACTGCATTATATATAGAGAGAAGATCTGCTTTATATATGACATCATAATTGATAGTTTCAAAATCAGAGTCTGCAACATAATTGATAGTCAAATAACAAATTAATTTAAATGATTCGATATATATTTAATTTGGGAGGATGACTAACATAATTAATTTGGGAGGATGGCTATAAAGGATTCGATATTATATTATTTTAAATAATAAATGCAAGTAAATGGAAGTAATACCGGTTCGGTTTGGACCGGTTCGGTTCTCATGAAGCCAACCATAAACCGAACTGAACCGGTCGGTTATGCTACATGGTGATCCAAATACATCCAAAAAAATTCAGTTTTTTTTGGATTTCGGTTTTTTCGGTTCGGTTTTTGGATTTTTTTTGGATCGGATTGGATCTGAACACCCCTACTAGGGGTGTTCGTGGTCCGGTTTGAATCGGTTTTGAGACAAAATATCATCCGATCCAAAAATATATAAAGCATACGGTTTGGTTCGATTTTTGGATGACAACAAGAAAATTCCAATCCAATCCAATCCAATTTATACGGTTTACTTCGGTTCGGTTGAATCGGTTTTATTCGGTTTTTAAACCAACACTATTTAGAAATTTAAAAAGAAAATATTTCAATACCAGTTACAATTATGCCACAAACGTCTACTGAGACAATATCTAATTGTTATGTTCATATGGCTATTTGATGTCATTATTGCAAAGTTTCATTATAATATATGTATAATATCTATCCTAACGAAATAGACATGGCTATAACATATAATATATATGGAGATATATGCTTAGTTCTTATATGGAGATTTGTATTATAAATTAAATATATGACAAATATATAAAACAGTGAACAAATGAAGATTCCAAAGCTATATTAAAGCGAATATAATAATAAAATTTCAAGAAAAATATCAATAACAGTGGACATGCGAAAGTTGCATCACAAGGAATATATAATAATAATATGACAAACTGCATTATATATAGAGAGAAGATCTGCTTTATATATGACAGCAATTGATAGTTTCAAAATCAGAGCCTGCAACATAATTGATAGTCAAATAATAAATTAATTTAAATGATTCGATATATATTTAATTTGGGAGGATGGCTAACATAATTAATTTGGGAGGATGGCTATAAATGATTCGATATTAATTTATTTTAAATAATAAATGGCAAGTAAATGGAAGTAATACCGGTTCGGTTTGGACCGGTTCGGTTCTCATGAAGCCAACCGTAAACCGAACCGAACCGGTCGGTTATGCTACATGGTGATCCAAATACATCCAAAAAAATTCAGTTTTTTTTGGATTTCGGTTTTTGGATTTTTTTTGGATCGGATTGGATCTGAACACCCCTACTAGGGGTGTTCGTGGTCCGGTTTGGATCGGTTTTGAGACAAAATATCATCCGATCCAAAAATATATAAAGCATACGGTTTGGTTCGATTTTTGGATGACAACAAGAAAAATCCAATCCAATCCAATCCAATTTATACGGTTTACTTCGGTTCGGTTGAATCGGTTTTATTCGGTTTTTAAACCAACACTATTTAGAAATTTAAAAAGAATATATTTCAATACCAGTTACAATTATGCCACCAACGTCTACTGAGACAATATCTAATTGTTATGTTCATATGGCTATTTGATGTCATTATTGCAAAGTTTCATTATAATATATGTATAATATCTATCCCAACGAAATAGACATGGCTATAATATATAATATATATGGAGATATGCTTAGTTCTTATATGGAGATTTGTATTATAAATTAAATATATGACAAATATATAAAACAGTGAACAAATGAAGATTCCAAAGATATATTAAAGCGAATATAATAATAAAACTTCAAGAAAAATATCAATAACAGTGGACATGCGAAAGTTGCATCACAAGGAATATATAATAATAATATGACAAACTGCATTATATATAGAGAGAAGATCTGCTTTATATATGACAGCATAATTGATAGTTTCAAAATCAGAGCCTGCAACATAATTGATAGTCAAATAACAAATTAATTTAAATGATTCGATATATATTTAATTTGGGAGGATGGCTAACATAATTAATTTGGGAGGATGGCTATAAATGATTCGATATTAATTTATTTTAAATAATAAATGGCAAGTAAATGGAAGTAATACCGGTTCGGTTTGGACCGGTTCGGTTCTCATGAAGCCAACCGTAAACCGAACCGAACCGGTCGGTTATGCTACATGGTGATCCAAATACATCCAAAAAAATTCAGTTTTTTTTGGATTTCGGTTTTTTCGGTTTGGTTTTTGGATTTTTTTTGGATCGGATTGGATCTGAACACCCCTACTAGGGGTGTTCATGGTCCGGTTTGGATCGGTTTTGAGACAAAATATCATCCGATCCAAAAATATATAAAGCATACGGTTTGGTTCGATTTTTGGATGACAACAAGAAAAATCCAATCCAATCCAATCCAATTTATACGGTTTACTTCGGTTCGGTTGAATCGGTTTTATTCGGTTTTTAAACCAACACTATTTAGAAATTTAAAAAGAATATATTTCAATACCAGTTACAATTATGCCACCAACGTCTACTGAGACAATATCTAATTGTTATGTTCATATGGCTATTTGATGTCATTATTGCAAAGTTTCATTATAATATATGTATAATATCTATCCCAACGAAATAGACATGGCTATAATATATAATATATATGGAGATATATGCTTAGTTCTTATATGGAGATTTGTATTATAAATTAAATATATGACAAATATATAAAACAGTGAACAAATGAAGATTCCAAAGCTATATTAAAGCGAATATAATAATAAAATTTCAAGAAAAATATCAATAACAGTGGACATGCGAAAGTTGCATCACAAGGAATATATAATAATAATATGACAAACTGCATTATATATAGAGAGAAGATCTGCTTTATATATGATAACATAATTGATAGTTTCAAAATCAGAGCCTGCAACATAATTGATAGTCAAATAACAAATTAATTTAAATGATTCGATATATATTTAATTTGGGAGGATGGCTAACATAATTAATTTGGGAGGATGGCTATAAATGATTCGATATTAATTTATTTTAAATAATAAATGGCAAGTAAATGGAAGTAATACCGGTTCGGTTTGGACCGGTTCGGTTCTCATGAAGCCAACCGTAAACCGAACCGAACCGGTCGGTTATGCTACATGGTGATCCAAATACATCCAAAAAAATTCAGTTTTTTTTGGATTTCGGTTTTTTCGGTTTGGTTTTTGGATTTTTTTTGGATCGGATTGGATCTGAACACCCCTACTAGGGGTGTTCATGGTCCGGTTTGGATCGGTTTTGAGACAAAATATCATCCGATCCAAAAATATATAAAGCATACGGTTTGGTTCGATTTTTGGATGACAACAAGAAAAATCCAATCCAATCCAATCCAATTTATACGGTTTACTTCGGTTCGGTTGAATCGGTTTTATTCGGTTTTTAAACCAACACTATTTAGAAATTTAAAAAGAATATATTTCAATACGAGTTACAATTATGCCACCAACGTCTACTGAGACAATATCTAATTGTTATGTTCATATGGCTATTTGATGTCATTATTGCAAAGTTTCATTATAATATATGTATAATATCTATCCCAACGAAATAGACATGGCTATAATATATAATATATATGGAGATATATGCTTAGTTCTTATATGGAGATTTGTATTATAAATTAAATATATGACAAATATATAAAACAGTGAACAAATGAAGATTCCAAAGCTATATTAAAGCGAATATAATAATAAAATTTCAAGAAAAATATCAATAACAGTGGACATGCGAAAGTTGCATCACAAGGAATATATAATAATAATATGACAAACTGCATTATATATAGAGAGAAGATCTGCTTTATATATGATAACATAATTGATAGTTTCAAAATCAGAGCCTGCAACATAATTGATAGTCAAATAACAAATTACTTTAAATGATTCGATATATATTTAATTTGGGAGGATGGCTAACATAATTAATTTGGGAGGATGGCTATAAATGATTCGATATTAATTTATTTTAAATAATAAATGGCAAGTAAATGGAAGTAATACCGGTTCGGTTTGGACCGGTTCGGTTCTCATGAAGCCAACCATAAACCGAACCGAACCGGTCGGTTATGCTACATGGTGATCCAAATACATCCAAAAAAATTCAGTTTTTTTTGGATTTCGGTTTTTTCGGTTCGGTTTTTGGATTTTTTTTGGATCAGATTGGATCTGAACACCCCTATTAGGGATGTTCGTGGTCCGGTTTGGATCGGTTTTGAGATAAAATATCATCCGATCCAAAAATATATAAAGCATACGGTTTGGTTCGGTTTTTGGATGACAACAAGAAAAATCCAATCCAATCCAATCCAATTTATACGGTTTACTTCGGTTCAGTTGAATCGGTTTTATTCGGTTTTTAAACCAACACTATTTAGAAATTTAAAAAGAATATATTTCAATACCAGTTACAATTATGCCACCAACGTCTACTGAGACAATATCTAATTGCTATGTTCATATGGCTATTTGATGTCATTATTACAAAGTTTCATTATAATATATGTATAATATATATCCCAACGAAATAGCCATGGCGTCAATATATAATATATATGGAGATATGCTTAGTTCTTATATGGAGATTTGTATTATAAATTAAATATATGACAAATATATAAAACAGTAAACAAATGAAGATTCCAAAGCTATATTAAAGCGAATATAATAATAAAACTTCAAGAAAAATATCAATAACAGTGGACATGCGAAAGTTGCATCACAAGGAATATATAATAATAATATGACAAACTGCATTATATATAGAGAGAAGATCTGCTTTATATATGACATCATAATTGATAGTTTCAAAATCAGAGTCTGCAACATAATTGATAGTCAAATAACAAATTAATTTAAATGATTCGATATATATTTAATTTGGGAGGATGACTAACATAATTAATTTGGGAGGATGGCTATAAAGGATTCGATATTATATTATTTTAAATAATAAATGCAAGTAAATGGAAGTAATACCGGTTCGGTTTGGACCGGTTCGGTTCTCATGAAGCCAACCATAAACCGAACTGAACCGGTCGGTTATGCTACATGGTGATCCAAATACATCCAAAAAAATTCAATTTTTTTTGGATTTCGGTTTTTTCGGTTCGGTTTTTGGATTTTTTTTGGATCGGATTGGATCTGAACACCCCTACTAGGGGTGTTCGTGGTCCGGTTTGAATCGGTTTTGAGACAATATATCATCCGATCCAAAAATATATAAAGCATACAGTTTGGTTCGATTTTTGGATGACAACAAGAAAATTCCAATCCAATCCAATCCAATTTATACGGTTTACTTCGGTTCGGTTGAATCGGTTTTATTCGGTTTTTAAACCAACACTATTTAGAAATTTAAAAAGAAAATATTTCAATACCAGTTACAATTATGCCACAAACGTCTACTGAGACAATATCTAATTGTTATGTTCATATGGCTATTTGATGTCATTATTGCAAAGTTTCATTATAATATATGTATAATATCTATCCTAACGAAATAGACATGGCTATAACATATAATATATATGGAGATATATGCTTAGTTCTTATATGGAGATTTGTATTATAAATTAAATATATGACAAATATATAAAACAGTGAACAAATGAAGATTCCAAAGCTATATTAAAGCGAATATAATAATAAAATTTCAAGAAAAATATCAATAACAGTGGACATGCGAAAGTTGCATCACAAGGAATATATAATAATAATATGACAAACTGCATTATATATAGAGAGAAGATCTGCTTTATATATGACAGCATAATTGATAGTTTCAAAATCAGAGCCTGCAACATAATTGATAGTCAAATAACAAATTATTTAAATGATTCGATATATATTTAATTTGGGAGGATGGCTAACATAATTAATTTGGGAGGATGGCTATAAATGATTCGATATTAATTTATTTTAAATAATAAATGGCAAGTAAATGGCAGAAATACCGGTTCGGTTTGGACCGGTTCGGTTCTCATGAAGCCACCCGTAAACCGAACTGAACCGGTCGGTTATGCTACATGGTGATCCAAATACATCCAAAAAAATTCAGTTTTTTTTGGATTTCGGTTTTTTCGGTTCGGTTTTTGGATTTTTTTTGGATCGGATTGGATCTGAACACCCCTACAAGGGGTGTTCGTGGTCCGATTTAGATCGGTTTTGAGACAACATATCATCCGATCCAAAAATATATAAAGCATACGGTTTGGTTCGATTTTTGGATGACAACAAGAAAAATCCAATCCAATCCAATCCAATTTATACGGTTTACTTCGGTTCGGTTGAATCAGTTTTATTTAGTTTTTAAACCAACACTATTTAGAAATTTAAAAAGAATATATTTCAATACCAGTTACAATTATGCCACCAACGTCTACTGAGACAATATCTAATTGTTATGTTCATATGGCTATTTGATGCCATTATTGCAAAGTTTCATTATAATATATGTATAATATCTATCCCAACGAAATAGACATGGCTATAATATATAATATATATGGAGATATATGCTTAGTTCTTATATGGAGATTTGTATTATAAATTAAATATATGACAAATATATAAAACAGTGAACAAATGAAGATTTCAAAGCTATATTAAAGCGAATATAATAATAAAACTTCAAGAAAAATATCAATAACAGTGGACATGCGAAAGTTGCATCACAAGGAATATATAATAATAATATGACAAACTGCATTATATATAGAGAGAAGATCTGCTTTATATATGATAACATAATTGATAGTTTCAAAATCAGAGCCTGCAACATAATTGATAGTCAAATAACAAATTAATTTAAATGATTCGATATATATTTAATTTGGGAGGATGGCTAACATAATTAATTTTGGAGGATGGCTATAAATGATTCGATATTAATTTATTTTAAATAAAAAATGGCAAGTAAATGGAAGTAATACCAGTTCGGTTTGGACCGGTTCGGTTCTCATGAAGCCAACCATAAACCGAACCGAACCGGTAGGTTATGCTACATGGTGATCCAAATACATCCAAAAAAATTCAGTTTTTTATGGATTTCGGTTTTTTCGGTTCGGTTTTTGGATTTTTTTTGTATCGGATTGGATCTGAACACCCCTACTAGGGGTGTTCGTGGTCCGGTTTGGATCGGTTTTGAGACAAAATATCATCCGATCCAAAAATATATAAAGCATACGGTTTGGTTCGATTTTTGGATGACAACAAGAAAAATCCAATCCAATCCAATCCAATTTATACGGTTTACTTCGGTTCGGTTGAATCGGTTTTATTCGGTTTTTAAACCAACACTATTTAGAAATTTAAAAAGAATATATTTCAATACCAGTTACAATTATGCCACCAACGTCTACTGAGACAATATCTAATTGTTATGTTCATATGGCTATTTGATGTCATTATTGCAAAGTTTCATTATAATATATGTATAATATCTATTCCAACGAAATAGACATGACTATAATATATAATATATATATGGAGATATGCTTAGTTCTTATATGGAGATTTGTATTATAAATTAAATATATGACAAATATATAAAACAGTGAACAAATGAAGATTCCAAAGATATATTAAAGCGAATATAATAATAAAACTTCAAGAAAAATATCAATAACAGTGGACATTCGAAAGTTGCATCACAAGGAATATATAATAATAATATGACAAACTGCATTACATATAGAGAGAAGATCTGCTTTATATATGACAGCATAATTGATAGTTTCAAAATCAGAGCCTGCAACATAATTGATAGTCAAATAACAAATGAATTTAAATTATTCGATATATATTTAATTTGGGAGGATGGCCGAACATAATTAATTTGGGAGGATGGCTATAAATGATTCGATATTAATTTATTTTAAATAATAAATGGCAAGTAAATGGAAGTAATACCGGTTCGGTTTGGACCGGTTCGGTTCTCATGAAGCCAACCGTAAACCGAACCGAACCGGTCGGTTATGCTACATGGTGATCCAAATACCTCCAAAAAAATTCAGTTTTTTTTGGATTTCGGTTTTTTCGGTTCGGTTTTTGGATTTTTTTTGGATCGGATTGGATCTGAACACCCCTATTAAGGATGTTCGTGGTCCGGTTTGGATCGGTTTTGAGACAAAATATCATCCGATCCAAAAATATATAAAGCATACGGTTTGGTTCGATTTTTGGATGACAACAAGAAAAATCCAATCCAATCCAATCCAATTTATAAGGTTTACTTTGGTTCGGTTGAATCGGTTTTATTCGGTTTTTAAACCAACACTATTTAGAAATTTAAAAAGAATATATTTCAATACCAGTTACAATTATGCCACCAACGTCTACTGAGACAATATCTAATTGTTATGTTCATATGGCTATTTGATATCATTATTGCAAAGTTTCATTATAATATATGTATAATATCTATCCCAACGAAATAGACATGGCTATAATATATAATATATATGGAGATATGCTTAGTTCTTATATGGAGATTTGTATTATAAATTAAATATATGACAAATATTTAAAACAGTGAACAAATGAAGATTCCAAAGCTATATTAAAGCGAATATAATAATAAAACTTCACGAAAAATATCAATAACAGTGGACATGCGAAAGTTGCATCACAAGGAATATATAATAATAATATGACAAACTGCATTATATATAGAGAGAAGATTTGCTTTATATATGACAGCATAATTGATAGTTTCAAAATCAGAGCCTGCAACATAATTGATAGTCAAATAACAAATTAATTTAAATGATTTGATATATATTTAATTTGGGAGGATGACTAACATAATTAATTTGGGAGGATGGCTATAAATGATTCGATATTAATTTATTTTAAATAATAAATGACAAGTAAATGGAAGTAATACCGGTTCGGTTTGGACCGGTTCGGTTCTCATGAAGCCAACCGTAAACCGAACCGAACAGGTCGGTTATGCTACATGGTGATCCAAATACATCCAAAAAAATTCAGTTTTTTTTTTATTTCGGTTTTTTCGGTTCGGTTTTTGGATTTCTTTTTCGATCGGATTGGATCTGAACACCCCTATTAGGGGTGTTCGTGGTCCGGTTTGGATCAGTTTTGAGACAAAATATCATCCGATCCAAAAATATATAAAGCATACGGTTTGGTTCGATTTTTGGATGACAACAAGAAAAATCCAATCCAATCCAATCCAATTTATACGGTTTACTTCGGTTCGGTTGAATCGGTTTTATTCGGTTTTTAAACCAACACTATTTAGAAATTTAAAAAGAATATATTTCAATACCAGTTACAATTATGCCACCAACGTCTACTGAGACAATATCTAATTGTTATGTTCATATGGCTATTTGATGTCATTATTGCAAAGTTTCATTATAATATATGTATAATATCTATCCCAACGAAATAGACATGGCTATAATATATAATATATATGGAGATATATGCTTAGTTCTTATATGGAGATTTGTATTATAAATTAAATATATGACAAATATATAAAACAGCGAACAAATGAAGATTCCAAAGCTATATTAAAGCGAATATAATAATAAAATTTCAAGAAAAATATCAATAACAGTGGACAAGCGAAAGTTGCATCACAAGGAATATATAATAATAATATGACAAACTGCATTATATATAGAGAGAAGTTCTGCTTTATATATGATAACATAATTGATAGTTTCAAAATCAGAGCCTGCAACATAATTGATAGTCAAATAACAAATTAATTTAAATGGTTCGATATATATTTAATTTGGGAGGATGGCTAACATAATTAATTTGGGAGGATGGCTATAAATGATTCGATATTAATTTATTTTAAATAATAAATGGCAAGTAAATGGAAGTAATACCGGTTCGGTTTGGACCGGTTCGGTTCTCATGAAGCCAACCGTAAACCGAACCGAACCGGTCGGTTATGCTACATGGTGATCCAAATACATCCAAAAAAATTCAGTTTTTTTTGGATTTCGGTTTTTTCGGTTCGGTTTTTGGATTTTTTTTGGATCAGATTGGATCTGAACACCCCTATTAGGGATGTTCGTGGTCCGGTTTGGATCGGTTTTGAGATAAAATATCATCCGATCCAAAAATATATAAAGCATACGGTTTGGTTCGGTTTTTGGATGACAACAAGAAAAATCCAATCCAATCCAATCCAATTTATACGGTTTACTTCGGTTCAGTTGAATCGGTTTTATTCGGTTTTTAAACCAATACTATTTAGAAATTTAAAAAGAATATATTTCAATACCAGTTACAATTATGCCACCAACGTCTACTGAGACAATATCTAATTGCTATGTTCATATGGCTATTTGATGTCATTATTGCAAAGTTTCATTATAATATATGTATAATATATATCCCAACGAAATATCCATGGCTTCAATATATAATATATATGGAGATATGCTTAGTTCTTATATAAAGATTTGTATTATAAATTAAATATATGACAAATATATAAAACAGTGAACAAATGAAGATTCCAAAGCTATATTAAAGCGAATATAATAATAAAACTTCAAGAAAAATATCAATAACAGTGGACATGCGAAAGTTGCATCACAAGGAATATATAATAATAATATGACAAACTGCATTATATATAGAGAGAAGATCTGCTTTATATATGACTGCATAATTGATAGTTTCAAAATCAGAGCCTGCAACATAATTGATAGTCAAATAACAAATTAATTTAAATGATTCGATATATATTTAATTTGGGAGGATGGCTAACATAATTAATTTGGGAGGATGGCTATAAATGATTCGATATTAATTTATTTTAAATAATAAATGGCAAGTAAATGGAAGTAATACCGGTTCGGTTTGGACCGGTTCGGTTCTCATGAAGCCAACCGTAAACCGAACTGAACCGGTCGGTTATGCTACATGGTGATCCAAATACATCCAAAAAAATTTAGTTTTTTTTGGATTTCGGTTTTTTCGGTTCGGTTTTTGGATTTTTTTTGGATCGGATTGGATCTGAACACCCCTACTAGGGGTGTTCGTGGTCCGGTTTGGATCGGTTTTGAGACAACATATCATCCGATCCAAAAATATATAAAGCATACGGTTTGGTTCGATTTTTGGATGACAACAAGAAAAATCCAATCCAATCCAATCCAATTTATACGGTTTACTTCGGTTCGGTTGAATCAGTTTTATTCAGTTTTTAAACCAACACTATTTAGAAATTTAAAAAGAATATATTTCAATACCAGTTACAATTATGCCACCAACGTCTACTGAGACAATATCTAATTGTTATGTTCATATGGCTATTTGATATCATTATTGCAAAGTTTCATTATAATATATGTATAATATCTATCCCAACGAAATAGACATGACTATAATATATAATATATATGGAGATATGCTTAGTTCTTATATGGAGATTTGTATTATAAATTAAATATATGACAAATATTTAAAACAGTGAACAAATGAAGATTCCAAAGCTATATTAAAGCGAATATAATAATAAAACTTCAAGAAAAATATCAATAACAGTGGACATGCGAAAGTTGCATCACAAGGAATATATAATAATAATATGACAAACTGCATTATATATAGAGAGAAGATTTGCTTTATATATGACAGCATAATTGATAGTTTCAAAATCAGAGCCTGCAACATAATTGATAGTCAAATAACAAATTAATTTAAATGATTTGATATATATTTAATTTGGGAGGATGACTAACATAATTAATTTTGGAGGATGATCATAAATGATTCGATATTAATTTATTTTAAATAATAAATGGCAAGTAAATGGAAGTAATACCGGTTCGGTTTGGACCGGTTCGGTTCTCATGAAGCGAACCGTAAACTGAACCGAATAGGTCGGTTATGCTACATGGTGATCCAAATACATCCAAAAAAATTCAGTTTTTTTTGGATTTCGGTTTTTTCGGTTCGGTTTTTGGATTTCTTTTTGGATCGGATTGGATCTGAACACCCCTACTAGGGGTGTTCGTGGTCCGGTTTGGATCAGTTTTGAGACAAAATATCATCCGATCCAAAAATATATAAAGCATACGGTTTGGTTCGATTTTTGGATGACAACAAGAAAAATCCAATCCAATCCAATCGAATTTATACGGTTTACTTCGGTTCGGTTGAATCGGTTTTATTCGGTTTTTAAACCAACACTATTTAGAAATTTAAAAAGAATATATTTCAATACCAGTTACAATTATGCCACCAACGTCTACTGAGACAATATCTAATTGTTATGTTCATATGGCTATTTGATATCATTATTGCAAAGTTTCATTATAATATATGTATAATATCTATCCCAACGAAATAGACATGACTATAATATATAATATATATGGAGATATGCTTAGTTCTTATATGGAGATTTGTATTATAAATTAAATATATGACAAATATTTAAAACAGTGAACAAATGAAGATTCCAAAGCTATATTAAAGCGAATATAATAATAAAACTTCAAGAAAAATATCAATAACAGTGGACATGCGAAAGTTGCATCACAAGGAATATATAATAATAATATGACAAACTGCATTATATATAGAGAGAAGATTTGCTTTATATATGACAGCATAATTGATAGTTTCAAAATCAGAGCCTGCAACATAATTGATAGTCAAATAACAAATTAATTTAAATGATTTGATATATATTTAATTTGGGAGGATGACTAACATAATTAATTTTGGAGGATGATCATAAATGATTCGATATTAATTTATTTTAAATAATAAATGGCAAGTAAATGGAAGTAATACCGGTTCGGTTTGGACCGGTTCGGTTCTCATGAAGCGAACCGTAAACTGAACCGAATAGGTCGGTTATGCTACATGGTGATCCAAATACATCCAAAAAAATTCAGTTTTTTTTGGATTTCGGTTTTTTCGGTTCGGTTTTTGGATTTCTTTTTGGATCGGATTGGATCTGAACACCCCTACTAGGGGTGTTCGTGGTCCGGTTTGGATCAGTTTTGAGACAAAATATCATCCGATCCAAAAATATATAAAGCATACGGTTTGGTTCGATTTTTGGATGACAACAAGAAAAATCCAATCCAATCCAATCGAATTTATACGGTTTACTTCGGTTCGGTTGAATCGGTTTTATTCGGTTTTTAAACCAACACTATTTAGAAATTTAAAAAGAATATATTTCAATACCAGTTACAATTATGCCACCAACGTCTACTGAGACAATATCTAATTGTTATGTTCATATGGCTATTTGATGTCATTATTGCAAAGTTTCATTACAATATATGTATAATATCTATCCCAACGAAATAGACATGGCTATAATATATAATATATATGGAGATATGCTTAGTTCTTATATGGAGATTTGTATTATAAATTAAATATATGACAAATATATAAAACAGTGAACAAATGAAGATTCCAAAGATATATTAAAGCGAATATAATAATAAAACTTCAAGAAAAATATCAATAACAGTGGACATGCGAAAGTTGCATCACAAGGAATATATAATAATAATATGACAAACTGCATTATATATAGAGAGAAGATCTGCTTTATATATGACAGCATAATTGATAGTTTCAAAATCAGAGCCTGCAACATAATTGATAGTCAAATAACAAATTAATTTAAATGATTCGATATATATTTAATTTGGGAGGATGGCTAACATAATTAATTTGGGAGGATGGCTATAAATGATTCGATATTAATTTATTTTAAATAATAAATGGCAAGTAAATGGAAGTAATACCAGTTCGGTTTGGACCGGTTCGGTTCTCATGAAGCCAACCGTAAACCGAACCGAACCGGTCGGTTATGCTACATGGTGATCCAAATACATCCAAAAAAATTCAGTTTTTTTTGGATTTCGGTTTTTTCGGTTCGGTTTTTGGATTTTTTTTGGATCGGATTGGATCTGAACACCCCTACTAGGGGTGTTCGTGGTCCGGTTTGGATCGGTTTTGAGACAACATATCATCCGATCCAAAAATATATAAAGCATACGGTTTGGTTCGATTTTTGGATGACAACAAGAAAAATCCAATCCAATCCAATCCAATTTATACGGTTTACTTCGGTTCGGTTGAATCAGTTTTATTCAGTTTTTAAACCAACACTATTTAGAAATTTAAAAAGAATATATTTCAATACCAGTTACAATTATCCCACCAACGTCTACTGAGACAATATCTAATTGTTATGTTCATATGGCTATTTGATGTTATTATTGCAAAGTTTCATTATAATATATGTATAATATCTATCCCAGCGAAATAGACATGGCTATAATATATAATATATATGGAGATATGCTTAGTTCTTATATGGAGATTTGTATTATAAATTAAATATATGACAAATATATAAAACAGTGAACAAATGAAGATTCCAAAGATATATTAAAGCGAATATAATAATAAAACTTCAAGAAAAATATCAATAACAGTGGACATGCGAAAGTTGCATCACAAGGAATATATAATAATAATATGACAAACTGCATTATATATAGAGAGAAGATCTGCTTTATATATGACAGCATAATTGATAGTTTCAAAATCAGAGCCTGCAACATAATTGATAGTCAAATAACAAATTAATTTAAATGATTCGATATATATTTAATTTGGGAGGATGGCTAACATAATTAATTTGGGAGGATGGCTATAAATGATTCGATATTAATTTATTTTAAATAATAAATGGCAAGTAAATGGAAGTAATACCAGTTCGGTTTGGACCGGTTCGGTTCTCATGAAGCCAACCGTAAACCGAACCGAACCGGTCGGTTATGCTACATGGTGATCCAAATACATCCAAAAAAATTCAGTTTTTTTTGGATTTCGGTTTTTTCGATTCGGTTTTTGGATTTTTTTTGGATCGGATTGGATCTGAACACCCCTACTAGGGGTGTTCGTGGTCCGGTTTGGATCGGTTTTGAGACAACATATCATCCGATCCAAAAATATATAAAGCATACGGTTTGGTTCGATTTTTGGATGACAACAAGAAAAATCCAATCCAATCCAATCCAATTTATACGGTTTACTTCGGTTCGGTTGAATCAGTTTTATTCAGTTTTTAAACCAACACTATTTAGAAATTTAAAAAGAATATATTTCAATACCAGTTACAATTATCCCACCAACGTCTACTGAGACAATATCTAATTGTTATGTTCATATGGCTATTTGATGTTATTATTGCAAAGTTTCATTATAATATATGTATAATATCTATCCCAGCGAAATAGACATGGCTATAATATATAATATATATGGAGATATGCTTAGTTCTTATATGGAGATTTGTATTATAAATTAAATATATGACAAATATTTAAAACAGTGAACAAATGAAGATTCCAAAGCTATATTAAAGCGAATATAATAATAAAACTTCAAGAAAAATATCAATAACAGTGGACATGCGAAAGTTGCATCACAAGGAATATATAATAATAATATGACAAACTGCATTATATATAGAGAGAAGATTTGCTTTATATATGACAGCATAATTGATAGTTTCAAAATCAGAGCCTGCAACATAATTGATAGTCAAATAACAAATTAATTTAAATGATTTGATATATATTTAATTTGGGAGGATGACTAACATAATTAATTTTGGAGGATGGCTATAAATGATTCGATATTAATTTATTTTAAATAATAAATGGCAAGTAAATGGAAGTAATACCGGTTCGGTTTGGACCGGTTCGGTTCTCATGAAGCCAACCGTAAACTGAACCGAATAGGTCGGTTATGCTACATGGTGATCCAAATACATCCAAAAAAATTCAGTTTTTTTTGGATTTCGGTTTTTTCGGTTCGGTTTTTGGATTTCTTTTTGGATCGGATTGGATCTGAACACCCCTGCTAGGGGTGTTCGTGGTCCGGTTTGGATCAGTTTTGAGACAAAATATCATCCGATCCAAAAATATATAAAGCATACGGTTTGGTTCGATTTTTGGATGACAACAAGAAAAATCCAATCCAATCCAATCGAATTTATACGGTTTACTTCGGTTCGGTTGAATCGGTTTTATTCGGTTTTTAAACCAACACTATTTAGAAATTTAAAAAGAATATATTTCAATACCAGTTACAATTATGCCACCAACGTCTACTGAGACAATATCTAATTGTTATGTTCATATGGCTATTTGATGTCATTATTGCAAAGTTTCATTATAATATATGTATAATATCTATCCCAACGAAATAGACATGGCTATAATATATAATATATATGGAGATATGCTTAGTTCTTATATGGAGATTTGTATTATAAATTAAATATATGACAAATATATAAAACAGTGAACAAATGAAGATTCCAAAGATATATTAAAGCGAATATAATAATAAAACTTCAAGAAAAATATCAATAACAGTGGACATGCGAAAGTTGCATCACAAGGAATATATAATAATAATATGACAAACTGCATTATATATAGAGAGAAGATGTGCTTTATATATGACAGCATAATTGATAGTTTCAAAATCAGAGCCTGCAACATAATTGATAGTCAAATAACAAATTAATTTAAATGATTCGATATATATTTAATTTGGGAGGATGGCTAACATAATTAATTTGGGAGGATGGCTATAAATGATTCGATATTAATTTATTTTAAATAATAAATGGCAAGTAAATGGAAGTAATACCAGTTCGGTTTGGACCGGTTCGGTTCTCATGAAGCCAACCGTAAACCGAACCGAACCGGTCGGTTATGCTACATGGTGATCCAAATACATCCAAAAAAATTCAGTTTTTTTTGGATTTCGGTTTTTTCGGTTCGGTTTTTGGATTTTTTTTGGATCGGATTGGATCTGAACACCCCTACTAGGGGTGTTCGTGGTCCGGTTTGGATCGGTTTTGAGACAACATATCATCCGATCCAAAAATATATAAAGCATACGGTTTGGTTCGATTTTTGGATGACAAC
Organism: Vicia faba; assembly: GCA_948472305.1. Taxonomy (NCBI): domain Eukaryota; kingdom Viridiplantae; phylum Streptophyta; class Magnoliopsida; order Fabales; family Fabaceae; genus Vicia; species Vicia faba. Next base: position 677,815,308 of record OX451735.1, on the reverse strand, counting down.
AAGAAAAATCCAATCCAATCCAATCCAATTTATACGGTTTACTTCGGTTCGGTTGAATCAGTTTTATTCAGTTTTTAAACCAACACTATTTAGAAATTTAAAAAGAATATATTTCAATACCAGTTACAATTATGCCACCAACGTCTACTGAGACAATTTCTAATTGTTATGTTCATATGGCTATTTGATGTCATTATTGCAAAGTTTCATTATAATATATGTATAATATCTATCCCAACGAAATAGACATGGCTATAATATATAATATATATGGAGATATGCTTAGTTCTTATATGGAGATTTGTATTATAAATTAAATATATGACAAATATTTAAAACAGTGAACAAATGAAGATTCCAAAGCTATATTAAAGCGAATATAATAATAAAACTTCAAGAAAAATATCAATAACAGTGGACATGCGAAAGTTAAATCACAAGGAATATATAATAATAATATGACAAACTGCATTATATATAGAGAGAAGATCTGTTTTATATATGACAGCATAATTGATAGTTTCAAAATCAGAGCCTGCAACATAATTGATAGTCAAATAACAAATTAATTTAAATGATTCGATATATATTTAATTTGGGAGGATGACTAACATAATTAATTTGGGAGGATGGCTATAAATGATTCGATATTAATTTATTTTAAATAATAAATGGCAAGTAAATGGAAGTAATACCGGTTCGGTTTGGACCGGTTCGGTTCTCATGAAGCCAACCGTAAACCGAACCGAACCGGTCGGTTATGCTACATGGTGATCCAAATACATCCAAAAAAATTCAGTTTTTTTTGGATTTCGGTTTTTTCGGTTCGGTTTTTGGATTTTTTTTGGATCGGATTGGATCTGAACACCCCTTCTAGGGGTGTTCGTGGTCCGGTTTGGATCGGTTTTGAGACAACATATCATCCGATCCAAAAATATATAAAGCATACGGTTTGGTTCGATTTTTGGATGACAACAAGAAAAATCCAATCCAATCCAATCCAATTTATACGGTTTACTTCGGTTCGGTTGAATCAGTTTTATTCAGTTTTTAAACCAACACTATTTAGAAATTTAAAAAGAATATATTTCAATACCAGTTACAATTATGCCACCAACGTCTACTGAGACAATTTCTAATTGTTATGTTCATATGGCTATTTGATGTCATTATTGCAAAGTTTCATTATAATATATGTATAATATCTATCCCAACGAAATAGACATGGCTATAATATATAATATATATGGAGATATGCTTAGTTCTTATATGGAGATTTGTATTATAAATTAAATATATGACAAATATTTAAAACAGTGAACAAATGAAGATTCCAAAGCTATATTAAAGCGAATATAATAATAAAACTTCAAGAAAAATATCAATAACAGTGGACATGCGAAAGTTAAATCACAAGGAATATATAATAATAATATGACAAACTGCATTATATATAGAGAGAAGATCTGCTTTATATATGACAGCATAATTGATAGTTTCAAAATCAGAGCCTGCAACATAATTGATAGTCAAATAACAAATTAATTTAAATGATTCGATATATATTTAATTTGGGAGGATGACTAACATAATTAATTTGGGAGGATGGCTATAAATGATTCGATATTAATTTATTTTAAATAATAAATGGCAAGTAAATGGAAGTAATACCGGTTCGGTTTGGACCGGTTCGGTTCTCATGAAGCCAACCGTAAACCGAACCGAACCGGTCGGTTATGCTACATGGTGATCCAAATACATCCAAAAAAATTCAGTTTTTTTTGGATTTCGGTTTTTTCGGTTCGGTTTTTGGATTTTTTTTGGATCGGATTGGATCTGAACACCCCTTCTAGGGGTGTTCGTGGTCCGGTTTGGATCGGTTTTGAGACAACATATCATCCGATCCAAAAATATATAAAGCATACGGTTTGGTTCGATTTTTGGATGACAACAAAAAAAATCCAATCCAATCCAATCCAATTTATACGGTTTACTTCGGTTCGGTTGAATCAGTTTTATTCAGTTTTTAAACCAACACTATTTAGAAATTTAAAAAGAATATATTTCAATACCAGTTACAATTATGCCACCAACGTCTACTGAGACAATATCTAATTGTTATGTTCATATGGCTATTTGATGTCATTATTGCAAAGTTTCATTATAATATATGTATAATATCTATCCCAACGAAATAGACATGGCTATAATATATAATATATATGGAGATATGCTTAGTTCTTATATGGAGATTTGTATTATAAATTAAATATATGACAAATATTTAAAACAGTGAACAAATGAAGATTCCAAAGCTATATTAAAGCGAATATAATAATAAAACTTCAAGAAAAATATCAATAACAGTGGACATGCGAAAGTTAAATCACAAGGAATATATAATAATAATATGACAAACTGCATTATATATAGAGAGAAGATCTGTTTTATATATGACAGCATAATTGATAGTTTCAAAATCAGAGCCTGCAACATAATTGATAGTCAAATAACAAATTAATTTAAATGATTCGATATATATTTAATTTGGGAGGATGACTAACATAATTAATTTGGGAGGATGGCTATAAATGATTCGATATTAATTTATTTTAAATAATAAATGGCAAGTAAATGGAAGTAATACCGGTTCGGTTTGGACCGGTTCGGTTCTCATGAAGCCAACCGTAAACCGAACCGAACCGGTCGGTTATGCTACATGGTGATCCAAATACATCCAAAAAAATTCAGTTTTTTTTGGATTTCGGTTTTTTCGGTTCGGTTTTTGGATTTTTTTTGGATCGGATTGGATCTGAACACCCCTTCTAGGGGTGTTCGTGGTCCGGTTTGGATCGGTTTTGAGACAACATATCATCCGATCCAAAAATATATAAAGCATACGGTTTGGTTCGATTTTTGGATGACAACAAGAAAAATCCAATCCAATCCAATCCAATTTATACGGTTTACTTCGGTTCGGTTGAATCAGTTTTATTCAGTTTTTAAACCAACACTATTTAGAAATTTAAAAAGAATATATTTCAATACCAGTTACAATTATGCCACCAACGTCTACTGAGACAATTTCTAATTGTTATGTTCATATGGCTATTTGATGTCATTATTGCAAAGTTTCATTATAATATATGTATAATATCTATCCCAACGAAATAGACATGGCTATAATATATAATATATATGGAGATATGCTTAGTTCTTATATGGAGATTTGTATTATAAATTAAATATATGACAAATATTTAAAACAGTGAACAAATGAAGATTCCAAAGCTATATTAAAGCGAATATAATAATAAAACTTCAAGAAAAATATCAATAACAGTGGACATGCGAAAGTTAAATCACAAGGAATATATAATAATAATATGACAAACTGCATTATATATAGAGAGAAGATCTGCTTTATATATGACAGCATAATTGATAGTTTCAAAATCAGAGCCTGCAACATAATTGATAGTCAAATAACAAATTAATTTAAATGATTCGATATATATTTAATTTGGGAGGATGACTAACATAATTAATTTGGGAGGATGGCTATAAATGATTCGATATTAATTTATTTTAAATAATAAATGGCAAGTAAATGGAAGTAATACCGGTTCGGTTTGGACCGGTTCGGTTCTCATGAAGCCAACCGTAAACCGAACCGAACCGGTCGGTTATGCTACATGGTGATCCAAATACATCCAAAAAAATTCAGTTTTTTTTGGATTTCGGTTTTTTCGGTTCGGTTTTTGGATTTTTTTTGGATCGGATTGGATCTGAACACCCCTTCTAGGGGTGTTCGTGGTCCGGTTTGGATCGGTTTTGAGACAACATATCATCCGATCCAAAAATATATAAAGCATACGGTTTGGTTCGATTTTTGGATGACAACAAAAAAAATCCAATCCAATCCAATCCAATTTATACGGTTTACTTCGGTTCGGTTGAATCAGTTTTATTCAGTTTTTAAACCAACACTATTTAGAAATTTAAAAAGAAAATATTTCAATACCAGTTACAATTATGCCACCAACGTCTACTGAGACAATATCTAATTGTTATGTTCATATGGCTATTTGATGTCATTATTGCAAAGTTTCATTATAATATATGTATAATATCTATCCTAACGAAATAGACATGGCTATAACATATAATATATATGGAGATATATGCTTAGTTCTTATATGGAGATTTGTATTATAAATTAAATATATGACAAATATATAAAACAGTGAACAAATGAAGATTCCAAAGCTATATTAAAGCGAATATAATAATAAAATTTCAAGAAAAATATCAATAACAGTGGACATGCGAAAGTTGCATCACAAGGAATATATAATAATAATATGACAAACTGCATTATATATAGAGAGAAGATCTGCTTTATATATGACAGCATAATTGATAGTTTCAAAATTAGAGCCTGCAACATAATTGATAGTCAAATAACAAATTATTTAAATGATTCGATATATATTTAATTCGGGAGGATGGCTAACATAATTAATTTGGGAGGATGGCTATAAATGATTCGATATTAATTTATTTTAAATAATAAATGGCAAGTAAATGGAAGAAATACCGGTTTGGTTTGGACCGGTTCGGTTCTCATGAAGCCACCCGTAAACCGAACCGAACCGGTCGGTTATGCTACATGGTGATCCAAATACATCCAAAAAAATTTAGTTTTTTTTGGATTTCGGTTTTTTCGGTTCGGTTTTTGGATTTTTTTTGGATCGGATTGGATCTGAACACCCCTACAAGGGGTGTTCGTGGTCCGATTTAGATCGGTTTTGAGACAACATATCATCCGATCCAAAAATATATAAAGCATACGGTTTGGTTCGATTTTTGGATGACAACAAGAAAAATCCAATCCAATCCAATCCAATTTATACGGTTTACTTCGGTTCGGTTGAATCAGTTTTATTTAGTTTTTAAACCAACACTATTTAGAAATTTAAAAAGAATATATTTCAATACCAGTTACAATTATGCCACCAACGTCTACTGAGACAATATCTAATTGTTATGTTCATATGGCTATTTGATGCCATTATTGCAAAGTTTCATTATAATATATGTATAATATCTATCCCAACGAAATAGACATGGCTATAATATATAATATATATGGAGATATATGCTTAGTTCTTATATGGAGATTTGTATTATAAATTAAATATTGACAAATATATAAAACAGTGAACAAATGAAGATTCCAAAGCTATATTAAAGCGAATATAATAATAAAACTTCAAGAAAAATATCAATAACAGTGGACATGCGAAAGTTGCATCACAAGGAATATATAATAATAATATGACAAACTGCATTATATATAGAGAGAAGATCTGCTTTATATATGATACCATAATTGATAGTTTCAAAATCAGAGCCTGCAACATAATTGATAGTCAAATAACAAATTAATTTAAATGATTCGATATATATTTAATTTGGGAGGATGGCTAACATAATTAATTTGGGAGGATGGCTATAAATGATTCGATATTAATTTATTTTAAATAAAAAATGGCAAGTAAATGGAAGTAATACCAGTTCGGTTTGGACCGGTTCGGTTCTCATGAAGTTAACCATAAACCGAACCGAACCGGTAGGTTATGCTACATGGTGATCCAAATACATCCAAAAAAATTCAGTTTTTTTTGGATTTCGGTTTTTTCGGTTCGGTTTTTGGAATTTTTTTGTATCAGATTGGATCTGAACACCCCTACTAGGGGTGTTCGTGGTCCGGTTTGGATCGGTTTTGAGACAAAATATCATCCGATCCAAAAATATATAAAGCATACGGTTTGGTTCGATTTTTGGATGACAACAAGAAAAATCCAATCCAATCCAATCCAATTTATACGGTTTACTTCGGTTCGGTTGAATCGGTTTTATTCGGTTTTTAAACCAACACTATTTAGAAATTTAAAAAGAATATATTTCAATACCAGTTACAATTATGCCACCAATGTCTACTGAGACAATATCTAATTGTTATGTTCATATGGTTATTTGATGTCATTATTGCAAAGTTTCATTATAATGTATGTATAATATCTATTCCAACGAAATAGACATGACTATAATATATAATATATATATGGAGATATGCTTAGTTCTTATATGGAGATTTGTATTATAAATTAAATATATGACAAATATATAAAACAGTGAACAAATGAAGATTCCAAAGATATATTAAAGCGAATATAATAATAAAACTTCAAGAAAAATATCAATAACAGTGGACATTCGAAAGTTCCATCACAAGGAATATATAATAATAATATGACAAACTGCATTACATATAGAGAGAAGATCTGCTTTATATATGACAGCATAATTGATAGTTTCAAAATCAGAGCCTGCAACATAATTGATAGTCAAATAACAAATGAATTTAAATTATTCGATATATATTTAATTTGGGAGGATGGCCGAACATAATTAATTTGGGAGGATGGCTATAAATGATTCGATATTAATTTATTTTAAATAATAAATGGCAAGTAAATGGAAGTAATACCGGTTCGGTTTGGACCGGTTCTGTTCTCATGAAGCCAACCGTAAACCGAACCGAACCGGTCGGTTATGCTACATGGTGATCCAAATACATCCAAAAAAATTCAGTTTTTTTTGGATTTCGGTTTTTTCGGTTCGGTTTTTGGATTTTTTTTGGATCGGATTGGATCTGAACACCCCTATTAAGGATGTTCGTGGTCCGGTTTGGATCGGTTTTGAGACAAAATATCATCCGATCCAAAAATATATAAAGCATACGGTTTGGTTCGATTTTTGGATGACAACAAGAAAAATCCAATCCAATCCAATCCAATTTATAAGGTTTACTTTGGTTCGGTTGAATCGGTTTTATTCGGTTTTTAAACCAACACTATTTAGAAATTTAAAAAGAATATATTTCAATACCAGTTACAATTATGCCACCAACGTCTACTGAGACAATATCTAATTGTTATGTTCATATGGCTATTTGATATCATTATTGCAAAGTTTCATTATAATATATGTATAATATCTATCCCAACGAAATAGACATGGCTATAATATATAATATATATGGAGATATGCTTAGTTCTTATATGGAGATTTGTATTATAAATTAAATATATGACAAATATTTAAAACAGTGAACAAATGAAGATTCCAAAGCTATATTAAAGCGAATATAATAATAAAACTTCAAGAAAAATATCAATAACAGTGGACATGCGAAAGTTGCATCACAAGGAATATATAATAATAATATGACAAACTGCATTATATATAGAGAGAAGATTTGCTTTATATATGACAGCATAATTGATAGTTTCAAAATCAGAGCCTGCAACATAATTGATAGTCAAATACCAAATTAATTTAAATGATTTGATATATATTTAATTTGGGAGGATGACTAACATAATTAATTTGGGAGGATGGCTATAAATGATTCGATATTAATTTATTTTAAATAATAAATGACAAGTAAATGGAAGTAATACCGGTTCGGTTTGGACCGGTTCGGTTCTCATGAAGCCAACTGTAAACCGAACCGAACAGGTCGGTTATGCTACATGGTGATCCAAATACATCCAAAAAAATTCAGTTTTTTTTTTATTTCGGTTTTTTCGGTTCGGTTTTTGGATTTCTTTTTCGATCGGATTGGATCTGAACACCCCTATTAGGGGTGTTCGTGGTCCGGTTTGGATCAGTTTTGAGACAAAATATCATCCGATCCAAAAATATATAAAGCATACGGTTTGGTTCGATTTTTGGATGACAACAAGAAAAATCCAATCCAATCCAATCCAATTTATACGGTTTACTTCGGTTCGGTTGAATCGGTTTTATTCGGTTTTTAAACCAACACTATTTAGAAATTTAAAAAGAATATATTTCAATACCAGTTACAATTATGCCACCAACGTCTACTGAGACAATATCTAATTGTTATGTTCATATGGCTATTTGATGTCATTATTGCAAAGTTTCATTATAATATATGTATAATATCTATCCCAACGAAATAGACATGGCTATAATATATAATATATATGGAGATATATGCTTAGTTCTTATATGGAGATTTGTATTATAAATTAAATATATGACAAATATATAAAACAGTGAACAAATGAAGATTCCAAAGCTATATTAAAGCGAATATAATAATAAAATTTCAAGAAAAATATCAATAATAGTGGACAAGCGAAAGTTGCATCACAAGGAATATATAATAATAATATGACAAACTGCATTATATATAGAGAGAAGTTCTGCTTTATATATGATAACATAATTGATAGTTTCAAAATCAGAGCCTGCAACATAATTGATAGTCAAATAACAAATTAATTTAAATGATTCGATATATATTTAATTTGGGAGGATGGCTAACATAATTAATTTGGGAGGATGGCTATAAATGATTCGATATTAATTTATTTTAAATAATAAATGGCAAGTAAATGGAAGTAATACCGGTTCGGTTTGGACCGGTTCGGTTCTCATGAAGCCAACCGTAAACCGAACCGAACCGGTCGGTTATGCTACATGGTGATCCAAATACATCCAAAAAAATTCAGTTTTTTTTGGATTTCGGTTTTTTCGGTTCGGTTTTTGGATTTTTTTTGGATCAGATTGGATCTGAACACCCCTATTAGGGATGTTCGTGGTCCGGTTTGGATCGGTTTTGAGATAAAATATCATCCGATCCAAAAATATTTAAAGCATACGGTTTGGTTCGGTTTTTGGATGACAACAAGAAAAATCCAATCCAATCCAATCCAATTTATACGGTTTACTTCGGTTCAGTTGAATCGGTTTTATTCGGTTTTTAAACCAATACTATTTAGAAATTTAAAAAGAATATATTTCAATACCAGTTACAATTATGCCACCAACGTCTACTGAGACAATATCTAATTGCTATGTTCATATGGCTATTTGATGTCATTATTGCAAAGTTTCATTATAATATATGTATAATATATATCCCAACGAAATATCCATGGATTCAATATATAATATATATGGAGATATGCTTAGTTCTTATATAAAGATTTGTATTATAAATTAAATATATGACAAATATATAAAACAGTGAACAAATGAAGATTCCAAAGCTATATTAAAGCGAATATAATAATAAAACTTCAAGAAAAATATCAATAACAGTGGACATGCGAAAGTTGCATCACAAGGAATATATAATAATAATATGACAAACTGCATTATATATAGAGAGAAGATCTGCTTTATATATGACAGCATAATTGATAGTTTCAAAATCAGAGCCTGCAACATAATTGATAGTCAAATAACAAATTAATTTAAATGATTCGATATATATTTAATTTGGGAGGATGGCTAACATAATTAATTTGGGAGGATGGCTATAAATGATTCGATATTAATTTATTTTAAATAATAAATGGCAAGTAAATGGAAGTAATACCGGTTCAGTTTGGACCGGTTCGGTTCTCATGAAGCCAACCGTAAACCGAACCGAACCGGTCGGTTATGCTACATGGTGATCCAAATACATCCAAAAAAATTTAGTTTTTTTTGGATTTCGGTTTTTTCGGTTCGGTTTTTGGATTTTTTTTGGATTGGATTGGATCTGAACACCCCTACTAGGGGTGTTCGTGGTCCGGTTTGGATCAGTTTTGAGACAACATATCATCCGATCCAAAAATATATAAAGCATACGGTTTGGTTCGATTTTTGGATGACAACAAGAAAAATCCAATCCAATCCAATCCAATTTATACGGTTTACTTTGGTTCGGTTGAATCAGTTTTATTCAGTTTTTAAACCAACACTATTTAGAAATTTAAAAAGAATATATTTCAATACCAGTTACAATTATGCCACCAACGTCTACTGAGACAATATCTAATTGTTATGTTCATATGGCTATTTGATATCATTATTGCAAAGTTTCATTATAATATATGTATAATATCTATCCCAACGAAATAGACATGGCTATAATATATAATATATATGGAGATATGCTTAGTTCTTATATGGAGATTTGTATTATAAATTAAATATATGACAAATATTTAAAACAGTGAACAAATGAAGATTCCAAAGCTATATTAAAGCGAATATAATAATAAAACTTCAAGAAAAATATCAATAACAGTGGACATGCGAAAGTTGCATCACAAGGAATATATAATAATAATATGACAAACTGCATTATATATAGAGAGAAGATTTGCTTTATATATGACAGCATAATTGATAGTTTCAAAATCAGAGCCTGCAACAAAATTGATAGTCAAATAACAAATTAATTTAAATGATTTGATATATATTTAATTTGGGAGGATGACTAACATAATTAATTTTGGAGGATGGCTATAAATGATTCGATATTAATTTATTTTAAATAATAAATGGCAAGTAAATGGAAGTAATACCGGTTCGGTTTGGACCGGTTCGGTTCTCATGAAGCCAACCGTAAACTGAACCGAATAGGTCGGTTATGCTAAATGGTGATCCAAATACATCCAAAAAAATTCAGTTTTTTTTGGATTTCGGTTTTTTCGGTTCGGTTTTTGGATTTCTTTTTGGATCGGATTGGATCTGAACACCCCTACTAGGGGTGTTCGTGGTCCGGTTTGGATCAGTTTTGAGACAAAATATCATCCGATCCAAAAATATATAAAGCATACGGTTTGGTTCGATTTTTGGATGACAACAAGAAAAATCCAATCCAATCCAATCGAATTTATACGGTTTACTTCGGTTCGGTTGAATCGGTTTTATTCGGTTTTTAAACCAACACTATTTAGAAATTTAAAAAGAATATATTTCAATACCAGTTACAATTATGCCACCAACGTCTACTGAGACAATATCTAATTGTTATGTTCATATGGCTATTTGATGTCATTATTGCAAAGTTTCATTATAATATATGTATAATGTCTATCCCAACGAAATAGACATGGCTATAATATATAATATATATGGAGATATGCTTAGTTCTAATATGGAGATTTGTATTATAAATTAAATATATGACAAATATATAAAACAGTGAACAAATGAAGATTCCAAAGATATATTAAAGCGAATATAATAATAAAACTTCAAGAAAAATATCAATAACAGTGGACATGCGAAAGTTGCATCACAAGGAATATATAATAATAATATGACAAACTGCATTATATATAGAGAGAAGATCTGCTTTATATATGATAACATAATTGATAGTTTCAAAATCAGAGCCTGCAACATAATTGATAGTCAAATAACAAATTAATTTAAATGATTCGATATATATTTAATTTGGGAGGATGGCTAACATAATTAATTTGGGAGGATGGCTATAAATGATTCGATATTAATTTATTTTAAATAAAAAATGGCAAGTAAATGGAAGTAATACCAGTTCGGTTTGGACCGGTTCGGTTCTCATGAAGTTAACCATAAACCGAACCGAACCGGTAGGTTATGCTACATGGTGATCCAAATACATCCAAAAAAATTCAGTTTTTTTTGGATTTCGGTTTTTTCGGTTCGGTTTTTGGATTTTTTCGGTTCGGTTCGGTTTGGATCGGTTTTGAGACAAAATATCATCCGATCCAAAAATATATAAAGCATACGGTTTGGTTCGATTTTTGGATGACAACAAGAAAAATCCAATCCAATCCAATCCAATTTATACGGTTTACTTCGGTTCGGTTGAATCGGTTTTATTCGGTTTTTAAACCAACACTATTTAGAAATTTAAAAAGAATATATTTCAATACCAGTTACAATTATGCCACCAACGTCTACTGAGACAATATCTAATTGTTATGTTCATATGGCTATTTGATGTCATTATTGCAAAGTTTCATTATAATGTATGTATAATATCTATTCCAACGAAATAGACATGACTATAATATATAATATATATATGGAGATATGCTTAGTTCTTATATGGAGATTTGTATTATAAATTAAATATATGACAAATATATAAAACAGTGAACAAATGAAGATTCCAAAGATATATTAAAGCGAATATAATAATAAAACTTCAAGAAAAATATCAATAACAGTGGACATTCGAAAGTTCCATCACAAGGAATATATAATAATAATATGACAAACTGCATTACATATAGAGAGAAGATCTGCTTTATATATGACAGCATAATTGATAGTTTCAAAATCAGAGCCTGCAACATAATTGATAGTCAAATAACAAATGAATTTAAATTATTCGATATATATTTAATTTGGGAGGATGGCCGAACATAATTAATTTGGGAGGATGGCTATAAATGATTCGATATTAATTTATTTTAAATAATAAATGGCAAGTAAATGGAAGTAATACCGGTTCGGTTTGGACCGGTTCTGTTCTCATGAAGCCAACCGTAAACCGAACCGAACCGGTCGGTTATGCTACATGGTGATCCAAATACATCCAAAAAAATTCAGTTTTTTTTGGATTTCGGTTTTTTCGGTTCGGTTTTTGGATTTTTTTTGGATCGGATTGGATCTGAACACCCCTATTAAGGATGTTCGTGGTCCGGTTTGGATCGGTTTTGAGACAAAATATCATCCGATCCAAAAATATATAAAGCATACGGTTTGGTTCGATTTTTGGATGACAACAAGAAAAATCCAATCCAATCCAATCCAATTTATAAGGTTTACTTTGGTTCGGTTGAATCGGTTTTATTCGGTTTTTAAACCAACACTATTTAGAAATTTAAAAAGAATATATTTCAATACCAGTTACAATTATGCCACCAACGTCTACTGAGACAATATCTAATTGTTATGTTCATATGGCTATTTGATATCATTATTGCAAAGTTTCATTATAATATATGTATAATATCTATCCCAACGAAATAGACATGGCTATAATATATAATATATATGGAGATATGCTTAGTTCTTATATGGAGATTTGTATTATAAATTAAATATATGACAAATATTTAAAACAGTGAACAAATGAAGATTCCAAAGCTATATTAAAGCGAATATAATAATAAAACTTCAAGAAAAATATCAATAACAGTGGACATGCGAAAGTTGCATCACAAGGAATATATAATAATAATATGACAAACTGCATTATATATAGAGAGAAGATTTGCTTTATATATGACAGCATAATTGATAGTTTCAAAATCAGAGCCTGCAACATAATTGATAGTCAAATACCAAATTAATTTAAATGATTTGATATATATTTAATTTGGGAGGATAACTAACATAATTAATTTGGGAGGATGGCTATAAATGATTCGATATTAATTTATTTTAAATAATAAATGACAAGTAAATGGAAGTAATACCGGTTCGGTTTGGACCGGTTCGGTTCTCATGAAGCCAACCGTAAACCGAACCGAACAGGTCGGTTATGCTACATGGTGATCCAAATACATCCAAAAAAATTCAGTTTTTTTTTTATTTCGGTTTTTTCGGTTCGGTTTTTGGATTTCTTTTTCGATCGGATTGGATCTGAACACCCCTATTAGGGGTGTTCGTGGTCCGGTTTGGATCAGTTTTGAGACAAAATATCATCCGATCCAAAAATATATAAAGCATACGGTTTGGTTCGATTTTTGGATGACAACAAGAAAAATCCAATCCAATCCAATCGAATTTATACGGTTTACTTCGGTTCAGTTGAATCGGTTTTATTCGGTTTTTAAACCAACACTATTTAGAAATTTAAAAAGAATATATTTCAATACCAGTTACAATTATGCCACCAACGTCTACTGAGACAATATCTAATTGTTATGTTCATATGGCTATTTGATGTCATTATTGCAAAGTTTCATTATAATATATGTATAATATCTATCCCAACGAAATAGACATGGCTATAATATATAATATATATGGAGATATATGCTTAGTTCTTATATGGAGATTTGTATTATAAATTAAATATATGACAAATATATAAAACAGTGAACAAATGAAGATTCCAAAGCTATATTAAAGCGAATATAATAATAAAATTTCAAGAAAAATATCAATAATAGTGGACAAGCGAAAGTTGCATCACAAGGAATATATAATAATAATATGACAAACTGCATTATATATAGAGAGAAGTTCTGCTTTATATATGATAACATAATTGATAGTTTCAAAATCAGAGCCTGCAACATAATTGATAGTCAAATAACAAATTAATTTAAATGATTCGATATATATTTAATTTGGGAGGATGGCTAACATAATTAATTTGGGAGGATGGCTATAAATGATTCGATATTAATTTATTTTAAATAATAAATGGCAAGTAAATGGAAGTAATACCGGTTCGGTTTGGACCGGTTCGGTTCTCATGAAGCCAACCGTAAACCGAACCGAACCGGTCGGTTATGCTACATGGTGATCCAAATACATCCAAAAAAATTCAGTTTTTTTTGGATTTCGGTTTTTTCGGTTCGGTTTTTGGATTTTTTTTGGATCAGATTGGATCTGAACACCCCTATTAGGGATGTTCGTGGTCCGGTTTGGATCGGTTTTGAGATAAAATATCATCCGATCCAAAAATATTTAAAGCATACGGTTTGGTTCGGTTTTTGGATGACAACAAGAAAAATCCAATCCAATCCAATCCAATTTATACGGTTTACTTCGGTTCAGTTGAATCGGTTTTATTCGGTTTTTAAACCAATACTATTTAGAAATTTAAAAAGAATATATTTCAATACCAGTTACAATTATGCCACCAACGTCTACTGAGACAATATCTAATTGCTATGTTCATATGGCTATTTGATGTCATTATTGCAAAGTTTCATTATAATATATGTATAATATATATCCCAACGAAATATCCATGGATTCAATATATAATATATATGGAGATATGCTTAGTTCTTATATAAAGATTTGTATTATAAATTAAATATATGACAAATATATAAAACAGTGAACAAATGAAGATTCCAAAGCTATATTAAAGCGAATATAATAATAAAACTTCAAGAAAAATATCAATAACAGTGGACATGCGAAAGTTGCATCACAAGGAATATATAATAATAATATGACAAACTGCATTATATATAGAGAGAAGATCTGCTTTATATATGACAGCATAATTGATAGTTTCAAAATCAGAGCCTGCAACATAATTGATAGTCAAATAACAAATTAATTTAAATGATTCGATATATATTTAATTTGGGAGGATGGCTAACATAATTAATTTGGGAGGATGGCTATAAATGATTCGATATTAATTTATTTTAAATAATAAATGGCAAGTAAATGGAAGTAATACCGGTTCGGTTTGGACCGGTTCGGTTCTCATGAAGCCAACCGTAAACCGAACCGAACCGGTCGGTTATGCTACATGGTGATCCAAATACATCCAAAAAAATTTAGTTTTTTTTGGATTTCGGTTTTTTCGGTTCGGTTTTTGGATTTTTTTTGGATCGGATTGGATCTGAACACCCCTACCAGGGGTGTTCGTGGTCCGGTTTGGATCGGTTTTGAGACAACATATCATCCGATCCAAAAATATATAAAGCATACGGTTTGGTTCGATTTTTGGATGACAACAAGAAAAATCCAATCCAATCCAATCCAATTTATACGGTTTACTTTGGTTCGGTTGAATCAGTTTTATTCAGTTTTTAAACCAACACTATTTAGAAATTTAAAAAGAATATATTTCAATACCAGTTACAATTATGCCACCAACGTCTACTGAGACAATATCTAATTGTTATGTTCATATGGCTATTTGATATCATTATTGCAAAGTTTCATTATAATATATGTATAATATCTATCCCAACGAAATAGACATGGCTATAATATATAATATATATGGAGATATGCTTAGTTCTTATATGGAGATTTGTATTATAAATTAAATATATGACAAATATTTAAAACAGTGAACAAATGAAGATTCCAAAGCTATATTAAAGCGAATATAATAATAAAACTTCAAGAAAAATATCAATAACAGTGGACATGCGAAAGTTGCATCACAAGGAATATATAATAATAATATGACAAACTGCATTATATATAGAGAGAAGATTTGCTTTATATATGACAGCATAATTGATAGTTTTAAAATCAGAGCCTGCAACAAAATTGATAGTCAAATAACAAATTAATTTAAATGATTTGATATATATTTAATTTGGGAGGATGACTAACATAATTAATTTTGGAGGATGGCTATAAATGATTCGATATTAATTTATTTTAAATAATAAATGGCAAGTAAATGGAAGTAATACCGGTTCGGTTTGGACCAGTTCGGTTCTCATGAAGCCAACCGTAAACTGAACCGAATAGGTCGGTTATGCTACATGGTGATCCAAATACATCCAAAAAAATTCAGTTTTTTTTGGATTTCGGTTTTTTCGGTTCGGTTTTTGGATTTCTTTTTGGATCGGATTGGATCTGAACACCCCTACTAGGGGTGTTCGTGGTCCGGTTTGGATCAGTTTTGAGACAAAATATCATCCGATCCAAAAATATATAAAGCATACGGTTTGGTTCGATTTTTGGATGACAACAAGAAAAATCCAATCCAATCCAATCGAATTTATACGGTTTACTTCGGTTCGGTTGAATCGGTTTTATTCGGTTTTTAAACCAACACTATTTAGAAATTTAAAAAGAATATATTTCAATACCAGTTACAATTATGCCACCAACGTCTACTGAGACAATATCTAATTGTTATGTTCATATGGCTATTTGATGTCATTATTGCAAAGTTTCGTTATAATATATGTATAATGTCTATCCCAACGAAATAGACATGGCTATAATATATAATATATATGGAGATATGCTTAGTTCTTATATGGAGATTTGTATTATAAATTAAATATATGACAAATATATAAAACAGTGAACAAATGAAGATTCCAAAGATATATTAAAGCGAATATAATAATAAAACTTCAAGAAAAATATCAATAATAGTGGACATGCGAAAGTTGCATCACAAGGAATATATAATAATAATATGACAAACTGCATTATATATAGAGAGAAGATCTGCTTTATATATGACAGCATAATTGATAGTTTCAAAATCAGAGCCTGCAACATAATTGATAGTCAAATAACAAATTAATTTAAATGATTCGATATATATTTAATTTGGGAGGATGGCTAACATAATTAATTTGGGAGGATGGCTATAAATGATTCGATATTAATTTATTTTAAATAATAAATGGCAAGTAAATGGAAGTAATACCAGTTCGGTTTGGACCGGTTCGGTTCTCATGAAGCCAACCGTAAACCGAACCGAACCGGTCGGTTATGCTACATGGTGATCCAAATACATCCAAAAAAATTCAGTTTTTTTTGGATTTCAGTTTTTTCGGTTCGGTTTTTGGATTTTTTTTGGATCGGATTGGATCTGAACACCCCTACTAGGGGTGTTCATGGTCCGGTTTGGATCGGTTTTGAGACAACATATCATCCGATCCAAAAATATATAAAGCATACGGTTTGGTTCGATTTTTGGATGACAACAAGAAAAATCCAATCCAATCCAATCCAATTTATACGGTTTACTTCGGTTCGGTTGAATCAGTTTTATTCAGTTTTTAAACCAACACTATTTAGAAATTTAAAAAGAATATATTTCAATACCAGTTACAATTATGCCACCAACGTCTACTGAGACAATATCTAATTGTTATGTTCATATGGCTATTTGATGTCATTATTGCAAAGTTTCATTATAATATATGTATAATATCTATCCCAGCGAAATAGACATGGCTATAATATATAATATATATGGAGATATGCTTAGTTCTTATATGGAGATTTGTATTATAAATTAAATATATGACAAATATTTAAAACAGTGAACAAATGAAGATTCCAAAGCTATATTAAAGCGAATATAATAATAAAACTTCAAGAAAAATATCAATAACAGTGGACATGCGAAAGTTGCATCACAAGGAATATATAATAATAATATGACAAACTGCATTATATATAGAGAGAAGATTTGCTTTATATATGACAGCATAATTGATAGTTTCAAAATCAGAGCCTGCAACATAATTGATAGTCAAATAACAAATTAATTTAAATGATTTGATATATATTTAATTTGGGAGGATGACTAACATAATTAATTTTGGAGGATGGCTATAAATGATTCGATATTAATTTATTTTAAATAATAAATGGCAAGTAAATGGAAGTAATACCGGTTCGGTTTGGACCGGTTCGGTTCTCATGAAGCCAACCGTAAACTGAACCGAATAGGTCGGTTATGCTACATGGTGATCCAAATACATCCAAAAAAATTCAGTTTTTTTTGGATTTCGGTTTTTTCGGTTCGGTTTTTGGATTTCTTTTTGGATCGGATTGGATCTGAACACCCCTACTAGGGGTGTTCGTGGTCCGGTTTGGATCAGTTTTGAGACAAAATATCATCCGATCCAAAAATATATAAAGCATACGGTTTGGTTCGATTTTTGGATGACAACAAGAAAAATCCAATCCAATCCAATCGAATTTATACGGTTTACTTCGGTTCAGTTGAATCGGTTTTATTCGGTTTTTAAACCAACACTATTTAGAAATTTAAAAAGAATATATTTCAATACCAGTTACAATTATGCCACCAACGTCTACTGAGACAATATCTAATTGTTATGTTCATATGGCTATTTGATGTCATTATTGCAAAGTTTCATTATAATATATGTATAATATCTATCCCAACGAAATAGACATGGCTATAATATATAATATATATGGAGATATGCTTAGTTCTTATATGGAGATTTGTATTATAAATTAAATATATGACAAATATATAAAACAGTGAACAAATGAAGATTCCAAAGATATATTAAAGCGAATATAATAATAAAACTTCAAGAAAAATATCAATAACAGTGGACATGCGAAAGTTGCATCACAAGGAATATATAATAATAATATGACAAAGTGCATTATATATAGAGAGAAGATCTGCTTTATATATGACAGCATAATTGATAGTTTCAAAATCAGAGCCTGCAACATAATTGATAGTCAAATAACAAATTAATTTAAATGATTCGATATATATTTAATTTGGGAGGATGGCTAACATAATTAATTTGGGAGGATGGCTATAAATGATTCGATATTAATTTATTTTAAATAATAAATGGCAAGTAAATGGAAGTAATACCAGTTCGGTTTGGACCGGTTCGGTTCTCATGAAGCCAACCGTAAACCGAACCGAACCGGTCGGTTATGCTACATGGTGATCCAAATACATCCAAAAAAAATAAGTTTTTTTTGGATTTCGGTTTTTTCGGTTCGGTTTTTGGATTTTTTTTGGATCGGATTGGATCTGAACACCCCTACTAGGGGTGTTCGTGGTCCGGTTTGGATCGGTTTTGAGACAACATATCATCCGATCCAAAAATATATAAAGCATACGGTTTGGTTCGATTTTTGGATGACAACAAGAAAAATCCAATCCAATCCAATCCAATTTATACGGTTTACTTCGGTTCGGTTGAATCAGTTTTATTCAGTTTTTAAACCAACACTATTTAGAAATTTAAAAAGAATATATTTCAATACCAGTTACAATTATGCCACCAACGTCTACTGAGACAATTTCTAATTGTTATGTTCATATGGCTATTTGATGTCATTATTGCAAAGTTTCATTATAATATATGTATAATATCTATCCCAACGAAATAGACATGGCTATAATATATAATATATATGGCGATATGCTTAGTTCTTATATGGAGATTTGTATTATAAATTAAATATATGACAAATATTTAAAACAGTGAACAAATGAAGATTCCAAAGCTATATTAAAGCGAATATAATAATAAAACTTCAAGAAAAATATCAATAACAGTGGACATGCGAAAGTTGCATCACAAGGAATATATAATAATAATATGACAAACTGCATTATATATAGAGAGAAGATCTGCTTTATATATGACAGCATAATTGATAGTTTCAAAATCAGAGCCTGCAACATAATTGATAGTCAAATAACAAATTAATTTAAATGATTTGATATATATTTAATTTGGGAGGATGACTAACATAATTAATTTGGGAGGATGGCTATAAATGATTCGATATTAATTTATTTTAAATAATAAATGGCAAGTAAATGGAAGTAATACCGGTTCGGTTTGGACCGGTTCGGTTCTCATGAAGCCAACCGTAAACCGAACCGAACCGGTCGGTTATGCTACATGGTGATCCAAATACATCCAAAAAAATTCAGTTTTTTTTGGATTTCGGTTTTTTCGGTTCGGTTTTTGGATTTTTTTTGGATCGGATTGGATCTGAACACCCCTACTAGGGGTGTTCATGGTCCGGTTTGGATCGGTTTTGAGACAACATATCATCCGATCCAAAAATATATAAAGCATACGGTTTGGTTCGATTTTTGGATGACAACAAGAAAAATCCAATCCAATCCAATCCAATTTATACGGTTTACTTCGGTTCGGTTGAATCAGTTTTATTCAGTTTTTAAACCAACACTATTTAGAAATTTAAAAAGAATATATTTCAATACCAGTTACAATTATGCCACCAACGTCTACTGAGACAATATCTAATTGTTATGTTCATATGGCTATTTGATGTCATTATTGCAAAGTTTCATTATAATATATGTATAATATCTATCCCAACGAAATAGACATGGCTATAATATATAATATATATGGAGATATGCTTAGTTCTTATATGGAGATTTGTATTATAAATTAAATATATGACAAATATTTAAAACAGTGAACAAATGAAGATTCCAAAGCTATATTAAAGCGAATATAATAATAAAACTTCAAGAAAAATATCAATAACAGTGGACATGCGAAAGTTGCATCACAAGGAATATATAATAATAATATGACAAACTGCATTATATATAGAGAGAAGATTTGCTTTATATATGACAGCATAATTGATAGTTTCAAAATCAGAGCCTGCAACATAATTGATAGTCAAATAACAAATTAATTTAAATGATTTGATATATATTTAATTTGGGAGGATGACTAACATAATTAATTTGGGAGGATGGCTATAAATGATTCGATATTAATTTGTTTTAAATAATAAATGGCAAGTAAATGGAAGTAATACCGGTTCGGTTTGGACCGATTCAGTTCTCATGAAGCCAACCGTAAACCGAACCGAACAGGTCGGTTATGCTACATGGTGATCCAAATACATCCAAAAAAATTCAGTTTTTTTTGGATTTCGGTTTTTTCGGTTCGGTTTTTGGATTTCTTTTTGGATCGGATTGGATCTGAACACCCCTACCAGGGGTGTTCGTGGTCCGGTTTGGATCGGTTTTGAGACAAAATATCATCCGATCCAAAAATATATAAAGCATACGGTTTGGTTCGATTTTTGGATGACAACAAGAAAAATCCAATCCAATCCAATCCAATTTATACGGTTTACTTCGGTTCGGTTGAATCGGTTTTATTCGGTTTTTAAACCAACACTATTTAGAAATTTAAAAAGAATATATTTCAATACCAGTTACAATTATGCCATCAACGTCTACTGAGACAATATCTAATTGTTATGTTCATATGGCTATTTGATGTCATTATTGCAAAGTTTCATTATAATATATGTATAATATCTATCCCAACGAAATAGACATGGCTATAATATATAATATATACGGAGATATGCTTAGTTCTTATATGGAGATTTGTATTATAAATTAAATATATGACAAATATATAAAACAGTGAACAAATGAAGATTCCAAATATATGGAGATAAAGCGAATATAATAATAAAACTTCAAGAAAAATATCAATAACAGTGGACATGCGAAAGTTGCATCACAAGGAATATATAATAATAATATGACATACTGCATTATATATAGAGAGAAGATCTGCTTTATATATGACAGCATAATTGATAGTTTCAAAATCAGAGCCTGCAACATAATTGATAGTCAAATAACAAATTAATTTAAATGATTCGATATATATTTAATTTGGGAGGATGACTAACATAATTAATTTGGGAGGATGGCTATAAATGATTCGATATTAATTTATTTTAAATAATAAATGGCAAGTAAATGGAAGTAATACCGGTTCGGTTTGGACC
Organism: Vicia faba; assembly: GCA_948472305.1. Lineage (NCBI taxonomy): Eukaryota > Viridiplantae > Streptophyta > Magnoliopsida > Fabales > Fabaceae > Vicia > Vicia faba. The sequence goes on along the minus strand of OX451735.1, from coordinate 677,793,141 downwards.
GGTTCGGTTCTCATGAAGCCAACCGTAAACCGAACCGAACCGGTCGGTTATGCTACATGGTGATCCAAATACATCCAAAAAAATTCAGTTTTTTTTGGATTTCAGATTTTTCGGTTCGGTTTTTGGATTTTTTTTTGGATCGGATTGGATCTGAACACCCCTACAAAGGGGTGTTCGTGGTCCGGTTTGGATCGGTTTTGAGACAAAATATCATTCGATCCAAAAATATATAAAGCATACGGTTTGGTTCGATTTTTGGATGACAACAAGAAAAATCCAATCCAATCCAATCCAATTTATACGGTTTACTTCGGTTCGGTTGAATCGGTTTTATTCGGTTTTTAAACCAACACTATTTAGAAATTTAAAAAGAATATATTTCAATACCAGTTACAATTATGCCACCAACGTCTACTGAGACAATATCTAATTGTTATGTTCATATGGCTATTTGATGTCATTATTGCAAAGTTTCATTATAATATATGTATAATATCTATTCCAACGAAATAGACATGGCTATAATATATAATATATATATGGAGATATGCTTAGTTCTTATATGGAGATTTGTATTATAAATTAAATATATGACAAATATATAAAACAGTGAACAAATGAAGATTCCAAAGATATATTAAAGCGAATATAATAATAAAACTTCAAGAAAAATATCAATAACAGTGGACATGCGAAAGTTGCATCACAAGGAATATATAATAATAATATGACAAACTGCATTATATAGAGAGAGAAGATCTGCTTTATATATGACAGCATAATTGATAGTTTCAAAATCAGAGCCTGCAACATAATTGATAGTCAAATAACAAATTAATTTAAATGATTCGATATATATTTAATTTGGGAGGATGGCTAACATAATTAATTTGGGAGGATGGCTATAAATGATTCGATATTAATTTATTTTAAATAATAAATGGCAAGTAAATGGAAGTAATACCGGTTCGGTTTGGACCGGTTCGGTTCTCATGAAGCCAACCGTAAACCGAACCGAACCGGTCGGTTATGCTACATGGTGATCCAAATACATCCAAAAAAATTCAGTTTTTTTTGGATTTCGGTTTTTTCGGTTCGGTTGTTGGATTTTTTTTGGATCGGATTGGATCTGAACACCCCTATTAGGGGTGTTCGTGGTACGGTTTGGATCGGTTTTGAGACAAAATATCATCCGATCCAAAAATATATAAAGCATACGGTTTGGTTCGATTTTTGGATGACAACAAGAAAAATCCAATCCAATCCAATTTATACGGTTTACTTCGGTTCGGTTGAATCGGTTTTATTCGGTTTTTAAACCAACACTATTTAGAAATTTAAAAAGAATATATTTCAATACCAATTACAATTATGCCACCAACGTCTACTGAGACAATATCTAATTGTTATGTTCATATGGCTATTTGATGTCATTATTGCAAAGTTTCATTATAATATATGTATAATATCTATCCCAATGAAATAGACATGGCTATAATATATAATATATATGGAGATATATGCTTAGTTCTTATATGGAGATTTGTATTATAAATTAAATATATGACAAATATATAAAACAGTGAACAAATGAAGATTCCAAAGCTATATTAAAGCGAATATAATAATAAAATTTCAAGAAAAATATCAATAACAGTGGACATGCGAAAGTTGCATCACAAGGAATATATAATAATAATATGACAAACTGCATTATATATAGAGAGAAGATCTGCTTTATATATGATAACATAATTGATAGTTTCAAAATCAGAGCCTGCAACATAATTGATAGTCAAATAACAAATTAATTTAAATGATTCGATATATATTTAATTTGGGAGGATGGCTAACATAATTAATTTGGGAGGATGGCTATAAATGATTCGATATTAATTTATTTTAAATAATAAATGGCAAGTAAATGGAAGTAATACCGGTTCGGTTTGGACCGTTCGGTTCTCATGAAGCCAACCATAAACCGAACCGAACCGGTCGGTTATGCTACATGGTGATCCAAATACATCCAAAAAAATTCAGTTTTTTTTGGATTTCGGTTTTTTCGGTTCGGTTTTTGGATTTTTTTTGGATCAGATTGGATCTGAACACCCCTATTAGGGATGTTCGTGGTCCGGTTTGGATCGATTTTGAGATAAAATATCATCCGATCCAAAAATATATAAAGCATACGGTTTGGTTCGGTTTTTGGATGACAACAAGAAAAATCCAATCCAATCCAATCTAATTTATACGGTTTACTTCGGTTCAGTTGAATCGGTTTTATTCGGTTTTTAAACCAACACTATTTAGAAATTTAAAAAGAATATATTTCAATACCAGTTACAATTATGCCACCAACGTCTACTGAGACAATATCTAATTGCTATGTTCATATGGCTATTTGATGTCATTATTGCAAAGTTTCATTATAATATATGTATAATATATATCCCAACGAAATAGCCATGGCTTCAATATATAATATATATGGAGATATGCTTAGTTCTTATATGGAGATTTGTATTATAAATTAAATATATGACAAATATATAAAACAGTAAACAAATGAAGATTCCAAAGCTATATTAAAGCGAATATAATAATAAAACTTCAAGAAAAATATCAATAACAGTGGACATGCGAAAGTTGCATCACAAGGAATATATAATAATAATATGACAAACTGCATTATATATATAGAGAAGATCTGCTTTATATATGACAGCATAATTGATAGTTTCAAAATCAGAGCCTGCAACATAATTGATAGTCAAATAACAAATTAATTTAAATGATTCGATATATATTTAATTTGGGAGGATGGCTAACATAATTAATTTGGGAGGATGGCTATAAATGATTCGATATTAATTTATTTTAAATAATAAATGGCAAGTAAATGGAAGTAATACCGGTTCGGTTTGGACCGGTTCGGTTCTCATGAAGCCAACCGTAAACCGAACCGAACCGGTCGGTTATGCTACATGGTGATCCAAATACATCCAAAAAAATTTAGTTTTTTTTGGATTTCGGTTTTTTTCGGTTCGGGTTTTGGATTTTTTTTGGATCGGATTGGATCTGAACACCCCAATTAGGGGTGTTCGTGGTCCGGTTTGGATCGGTTTTGAGATAAAATATCATCCGATCCAAAAATATATAAAGCATACGGTTTGGTTCGGTTTTTGGATGACAACAAGAAAAATCCAATCCAATCCAATCCAATTTATACGGTTTACTTCGGTTCGGTTGAATCGGTTTTATTCGGTTTTTAAACCAACACTATTTAGAAATTTAAAAAGAATATATTTCAATACCAGTTACAATTATGCCACCAACGTCTACTGAGACAATATCTAATTGTTATGTTCATATGGCTATTTGATGTCATTATTGCAAAGTTTCATTATAATATATGTATAATATCTATCCCAACGAAATAGACATGGATATAATATATAATATATATGGAGATATGCTTAGTTCTTATATGGAGATTTGTATTATAAATTAAATATATGACAAATATATAAAACAGTGAACAAATGAAGATTCCAAAGCTATATTAAAGCGAATATAATAATAAAACTTCAAGAAAAATATCAATAACAGTGGACATGCGAAAGTTGCATCACAAGGAATATATAATAATAATATGACAAACTGCATTATAAATAGAGAGAAGATCTGCTTTATATATGACAGCATAATTTATAGTTTCAAAATCAGAGCCTGCAACATAATTGATAGTCAAATAACAAATTAATTTAAATGATTCGATATATATTTAATTTGGGAGGATGGCTAACATAATTAATTTGGGAGGATGGCTATAAATGATTCGATATTAATTTATTTTAAATAATAAATGGCAAGTAAATGGAAGTAATACCGGTTCGGTTTGGACCGATTCGGTTCTCATGAATCCAACCGTAAACTGAACCGAACCGGTCGGTTATGCTACATGGTGATCCAAATACATCCAAAAAAATTCAGTTTTTTTTGGATTTCGGTTTTTTCGGTTCGGTTTTTCGATTTTTTTTGGATCGGATTGGATCTGAACACCCCTACAAGGGGTGTTCGTGGTCCGGTTTGGATCGGTTTTGAGACAAAATATCATCCGATCCAAAAATATATAAAGCATACGGTTTGGTTCGATTTTTGGATGACAACAAGAAAAATCCAATCCAATCCAATCCAATTTATACGGTTTACTTCGGTTCGGTTGGATCGGTTTTATTCGGTTTTTAAACCAACACTATTTAGAAATTTAAAAAGAATATATTTCAATACCAGTTACAATTATGCCACCAACGTCTACTGAGACAATATCTAATTGTTATGTTCATATGGCTATTTGATGTCATTATTGCAAAGTTTCATTATAATATATGTATAATATCTATCCCAACGAAATAGACATGGCTATAATATATAATATATATGGAGATATATGCTTAGTTCTTATATGGAGATTTGTATTATAAATTAAATATATGACAAATATATAAAACAGTGAACAAATGAAGATTCCAAAGATATATTAAAGCGAATATAATAATAAAACTTCAAGAAAAATATCAATAACAGTGGACATGCGAAAGTTGCATCACAAGGAATATATAATAATAATATGACAAACTGCATTATATATAGAGAGAAGATCTGCTTTATATATGACAGCATAATTGATAGTTTCAAAATCAGAGCCTGCAACATAATTGATAGTCAAATAACAAATTAATTTAAATGATTCGATATATATTTAATTTGGGAGGATGACTAACATAATTAATTTGGGAGGATGGCTATAAATGATTCGATATTAATTTATTTTAAATAATAAATGCAAGTAAATGGAAGTAATACCGGTTCGGTTTGGACCGGTTCGGTTCTCATGAAGCCAACCATAAACCGAACCGAACCGGTCGGTTATGCTACATGGTGATCCAAATACATCCAAAAAAATTCAGTTTTTTTTGGATTTCGGTTTTTTCAGTTCGGTTTTTGGATTTTTTTTGGATCGGATTGGATCTGAACACCCCTACTAGGGGTGTTCGTGGTCCGGTTTGAATCGGTTTTGAGACAAAATATCATCCGATCCAAAAATATTTAAAGCATACGGTTTGGTTCGATTTTTGGATGACAACAAGAAAAATCCAATCCAATCCAATCCAATTTATACGGTTTACTTCGGTTCGGTTGAATCGGTTTTATTCGGTTTTTAAACCAACACTATTTAGAAATTTAAAAAGAATATATTTCAATACCAGTTACAATTATGCCACCAACGTCTACTGAGACAATATCTAATTGTTATGTTCATATGGCTATTTGATGTCATTATTGCAAAGTTTCATTATAATATATGTATAATATCTATCCCAACGAAATAGACATGGCTATAATATATAATATATATGGAGATATGCTTAGTTCTTATATGGAGATTTGTATTATAAATTAAATATATGACAAATATATAAAACAGTGAACAAATGAAGATTCCAAAGATATATTAAAGCGAATATAATAATAAAACTTCAAGAAAAATATCAATAACAGTGGACATGCGAAAGTTGCATCACAAGGAATATATAATAATAATATGACAAACTGCATTATATATAGAGAGAAGATCTGCTTTATATATGACAGCATAATTGATAGTTTCAAAATCAGAGCCTGCAACATAATTGATAGTCAAATAACAAATTAATTTAAATGATTCGATATATATTTAATTTGGGAGGATGGCTAACATAATTAATTTGGGAGGATGGCTATAAATGATTCGATATTAATTTATTTTAAATAATAAATGGCAAGTAAATGGAAGTAATACCGGTTCGGTTTGGACCGGTTCGGTTCTCATGAAGCCAACCGTAAACCGAACCGAACCGGTCGGTTATGCTACATGGTGATCCAAATACATCCAAAAAAATTCAGTTTTTTTTGGATTTCGGTTTTTTCGGTTCGGTTTTTGGATTTTTTTTGGATCGGATTGGATCTGAACACCCCTACAAAGGGGTGTTCGTGGTCCGGTTTGGATCGGTTTTGAGACAAAATATCATTCGATCCAAAAATATATAAAGCATACGGTTTGGTTCGATTTTTGGATGACAACAAGAAAAATCCAATCCAATCCAATCCAATTTATACGGTTTACTTCGGTTCGGTTGAATCGGTTTTATTCGGTTTTTAAACCAACACTATTTAGAAATTTAAAAAGAATATATTTCAATACCAGTTACAATTATGCCACCAACGTCTACTGAGACAATATCTAATTGTTATGTTCATATGGCTATTTGATGTCATTATTGCAAAGTTTCATTATAATATATGTATAATATCTATTCCAACGAAATAGACATGGCTATAATATATAATATATATATGGAGATATGCTTAGTTCTTATATGGAGATTTGTATTATAAATTAAATATATGACAAATATATAAAGCAGTGAACAAATGAAGATTCCAAAGATATATTAAAGCGAATATAATAATAAAACTTCAAGAAAAATATCAATAACAGTGGACATGCGAAAGTTGCATCACAAGGAATATATAATAATAATATGACAAACTGCATTATATAGAGAGAGAAGATCTGCTTTATATATGACAGCATAATTGATAGTTTCAAAATCAGAGCCTGCAACATAATTGATAGTCAAATAACAAATTAATTTAAATGATTCGATATATATTTAATTTGGGAGGATGGCTAACATAATTAATTTGGGAGGATGGCTATAAATGATTCGATATTAATTTATTTTAAATAATAAATGGCAAGTAAATGGAAGTAATACCGGTTCGGTTTGGACCGGTTCGGTTCTCATGAAGCCAACCGTAAACGGAACCGAACCGGTCGGTTATGCTACATGGTGATCCAAATACATCCAAAAAAATTCAGTTTTTTTTGGATTTCGGTTTTTTCGGTTCGGTTTTTGGATTTTTTTTGGATCGGATTGGATCTGAACACCCCTACAAGGGGTGTTCGTGGTCCGGTTTGGATCGGTTTTGAGACAAAATATCATCCGATCCAAAAATATATAAAGCATACGGTTTGGTTCGATTTTTGGATGACAACAAGAAAAATCCAATCCAATCCAATTTATACGGTTTACTTCGGTTCGGTTGAATCGGTTTTATTCGGTTTTTAAACCAACACTATTTAGAAATTTAAAAAGAATATATTTCAATACCAATTACAATTATGCCACCAACGTCTACTGAGACAATATCTAATTGTTATGTTCATATGGCTATTTGATGTCATTATTGCAAAGTTTCATTATAATATATGTATAATATCTATCCCAACGAAATAAACATGGCTATAATATATAATATATATGGAGATATATGCTTAGTTCTTATATGGAGATTTGTATTATAAATTAAATATATGACAAATATATAAAACAGTGAACAAATGAAGATTCCAAAGCTATATTAAAGCGAATATAATAATAAAATTTCAAGAAAAATATCAATAACAGTGGACATGCGAAAGTTGCATCACAAGGAATATATAATAATAATATGACAAACTGCATTATATAGAGAGAGAAGATCTGCTTTATATATGACAGCATAATTGATAGTTTCAAAATCAGAGCCTGCAACATAATTGATAGTCAAATAACAAATTAATTTAAATGATTCGATATATATTTAATTTGGGAGGATGGCTAACATAATTAATTTGGGAGGATGGCTATAAATGATTCGATATTAATTTATTTTAAATAATAAATGGCAAGTAAATGGAAGTAATACCGGTTCGGTTTGGACCGGTTCGGTTCTCATGAAGCCAACCGTAAACGGAACCGAACCGGTCGGTTATGCTACATGGTGATCCAAATACATCCAAAAAAATTCAGTTTTTTTTGGATTTCGGTTTTTTCGGTTCGGTTTTTGGATTTTTTTTGGATCGGATTGGATCTGAACACCCCTACAAGGGGTGTTCGTGGTCCGGTTTGGATCGGTTTTGAGACAAAATATCATCCGATCCAAAAATATATAAAGCATACGGTTTGGTTCGATTTTTGGATGACAACAAGAAAAATCCAATCCAATCCAATTTATACGGTTTACTTCGGTTCGGTTGAATCGGTTTTATTCGGTTTTTAAACCAACACTATTTAGAAATTTAAAAAGAATATATTTCAATACCAATTACAATTATGCCACCAACGTCTAGTGAGACAATATCTAATTGTTATGTTCATATGGCTATTTGATGTCATTATTGCAAAGTTTCATTATAATATATGTATAATATCTATCCCAACGAAATAAACATGGCTATAATATATAATATATATGGAGATATATGCTTAGTTCTTATATGGAGATTTGTATTATAAATTAAATATATGACAAATATATAAAACAGTGAACAAATGAAGATTCCAAAGCTATATTAAAGCGAATATAATAATAAAATTTCAAGAAAAATATCAATAACAGTGGACATGCGAAAGTTGCATCACAAGGAATATATAATAATAATATAACAAACTGCATTATATATAGAGAGAAGATCTGCTTTATATATGATAACATAATTGATAGTTTCAAAATCAGAGCCTGCAACATAATTGATAGTCAAATAACAAATTAATTTAAATGATTCGATATATATTTAATTTGGGAGGATGGCTAACATAATTAATTTGGGAGGATGGATATAAATGATTCGATATTAATTTATTTTAAATAATAAATGGCAAGTAAATGGAAGTAATACCGGTTCGGTTTGGACCGGTTCGGTTCTCATGAAGCCAACCATAAACCGAACCGAACCGGTCGGTTATGCTACATGGTGATCCAAATACATCCAAAAAAATTCAGTTTTTTTTGGATTTCGGTTTTTTCGGTTCGGTTTTTGGATTTTTTTTGGATCAGATTGGATCTGAACACCCCTATTAGGGATGTTCGTGGTCCGGTTTGGATCGGTTTTGAGATAAAATATCATCCGATCCAAAAATATATAAAGCATACGGTTTGGTTCGGTTTTTGGATGACAACAAGAAAAATCCAATCCAATCCAATCTAATTTATACGGTTTACTTCGGTTCAGTTGAATCGGTTTTATTCGGTTTTTAAACCAACACTATTTAGAAATTTAAAAAGAATATATTTCAATACCAGTTACAATTATGCCACCAACGTCTACTGAGACAATATCTAATTGCTATGTTCATATGGCTATTTGATGTCATTATTGCAAAGTTTCATTATAATATATGTATAATATATATCCCAACGAAATAGCCATGGCTTCAATATATAATATATATGGAGATATGCTTAGTTCTTATATGGAGATTTGTATTATAAATTAAATATATGACAAATATATAAAACAGTAAACAAATGAAGATTCCAAAGCTATATTAAAGAGAATATAATAATAAAACTTCAAGAAAAATATCAATAACAGTGGACATGCGAAAGTTGCATCACAAGGAATATATAATAATAATATGACAAACTGCATTATATATATAGAGAAGATCTGCTTTATATATGACAGCATAATTGATAGTTTCAAAATCAGAGCCTGTAACATAATTGATAGTCAAATAACAAATTAATTTAAATGATTCGATATATATTTAATTTGGGAGGATGGCTAACATAATTAATTTGGGAGGATGGCTATAAATGATTCGATATTAATTTATTTTAAATAATAAATGGCAAGTAAATGGAAGTAATACCGGTTCGGTTTGGACCGGTTCGGTTCTCATGAAGCCAACCGTAAACCGAACCGAACCGGTCGGTTATGCTACATGGTGATCCAAATACATCCAAAAAAATTCAGTTTTTTTTGGATTTCGGTTTTTTCGGTTCGGGTTTTGGATTTTTTTTGGATCGGATTGGATCTGAACACCCCTATTAGGGGTGTTCGTGGTCCGGTTTGGATCGGTTTTGAGATAAAATATCATCCGATCCAAAAATATATAAAGCATACGGTTTGGTTCGGTTTTTGGATGACAACAAGAAAAATCCAATCCAATCCAATCCAATTTATACAGTTTACTTCGGTTCGGTTGAATCGGTTTTATTCGGTTTTTAAACCAACACTATTTAGAAATTTAAAAAGAATATATTTCAATACCAGTTACAATTATGTCACCAACGTCTACTGAGACAATATCTAATTGTTATGTTCATATGGCTATTTGATGTCATTATTGCAAAGTTTCATTATAATATATGTATAATATCTATCCCAACGAAATAGACATGGATATAATATATAATATATATGGAGATATGCTTAGTTCTTATATGGAGATTTGTATTATAAATTAAATATATGACAAATATATAAAACAGTGAACAAATGAAGATTCCAAAGCTATATTAAAGCGAATATAATAATAAAACTTCAAGAAAAATATCAATAACAGTGGACATGCGAAAGTTGCATCACAAGGAATATATAATAATAATATGACAAACTGCATTATATATAGAGAGAAGATCTGCTTTTTATATGACAGCATAATTGATAGTTTCAAAATCAGAGCCTGCAACATAATTGATAGTCAAATAACAAATTAATTTAAATGATTTGATATATATTTAATTTGGGAGGATGGCTAACATAATTAATTTGGGAGGATGGCTATAAATGATTCGATATTAATTTATTTTAAATAATAAATGGCAAGTAAATGGAAGTAATACCGGTTCGGTTTGGACCGGTTCGGTTCTCATGAAGCCAACCGTAAACCGAACCGAACCGGTCGGTTATGCTACATGGTGATCCAAATACATCCAAAAAAATTCAGTTTTTTTTGGATTTCGGTTTTTTCGGTTCGGTTTTTGGATTTTTTTTGGATCGGATTGGATCTGAACAACCCTACTAGGGGTGTTCGTGGTCCGGTTTGGATCGGTTTTGAGACAACATATCATCCGATCCAAAAATATATAAAGCATACGGTTTGGTTCGATTTTTGGATGACAACAAGAAAAATCCAATCCAATCCAATCCAATTTATACGGTTTACTTCGGTTCGGTTGAATCAGTTTTATTCAGTTTTTAAACCAACACTATTTAGAAATTTAAAAAGAATATATTTCAATACCAGTTACAATTATGCCACCAACGTCTACTGAGACAATATCTAATTGTTATGTTCATATGGCTATTTGATGTCATTATTGCAAAGTTTCATTATAATATATGTATAATATCTATCCCAATGAAATAGACATGGCTATAATGTATAATATATATGGAGATATGCTTAGTTCTTATATGGAGATTTGTATTATAAATTAAATATATGACAAATATATAAAACAGTGAACAAATGAAGATTCCAAAGATATATTAAAGCGAATATAATAATAAAACTTCAAGAAAAATATCAATAACAGTGGACATGCGAAAGTTGCATCACAAGGAATATATAATAATAATATGACAAACTGCATTATAAATAGAGAGAAGATCTGCTTTATATATGACAGCATAATTTATAGTTTCAAAATCAGAGCCTGCAACATAATTGATAGTCAAATAACAAATTAATTTAAATGATTCGATATATATTTAATTTGGGAGGATGGCTAACATAATTAATTTGGGAGGATGGCTATAAATGATTCGATATTAATTTATTTTAAATAATAAATGGCAAGTAAATGGAAGTAATACCGGTTCGGTTTGGACCGGTTCGGTTCTCATGAATCCAACCGTAAACCGAACCGAACCGGTCGGTTATGCTACATGGTGATCCAAATACATCCAAAAAAATTCAGTTTTTTTTGGATTTCGGTTTTTTCGGTTCGGTTTTTCGATTTTTTTTGGATCGGATTGGATCTGAACACCCCTACAAGGGGTGTTCGTGGTCCGGTTTGGATCGGTTTTGAGACAAAATATCATCCGATCCAAAAATATATAAAGCATACGGTTTGGTTCGATTTTTGGATGACAACAAGAAAAATCCAATCCAATCCAATCCAATTTATACGGTTTACTTCGGTTCGGTTGAATCGGTTTTATTCGGTTTTTAAACCAACACTATTTAGAAATTTAAAAAGAATATATTTCAATACCAGTTACAATTATGCCACCAACGTCTACTGAGACAATATCTAATTGTTATGTTCATATGGCTATTTGATGTCATTATTGCAAAGTTTCATTATAATATATGTATAATATCTATCCCAACGAAATAGACATGGCTATAATATATAATATATATGGAGATATATGCTTAGTTCTTATATGGAGATTTGTATTATAAATTAAATATATGACAAATATATAAAACAGTGAACAAATGAAGATTCCAAAGATATATTAAAGCGAATATAATAATAAAACTTCAAGAAAAATATCAATAACAGTGGACATGCGAAAGTTGCATCACAAGGAATATATAATAATAATATGACAAACTGCATTATATATAGAGAGAAGATCTGCTTTATATATGACAGCATAATTGATAGTTTCAAAATCAGAGCCTGCAACATAATTGATAGTCAAATAACAAATGAATTTAAATTATTCGATATATATTTAATTTGGGAGGATGGCTAACATAATTAATTTGGGAGGATGACTATAAATGATTCGATATTAATTTATTTTAAATAATAAATGGCAAGTAAATGGAAGTAATACCGGTTCGGTTCTCATGAAGCCAACCGTAAATCGAACCGAACCAGTCGGTTATGCTACATGGTGATCCCAATACATCCAAAAAAATTCAGTTTTTTTTGGATTTCGGTTTTTTCGGTTTGGTTTTTGGATTTTTTTTGGATCGGATTGGATCTGAACACCCCTACTAGGGGTATTCGTGGTCCGGTTTGGATCAGTTTTGAGACAAAATATCATCCGATCCAAAAATATATAAAGCATACGGTTTGGTTCGATTTTTGGATGACAACAAGAAAAATCCAATCCAATCCAATCCAATTTATACGGTTTACTTCGGTTCGGTTGAATCGGTTTTATTCGGTTTTTAAACCAACACTATTTAGAAATTTAAAAAGAATATATTTCAATACCAGTTACAATTATGCCACCAACGTCTACTGAGACAATATCTAATTGTTATGTTCATATGGCTATTTGATGTCATTATTGCAAAGTTTCATTATAATATATGTATAATATCTATCCCAACGAAATAGACATGGCTATAATATATAATATATATGGAGATATATGCTTAGTTCTTATATGGAGATTTGTATTATAAATTAAATATATGACAAATATATAAAACAGTGAACAAATGAAGATTCCAAAGATATATTAAAGCGAATATAATAATAAAACTTCAAGAAAAATATCAATAACAGTGGACATGCGAAAGTTGCATCACAAGGAATATATAATAATAATATGACAAACTGCATTATATATAGAGAGAAGATCTGCTTTATATATGACAGCATAATTGATAGTTTCAAAATCAGAGCCTGCAACATAATTGATAGTCAAATAACAAATTAATTTAAATGATTCGATATATATTTAATTTGGGAGGATGGCTAACATAATTAATTTGGGAGGATGGCTATAAATGATTCGATATTAATTTGTTTTAAATAATAAATGGCAAGTAAATGGAAGTAATACCGGTTTGGTTTGGACCGGTTCGGTTCTCATGAAGCCAACCGTAAACCGAACCGAACAGGTCGGTTATGCTACATGGTGATCCAAATACATCCAAAAAAATTCAATTTTTTTTGGATTTCGATTTTTTCGGTTCGGTTTTTGGATTTCTTTTTGGATCGGATTGGATCTGAACACCCCTACTAGGGGTGTTCGTGGTCCGGTTTGAATCGGTTTTGAGACAAAATATCATCCGATCCAAAAACATATAAAGCATACGGTTTTGTTCGATTTTTGGATGACAACAAGAAAATTCCAATCCAATCCAATCCAATTTATACGGTTTACTTCGGTTCGGTTGAATCGGTTTTATTCGGTTTTTAAACCAACACTATTTAGAAATTTAAAAAGAAAATATTTCAATACCAGTTACAATTATGCCACCAACGTCTACTGAGACAATATCTAATTGTTATGTTCATATGACTATTTGATGTCATTATTGCAAAGTTTCATTATAATATATGTATAATATCTATCCCAACGAAATAGACATGGCTATAACATATAATATATATGGAGATATATGCTTAGTTTTTATATGGAGATTTGTATTATAAATTAAATATATGACAAATATATAAAACAGTGAACAAATGAAGATTCCAAAGCTATATTAAAGCGAATATAATAATAAAATTTCAAGAAAAATATCAATAACAGTGGACATGCGAAAGTTGCATCACAAGGAATATATAATAATAATATGACAAACTGCATTATATATAGAGAGAAGATCTGCTTTATATATGACAGCATAATTGGTAGTTTCAAAATCAGAGCCTGCAACATAATTGATAGTCAAATAACAAATTAATTTAAATGATTCGATATATATTTAATTTGGGAGGATGGCTAACATAATTAATTTGGGAGGATGGCTATAAATGATTCGATATTAATTTATTTTAAATAATAAATGTCAAGTAAATGGAAGTAATACCGGTTTGGTTTGGACCGGTTCGGTTCTCATGAAGCCAACCGTAAACCGAATCGAACAGGTCGGTTATGCTACATGGTGATCCAAATACATCCAAAAAAATTCAGTTTTTTTTGGATTTCGGTTATTTCGGTTCGGTTTTTGGATTTTTTTTTGATCGGATTGGATCTGAACACCCCTTCTAGGGGTGTTCGTGGTCCTTTTTGATTCGGTTTTGAGACAAAATATCATCCGATCCAAAAATATATAAAGCATACGGTTTGGTTCGATTTTTGGATGACAACAAGAAAAATCCAATCCAATCCAATCCAATTTATACGGTTTACTTCGGTTCGGTTGAATCGGTTTTATTCGGTTTTTAAACCAACACTATTTAGAAATTTAAAAAGAATATATTTCAATACCAGTTACAATTATGCCACCAACGTCTACTGAGACAATATCTAATTGTTACGTTCATATGGCTATTTGATGTCATTATTGTAAAGTTTCATTATAATATATGTATAATATCTATCCCAACGAAATAGACATGGCTATAATATATAATATATATGGAGATATGCTTAGTTCTTAAATGGAGATTTGTATTATAAATTAAATATATGACAAATATATAAAACAGTGAACAAATGAAGATTCCAAAGATATATTAAAGCGAATATAATATTAAAACTTCAAGAAAAATATCAATAACAGTGGACATGCGAAGTTGCATCACAAGGAATATATAATAATAATATGACAAACTGCATTATATATAGAGAGAAGATCTGCTTTATATATGACAGCATAATTGATAGTTTCAAAATCAGAGCCTGCAACATAATTGATAGTCAAATAACAAATTATTTAAATGATTCGATATATATTTAATTTGGGAGGATGGCTAACATAATTAATTTGGGAGGATGGCTATAAATGATTCGATATTAATTTATTTTAAATAATAAATGGCAAGTAAATGGAAGAAATACCGGTTTGGTTTGGACCGGTTCGGTTCTCATGAAGCCACCCGTAAACCGAACCGAACCGGTCGGTTATGCTACATGGTGATCCAAATACATCCAAAAAAATTCAGTTTTTTTTGGATTTCGGTTTTTTCGGTTCGGTTTTTGGATTTTTTTTGGATCGGATTGGATCTGAACACCCCTACAAGGGGTGTTCGTGGTCCGATTTAGATCGGTTTTGAGACAACATATCATCCGATCCAAAAATATATAAAGCATACGGTTTGGTTCGATTTTTGGATGACAACAAGAAAAATCCAATCCAATCCAATCCAATTTATACGGTTTACTTCGGTTCGGTTGAATCAGTTTTATTTAGTTTTTAAACCAACACTATTTAGAAATTTAAAAAGAATATATTTCAATACGAGTTACAATTATGCCACCAACGTCTACTGAGACAATATCTAATTGTTATGTTCATATGGCTATTTGATGCCATTATTGCAAAGTTTCATTATAATATATGTATAATATCTATCCCAACGAAATAGACATGGCTATAATATATAATATATATGGAGATATATGCTTAGTTCTTATATGGAGATTTGTATTATAAATTAAATATATGACAAATATATAAAACAGTGAACAAATGAAGATTCCAAAGCTATATTAAAGCGAATATAATAATAAAACTTCAAGAAAAATATCAATAACAGTGGACATGCGAAAGTTGCATCACAAGGAATATATAATAATAATATGACAAACTGCATTATATATAGAGAGAAGATCTGCTTTATATATGATAACATAATTGATAGTTTCAAAATCAGAGCCTGCAACATAATTGATAGTCAAATAACAAATTAATTTAAATGATTCGATATATATTTAATTTGGGAGGATGGCTAACATAATTAATTTGGGAGGATGGCTATAAATGATTCGATATTAATTTATTTTAAATAATAAATGGCAAGTAAATGGAAGTAATACCAGTTCAGTTTGGACCGGTTCGGTTCTCATGAAGCCAACCATAAACCGAACCGAACCGGTCGGTTATGCTACATGGTGATCCAAATACATCCAAAAAAATTCAGTTTTTTTTGGATTTCGGTTTTTTCGGTTTGGTTTTTGGATTTTTTTGGATCAGATTGGATCTGAACACCCCTATTAGGGATGTTCGTGGTCCGGTTTGGATCGGTTTTGAGATAAAATATCATCCGATCCAAAAATATATAAAGCATACAGTTTGGTTCGATTTTTGGATAAAAACAAGAAAAATCCAATCCAATCCAATCCAATTTATACGGTTTACTTCGGTTCGGTTGAATCAGTTTTATTTAGTTTTTAAACCAACACTATTTAGAAATTTAAAAAGAATATATTTCAATACCAGTTACAATTATGCCACCAACGTCTACTGAGACAATATCTAATTGTTATGTTCATATGGCTATTTGATGCCATTATTGCAAAGTTTCATTATAATATATGTATAATATCTATCCCAACGAAATAGACATGGCTATAATATATAATATATATGGAGATATATGCTTAGTTCTTATATGGAGATTCGTATTATAAATTAAATATATGACAAATATATAAAACAGTGAACAAATGAAGATTCCAAAGCTATATTAAAGCGAATATAATAATAAAACTTCAAGAAAAATATCAATAACAGTGGACATGCGAAAGTTGCATCACAAGGAATATATAATAATAATATGACAAACTGCATTATATATAGAGAGAAGATCTGCTTTATATATGATAACATAATTGATAGTTTCAAAATCAGAGCCTGCAACATAATTGATAGTCAAATAACAAATTAATTTAAATGATTCGATATATATTTAATTTGGGAGGATGGCTAACATAATTAATTTGGGAGGATGGCTATAAATGATTCGATATTAATTTATTTTAAATAATAAATGGCAAGTAAATGGAAGTAATACCAGTTCGGTTTGGACCGGTTCGGTTCTCATGAAGCCAACCATAAACCGAACCGAACCGGTCGGTTATGCTACATGGTGATCCAAATACATCCAAAAAAATTCAGTTTTTTTTGGATTTCGGTTTTTTCGGTTCGGTTTTTGGATTTTTTTTGGATCGGATTGGATCTGAACACCCCTACAAGGGGTGTTCGTGGTCCGATTTAGATCGGTTTTGAGACAACATATCATCCGATCCAAAAATATATAAAGCATACGGTTTGGTTCGATTTTTGGATGACAACAAGAAAAATCCAATCCAATCCAATCCAATTTATACGGTTTACTTCGGTTCGGTTGAATCAGTTTTATTTAGTTTTTAAACCAACACTATTTAGAAATTTAAAAAGAATATATTTCAATACCAGTTACAATTATGCCACCAACGTCTACTGAGACAATATCTAATTGTTATGTTCATATGGCTATTTGATGCCATTATTGCAAAGTTTCATTATAATATATGTATAATATCTATCCCAACGAAATAGACATGGCTATAATATATAATATATATGGAGATATATGCTTAGTTCTTATATGGAGATTTGTATTATAAATTAAATATATGACAAATATATAAAACAGTGAACAAATGAAGATTCCAAAGCTATATTAAAGCGAATATAATAATAAAACTTCAAGAAAAATATCAATAACAGTGGACATGCGAAAGTTGCATCACAAGGAATATATAATAATAATATGACAAACTGCATTATATATAGAGAGAAGATCTGGTTTATATATGATAACATAATTGATAGTTTCAAAATCAGAGCCTGCAACATAATTGATAGTCAAATAACAAATTAATTTAAATGATTCGATATATATTTAATTTGGGAGGATGGCTAACATAATTAATTTGGGAGGATGGCTATAAATGATTCGATATTAATTTATTTTAAATAATAAATGGCAAGTAAATGGAAGTAATACCAGTTCGGTTTGGACCGGTTCGGTTCTCATGAAGCCAACCATAAACCGAACCGAACCGGTCGGTTATGCTACATGGTGATCCAAATACATCCAAAAAAATTCAGTTTTTTTTGGATTTCGGTTTTTTCGGTTTGGTTTTTGGATTTTTTTGGATCAGATTGGATCTGAACACCCCTATTAGGGATGTTCGTGGTCCGGTTTGGATCAGTTTTGAGATAAAATATCATCCGATCCAAAAATATATAAAGCATACGGTTTGGTTTGATTTTTGGATAACAACAAGAAAAATCCAATCCAATCCAATCCAATTTATACGGTTTACTTCGGTTCGGTTGAATCAGTTTTATTCAGTTTTTAAACCAACACTATTTAGAAATTTAAAAAGAATATATTTCAATACGAGTTACAATTATGCCACCAACGTCTACTGAGACAATATCTAATTGTTATGTTCATATGGCTATTTGATGTCATTATTGCAAAGTTTCATTATAATATGTGTATAATATCTATCCCAACGAAATAGACATGGCTATAATATATAATATATATGGAGATATGCTTAGTTCTTATATGGAGATTTGTATTATAAATTAAATATATGACAAATATATAAAACAGTGAACAAATGAAGATTCCAAAGATATATTAAAGCGAATATAATAATAAAACTTCAAGAAAAATATCAATAACAGTGGACATTCGAAAGTTGCATCACAAGGAATATGTAATAATAATATGACAAACTGCATTACATATAGAGAGAAGATCTGCTTTATATATGACAGCATAATTGATAGTTTCAAAATCAGAGCCTGCAACATAATTGATAGTCAAATAACAAATTAATTTAAATGATTCGATATATATTTAATTTGGGAGGATGGCTAACATAATTAATTTGGGAGGATGGCTATAAATGATTCGATATTAATTTATTTTAAATAATAAATGGCAAGTAAATGGAAGTAATACCGGTTCGGTTTGGACCGGTTCGGTTCTCATGAAGCCAACCGTAAACCGAACCGAACCGGTCGGTTATGCTACATGGTGATCCAAATACATCCAAAAAAATTCAGTTTTTTTTGGATTTCGGTTTTTTCGGTTCGGTTTTTGGATTTTTTTTGGATCGGATTGGATCTGAACACCCCTACTAGGGGTGTTCGTGGTCCGGTTTGGATCGGTTTTGAGACAACATATCATCCGATCCAAAAATATATAAAGCATACGGTTTGGTTCGATTTTTGGATGACAACAAGAAAAATCCAATCCAATCCAATCCAATTTATACGGTTTACTTCGGTTCGGTTGAATCCGTTTTATTCAGGTTTTAAACCAACACTATTTAGAAATTTAAAAAGAATATATTTCAATACCAGTTACAATTATGCCACCAACGTCTACTGAGACAATATCTAATTGTTATGTTCATATGGCTATTTGATGTCATTATTGCAAAGTTTCATTATAATATGTGTATAATATCTATCCCAACGAAATAGACATGGCTATAATATATAATATATATGGAGATATGCTTAGTTCTTATATGGAGATTTGTATTATAAATTAAATATATGACAAATATATAAAACAGTGAACAAATGAAGATTCCAAAGCTATATTAAAGCGAATATAATAATAAAACTTCAAGAAAAATATCAATAACAGTGGACATGCGAAAGTTGCATCACAAGGAATATATAATAATAATATGACAAACTGCATTATATATAGAGAGAAGATCTGGTTTATATATGATAACATAATTGATAGTTTCAAAATCAGAGCCTGCAACATAATTGATAGTCAAATAACAAATTAATTTAAATGATTCGATATATATTTAATTTGGGAGGATGGCTAACATAATTAATTTGGGAGGATGGCTATAAATGATTCGATATTAATTTATTTTAAATAATAAATGGCAAGTAAATGGAAGTAATACCAGTTCGGTTTGGACCGGTTCGGTTCTCATGAAGCCAACCATAAACCGAACCGAACCGGTCGGTTATGCTACATGGTGATCCAAATACATCCAAAAAAATTCAGTTTTTTTTGGATTTCGGTTTTTTCGGTTTGGTTTTTGGATTTTTTTGGATCAGATTGGATCTGAACACCCCTATTAGGGATGTTCGTGGTCCGGTTTGGATCGGTTTTGAGATAAAATATCATCCGATCCAAAAATATATAAAGCATACGGTTTGGTTTGATTTTTGGATAACAACAAGAAAAATCCAATCCAATCCAATCCAATTTATACGGTTTACTTCGGTTCGGTTGAATCAGTTTTATTCAGTTTTTAAACCAACACTATTTAGAAATTTAAAAAGAATATATTTCAATACGAGTTACAATTATGCCACCAACGTCTACTGAGACAATATCTAATTGTTATGTTCATATGGCTATTTGATGTCATTATTGCAAAGTTTCATTATAATATGTGTATAATATCTATCCCAACGAAATAGACATGGCTATAATATATAATATATATGGAGATATGCTTAGTTCTTATATGGAGATTTGTATTATAAATTAAATATATGACAAATATATAAAACAGTGAACAAATGAAGATTCCAAAGATATATTAAAGCGAATATAATAATAAAACTTCAAGAAAAATATCAATAACAGTGGACATTCGAAAGTTGCATCACAAGGAATATGTAATAATAATATGACAAACTGCATTACATATAGAGAGAAGATCTGCTTTATATATGACAGCATAATTGATAGTTTCAAAATCAGAGCCTGCAACATAATTGATAGTCAAATAACAAATTAATTTAAATGATTCGATATATATTTAATTTGGGAGGATGGCTAACATAATTAATTTGGGAGGATGGCTATAAATGATTCGATATTAATTTATTTTAAATAATAAATGGCAAGTAAATGGAAGTAATACCGGTTCGGTTTGGACCGGTTCGGTTCTCATGAAGCCAACCGTAAACCGAACCGAACCGGTCGGTTATGCTACATGGTGATCCAAATACATCCAAAAAAATTCAGTTTTTTTTGGATTTCGGTTTTTTCGGTTCGGTTTTTGGATTTTTTTTGGATCGGATTGGATCTGAACACCCCTACTAGGGGTGTTCGTGGTCCGGTTTGGATCGGTTTTGAGACAACATATCATCCGATCCAAAAATATATAAAGCATACGGTTTGGTTCGATTTTTGGATGACAACAAGAAAAATCCAATCCAATCCAATCCAATTTATACGGTTTACTTCGGTTCGGTTGAATCCGTTTTATTCAGGTTTTAAACCAACACTATTTAGAAATTTAAAAAGAATATATTTCAATACCAGTTACAATTATGCCACCAACGTCTACTGAGACAATATCTAATTGTTATGTTCATATGGCTATTTGATGTCATTATTGCAAAGTTTCATTATAATATGTGTATAATATCTATCCCAACGAAATAGACATGGCTATAATATATAATATATATGGAGATATGCTTAGTTCTTATATGGAGATTTGTATTATAAATTAAATATATGACAAATATATAAAACAGTGAACAAATGAAGATTCCAAAGATATATTAAAGCGAATATAATAATAAAACTTCAAGAAAAATATCAATAACAGTGGACATTCGAAAGTTGCATCACAAGGAATATGTAATAATAATATGACAAACTGCATTACATATAGAGAGAAGATCTGCTTTATATATGACAGCATAATTGATAGTTTCAAAATCAGAGCCTGCAACATAATTGATAGTCAAATAACAAATTAATTTAAATGATTCGATATATATTTAATTTGGGAGGATGGCTAACATAATTAATTTGGGAGGATGGCTATAAATGATTCGATATTAATTTATTTTAAATAATAAATGGCAAGTAAATGGAAGTAATACCGGATCGGTTTGGACCGGTTCGGTTCTCATGAAGCCAACCGTAAACCGAACCGAACCGGTCGGTTATGCTACATGGTGATCCAAATACATCCAAAAAAATTCAGTTTTTTTTGGATTTCGGTTTTTTCGGTTCGGTTTTTGGATTTTTTTTGGATCGGATTGGATCTGAACACCCCTTCTAGGGGTGTTCGTGGTCCGGTTTGGATCGGTTTTGAGACAACATATCATCCGATCCAAAAATATATAAAGCATACGGTTTGGTTCGATTTTTGGATGACAACAAAAAAAATCCAATCCAATCCAATCCAATTTATACGGTTTACTTCGGTTCGGTTGAATCAGTTTTATTCAGTTTTTAAACCAACACTATTTAGAAATTTAAAAAGAATATATTTCAATACCAGTTACAATTATGCCACCAACGTCTACTGAGACAATATCTAATTGTTATGTTCATATGGCTATTTGATGTCATTATTGCAAAGTTTCATTATAATATATGTATAATATCTATCCCAACGAAATAGACATGGCTATAATATATAATATATATGGAGATATGCTTAGTTCTTATATGGAGATTTGTATTATAAATTAAATATATGACAAATATTTAAAACAGTGAACAAATGAAGATTCCAAAGCTATATTAAAGCGAATATAATAATAAAACTTCAAGAAAAATATCAATAACAGTGGACATGCGAAAGTTGCATCACAAGGAATATATAATAATAATATGACAAACTGCATTATATATAGAGAGAAGATTTGCTTTATATATGACAGCATAATTGATAGTTTCAAAATCAGAGCCTGCAACATAATTGATAGTCAAATAACGAATTAATTTAAATGATTTGATATATATTTAATTTGGGAGGATGACTAACATAATTAATTTGGGAGGATGGCTATAAATGATTCGATATTAATTTATTTTAAATAATAAATGACAAGTAAATGGAAGTAATATCGGTTCGGTTTGGACCGGTTCGGTTCTCATGAAGCCAACCGTAAACCGAACCGAACAGGTCGGTTATGCTACATGGTGATCCAAATACATCCAAAAAAATTCAGTTTTTTTTGGATTTCGGTTTTTTCGGTTCGGTTTTTGGATTTCTTTTTCGATCGGATTGGATCTGAACACCCCTATTAGGGGTGTTCGTGGTCCGGTTTGGATCCGTTTTGAGACAAAATATCATCCGATCCAAAAATATATAAAGCATACAGTTTGGTTCGATTTTTGGATGACAACAAGAAAAATCCAATCCAATCCAATCCAATTTATACGGTTTACTTCGGTTCGGTTGAATCGGTTTTATTCGGTTTTTAAACCAACACTATTTAGAAATTTAAAAAGAATATATTTCAATACCAGTTACAATTATGCCACCAACGTCTACTGAGACAATATCTAATTGTTATGTTCATATGGCTATTTGATGTCATTATTGCAAAGTTTCATTATAATATATGTATAATATCTATCCCAACGAAATAGACATGGCTATAATATATAATATATATGGAGATATATGCTTAGTTCTTATATGGAGATTTGTATTATAAATTAAATATATGACAAATATATAAAACAGTGAACAAATGAAGATTCCAAAGCTATATTAAAGCGAATATAATAATAAAATTTCAAGAAAAATATCAATAACAGTGGACAAGCGAAAGTTGCATCACAAGGAATATATAATAATAATATGACAAACTGCATTATATATAGAGAGAAGTTCTGCTTTATATATGATAACATAATTGATAGTTTCAAAATCAGAGCCTGCAACATAATTGATAGCCAAATAACAAATTAATTTAAATGATTCGATATATATTTAATTTGGGAGGATGGCTAACATAATTAATTTGGGAGGATGGCTATAAATGATTTGATATTAATTTATTTTAAATAATAAATGGCAAGTAAATGGAAGTAATACCGGTTCGGTTTGGACCGGTTCGGTTCTCATGAAGCCAACCGTAAATTGAACCGAACCGGTCGGTTATGCTACATGGTGATCCAAATACATCTAAAAAAATTCAGTTTTTTTTGGATTTCGGTTTTTTCGGTTCGGTTTTTGGATTTTTTTTGGATCAGATTGGATCTGAACACCCCTATTAGGGATGTTCGTGGTCCGGTTTGGATCGGTTTTGAGATAAAATATCATCCGATCCAAAAATATATAAAGCATACGGTTTGGTTCGGTTTTTGGATGACAACAAGAAAAATCCAATCCAATCCAATCCAATTTATACGGTTTACTTCGGTTCAGTTGAATCGGTTTTATTCAGTTTTTAAACCAATACTATTTAGAAATTTAAAAAGAATATATTTCAATACCAGTTACAATTATGCCACCAACGTCTACTGAGACAATATCTAATTGCTATGTTCATATGGCTATTTGATGTCATTATTGCAAAGTTTCATTATAATATATGTATAATATATATCCCAACGAAATAGCCATGACTTCAATATATAATATATATGGAGATATGCTTAGTTCTTATATGGAGATTTGTATTATAAATTAAATATATGACAAATATATAAAACAGTGAACAAATGAAGATTCCAAAGCTATATTAAAGCGAATATAATAATAAAACTTCAAGAAAAATATCAATAACAGTGGACATGCGAAAGTTGCATCACAAGGAATATATAATAATAATATGACAAACTGCATTATATATAGAGAGAAGATCTGCTTTATATATGACAGCATAATTGATAGTTTCAAAATCAGAGCCTGCAACATAATTGATAGTCAAATAACAAATTAATTTAAATGATTCGATATATATTTAATTTGGGAGGATGGCTAACATAATTAATTTGGGAGGATGGCTATAAATGATTCGATATTAATTTATTTTAAATAATAAATGGCAAGTAAATGGAAGTAATACCGGTTCGGTTTGGACCGGTTCGGTTCTCATGAAGCCAACCGTAAACTGAACCGAACCGGTCGATTATGCTACATGGTGATCCAAATACATCCAAAAAAATTTAGTTTTTTTTGGATTTCGGTTTTTTCGGTTCGGTTTTTGGATTTTTTTTGGATCGGATTGGATCTGAACACCCCTACTAGGGGTGTTCGTGGTCCGGTTTGAATCGGTTTTGAGACAAAATATCATCCGATCCAAAAATATATAAAGCATATGGTTTGGTTCGATTTTTGGATGACAACAAGAAAATTCCAATCCAATCCAATCCAATTTATACGGTTTACTTCGGTTCGGTTGAATCAGTTTTATTCAGTTTTTAAACCAACACTATTTAGAAATTTAAAAAGAATATATTTCAATACCAGTTACAATTATGCCACCAACGTCTACTGAGATAATATCTAATTGTTATGTTCATATGGCTAATTGATATCATTATTGCAAAGTTTCATTATAATATATGTATAATATCTATCCCAACGAAATAGACATGGCTATAATATATAATATATATGGAGATATGCTTAGTTCTTATATGGAGATTTGTATTATAAATTAAATATATGACAAATATTTAAAACAGTGAACAAATGAAGATTCCAAAGCTATATTAAAGCGAATATAATAATAAAACTTCAAGAAAAATATCAATAACAGTGGACATGCGAAAGTTGCATCACAAGGAATATATAATAATAATATGACAAACTGCATTATATATAGAGAGAAGATTTGCTTTATATATGACAGCATAATTGATAGTTTCAAAATCAGAGCCTGCAACATAATTGATAGTCAAATAACAAATTAATTTAAATGATTTGATATATATTTAATTTGGGAGGATGACTAACATAATTAATTTGGGAGGATGGCTATAAATGATTCGATATTAATTTATTTTAAATAATAAATGGCAAGTAAATGTAAGTAATACCGGTTCGGTTTGGACCGGTTCGGTTCTCATGAAGCCAACCGTAAACTGAACCGAATAGGTCGGTTATGCTACATGGTGATCCAAATACATCCAAAAAAATTCAGTTTTTTTTGGATTTCGGTTTTTTCGGTTCGGTTTTTGGATTTTTTTTGGATCGGATTGGATCTGAACACCCCTACTAGGGGTGTTCGTGGTCCGGTTTGGATCGGTTTTGAGACAACATATCATCCGATCCAAAAATATATAAAGCATACGGTTTGGTTCGATTTTTGGATGACAACAAGAAAAATCCAATCCAATCCAATCGAATTTATACGGTTTACTTCGGTTCGGTTGAATCGGTTTTATTCGGTTTTTAAACCAACACTATTTAGAAATTTAAAAAGAATATATTTCAATACCAGTTACAATTATGCCACCAACGTCTACTGAGACAATATCTAATTGTTATGTTCATATGGCTATTTGATGTCATTATTGCAAAGTTTCATTATAATATATGTATAATATCTATCCCAACGAAATAGACATGGCTATAATATATAATATATATGGAGATATGCTTAGTTCTTATATGGAGATTTGTATTATAAATTAAATATATGACAAATATTTAAAACAGTGAACAAATGAAGATTCCAAAGCTATATTAAAGAGAATATAATAATAAAACTTCAAGAAAAATATCAATAACAGTGGACATGCGAAAGTTGCATCACAAGGAATATATAATAATAATATGACAAACTGCATTATATATAGAGAGAAGATCTGCTTTATATATGACAGCATAATTGATAGTTTCAAAATCAGAGCCTGCAACATAATTGATAGTCAAATAACAAATTAATTTAAATGATTTGATATATATTTAATTTGGGAGGATGACTAACATAATTAATTTGGGAGGATGGCTATAAATGATTCGATATTAATTTATTTTAAATAATAAATGGCAAGTAAATGGAAGTAATACCGGTTCGGTTTGGACCGGTTCGGTTCTCATGAAGCCAACCGTAAACCGAACCGAACCGGTCGGTTATGCTACATGGTGATCCAAATACATCCAAAAAAATTCAGTTTTTTTTGGATTTCGGTTTTTTCGGTTCGGTTTTTGGATTTTTTTTGGATCGGATTGGATCTGAACACCCCTACTAGGGGTGTTCGTGGTCCGGTTTGGATCGGTTTTGAGACAACATATCATCCGATCCAAAAATATATAAAGCATACGGTTTGGTTCGATTTTTGGATGACAACAAGAAAAATCCAATCCAATCCAATCCAATTTATACGGTTTACTTCGGTTCGGTTGAATCAGTTTTATTCAATTTTTAAACCAACACTATTTAGACATTTAAAAAGAATATATTTCAATACCAGTTACAATTATGCCACCAACGTCTACTGAGACAATATCTAATTGTTATGTTCATATGGCTATTTGATGTCATTATTGCAAAGTTTCATTATAATATATGTATAATATCTATCCCAACGAAATAGGCATGGCTATAATATATAATATATATGGAGATATGCTTAGTTCTTATATGGAGATTTGTATTATAAATTAAATATATGACAAATATTTAAAACAGTGAACAAATGAAGATTCCAAAGCTATATTAAAGCGAATATAATAATAAAACTTCAAGAAAAATATCAATAACAGTGGACATGCGAAAGTTGCATCACAAGGAATATATAATAATAATATGACAAACTGCATTATATATAGAGAGAAGATCTGCTTTATATATGACAGCATAATTGATAGTTTCAAAATCAGAGCCTGCAACATAATTGATAGTCAAATAACAAATTAATTTAAATGATTTGATATATATTTAATTTGGGAGGATGACTAACATAATTAATTTGGGAGGATGGCTATAAATGATTCGATATTAATTTGTTTTAAATAATAAATGGCAAGTAAATGGAAGTAATACCGGTTCGGTTTGGACCGATTCAGTTCTCATGAAGCCAACCGTAAACCGAACCGAACAGGTCGGTTATGCTACATGGTGATCCAAATACATCCAAAAAAATTCAGTTTTTTTTGGATTTCGGTTTTTTCGGTTCGGTTTTTGGATTTCTTTTTGGATCGGATTGGATCCGAACACCCCTAGGGGTCCGGTTTGGATCGGTTTTGAGACAAAATATCATCCGATCCAAAAATATATAAAGCATACGGTTTGGTTCGATTTTTGGATGACAACAAGAAAAATCCAATCCAATCCAATCCAATTTATACAGTTTACTTCGGTTCGGTTGAATCGGTTTTATTCGGTTTTTAAACCAACACTATTTAGAAATTTAAAAAGAATATATTTCAATACCAGTTACAATTATGCCACCAACGTCTACTGAGACAATATCTAATTGTTATGTTCATATGGCTATTTGATGTCATTATTGCAAAGTTTCATTATAATATATGTATAATATCTATCCCAATGAAATAGACATGGCTATAATGTATAATATATATGGAGATATGCTTAGTTCTTATATGGAGATTTGTATTATAAATTAAATATATGACAAATATATAAAACAGTGAACAAATGAAGATTCCAAAGATATATTAAAGCGAATATAATAATAAAACTTCAAGAAAAATATCAATAACAGTGGACATGCGAAAGTTGCATCGCAAGGAATATATAATAATAATATGACAAACTGCATTATAAATAGAGAGAAGATCTGCTTTATATATGACAGCATAATTGATAGCTTCAAAATCAGAGCCTGCAAAATAATTGATAGTCAAATAACAAATTAATTTAAATGATTCGATATATATTTAATTTGGGAGGATGGCTAACATAATTAATTTGGGAGGATGGCTATAAATGATTCGATATTAATTTATTTTAAATAATAAATGGCAAGTAAATGGAAGTAATACCGGTTCGGTTTGGACCGGTTCGGTTTTCATGAATCCAACCGTAAACCGAACCGAACCGGTCGGTTATGCTACATGGTGATCCAAATACATCCAAAAAAATTCAGTTTTTTTTGGATTTCGGTTTTTTCGGTTCGGTTTTTCGATTTTTTTTGGATCGGATTGGATCTGAACACCCCTACCAGGGGTGTTCGTGGTCCGGTTTGGATCGGTTTTGAGATAAAATATCATCCGATCCAAAAATATATAAAGCATACGGTTTGGTTCGATTTTTGGATGACAACAAGAAAAATCCAATCCAATCCAATCCAATTTATATGTTTTACTTCGGTTCGGTTGAATCGGTTTTATTCGGTTTTTAAACCAACACTATTTAGAAATTTAAAAAGATAATATTTCAATACCAGTTACAATTATGCCACCAACGTCTACTGAGACAATATCTAATTGTTATGTTCATATGGCTATTTGATGTCATTATTGCAAAGTTTCATTATAATATATGTATAATATCTATCCCAACGAAATAGACATGGCTATAATATATAATATATATGGAGATATGCTTAGTTCTTATATGGAGATTTGTATTATAAATTAAATATATGACAAATATATAAAACAGTGAACAAATGAAGATTCCAAAGATATATTAAAGCGAATATAATAATAAAACTTCAAGAAAAATATCAATAACAGTGGACATGCGAAAGTTGCATCACAAGGAATATATAATAATAATATGACAAACTGCATTATATATAGAGAGAAGATCTGCTTTATATATGACAGCATAATTGATAGTTTCAAAATCAGAGCCTACAACATAATTGATAGTCAAATAACAAATTAATTTAAATGATTCGATATATATTTAATTTGGGAGGATGGCTAACATAATTAATTTGGGAGGATGGCTATAAATGATTCGATATTAATTTATTTTAAATAATAAATGGCAAGTAAATGGAAGTAATACCGGTTCGGTTTGGACCGGTTCGGTTCTCATGAAGCCAACCGTAAACCAAACCGAACCGGTCGGTTATGCTACATGGTGATCCAAATACATCCAAAAAAATTCAGTTTTTTTTGGATTTCGGTTTTTTCGGTTCGGTTTTTGGATTTTTTTTGGATCGGATTGGATCTGAACACCCCTATTAAGGAAATTCGTGGTCCGGTTTGGATCGGTTTTGAGACAAAATATCATCCGATCCAAAAATATATAAAGCATACGGTTTGGTTCAATTTTTGGATGACAACAAGAAAAATCAAATCCAATCCAATCCAATTTATAAGGTTTACTTTGGTTCGGTTGAATCGGTTTTATTCGGTTTTTAAACCAACACTATTTAGAAATTTAAAAAGAATATATTTCAATACCAGTTACAATTATGCCACCAACGTCTACTGAGACAATATCTAATTGTTATGTTCATATGGCTATTTGATGTCATTATTGCAAAGTTTCATTATAATATATGTATAATATCTATCCCAACGAAATAGACATGGATATAATATATAATATATATGGAGATATGCTTAGTTCTTATATGGAGATTTGTATTATAAATTAAATATATGACAAATATATAAAACAGTGAACAAATGAAGATTCCAAAGCTATATTAAAGCGAATATAATAATAAAACTTCAAGAAAAATATCAATAACAGTGGACATGCGAAAGTTGCATCACAAGGAATATATAATAATAATATGACAAACTGCATTATATATAGAGAGAAGATCTGCTTTATATATGACAGCATAATTGATAGTTTCAAAATCAGAGCCTGCAACATAAGTGATAGTCAAATAACAAATTAATTTAAATGATTTGATATATATTTAATTTGGGAGGATGGCTAACATAATTAATTTGGGAGGATGGCTATAAATGATTCGATATTAATTTATTTTAAATAATAAATGGCAAGTAAATGGAAGTAATACCGGTTCGGTTTGGACCGGTTCGGTTCTCATGAAGCCAACCGTAAACCGAACCGAACCGGTCGGTTATGCTACATGGTGATCCAAATACATCCAAAAAAATTCAGTTTTTTTTGGATTTCGGTTTTTTCGGTTCGGTTTTTGGATCGGATTGGATCTGAACAACCCTACTAGGGGTGTTCGTGGTCCGGTTTGGATCGGTTTTGAGACAACATATCATCCGATCCAAAAATATATAAAGCATACGGTTTGGTTCGATTTTTGGATGACAACAAGAAAAATCCAATCCAATCCAATCCAATTTATACGGTTTACTTCGGTTCGGTTGAATCAGTTTTATTCAGTTTTTAAACCAACACTATTTAGAAATTTAAAAAGAATATATTTCAATACCAGTTACAATTATGCCACCAACGTCTACTGAGACAATATCTAATTGTTATGTTCATATGGCTATTTGATGTCATTATTGCAAAGTTTCATTATAATTTATGTATAATATCTATCCCAATGAAATAGACATGGCTATAATGTATAATATATATGGAGATATGCTTAGTTCTTATATGGAGATTTGTATTATAAATTAAATATATGACAAATATATAAAACAGTGAACAAATGAAGATTCCAAAGATATATTAAAGCGAATATAATAATAAAACTTCAAGAAAAATATCAATAACAGTGGACATGCGAAAGTTGCATCACAAGGAATATATAATAATAATATGACAAACTGCATTATAAATAGAGAGAAGATCTGCTTTATATATGACAGCATAATTGATAGTTTCAAAATCAGAGCCTGCAACATAATTGATAGTCAAATAACAAATTAATTTAAATGATTCGATATATATTTAATTTGGGAGGATGGCTAACATAATTAATTTGGGAGGATGGCTATAAATGATTCGATATTAATTTATTTTAAATAATAAATGGCAAGTAAATGGAAGTAATACCGGTTCGGTTTGGACCGGTTCGGTTCTCATAAATCCAACCATAAACCGAACCGAACCGGTCGGTTATGCTACATGGTGATCCAAATACATCCAAAAAAATTCAGTTTTTTTTGGATTTCCGTTTTTTCAATTCGGTTTTTCGATTTTTTTTGGATCGGATTGGATCTGAACACCCCTACCAGGGGTGTTCGTGGTCCGGTTTGGATCGGTTTTGAGACAAAATATCATCCGATCCAAAAATATATAAAGCATACGGTTTGGTTCGATTTTTGGATGACAACAAGAAAAATCCAATCCAATCCAATCCAATTTATATGTTTTACTTCAGTTCGGTTGAATCGGTTTTATTCGGTTTTTAAACCAACACTATTTAGAAATTTAAAAAGAATATATTTCAATACCAGTTACAATTATGCCACCAACGTCTACTGAGACAATATCTAATTGTTATGTTCATATGGCTATTTGATGTCATTATTGCAAAGTTTCATTATAATATATGTATAATATCTATCCCAACGAAATAGACATGGCTATAATATATAATATATATGGAGATATGCTTAGTTCTTATATGGAGATTTGTATTATAAATTAAATATATGACAAATATATAAAACAGTGAACAAATGAAGATTCCAAAGATATATTAAAGCGAATATAATAATAAAACTTCAAGAAAAATATCAATAACAGTGGACATGCGAAAGTTGCATCACAAGGAATATATAATAATAATATGACAAACTGCATTATATATAGAGAGAAGATCTGCTTTATATATGACAGCATAATTGATAGTTTCAAAATCAGAGCCTGCAACATAATTGATAGTCAAATAACAAATTAATTTAAATGATTCGATATATATTTAATTTGGGAGGATGGCAAACATAATTAATTTGGGAGGATGGCTATAAATGATTCGATATTAATTTATTTTAAATAATAAATGGCAAGTAAATGGAAGTAATACCGGTTCGGTTTGGACCGGTTCGGTTCTCATGAAGCCAACCGTAAACCGAACCGAACCGGTCGGTTATGCTACATGGTGATCCAAATACATCCAAAAAAATTCAGTTTTTTTTGGATTTCGGTTTTTTCGGTTCGGTTTTTGGATTTTTTTTGGATCGGATTGGATCTGAACACCCCAATTAAGGATGTTCGTGGTCCGGTTTGGATCGGTTTTGAGACAAAATATCATCCGATCCAAAAATATATAAAGCTTACGGTTTGGTTCGATTTTTGGATGACAACAAGAAAAATCCAATCCAATCCAATCCAATTTAAAAGGTTTACTTCGGTTCGGTTGAATCGGTTTTATTCGGTTTTTAAACCAACACTATTTAGAAATTTAAAAAGAATATATTTCAATACCAGTTACAATTATGCCACCAACGTCTACTGAGACAATATCTAATTGTTATGTTCATATGGCTATTTGATGTCATTATTGCAAAGTTTCATTATAATATATGTATAATATCGATCCCAACGAAATAGACATGGATATAATATATAATATATATGGAGATATGCTTAGTTCTTATATGGAGATTTGTATTATAAATTAAATATATGACAAATATATAAAACAGTGAACAAATGAAGATTCCAAAGCTATATTAAAGCGAATATAATAATAAAACTTCAAGAAAAATATCAATAACAGTGGACATGCGAAAGTTGCATCACAAGGAATATATAATAATAATATGACAAACTGCATTATATATAGAGAGAAGATCTGCTTTATATATGACAGCATAATTGATAGTTTCAAAATCAGAGCCTGCAACATAATTGATAGTCAAATAACAAATTAATTTAAATGATTTGATATATATTTAATTTGGGAGGATGGCTAACATAATTAATTTGGGAGGATGGCTATAAATGATTCGATATTAATTTATTTTAAATAATAAATGGCAAGTAAATGGAAGTAATACCGGTTCGGTTTGGACCGGTTCGGTTCTCATGAAGCCAATCGTAAACCGAACTGAACCGGTCGGTTATGCTACACGGTGATCCAAAATACATCCAAAAAAATTCATTTTTTTTTGGATTTCGGTTTTTTCGGTTCGGTTTTTGGATTTTTTTTGGATCAGATTGGATCTGAACACCCCTACTAGGGGTGTTCGTGGTCCGGTTTGGATCGGTTTTGAGACAAAATATCATCCGATCCAAAAATATATAAAGCATACGGTTTGGTTCGATTTTTGGATGACAACAAGAAAAATCCAATCCAATCCAATCCAATTTATACGGTTTACTTCGGTTCGGTTGAATCGGTTTTATAAGGTTTTTAAACCAACACTATTTAGAAATTTAAAAAGAATATATTTCAATACCAGTTACAATTATGCCACCAACGTCTACTGAGACAATATCTAATTGTTATGTTTATATGGCTATTTGATGTCATTATTGCAAAGTTTCATTATAATATATGTATAATATCTATCCCAACGAAATAGACATGGATATAATATATAATATATATGGAGATATGCTTAGTTCTTATATGGAGATTTGTATTATAAATTAAATATATGACAAATATATAAAACAGTGAACAAATGAAGATTCCAAAGCTATATTAAAGCGAATATAATAATAAAACTTCAAGAAAAATATCAATAACAGTGGACATGCGAAAGTTGCATCACAAGGAATATATAATAATAATATGACAAACTGCATTATATATAGAGAGAAGATCTGCTTTATATATGACAACATAATTGATAGTTTCAAAATCAGAGCCTGCAACATAATTGATAGTCAAATAACAAATTATTTAAATGATTCGATATATATTTAATTTGGGAGGATGGCTAACATAATTAATTTGGGAGGATGACTATAAATGATTAGATATTAATTTATTTTAAATAATAAATGGCAAGTAAATGGAAGTAATACCGGTTCGGTTTGGACCGGTTCGGTTCTCATGAAGCCAACCGTAAACCGAACCGAACCGGTCGGTTATGCTACATGGTGATCCAAACATCCAAAAAAATTCAGTTTTTTTTGGATTTCGGTTTTTTCGGTTCGGTTTTTGGATTTTTTTGGATCGGATTGGATCTGAACACCCCTACTAGGGGTGTTCGTGGTCCGGTTTGGATCGGTTTTGAGACAAAATATCATCCGATCCAAAAATATATAAAGCATACGGTTTGGTTCGATTTTTGGATGACAACAAGAAAAATACAATCCAATCCAATCCAATTTATACGGTTTACTTCGGTTCGGTTGAATCAGTTTTATTCTGTTTTTAAACCAACACTATTTAGAAATTTAAAAAGAATATATTTCAATACCAGTTACAATTATGCCACCAACGTATACTGAGACAATATCTAATTGTTATGTTCATATGGCTATTTGATGTCATTATTGCAAAGTTTCATTATAATATATGTATAATATCTATCCCAACAAAATTGACATGGCTATAATATATAATATATATATATGGAGATATGCTTAGTTCTTATATGGAGATTTGTATTATAAATTAAATATATGACAAATATATAAAACAGTGAACAAATGAAGATTCCAAAGATATATTAAAGCGAATATAATAATAAAACTTCAAGAAAAATATCAATAACAGTGGACATGCGAAAGTTGCATCACAAGGAATATATAATAATAATATGACAAACTGCATTATATATAGAGAGAAGATCTGCTTTATATATGACACCATAATTGATAGTTTCAAAATCAGAGCCTGCAACATAATTGATAGTCAAATAACAAATTAATTTAAATGATTCGATATATATTTAATTTGGGAGGATGGCTAACATAATTAATTTGGGAGGATGGCTATAAATGATTCGATATTAATTTATTTTAAATAATAAATGGCAAGTAAATGGAAGTAATACCGGTTCGGTTTGGACCGGTTCGGTTCTCATGAAGCCAACCGTAAACCGAACCGAACCGGTCGGTTATGCTACACGGTGATCCAAATACATCCAAAAAAATTCAGTTTTTTTTTTATTTCGGTTTTTCGGTTCGGTTTTTGGATTTTTTTTGGATCGGATTGGATCTGAACACCTCTACTAGGGGTGTTCGTGGTCCGGTTTGGATTGGTTTTGAGACAAAATATCATCCGATCCAAAAATATATAAAGCATACGGTTTGGTTCGATTTTTGGATGACAACAAGAAAAATCCAATCCAATCCAATCCAATTTATACGGTTTACTTCGGTTCGGTTGAATCGGTTTTATTCGGTTTTTAAACCAACACTATTTAGAAATTTAAAAAGAATATATTTCAATACCAGTTACAATTATGCCACCAACGTCTACTGAGACAATATCTAATTGTTATGTTCATATGGCTATTTGATGTCATTATTGCAAAGTTTCATTATAATATATGTATAATATCTATCCCAACGAAATAGACATGGCTATAATATATAATATATATATG
This sequence comes from Vicia faba, assembly GCA_948472305.1. NCBI lineage: Eukaryota > Viridiplantae > Streptophyta > Magnoliopsida > Fabales > Fabaceae > Vicia > Vicia faba. Next base: position 677,756,516 of record OX451735.1, on the reverse strand, counting down.
GAGATATGCTTAGTTCTTATATGGAGATTTGTATTATAAATTAAATATATGACAAATATATAAAACAGTGAACAAATGAAGATTCCAAAGATATATTAAAGCGAATATAATAATAAAACTTCAAGAAAAATATCAATAACAGTGGACATGCGAAAGTTGCATCACAAGGAATATATAATAATAATATGACAAACTGCATTATATATAGAGAGAAGATCTGCTTTATATATGACAACATAATTGATAGTTTCAAAATCAGAGCCTGCAACATAATTGATAGTCAAATAACAAATTATTTAAATGATTCGATATATATTTAATTTGGGAGGATGGCTAACATAATTAATTTGGGAGGATGGCTATAAATGATTCGATATTAATTTATTTAAAATAATAAATGGCAAGTAAATGGAAGTAATACCGGTTCGGTTCTCATGAAGCCAACCGTAAACCGAACCGAACCGGTCGGTTATGCTACACGGTGATCCAAATACATCCAAAAAAATTCAGTTTTTTTTTGGATTTCGGTTTTTTCGGTTCGGTTTTTGGATTTTTTTGGATCGGATTGGATCTGAACACCTCTACTAGGGGTGTTCGTGGTCCGGTTTGGATCGGTTTTGAGACAAAATATCATCCGATCCAAAAATATATAAAGCATACGGTTTGGTTCGATTTTTGGATGACAACAAGAAAAATCCAATCCAATCCAATCCAATTTATATGGTTTACTTCGGTTCGGTTGAATTGGTTTTATTCGGTTTTTAAACCAACACTATTTAGAAATTTAAAAAGAATATATTTCAATACCAGTTACAATTATGCCACCAACGTCTACTGAGACAATATCTAATTGTTATGTTCATATGGCTATTTGATGTCATTATTGCAAAGTTTCATTATAATATATGTATAATATCTATTCCAACGAAATAGACATGGCTATAATATATAATATATATATGGAGATATGCTTAGTTCTTATATGGAGATTTGTATTATAAATTAAATATATGACAAATATATAAAACAGTGAACAAATGAAGATTCCAAAGATATATTAAAGCGAATATAATAATAAAACTTCAAGAAAAATATCAATAACAGTGGACATGCGAAAGTTGCATCACAAGGAATATATAATAATAATATGACAAACTGCATTATATATAGAGAGAAGATCTGCTTTATATATGACACCATAATTGATAGTTTCAAAATCAGAGCCTGCAACATAATTGATAGTCAAATAACAAATTAATTTAAATGATTCGATATATATTTAATTTGGGAGGATGGCTAACATAATTAATTTGGGAGGATGGCTATAAATGATTCGATATTAATTTATTTTAAATAATAAATGGCAAGTAAATGGAAGTAATACCGGTTCGGTTTGGACCGGTTCGGTTCTCATGAAGCCAACCGTAAACCGAACCGAACCGGTCGGTTATGCTACACGGTGATCCAAATACATCCAAAAAAATTCAGTTTTTTTTGGATTTCGATTTTTTGGGTTCGGTTTTTGGATTTTTTTTGGATCGGATTGGATCTGAACACCTCTACTAGGGGTGTTCGTGGTCCGGTTTGGATCGGTTTTGAGACAAAATATCATCCGATCCAAAAATATATAAAGCATACGGTTTGGTTCGATTTTTGGATGACAACAAGAAAAATCCAATCCAATCCAATCCAATTTATACGGTTTACTTCGGTTCGGTTGAATTGGTTTTATTCGGTTTTTAAACCAACACTATTTAGAAATTTAAAAAGAATATATTTTAATACCAGTTACAATTATGCCACCAACGTCTACTGAGACAATATCTAATTGTTATGTTCATATGGCTATTTGATGTCATTATTGCAAAGTTTCATTATAATATATGTATAATATCTATCCCAACGAAATAGACATGGATATAATATATAATATATATGGAGATATGCTTAGTTCTTATATGGAGATTTGTATTATAAATTAAATATATGACAAATATATAAAACAGTGAACAAATGAAGATTCCAAAGATATATTAAAGCGAATATAATAATAAAACTTCAAGAAAAATATCAATAACAGTGGACATGCGAAAGTTGCATCACAAGGAATATATAATAATAATATGACAAACTGCATTATATATAGAGAGAAGATCTGCTTTATATATGACAACATAATTGATAGTTTCAAAATCAGAGCCTGCAACATAATTGATAGTCAAATAACAAATTATTTAAACGATTCGATATATATTTAATTTGGGAGGATGGCTAACATAATTAATTTGGGAGGATGGCTATAAATGATTCGATATTAATTTATTTTAAATAATAAATGGCAAGTAAATGGAAGTAATACCGATTCGGTTTGGACCGGTTCGGTTCTCATGAAGCCAACCGTAAACCGAACCGAACCGGTCGGTTATGCTACACGGTGTTCCAAACATCCAAAAAAATTCAGTTTTTTTTGGATTTCGGTTTTTTCGGTTCGGTTTTTGGATTTTTTTGGATCGGATTGGATCTGAACACCCCTACTAGGGGTGTTCGTGGTCCGGTTTGGATCGGTTTTGAGACAAAATATCATCCGATCCAAAAATATATAAAGCATACGGTTTGGTTTGATTTTTGGATGACAACAAGAAAAATACAATACAATCCAATCCAATTTATACGGTTTACTTCGGTTCGGTTGAATCAGTTTTATTCTGTTTTTAAACCAACACTATTTAGAAATTTAAAAAGAATATATTTCAATACCAGTTACAATTATGCCACCAACGTCTACTGAGACAATATCTAATTGTTATGTTCATATGGCTATTTGATGTCATTATTGCAAAGTTTGATTATAATATATGTATAATATCTATCCCAACGAAATAGACATGGCTATAATATATAATATATATGGAGATATGCTTAGTTCTTATATGGAGATTTGTATTATAAATTAAATATATGACAAATATATAAAACAGTGAACAAATGAAGATTCCAAAGCTATATTAAAGCGAATATAATAATAAAACTTCAAGAAAAATATCAATAACAGTGGACATGCGAAAGTTGCATCACAAGGAATATATAATAATAATATGACAAACTGCATTATATATAGAGAGAAGATCTGCTTTATATATGACAGCATAATTGATAGTTTCAAAATCAGAGACTGCAACATAATTGATAGTCAAATAACAAATTAATTTAAATGATTCGATATATATTTAATTTGGGATGATGGCTAACATAATTAATTTGGGAGGATGGCTATAAATGATTCGATATTAATTTATTTTAAATAATAAATGGCAAGTAAATGGAAGTAATACCGGTTCGGTTTGGACCGGTTCGGTTCTCATAAAGCCAACCGTAAACCGAACCGAACCGGTCGGTTATGCTACACGGTGATCCAAATACATCCAAAAAAATTCAATTTTTTTTGGATTTCGGTTTTTTCGGTTCGGTTTTTGGATTTTTTTTGGATCGGATTAGATCTGAACACCCCTACTAGGGGTGTTCGTGGTCCGGTTTGGATCGGTTTTGAGACAAAATATCATCCGATCCAAAAATATATAAAGCATACGGTTTGGTTTGATTTTTGGATGACAACAAGAAAAATCCAATCAAATTCAATCCAATTTATACGGTTTACTTCGGTTCGGTTGAATCGGTTTTATTCGGTTTTTAAACCAACACTATTTAGAAATTTAAAAAGAATATATTTCAATACCAGTTACAATTATGCCACCAACGTCTACTGAGACAATATCTAATTGTTATGTTCATATGGCTATTTGATGTCATTATTGCAAAGTTTGATTATAATATATGTATAATATCTATCCCAACGAAATAGACATGGCTATAATATATAATATATATGGAGATATGCTTAGTTCTTATATGGAGATTTGTATTATAAATTAAATATATGACAAATATATAAAACAGTGAACAAATGAAGATTCCAAAGCTATATTAAAGCGAATATAATAATAAAACTTCAAGAAAAATATCAATAACACTGGACATGCGAAAGTTGCATCACAAGGAATATATAATAATAATATGACAAACTGCATTATATATAGAGAGAAGATCTGCTTTATATATGACAGCATAATTGATAGTTTCAAAATCAGAGACTGCAACATAATTGATAGTCAAATAACAAATTAATTTAAATGATTCGATATATATTTAATTTGGGAGGATGGCTAACATAATTAATTTGGGAGGATGGCTATAAATGATTCGATATTAATTTATTTTAAATAATAAATGGCAAGTAAATGGAAGTAATACCGGTTCGGTTTGGACCGGTTCGGTTCTCATAAAGCCAACCGTAAACCGAACCGAACCGGTCGGTTATGCTACACGGTGATCCAAATACATCCAAAAAAATTCAATTTTTTTTGGATTTCGGTTTTTTCGGTTCGGTTTTTGGATTTTTTTTGGATCGGATTAGATCTGAACACCCCTTTTAGGGGTGTTCGTGGTCCGGTTTGGATCGGTTTTGAGACAAAATATCATCCGATCCAAAAATATATAAAGCATACGGTTTGGATCGGTTTTGAGACAAAATATCATCCGATCCAAAAATATATAAAGCATACGGTTTGGTTCGATTTTTGGATGACAACAAGAAAAATCCAATCCAATCCAATCCAATTTATACGGTTTACTTCGGTTCGGTTGAATCGGTTTTATTCGGTTTTTAAACCAACACTATTTAGAAATTTAAAAAGAATATATTTCAATACCAGTTACAATTATGCCACCAACGTCTACTGAGACAATATCTAATTGTTATGTTCATATGGCTATTTGATGTCATTATTGCAAAGTTTCATTATAATATATGTATAATATCTATCCCAACGAAATAGACATGGCTATAATATATAATATATATGGAGATATGCTTAGTTCTTATATGGAGATTTGTATTATAAATTAAATATATGACAAATATATAAAACAGTGAACAAATGAAGATTCCAAAGATATATTAAAGCGAATATAATAATAAAACTTCAAGAAAAATATCAATAACACTGGACATGCGAAAGTTGCATCACAAGGAATATATAATAATAATATGACAAACTGCATTATATATAGAGAGAAGATCTGCTTTATATATGACAGCATAATTGATAGTTTCAAAATCAGAGACTGCAACATAATTGATAGTCAAATAACAAATTAATTTAAATGATTCGATATATATTTAATTTGGGAGGATGGCTAACATAATTAATTTGGGAGGATGGCTATAAATGATTCGATATTAATTTATTTTAAATAATAAATGGCAAGTAAATGGAAGTAATACCGGTTCGGTTTGGACCGGTTCGGTTCTCATAAAGCCAACCGTAAACCGAACTGAACCGGTCGGTTATGCTACACGGTGATCCAAATACATCCAAAAAAATTCAATTTTTTTTGGATTTCGGTTTTTTCGGTTCGGTTTTTGGATTTTTTTTGGATCGGATTAGATCTGAACACCCCTACTAGGGGTGTTCGTGGTCCGGTTTGGATCGGTTTTGAGACAAAATATCATCCGATCCAAAAATATATAAAGCATACGGTTTGGTTTGATTTTTGGATGACAACAAGAAAAATCCAATCAAATTCAATCCAATTTATACGGTTTACTTCGGTTCGGTTGAATCGGTTTTATTCGGTTTTTAAACCAACACTATTTAGAAATTTAAAAAGAATATATTTCAATACCAGTTACAATTATGCCACCAACGTCTACTGAGACAATATCTAATTGTTATGTTCATATGGCTATTTGATGTCATTATTGCAAAGTTTCATTATAATATATGTATAATATCTATCCCAACGAAATAGACATGGCTATAATATATAATATATATGGAGATATGCTTAGTTCTTATATGGAGATTTGTATTATAAATTAAATATATGACAAATATATAAAACAGTGAACAAATGAAGATTCCAAAGCTATATTAAAGCGAATATAATAGTAAAACTTCAAGAAAAATATCAATAACAGTGGACATGCGAAAGTTGCATCACAAGGAATATATAATAATAATATGACAAAGTGCATTATATATAGAGAGAAGATCTGCTTTATATATGACAGCATAATTGATAGTTTCAAAATCAGAGCCTGCAACATAATTGATAGTCAAATAACAAATTAATTTAAATGATTCGATATATATTTAATTTGGGAGGATGGCTAACATAATTAATTTGGGAGGATGGCTATAAATGATTCGATATTAATTTATTTTAAATAATAAATGGCAAGTAAATGGAAGTAATACCGGTTCGGTTTGGACCGGTTCGGTTCTCATGAAGCCAACCGTAAACCGAACCGAACCGGTCGGTTATGCTACACGGTGATCCAAATACATCCAAAAAAATTCGGTTTTTTTTGGATTTCAGTTTTTTCGGTTCGATTTTTGGATTTTTTTTGAATCGGATTAGATCTGAACACCCCTTCTAGGGGTGTTCGTGGTCCGGTTTGGATCGGTTTTGAGACAAAATATCATCCGATCCAAAAATATATAAAGCATACGGTTTGGATCGGTTTTGAGACAAAATATCATCCGATCCAAAAATATATAAAGCATACGGTTTGGTTCGATTTTTGGATGACAACAAGAAAAATCCAATCCAATCCAATCTAATTTATACGGTTTACTTCGGTTCGGTTGAATCGGTTTTATTCGGTTTTTAAACCAACACTATTTAGAAATTTAAAAAGAATATATTTCAATACCAGTTACAATTATGCCACCAACGTCTACTGAGACAATATCTAATTGTTATGTTCATATGGCTATTTGATGTCATTATTGCAAAGTTTCATTATAATATATGTATAATATCTATCCCAACGAAATAGACATGGCTATAATATATAATATATATGGAGATATGCTTAGTTCTTATATGGAGATTTGTATTATAAATTAAATATATGACAAATATATAAAACAGTGAACAAATGAAGATTCCAAAGATATATTAAAGCGAATATAATAATAAAACTTCAAGAAAAATATCAATAACAGTGGACATGCGAAAGTTGCATCACAAAGAATATATAATAATAATATGACAAAGCGCATTATATATAGAGAGAAGATCTGCTTTATATATGACAGCATAATTGATAGTTTCAAAATCAGAGCCTGCAACATAATTGATAGTCAAATAACAAATTAATTTAAATGATTCGATATATATTTAATTTGGGAGGATGGCTAACATAATTAATTTGGGAGGATGGCTATAAATGATTCGATATTAATTTATTTTAAATAATAAATGGCAAGTAAATGGAAGTAATACCGGTTCGGTTTGGACCGGTTCAGTTCTCATGAAGCCAACCGTAAACCGAACCGAATCGGTCGGTTATGCTACATGGTGATCCAAATACATCAAAAAAAATTCGGCTTTTTTTGGATTTCAGTTTTTTCGGTTCGATTTTTGAATTTTTTTTGAATCAGATTGGATCTGAACACCCCTTCTAGGGGTGTTCGTGGTCCGGTTTGGATCGGTTTTGAGACAAAATATCATCCGATCCAAAAATATATAAAGCATACGGTTTGGTTCGATTTTTGGATGACAACAAGAAAAATACAATCCAATCCAATCCAATTTATACGGTTTACTTCGGTTCGGTTGAATCGGTTTTATTCTGTTTTTAACCCAACACTATTTAGAAATTTAAAAAGAATATATTTCAATACCAGTTACAATTATGCCACCAACGTCTACTGAGACAATATCTAATTGTTATGTTCATATGGCTATTTGATGTCATTATTGCAAAGTTTGATTATAATATATGTATAATATCTATCCCAACGAAATAGACATGGCTATAATATATAATATATATGGAGATATGCTTAGTTCTTATATGGAGATTTGTATTATAAATTAAATATATGACAAATATATAAAACAGTGAACAAATGAAGATTCCAAAGCTATATTAAAGCGAATATAATAATAAAACTTCAAGAAAAATATCAATAACACTGGACATGCGAAAGTTGCATCACAAGGAATATATAATAATAATATGACAAACTGCATTATATATAGAGAGAAGATCTGCTTTATATATGACAGCATAATTGATAGTTTCAAAATCAGAGCCTGCAACATAATTGATAGTCAAATAACAAATTAATTTAAATGATTCGATATATATTTAATTTGGGAGGATGGCTAACATAATTAATTTGGGAGGATGGCTATAAATGATTCGATATTAATTTATTTTAAATAATAAATGGCAAGTAAATGGAAGTAATACCGGTTCGGTTTGGACGAGTTCGGTTCTCATAAAGCCAACCGTAAAACGAACCGAACCGGTCGGTTATGCTACACGGTGATCCAAATACATCCAAACAAATTCAGTTTTTTTTGGATTTCGGTTTTTTCGGTTCGGTTTTTGGATTTTTTTTGGATCGGATTGGATCTGAACACCCCTACTAGGGGTGTTCGTAGTCCGGTTTGGATCGGTTTTGAGACAAAATATCATCCGATCCAAAAATATATAAAGCATACGGTTTGGTTCGATTTTTGGATGACAACAAGAAAAATCCAATCCAATCCAATCCAATTTATACGGTTTACTTCGGTTCGGTTGAATCGGTTTTATTCGGTTTTTAAACCAACACTATTTAGAAATTTAAAAAGAATATATTTCAATACCAGTTACAATTATGCCACCAACGTCTACTGAGACAATATCTAATTGTTATGTTCATATGGCTATTTGATGTCATTATTGCAAAGTTTCATTATAATATATGTATAATATCTATCCCAACGAAATAGACATGGCTATAATATATAATATATATGGAGATATGCTTAGTTCTTATATGGAGATTTGTATTATAAATTAAATATATGACAAATATATAAAACAGTGAACAAATGAAGATTCCAAAGCTATATTAAAGCGAATATAATAGTAAAACTTCAAGAAAAATATCAATAACAGTGGACATGCGAAAGTTGCATCACAAGGAATATATAATAATAATATGACAAAGTGCATTATATATAGAGAGAAGATCTGCTTTATATATGACAGCATAATTGATAGTTTCAAAATCAGAGCCTGCAACATAATTGATAGTCAAATAACAAATTAATTTAAATGATTCGATATATATTTATTTTGGGAGGATGGCTAACATAATTAATTTGGGAGGATGGCTATAAATGATTCGATATTAATTTATTTTAAATAATAAATGGCAAGTAAATGGAAGTAATACCGGTTCGGTTTGGATCGGTTCGGTTTTCATGAAGCCAACCGTAAACCGAACCGAACCGGTCGGTTATGCTACACGGTGATCCAAATACATCCAAAAAAATTCGGTTTTTTTTGGATTTCAGTTTTTTCGGTTCGATTTTTGGATTTTTTTTGAATCGGATTAGATCTGAACACCCCTTCTAGGGGTGTTCGTGGTCCGGTTTGGATCGGTTTTGAGACAAAATATCATCCGATCCAAAAATATATAAAGCATACGGTTTGGTTCGATTTTTGGATGACAACAAGAAAAATCCAATCCAATCCAATCCAATTTATACGGTTTACTTCGGTTCGGTTGAATCGGTTTTATTCGGTTTTTAAACCAACACTATTTAAAAATTTAAAAAGAATATATTTCAATACCAGTTACAATTATGCCACCAACGTCTACTGAGACAATATCTAATTGTTATGTTCATATGGCTATTTGATGTCATTATTGCAAAGTTTCATTATAATATATGTATAATATCTATCCCAACGAAATAGACATGGCTATAATATATAATATATATGGAGATATGCTTAGTTCTTATATGGAGATTTGTATTATAAATTAAATATATGACAAATATATAAAACAGTGAACAAATGAAGATTCCAAAGATATATTAAAGCGAATATAATAATAAAACTTTAAGAAAAATATCAATAACAGTGGACATGCGAAAGTTGCATCACAAAGAATATATAATAATAATATGACAAAGTGCATTATATATAGAGAGAAGATCTGCTTTATATATGACAGCATAATTGATAGTTTCAAAATCAGAGCCTGCAACATAATTGATAGTCAAATAACAAATTAATTTAAATGATTCGATATATTTAATTTGGGAGGATGGCTAACATAATTAATTTGGGAGAATGGCTATAAATGATTCGATATTAATTTATTTTAAATAATAAATGACAAGTAAATGGAAGTAATACCGGTTCGGTTTGGACCGGTTCAGTTCTCATGAAGCCAACCGTAAATCGAACCGAACCGGTCGGTTATGCTACATGGTGATCCAAATGCATCCAAAAAAATTCGGCTTTTTTTGGATTTCAGTTTTTTCGGTTCGATTTTTGATTTTTTTTTAAATCGGATTGGATCTGAACACCCCTAGAATATATACATCTATTGTGCAATTTTAGATTTTATACATGTTTTAAAAATAACTTTAGATATGATGTATCAAGTTGTTACATTTAGTAGTATTAACTTGACTACTAAAAAATTTGATTGTTTACTGTGGTCGTTAATTAATTTTTTTATATTAGATTTATTTATGAGCAATATCAATAATTAACATCTTTTATTGTTAGATAAAGTAAATTTTAAAATATCATTAAATCAGATTAATTTAGTTCGAGTGAGAAACAAGCATCTATTAAAGAATGAAGGTTTGAGAAATATCGAATTTGATTTCAAATGAAAATAATATTTATTATATATGATGTCACGACCGTCTAAGTCATTGATACAATATTTTAAAAGAACAAACTGTGTCATTTTTACTATAAATTTATGACAGCCTGACCATCTAAATTTAAAAAGGTTCTCTTTGAACACAAGACATTGAAGGAAATATCATTTAAAAATAAATCATATCAAGTGTATTATATTTATCACAAATTTATGACACCCCGACTGTCTAAACTTAAAAAAATTATCTTTGAACACAAGGCATTGAAGGAAATATTATTTAAAAATAAATCATATTAAGTGCGTCATCTCTACCACAAATTTATGATGGCCTAACCGTCTAAACTTAAAAAAGTTATCCTTGAACACAAGGCATTGAAGGAAATATCATTTAAAAATAAATAATATTAAGTGTACTTTTAAATGCTCCTAAGCATTATTAGAAACTCTCGATTATAGGGGAGAGGGGTATGTCATCTCTTGTTTCTTTGCTATACATTTATAGATCTCGGAACTAGAGACTTGTGCTAATATTTTTATAGGAAATACAATATTAGAGGTATCTCTGGTGGACAAAGAAAACGTGTTACAATAGGTCGAGCAAATCTAATTTCAATGTTAGCGTGCATCATAGTTAATCACTTTAATAAATTGATTATTATGAATGTATAAATGCAGGAGAAATGTTTGTTGAACCCAGTAAAGCTCTATTCATGAATGAAATATCTACTAGTTTGGATAGCTCAATAACTTTTTTGTACACAGAACCTTTATAAATATCGGGTGTCATTTATCTTCCCTTAATTATTTATTTTTTGTTTAGTTTCTTTATATTTATTTTCTACTGTGCAATTCAAATGTTATTAAACTCTATTTTAAAAAAACAATTTGTTTTAAACAAAAGTTTTTCAAATCCTCACAATTCAACTCGCTCCTTCTTGTGTGTGGAGTCACATGTTCAACAACTAGAACTGCTATTAAGGTTCTTCAATCAGACTATTTTTAGCTTTCTCTAGTCAAAGATGTCAATGCTTTTTTTAAACATGTGATATGTGCCAAAGGATAGGAAATATCTCCATGAAACAAGAAATGTCACTCATTAATATTTTTGAAATTAATTAGTTTGACGTGTGGGGCATAGATTTCATGTGACCTTTTCTCCAATTCTTTGGTAACCTTTACGAACTTGTGATTGTAAACTATGTTTCTCAAAAAACTAACCACGCCTCAACTATCATTATAAAAGAATCATTCTAATTAAAGTGGATTCAATAAAGCACGGTTAGAAGCAGTGGCTCCTTATGTATCAAGATCCAAGATCAAAGATCTCTCTCTCTCTCAAGAACTCAGAGCTCAAATCTTATTCATCCTGCAAGATCTCTCGATTCTTTGACTGGATTCATCATCACAAGAAGGTCAATGAAGATAAGAGTAGGGTTTTCTCGTCGCTTGAGTAATGATGAAGAGGCGACATACCTTTGTCTCCGTCCAGTAAGGTATTGAAATCTTTTCACTCTCCTCATGCTAGCATTTCCATGAGTAAGCTCATTCATTGCATCTGAAGACCTACAAGTATGTAGGCATTGGTTCAGGGTTTGAAAATATGATGATTATTTGAGTTCCATTTTTCTATCCTGCCACCGTGTGTGTTTTTCACCATGTTAGAGTGAGATTTATAGAAAACTAACGTTAGATTCGTGATCTACATGAAAAATCAAGTGAGATAGAGTCCATTGTTTTCATTTGCTATCACTTTCAGTCACTTTGGTGGTGGTGGCCGATCGACGAAGACGACCAGAGCTAGGACTCTGACGTCTCTTTTGTATCAATGTTGAAATGTTGACTGTAATGTGACATACATCTATTGGTCATGTGTTATTTATCTAATCCATGTCACATGTTCTTTCATTTATTTTTGTTTTGTTAATTGTTATTAAAATGAATAAATAAATAATAAAAAACAAAAAGAGAATGATTATTTGTTTGTTTGGATATATGGACGTAATGGAGCGGGCCTCAGAGCCATTGTTGTTTGCACCCCCACCTTGTTGGGCTTAATCTGTGTGATAATTGGATACAATTCATTTGTGAATTCTGGTTTACACCCCCATGCTTTGTTGTAACAAACATTGGTTCCTTTTCAATTTTAATTGAAAGTTTGATTTTCCTACCAAAATAAAAATTCATAAAAATATGTTTTATATTCTTAAATGGCATGAAATTTTTAGGATGATTTTTATTTATTTTTCCATTTAATTTTGATTTTAATTGGAATAAAACTTGGGAAGGTGTGTTAGGTGGTTATCTTTGGGTTGTGGCCTATGATTGAGGACTTGTTTAAGATCTTTTAGAATCAATATTTTTACCATGTTTAGGTGCCTAAATGATTAGGATTTGCTTGATAATTTGATGCATTTTTGTTGAGGTTTTAATTACTTGTTAGTTGAATGTTGTTAAGCCTCGATTCATGCCTAAGTGGTGATGTATACTTGTGTTAATCAATTGATTTGAGGCATGCACTTGTGCAATAAATTAGGGGACTTTTCTTGACATGTAGCTAATCCTCTAAATTGTTTGGTGTATGAATTTCTTGAATATTTGATCTTGTTAGGTCATGTTTAGATTAATTATTTGTTGTTACACAATTTGTTGATAGTTTGTTAACTTTTTGACATAGTCTTGTAACTTTCTTCATGTGCAATCTTTGATGCTTTAAAATGTGCTTGATGTAATGATAAGTGCAAATTGTAGATATTTTTGTATATTCTTTTTGTTGTACTTATCGACTCTTTGTTGTTAATATCAGTTGAATAAATCCAACTTTTGTGTAAACACGTTTAGTTTATGTATATTTGCGTTTTCATGTACAAAGTGTATCGTTTGATAGTTTTATATCTATTTTGTAGGTATTTGAGCATTGTTGGAGCAAGAGAAATAAAAGCTCCAAGGTGCAATTTTGATCAATAAAGGAATAAGGCAAAAGAAGATAAGCCATTTGCAAGTTGTGTAGAGAAAGCAACAAAAGTTGTTGTTTTAGTAAGCCTCATCGGGCAAAGCTATGGCGAGGAGCTTGCACTTTTGCCTCTCCGGGAGAGCGTGGAGCGAGAGGAAAATAAGATTTTTCCAGTAGCTTCTGCATTGTCCTCGCGTTGTGGTCGTCAGACGAGTTATTGTTGAGTCGCCTGGCGAAGAAAAATATTTATGGCCAGTTGCATGTGTGGCGCAACTTGGGCCAAGTGTAATAACGTCGTCACTGAGCGGCACTTTTGGAGCGTCGGGCAACGCTTGCGGATCCAATTTTTGTATATATTTCCTTTTCATTTTATTTGTTGGGATTATGGATTTGGGGATAGTTTTAACTCCCAATTTCATCAACCCTCATTTTTCTCTAGAATTAGCTTAGAAATGAACATTGAAACTTGCATACGGACGATCCAGGATGGTTGCTCTTCGATTAACACTGAAAAAACGGGAGATTTTTGATTCATTTCTCTTTTTCTTTGTGTATTATTTATTTGTTGAGTTTATATATGTATTTACTTTTAACTCATGTATATTTTTTTTCCCATGGCGTTGTATAAAACTTTCTTTACAAATCTTTGTCGATTGTTGTCCTGGATTTTTGCTCTGTACTTGGGGTATGGGTTGTGATAGACATATATTGCTTGAACTATTATCTAGGATGATTGTCTAATGGTGTCTAGATTTTATAGATAGATTTAGTGATATTATTCACTTGGGTGTCTATGATTAATGCCTCTGTGTTGGTTGTGTTGTGCTGAGAGATTGTTGACGCGAGTAGCACGGTTGACTTCTGTGTTGTTGAGGTTGGTTAAGAGATTGCTAGCGAGATGATACTGTGAGTGTTGTGTTTGACATGTGATGACATTGGTTAGTATTGTAGGTTGAGTATAAGTGGTAAATATATTTAAGTTTGTGAGGAGTGGATTACATGCATAATTGATAAGTTCCTCCTTTGTAGAGTGAGTTTATTTTCTGTTAATAACTTTTACCCTTTCCATACAAACAACCCATTAAACCCAAACTCATTAACGAGCGATTTTTCGAATGGCAATTCAGTAGCACTAATCTCTGTGGGCACAATACAATATAACCTAAATATCACCCCAGTAAATTAATACTTACTTTTTGCTTGCCGCTTTACCTCTTCAGCAAAGTGGCGTCGTTGCCAGGGATTGGTGTTTATTGTTTCGTATTGTGATAGTTTCTTTGTTTTTGAGTTTTTTAATTAATATACACGTTGTACAAAATTTGTGCATGAACTTGTGTATGAATACTTGTACATTTACTTGTATACTTTTGTTTCTCTTCACGTTTGGTTAGGTTTCACCGTCGGTGAATGCTAACTGTGTAAAAAGGCAACTTGGAGGGGTGTGTATAAATACAGGCGTCGGGCTTACAACGTAAAACAAGCATGTTTTATTGTTTTTATTTTTTTGTTAGTTTATGTAGTGTGTTGATTGTTGTTTAAACAAGTTGAAATTTGACATGTTCTAAAATCTAAAATTTTCATTTTTCAAATTGTTTATTCACTTTCACACGGTTTTTGCAAAAGCTTGCTTTTATTAGCTTGAGGAAATTCTTATGTGTATAATTCTATTTTTCTAATTCTTTTGTTGTTGTTTGGACTCAATTTTGGTCTGGTAACTTGAAAAATTTTGTGGTGATTTTTCGATTTTGATTGATTCGACTTGCAAATGTAAGGTAATGATAGTTTTCAAGTTGGTACACACCAGATACTCATTTATCGTTTTCTATAGCATAAAATGTTTAAGAAACTTTTCGTTTGTATAATTACTATACCATTCATTCTTTTTGCATTACTTGTTCATAACTTGAATCACTTTAGTTTCCGTTTTACCCCTAAATGTGAAAAAGCTTTCCATTGTTCATATATGCTGGATGACACAGTTCTTATTTTAACTGGATTTCATTATGTTTAATCTTTTGTTTGTATTGATTGTATGAAAGCATGAAAATGATCAAGGCATTTTGTTTCATTTTCAGCACAAATACCTTGGCCAAATAGTCATTTCACCTTGTGAGTGTGTACATATTTGTTATCCCCCTTTGAGCCTTTTTGTCAATGTCCATGTTTTTTTTTAACTTAATACTTGTCTATGAGTGTTTAGTTTTCCTTTTTGAATGGATGTTGATTATTTGTTTTCTTGAACCCTCAACTATGATTTTTAGTTGAATTTTATCTTGCTTTAGAAAGTAGGGAGTATTCACTTTAATGTTGGTTGAATTCAAGTTGGGGGAGAGAATTGTTTGCTAGATCTTGCGTGTATTGTTATGAGGTTGAGAAAAAGAAAAGAAAAAAGAAAGGAACAAAATTGAAAAATAAAGAATAGAAAAAGAAAGAAAAAATAAAAAAGTTTTGAAAAAGAAAAACAAAAAGAGTATAGAATAATGCTTTGTTAATAAGTATGGTGTTTTGGTGTGACAATTTTGGGATGAAGAAGAAAGTTGATGGAAATTTTGTATTTAAACTTTTGTGAGTTGATCACTCCCTTAGGTTTAGGCAAGTTTTAGTCTCAATCAACTTTAGGACTTATCCCTTGTTTATTAACTAAGCCACATTACAACCTTGAAAAACCCTTGTGATTCGTGCCTTTGTATTTTCAATATGAATTTTTGGATGAGTGCATAATTTAGTCTTTTGTTTTCAAGATTGTTGGATGAGTGTCTATGTCCCTCATATTTGTGTGTTCTTCATCTACCGATGAAATTTAATTAGGTTTGATTCATGATTGAGCTTATTTTGTTTTATAATGTTTAGTATGATTTTTGTACTTAGGCTTCGTTTCCTTTACATGTTGTCATTGTAGGATTATGGTAAGTATGTACTTTGCGTATGCGTTTTTGTTTTAACCATACATTTGTTTTTCGTTTTAAAACTTGTTGATTAAAGATTCTTTGCTTGATTACTTTTGCTTCTTTAAGTTTGTTTGGCCTTGTTTGAGGACAAACAAGTTCAAGTTGGGGAGAGTTTGATAAGTGCAAATTGTAGCTATTTTTGTATAATACTTTTTATTACATTTATTGACTCTTTGTTGTTAATATCTGTCAAATAAACCCAACTTTTGTGTAAATACGTTTAGTTTGTGTATATTTGTGTTTTCATGTAAAAAGTATATCATTTAATAGTTTTGTATCTATTTCGTAAGTATTTGAGCACTGTTGGAGAAAGAGCAATAAAAGCTCCAAGGTGAAATTTTGATCAATAAAGGAATAAGGAAAAATAAGAGAAGCCATTTGCAAGTTCTTTTCTAAGCAACCCGGGCCAAGTGTAATAAGGTCCTCACCGAGCGGCGCTTTTAGTGCATCGGGCGATGCGTGCGAATCATATTTTTGTATATTTCCTTTTCATTTCAGTTGTTGGGGTTATGGGTTTTGGGATAGTTTTATCTCCCAAATTCATCAACCCTCATTTTTCTCTAGGATTAGCTTAGAAAACAACATTGAATCTTGCATACGGATGATCCAGGGTGAATTTTTCTTCAATCGACACTGACAAACCAAGAGATTTGTGGTTTATTTCTCTTTTTTTTTGTATTCTTTATTTTTTGAGTTTGTATATGTATTTAATTTTAAATCATGTATATTTGTTGCCCATGGAATTTTATAAAACTTACTTTACAAATCTTTGTCGATTGTTGTCCTAGATTTTTGCTCTGTGCTTAGGGTTTGGGTTGTTATAGACATATACTGCTTAAACTCTTATCTAGGATGATTGTCTAATAGTGTCTATATTCTAGATATATATTTAGTGCTATTATTAACTTGGGTGTCTGTGATTAATGCCTCTGTGTTGGTTGTGTTGTGCTGAGAGATTGTTGATGCGAGTAGCACATTTGACTTCTGTGTTGTTGAGTTTGGTTGAGAGATCGCCACCGAGATGATACAATGGGTGTTGTGTTTGACACGTGATGACATTGATGAGTATTGTAGGTTGAGTATAATTGGTCGATAGGTTTAAGTTTGTGAGGAGTGGATTATATGCATGCCAGATAAGTTCTTCCTTTGAAGAGTGAATTTATTTTATGCTAATAAATTTTATCCTTTCCATACACACAACCCATTCAAACCCAAACTCATTAATGAGAGATTTTTCGAATACAATTTAGTAGCACTAATTTATATGTACACAATACGATATAACCTAAATATCACCTGGTAAATTAATACTTAATATTTTTCTTGCTGCTTTACTGCTTCAGCATGTAACTTCTTTATGAGGTTGTTTAGATGTCTAAATGACTTTTTCCTTGATATTTATTTTTATATTGAGTCATATGCTAATTGAATCCTTGTGTTTGGTTTAGAGGTTGATGGTCGGTTAGCTTTGACCTAATTTTTGTACCTAGTTTGCTTTGATAATTCATTTTCTTATGAGCCTTGGTTAAGGGGAATATTTTGTAGTGTTTTGCTTCCTTGAAAGGTTGTATATCTTTTTTATTTTGAAACTCAATTGTTTTCCAAGTTTTGTTTACATTGTAATGTTTTAAAACTTGTTTCTTCAAGTTCTTGTTGGAGTTGTTTAGTGTAGGTTTGAAAACCTTGACGCATGACCTTTAGGACTTGATCTTTAGGATGTGTTTACACCTTATATATTGGTTCATCTCTTCTCACATGTGTGGATATCATGTTATGAACTTGTGTTGTGTTTTATTTAGAAGTTGAAACTTGAAGCATGTTATGTTTTACTTTTGGTGTTTAAACTTAGGGTTGTTAGTGATTCCTATGTTATTTGGTATTAGGTAGTTACCTTTAAACCTTGATCATTGTTTTGAGTTGCATGTTCAAGTTGAGTTTGTTAACTCTTGAAGTCTTTATGCATCTTTCTTGTTAGTTTGATATAACAATTTTTCTTCTTGTCTTACCTTTGCTAGGGTATATTGATAATTAGGAGCATGCTTAGGTTGTAACCTTAATGCTTAAGCTTTGTATCTCATCTTCATGATTTAAATGATGGTCTTGCTGCAATGAGTTCATTAGAACTAATTTGAGAGTCTTGGTTAATCTCATGATGTTAAGTTATTACTTCTTGATGTTTGAGGTTCTATTTAAATGTCAAAATTGAATTGGTTTCTCATCTTGTTGATACATGTCCATTTTACTTGAGGTATCTTTGATGTTTATCATAACACCCTTCTAAAACCAACAAATAATTAACTAATAATTAAAATATTAATCAAACATAAATCATAAACAAGGGTGTTACATCTTTGTAAAATCATCATATAAAATATCCTTCTCTGTAACACGGGCTTTCAAATCATTTTAAACGATCATTTCTTTGGTAACATCAACAAATAATTAAAACTTTGCAGCAGAATCATAGTCTAAAAATAACTCCATTTAGTTCATCAATATCAAAACCTCTTGGTCAATATCAAAAGTCATTATCAAATAAATCCAACATAGTAAAACTAAAACAAAAATATCTTTATCAAAACAACTGAAACTTAAACTCAAGCGTTTCCCCACCTGATGCTACAATATCAGAGCAAGACTACTATCATTAATTGAAATAAATGAATAACTCCAAGGCATCCTCAAACTTCTACGAGCTATTCTTGATTACCTGCAAGCTACCCACATATAGAGGCAACATTTCCAAGAAGAAAGGGTGAGAAATAACGAATCATTATAAAATATATACAAAATAAATATAGCAGTTACAAAAACAATCACCAAGGATTCCACATATTCATCATACTTCACATATATACTCACACTTTACCATTACCAATACATAAATAATATATTATTATATCATCAATTAACATTCATCATCAAACATCACATAGATCCCAACACCATCAACATCACTCAATCAACAATCATGAAATGTCACAAAGAATGTAATGCAACATCATTACCTCATGCATGTGGTACCAAACTTCACTGATGACCGACTCATCTTTCCTCAAAAAATTAGGTTTTTCATAAAATCAGCATTTATGTGTCGATCTGAAATTTGTATGTGTCGACACAAAAATTCAGCATTTATGCATTTTCTTAAAAGCTTCAGTATGTGTCTACATATACAATTTATAGGTCAACACATGTACTGCATTATTAAAGCCTTCAAAAAATTTTCTTTAAATCACAGGCAAATGTGTCGACACATACGATTTTCAGGTCGACACATATACTACATTTTTAAAGGCTGCAGCTATTATTTTGTATGTGTTGACACATAACTTTTTCAGGTCGACATTGTTGTACCCCAAAATTTTCCCTCCCATTTTTACTCAAGACATGCTGATTGAGGTCTTCAATTGCTCAAGGATGACCAAGAATTGACCAGACAAATTCTCCTCATAAGCAATAAACCTTTAATTAGGGTTTCACTTTTCACCAAGATGTGTGAGCTCTAAAGGTCTCAAATGTTTTCCATGGTCCCTAATATGTCTCCAAGAACGCCCATGACAAATTTCATGCCTTACACTATAAGTTTGCTCAATCAATTGCTCAAATGTTTGAAAATCAATCGTACTAGGTCAAAAGTCAATTGTGGCCTATATACAGTCAAACTTCAAGGTTTTTGGCCAACATAAATATTTTTAAGTGATATCCATCATTTGATCAAGGGTTGATCATGATTCCTCCAGAAATGCTCCTAATTTATCAAAAGTCAAGAATTGCTAAATTAGGGTTTCTATAGGAAAAGTCAACTAAACTTTAACCAAGCATAACTTTCACATACTTCATTCATTTTACCACAAACAAAGCTCATTTTGAATAGAGTCCAATTATCCACAACTTCTCTTTTTCCCTCAAGTCCAAGAAATGCACCATTTGAAAGATACAAACTCATACATTACAAGTCATTTTCAAAAAGTCAACAAAAGACACTTTTCCAAGACCTTTTACATCAAGATAAAATATTCAAATGAAAATTCCAAGATCATCTTGAGCTTTCCAAAAAGTCCAAGATCATCATCATTTGATAAAAATTGAGCAAGTTATGGCTTGACCAAGTTAGGAAAATTTGAGAAATTTCAAGAATTGTGCATTGGGTAAATTTGAATTTTTAGGTCTATGGCCTAACTTCTTAGACTTCAAACATCTTCCTAACCTTATAGGGGATCTCTAATCTCATTTTTAAATTGCCTTACAATTTTTATCTGTTTTGTTCATATTTATTTTGATTTATTTCAAATAAATATAAAATAAATTGTACAAAATATTAAGAGATGGGTCTTGGCCTTTGGGCTAGTGTTTTGACCTGTCTTAAGGCCCATAATTCGTGCAAGAAGTGTCCAGGTACATCCAAGTTTAAGCATGACATGAAATCTCAAGTTTTGGCATGTTTTCAAATTTTGAATAATGGCTTTAAACATGACCTTAATGCCTTGGATTCTTTCCATTTTCCTCCTTCACTTCCTCTCCTCTATTTATACAAGCCATCTGCAAGCATTGGAAAGACAAACAGAACCTCAGGCCATCACACCAAATTCTAAAATTTCCAAAAAAACTTATGAAATTCAAAGCTGGCAGTGCAAGCTTCCTCGTGCCAAAAAAATCTCATCATTCAATCCCTGAGACCCTCAGGAGATCATCTAGACCATTCACAAGGCGTGCAACACCCTAAAACCACAAATCCATGCGTCACCGGACCTTGGTAAGATTCTGATTCGAAACCTTTCAAACATGTAATATAAACTAATTCTCTTTACATATTCATGTTACTATTGTTGCTTGCGAATGTTCTAACGTATTTCATGTGAGTTACAGTGCCACAATCGTAGATCACTATTGTTAGGGTTTTAAAACATGGAAGTTTCGGTTTCAGGGATAGAAGTGGTTTTAGCCCAAACCAAGACCATGGATGAATTCGCAACTTAGGTTTTAGGGGGGGTAGCCAAAATTTCAGATCTCAAAGCTTCCTATTTTGCAGGTTACAAATTTCTCCATACCGGAGAAGATGGTGGTCAACCACCGTGGAGGGTGGTTTGACCACCCCGGAGCTGGCGTGGAAAGCGCGTGTGTTCTTACTGGTTGATTCAAATATAAACATGGCCCCATTAGCGCGCGTTATTTAAAAAAAATATTTGATTCGTTTTACCAATATAATGTTATTGTTTGATTTATATAAACGATTGAGCAACTAGCTCAGATGGTGAAGAAACACACGTGTTGGACAGAGGATCGGGGTTCGAGTCCCCAGTCATGAATTTTCATTTTTCTAAAATTTGTTTACAAATTTGATGCATACAAGCCAAATACACTTATCATGCACCTTCAAATCTGTGCTCTCAGGTGTTAGCGTAGCCAGATCCAGTGCCCTCACGCGCAGACTACCATGCGCTCCCCAAAACTTCTCCTCACTGGATCACAAGGAAAAATTGGACTCCTTCTATCATTGGGCCTATGTATTACAATATTACATCCCCTTATTTCACTTCAACATCTGGCCCATTATCATTTTCTTTTTTTGTTTTTATTTATCCGTTTAAATTTGTTTTTTTTAATCAACATAAAATCAGAAAAAAGTCACAAAAAATATAGTTTTAGGTTTTTTTATTAAATTAATTTTGTAAATTAATTATTTAATTATTTTAACTTCTTTTCCTAATTAAAATTAATTAGACCTAGGATTTAATCCATTTTAATTTGTTTTCTTTTCATAATAAAAATACAAAAAACTTTAGAATTAACTCCTTTTAATTAGTCTTAATTTTCTTTAATTATTTCTATTTTTTCTTTAAATCTAGATTTAGGTTAATTAATCTAATTCTTATTTAAACATTTTCTTAAATAAACAAAACCAACAAAAATATTTTCTTATTTTACTTAGAACTTTTTTAGGGTTTTAAACGTTCCTTTCAACTCGCCCGCGTTATTATTTTCTATATTTTATTTTTCCAAATTATTGTAACTGCTCACAGTCTGTAATAGCTCAATTTAGGATTTTTCTTTATTGCTTTTTCCCCAAAGTTTGGATATGTAATAATTCCCCTCCCCGAAGCCTTGTGTTGTACCCCAATATTTGCCCTCTCATTTTTCAAGGCATTTCTCACAAGGATTCTCAAGGTTCAAGCTTGCACAAGTATAATTGGATTTTCCAGTATCAAGTTAAAAAGGAAACTGTTAAAAAAGGGATAAAATAGATAAAAATAATCTTTTTGACAAAATTGGAAAAAAAGTCTTTTCGATTCATCTCTTTCGATTGGCCTTTTGGCATCTTTCAATGCAGGCTTTGGTTGCATCCTTCGATTGGGCGTTGGCCTCTGACATGCTAGCTTGGATTCACAAGGCAGGAGCTTCCTGCATGCCACTTTTGATTGCATCTTTGGCCTCAAAGGGTTCACAATGCAATGGCTGCCTATGTGTCTGCTTCGATTAGATGTTTGATGCGTGCATTCCTGTGTTGACTGGACAAATATTCCCCCCATACTTGCTTTGATTCACAAGTTGATGACTAGTTGCGTACAAGCCTTCGTTTGAGCCATAACTTCTTTCTTGTGCACAAAAGGCTTCCCCCATGCTAGCATGCACAAGGCACAAAGCCTCATGTAGCCTCCTTCGATTCCGAGGCAAAAATCCTCCTTTTGGCATCCTTCGATTGCTCAAATTTTCTTCCTGCATGCCTCTTTCGACTGGGCATCTTTGCAAGCCTAGCATGCCTCTTTCGTTTGGGCATGTGGCCCCTTGTCGCAAGCTTCGTTTGTGTCCTTTACTTCCTGCGTGCTTTCTTTGTTTGGGCGTGTGACTTTCTTCAAGACAAGGTTGGGCTTACATTCTTCGTTTGGGCTTATGGTTTCCTTCAAATGCAAGTTTGTTTGGCCATATGGATCTTTGGCAGGCAAACTTTCATTTGAGCAAAGGCCTCTTACATGTTTCGTTTGAAGTCACAAAGCAAGGCCTCCCCTGCAATCCCCCTTCGACTCAGAAGCCTTTGGTCTTGCATGTTGGCCAAACTCTCAAGGCAGAATTTCCCCTTTGTGCTAGCGCCCCAAAGCAGGGACCTCCTACGTGAACCCTTTCATTTGGCCATGTAACCTCTAGCAGGCAAGCCTTCGACTGGACAAAAACGACCTTCACACAAGGCTTCAATTGGAACTTTGATTCCCTATGAATCAGCATCTTTCGAACCCTACTCTGGACCCTTCGAAGCAAGTTTGTTTGAAGAACTTTGAGCAAATCTCATAGCCTTACCCTATTTGTCAGACTATGTTACTTCCAAATATTTATATGATTAGATACTTGTACAAAGGTTTGAAGCTTTTTCTATTGGATAATATCATTTTTGGTTAAAGTAGCAAAAGGCTACGTACCCTTTTCTCATAAAGGTTACTTTTATAACAAAATCAGCTTCCAACCTGATCAGGTCTGGACGAAAAGCAGTGCCAGAAGCATATGTCAAATCTCCTGCCAGCAGGCCCCCACTTGTACTGGAAACTGGGGATCAACGAAAAGGGACAAGACTTGTTTCACCATTAACCAAACCATGGTTTGTCATCATACAAACCTGGTTACTTCAAACACATTCTTTCTTTTCTCTATAAATAGAGAAGCATTTGCAAGCTCAAAAGGAAGACTTTTTGGCAAGGGGGAATGAATCATCAAACACTCTCAAACATCATCAAACACTCTAAAAAATCACCAAACTCTCAAACACTCATCAAACACAAACCTAGAATCCAAACACTTGTCCCCTTCGAATTTGAAACTTCCTTACACCTTGCTACCATTCGAATCCAGAAGAAAGAATATCACACTTGTTCTTCTCCTTCGAATCCAGCCTTAGGGACGTTACCTTCATTTCCTCCTTTCGAATCCAGAGGCACTCAAGGCAACCACTTAAAGGCCCAGAACACGTCCCAGCCTCAAGCAAGGTAAGTCATTCTTAACCTTGGATCCTTTGTTTCCAGCATAACATGTAAATAAGCTTCCCTTTCATTTCAAACATGTACATAGTATTTGTTTCTGTTTCATTTCCATACTTTTAGTTTGTTCTTATTGCCTCTCCTTTTGGTTTTGTTCTTTGGTTTGTTACAAATTCTTTAAGAGCTAACTGGCCCTAAGGTAATGCTAGAATGGCCTTAGGCCATGTTGCTATTTAATATCTCAAACGAAAGAAACACGAGACAGGAGTATGAGACGAAGCCTTAGGCTTCCTCACTGACTCTAGGCCCAATCGAAGGTGGCAGAAAGGCAGATTGCATCTTGCACTGATTCCAGGCCCAGTCAAAAGGCACGCCCACACTAATTCCAACTCCCAGTCGAAGGTCATGACCTCACTGACTCCATGTCCAAATTGAAAAGGTCAAAATGTGCAGAATCGAAGGATGCTTCTGCCTGAATCGAAAGAGCCCTTTTTTCATTCTTTATTTTATTTTTGCCTTTACATTTTCATGCTTTTCAATATGGTGGTAATAGTGTAGGATTTATTTTCTGCATTTTTATTACTTTTGTACAATTGCTAGTAAAATAGAGTATGCATGGCAAGATAAAAACAACAAGTAGACAACTCCTAATAAAAGACTAAATGCATGCAAATCAAACACACTATTCACACATGCACCCTTAGGGTAATCTCACTTGCTGCCTCAGAGAAATAGTCGTGTCCCTTGAATATGGGCATTTTGGAAAAGACCCTCAATAAAAGATCGTAGTCCCTCGATGATCCTCAATGTTGCCTTCGGTAAACGATCTAGTCCTTAAACGACATTGCTAAAACGTCTCATAGGTTTCCTTCTATGACTATACAAACGTCCCACGCCCGTCCCTTCACATCCAATGATGGGGATTATTACCAAATCAATGGTAAGATAGCAACATCTAAAGGAGGAGGAAAAGAATATTTAAGACCTTTTGAGTAGGTAGGTTTCTCCTAGTTGCTGCTTGCTCACAACAAAAACATTTTATACACTAACACTTTCATTTTGAAACATTTTCAAAAGACAAAGCTTTTTGTATGCGTTCTTATAGAAACAAGAGCCATTACAAAGACACTTTTCAAAATCACTTTCAAAAACCACACCACAAGCATGTTTTCAAACAAAAGCAAGTGATCTAGTCAACAACTAAGAGCCCATAGATAACTACGGATGAAAAGGATGCTAATACCTTCCATTTTCACAACCTACCCCCAGAACTCAAGAAAATAGTCTTGAAAGGTCTTTCCTGTTCTTTTCAACCTTTTATTTTGGATAAAAGAAAAGTCGGTGGTGACTCTTACTATCCGCAACAAGTGTGATCAAATGCAAAACACCCAAGTCAGTTCTCCCACCGTGTTACACCTTGTAATAGTTAGATTTATATTTCCTCACTTTTAATTTCTGCATATATTAATTGCTAGACTAATAAGATTGTATGGCAAGAATAAAATTAAATGTTAGCAAACAAATTCAATGATAAATAACTGAAACAAGCACACTTGCACATATACACCTTTAGGGTACCCCCACTTCGGTTGCCTTCGGAAATAGTCACAACTCCTGAAACGTGAGAGATTTTAGTGGCTACCCTCTGGTTTAAAAAGATCTTAAGTCCCTCGATGAGCCTCTCTATGTTGCCTCGGTAAACAATGATCTTAAAACCCTAGGGTAGTTACTATGGTTTCTTGCCCAGTTGCCTTTGTGACTACAAAACGTCCCTTCGAATGTACCTCAAACATCCAGTGACTAGGGCTACCTACTCACTAATAGTAGGGTAACACTGTCTAAAGGAAAAGAGGAAAAGAATAACCTTTCGAGTATAATAGATAGTTCTTAGATGCTTTCTCAAAACAAAACAAATTTTAACACATACACAAAACTTCTTTCAAAAAACATTTTCAAACACTTTGTATACATTCTCTACCATTCCGAGAAACATTACAAAATTCTCCACACTAAGGCGCTTTCAAAAATACTTTTCAAAACACACAAAGCACAAGGTATTTCAAAATGAGCTAAGCATATAAGAGCCCGTAGATAACTGCTGATAGAAAGGATGCTAACACCTTCCCTTTCCATAATCTATCCCCCTTACTCAGAAACAAATCTCGAAAGGTCTTTTTTTGGTTCTTTTCACCCTTTCCTTTGTTGGATAAAAGAAAAGTCGGTGGCGACTCTTGCTTACTACAACATTTGTGAATATAAATGCAAAACCAATATAATAGTTAGTTCTCCCACCGTATTACAGAACTGGAGACTCTGCTGGGGAGAATTAAAAAGTGGGGTTACCTTAGAGCCTAGGTCATATTTAATTTGCTTTCCTTATATGTTTTGCCTGCTTTACTTTTGAGGGTTTTTTTGGGTTTACTTGTAAATATCCTACACTCGGATCTGGGGTGCCTTTTGGGTAAGTAGCAATAGATCGTGGGGACTGTGTGGGGTATATCGACACAGTTGAAATGATAACTACGTTGGTGTGACACATTGTTTGGTACAGGTATCCCTTGAGTAGTCAAGGAGAATACGGTGCCGCTCTGTGGTGTCACGAAGAACCAACTGACCTTAGAACCTTTACTTGAACAACTTGGCCATTAGGAAGTAGTGAGATAGCCGGCTTTGGTGCAGTCCGAAGTTGGTTGATACTTGATACTACACTCATTGATATCTGACTTTTGGGATATTTCGGTCACCAATAAAGAGGCTTGCGCTGAAACAATGCCCGGTGAAGAAAGATCAGTGATATTGAGATTCCCTAGAACCCGATTACTGTTAATAGGACATGTTGAGCAAACTAAACTTCAAGAGGGTACTTACTTATGGAATCCATGCAAGCCTAAACCTAAGAATTTGATTGTGTGCTTGTATATATCTGTTTGTATATAACATCATAACACCATAACATGGCATGCCACGCTGACCATTTCAAGGGCTTTTAGGACTTATCATTGTATCTGTTTTATAGGACATGGCTCCCATTCGTAGAAATACTGTCCAAGTCAACCTTGTAAGGGTGCCTCCTCAACTTAAAGAGTTGGCATAAAGGGTTCCTAATAATTATCCATTCACCAAAAGACATGGTCGACTCCTCAGTTTGGTCACTTCAAGCCCTAATGAAGACATGGTGAAAGTTCTCTTTCAGTTCCTTGACCCTCTACATCATTGCTTTATGTTTCCTGACTACCAGTTGGTGTCGACTATGTAAGAGTTTTCTCAATTATTGGGTGTGCCTATTCTCAATCAATTACCCTTCTACGGTATTGAAAGAGACCCACAGCCTGATGAAATCGCTCAAGCCCTGTATTTACAAAGGTCCGACATTGTGGAAAATTAGGAAACAAGAAGCGGTATCAAAGGGTTTCTAGCCAAGTTTTATTTGAGAAAGCTCATCATTTTTAGGATACCCTGGATTTACAAGCCTTTGAAGACGTGTTGGCCCTTCTCATTTATGGGATGGTCCCGATCCCTAATCCAGACCAACTCATTGATGTGAATGCAATCAAAATTTTCATTTCTTGTAATCTGATGCCTACCTTACTTGGAGACATTCTGCACTCTTTTCACACTCGCACTATAAAGAGAAGAGGAACCCTCATGTGTTGCACTCCTCTGTTGGCTAGGTGGTTTATTTCTCACCTACACCGATCTGTGTTAAAGAATGAGCAAGGCATACGGTGGTCTAATAGGTTGATGTCTCTCACACATTCGGATATTCACTAGTGTCCTTGATCTGTGGAAGATGTTACCATCATTAATCATTATGGGGAATTCCCTAATGTCCCTCTCCTAGGCATTAGGGGAGGAATCACTTATAACCCTTGTTTGGTGTTGCGGCAGTTTGGGTATGCTAGGAGGGACGGTCCTCGTGATGCATTGATTTAGGGAATTACATTTGGCTACGAGACTGATGTCCAAGGGTACCGTCAGAGGTTCATCCGAGTTTGGGGAATGGTGAACAGAGTGGATAGCAAGACATTGGGGTATAAGAAATCTACCCCTTTGGAGCCTTATCTTAAATGGGTGCGAGCATGCACTCAAAATCTCATGATGCCTTACCCCGCCATCCTACCAATCATCATGGAACCTATCACTGAGATAGATATACCTCATAATATTCTTTATCCTGATATGCCGACTACTCTCGAGGAATTGCAATGATCTTGGATTCAACTAAAAGAAGAATGAGACATCTTTGAAACCTAGTTCTACACAAGCGAGAAGAAGGTTTTGGAGCTTACAAGAAAACTGCATGAAGAACAGAGTTTGAATGCCTACATTGCACCAAAGAGGATGCGCTCATGGGAAGCTTGAGTCCTATTTGATTTAGGAGTTTTGTTTATCTTTGTTTCTTCCATTGTAAGCCCAAGAGGCATCATGTAATCATTTAAACTTATGAATGCAATTAATGTTTGTTCTCTCTTTGACTAAGCAAATTTAAGATCTTAAAAGTCCTTGAAAACATTGCATAAACATTATCATGCATTTCATTGCATAAGTAGGTATCTCAAGACAGGTTTCTTATTCTTTTTGTTGTTTATTTCAGCAAAAGAAATGGCTCTTGAACAAACAGTGAAAGACCTTCAAGCTCAAAATGCTCAGTTCCAACAAATGTTCTTGGCTCTGGCCGAAGAGCGGGAAGATCTGAAAGCTCTGATTTTCAAAGAGAAGACTAAGAAGGAAAAGAAACCAGCTGGTGTCTTGAATTTAGGAAGAAGGTTCATAGGACCGGCTAAGCGATCTCTATATTTCAAAACCCCATCAAATGAGAGGGACAATCAAGAAGAGAAGCCAACGGAAGAAAACAACAATCCAAGGTCTAAGGAAGATGAAGCTGACTATTCTGAGGAGCAGTATCCTCCTGCTGATGATAAATACAAATAGCTGGAGGATCGTCTCAATGCCATGGAGATCTAGAGGGTACCCGGGCTGGATTTTGAAGAGCTAGGACCGATCTCAGGGGTGGTCATCCCGCAGAAATTCAAGGCCCCCACCTTTGCTAAGTACGACGGTGCCCCCTGTCCTAAGCTGCACTTAAGGTCGTATGTCAGGAAGATTCAACCTCACACTACTGATAGGAATTTGTGGGTACATTTCTTCCAAGAAAGTTTGCCAGGGACGTAGTTGGAATGGTTCTATCAACTAGAGAGAACCAATATCCGCAATTGGGAAGATCTGATTGCTGCTTTCTATAAGAAGTACCAATATAACGCTAACCTCGCCCTAACTCGTACGCAATTGCAAAATATGTCTATGGGTTCCGTCGAAGGTTTTAAAGATTATGCCCAAAAGTGGAGAGACCTTGCGGGAAGAGTCCAACCTCCATTGTCTGATAGAGAGCTGGTAGACATGTTCTTGGGCATGTTGTCTTGTCCGTTCTTTAACCATCTGATCGGAAGCTATTTTGCTGGGTTCACTGGACTGATACTAACTGGTGAACAAGTAGAGGCTGGTATTAAAAGTGGTAAAATACAAAGAGATACATCCTCCAGTACAACAAAGAAACCTTTCGCTAGAAAGAAGGAGGTCAGTGCTGCTTATGGACAAAGAGATAAAAAAAAAAAACTGAACGTCATCCGACGGTATGGGCTGTTATGATTTCCAATCTTGCCTCAAACCAACAACGGAAGAATCAACGCAGGCCGGATGCACCCAGAAGACAATTTACTCGGATCAACTTTTGACCTTATCCCAGGTTTTGCCACACCTGCTGAAGTCCAACCTGGTGACCCTAAGGGAGGATCCTAAGAATCCCAATACTGCATCTCCCCGCTACAACACAAATGCTCGATGTGCCTACCATTCCGAAACTTCAGGGAATGATACAAACAATTGTTGGGCTCTAAAGAATAAGGTGCATGATCTCATCGAGTCGAAGGAGATTGAGTTTGACCTTTCAAAGACACCTAATGTAATAACTACACCAATGTCCAAGCATGGTGTTGTACCCAAAAAATTTCCCTCTCATTTCTCGAAATATCTTCCATGACTCAAGTTTGCAGCACTGATACATCAATTTAGGTTTGGAATTGGCACAAGGGCAAAATGGTCAAAATGCACATTGAAAAGTCAAACTTTGACTTTTGGATCAAAATCAAATTTCAAGAGTCATATTTCATCAAGACATGTTAGAATATGAAGTTTGTTTCATCAAGAAAATCAAAAGTCAAAATTCTAAACACTTAGAAATTTTTCTAAGTGTTAAGAAAGAGATTAAATTCAGAACTTCTGGTTTGATTTTCACCATGATGCAAGATGATTCTGGAAGAACTTCTGACACAAGAGTTGTATATTTCAATGAGATCTAAAACATTGCAGAACAAAACTTCTCCTCTAAATTCAGGGATTTCAAGTTATAAATCCTTGAAGACACGTCCATGAAACTGAAGCACTCAGTAAATTCTGGGCATTTCCAAGACAAAATTTGGTTAGAACTTCTAGGCCAGTTTTCACGTAGGTTCAATAAGAGTTTGCAAGTGTAATTCAAAGAAAGTCTACAAAGCATGTTACAAGCTTTCTGAAAATTCTGAGAACTCCTTCAGATCATGTTGGAACATGGAGATTTAAAGATCAGAAGTTGGACATTTGTTCTTAATCTAAGTTACGTTATTACTGAACTTCTGATCAGATTCAAGCTATGATGCATAATCTCATATTGTAGGTTTTCTGTTTTGATAAATATCATCATCATTTAATGCTCACACCCACTTTTGAGTCTTTATCTAAAGGATTTCCCCACGTGTGGCATAAAAGTACCATTGCTGTCCTTGAAAAGCAAACTTTTGTACAAAGTTTATGCTGGGTCCATGCTTTACTTTTGCTTCTGAGGGTACTTTTCCATAAATCATGCTTACAAATTCAGATTAGGTGCGGCTAAAGCTGCTAACCACTCTACTTTCTTCCTTGAACCATACTTGTCTAAACTTGCTTCAAGAACAAGTCAACGCCATAACATATGATGGATGTACTCTTGACTTCTCCAAGCTCCTAAATCATTTCCTATAAATTGAACTTCAATTGCAACTGTTAAAGAGGTCGAAGATATTGAAAAAAAGCCTTGAAACCTTACTGAAAATTCCTAGAACCTGATATTGCAGCCCAAGCACAAAACCTGCTAATTTCTGGTTTTTTTACATTCAAACTCTAATCCTTCTTAATTTTGCACCTTGACTGCACCAGAACTTTCCCATCATTCATAGTTCAAGCTCGGAGTTGCTTCAGCTTTCTGAGAACTTGAGGAAGCTGATCAGAACATCACAACAGTCAGAACCAGGCTCTAGTTCACAGAACAATTTCCAGTTGCAAGGTAAGCTTCTTCTGACTTTTATCTCATTACTTAGGCATTGTTAGGCTTGTATTGTCAAAAACACAATGTAGATATCATGGCTCTGATTTTGTACATACTTATAGATTGCATGTATATGGCCTAAGTAGAGAGAATTTCATATCAGAACTTCTTGAGGAAATTAAGGTTCAAAATTAGGATTAGAGAAATTCATGTTTGCTGCTGGTTTACAATTTTGATACTTTATATTTCTGAAACCTTGATGAAATTTGTCATAACTGCTATGTTTGCATTTTCCATTTTTGTTGAGAAATGACTAAGTGTCAGATGCTCTAACTGGCATGAAGAAGAAGATGAAGTTCATCATCAGAACTTACTTTGTAATATATATTTATGATTTTGTTTCTAATACCGGAGGTATAGCCACCCCAGTGGTAGAAAGAGAGAGCATAAGGCATTAGTGTTAAGGGTCCTGAGTTCTAGCCCCAGAAACACCCCTTTTTTATGTTTATTTCCTGACATTTTTACTTCATTATTTGTCAAACAATAACCCTAGACCAGAACTTCTAGATAAACCCCCTCTCATTTGTTTTTCAAAATAGTGATCCTAGACCAGAACTTCTATATTTTCCCAATCAACAACATTGACACCTCATTTGCCCATTATCAGAACTTTTAGATTTCTAGTTGCATTAGAACTTCTAGGCTCTCTCAAACAACCAGAACTTTTGACCTGCCATTGACATTAGAAGTTCTAGACTCCTCCAGTAATTAGAACTTCTAGGTTTTCCTTTGTTCCCAGTAACCCCAGAACTTTAATGCGTCTGAATCCAGAACTTCTGGCCTTCCCCATTTCTGCTAAAATTTTCCTTCTGACTTACAGCGCACCAGAGTCAGAACTTCTGCTCTCTCTTATTTCAGCAACGCGTTGATTCTGACTTTTATTCCCTTATTTTTTTTATCATCACTTTTATTTTCATTAATAAAAAACACCAAAAATACTTTATATTCACATGCTTTCTTTCTTTTAAAACAAAAAGACTAAAAATATCTTAAGCAAATTTATTTCTTCTCTTAACAAAAACAAAACAAGTTTATTTTACATTTCTTATACATTATTTCAATATGGTTGTAATAGATAATTAGGGCTTTAATTTCTTGCAATCCCCATTTGTAAATTTGTACACCCCACCCCCCTAATGTTTGTAATAGCGTAGAATATTTACTTTCCGCAATTTATCACTTTCATATAAATGCTAGTAAAGTAGGATTTGTGTGGGAAGATAAAATCAACAAGTAGACAACCTCTAATCAAAGACTAAATGCATGCAAATCAAACACACTATTCACATATGCATCCCTAGGGTTAACTCCACTTGTTGCCTAAAAATGGTCATGTTATGCATGTGAGACGTCTTAGCAAAACAATAAAAAATACAAGACCATAGTCCCTCGATGACGCTTCAAATGTTGCCTTTCAAATGATCTTAGTCCCTTAAGAGAAATGCTAAGATATCTCACAACATTACTATCATGACTATACGATGACCCACTCCCGTCCCTTTACATCCAAAGATAAAGCTTCTTACCAATCAATGGTAAGATAGCAATATCAAAGGAGGAAAAGAATAAAGACTTTTGAGTAGGTAGAAACGTTCTTAGTTGCTTGCTCATTTTCAAAACACAAACACCTTTTCAAATGCACCAACACTTTCCATGAAATATTTTCAAAAAGTCCAACACTTTGTATACATTCTTATAAAGTCAAGAATCATTACAAAGTTTGCCTAAATGAAGGCGCTTTTCAAAATACTTTCAAAATCCACCACAAAGCACACTTTCAAACAAAATCAATGATCTAGCAAGCAACTAAGATCCCATAGATAACTATGGATGAAAAGGGTGCTAATACCTTCCCTTTTCATAATCTACCCATCGAACTCAAGAAAATAATCTCAAAGGTCTTTCCTGTTCTTTTCACCCTTTCCTTTATTTGGATAAAAGAAAAGTCGGTGGCGACTCTTGCTATCCGCAACAATTGCGATCAAACGCAAAACATCCCAAGTCAGTTCTCCCACCGTGTTATAGAACTAGAGACTCTGCTGGGGACTTTGAAAGTGGGGTTACCTTAGGGCTAGATCACCTTTACTTGCTTTTCTTTGTTTGACTTGTTTGCTTTACATTATGGTTCCTTGTTTGGGCTTGTTGGATCCTCTACCCGGATATGGGACACCTTTTAGGTAAGTAGAAATAAGTTGTGGAAATTGTGCGGGGTATACCGACATGGTCTAAGCAATAGCTATGTTAGTGTGACACATTTGTTGGTACCGGTAGCCCTTGAGTAGTCAAGGAGAATACGGGGCCACTGTGTGGTGTCATGAAGCACTAACTGACTTTAGAACCTTTATTTGACCAACTTGGCCATTATGAAGTAGTGAGGTAGCCAACTTTGGTGTAGTCCGAAGTTGGTTGATACTCGATACAACACTCATTGAGGTCGGACTTTTGGGATATTTAGGTTGTCGTTAAAGAGGCTTGCGCTGAAACAATGCCCGATGAAGAAAGATCAGTGACATTGAGATCCCCTAGAACCCGATTATTATTACTAGGACAGGTTGAGCCAACTAAACTTCAAGAGGGTACTTACCTATCAACTCCATGCAAGCCTGAGCCTAAGGACTTGTCTGCTTTGTGTGTACATAACAACTTTTTTAATTGTACATAACATCATAATCATCATAACATCATACCATCGCATTTTTTTGCACTAACCATTTCAAGGATTATTGGGATTTATCTTTGTTCTATTTTGTAGGACACGGCATCCACCCGCAGGAATACTATCCAAGTCAATCTCGTAAGAGTTCCTTCTCAACTAAAATAGTTAGCATCGAGGGTTCCTGAGAGTTCTTCATTTACCTAAAGACATGGTCGACTCCTAAGCTTGGTTATCTTGAGCATCGATGAAGACATGATGAAGGTGCTTTTCCAGTTCTTCGACCCTTTGCACCATTGCTTCACCTTTCCTGATTACCAACTTGTACCTACTATGGAAGAATTCTCTCAACTCTTGAGGATTCCTATTCTAAATCAACTACCTTTCAACAGTACTGAAAGAGACCCGAGCCTTAAAGAGATTGCTCGAGCGCTACACTTGCAACAATCCGACGTCACGACTAATTGGGAAACAAGAAGTGGTGTCAAAGGGTTCCTAGCCAAGTTCTTGTTGGAGAAAGCTCAAGATTGTTGGAACACTCTGGATTTACAATCTTTTGAAGAAATCTTGGACCTTCTCATCTATGGGATGGTTTTATTTCCAAATCCTGACCAACTAATAGATGTAAATGCTGTCAAAATCTTCATGTCTCGCAATCCAGTGCCTACTTTGTTGGGGGATATCCTACATTCTCTCCACTCTTGCAATATGAGGAAAAGAGGAACCCTCATGTGTTGCACTCCTCTATTGGCTAGGTGGTTTATTTCACATCTCCCCCGATCCGTGTTGAATAATGAGCAAGGTTTGAGGTGGTCCAGTAGGTTGATGACACTCAGACATTCAGATATTCACTGGTGTTCTCGATCCTTGGAGAACATTACTATCATCAGCCGTTGTGGGGAATTCCATAATGTCCCTTTGCTTGGCATTAGGGGAGGTATCACTTACAACCATTTCTTAGCTTTCCGACAGTTTGGGCACGCCCAAAGAGATGGTCCTCATGATATGCTCATCCAAGGAGTGGTGTTCGAATACAAGAGCGACGATTAAGGTTACCGTCAGAGGTTTGTGCGAGCTTAGAGGATGTTAAAAAAAGTGGATAGTAATACGATGGGACGCAAGAATTCCATTCCCCTTGAGCCTTACCTTAGATGGGTACGAGCTCGGGCTCAAAGGCTCGTAATGCCTTATCCCTCCATCCTACCTGTTATCATGGAACCTATGGCTGAAGAAGATGTCCCGTATACTGTCCTCTATCCCAACATGCCTACTTCTCTTGAAGACTTGCAGAAGGGTTGGATTCAGCTAAAAGAAGAGCGAGATGCCTTCGAAGCTCAATTCTACGCAAGTGAGAAAAGTGTTTTGGAGCTTACAAAGCAAATACATGAAGAACAGAGCTTGAACGCCTACCTTGCACCGAAGAGGATGTGTTCAATCTTTTTGTCTTAGAAATTTATTTTGTAAGCCCAAGAGGCACGTTGTAACCATTTTGAACTAATGCAATTTGACATTTGTTCATTCTTTGTCTAGACGAATTTAAATTTCATAAATCCTTGAAATCATTTGCATGCACATTTTTCATGCATCATAACATAACAGGTTTTCCACGATAGGTTTCCTTATCTCTCTGCTGTTTATTTCAGTAAGATGGATATCGAGAAAATAATGAAAGATTTGCAAGCACAAAACTCCCAGTTTCAAGAGACTCTATTGACCCTGGCCAAGGGACAACAAGAGTTAATGACGTTGTTGGCATCTAAAAAGAAACCAAAGGAGAAAGCCATAGTCAACATGGGTAAAAGATTCAGAGAGCCGATCCGCCAGATACCAGTAGTTGAGGATTCGGCCGAGGAAGACGAAAATCAAATTGGAGAAGCAAGGAGTACCCAGGCTATGTGTATCAATGATCAAGTGTCTGATGATGAAGACTATTTTGACGAGAAGTATCCTCCTGCCGATGTTAAGTACAAACAGCTAGAGGATAAATTGAAGGCCGTTGAGATTCAATCCATCCTTGGTTTGGATTTTGATGATTTAGGTTTGATATCCTGGGTTTTCATTCCCCACAAATTCAAGATACCAGTCTTCGTTAAATATGATGGGGTTTCCTGCCCAAAACTTCACCTGAAGTCTTATGTGCGTAAGATACAGCCACACACCACAAATAAGAAACTCTGGATCCACTTCTTTCAAGAATGCTTGGCTGAGACTCAATTATAGTGGTTTTACCAATTGGAGGGTTCCCGTATCCACACATGGGAAGACTTGGCCACTGCTTTCTATCACCAATACCAATATAATGCTGACCTGGCGCCGACTAGAGTGCAACTGCAAGACATGACGATGGGTAAAAACGAAGGGTTCAAAGAGTACGCCCAAAAGTGAAGGGATCTTGCCAGTAGGGTCCAACCGCCATTAACTGATAGGGAACATATTGATATGTTTATGGGTACGTTATCTGGTCCATTTTCAAATGATTTGTTGGGTGCTCTTCATCCGGTTTCACCGAGATGATCCTGACCGGTGAAAGGGTCGAAAGCGGTATCAAGAGCGGGAAAATCCCCATAGCATCTGCGTCCACCTCCAATCTCGTAAAGAAACCCTTCACTGGGAAGAAAGAAACTAATGCTGTGTATGGGGCTAGGGGTGTGCATGGATCAATAACCAAACCAAATTGAACCATATATATGATTTGGTTTGGATCTTAAAACTACTTCATTAAAACCGATTTATATTTCTAAAATCGGTTTACATGTGGATCGGTTCGGTTTTGAACCGATTTCTCACAAAAACCAATTTTTAAAAAGAAACCAATTTTAAACTGATTTTTCTAAAAACTAGTTTTTAATTTTCTTTAAAAAATCGATTTCAAAATCAGTTTTATAAAAAACCAGTTTCAAAATCAATTTTATAAAAAAAAACCAGTTTTAAAATCAATTTAAAAAAATAAAGTTTTATATCAAAAATAATTTACAAAGAATATGTAACAACTTGGAGACTTGTGTTTATTGTGATTATGGAAACGCGATGTAAACTTGATAAACTGAAGAAAACTTTTCACTTGTTAGGTTTTGATGGATTTATAGCATCTAAAAATTCTATTTTTCGGGAGGTATCATTGTTGCTTGGTTAGCTACCAGTAAACTACCCTGACAGCAAATAGTGCTTTTTTACAGCAACTTATGTGAGTCTTTATGAAAACCTTAGAAATGAGCTGTGCGAGAAATTGAAGAACATATATAGCAAACAATATGGTTGAAGCTTGGATGTTGGATGGTAGGGGTGTGCATGGTTCTCAAACCAACCCGAATTGAACCAAATATATGGTTTGGTTTAATTCTTCAAAATTGTTTTTGTAAAACCAGATTATTTTTTTAAAACTGGTTTATATTTGGATTGATTCGGTTTAAAATTGGTTCCTATTAACAACCTGTTTTTTATTTTATTCAGTTAAGATTAGTTTTTCTTAAAACTAATTACATCAATTTTTTTGCTTAACCAGTTTGAATCTTTTATGCATACTGTACTGGAAAACATTGGAAGGTTCAGTCAACATATTTTATTTTACTGTGTTATTTATTTTCTAATAATATTCGATATGTGAAGAGTTTTTTTAAGTAAGTTTGGTCTTTGGTCTTGTATATATAATTGAAATTTGATTATAATATTATGAAAGTTGAATTTCAAAATGGAGATTCATGTCTTAGATTGATGAAACTCAACTTCCATTACTGTGTTGTCATTCAAACACATTTGCAGGTAAAATATATTATAGTGTATTTTTAAAACTAAAAAAATAATATTTATTGTAATATATTTAATGTTGGGATCCAAGAAAAAATTAATTGGCATTCCAGTTATTCAATTTGTAATGGTTTGGTTTTGGCTATGTTGGAAATTTAGAGAGATACTTTTTAACATTTGAGTAAATTAGTAAATTGGATCAGGAACAAGAACTGAATTTCAATAAAATGGGTATCCAATGTTATTGGTTTTTCTTTAAATGGAGTGGGTTAGTTAATAACCAAATGGTTTGGATTTTTTATATTTGGAAACCAATTTTATGGTTATGGATTGGATGAACCGGTTAAAATGCACACCCCTACATGGGGCAAGGGCCCGTACCAAGAAGGATGACCGTTTGTCCGTTAATGCTGTTCTGATTTCCAACCCAACTCTTGTTTAAAGACAATCTTCCAATCATCAGCGATTTGAGACTCCACGAAGACAATGCACAATGATAGGCATGTCGCTATCCCAAGCCTTACAACACCTGTTAAAGGATAATTTGGTGACACTGCGTGATCCTCTGGCCAATCTAGATACCTCCTCACCTAAATACAATCCAAATACTAGGTGTGCATATCACTCGAATAGTCCCGGACATGAGACCGATTAATGCTGGGCACTGAAGAATAAAATCCAAGAACTAATAGACAACAAGACCATCGAATTCGATCCGCATATAATTCCCAATATGATAACGGCTCCAATGCCAAACCATGGAAAAGGTGTCAATGTGATTGAAGACACCATTTTTGTTTCCTCCGTCGAAGACTTGACTACTCCGTTAACCATTGTCAAAAAGAATCTGCTGAAAGCCGGGGTTTTCCCTGGCTGTTTGAAGGATTGTGATTTCCACGCCAAACAAATTAATGGGTGTGAATGGCTGAAGGATGGCGTTCAACGGTGATGAATAGCCATGAGATCTTATTTTAGAAAGCTCGGTTTGCAAAAAATTTGACCAATAAGATTGAAGATCTCTCCATCATAACCATTTCAAACAAGCCTTTTAGGATCTCCTCGAAGGGGACTATTAGGATTTCGAATGAACCAACTGTTGCTCCTCTGATAATTACTGCCCCTGGGCCAATTTTGTACTCTTCCAACAAAGCAGTGTCGTGGAACTACGGTGCTGAGGTGTTTTACCATGGAATAAAGCAAGATCCTTGGATTGAAGAAGGCAAAGTTGATGACATTGGTAACATTACTGGCTCTAGTAAGGTGACCAGAACTGGAAGAATCTTTTCTCCCAACATTTCACCCCCAACTGCTACAACGACACCTGTATGCATCACCACTACTAATTTTGGTGCTGGAATTAAAGGTAAAGAGAAAGTGGTTGAGCCTGCTGAGACCGAAACGCCCGCAAAATACATTGCTGCTAAGGAACCTTCTGCTCAGGAAATGGATGAGATCTTGAAAATTATAAAGAGAAGTGATTTCAAGATAGTGGATCAGCTAGGGAAAACCCCTTCTAAGATCTCCATGTTATCTTTGTTACTTTGTTCCGATGCTCATGCCCGGGCATTCATCAAATTCTTGAAGAAGGCTCATGTCCCTCATGAGACCACAACTAACCAGTTTGAAAATTGTGTGACAAGCTTGACGGCCGACAATGGTTTGGGATTCTCAGATGCTAATCTGACACCACTTGGAAGAAACCATAATAAAGCTCTGCATGTTTCTGTTGAATGTAAAGGGACTACCCTAGCACATGTTCTGGTTGACACCAGCTCTTCTTTAAACGTGCTACCCAAGGGCGCTTTGGATCATTTAGACTGTGAAGGACTGGTGTTGAAGCCAAGTGATATCATCGTGAGGGCTTTCTATGGGTCCAAAAGGATGGTTCATGGAGATGTGGATCTCCCGATCAAGGTGGGCTCACATATTTTCAACTCTACTTTCTACATCATGGACATCCGTCCTGCTTACTCCTGTTTGTTGAGTCGCCCGTGGATCCATGGAGCAGGGGCAGTAACATCTATGCTTCACCAAAATCTAAAGTACCCAGTCAAGGGAAGAATTGTCACTATTTGCGGTGAGGAAGAGTTCATGGTAAGCCACCTCAATTATTTCAAATATATGGAGATGGATGGCGAATTTATAGAGACCCCGTGCCAAGCTTTTGAAGTTGTTCTGCCTATGGTTGCTACTGCCAAAGTTTCCTCCAAGATGCCCAAAACTGATAAGTTTGTGCCAAAGATGGTTTCATTTAAGGATGCTTGTGCCGCAGTCGAAGATGGAAGTCGTGATACCTGGGGGAAACTCCTCGAGATCCCGTTCAAAGCAGACAAACATGGGTTGGGTTTTACTACCAAGGCTCAGAAAGAAGTGAGGCGCGCTCGCGCAGGAAAGCCCCCTCTCCATATAGGGAATCATGAAATAAATGCTATGGAGGATTCTGATGATGAATGTGCATTTGAAGAATGGGTATACCCTATTACAATAGAGCTCAACAATTGGCACACAAAGGACTTCGTTCGCATCGCCTTCATTGAGGAGTAATTACTTATTTATTGCTTACTATCAATTCAAGAACCCTTTGTTTGTAATTTTAAACAATAACTTTTAAGCCATATGCCTTGCCCGGGGCACTATGGTCCATCTGTTAAGGGTTTTATTTATGTTCATTTTATCATATGATCATTCAATACAAACCATTGGACTTTTTGCATTCAAACTTTTGTGCTCATTGTCTTTCTTTTTCTTCAATGCATTCTTCAAAATAGCCATGTATCTTACATGCACACACACACACACACACACACACACACACACACACACACACACACTATTGCAGGTCCTCGTCCACTCCGGATCTCATTACCGATGACTCTACTATTGCCAACTATGATTTCGAACATCCAATTAACCAAGCTGAAGATGAAGGCGAGGGAGATTGTGAAATACCGGGAGAACTAGCCAAACTTCTATTGCAAGAGGAAAAAGCTATTCATCCGCATGAAGAATCAGTTGAAGTCATCAATCTGGGCACCGAGATAGACAAGAAAGAGTCAAGATCGACACCGACCTAGGAAGCAGTGTCAAAAGCAAATTGGTTCAGATGTTGCATGATTATATGGAAGTGTTTTACTTGGTCGTATAAAGATATGCCAGAGTTGGATACTGACATTGTAGTTCATCGTTTGCCAACAAAGGAAGATTGTCCTCCTGTCAAGCAAAAAGTTCGTCGTATGCGGCCTGACATGTCTAAAAAGGTAAAAGCTGAAATGATGAAACAATTCGACACAAGATTCCTAGCTGTGACATCTTATCCCCAATGGGTTGCGAATGTGGTTCCGGTGCCAAAGAAAGATGGAAAAGTTAGTATGTGCGTAGATTATAGGGATCTGAATAGGGCAAGGCCCAAGGATGACTTCCCTATACCTCATATTGATGTCTTGGTCGATAACACCGCTCAACATAAGGTCTTCTATTTCATGGATGGTTTTTCCAGTTATAATCAAATTAAGATGGCTCCCGAAGACATGGAGAAGACCATATTTGTTACGCAATGGGGCACCTTTTGTTACAAGGTCATGCCATTCGGATTAAAGAATGCAGGGGCAACATATCAAAGGGCTATGGTAGCTTTGTTTCATGATATGATCCATCATGAAATAGAGGTATATGTGGATGATATGATTGAAAGATCACAAACTGAAGAGGAGCATCTCGACCACCTTTACAAGATATTCGAGAGGCTTAAAGAGTACAAACTGAGGTTAAACTCCAATAAGTGCACATTTGGAGTGCGATCTGGAAAACTTCTAGGTTTTATTGTCAGTGGTAAAGGCATCGAAGTCGATCCTGCAAAGGTAAAAGCCATTCAAGAAATGCCAGTCCCTCATTATGAAAAGGAGGTTAGGGTATTCTTGGGTCGTCTTAACTACATCGCCAACTTCATATCTCACTTAACTGCTATTTATGAGCTAATATTCAAACTCTTCAAGAAAGATCAAGTAGTCAGATGGAATGATGAATGCCAAGCTGCCTTCGCCAAAATCAAAGAATATCTATAAGAACTTCCTATTCTCATGCCACCGGTTGAAGGAAGACCCTTGATCATGTGCTTGAATGTGCTAGAGAACTCTATGGGGTGTGTGTTGAGCCAACATGACGAGTCTGGCCGAAAAGAGCATGCTATTTACTACATGAGCAAAAATTTTACCGACTGTGAAACCAGATATTCACTGCTTGATGAAACAACCGGCCGAACCATCATCTGATATAAAATCAATGAAGTCGCAATCAAACGTCTTTTATCCCGCAAGAAGGGAAAGGTAAACATCGAGAAAACCCGAGAAGGGTGAAATCACGGTCTTGCGACCGAGAGATCGGGTAAGGGAGTCTGTTACGCGAGGGGAAGGTATTAGCACCCCACATTCTCGTAGTACTCTACGGTATCCACTCTTGTTGTCTAATCTAAGGTTGTGTATAAATCTATATCTAAGCTGTACAGGGAATGCATGCAAAAGAGAAGAGAAAATAATGTAGGGAAAATAAAATTTTTGCTTGCCTGGGCCCTACCCCAATGCCTAGGTATCCCTTTTAAGGAATCAGAACAACCATAGTTTGGCTTATATATTTTGGTTGGTTTGTGTTTTTTAGTTAAGAAGACAAAAGAAACAGTCAAGATGGCAAAACATAAGATAAAACAACAAACAAATGCGATGGCGAAATATCAGCTAAATGATAACAAAGTAACATGGCAAAGATGACGAAACATCAACAAACCAGATGATAAAACATCACACCTAACAACTATATGGAGAATCAAAGTAGGATAACAAACATGTGCGATGGCGAAACATTGGCTAAAAGAATATGCGATGGTGAAACATCGGCTAAAAGAAAATGAGATGGTGAAACATCATCTAAAAGATAGGAAGATAACATGGAAAATATGGAAAAACATCAATAAACCAGATGATAAAACATCATACCTAACAATGATATGGAGAATCGATGTAGGATAACAAACATGTGCAATGGCGAAACATCGGCTAAAAGGGTTTACGATGTCGAAACATCGGCTAAAAGAATAGCAAGATAGCATGGTGAAGAAGGCAAGACATAAGCAAATCATATGATAAAACACTACACCTAACAATGATATCAAGAATCAAAGTAGGATAACAAACATGTGCGATGGCTAAACATCGGCTAAAAGAAAGTGCGAAGGAGAAACATCGGCTAAGAAAAAGGAAGATAACATGGAAAATATGGTGAAACATCAATAAACCAGATAATGAAACATCACACCTAACAATGATATTGAGAATAAAAGTAGGATAACAAACATGTGCGATGGAGAAACATCGGCTAAAAGGGTTTGCAATGGCGAAACATCGGCTAAAAGAGTAGCAAGATAGCATGGTGAAGAAGGAAAGATATAAACAAATAATATGATAAAACACTACAACTAACAATGATATCGAGAATCAAAGTAGGATAAAAAACATGTGCATTGGCGAAACATCGGCTAAAACAATGTGCAATGGCGAAACATCGTCTAAAAGAATGTGCGATGGCAAAACATCGGCTAAAAGATAGGAAGATAACATAGCAAAGATGGAAAAACATCAATAAACCAAATGATAAAACAAAACCAAGAGGCGCACAAACAAATAAGATTGGTTTGTATTTAGAGGTATTTTATGATTTTCCAAGAAGAAGTTTTAGTTTTAAGATGCAAGAATGCAAAGGAAAAAGAAAAAAACTAATGGAGACTATCCTAATCTCTAGCCCTAATATTATCATACAATGATTGACCTTAAGGTTGAGGATGAAAAAGGGAAGCTTCTACCCTAAGTTAGCATGCATGGATTCCTATCCTAAGGTCTAGCTCGAGGACTAACCCTACACGAGCAATCCTAAGGGAGCATGGTAAAAACCAAACAAGTAAACAAACAAGTGTTTAAACATGAGTATCAAGTTACCTATGCAAAATTACTTTAAACAAGTCTTTAAATAAACCAGAGGGACTCCTGACATATATCAACAATAGAGTTCCCATCATGCAATAGAAAGCAAAAAGGAGTGGAAACAGTAAAAGGGAAAAAGTGAAATACCAAACGGATAACTATCCGTAGCAAATGTGCAAGCAAAAAGAAACCTAGAGAACTTCAAGCAAGCTCTTGAGAGAACTAAACTTCAAGTGTATTAAGTCTTCACAAAAATTGGGCAGAGTAACAGCTGTATACGGGTGAATTCCAGATTACAAACAAAGTATGTAATCGCAATAACCTACACACAAAACAAACAAACAACCCAATGTCTTGAGGTAAACCTCAAGAACTCTAGACAAAATATAAATTAAGGTCACAAGGTCTCCAATATAGGCCAAGCTTTCTATTCTTAAGTCCAAGAAGTCCAATACTCCATA
Source organism: Vicia faba (assembly GCA_948472305.1). Lineage (NCBI taxonomy): Eukaryota > Viridiplantae > Streptophyta > Magnoliopsida > Fabales > Fabaceae > Vicia > Vicia faba. Next base: position 677,711,677 of record OX451735.1, on the reverse strand, counting down.
ATGCCAAGGATAGTAACCAAATAGTCCAAGTATCATTAATGTTTTTTATGGTTTTTGTTGATTATTAAGTATCTTTAAAAAGAAAAGAAAAGCTCAAGTGAGCAAAATAAAAAATGACATAAAAGTAAATGCTCAAGTAAATAGTACATAAAGTAAAAGAATAAAAATAAAAGAATAAAGTAAAGTCAATTGTTAAGAATTAGTGGTTAGTTGGATGACCATCTTGAAACTTGCATTTGGAACTCATTAAAGGATTGGTAGAACCAAAGCCTCTCCACAACAAGTTGCATTTGCTTTTTGTCAAGTATATAATCCATTTAAGAATTCTCAAGGCAACATTTAATGATCATGATGTTTAAGTGATCCGCGTTGACCAAAATTTATGAAGATCCATTAGAGGATTAGTAGAACCAAAGCCTCCACACAATGAATCTCAAGGTTATTAGATCAAAGGGTTCAAATTAACATAATTGGGCTTGCAAACATAGGTTTGGGCCACGAATGATCATTTGGTCGAATCGGGACAAAATTTAGCGCTATGTTAAGCAATCGTAAGTGGACTTATGTAGAAGTCGCTCCTATTTTGAGGCCGGTCAATAGCAATTAATGTATTTCATGTTTGGATAAATGATATAGAGATCATTATCCCATAACATGTAATACAATAAGAAAGGAGAATAAGATGAAGAGGGAAGGGATTAGAGTTTCAAATATCATCAACATCATTCGTCCATTTTAATGGATTTGGTTTATCAACCTATCAACACCCAAGACCCAATGATGTTGAATAATTTATCTCAAGATATGCTCCAAGTCAGTACTACGTGCTATCTCAAGAACAAAACAAGAATCATGTACAAAAGTTTTCAATTACAAGAATTAATCAAAGGTAAACCCCAAAATGCAATCTTAAGTCAAAAATAGTTTTAAAAAATGAAAATGACTTGAAAAATTATGAAATTAAAATCCTAACCTCATAAAGTCCTATAAAAGTCAGAAATAAAATTTGGAGACGTTCAATGGTAATCTGGGGAGCCTCGTTATCCCATTTAAGTTTAAACATAGATGACATTGTGGCTAGTACGTCTGCTAGCTGATTTTATTCTCGCGGGAAGTGCTCAAAGGTAATCTTCTCAAAATGTGGGAGCAATGTCAAAACATGTTCTTTGTAAGGGATAATGTTAGGGTGTTTGGTGTCCCATTCCCCTTTGATCTGGCTGATAACCAAAGCTGAATCTCCGAATACATTCAAAGATTTGATCCCCAAGTCTATGGAAGCTTTGATACCAAAGATGCACGCTTCGTATTCCGCCATGTTTTTTGTACAATTGAAGCAGAGTCTTACCGTAAAAGGAGTATGACATTGTTGTACCCCAAAATTTGCCCTCTCACTTATCAAGATTTTTCTCACAAGACTTCTTGGACTCAAGACATGATTAGGGTTTGAGTTTGCACAAGGATTTTTGGACCACCAATGCTTCATGTGACTTTCATACATCATGTTGGACCCTTAAGATTGCTCATGTTAAGTTTCAAGCCTTGAACCACATTTTTGATCAGTCAATTGGACAGTTGACCTAAAAATCAACTATATTGGGGAAAAAGTCAACTTTGGCCAATTTAAAGTCAAACTTCATAATTTTTGATCCACAAAAACATTCTAGACTCCTATGTACCATTTGATCAAGTTTGGATCACAACTCCTCAAGAAATTTGATCAAATCATCAAAAGGGCAAAATGGTTAAAATTAGGGTTTTGACTGAGAAAGGGCAATTTCTGATTTTTAACCTAGCCAATGACCAATTGGGTTCAAACATGATTTCAAGGGTTCAATGGAATCATCTTGACCTAATTACATGGTTCAAAAGATCTCAAGTTCATTGGATTGACAAATGAATTTGGCAGTCAACTGATCAAAAGTCAACTGTACACTGAAAAGTTAAACTTTGACTTCTTGGTCAAAATCAAGTGCCAAGGGTCATAATTCATCAAGATATGTCAAAATATGAAACTTGTTCACCAAGAAAACCTATTTTGAAAATTAGGGTTTTGAATTTGAAAAATTTCATAACTTAGAATTTTTCTAAGTATGGAAATTTTCTTATTTTTACCCAACTTTCCACCACTTTTTCACCATGATGCAATTTGATTCAAAGAAAAATTCCAACATGAAAGTTGTAGTCCTCCATGAAATCTACAACTTTGCTTCACAAACTTTTCCCAAAAGATGCTTGTATCTCAAGTTATGAATTTGTGAATATAGGTCCATGAACTTCTTAACTTAGTGAAATTTTGCCCTAATTTAGGCAGTTTTTGGACCCAACTTCATGGACATTTTTCACCTAGTTCCAAGAGTTATCTCAAAATTAATTTCAAAGATGGATTAGAGATCACATTGAAAGATTTCCGAAATGTCTAAGAACTCTCCAAGATCATTTGTGGTTAGGGAGAATCGAAGAAGAGAAATTTGCATTTAATCACTTTTGTTCATGCCATTTTCACAAAGTATCAAATTGCAAATCAGATCCATGATGCTTGTACCTTGCATTACAGGTCCTAAACTCATTCTAAACTCCATAATTAAATGCAAACTCAGAGGTTAAAGGCTTTATTTTCACTTTTGAAGCATTGTACAAGATACATTTCCATTTTTGGCCAAAAGTGCACAATGCCATTTTCATAAAGTGAGCTTTTGCAACTTTGTCCATCTTGAGCCTTGGACCTGTCCCTTTGATGCAAACAATTTCCACAGGCCACAAGCAATGTATACCAACTCTATGCAGCTCACAAGTCAGCAAGTACAAGCATGTTTGCATTGGTCACTTACTTTTCTTCAAATGTAAGAAAAGTTGCAAAAGAGGTCAGAACTTGTACAACTAATAAGGAGTGGACTTTGCATCATTATATACAAATATACAAACTCATTACAAGGCTAAACACGACTTCTTAGCATCCAAAACACAAAAACTCCATTTTTCTGCCCAAACATCCAGTTTCTGCAAAACCATAGCAAACTCATTTTTTGCTCGTGCGTTTTGTGGCTTGAAACTTCAAACACCTTCCATATATCCTACCAAAGATATCCAAGCCCTTGCCCTGCATCTGTAAGCCCTGTTTCAGCCATTTCCATTTTCAAACTTGGAGCTTGCAGCTTGACTTCTACAGAGAGTTCTGGCCATCCATAAGGAAAGTTAGGCATTGGAATAGTTTGAAGGAAGTTCAAGGAAGCTCACACGATCCTCAGGCCTCCCTCAAAGTCCCCACATTTTCATATCCAAATCCAGCTGAAGGAGGTATTTTTCTCAAACTCTATCTCTGTATTTAGGCATCCTCAAGCCACGATTTGTGAAGCAAAAATGTAGTCCTTAACATGGTGAAGCTGTACATATGCATACTTGTCATTTATATTAACTATGCTGTGAGTATTTGAAGCTTGAAGTTCATGAAAAAATTAGGTCACGAATTAAGTCTGACAAAATTCTCTCTGATCTTTGAGAGTTAGGTTACAAATTTTACATGGTTGGAATCGTGAGATTAAATACTACATGTTTCATGTTATAAGATTTTGTTTTTGTGCAAGCATATGAAAGATACAAATTTGAAGAAAAACGCGCGCGCAGGGAGGAAGCTGGAGAACAGGGATGATGTTTTGGGCCTTTGGCGCCTTGGGCCAGTTGCTTTTGTTTTTCACACCCCCTGACCACTATTTGCACCCCATGACATATTTGTTTTATTTTTCATATTTATTTTTATATTTTTACATTTATTACTTTTATTTATTTTTTCTGAATCATAAAAATCATGAAAAATAATTTCCTTACTTTTTGCATTTTTATTTTATTTTTTTAATTATTTTTTGCATAAAAATAGTTTATTAGAATAAATAGAACTTTATTTTCTTATAAAATTTGTAAATATATTTAAATATACTATACATTTTTATTATATTATTTATACACATAAAATATTTATTTTCATACATATTTTAATTTTTAATATTTGTACATAATATTATTTATTATTTTCTTGTACAAAAAATGGACAAAATATTAATATAGAACATATATTTTCTTTAATAAAAAATTAGGGTTTCTCCCTTTCAAAAATAATAATATTATTTTTCCTTATTTTCTAGGGTTAATTAATTTATTTTCTCATACAAAAAATAAATACAAAAACATTTTTAACATAAATACATTTGCATTGCATTTTTAATATTTGTATATATATTTAATACGCACAATATTCAATTGAATTGTAATAGTATTTTTAGGGTTTATTTTGTGCAATATCCCCGTTCAAAAACTTGTATCTCTCCTCCCATAATAATTGTTGTAATAGCTTAGTTTACATTTACGCAATTTATCGCATTTATACCATGTTTAGTAAAATAGGGTTTGCATGACAAGACCAAAAAACAAAACAAATAGAAAAGACCTAATCCAAGACAAATCAAATGCATGAAAAATGACACACATTGCACACAAGCACCCTTAGGGTTTCACCCGCTTGGTTGCCTAAATAAAAATGGCCATGTTACGCATACAAAGTATCTTGGAAAAACAAAACAAAATAAATAAGATCATAGTCCCTCGATGACGCTATCAAAAGGTTGCCTAAACAAAGATGATCTTGGTCCCTAAAAATTACTAAGATACTTGGCAACATTGCTATCGTGGTCATACGATGACCCACGCCCGTCCCGTTTAACATCCAAAGATAGGGTTGTTTACCAAATGAATGGTAAATCAACAATGTCAAAGGAATAAAAATGCACAAGAAAGACATTTGAGTAGGTAAATAGCTTCTAGTTACTTGTTACATCTCAAAACAATCCTTGCTATTTTCAAAAACAAATACACATACATTTCAAAACATTTTCAAAACACCTTACAAAATATTGAAACATTTTTCAAAAGACAAACATCTTTGTATACATTCTTACAAACGAGAATCATTACAAAGATTGCCTAAACAATGGCCTCTTTTCAAAATACTTTCAAAACCATACAAAGCACCATTTCAAACAATTTCAAAGCAAAGCAAGCGATCTAAACAAGTAACTAAGAGCTCATGGAAAACCATGGATGAAAAGGATGCTAGCACCTTACCTTTTCATAATCTACCCCCCGAACTCAAGAAAACATCTCAAAGGTCTTTCCTGTGCTTTTTTACCTTTCCTTTTGGATAAAATAAAAGTCGGTGGCGACTCTTGCTAACCGCAACATTTGCAAACACAAACGCGGAACCTCAAGTCAGTTCTCCCACTGCATCACAGAACTGGCGACTCTGCTGGGGAGTTTTATAAATGTGGTGTTACCTTAGGGTTTAGATCACCTTTATTTGCTTACCTTGTTTGACTTGTTTTCTTTACACTTTGGTTCTATTGTTTGGGTTTGAATCCTCTACCCGGATTTGGGAAACATTATAGGTAAATAGCAATACGTTGTGGAAACTGTGTGGGGTATACCGACATGGTCTAAGCAATAGCTATATTAGTGTGACATATTTGTGGGTACCGGTAGCCTTTGAGTCAATCAAAGAGAATACGGGGACGCTGAGTGATGTCATGAAACACTAATGAACTTCTAGAACCTTTACTTGACCAACTTGGCCTTTTAGGATGAAGTGAGATGACTGGCTTTGGTGCAGTCCGAAGTTGGTAGATACTCGATACTACACTCATTGAGGGTTGGTTCCTTGGAATATTTCGGTCGCCAGTAAAGAGGCTTGAATTGAAACAGTGAACAAGGAAATAATCCAGTGATATTGAGCTCCTTAGAACCCGATTACTATTTTTAGGACAGGTTGAGCCAACTAAACTTCAAGAGGGTACTTACCTATGAAACCCCATGCAAGCCTAAACTAGGAACTTGTGTGATTTGCTTGTACATATATACTTGTGCATAACATCATGGACATCATATGCATCCACTAACCATTTCAAGGATTTTGGAGATTCATCTTTGTTCTTCTTTTGTAGGTTATGGATTCACTTCGCAGGAAAATTATCCAAATCAACCTTGTAAGAATTCCTCCACAACTCAAGGAGTTAGCTTCAAGGATTCTTGAGAATTCTCCATTCACCGAGAGACATGGTCGTCTACTCAACTTGGTCACTACCAACACAGAGGAGGATATGATGAAAGTTCTCTTCCAGTTCTTTGACCCTTTGCATCATTGCTTCACATTTCCTGACTATCAACTTGTGCCCACTTTGGAGGAATTTTCTCAACTCTTGAGGATTCCTATTCTCAATCAAGTACCCTTCAACGGTACAGAAAGAGATCCAAAGCTAGAAGAGATTGCTCAAGCCCTGCACTTGCACTAATCTGATGTCATAACTCATTGGGAAACTAGAAGTGGTGTCAAAGGCTTCTTGGCAAAGTTTCTGTTTGAGAAGGCCCAAAGCTGTTGGAATTCTCTAGACTTGCAAGCTTTTGAGGAGATTGTAGCTCTTCTCATCTATGGGATGGTCTTGTTCCCTAACCCTGATCAACTCATAGATGTGAGCATTGTCAAAATCTTCATGACTCGCAACCCAGTGCCTATGTTGCTTGGGGATATCCTCCACTCCTTTCACACTCGTACAATGAGGAAAAGAGGTGTTCTCATGTGTTGCACTCCTCTCCTGGAAAGATGGTTTATTTCTCATCTTCCCCAATCAGTGTTGAAGAATGAGAAAGGTTTGAGGTGGTCACAAAGGTTAATGACACTTAACCATTCAGATATTCATTGGTGTTCTCGATCCAAAGAGAATGTCATCATTGTTGACTGTTGTGGGGAATTACCTAATGTCCCTCTACTTGACATTAGGGGAGGCATCACCTACAATCTGTGCTTGGCTCTAAAACAGTTTGGTTATGCTCGAATGGATGGCCCACATGACATGCTGATTCAGGGATTGGTTTTCGACTACGACAACGACAACCAAGGACTCCGTCAGAGATTCATCCGAGCTTGGAGGATGCCTAACAAGGTGGATAGCAAGACCTTGGGACACAAGAATTCCATCCCTCTTGAGCCTTACCTCAAGTGGGTACGAACCCGCGCCCAAAGTCTTATGATGCCTTATCCCTCCATTCTCCCAGTGATTATAGAGCCTGTTAAGGAAGGAGAGGTTCCATACACCATCCTACATCCTGACACGCCAACATCACTCGAAGACCTGCAAAGGAGTTGGATACAACTCAAGGGAGAGCGCGATACTTTCGAAGCCCAATTCTACGCAAGTGAGAAGAAGGTTTTGGAGCTCACTCGGCTACTTCATGAAGAGCAGACTCTCAACACCTACATTGCACCAAATAGGATGCGCAACGTCTTTTTACCTTATAATTCTGTATTATTTTGCCCAAGGGGCATTGATGTACTCACAATTCTATCTTATTAATATGACGTGTGTTTATTTTTTGTTTAAAACAAATTTGAATTTCTGAATCCTTGAAAGCATTTCATGAATACATATCATTAATCATAAGCATAAACAGGTCTTCACACCAAGTTTCCTCATCTCTCTACTGTTTATTTCAGTAAGATGGATATCGAACAAACGGTCAAAGATTTGCAAGCTCAGAATTCACAATTTCAACAGTTGCTCATGACCTTAGCCAAGGGGCAAGAGGAGCTGAAGACTTTGCTCGAAAAAGAAAAAGAGAAAAAGAAGAAGAAGCCAACTGGTGTGGTTATCATGGGCAGAATATTTTAGGGACAAGCCAGAAGGACCTTGGAATTCTCAACAACATCTGAAGAAGGGGAAGGAAAAGGAAAAGGAACGACAGTACCATCAGATTCTAAAGCAGAAGAAGAGGAAGAAGAGGATTACTCTGAACAATAATACCCTTCGGCTGATGACAAATACAAACACTTGGAAGAGCGTCTAACCGCAATGGAAATCCAGAGGGTACCGAGGCTAGATTTTGAGGAGTTAGGGCTGGTATCAGGAATTGTAATCCCTCCAAAGCTTAAAGTGCCACTATTTGCTAAGTATGACGGGGTGTCTTGCCCTAAAATGCACCTCAGATCCTATGTTAGGAAGATTCAACCATATTCTGCGGACAAAGACTTATGGGTCCACTTTTTCCAAGACAGTTTATCAGGAACGCAGCTTGATTGGTTCTACCAGTTGGAGAGGGCAGATGTCCATAATTGGGAAGACCTGGCAGCAACCTTCTATAAACAGTATCAATACAACACCGATTTGGCACCAACCCGTACTCAACTCCAGAGTATGGCCATGGTATCAAATGAGGGCTTCAAAGACTACGCCCAAAAGTGGAGGGATCTAGCCGGAAGGGTGCAACTCCCCTTGTCTGAAAGAGAGTTAGTGGACATGTTCCTGGGGACTCTGTCAGGCCCTTTCTTTAATCATCTGATTGGAAGCTCCTCTGCAGGGTTTAACGAATTGATTCTAACTGGCGAAAGAGTGGAGGTTGGTATAAGAAATGGGAAAATTCAGAAGGACGCGTCTGCCTCAGCTACTGTAAAAAAGCCCTTCACGGGAAGAAATGAAGTATCTGCTGTCTATTCACAGAGAAATCAGGGAAGAACTGAGCGCCGACCAACAGTGGGGGCCGTAATGATTCCGAAGCCTGCATCAGACCAACCAAGAACTAATCAACAAAGGGTAGAGAGGCCAGTTCAGCAGTTTACCAAGATTAACATGACTCTAGCCCATGTTCTACCACATCTCCTGAAGTTGAATCTGGACACTTTGAAAGAGGCCCAAAAAAATCCTAATACCGCTTCTCCACACTACCATCCCAACGCCAGATGCGCGTACCATTCTGAAAGTCTAGGGCACGACACCAACAATTGTTGGGCTCTGAAGAACAAGATTCAAGATCTGATTGACGCAAAGGAAGTTGAATTTGAAGCGCCCGAGAAACCAAATGTTATTTCCGCTCCAATGCCGAGGCATGGTCACAATGCCAACGTTATTGAATAAGATCTGTTTGTTGCTACCGTGGATGAACTGTTAACTCCGCTCCCGACCATCAAGTTGAATTTGTTAAAAGCTAGCATCTTCCCAGGTTGTGACAAAGACTGCCATGTTTTCCTGTCCTCATCATTTGACTGCCCTCTATTGAAGAAAGGAATCCAACAACTGATTGATAACCAAGAAATTTTGTTTGAGAAAGCTCCTATTTCACCCGTTCCAGTGAAAGAAGTTTCAATAATAACCATCTACGCCAATCCTTCCAGGGCCCCTAAAAGACCCGTTAGGATTACACCTCCTCCAAAGACTGCTCCGCTTAAGATTATAATGCCCGGGCATGCCCCATACAAATCAGATAAATCAGTACCATGGAACTATAGTGGAGAAATCTACTATCATGGTATTAAAAAGATTGAACTGAGTGCTGAAGAACAGAGCTCCGAAGAGGACAATTCCGACATCAGTAACATTGCCGGAACAAGCAAGGTTACCCTTAGTGGAAGAATCTTTTCCCCAGAGATTGCTCCTCTAACAACAGTCTTTGGACCCGTGGCCATTCCGAAGATTACCTTTGCACCAGTGACTGTACCTGCAAGTGTACCTGCCAACAAAGACAATACAATTCCTATCCCTACTTCCGCTGCTGAGAATAAAGGAAAGAATGTTCAAGAGGAGCCTGTCTAGACGAAGGCTCAATCACTAGCTATTCCTGAAACATCCAAGAAGGAGATGGAAGAAATCTTGAGGATCATTAAGAAAAGTGATTATAATGTGGTTGAATAATTGGGGCAGACCCCTTCCAAGATCTCTATGCTATCCATGCTGTTGTGCTCTGAAGCACATGCCAAAGCACTGGTAAAATTTCTAAAGACAGCCCATGTGCCGCAAGAGACGTCTACTGACCAGTTCGAGGACTGTGTGGCCAGCTTGACAACTGATAATGGCCTGGGCTTCTCCGATGCTGACTTAACACCCCGAGGGAGGAAACACAATGATGCATTACATGTCTCAGTGGAGTGCAGAGGAACAACCCTAGCTCATGTCTTGGTTGATACTAGGTCATCTTTAAATGTCTTGCCGAAGAAAGCCCTTGATAGATTGGACTGCGAGGGGCTGATTTTAAAACCCAGCAATATAGTGGTGAGAGCTTTTGATGGACCGAAGAGGATGGTCCATGGGGAGGTGGACATCCCAATCAAGGTGGGAACTCAGGTTTTCAATTTAACATTCTACGTGATGGACATCCGTCCTTCTTATTCCTGTCTGTTGGGACGCCCCTGGATCCACAATGCTGGAGCTGTCACCTCCACCATGCATCAGATGCTAAAGTACCCCGTCCAAGGGAAGATCATAACTGTCCACGGGGAAGAGGAGTATATGATTAGTCATCTGAATTCTTTCCGTTATATGGAGTTAGATGGCGAGTTCATAGAGACCCCTTTCCAACATTTTGAAGAAGTCTCTCTAGAAATAGCGGCGACCAAGACGGTATCCTCAACTCCTAAGATCACAAGACCTCCACCTCAGATGTCATCTCTAAAGGATGCAAGGGTATTAGTGGAAGAAGGGGGATGCACAATCTGGGGTCAGCTTCCAGACATTCCTTACAAATCAGACAAGTTCGGCTTAGGGTTTACTTCGACTGGTCAGAAGGCTGTGCGCCGTGCCCGTGCTGGGGGGCCACCTGTGAAGATTACCAACCAAAGCGTCAGTGTGGTAGAAGACAATGAAGAGGAGGGAAGCTTGGAAGATTGGATATTTCCTACTATCAGCGGAGGACTTTGCAACTGGTAAGCCAAAGACTTTGTTCCGATAACTTTCATACCGCAGTAATTTATCTTTTACATTTCTGTTGGACTGTAATAATTCACAAACATCGCACTTTAAAAACCTTGTGTCTTACCCGAGGCACAATGGTCCATTTGTAAGGGTTTTTATTTCATCTACATATGTCATTCAATGAATCATGGATGCTTTTTCACATATAAACTTTTTATGCTCATTGTCTTTCTTTTACATTTTATTGTTTTAAGATGGCTATACCCTTACACACACCCACACTCACAAATGCAGGTACCCTTCCATTCTGGATCCCATGGGTAACGATACTGCTATAGCCTTCAGTGTCTCTGAAGATCTGATCTACCAAGTCGAATACGAAGGTGAGGAAGATTGTGAGGTGCCAGGGGAATTGGCCAGATTACTACAGCAAGAGGAAAGAGCAATTCAGCCTCATGAAGAGCAGTTGGATACAATCAACTTGGGTACTGAGGATGATAAAAAGGAAATCAAGATAGGTGCCAATCTAGAGGCGAGTGTCAAAGAGCGCCTAATTCAGCTATTGCATGATTATGTTGAGATCTTTGCCTGGTCATACGAAGACATGCAGGACTCGATACAGACATTGTGGTACACCGTCTACCCACAAGAAAAGATTGTCCACCAGTGAAACAAAAGGTCCTCCGCATGAGACTTGACATGTCAGAGAAGATCAAAGAAGAAGTTATGAAACAGTTCAATGCTGGATTTCTGGCTGTTACTTCCTATCCTCAATGGGTGGCCAACATTGTACCCGTGCCTAAAAAGGACGGCAAAGTGAGAATGTGCGTGGATTATAGAGATTTAAACAGGGCCAACCCTAAAGATGATTTTCCACTTCCACACATCAACATCCTGGTTGACAACACAGCTCAACACAAAGTATTTTCTTTCATGGACGGATTCTCAGGCTATAACCAGATCAAAATGGCACCTGAGGACATAGAGAAAACTACATTTGTCACACAGTGGGGTACGTTCTGCTACAAAGTGATGCCATTTGGACTGAAGAATGTCGGGGAAACCTATCAACGCGCCATGGTAGATTTGTTTCATGACATGATACATCATGAGATAGAGGTCTACGTAGATGACATGATAGCCCAATCACAAACTGAAGAAGAACACCTGGATCACTTGCAAAAGCTGTTGTCAGGTTGAAGGAGTATAAGCTCAGATTGAACCCAAACAAGTGCACATTCGGAGTCTGGTCCGGTAATCTCTTAGGTTTCATTGTCAGCAACAAAGGCATCGAGGTTGATCCTGCCAAAGTCAAAGCTATACAAGAAATGCCTGCTCCTTGCACTGAGAAGGAAGTCAGAGGTTTCTTGGGACGCCTAAACTACATTGCTAGGTTCATTTCTCACCTAACGTCTACTTGTGAACCAATCTTAAAGCTGTTGAAGAAAGATCAGGTAGTCAGATGGAATGACGAATGTCAGTTTGCTTTCGACAAAATCAAGGAGTATTTACTAGAGCCTCCTGTCTTGATGCCACCCGTCGATGGAAGGCCGCTAATCATGTATCTAACCGTCTTAGAGAATTCAATGGGGGTGCGTACTGTGGCAGCATGACGAGTCTGGCTGAAAAGAGCATGCCATTTATTACCTAAGCAAAAAGTTTACCGACTGTGAAACCAGATATTCACTGCTCGAGAAAACTTGCTGCACTTTGATATGGGCTGCTCGCTGGCTAAGGTAGTATATGTTGACTCATACCACTTTGCTGATATCTAAGATGGATCTGATAAAATACATATTTGAGAAGCCTGCTCTATCTGGGAGGATAGCTAGATGGAAAATGATCCTAACAGAATATGACATACAGTACACGGCCCAAAAAGCTATAAAGGGCAGTGTGCTAGCTGATCATCTGGCTCATCAAGCTGTAGAAGATTATCAATCCATGAAGTTTGACTTCCCTGACGAAGACATCATGACATTGGACAACAGTGAAGAGATCAGACCATATGACAGACCTGAACAAGGATCCCGATTGACCCTGTACTTTGATGGGGCATCCAATGCACTTGGTAACAGTATCGGCGCTGTGCTTATATCTCCGGAAGGATGCCATACTCCTTTCACTGCCAGACTTTGCTTCAACTGTACGAACAACATGGCAGAATATGAAGCATACATCTTTGGACTCAAGGCTTCCATAGACTTGGGAATCTAATCTCTAGATGTGTTTGGGGACTCAGTTTTGGTCATCAGTCATATCAAAGGAGAGTGGGACACTAAGCATCCAAACCTCATCCCTTACAAAGAACATGTTTTGACATTGTTACCACATTTCGAGAAGATTACCTTCAAGAACTTCCCGCGAGAAGAAAATCAGCTAGCAGATGCTCTAGCTACAATGTCATCCATGTTTAAACTTAATTGGAATAATGAGGCTCCCCAGATCTCCATTGAACGGATGAATGAAACATCATACTGTCACGAGATTAATACCGAAGAAGTAGTGGACCAGCCATGGTTTCATGAAGTCAAAAGGTATCTCGAGGCTTAAGAATACCCAGAAGGAGCTTCAGTCAATGACAAAAAGTTCTTAAGGATATTCTCGGTAAAGTTCTTCCTAAGTAATGGCATCTTGTATAAGCGTAATCATGATTCTATTCTGCTCCATTGTGTGGACAAGATTGAAGCTGAAAAGATCATGGCTGAATTGCATGAGGGTACCTTTGGCACTCACTCTAGAGAGCATACGATGGCGAAGAAAATCCTACGGGTAGGCTATTACTGGTATACCATGGAAGTTGACTGTTATCAACACTCCCGGACTTGTCATAAGTGTTAAATCTACGCAGACAAGGTGCACGTGCCTCCGGTTCCTCTAGATGTCCTAACAGCTCCTTGGCCCTTCGCTATGTGGGGAATCGACATGATTGGGGAGATCAAGCCTACAGGTTCCAATGGACACCGCTTTATTCTAGTGGCCATTGACTACTTCACCAAGTGGGTCGAAGCAGCTTCCTTCGCATCCGTTACTAAGAATGTTGTTGCCCGCTTCATCAAGCAGAATCTTATTTGCCGGTACGGTATCCCTGAAAGGATAATCACTGATAATGGTACAAACCTTAACAATACTATGATCACCGCCTTGTGCGAGCAGTTCAAGATTCAACATCATAATTCACCCCCCTATCGGCCAAAGATGAATGGTGCAGTCGAAGCTGCTAACAAAAATATCAAAAAGATCATACAAAAGATGACAGTCACCTACAAGGACTGGCATGAGATGTTACCGTTTGCTCTCCACGGGTACTGTACCACGGCTCGCAGATCAACTGGGGCAACACCCTATTCTTTGGTTTATGGCATTGAGGTTGTTTTACCTATCGAGGTTCAGATTCCCTCTTTGAGAATCATGAAGGATGCAGGTTTGAGTGAAGACGATTGGATCCAGACCCGGCTTGATCAACTGAACTTGATTGATGAAAAGAGACTTACTGCTATTTGCCATGGTCAGACGTATCAAAAACGGATGATCAAGGCTTTCAACATGAAAGTAAGACGCCAGGTATATCAAGTTAGAGATCTAGTGATCAAGCGCATCATCTTTCCACAAAGTGATCCCAGGGGTAAATGGACTCCTACCTATGAAGGACCATTTGTAATCAAGAACATCTTTTCTGGTGGGGCAATGATCTTAACCACCATGGACGGTGACGACCTGCCACACCCTGCGAACGCAGACATAGTCAAAAGATACTACGCATAAATGACCCGCTAGGTTGACACACCTAGGCAAAACAAGGGCATCCCGACGAACCAAAAAGGTTCGGGCAAAAATTAGGGATAAAATATAAAAAAATCTGTACACCCGACAAGTTGAAAACCCGAAAGGGCGACTTGGGCAAAAAGGGGTTTCCCGGTGGACTGAAAACCCGAAAGGGCGGTCTAGGAAAAAGTTAGGGAATCAAAGCGTATGACTATGTCTCGTCGGATCACTTTAAGGACAATCTCTTCACTGACAAACTCTGAGCTTCTGATCAATTCAATCATCTTCGGACGAAGCAACAAATGGACAAGATATTCAGAGATACGGAGGCTATAGCAGAATAGGAACCCCATGGGATTATCACACATAGCTATCTTTCTTTGTATAAATTTTTCTTACTTTTATGACACCACCCTCTTACTAGGATGTTTGTCTCCTTTGTACAAAACACTTATTCAAAGTAAATACAAAGATATCTCTTTCGAAGTACAGAAAACTATTTGCCTTTTTCTTTACACTTGTGTTTATTTGCAAAAACGTCCAATGATTCTTTAATGAGCATATGCATTTGAACATAATTACTGTTTACAAATAAACAGGATGGAAGAGAACAATTACTGACAGACTGAAAGGATAGGAAAACGTCTTTAGGCTAGTCCATGAGCAATCCCTACAGTACATCATCTAGATCCCCAGCGGAGCTAAAATTTCAAACCCTTAACCCCCATCAGAGTTAAAATTTCCAACTACAGACCCCCAGCGGAGCCAAAACTTCAAACTACCGATCCCCAGCGAAAACCATCCAAATTCCCCAGCAAGTTATCTTGAAATTTGAAAGTCAACCAGATATCAGTTAACTTTTGTCTCTCCTGAACCTACTCCCCAGTAGAATGGAAGACAGCCGAAACTCCTGAACCTACTCCCCAGTAGTAAGCCTTCTTCCCCACGAGTTTTCATTACTCCCCAACAGGTCAAAGATTCTCTTTGTTAACTCCCCGCAGAAGTCATCAGAGTTTTCTTTATTCCCTAGCAGAACAAGGATTCCCATTGTGTAATCCCCAGTAGAAGTCATCGAATTCTCTGGATTTCCCAAGCAGATTACTCAAGCAGTATATGGCATTGCTCACAACATAATTTTTTGTCAATACTCCAACTTCAAGACATGAAGGATCCCTATATCCCCACAGAAGTCGCCAAGGATTCTTATCCTCATTCATCAAGGATTTTTAATCCCCAACAGTCGCCAAGGATTTCTTATCCTTAGCAGTCAAGGATTTATTTTCCCCAGAAGCAGTCAAGGATTTATTTTCCTCAGCGATACCACACATCAGCTTACATGCGTATACATTACATCCATATATCATAAACATTGATAAAGTACATATATTGCATCATACATTTCATGAAACATAATTTTGTGTTTCAGCTAACATTTTACCCTTTTCAGGATAAGATTAACAGTTACCAGTGACAATGTTCAAAGATTTCAGATACAGTACGAATACACTCCAGACGTAGAAGTCATTCTGTTACTCATTCAGATCTCAACTCAAGATACAATACAGATACGCTCCAGACGCAGAAGTCATTATGTTACTTATTCAGATTTCAAGATCATATATGCTCCAGATACGGATGCCATTCTGGCCCTTATGCAGATTTCAAGTTCAGATATAGTTTAGGTATGCTCCAGACACGGAAGTCATTCTGTTACTCATTCAGATTCAGCTTTTATGATATAGTTCAGATACACTCCAGACACGGAAGTCATTCTGTTACTTATTCAGATGTCTAGTTCAGATACGCTCCAGACACGGATGCCATTCTGGCCCTTATTCAAATTTCAAGTTCAGATACGCTCCAAATACGGATGCCATTCTGATACTTATTCAAAATTCAGATTTCACACTCTTGATACAGTACGGATCCGCTCCAGACACGGATGCTATTCTGTTTCTCATTCATATTTCAAGTCTCAAAATACAGCTCAGATACGTTCCAGACGCGGACACCATTCTGATACTTATTCTTCTGACCTACAACTTACGATTTAACAAACATTCTTGGATGGCATCTACAAGCCCATCTCCAACAAAATTCTATCACCTCTCCAAATGGCATCTTTAAGCCCATTCCCTCAACTACACTTTGTCGAGTGCAAATTTATGGGCACTCTAGTGTCCAATCATCTTTTACCTTCGAGTCACGAATGGCAAACTCACTAATCTAACTCTTTAGGTTTAAGAAGATTGAACAAGGGAAGCTGTTGTACCCCAAAATTTGCCCTCTCACTTATCAAGATTTTTCTCACAAGACTTCTTGGACTCAAAACCAGATTAGGGTTTGAGTTTTCACAAGGATTTTTGGACCACCAATGCTTCATGTGACTTTCATACATCATGTTGGACCCTTAAGATTGCTCATGTTAAGTTTCAAGCCTTGAACCACATTTTTGATCAGTCAATTGGACAATTGACCTAAAAATCAACTGTATTGGGGAAAAAGTCAACTATTGCCAATTTACAGTCAAACTTCATAATTTTTGATCCACAACAAAATTCTAGACTCCTATGTACCATTTGATCAAGTTTGGATCACAACTCCTCAAGAAATTTGATCAAATCATCAAAAGGGCAAAATGGTCAAAATTAGGGTTTTGACTGAGAAAGGACAATTTATGATTTTTAACCTAGCCAATGACCAATTGGGTTCAAACATGATTTCAAGGGTTCAATGGCATCATCTTGACCTAATTACATGGTTCAAAAGATCTCAAGTTCATTGGATTGACAAATGAATTTTGCAGTCAACTGTATACTGAAAAGTCAAACTTTGACTTCTTGGTCAAAATCAAGTTCCAAGGGTCATAATTCATAAAGATATGTCAAAATATGAAACTTTTTCACCAAGAAAATCAAATTTGAAAATTAGGGTTTTGAATTTGAAAAATTTCATTAGAATTTTTCTAAGTATGGAAATTTTCTTATTTTTCCCCAACTTTCCACCACTTTTTCACCATGATGCAATTTGAGTCAAAGAAAACTTCCAACATGAAAGTTGTATTCCTCCATGAAATATACAGCTTTGCTTCACAAACTTTTCCCAAAAGATGCTTGGATATCAAGTTATGAATTTGTGAATATAGGTCCATGAACTTCTTAACTTAGTGAAATTTTGCCCTAATTTAGGCAGTTTTTTGACCCAAATTCATGGACATTTTTCACCTAGTTCCAATAGGTATATCAAAATGAATTTCAAAGATGGATTATAGATAACATTGCAAGCTTTCCAAAATGTCCAAGAACTCTCCAAGATCATTTGTGGTTAGGGAGAATCGAAGAAGAGAAATTTGCATTTAATCACTTTTGTTCATGCCATTTTCACAAAGTATCAAATTGCAAATCAGATCCATGATGCTTGTACCTTGCATTACAGGTCCTAAAATCATTCTAAACTCCATAATTAAATGCAAACTTAGAGGTTAAAGGCTTTATTTTCACTTTTGAAGCATTGTACAAGATACATTTCCATTTTTGGCCAAAAGTGCACAATGCCATTTTCATAAAGTGAGCTTTTGCAACTTTGTCCATCTTGAGCCTTGGACCTGTCCCTTTGATGAAAACAATTTCCACAGGCCACAAGCAATGTATACCAACTCTCTGCAGCTCACAAGCCAGCCAGTACAAGCATGTTTGCATTAGTCACTTCACTTTTCTTCAAATGCAAGAAAAGTTGCAAAAGAGGTCAGAACTTGTACAACTGATAAGGAGTAGACTTTGCATCATTATATACAAATATACAAACTCATTGCAAGGCTAAACACGATTGCTTAGCATCTAAAACACTGCAAAACACAAAAACTCCATTTTTCTGCCCAAACATCCAGTTTCTGCAAAAACATAGCAAACTCATTTTTTGCTCGTGCGTTTTGTGGCTTGACACTTCAAACACCTTCCATATATCCTACCAAAGCTATCCAAGCCCTTGCCTTGCATCTGTAAGCCCTGTTTCAGCCATTTCCATTTTCAAACTTGGAGCTTGCAGCTTGACTTCTACAAAGAGTTTTGGCCATCCACAAGGCAAGCTAGGCATTGGAATAGTTTGAAGGAAGTTCAAGGAAGCTCACACGATCCTCAGGCCTCCCTCAAAGTCCCCATATTGTCATATCTAAATCCAGCTGAAGGAGGTATTTTTCTCAAACTCTATCTCTGTATTTAGGCATCCTCAAGCCACGATTTATGAAGCAAAAATGTAGTCCTTAACATGGTGAAGCTGTACATATGCATACTTGTTATTTATATTAACTATGTTGTGAGTATTTGAAGCTTGAAGTTCATGAAAAAATTAGGTCACAAATTAGTGCTGACAAAATTCTCTCTGATCTTTGAGAGTTAGGTTACAAATTTTACATGGTTGGAATCGTGAGATTAAATGCTACATGTTTTATGTTATAAGATTTTGGTTTTGTGCAAGCATATGAAAGATATAGATTTGAAGAAAAACGCGCGCGCAGGGAGGAAGCTGGAGGACAGGGATGATGTTCTGGGCCTTTGGTGCCTTGGGCCTGTTGCTTTTGTTTTTCACACCCCCCTGACCACTATTTGCACCCCCTGGCATATTTGTTTTATTTTTCATATTTCTTTTTATATTTTTACATTTATTACTTTTATTTATTTTTTCTGAATCATTAAAATCATGAAAAATAATTTCCTTACTTTTTGCATTTTTATTTTATTTTTTTATAATTTTTTGCATAAAAATAGTTTATTAGAATAAATAGAACTTTATTTTCTTATAAAATTTGTAAATATATTTAAATATACTATACATTTTTATTATATTATCTATACACATAAAATATTTATTTTCATACATATTTTAATTTTTAATATTTGTACATAATATTATTTATTATTTTATTGTACAAAAAATGGACAAAATATTAATATAGAACATATATTTTCTTTAATAAAAAATTAGGGTTTCTCCCTTTCAAAAATAATAATATTATTTTTCCTTATTTTGTAGGGTTAATTAATTTGTTTTCTCATACAAAAACTAAATACAAAACATTTTTAACATAAATACATTTGTATTGCATTTTTAATATTTGTATATTTATTCAATGCGCACAATATTCAATTGGGTTGTAATAGTATTTTTAGGGTTTATTTTGTGCAATATCCCCATTCAAAAACTTGTATCCCCCCTCCAATAATAATTGTTGTAATAGCTTAGTTTACATTTACGCAATTTATCGCATTTATACCATGTTTAGTAAAATAGGGTTTGCATGACAAGACCAAAAAACAAAACAAATAGAAAAGACTTAATCCAAGACAAATCAAATGCATGAAAAATGACACACATTGCACATAAGCACCCTTAGGGTTTCACCCACTTGGTTGCCTAAATAAAAATGGCCATGTTACGCATGCAAAGTATCTTGGCAAAACAAAACAAAATAAATAAGATCATAGTCCCTCGATGACGCTATCAAAAGGTTGCCTAAACAAAGATGATCATGGTCCCTAAAAATTGCTAAGATACTTGGCAACATTGCTATCATGGTCATACGATGACCCACACCCGTCCCGTTTAACATCTAAAGATAGGGTTGTTTACTAAATCAATGGTAAATCAACAATGTCAAAAGAATAAAAATGCACAAGAAAGACATTTGAGTAGGTAGATAGCTTCTAGTTACTTGTTACATCTCAAAACGATCCTTGCTATTTTCAAAAACAAATACACACACATTTCAAAACATTTTCAAAACACCTTACAAAATATTGAAACATTTTTGAAAAGACAAACATCTTTGTATACATTCTTACGAACGAGAATCATTACAAAGATTGCCTAAACAATGGCCTATTTTCAAAATACTTTCAAAACCACACAAAGCACCATTTCAAACAATTTCAAAGCAAAGCAAGCGATCTAAACAAGTGACTAAGAGCCCATGGAAAACCATGGATGAAAAGGGTGATAGCACCTTCCCTTTTCATAATCTACCCCTCGAACTCAAGAAAACATCTCAAAGGTCTTTCCTATGCTTTTTTACCTTTCCTTTTGGATAAAAGAAAAGTCGGTGGCAACTCTTGCTAACCGCAACATTTGCGAACACACACGCAAAACCTCAAGTCAGTTCTCCCACCGCATCACAGACATCCTTCCGGAGATATGAGTACCGCACCAATACCATTGCCGAGTGCGTTAGATGCCCCATTAAAAACCAGGGTCCATCGGGATCCTTGTTCAGGTCTGTCATATGGCCTGAGATCTTCACAGTTGTTTACCATCATGATGTCTTCATCTGGGAATTCGAACTTCATGGACTGGTAGTCTTCCAGAGCTTGGTGAGCAAGGTGATCAGCTAGTACACTTCCCTTTATCTCTTTCTGGGTAGTATATTGTATGTCATATTCTTTCAGGATCATCTGCCATCTCGCTATTCTCCCAGAGAGTGCAGGTTTCTCGAAGATGTGTTTTATTGGATCCATTTTAGATATCAACAAGGTAGTATGAGTCAGCATATACCATCTTAGCCTGCGAGCAGCCCATGCCAGAGTGCAACAAGTTTTCTCGAGCAGTGAATATCTTGTTTCACAGTCGGTAAACTTTTTGCTCAGGTAATAAAAAGCATGCCCTTTTCAGCCTGACTCGTCATGCTGCCCCATCACACACCCCATAGAATTTCCCAAAACAGTCAGATACATGATCAAGGGTCTTCCCTCGACTGGCGGCATTAAAACAGGAGGCTCTTATAAATACTCTTTGATTTTGTCAAAATCAAATTGGCACTCATCATTCCATTTGACAACCTGATCTTTCTTCCGTAGCTTGAAGATTGGTTCACAGGTAGCTGTTAGGTGAGAAATGAATCTGGCAATGTAGTTCAAACGTCCCAAGAATCCTCTGACTTCCTTCTCAGTACGAGGAGAAGGCATCTCTTGTATCACTTTCACTTTGGCAGGATCTACTTCAATACCCTTATTGCTGACGACAAAGCCTAGGAGCTTACCAGACCTTACTCCAAACATGCATTTATTTGGGTTCAACCTCAGCTTGTACTTTTTTAGTCTCTCAAACAGTTTCTGTAAATGATCAAGATGCTCTTCTTCTGTTTGAGATATAGCTATCATGTCGTCCACATAGACCTCTATTCAGTGATGGATCATGTGGTGAAATAGAGCTACCATGGTACGCTGATAGGTTTCCCCAACATTCTTCAGTTCGAATGGCATAACCTTGTAGCAGAATATGCCCTATTGTGTGACAAAGGTTGTCTTCTCCATGTCCTCAGGCGCCATTTTGATTTGTTTGTAACTTGATAAACCGTCCATGAATGAAAACACTTTGTGCTGTGCCATATTGTCAACTAGAATATCAATATGGGGGAGTGGGAAATCATCCTTAGGGCTTTCCCTATTTAAATCTCTGTAGTCCATGCACATTCGCACCTTGCCGTCCTTTTTAGGCACGGGAACAACATTGGCAACCCATTGCGGGTAGGAGGTGACGGCCAAGAATCCAGCGTTGAATTGCTTCATGAATTCTGCTTTAATTTTCTCTAACATGTCTGGTCGCATACGACAGACCTTTTGTTTTACTGGTGAGCAATCCTCTTTTGTAGGTAGACGATGTACCACAATATCTACATCAAGTCCCGGCATGTCTTCATACGACCAGGAAAAGACCTCAACATACTCGTGTAACAACTGAATCAAACGCTCCTTGACAATGGGTTCCAGATTGGCACCCACCTTGACTTCCCTTTTGTATTCCTCGGCACCTAGGTTGATTGTATCCACGGGTTCCTCGTGGGGCTGAATGGTTCTCTCTTCTTGTTGTAGTAATCTGGCAAGTTCCCCTAGTACTTCACAATCTTCCTCACCTTCGTCTTCGGCTTGGTAGATTAGATTTTCAGAGTCATAGAAGGCCATAGTAGAACCGTTACCCATGGGATCCTGAATGGATGTAGACCTGCATTGTGAGTGTGAGTGTTTGTAAGAGTATAGCTATCTTTGAAAGAAATGAAAATGTAAAAAAAATAAAAACAATGAGCACAAAGTTTTTATGCAAAAATGTCCATGGTTCATTAATGTCATATGGAAATGAGATAATAACCCTTACAAATGGACCATTGTGCCTCGGGTAAGACACAAGGTTTTAAGAGTCTGAATTGTTTTAATATTACAGATCCAACAAAATGTAAATACAAATTACTGTGGGATAAAAGTGATCGGGACAAAGTCTCTAGCCTCCTAGTTGCTGAGCCCTCCGCTGACAGTTGGAAAATCCAATCCTCTAGGTCATAGCTATCTTCATCGTCCTCCACTGCATTGACTTGGTGGTTGCTGATCTTCAAGGGTAGTCCTCCGGCACGAGCGTGGCATACAACCTTCTGGGAACCTGAAGTGAAACCCAAACCAAACTTGTCAGATTTGTATGGGATATCTGGGAGTTGTCCCCAAATAGTGCACCTACCTTCTTTTATCACTGCCTTGGTATCCTTTAAAGACGACATCCTGAGCGGAGGCCTTGTGATCTTGGGAATTTGAGACACAACCTTGGTCACTGCCACATCTTGCGGGACTTCTTCAAAGTGCTGGAATGGAGTTTCAATAAATTCACCATCTAATTCCACATATCTGAAAGAATTGAGACGACTGATCATATACTCTTCTTCTCCATGAACGGTGATAATCTTCCCTTGAATCGGGTATTTCAGCATTTGGTGCAACGTAGAAGTAAAAACGCCAGTATTGTGAATCCATGGTCGGCCTAGCAAGCAGGAATATGAAGGGAGAATATCCATTACATAAAAAGTTAAATTAAATGTTTGGGTTCCAACCTTTATGGGGATGTCCACTTCCCCATGCACCATCCTTTTTGAGCCGTCAAAGGCTCTCACTACTATGTTGCTTGGTTTCAATGTCAATCCCTCACAGTCAAGCCTATCAAGATCCTTTTTAGGTAATACATTCAGAGATGAACCATTGTCAACCAACACATGAGCCAGAGTCGTGCCCCTGCATTCCACTGAGACATGTAATGCCTCATTATGCTTCCTTCCTCTTGGCGTTAAATTAACATTCGAAAAACCTAAACCATTATCTGCGGTCAAGCTGGCTACACATTCTTGGAACTGATCGGCAGATGTTTCTTGGGGTACATGAGCTGTTTTCAGGAATTTTACCAAGGCCTTTACGTACGCCTCAGAACATAGTAATAAAGCCAGCATGCAACTTTTAGATGGAGTTTGCCCCAGTTGCTCGACTACACTGTAGTCGCTTCTTTTTATGATCTTTAGAATTTCCTCTATCTCTTTCTGGGAGGTCTCAGGGATAGCTACTGATTGTGCCTTCATCCGGACAGGCTCAACCATAATACCTTTATCTCGAATCTCGCTTGACTCGGCAGCATGAATGTTACTAGGGGTGAAAACAGGGATTGTAACAACTTTGTCAGCAGGAGTATTAGTAGAGATGATTGTAGGACTGGGAACAACTTTTGGAGGAGCAATAACAACAGGAATGATTATGGGAACAACTTTTGGGGGAGCAATTTCTGGAGAGAATATCCTTTCGCTTCGGGTAATTTAGCTAGTCCCTGCAATATTACTGATATTGGAGTCATCCTTCTCAGAACTTGAATCTTCAGCAGCTGGCCAATCTTGCTTGATACCGTGGTAGTAGACATCCCCTCCATAATTCCATGGTACGGTTTTGTCTGACGAATTCGGGATTATTCCAGGAATTGTAATTATTAAAGGAGCTACTTTAGGAACTCATGTAATTCTAACGGGTCTTTTGGTGGAGACCCTGGAAGAATTGTCGGAAATGGTAACGATGGGGACATCATTATAAGAAACAGTTGGAATAGAAGTCTTCTCGAACAAAATTTACTTGTTATTTATTAGGCACTGAACGCCTTCTTTCAACAAAGGACAACTGGTTGGTAATGACAAACAGAAATGACAGTTTTCATCACAGCCTGGGAAAACACTGGCATTCAATAAGTTCTTTTTGATAATTAGGAGTGGGGTCATAAGTTCATCAACTGAAGTAACAAACATATCTTCCTCAATGGCGTTGGTATTATGGCCGTGTTTGGGCATAGGGGTAGAAATGACATTGGGCTTTTCTGGCGTATCGAATTCAATCTCTTTGGCTTCAAGGAGGTCTTGTACTTTGTTCTTTAGAGCCCAACGATTATTAGTGTCATGGTCGGGATTCTCAAAGTGGTATGCAAAACGAGCATTAGGATGATAGTGAGGAGAGGTTGTGTTAGGGTTCTATGGAGCTTCTTTCAAGGTCACTAGGTTAGATCTTAACAAATGCGGCAATACTTGAGAGAGTGTCATATTAATTCTGGTGAACTGTCTGACTGGTCTTTCCATTCTTGGTTGGTTGTTTCTTTGCTGATTAGGTGCAGGTTTAGGAATCATAACAGCCCCCACCATTGGACGACATTCGACCTTATCTTGATTTCTCCGAGGATATACAGCAACCACTTCTTTCTTTCCGATGAATGGCTTCCTTACAGAAGCATATGATGCATCTTTTTGAATCATTCCATTCTTTATCCCGGCTTCTACCCTTTCTCTGGTTAATATCAATTCAGTAAAACCTGTCGATGAACTCCTAATTAAGTGATTGAAGAAGGGACCATACAAGGTGCCCAAAAACATGTCTACCAACTCTCTTTCAGACAGGGGAGGTTGGACTCTTCCGGCCAAATCCCTCTATTTTTGCGCATAGTCCTTGAAGCCTTCACTTGAAACCATGGCCATACTCTGGAGTTGAGTACGGGTAGGCGCAAGATCAACATTGTATTGGTATTCTTTGTAAAAGGCTGCAGCAAGATCTTCCCAATTATGAACATTTTCCCTTTCTAACTGATAAAACCAATCAAGTTGAGTTCCAGACAGACTGTCTTAGAAGAAATGTACCCATAAATCTTTATCAGCGGTATGGGGCTGGATCTTCCTCACATAGGACCGGAGATGCATTTTAGGGCATGAAACTCCGTCATATTTGGCGAACACGGGTGCTTTGAATTTTGGAGGAATAAAAATCCCTGATACTAACCCTAACTCCTCAAAGTCCAAGCCAGGCACTTTTTGGATTTCCATTGCACTCAACCGTTCTTCTAGATGCTTATACTTGTCGTTGGCTGGAGGATATTGTTCTTCAGAATAGTCTTCTTCTTCCTCTTGCTCTTCTGAATCAGACTGAACAACTATTTCCTTACCCTTCCCGTCTTTATTGTCTTTCTCACTGGATGTCGTTGCAAAGTCTAAGGCCCTTCTTGTTTGCCCTTGAATTCTGGTTATTTTCTTCGTCTTCTTTTTCTTCTCCAGCAAGGTCTTGAAATCTTCTTGTCCTTTGGCTAGAGTTAAGAACAACTGTTGAAAACTGTGTATTCTGAGCTTGGAGGTCCTTCACCATTTGCTCGAGATCCATCTTATTGAAATAAATAGTAGAGAGATGAGGAGACTTGTTGCAAGAAACCTGCTTATGTTATGATGAATGATAAATGCATATGCAATGATTTCAAGGATTTTAAGATTCAAATTTCTTTTAGACAAAAAGGAAACACGCGTTATATGAATAGATTAAAGCTCGAATATATCAATGCCTTTTCGGGAATAATAATACAAAAACTCTAAGATAAAAAGGTAGTACGCATCCTCTTTGGTGCAATGTAGGCATTCAGAGTTTGATCCTCATGAAGTAGCCTAGTGAGTTCCAAAACCTTCTTCTCGCTTGCGTAGAATTGGGCTTCGAAAGTATCTCGCTCCCCCTTGAGTTGTATCCAATCCCCTTGTAGGTCTTCAAGAGAGGTGGGCATGTCAGGATGTAGGATAGTATATGGAACATCTCCTTCCATGACATGCTCAATGATTACCGGGAGAATGGAGGGATAAGGCACCATAAGACTTTGAGCACGAGTTCGTACCCATTTGAGGTAAGGCTCAAGAGGGATGGAATTTTTATACCCCAAAGTCTTGCTATCTACCTTGTTCAACATCCTCCAAGCTCGGATAAATCTCTGGCGAAGACCTTGATCGTCGTTGTCGTAGTCAAATACCAACCCTTGAATCAACATCTCATGCAGGCCATCCCTTCGGGCGTAACCAAAATTTCTTAAAGCTAAACAGGGGTTGTAGGTGATACCTCCCCTAATGCCAAGTAAAGGGACATTAGGGAATTCTCCACAACGGTCGACAATAGTAACATTCTCTAAGGATCGGGAGCACCATTGAATTTCTGAATGTTTGAGCGTCATCACCCTTTGTGACCACCTTGAACCTTGCTCGTTCCTTAATACAGATTGGGGAAGATGCGAAATAAACCATCTTGCCAAGAGAGGAGTGCAACACATAAGGACACCTCTTTTCTTATAATTCGAGTGTGAAAAGAGTGTAGGATGTCCCCTAGCAATGTAGGCACTGGTTTGCGGGTCATGAAGATTTTGACGGTGTTCACATCTATGTGTTGGTCAGGATTTGGAAACAAAACCATCCCATAGATGAGAAGAGCCACAATTTCCTCAAAGGCTTGCAACTCCAAGGAGTTCCAACAGTTTTGGGCTTTCTCAAACAAGAACTTTGAAAGGAAACCTTTGACACCGCTTCTTGTTTCCCAATTAGTTGTGACATCAGATGATTGCAAGTGTAGAGCTTGAGCAATATCTTCTGGCTTTGGGTCTCTTTCTGTACCGCTGAAAGGTAGTTGATTGAGAATGGGAATCCTCAAGAGTTGGGAGAATTCTTCCAAAGTTGGCACAAGTTGATAGTCTAGAAATGTGAAGCAATGGTGTAAAGGATCAAAGAACTGAAAGAGCACCTTCATCATGTCCTTATCTGTGTTGGAGGTGAACAAGTTGAGTAGGCGACCATGTCTCTCGGTGAATGGAGAGTTTTCTTGAATCCTTGAAGCTAGTTCCTTATGTTGTGGAGGGATCTTTACAAGGTTGACTTGAATAGTTTTTCTGCAAAGAGAATCTATGTCCTACAAAACAAGAACAAAGATGAATCCCAAAATCCTTGAAATGGTTAGTGAATGTGTATGATGTTATGATGTTCATGATGTTATGCACAAGTATGTATATACAAACAAAGAAAATAAGTCCTTAGGTTTAGGCTTGCATGGAGTCTCATAGGTAAGTACCCTCTTGAAGTTTAGTTGTCTCAAACCTGTCCTAGTAATAGTAATCGAGTTCTAAGGAGCTCAATATCACCGGTTTGTTTCCTTGGTCATTGTTTCAGCACAAGCCTCTTTAATGGTGACTGAAATATCCCAAGAAACCAAACCTCAATGAGTGTAGTATCGAGTATCTACCAACTTTGTACTGCACCAAAGCCGGTCATCTCACTACGTCCTAAAGGCCAAGTTGGTCAAGTAAAGGTTCTAAACGTTCATTAGTGCTTCATGACATCACTCAGCGGCCCCGTATTCTCTTTGATTAACTCAAAGGCTACCGGTACCCACAAATATGTCGCACTAACGTAGCTATTTCTTAGACCATGTCGGTATACACCACACAGTTTCCATAACGTATTACTACTTACCTTTAATGCATCCCAAATCCGGGTAGAGGATTCAAACCCAAATAATGAAACATAATGTAAAGCATACAAGTCAAACAATGAAACATAGTAAATGTGATCTAACCCTAAGGTAACCCCACTTTATAAGTAATTCCCCAGCAGAGTCGCCAGTTCTATGGTACGGTGGAAGAACTGACTTGAGGGTTTTGCGTTTGATCTCAAATGTTGTGGTTAGCAAGAGTCGCCATCGACTTTTCTTTTATCCAAAATGAAAGGTGAAAAAGCACAGGAAAGACCTTTAGAGATGTTTTCTGAGTTTGGGAGGTAGATTATGAAAAGGAAAGGTATTAGCACCCTTTTCATCCATGGTTTTCCATGGGCTCTTAGTTACTTGAGAGATCACTTGCTTTTGTTTGAATGTGCTTGTGGTGTGGGTTTTGAAATTATTTTGAAAATGTAACTTTGTAATGATTCTCGTTTCTATAAGAATGCATACAAAGTGTTTGTTTCGAAGATAGTTCAAAAAGGTGTTTGTGAGATGTGTTTTTTGAAAGTGATTTTGAAAAAGTGTCTTTGTAATGATTCTCGTCTCTATAAGAACGCATACAAAGTGTTGTCTTTTAAGAAATGTTTCAAAGTGAAAGTGTTGGTGTATATAATGTTTTTTTGTTGTGAGCAAGCGAGAAACTAGGAGAGAATCTACCTACTCAAAAGGTTTTAAGGGTTCTTTTCTTCCTCCTTTAGATGTTGCTATCTTACCATTGTTTTGGTAAGAAGCCCCATCGTTGGATGTAAAGGGACGGGCGTGGGTTATCGTATAGTCATAGAAGGTAACCTATGGATGTTTTAGAAATGTCGTTTAGGGACTAGATCGTTTGCTAAAGGCAACATCGAGGGGCTACAATCTTTTATCGAGGGTATTTGCTAAAACGCCCATGTTCGAGGGACATGACTATTTTTCTGATAGGCAATAAGTGAGATTACCCTAAGGTGTACATATGTGCAAAGTTTGTTTGATTGCATGCATTTTTGTCTTGATTAGGGTTCTCTATTTGTTGATTTCATATATTTCCATACACACCCTAATTACTAGCAATATATGAAAGCAATAAAAAGTGCGGAAGGTAAATATCCTACGTTATTATAATCATTAGGGGGATGGGGTGTACAGATTTACAAATGGGGATTGAAAATAAAATTA
Source organism: Vicia faba (assembly GCA_948472305.1). NCBI lineage: Eukaryota > Viridiplantae > Streptophyta > Magnoliopsida > Fabales > Fabaceae > Vicia > Vicia faba. The sequence goes on along the minus strand of OX451735.1, from coordinate 677,682,432 downwards.
GATCCTAAGTTACCATTACAACCATATTGAATGGATAAGAATGTACAAGAAAATGTGAAATGGACTTGTTTTGTTTAAGAAAAGACATAAGTTTTGTTTAAGAAAATATTTTTGATCTTTTTGTTTTAAGAAATAAAATAAAGCATGTAAAATGTAAAATGTTTTTGGTGTTTTTGATTATTGAAAATAGAAGTGATAGCAAAAATAGTAAGGAAAAAGAAAATAGAATCAGCGCATTACTGAACTAAAAGAGATCAGAAGTTCTGTCTCTGGCGTGCTGCAAAAATAGAAATCATATTAGTAGAAATAGGTAAAGTTAGAAGTTCTGGGTCCGCTGGGAACAAAGAAGATTTCAGAAGTTCTGATGCCACTGGAAGAACTTTGTCTCCCTCTCCATGCTAGTCAGAACATCTACAACTTAGTCATTCCTCAACAGAACAGAAGATGCACATATAACAGTTATGGCAGGTTTCATAATGTTTTAGAAACAAGAGATATCAGAACTATAGATCAAAAGCAAGCATGAATTTTCTAATCCTAATTCTGAGTCCTAATTTATTCAAGAAGTTCTGGACTGAAATTCTCCATACTTAGGCAAACATACATGGAATATATGAATATATACTGAATCAGAGTTAGGATGTCTACATTGGGTTTTTGAATGTGCAAATCTAACAATGTTTAAGTAATATGATGAGGGTCAGCAAAAGCTTTCCTTGCAGCTGGAAAATATTCTGTGAACTGGAATCTGGTTTTGACCGCTTGTGATGTTCTGACCAGCTTCCTCACGTGCTTAGTAGGCTGGAAACTTTCAACTTGGGCTATGAATGATTAGAAAATTCTGGAACAACCAAAGAGAAAAGTTCTGACTTCTTTGAGAGGGATGAGATGGAGAGTGTGTTACAGTTTGACTATAGAAGTTAGGATGGCTTCTGAATGTATATCAAAAACTGTATGGATGGATTTGGTCAAGAAACACTTGAGGAAAAAATGGAGTCTGAATGCAAGAAATCAAAAGCTAACAGGTTTTGTATTTTTGTGTTTGCAGTTTTGGACTCTTGGAATTTTAGCAGGGGTTCAAGGCTTTTTATTTCTCAAATCTCTGACCTCCTTACAGGTGCCAATGGCTTTCAATTTATAGGCAAAGATCTTGTAGCTTGGAGAGATCAATGGTACAACCATCACATGCTAGGATGTTGCCTTGTTCTTGAAGCAAGTATGGTGGTTAGCAGCTTTAGAAGCGCCTAAGCTGGATTTGTAAGTTGGAATTAAAGAAAGGGAACCTCAAAAGCAACAACAACGCATGGGCCCAACACAATCTTGTACAAAAGTTTGCTTTTCCAAGACAGTAATGGTATTTCTATGCCACACGTGGGGAAATCCTTTGGATAAAGACCCAAAAGTGGTTGTGAGCATTAAATGATGATGAGATCTATCAAACCAGAAATCCTGCGCTATGAGATTGTGCATCATAGCTAAGATCTGGGCCAGAAGTTCAGCATCAGCGCAACTTAGAATAAACATCCAACTTCTTATCCCTGAATCCTTTTGCTCCAGCATGTTCTGAGTGAGCTCTCAGACTTTCCAGAAAGCTTGTGACATGCTTTGTAAGTCCTCTTTAAATTGCTCTTGCAACTTCTGACTGAACCTACGTGAAAACTGGCCCAGAAGTTGTAGACAATTTCTGACTTGAAAATGTCCAGAATTTGCTGAGTGCTCCAGTTTCATGGACGTGACTTTGAAGATGTATAACTTGAAATTCCAGCCTTTTCAGGAGAAGTTATGTAATATTTCAGATCTTATTGGAGTCCATAACTCTTGTATCAGAAGTTCTTCCAGAATCAACTTCCATCATGGTGAAAATCTAGCCAGAAGTTCTGAGCTTGTCATATTTCTTAAACACTTAGAAAAATTCTAAGTATTTAGAAATTTTACTTTTCCAAAGTAATTTTGAAATTTTGAATTTCTTGATGAGACAAACTTCATATTTCAACATGTCTTGATTAAATATGATTCTTGAAACTTGATTTTGATCCAAAAGTAAAAGTTTGACTTTTTAGTATGTAAATGACCATTTTACCCTTGTGAATGACTTTCTTGAAAAATTTGTAATTCAAGGCTTGAAATTGGATGGGAACAAAGCTGAGGGTCCAGGGTGGTCTTTTGATAAATTTCTTGAGAAATGAGAGGGAAAATTTTGGGGTACAACAACAACACTTGTTCATTTTTTCTTTTGAGTCCAGAAACAAACAAACACAACTCCACTCTTCTGGATTTTCGAATTCAGGCAAAGAGGCACAACACTTGTCTCATTTCCTTCGAATCCAGGAGCACCCAGGGCAATAACTCAAGTCCAAAACCCATATTCTAGTTTCAAGAAAGGTAAGTCCCCTTAACCTTAAAACTTTCGTTTCAAGCATAACATGTAAATAATTATTTCTTTTTGTTTCAAGCATCATTATTACCCTTTGGTTTGTTTTTGTTTCCACTTTGTCCATTGGTTTTTATTGTTAATCTTCTGGCTTGTTTTCTTTGTTTGTTAAAGCATATCTTAAGAACTAACAAAACCATGAAACAATATTAGCATTCAACCCATGATGTTATTTATCCCTAATTGAAAGAAAACAAAAACAAAGGTATGAATTGAAAGTTATAGACTTCGATCCACACTGGTTACAGACCCCAAACGAAGAAGCAAAAAGTATGAATCGAAGGATGCCTGTTCACGCTGACTTCCAGGCTTAATAGAAAGAAGTAAGGAAGGGTGAATCAAATGATTCCTGTTCACGTTGTCTTCCAGGCTCAATCGAAAGAAGCAAGGAAGGATGAATCGAAGGGTGCATCTCACGTTGACTTCCAGGCCCAAATCGAAAGAAGCCAGGAAGAGTTAAATCGAAGGGCGCTACTTCCTGGATCAAAGAACTTGTTTTACCTTATTTTATTTTGTTTTGTCTTTATATTTTCTTGCTATTCAATATGGTTGTAATAGTGTAGGACATTTATTTTCTGCATTTTTATTGCTTTATACAAATGCAATCAAACACACTATTTACACACATGCACCTCTAGAGTAATCTCACTTGTTGCCTCGGAAAATAATCATGTCCCTCGAATATGGGCATTTTAGAAAAAACCATCGACAAAAGATCATAGTCCCTCTATGTCCCTCGATGTTGCCTCCGGTAAACGATCTAGTCCCTATACGAAATTGCTGAAACGTCTCATAGGTTGCCTTCTATGACTATACAAATGACCCACGCCTGTCCCTTCACATCCAACGATGGGGATTCTTATCAATCAATGGTAAGATAACGACATTTAAAGGAGGGGGAAAAGAACAAAGACCTTTTGAGTAGGTAGGATGCTCGTAGTTGCTTGCTTGCTCACAACTAAAAAACATTTTCACACCAACACTTTCAATTGAAAAATTTTCAAAAGTCAAAACTCTTTGTACGTATTCTTATAGAGACGAGAATTATTACAAAAGAACTTTTCAAAATCACTTTCAAGAAACATCTTCCATAAACACCTCTTTGAACTGTTTTCAAAACCAACACTTTATACGCGTTCTTATAAAGACGAGAATCATTACAAAGACGTTTTCAAAATATTTTCAAACCCACACCACAAGCACATTTTCAAACAAAGCAAGTGATCTAGCAAGCAACTAAGAGCCCGTAGATAACTATGGATGAAAAGGGTGCTAACACCTTCCCTTTTCATAACCTACCCGTGATGCGGTAGGAGAACTGACTTGAGGTTTTACGTTTGTGTTCGCAAATGTTTCGGTTTAGCAAGAGTCGCCACCGACTTTTATTTTATCCAAAAGGAAAGGTAAAAAAGCACAGGAAAGACCTTTGAGATTGTTTTTGGGTTCGGGGGGTAGATTATGAAAAGGGAAGGTGCTAGCACCCTTTTCATCCATGGTTTTCCATAGGCTATTAGTTACTTGTTTTAGATCACTTGCTTTGCTTTTTCAATTGTTTGAAATGGTGCTTTTGTGTGTGGTTTTGAAAGGTATTTTGAAAAGAGGCCTTTGTTTAGGCAACCTTTGTAATGATTCTTGTTTGAATGTATACAAAGGTGTTTGTCTTTTGAAAAATGTTTCAATGTTTGAGAGTTGTTTGAAAATTGTTTTGAAATTATGTATGTGTTTGTTTGAAAATAGCAAGGATGGTTTGAAAGAGATCAAGTAACTAGGAGTTATCTACCCTACTCAAAAGTCTTTCCTACACATTTTTATTCCTTTGATGTTGTTAACCTACCATTGTTTTGGTAGATAACTCTATCTTTGGATGTTAAACGGGGCAGGCGTGGGTCATCGTATGACCATGATAATAATATTGCCAAGTATCTTAGCAAGTTTTTGAGGGACTAGATCATTTTTGCTTAGGCAACCAAGATAGCGTCATTGAGGGACTATGATCTTTTTGTTTTGTTTTGTTTTGCAAAGATACCTAGCATGCATACCATGGCCATTTTAAGGCAACAAAGTGGATGAAACCCCAGGGGTGTTGTGTACAAGGTGTTGTCATTTTTCATGCATTTTAGTCTTGTATTAAGTCATGCTATTTGTTTGATTTTTGGTCTTTGCATACAAAACCCTAGTTTACTATCATGGTATATGAAAGCAATAAAATGCATAAAGTAAATCTAGACTATTACAACAATATTATGGGGAGGGGGATACAAGTTTTGAATAGGGGGATATTGCTCAAAATAAAACCCTAAAACTATTACAAACAAATTGAATTTATTGTACAAATAAATAAATAAGAAAATATTTAAATATGCAACAAAATGTAAATATGCAAGAAATGTTTTTCTATTAATTTTATGCATGAGAAAATAAATTATTTAAGTCTTAAAAATAAGAAAATAAAATGATTATTTTTGAAAGGGTGAAAACCCTAATTTTTGTTTAATAGAAAATATATTCTATATTATTCATTTTTATTCAAGAAAAATAATAATAATATGTACAAAAATGTTAAAAAATGAATATTGTATGAAAATATTATTTTAAGTGTATAAATAATAAAAATAAAAATATATGATATTTATATATTATTTACAAGTTTTATTTGAGAAAATAAAGTATATTGTTATAATAAACTATTTTTATGCCATAAAAATAATAAAAATAATAAAATAAAATGCAAAAATTAAAAAAATATTTTTGGTTTTTGTAAATGTTCAGAAAAAAAATAAAGTTAAAAATATAAAGGAAATGAAAAATATGCAAAAATATAGAAAATGGGCCAAGGGGGTACAAAAAGTAAAAGGGGGGTGCCAAAAGAAGCAGCCCAAGCGCCAGGCCCAGAACAAACTTCATCCCTGACCTCTGTCTCTCCAAACGCGCGTGCCTTGTGCTTGATTCTGTAACTCTCTATTCTTTGCACAAAAACAAAATCTTGCAACATGAAACTTGTAGCATTTTTAGTCATGATTCCAATGATATAAAAAACATGACCTAACTCTCAAAGATCAAAGAGAATTTTAATGGCCCTAATTTCTGACCTAGTTTTTTAAGCAACTTCAACTATCAAATACTCCTAGATCAGTTAATATAAATGGAAGCTATGCATATGTACAACTCAAGCAACTTAAGGACTACATTTTTGCTTCAAAAACCTAAGCCTAAGGATGTCTAAATAGAGAGATAGAAACTTGATAAATATCTTGTTCAGTTGAGTTTGGATATAGAAATGTAGCAACTTTGAGTGAGGCCTGAAGGTCGTGTAAGCTTCGTTGAAGTTCCCTCAACCTTTCCCAATGCTCAGCTTGCCTTGAAGTTGCCTGAAACTCCTTGTAGAAGTCAACCTGCAAACTCAGAAAATGAAAATGGTGAAGTGTGAAAATGAGCTCACAGTTGCTGGACACGGACCTGGATAGTTCAGGTGTGTTGTAGGGAAGATGTTTGAAGGGTTGGAAGGCAAAACGCACGAGCCAATTTCAAAATGGCTTGAGTTCTGCAGATGATACCCTGTTTGGGCAGAAAAGTGGGATTTTTGTGTTTAAGGGTGTTTGAGAGGTTGGCAATTCGTGTATTTTGCTTGAGACAATGTTCTGAGTTCGGTTCAAATGATGCTTATGCTTAGTTTTATCAGATACACAAGTTATGCTGACTTTTGCAAGTTGGCTTGTTTTTGAAGAAAAGGTGAGATGACAATGCCCAAAGCCTGTACAGGCTAGCTCAAGGTCTGCACATAGTTGGTGAACTTTGCTTGATATTTGTGGACTTTGTTTGCAGCAAAGGATTAGGTCCATGGCTCAAGATAAACAAAGTTACATAAAGCTAGCTTTATCAAAGTAGCATTGTAACCTTTTTGCCATAAATGGAACAAATCAATGTACAATGCTCCAAAGCTCAAAAAAAAAGCCATTGTCCAATGTTTTTGCATTCAATTTTGGAGTGTATAAGGGATTAGAACCTATAAAACCAAGTACAAGCATGCTTAGGACAAATTTGCAACTTGAACCATTGTGAAAAATGCCTTGGACAAAAGTGATAATTTGCCATTTTCATTTCTTCGATTCTCCCTAACCTTAAATGATTTTGGAGAGTTCTTGGATATTTTGGAAAGCTTTTAACATGCTCTACAATCCATCTTTGAAATTCATTTTGAGATTCCTCTTGGAACTAGGTGAAAAATTGCCATGAAGTTAGGTCAAAAATATGCCTAAACTAGGGCAAAATTTCACTAAGTTAAAAAGTTTTTGGACCCTTATTCACAAAATCATAACTTGAGATCCATGCATATTTTGGGAAAACTTTGTGAATAAAAGTTGTATATTTTATGGAGGTATACAACTTTCATGTTGGAAGTTTTCTTTGAATCTAATTTCATCATGGTGAAAAAGTTGGGGAAAAAATAAGAAAATTTCATAACTTAGAAAAATTCTAAGTTATGAAAATTTTCAAACTTAAACCCTAATTTCCAAATTTAAGTTTCTTGGTGAACAATTTTCATGTTTTGACACATCTTGATGAAATATGACCCTTGGCACTTGATTTTGACCAAAAAGTCAAAGTTTGACTTTTCAGTATACAGTTGATTTTTGATCAGTTGACAGGAAAATTCATCTGTCAATCCAATGCATTTGAGATCTTTTGAACTATGTAATTAGGTCAAGATGATACCATTTATTCCTTGAAAACATGTTTGATACCAATTTGCCATTGTCTAGGTAAAAAATCAGAAATTGCCTTTCTCCAGTCAAAACCCTAATGTTAACCATTTTGCCCTTTTGATGATCTGATCAAATTTCTTGAGGAGTTGTGGTCCAAACTTGATCAAATAGTTCATATGAGTCTATAATGTTTATGTGGATAAAAAATCATGAGGTTTGACTGTAAATTGGCCATGTTTGACTTTTTCCCCAATATAGTTGATTTTTAGGCCAACTATCCAATTGACCGGTCAAAAATGTGATTTAAGGCTTGAAACTTGGTATGAGCAATCTTAGAGGTCCAACATGAAGTATGAAAGTCACATGAGGCATTGGAAGTCCAAAAATCCCTGTGCAAACTCAAACCCTAATTTCAGGTCATCAGTGCAAGGAGATGTCTTGAGCTAAGCAAACCCTAATCTGGTCTTGAGTCCAAGAGGTCTTGTGAGGAGAATCTTGATAAAATAAGAGGGAAAATTTTGGGGTACAACAGCTGCCCCTGTTCAATCTTCTTGAACATGAAGAGTTAGATTGGCGAGTTAGCCGTTCGTGACTCGAAGGTAAAAGATGATTGGACACTAGAGTTCCCGTAAATTTGCACTCGTCAAAGTGTAGTTTGAGGAAATGGGCTTAAAGATGCCATTTGGAGATGTGATAGAATATTGTTGGAGATGGGCTTGTAGATGCCATCCAAGAAATCTTGTTGTAAATCAGGAGAATGAACATCAGAATGGTATCCGTATCGGGAACGTATCTGAGTTGTATCTGGAGATTTGAATCCGAATAAGTGACAAAATGGCTTCCGTGTCTGGAGCGTATCTGGACTGTATCTTGAATAGGTGACAAAATGACTTCCATGTTTTGATTGTATCTGAGCTGGGGAAAATCAGAATGAGTGACAGAATGGAAACCGTGTCTGGGGCGTATCTGGACTGTATCTGAATAAGAGATCTGCAAGTTGAATCTGAATGAGTATCAGGATGGCATCCATGTCCGGTGCGTATCTGAACTGTATCATAGGGTTGAAGTCTGAATGAGTAACAGAATGACTTTCGTGTCTGGAGTGTATCCGTACTGTATCTTGACTTTGAATTCTGAATGAGTAATAGAATGACTTCTGTGTTTGGAGTGTATTCGTACTGTATCACGAATAAGAGATCTGAATGAGTAACATAATGACTTCTGTGTCTGGAGTGTATCCGTACTGTATCTGAATAAGAGATCTAAATGAGTAACAGAATGACTTTTGTGTCTGGAGTGTATCCGTACTGTATCTGAAATCTTTGAGTATTTGTTAAAGATAGCTGTTAATCTTATCCTGAAAAGGGTAAAATGTTAGCTGAAACACAAAGTTATGTTGCATGAAATGTATGATGCAATAAAATGTGTTTTATCAATGTTTATGATATATGAGTGTAATGTATGCGCATGTAAGCTGATTCGCTGTACTGCTGAGGAAAATAAATCCTTGATAGCTGGAGATAATAAAATCTTTGACTGCTGCTGGGGAAAATAAATCCTTGACCGCCACTGGAGATTCAAAATCTTTGATTACTGAAAATGAGAAATCTTTGGTGACTGTTGGGGATAGGAAATCCCTGACAACCTCTGTGAGAATCCTTCATGTCTTGAAGTTGGAGTATTGACAAAATCTGTTGTGAGAGTAATGCCAAACTGCTTGAGTAATCTGCTTGGAGAATCCAGAGAGTTTGATGACTTCTACTGGGGTTAAATAATGGGAATCCTTACTCGGCCGGGGAATAGGGAAAGTTCTGATGATTTCTGCGGGGAATTAAGAATGAGAATCTTCAAATTGTTGAGGAGTAATGAAAACTTTGGTGACTTCACTGGGGAAGTGAGAATGAGAATCTTCGATCTGCTAGGGGAATTTGAATCCTTGGGGAATTCACGATGGGGAGTTAAGAATGAGAATCTTCATTCTGTTGGGGAGTAAAAACTCTATGGGGGAAGAAGGCTTCCTGCTGGACAGTAAGTTCAGGATTCTAGGGAAAAAGCTTATTCCTGTTTGGAAAAAGCTCAGGAGTTGGGGTTGTATGCCACTCTACTGGGGAGTTATCCTAGGTTGGGGATAAAAGTTAACTGTTATCTGGTTGATTCTCATACTTTTAAGACAACCTGTTGGGGAATTTGGGGAAAAATGAATGGTTCCCGCTGGGGATTGATAGTTGGAAATTTGACTTGACTAGGGAAGAAGGTTTCATCTCCGCTGAGGGTTTGTAGTTCAAAGTTTTTGCTTCTCTGTGGATTGGAAGTTTTAAAACTTAACTCTGATGGGAATTAAGGGTTTGAAATTATGACTCCGCCAGGGATATGTATTTCAATGGTTTTGGCTCCGCTAGGGATCTAGATGATGTGCTTCAGGGGATTTCTCCTGGAATAGCCTAAAGACGTTTTCCTATACCTTCAACCTGTCAGTAATTATTCATTCCAATTTCGTTTATTTGTAAACAATGATTATATTCAAATGCATATGCTCATTAATAAATCATTGGACGTTTTCAAATAAAACACAAGTGTAAAAAAGAAGAAAAGGCAAATACTTTTTTGCACTTTGAAGTATCTTTGTATTAACTTTGTGTAAGTATTTTGTACAAAGGAGACAGACATCCTAGTAAGAGAACGTTGTCATAAAAATGAGAAAACTTTATACAAAGAAAGATGGCTATGTGTGAAAATTCCATGGGGTTCCCATTCTGCTATAGCCTTCGTAACTCTGAATATCTTATCCATTTGTTGCTTCATCCGAAGATGATTGAGTTGATCAGAAGCCCGTAGCTTGTCTGTGAAGAGATTGTCCTTAAAGTGATCCGACGAGACATAGTCATACGCTTTAATTCCCTAACTTTTGCCTGGACCGCCCTTTCGGGTTTTCGATCCACCAGGAAACCCTTTTTTTCCCAAGTCGCCCTTTCGGGTTTTCAACTTGCCGGGCGTACAATTTTTTTGTTTTATCCCTAACTTTTGCCGGAACCTCCCTTTCGTGTTTTCGATTCACCGGGATGCCCTTTTTTTTGCCTAGGTGTGTCAACCTAGCGGGTCATTTATGTGTAGTATCTTTTGACTATGTTTACGTTCGCAGGGTGCCGCAAGTCGTCGCCGACCATGGTGGTTAAAATCATTGCCCCACCAGAAAAGACGTTCTTGATTACAAATGGTCCTTCATAAGTAGGAGTCCATTTTCCCCTGGGATCACTTTGCGGCAAGATGATCCGCTTGATTACAAGGTCCCCGACTTGATATACCTGGCGTCTAACTTTCTTGTTGAATGCCTTGATCATCCATTTTTGATACGCCTGACCATGGAAAACATCAGTAAGTCGCTTTTCATCAATCAAGTTCAATTGATCAAGTCGGATCTGGATCCAATCGTCTTCACTCAAACCAGCATCCTTCATGATTCTCAAGGAGGGAATCTGAACCTCAATAGGCAAAACAGCTTCCATGCCATATACCAAAGAATATGGTGTTGCCCCAGTTGATGTGCGAGCCATGGTACGGTACCCGTGGAGAGCAAATGGTAGCATTTCATGCCAGTCCTTGTAGGTGACTGTCATCTTTTGTATGATCTTCTTGATATTTTTGTTCGCAGCTTCGACAACACCGTTCATCTTTGGCCGATAAGGAGATGAATTGTGATGTTGAATCTGGAACTTCTCGCACAAGGCGGTGATCATAGTGTTGTTAAGGTTTGTACCATTGTCAGTGATGATCCTTTCGGGGATGCCGTACCGGAAAATGAGGTTCTGCTTGATGAAGCGGGAAACAAAATTCTTCGTAACAGATGCGAAGGAAGCTGCTTCGACCCACTTGGTGAAATAATCAATGGCCACCAGAATGAAGCGATGTCCATTGGATGCTATAGGCTTGATCTCTCCAATCATGTTAATTCCCCACATAGCGAATGGCCAAGGAGCTGTTAAGACATTGAGAGGAACTGGAGGTATATGTACCTTGTCTGCATAGATTTGACATTTGTGACAAGTACAGGAGTGTTGATAGCAGTCAGCTTCCATGGTAGACCAGTAATAGCCTGCCCGTAGGATCTTCTTAGCCATCGTATGCCCGCTAGAGTGAGTGCCAAAGGTATCATTGTGCAGTTCAACCATGATCTGCTCAGCTTCAATCTTGTCCACACAACGGAGCAGAATGCAATCATGATTCCGCTTGTACATGATACCATTAATTAGGAAGAACTTAGCTGAGAATCTCCTTAAGAACTTTTTGTCGTTGACTGAAGCTCCTTCAGGATATTCTTGAGCCTCGAGATACCTTTTGACTTCATGAAACCAAGGTCGGTCCACTACTTCTTCGGTATTAATCTCGTGACAATGTGCAGGTTCGTCCATCCGTTCAATGGTGATTTGGGGAGCCTCATTATCCCAGTTAAGTTTAAACATGGATGACATTGTAGCTAGAGCATCTGCTAGCTGATTTTCTTCCCGCGGGAAGTGCTCGAAGGTAATCTGCTCGAAATGAGGTAACAATGTCAAGACATGTTCTTTGTAAGGGATGAGGTTCGGATGTTTAGTCTCCCACTCTCCTTTGATCTGACTGATGACCAAAGCGGAGTCCCCAAACATAATCAAAGATTTGATTCCCAAGTTTATGGCAGCCTTGAGACCAAAGATGCAAGCTTCATACTCTGCCATGTTGTTCGTACAATTGAAGCAAAGCCTGGCTGTGAAAGGTGTATGGCAACCTTCTGGAGAAATGAGTACCGCACCAATACCGTTGCCAAGTGCATTAGAGGCCCCATCAAAGTACAGGGTCCATCGGGATCCTTGTTCAGGTCTGTCATATGGTCTGAAAGCTTCAATGTTATCCAATGTCATGATGTCCTCGTCAGGGAAGTCAAACCTCATGGATTGGTAATCTTCGACAGCTTGATGAGCCAGATGATCGGCTATGACACTCCCCTTTATATATTTTTGGGTCGTGTACTGTATGTCGTATTCTGTTAGGATCATCTGCCATCTCGCTATTCTTCCAGATAGAGCAGGCTTCTCAAAGATGTACTTGATCGGATCCATCTTAGATATCAGCAAAGTGGTATGAGTCAACATATACTGCCTTAGCTGGCGAGCAGCCCATACCAAAGCGCAACAAGTTTTCTTGAGCAGTGAGTATCGGGTCTCACAGTCGGTAAACTTTTTGCTAAGGTAATAAATGGTATGCTCTTTTCGGCCAGACTCGTCATGTTGGCCCAGTACGCACCCCATTGAATTCTCTAGGACAGTCAGATACATGATTAGCGGTCTTCCTTCGACGGGTGGCATCAAGATAGGAGGTTCTCGCAAATACTCCTTAATTTTATCGAAAGCAACTTGACAGTCATCATTCCATTTAACCACCTAATCTTTCTTCAACAGTTTGAAGATTGGCTCACAGGTAGATGTTAGGTGAGAAATGAACCTAACAATGTAGTTTAGGCGTCCCAAAAAACCTCTGACCTCCTTCTCAGTGCGAGGGGAAGGCATTTCTTGTATAGCTTTGACTTTGGCAGGATCAACCTCGATGCCTTTGTTGCTGACAATGAATCCTAAGAGTTTACCGGACCTGACTCCGAATGTACACTTGTTAGGGTTCAGTCTGAGCTTGTACTCCTTCAACCTGACAAATAGCTTTTGCAGATGGTCGAGGTGTTCTTCTTCAGTTTGTGATCGGGATATCATGTCATCTACGTAGACCTCTATCTCATGATGTATCATATCATGAAACAAAGCTACCATGGTGTGTTGATAGGTTGCCCTAGCATTCTTCAGTCCGAATGGCATCACTTTGTAGCAGAACGTAACCCACTGTGTAACAAAAGTAGTTTTCTCCATGTCTTCAGGTGCCATTTTGATCTGGTTGTAACCTGAAAATCCGTCCATGAAAGAAAATACCTTGTGCTGAGCTGTATTGTCAACCAAGATGTCAATGTGCGGAAGTGGAAAGTCATCTTTAGGGCTAGCCCTGTTTAAGTCTCTATAATCCACGCACATTCTCACTTTGTCGTCTTTCTTAGGCACGGGCACAATGTTAGCAACCCATTATGGATAGGAAGTAACAGAAAGAAATCCAGCATTGAATTGCTTCATAACTTTTGCTTTGATCTTTTCAGACATGTCAGGTCTCATGCGGCGGACTTTCTGTTTAACTGGTGGACAGTCTTCTCTTGTGGGGAGACGATGTACCACAATGTCTATATCGAGTCCCGGCATGTCTTCATATGACCAAGCGAAGATCTCAACATATTCATGTAACAGCTGAATTAGGCGCTCTTTGACACTTGGCTCTAGGTTGGCACCCACTCTGACTTCTTTTCTGTCTTCCTTAGTACCCAAGTTGATTGTCTCTAACAGCTCCTCATGAGATAGAGTAGCCCTTTATTCCTGTTGTAGCAGTCTATCCAATTCTCCCGGCACCTCACAATCTTCCTCACCTTCGTATTCGGCATGGTAGACCAGATCTTCAGAGTCACTGAAGGCCATAGCAGAATTGTTACCCATGGAATCCAGAATGGAAGGGTACATGCATTTGTGAGTGTGGGTGTGTGTAAGGGATAGCCACCTTTAAACAAATAAAATGTAAAAAGAAAGACAATGAACACAAAATTTTATATGTGAAAACATCCATGATTCATTAAAATGGCATATGAAGATGAAAAATCAAACCCTTACAAATGGACCTATGTGCCTCGGGTAAGGCACAAGGTTAAAAGTGTACGAATTGTTTGAGAATTATTACAAACCAATAGAAATGTTTGAAAGATAAATTACTGCGGTATGAAAGTAATCGGAACAAAATCTTTTGCTTCCCAGTTGCACAGTCCTCCGTCAACAGTAGGGAAAATCCAGTCTTCCAAGTTGCTCTCCTCTTCACTATCCTCCAAAGCATTGACTCCATGATGGGTGATCTTAACTGGTGGCCCTCCAGCACGGGTGCAACGTACAACCTTTTGAGCAGAAGAAGTGAACCCCAAGCCGAATTTATCTGATTTAAAAGGAAAGTATGGAAGTTTCCCCCAGATTGTGATTCCTCCTTCTTCAATCACAGCCTTTGCATCTTTGAGAGACGATATCTGAGGCGGAGGTCTGGTGATCATGGGTACAGAAGACACTGTCTTGGTTGCCGCAATCTCCTGAGCTACCTCTTCAAAATGCTGAAAAGGGGTTTCGATGAATTCGCCATCCAATTCTACATAGCGGAAATAATTTAGATGGCTTATCATGTATTCCTCTTCACTGTGAACAATTATAATTTTCCCCTGGACAGGGTACTTGAGCATTTTATGCAGAGTGGAAGTGACGGCTCCTGCATTGTAAATCCAGGGTCTTCCCAACAAGCAAGAATAGGAAGGACGGATGTCCATCACATAGAATGTGGAGTTGAAGGTTTCAGTTCCCACTTTAATCGGGATGTCTACCTCCCCGTGGACCATCCTTTTAGAACCATCAAAGGCTCTGACAATGATGTTGCTGGGTTTCAGGGTTAAGCCTTCACAATCCAGTCTATCCAAGGCTTTCTTCGGCAAGACGTCCAGCGATGAACCATTGTCTACCAGAACGTGTGCTAGGGTAGTCCCTCTGCATTCCACCGAGACATGCAAAGCGTCATTATGTTTTCTCCCTTTAGATGTTAAATCGGCATCAGAGAATCCTAGACCGTTGTCAGCTGTTAGGCTAGCTACACATTCCTGGAACTGATCCGCAGAGGTTTCCTGTGGCACATGGGCCGTCTTCAAAAATATGATTAGAGCTTTAGCATGAGCTTCTGAACAAAGCAGTAGGGCCAACATAGAGATCTTTGAGGGGATTTTCCCCAGTTGTTCCACAACATCATAATCGCTTTTCTTGATTATTTTCAAAATCTCTTCCATTTCTTTTTGAGAGGTTTCAGGGATGACCAATGGTTGAGCCCTCGTCCTGACGGGCTCTTCTTGGATCCCTTTCCCTCTATCATCATCAGCAGCAGAGGGGACAACCACAGGAGTTACAACTTCTTCAATAATTGGAGTTCTCACAGATATGTTTACCGGTGCAGGGGTAACCTTAGGAGCAGCTGAGGGTCCAAATATTTCCTTTAGAGGGGCAATCTCTAGAGAGAAAATTCTTCCACTGCGGGTGATTTTGCTTGTTCCGGCAATGTTTCCAATGTCGGAAGTCTCTTCATCAGAACTCTCTTCAGTTGATTCAATTTGTTTAATACCGTGGTAGTAGATTTCTCCACCATAGTTCCACGGTATTGATTTGTCGGACTTGTACGGGACGGGCCCGGGCATGGTTATCTTCAAAGGTGTAATCTTCGGAGCGGATGTAATCTTAACAAGTCTTTTGGAGACCTTGGAAAGATTGGCGAATATGGTTATTATTGAAACATCATTGACAGGAGTCGGTGTAACAAGAGTCTTTTCAAAAAGGATTTCTTGGTTATCCATTAGGCACTGGATGCCTAACTTCAACAATGGACAGTAGGTTGGTAAGGATGAACAAAGGCAGCAATCTTCTTCACAATCTGGGAAAATCCCAGCCTTCAGCAAATTCATCTTGATTATCAGTAGCAGAGTTATCAAATCATCAACAGTAGCAACAAAAAGATCTTCTTCAACAACATGGGTATTGTGGACATGCCTTGGCATTGGAGTAGAGATTACATTCGGCTTTTCAGGGGCATCGAATTCAAATTCTTTAGCATCTATCAAGTCCTGAATCTTATTCTTGAGGGCCCAACAATTGTTGGTGTCGTGCCCTATACTCCCGAAATGATAAGCACACTTGGCGTTTGAATGGTAGTAATTGAAGATGTGAAAAACACAAGAATGGGGGTTGAATTGTAAAACTTGAATCAAAAGCTTAAACAACACTGTATCTTTATCCTGGTTCGTTTGATCTCAAACTACTCCAGTCCACCCGTCAAGGTGATTTCGCCTCTCTCCAACGAGGTCTTAATCCACTATATTCAATAGGATTACAACAGTCTACTTTAACAACTGTTAAAGCCTTCTTGAGTATAACCACATACCGGTTTGTCTCAAGGAAATCTCTTACAAAGAAAGAACAAGAATGTGTTTAATGTTTTCTAACAAAACTATATATCACAACTGTGATAATACACAAATTTAAGCTTGGAATAAAACTGAATTTCTAATGCTTTTGCGTAGGCGTGGTTTAAAGGCTTAGCAAAATGTATGAGTGCATGCGTGAAGATTAGCTTTTTCTTTTCTCACACAGACTTGTTTAAATAGCCAAGGCAAAGATACGTTGTTGTCCATAAATCACTTTCAATGATAATAACGTTCTTTCCTTTTTGAGAAGATCTTGTCTTGAATAAAGCCATTGGTAATTAATCTGTCTTGAATTCTTAATGACGCTTCAGAGTGTTCTCTGCTTATGGTAATCAGAGTGTTCTTTTGCTTTAACTGATGCTGACGCTTCTGAGTGCTGATGACTTGGTAAGGATCTTGATCAGAGTCAGAATGTTTTATGCGTAGATTCTGTTCACCAAGCTTCAGCGTATGATCTGGTAGCTTCAGCGTGTAGCACATGTTATTGATCTTCTGATGCTGATATGATCTTCTGATGCTGATTCCATCAGAACTTCTGTAAACACAAACCATAATTTTAAGTAGCATATATGTCTTATATATAAATCTTACAATTTATTTATTCTTGTATTTTGTTATCATCAAAACTCTAATTAAGGGTTGTAGAATCAAACTATGTTCTAACAGTAAGGAGAAGCTGTATTCGGATTCTTCGGGGCCTCTTTCAGACTGGCAAGGTTTAACTTCAAGGGATGGGGTAGAACCTGAGTAGGAGTCATGTTGATTTGGGTGAATTGCCGTACAGGCCTTTCCACCCATGTTTGGTTGGTTCTGGGTTGATTGTTTCTGGGCTGATCAGCTGCAGACTTCTGAATCATTATGGCCCCCACCGCTAGCCGACGCTCAACTCTTCCTTGACCTCTTTGGGAGTAGACAACTGACACTTCTTTTTTTGCTGGAAAAGTCTTTTTGATGGCAGCGGAAGCAAATGCATCTTTTTGAATTTTCCCGCTTTTTATGCCAGCTTCAACTCTCTCACCAGTCAGAATCAACTCAGTGAACCCCGTAGATGAACTTCCAATCAGGTGATTGAAAAAAGGACCTGACGGTGTACCCAAAAACATGTCTACTAGCTCCCTCTCAGATTGAGGTGGTTGTACTCGTCCTTCCAAGTCTCTCCATTTCTGGGCATACTCTTTGAAACCTTCATTTGAGACCATGCCCATACTCTGTAATTGAGTACGGGTTGGTGCTAATTCCGTATTATATTGATATTGTTTATAGAAGGCGTCTGCCAAATCCTCCCAATTATGCACATCAGACCTCTCCAACTGGTAGAACCAATCCAGCTGCGTCCCCGACAAACTGTCCTGGAAGAAATAGACCCACAGGCCTTTGTCAGAAGAATGTGGTTGGATTTTCCTGACATAAGATCGTAGGTTCATCTTTGGTCAAGACACCCCATCGTACTTAGAAGACAGAGGTACTTTGAATTTAGGAGGGATTACAATTCCAGAGACCAATCCTAACTCTTCAAAGTCCAGCCCAGGCACTCTCTGTATCTCCATGGCAGCTAGACGCTCTTCCAAGTTCTTGTATTTGTCATCTGCATGAGGGTACTGCTGTTCAGAATAGTCTTCATCCTCTTCTTCTTCTTCCTCAGAATCAGATGGCACTGCAGTTTCCTTTCCCTTTCTTACCCCTTCATCAGATATTGAGGGGAAATCCAGGACCCTTCTGGCTTGGCCTTCAAATATTCTGCCCAAGGTAGCCACACCAGCACTTTTCTTTTTATTTTTCTCTTTTTCCATCTCTAGCAAGGTCTTGAGCTCCTCCTTCCCCTTGGACAAGGTCAGAAGTAGCTGTTGAAACTTTGAATTCTGGGCTTGCAAGTCTTTGACCGTTTGTTCAATATCCATCTTGCTGAAATAAACAGCAGAGAGATGAGGAAACTTGGTGTGAAGACCTGTTTATGCATATGATGAATGATATGTATTCATGTAATGCATTCAAGGATTCATAAATTCAAATTTGTTTTAAACAAAAAAGGAACATACGTCATATTAATAAGATAGAATTGTTAGTACATCAATGCCCCATGGACAAAATAATATAAAATTCTAAGGTAAAAAGACGTTGCGCATCCTCTTTGGTGCAATGTAGGTGTTGAGAGTCTGCTCTTCGTGAAGTTGACAGGTAAGTTCCAAAACCTTCTTCTCACTGGCGTAGAATTGGGCTTCAAAAGTATCGCGTTCTCCCTTGAGATGTATCCAAATCCTTTGTAAATCTTCAAGTGATGTTGGCATGTCAGGATGTAGGAGGGTGTATGGAACCTCTCCTTCCATAACAGGCTCTATAATCACATGAAGCATGTAGGGGTAAGGCATCATAAGACTTTGGGCACAGGTTTGTACCCACTTGAGGTAAGGCTCAAGGGGGATGGAATTCTTGTGTCCCAAGGTCTTACTGTCTACCTTGTTGGGCATCCTCCAAGCTCGGATAAACCTTTGTCGAAGTCCTTGATCATCGTTATCGAAGTCAAAAACCAAGTCTTGAATCAGCATGTCATGTGGGCCATCCCTTCGGGCATAACCAAACTGTCTCAGAGCCAAGCAGGGGTTGTAGGTGATACCTCCCCTAATGCCTAGTAGAGGGACATTAGGAAATGCCCCACAATGGTCGATGATGATAACATTCTCTTTTGATCGAGAACACCAATGAATATCTGAATGTGTAAGGGTCATCAACCGTTGTGACCACCTCAAACCTTGCTCATTCTTCAAGACTGATTGGGGAAGATGAGAAATAAACCATCTTGCCAGTAGAGGAGTGCAACACATGAGAACACCTCTTTTCCTCATTGTTCAAGTGTGAAAAGAGTGGAGGATATCCCCAAGCAATGTAGGCACCGGGTTGCGAGCCATGAATTTTTTTACAGCACTCACATCTATGAGTTGGTCAGGGTTAGGTAACAAGAGAATACCATAGATGAGAAGAGCTACAATCTCTTCAAAAGCTTGTAGGTCCAAGGAATTCCAGCATTCTTGGACTTTCTCAAATAGAAACTTTGATAAGAAGCCTTTGACACCACTTCTGGTTTCCCAATGGGCTGTGACATCAGATGGTTGCAAGTGTAGGGCTTGAGCAACATATTCAGGCTTTGGATCTCTTTCCGTACTGTTGAAGGGTAGTTGCTGGAGAATAGGAATCCTCAAGAGTTGAGAAAATTCCTCCAAAGTAGGCACCAGCTGGTAATCAGGAAATGTGAAGCAGTGGTGTAGGGGGTCAAAGAACTGGAAGAGAACTTTCACCATGTCTTCCTCAATGTTGGCAGTGAATAAGTTGAGAAGACGACCATGCCTCTCGGTGAATGGAGAATTCTCAGGAATCCTTGAAGCTAGCTCCTTGAGTTGAGGAGGAATTCTTACAAGGTTGACTTGGATAGTTTTCCTGCAAAGTGAATCCATTACCTACAAAACAGGAACAAAGATGAAAATCCAATATCCTTTAAATGATTAGTGGATGCATATGATGCTTCATGATGTCCATGATGTTATGCACAAGTATATATGTACAAACAAATCACACAAGTTCCTAGTTTTAGGCTTGCATGGGGTTTCATAGGTAAGTACCCTCTTGAAGTTTAGTTGGCTCAACCTGTCCTAGAAATAGTAACCGGTTTCTAAGGAGCTCAATATCACAGGATTATTTTATGTGTTCATTATTTTAGTTTAGCCACTTTACTGGCGACCGAAGTATTCCAAGAAAACAACCCTCAATGAGTGTAGTATCGAGTATCTACCAACTTCGGACTGCACCAAAGCCGGTCATCTCACTACATCCTAAAAGGCCAAGTTGGTCAAGTAAAGGTTCTAAAAGTCCATTAGTGCTTCATGACATCACTCAGCGGCCCCGTATTCTCTTTGATTGACTCAAAGGCTACCGGTACCCACAAATATGTCGCACTAATATAGCTATTGCTTAGACCATGTGGGTATACCCCGCACAGTTTCCACAATGTATTGCTATTTACCTATGAATGTTTCCCAAATCCGGGTAGAGGATTCAAACCCAAACAATAGAACCAAAGTATAAAGCATACAAGTCAAACAAGATAAGCATGTAAAGGTGATCTAAAACCCTAAGGTAACCCCACTTTTTATAATTAGTTCCCCAGCAGAGTCGCCAGTTCTGTGATGCGGTGAGAGAACTGACTTGAGGTTTTGCGTTTGTGTTTGCAAATGTTTCGATTTAGCAAGAGTCGCCACCGACTTTTATTTTATCCAAAAGGAAAGGTAAAAAAGCACAGGAAAGACCTTTGAGATTGTTTTTGGGTTCGGGGGTAGATTATGAAAAGGGAAGGTGCTAGCACCCTTTTCATCCATGGTTTTCCATGGGCTCTTAGTTACTTGTTTTAGATCACTTGCTTTGCTTTTTCAATTGTTTGAAATGGTGCTTTTGTGTGTGGTTTTGAAAGTATTTTGAAAAGAGGCCTTTGTTTAGGCAACCTTTGTAATGATTCTTGTTTGAATGTATACAAAGGTGTTTGTCTTTTGAAAAATGTTTCAATGTTTGAGAGTTGTTTGGAAATTGTTTTGAAATTGTGTATGTGTTTGTTTGAAAATAGCAAGGATGGTTTGAAAGAGATCAAGTAACTAGGAGTTATCTACCCTACTCAAAAGTCTTTCCTACACATTTTTATTCCTTTGATGTTGTTAACCTACCATTGTTTTGGTAGATAACTCTATCTTTGGATGTTAAACGGGACAGGCGTGGGTCATCGTATGACCATGATAACAATATTGCCAAGTATCTTAGCCATGCATACCATGGCCATTTTAAGGCAACAAAGTGGATGAAACCCTAGGGGTGTTGTGTGCAAGGTGTTGTCATTTTTCATGCATTTTTGTCTTGTATTAAGTCATGCTATTTGTTTGATTTTTGGTCTTTGCATACAAAACCCTAGTTTACTATCATGGTATATGAAAGCAATAAAATGCATAAAGTAAATCTAGACTATTACAACAATATTATGGGGAGGGGGATACAAGTTTTGAATAGGGGGATATTGCTCAAAATAAAACCCTAAAACTATTACAAATAAATTGAATTTATTGTACAAATAAATAAATAAGCAAATATTTAAATATGCAACAAAATATAAATATGCAAGAAATGTTTTTGTATTAATTTTATGCATGAGAAAATAAATTATTTAAGTCTTAAAAATAAGAAAATAAAATGATTATTTTTGAAAGGGTGAAAACCCTAATTTTTGTTTAATAGAAAATATATTATATATTATTTATTTTTATTAAAGAAAAATAATAATAATAATATGTACAAAAATGTCAAAAAATGAATATTGTATGAAAATATTATTTTAAGTGTATAAATAATAAAAATAAAAATATATGATATTTATATATTGTTTATAAGTTTTATCTGAGAAAATAAAGTATATTGTTATAATAAACTATTTTTATGCCATAAAAATAATAAAAATAATAAAATAAAATGCAAAAAATTAAGAAAATATTTTTGGTTTTTTTAAATGTTCAGAAAAAAAATAATAAAGTTAAAAATATAAGGGAAATGAAAAATATGCAAAAATATAGAAAATGGGCCAAGGGGGTGCAAAAAGTAAAAGGGGGGTGCCGAAAGAAGCAGGCCCAAGCGCCAGGCCCAGAACAAACTTCATCCCTGACCTCTGTCTCTCCAAACACGTGCGCCTTGTGCTTGATTCTGTAACTCTCTATTCTTTGCACAAAAACAAAATCTTGCAACATGAAACTTGTAGCATTTTTAATCACGATTCCAATGATATAAAAAACATGACCTAACTCTCAAAGATCAAAGAGAATTTTAATGGCCCTAATTTCTGACCTAGTTTTTTCAGCAACTTCAACTATCAAATACTCTTAGCTCAGTTAATATAAATGGAAGCTATGCATATGTACAACTCAAGCAACTTAAGGACTACATTTTTGATTCACAAACCTAATCCTAAGGATGTCTAAATAGAGAGATAGAAACTTGACAAATACCTTGTTCAGTTGAGTTTGGATACGGCAATGTAGCAACTTTGAGTGGGGCCTGAAGGTCGTGTAAGCTTGCTTGAAGTTCCCTCAACCTTTCCCAATGCCCAGCTTGCCTTGAAGTTGCCTGAAACTACTTGTAGAAGTCAACCTGCAAACTCAGAAAATGAAAATGGTGAAGTGTGAAAATGAGCTCACAGTTGCTGGACAGGGACCTGGATAGTTCAGGTGTGTTGTAGGGAAGATTTTTGAAGGGTTGGAAGGCAAAACGCACGAGCCAATTTCAAAATGGCTTGAGTTCTGCAGATGATGCCCTGTTTGGGCAGAAAAGTGGGATTTTTGTGTTTAAGGGTGTTTGAGAGGTTGGCAATTCATGTATTTTTCTTGAGACAATGTTCTGAGGTCGGTTCAAATGATGCTTAGGCTTGGTTTTATCAGATACACAAGTTATGCTGACTTTTGCAAGTTGGCTTGTTTTTGAAGAAAAGGTGAGATGACAATGCTCAAAGCTTGTACAGGCTAGCTCAAGGCCTACACATAGTTGGTGAACTTTGCCTGATATTTGTGGACTTTGTTTGCAGCAAAGGATTAGGTCCATGGCTCAAGATAAACAAAGTTACATAAAGCTAGCTTTATCAAAGTAGCATTGTAACCTTTTTGCCATAAATGGAATAAATCAATGTACAATGCTCCAAAGCTCAGAACAAAGCCATTGTCCAATGTGTTTGCATTAAATTTTGGAGTGTAGAAGGGATTAGAACCTATAAAACCAAGTACAAGAATGCTTAGGACAAATTTGCAACTTGAACCATTGTGAAAAATGCCTTGGACAAAAGTGATAATTTGCCATTTTCATTTCTTCGATTCTCCCTAACCATAATTGATTTTGGAGAGTTCTTGGACATTTTGGAAATCTTTTAAAATGATCTACAATCCATATTTGAAATGAATTTTGAGATTCCTCTTGGAACTAGGTGAAAAGTTGCCATGAAGTTAGGTCAAAAATCTGCTTAAACTAGGGCAAAATTTCACTAAGTTAAAAAGTTTTTGGACCCTTATTCACAAAATCATAACTTGAGATCCAAGCATCTTTTAGGAAAACTTTGTGAATCAAAGTTTTATATTTTGTGGAGGACTACAACTTTCATGTTGGAAGTTTGCTTTTAATCCAATTGCATCATGGTGAAAAAGTTGGGGGAAAAATAAGAAATATGACCCTTGACACTTGATTTTGACCAAAAAGTCAAAGTTTGACTTTTCAGTATACAGTTGATTTTTGATCAGTTGACTGGAAAATTCATCTGTCAATCCAATGCATTTGAGATCTTTTGAACTATGTAATTAGGTCAAGATGATACCATTGAGTCCTTGAAAACATGTTTGAAACCAATTTGCCATTGGCTAGGTAAAAAAATCAGAAATTGCCTTTCTCTAGTCAAAACCCTAATTTTGACCATTTTGCCCTTTTGATGATCTGATCAAATTTCTTGAGGAGTTGTGGTCCAAACTTGATCAAATGGTTCATATGAGTCTATAATGTTGATGTGGATCAAAAATCATGAGGTTTGACTATAAATTGTCCATGGTTGACTTTTTCCCTAATACAACTGATTTTTAGGCCAACTGTCCAATTAACTGGTCAAAAATGTTATTCAAGGCTTGAAACTTGGTATGAGCAATCTTAGAGGTCCAACATGAAGTATGAAAGTCACTTGAGGCATTGGAAGTCCAAAAATCCCCGTGCAAACTCAAACCCTAATTTCAGGTCATCAGTGCAAGGAGATGTCTTGAGCTAAGCAAACCCTAATCTGGTCTTGAGTCCAAGAGGTCTTGTGAGGAGAATCTTGATAAAATGAGAGGGAAAATTTTGGGGTACAACACTACCCCCCGAACTCAAGAAATAAATTTCTAAAGGTCTTTCCTGTTCTTTTCACCCTTTCCTTTGTTGGTTAAAAGAATAGTCGGTGGCGACTCTTGCTATCCGTAACAATTGCGATCAAACGCAAAACAACCAAATCAGTTCTCCCACCGTATTACAGAACTGACAACTCTGTTGGGGACTAAAACTTAAAAGGGGGGTTACCTTAGGGCTAGATCACCTTAACTTGCTTTCCTTGTTTGACTTGTTTGCTTTACATTATGGTTTCTTGTTTGGGTTTGTATTGATTCTACACCCGGATCTGGGGCACCTTTTTAGTTAAGTAGCAATAGATTGTGGAAACTGTACGGCATAGACCGACATGGTTGAAGCAATGGCTACGTTAGTGTGACGTATTTGTTGGTACCAGTATCCCTTATGTTGAATCGAGGAGAATATGGAGACGCTGAGTGGAGTCATAAAGAACTAACTAACCTTAGAACCTTAATTGAACAACTTGACCATTAGGAATTAGTGAGATAGCCGGTTTCGGTGGAAAGCTGAAAAATGATTGATACTCGATACTACATTCATTGAGATTGGACTTTTGGGATATCTCGGCCGCAAGAAAAGATTGATTGTGTTGAGAAAATGCCTAAAGGAAAGGTCAGTGATATTGAGATCCCCTAAAACCCAGTTACTTTCTAGGACTGGTTGAGCCAACTAAACTTCAAGAGGGTACTTACCTACAAACCCCATTGCAAGCCTAAACCTAAGGACTTATCTGCTTTGTGTGAATATTTTTATTTGTACATAAAGATTTGTTTGCTTTGTTAACATGTAGATAACATCATAAACATCATAACATCATAAGCATTCTCACTAACCATTTCAAGGAATTAGGAATTTATCTTTGTTTTGTTTTGTAGGCCATGACTCCCGTTTGAAGGAATACCATCCGAGTCAGCTTCGTGAAAGCACATCCTCAACTCCAAGAATTAGCATCAAGGGTTCCTGGAAACTCTCTCTTCACCAAGAAATATGGTCGACTTCTCAGCTTGGCTACCTCAAATTTCCAAGAAGAAATGATGTGTGTACTCTTCCAATTCTTTGATCTTATGCATCATTACTTTACCTTTCCTGACTATCAGTTGGTACCAACATTATAAGAGTTCTCTCAATTGTTAGGAGTGCATGTGCTTGATCAAATACCGTTCACCGGTTTATAAGAGACTCCAAATCCTGAAGTCATTGCCAAAGCCCTGCATTTGAAGAGAGACGAGATTATAACAAATTGGGAGACAAGAAGTGGAGTTAAGGGTTTCCTAGCCAAGTTTCTGTTAGAGAAGGCTCGTTCATTCTGGGAGGATATGGATTTTCAAGCTTTTGATGATCTTCTAATCTATAGTTTGGTTCTATTTCCCAATTTGGACCAATTCATAGATGTGAATGCCATCAAGGTTTTCCTCTCTTGTAATCCTATACCTACTTTGCTTGGAGATATTTTACATTGTTTCCACACTCGCACCATGAAGAAAAGAGGTACTCTTATGTGTTTCATTCCCTTACTATCTAGGTGGTTTACTTCATACCTACCTCAATCAACGATGAAGAACATGCAAGGCTTGACATGGTCTCAAAGGATGATGTTGTTGTACCCCAAAATTTACCCTCTTTATTTTCATACACGCATATCATTGGTTTTATGGTTATGGAATAAAGGTATATTTAGCAAGCTTCGTCAGGTTACAAGTGATGTTTATTTTGTCAATGGATGTTCTTAGAGTATTTTCCGTGCTGAAGATCGATTCGCCGTTTTGCACTGATTCGGGGTTCAAAGATTCACAAGTCCAACTCGGCGCGTCATATTTAGGTGTTCTTTCGCCAAGATATCTATGATAATGTATTCTCAAATCTAGGTTCGGCTCGAGAGGCAATTCATTAAAGAAAGTCTTCGAATGTGTGAGTTTTCTCGAAGAAATATGGTGAAAAAGAATGCTGAAAGTGCAGTTTTTACGCACTAAAAATTCATAACTTGAAGATCGTGGCTCGTTTTGAACCTGTTCCGGTGGCTAAAGTTCCATCTTGACATCATCTATGTTTTCATCTCTCACAGCTGGAAGCCAATTTCGATCAGAAGGTCTTAAAAATGCGGATTTATCAAGTATTTTTATACAGAAAATTTGTGACAGAAGTTTATTTGCGTCATGTTCAGAAAATCATAACTCGGTCGATTTTTATCGGATCGGGTCCATCTTTTTACACAAGGTCACTGACTCAGAGATCTACAACTTTATTTCCAAGGTCGAGACTGGGTTCTGCTCCGATCAATACCAGTTTTTTATTGAAGAACGTGTCAGAGTTGACACTGGAGCCCAAAATAAGTAAGTCTGAGGCGAAACTTCAAAAATTCATAACTAATTCACTGTTTATCCGATTGAGCCCATTTTTGGACAGGAGTTATTTTTCGATGTCGGAAACATTTTGTTTTCACATTTCAACTTCAGAAATTGCACTTAAGCCCCTGCAATTTAGCCTGGAACATAACAGACTCAAGTGAATAAAAATCTGCACTATTGCTTATGGTTATTGGAGGCCCAATTGCAAATTCAAAGCCCTGTTTTTCCCTCTAATTTCCATTATATAATCTCATTCTTTTTACATAAACAATAGGAAAAAAACATTTTCCACAACCCTGTCAAAATATTAAATTCTTTCAAGAATCCTAAAAACCTTAAAATCCTTGTTACAAACCCCCATCTCACTACAAAACAAGTCATCCTTGTTACAAACCTCCATCTCACTACTTCTCCAGTAAGGGTAAGGATGGCTTGGTCTCCCTGATCAAAAGGATGTAGAAGCATTCATACATGCTATATCGGTTTTAACATTACAAAATTTCATATATTTGCTTTATTTGTATTTCATGATACAGTGATTTATTTAATGTGTTCATGAGATTCAACACTGCAGATTTAGACAGTATCCCATGCAGAGTTATTACAAAACGCTGAGGCCAAAACAGAACAACCACCAATGCATGGCTCAGGATAAGGTAGATATTCTGAGGAGGTTAAGGGCATGAGTTCAACACCCACCCCTATTGGTTTTTATTTTCTTCCATTCTATTTATCCTTTTATCTATTTTCCTTCTTTCTGTTTAAATCTTTTTTCATAAAACCTAACATTTTACACAAACCTTTGATTTTTTCTCCTAAACTCGAATAATCAATTTTAGGTTTTTTTAATTTAATTTTAGGTTTTAATTTAATTTTAGGTTTTTTAATTTCATTGTTTGTTTTTGGTTTATAACCAATTTGTCTTTTTTAATCTTAAATTCACTTAACCACAAAACTTTTTTCACAAACCTTTGATTTTTCATAATAAACTTGAATAATTAATTTTATGTTTTTTTTAATTTAATTTTAGGTTTTAAATTAATTTTTGGTTCAACAACCACCTCTGACATTTGCATTATTTGTATTTTCTAACCCTATTTTAATTGATGTTTCTTCCTCTATCTATTTTTTTGGCAAACTTAATCCTTTTTTGTTAATCATTAAACATAAACTTTTTTTAAAACCTTTTTTTTTGTTAAAATTATTTAGGTTTTAGGTTTTTTTAATTAACCTTTTTTTTTCAAAATTAACCTTTTTTTTAATTAAAAGTAATTAGATTTTTAGGTTTTTTTTAATTAACCTTTTTTTCAAAACTAACTTTTTTTAACTAATTAGGATTTAGGTATTTTAATTAACTTTTTTTCAAAATTAACTTTTTTTTTATTATTTAAAATTAATTAGGTTTTTTAGGTTTATTTAATTAATAATCATAAATCATTTTTTTCATAAAAAAATCATCAAAACATTTTCTTTGCTATTTTCATCTTATTCTTATTTTTCTAGATAAAGTGTATAGGGCGCATTCAACTGTAATAGCGTAGCTTTATTTTTCCCGCTTTTTTTCATCATTATCATGTAATTGCTTCCAGGGTGTAATAGTTTTAGGATTTCTTTTCCGCACTCTTCACTATTATGTAACTGCCCCAAAGCTCTGTAATAGTTTAGATTTACATTTCCGCCTTTACCTTCTGCTACTATATTTTATGCAATGCTTAGATTAATAGGATTGTATGGAAAGATAAAAATAAACGATAGAAAATTCTAATTTCAAGATAAATAACCGAACTGAATCACTGTTGCACACTTGCACCCCTAGGGTACTCCCCACTTGGTTGCCTCGGAAAACAATGGTCATGTCCCTCGAACGTATGGATATCTTAGTAAAGACCCTCAGTTTAAAGTCATCATAAAGATCATAGTCCCTCAATGTCCCTCGAGTTGCCTATGAGAAATGATCTTGTCCCTCGATGTTTCCTATGAATATATGATGACAGTCCCTTCGAACTACTAAGGTATCTTTATATGTTGCCTTTAATAACAATTATGTCCCTTTTGATTGTTCCTTAAACTCCAACGATGGAGCTACCTTCTCTTTAATAGTAGGATAGTGCTGTCTATAGGAAACGAGAAAACGAATAGCCTTTTTCGAGTAGGTAGAAAATCTTAAGTATTTGCTCAAAACAATAAAAACTCTTTTACACCAAATTTTCAAAATAGTTTTAAAAAAAAACTTCGTCACACTCTTGAGGACCGATACAAGGGTTATCACGAAGTTAAACAAAAACTTTTCAAAGCACACACAAGCAATTTCAAAATGAGCAAGTACCTAAGATCCCATGGAAAACCAATAGAAGGGTTCTAACACCTTCCCTTTCTATAATCTACCCCCGTATTCAAAAACATCTCGAAAAAGATTTTTTCTGTTCTTTTTCCTTTTCCTTTGTTGTATGAAATAAAAGTCGGTGGCGACTCTTGCTTACCACGACATTTGCAAACAAAAAACGCAAACTAGTATTAACCGTCAATTCTGCCACCGTATCACAAAACTGGCGAATCTGCTGGAGAAAGAATATAAAGTGGGGTAAACCTTAGGATCTAGGTCATATTAAATTGGTTTCTCTTGATTGTCTTGCTTTCTTTATACTTATGGGAACTATTTGGGTTATCTGATCCTACACCCGGATCGGGAAACACCTTTTAGGTAAGTAGCAATAAACTGTGAGGGAGATGTGCTGGGGTATACCGACACGGTTGAAGCAGTAGCTACGTTCATGTGGCACTTTGGTTGATACCCGTAACCCTTGAGTCAATCAGGGAGATGTACGGGCCGCCGCGTGGTGTCATAAAGCACCAACTGACCTTAGAACTTTTAATTGCACAACTTGGCCAGTAGGACGTAGCGAGATGGCCGACTTTGGTGTATGCCCAAGGTCGACAGATAATCGATGCTACACTCATTGAGGTTTGACTTCTGAGTTTTGTTTGATTACGAGTCAATCATCGATTGAACAAGGCTCGGGGGAAAGATCGGTGATATTGAGATCCCTTTAGAACCCGGTTACATATTTATAAGACAGGTTGAACCAATCCAGCTTCAAGAGAGTATGACCTTAAAACTCAAGCAGGCCTTAAACCTAAGGACTTGGTGTGAATTTTCTGTCTTTGCTATACCTGTGATTTATCATGACATCATAAACATCATACCATAGCATATCATACTAACTGTTTCAAGGGTTTCTAGGGCTCATCTTTGCTCTGTTTTGTAGGTTATGGCATCCACCCGCAGGAACACTATTCAGATTAACCTAGTGAAAGTATCTCCCTAATTAAGGGACTTAGTAGTAAGGATTCCCGAAAGCTCTCCTTTCACTGAAAAGCATGGTCAGTTGTTTAACTTGGTCACTACAAAACCTGACGAAGAAATGTTGAAAGTGTTGTTTCAGTTCTTCGATCCTCTGCATCATTGTTTCACATTCCCGGATTACCAGTTAGTGCCTACTATGGAGTAATTTTCTCAGTTATTAGGGATACCCATTCTTGATTAGATACCTTTCAGCGATACGGAAAGACATCTCAAACCTGAAGAAATTGCTAAAGCTCTATCCTTACAACGGTCCGACATAGTGACAAATTGGGAAACCAGATGGAGTGTTCAAGGAATTCTGGTTAAATTTTTGTTCGAGAAGGCTTATTATTTTTGGGATACCCTGGATCTACAAGATTTTGAAGAGGTTTTGACGTTCCTTGTCTACGGGATGGCATTGTTCCCTAATGCGGATCAATTCGTAGATGTGAGCACAATCCAGGTTTTTCTGTCTCGGAATCTGGTACCTACATTACTCGGGGATATTATACACTCTCAGCATGCTCGCACTCTAAAAAGAAGGGGGGGCCTCCAGTGTTGCACTCCTATATTGGCTAGGTGGTTTATTTCGCACCTACCCAGAAGAATAAAGAGAGGAATATCAACGCCTACATCGCGCCAAAGAGGATGCGCTCATGGGAAACCTAGTCTTCTTTTTGCTTAATTGTACTCTCAAAATACATTCTTTGTAACAATTCAAGTTTACTAATACAATTTGCGTTTGTTCCTTTTTGTTTAAGCAAATTTGAGCCTTTAAGAACCCTTGAAAACATTGCATACATATCATACATATCATCGCATAACAGGATTCATAACAGGTTTCTCATCTCCTCCGCTGTTTATTTCAGCAATGGCTCTTGAACAAACTGTGAAAGATCTTCAGACTCAGAACACGCAGTTCCAACAAATGATGGTGGCTCTGGCCAAAGGACAGGAAGAACTGAAGGCTCTGATTGTTAAGAAGAACACTAAGAAGACCAAAAGGACAGCTGGTGTGGCATATATGAGCAGAAGGTTCAGAGGGCCGCCAAGACGGTTTGTTGATTTAGCTTCTTCATCTAAAGAGGGAGAGAATCAAGAGGGTGAAGCCAGAGAAGAGGACCCTAGTCCTAAAGAGTCTGACAATGAAAATGATTATAATGAGGAGCAGTACCCTCCGACTGATGAAAAGTATAAGCAGTTAGAAGAGCGTCTGAGTGCTATGGAAATCCAGAAGGTTCTTGGGCTGGATTTTAAAGAGTTGGGTCTGGTCTCCGGGGTTGTCATCTCCCCAAAATTCAAGGCACTGGTATTTGCTAAGTATGATGGGGTCTCTTGTCCTAAAATGCATCTCCATTCCTATGCAAGGAAGATACAGCCTCATATTGCTGACAAAGACTTGTGGGTTCACTTCTTCCAAGACAGTCTGTCTGGAACACAACTGGATTGGTTCTATCAGCTGGAAAGAGCCAATGTTCGTAACTGGGAAGACCTTGCTGCTGCATTTTATAAGCAATATCAGTATAATACAGACCTCGCTCCCACCCGTACACAACTCCAAAATTTGTGTATGGGTTCAAACGAGGGTTTCAAGGATTATGCTCAGAAGTGGAGAGATTTGGATGGAAGAGTTCAACCTCCCTTGGCTGAAAGGGAGCTCGTGGATATGTTTCTGGGAACTTTGACTGGGTCATTCTTCAACCATCTGATTAGAAGTTCATCGGAGGGTTTTACTGAACTGATCTTAACAAGAGAAAGAGTGGAAGCTGGAATCCGAAGTGGAAAAATTCAGAAGGATGCCTCTTCTAATGCTGAGAAGAAGCCACTTGCTGGTAAGAGGGAAGCCAATGCTGTGTATGGCCAGAAGGGTCGTAATAAGGCAGACGACCACAATCAATCTGTGGGGGAAATACTGGTCTTTAATCCTACGCCTATGCAACGACACCAACATGGGAATCAGCGTAAAGAGGTCACACCTAAGAGACAGTTCACCAGAATTAACATGTCACTAGCTCAAGCGTTACAATACATGTTGAAGGCAGTGTGTATTATGTTAAAGGCTTCTCTGCGAAATCCCAATACTTATGCTCCTAGTTACCACCCCAGTGAAAGGTGCGCATACCATTCTGATAGTCCTTGACATGATACAAATGGCTGATGGGATCTGAAGAACAAAATTCAGGATATGATTGACGCCAAAGAGATTGAATTCGACCCTCCAGAGACTCCCAACATGATCACTGCTCCCATGCCAAAACATGGCTAGGATTGAAAACATTTTTGTTCATTAAATTCTCAATTTGTATTTTCTTTGCTTATTCGAACAATTATTGTCATGTCAAAACTTTTTTATTTCATTAATGCATTATGTATGTTTGTCTTGAATTAATCTGTTTTCATTATGCTTAAACTTCTCTATACTTCCTTTTCGTGATATTCAACTCTCGATTAAAAACTCTAAGCCTTAGAGGGAGGATGACGAAAATGATACCACAATCTCTACAGTATGCTTTTGAACAGACCCCGCTGACAATGTACAGGCATTGTTTCAAATCTTAAACAGTGGAGTTATAAGGAAGATAATCCCTAGTCAACCCCTTCGAGCCAAAGAAGTAGGAGTTTTTCTTTTCACACAAATTAAAACCCTTGATCATAACCTGGGGCAGGGTAGTTTTCTCAGTTAATTCAGAGGCGCATTGAGTTACAATCTGCCGCTTCGTACACAATGAATGGCATCGAAGACGTCCTTCCAAAACAAAAGACGATGATGGTTCCGTATAATCGTCAAGACAGGAAGTCATTATCTCTCGAAATAAAAGCCCATTAAGTCAAAACCTATGAAGGAGAGTTAAGAGAAAAATTGGGGCATCCCGCTGACTGTAATCACAAAAGAAACAGTTCAGGCAAAAAAAGGGATAACGAAAACCAAAAAAAAGAGGTTACTACAAATCCTCGACAAAAAAAAGATTACAAAATGACTGCCTCTTCCAAATAAACTTTCAGTATCCGAACCATCATTGGAACATCAAGGACAAGATGCCAGACTCAATCGGGATTTAAACACACAATTAACTGAGCATAGGACTGAAGAACATCACGAAGAGCGAGTTGGATACAAATAAAATTTGAGCCTTTATCCTTTGTTTCTTGAACCGTGAACCAGGCTACGTTATAACCCTTAAAAGTCATAGCTGAAGCATGGGTTAGTTCGAGAGCATGCTGTTACAAAGGTATCCTGACTCCTGTAGGCTTTGTTACGAATCCTGAGTTGATATCACATTCTTGAAAATTTCATTTTACTACACAAAACACATTTTCAAAAAAAAATTCAAGACAGACATGAGTTTTGCATTCTTTAAATGACATTGTTTGCATATGACTAATTGTTTGACAGCAGAGAAATCCGCACAATGGATATTCAATGAACAGACATCCTCTCAATGGATAGAATCACCTCAGCGGGAAAGACACTTCCAATAACAGGTCTTCCATAAGCAAGGGGCATGGCATGATGTCTAAACACACCTGGGGCAGTCTCTCCAAAGGTTCCAAATAACCAGGGGTAGATCTCCATATGAATCTCTTGGGGAATTACGCACGCATTCCAGCAATGAATCATGTGCCATCAAGAAAACATTTTTGACAGTACTACAACACAACGCTATGGACAGTAACAACTCTCTACATCCTGAAGGCGTGGACATAGTTGGAAAATACTATGCATAAAAAAAAGACCCGCTAGGAAAAAATAAGGGAATCCCGGCGAACCAAAAGGGTTCGGGCAAAAGTTAGGGATATACATAAAAAAAATTGTACACCCGACAAGTCGAAAACCTGAAAAGGCGACTTAGGTAAAAAGGTATCCCGGTGGACTGAAAACCCGAAAGGGCGGTCCAGGAAAAAGTTAAGGATTTAAAACGTACGACTATGTCCCGTCACCTGTCTATCAGTGGAAGACTCATACCTTGATCAACATTCATCAAGAGCACCAGAGTCGAGAAACTGTTCAGATACGATCCAGATACGGATGTCATTCTGCTACTTATTCAAGATTTTCATACATCGAGAAACGGTTCAGATACGATCCAGATACATATGTCATTCTGCTACTTATTCAAGATTTTAATATATTGAGAAACGGTTCAGATACGATCCAGATACGGATGTCATTCTGCTACTTATTCAAGATTTTCATACATTGAGAAACAGTTCAGGTACGATCTAGAGACATATGTTATCTTGGTACTTATTCCAAATTTCTCTTTTAGAAACAGTTCAGTTCAGATACGATCCAGAGATGGATGTCATTTAGACACTCATTCGACACATGTTTCAAGTACCGTTCAGATACGATCTAGATACGGGCGTCATTCTGACACTCATTCAACACATGTTTCAAGTACAGTTCAGATACGATCCAGAGACAGATGTCATCCTGACACTCATTAAATATATGTTCAAGTACAATC
Organism: Vicia faba; assembly: GCA_948472305.1. Lineage (NCBI taxonomy): Eukaryota > Viridiplantae > Streptophyta > Magnoliopsida > Fabales > Fabaceae > Vicia > Vicia faba. The sequence continues at coordinate 677,648,106 of OX451735.1, read as the reverse complement.
ACGACATAAATCCATCCACAAAATCTCTGCATGTACTTTTTCCAGCATGGTACAAGGGGCAGAGACAGTTGGAAGCGAAGTCACTATCACATACAAGCCAGTGATGCCTATATTCCCCATAGAGCCGAGACAACCAAGGTCTGACCTCCGTATCCCCAAGAAGGAATTCCTTCCCCAGCAGGTTCCTTCAGAAAGCTGATATCTGCATTCCCCAGCCAAGTTTTATAACCATGAGCAGTTTATAAAGCCATCTCCCGAGCAAAGTTTATTTCTATGACAGCGGAAGCTCAATCTCCAACATAGCGCTTCTCTCCAGCAATGGAATTTCATCCCCAACTGAGTTTATTTCTCCAAATTAGCAGATCTTCTAACATAGTATCTATCTTCCCCACAGAGTCATTCCCCGCAGGATTATTCTCAGATAGAGTCTCCTCCGGCAGAATGTTCTCAAGCAGAATGGATGTAAATCCCCAGCTAATCATCTTCGGTCACTATCCCCAGCAGAAACAAAGAACTCAACTCCTTAACTCCAGCAGTAGTCCAGGATTTATTTTCCCCAGCTAGAGAATATCACAATAGCATTGCATATCTATACATCATGGCATGTGCATACATATTATACACCGCAATCTCATTTATTTTGAGAACATCATTACTCAATACATTTCATACATCATGACATTACATACGACTAACTCTTTACATTTCAGGGAAAGATGCAATCAAGTTCTCACAAGTTCTCTCTGGTTCAGTCAAACCGACACCAAGGTTTCTATTCCAGTTGAAGATATTCCAACACTTTTCAAGATTTTCTCTGGTTCAGTCAAACCGACACTAAGGTTTCTATTCTAGTTGAAGATGTTCTAAGACTTTCATCTGGGTCAGCCGAATCGCCGATAAGATTCTCCTGATTTCTATGCCAGTCAAAGTCAATCCGAGACCTTCCCCCGGTTCTGTCGAATCGATGCTAAGATTTCTTTCCCAGTTGAAGACAACTCAAGACCTTTCCTTGTTTCAGTCAAATCGATACTAAGATTTCTATTCCAGTTAAAAAAGCTATGAAGCCCGGAAACTAACCATAACAGCTTAATTTCCCCAAATTACTGAAGCCTTGAGCACGACCAGATAACGGTATAAGACACTGAAGTCTGGAGCACGACCAGATAACGGTAAAAGACACTGTGAAACCTGGAGCACGACCAGATAACAGTATGAGGTACTGTGAAGCTTGGAATTTGACCATATAGTAGTTTACTCGGCCAATTACTATTGAAGCCTGGAAATGACCAGATGTTATTATGCCTTAAATTAAATTTGAAACCCGAATGAGACCAGATAACCACTTAATTCCTTCTGAAGCCTGGAGCACGGCCAGATAACAGTTTTTGAGATTGCAAAGCCTGGAGAACAACCAGATAGCAAGTTTAATCTCATCTCCCCAGTAAGTCGTTATGAAGCCTGGAATACGACCAGATAGCAGTCAACCTTATCATTCTCAACCAGTCACTGTGAAGCCTAGATCCTGACTAGATAAGCAGTTCACTTCTGTCACCTCAATCAAGAGATGACTCCCGCAGTAGAATAAATGACAACTTAAGCTTCTAAATTCTATTTCTCGAACAAAAACCAACATTCCTCAGTGGAGTCCTCCCTAAAAATAGGAACATGAATTCCCACGAAGGAATATCTCACAAAATCATAATTATTCTGGATGGCATCTTTAAGCCCATCTCCGACGACTCTCCGTCACATTCTCAGGATGACGTCTTTAAGCCCATCTCCGACGACTTTCAGTCATCTTCTCCAAATGGCATCTATAAGCCCATTTCCGACATTATCTATACAGCCAAGTATCATTTCAGACAAGTGCAAATTTTTGGATACTCTAGTGTTCAATCATCTTCCACCTTCAGATCACGAAAGGTAGACTAGCCAATCTACATCTTCAGGTTTAAGAAGATTGAACAGGGGCAGCTGTTGTACCCCAAAATTTACCCTCTTTATTTTCATACACGCATATCATTGGTTTTATGGTTATGGAATAAAGGTATATTAGGCAAGCTTCGTCAGGTTACAAATGACATTTATTTTGCCAATGGATGTTCTCAGAGTATTTTCCATGCTGAAGATCGATTCACTGTTTTGCACTGATTTGGGGTTCAAAGATTCACAAGTCCAACCTGGCGCGTCATATTTAGGTGTTCTTTCGCCAAGATATCTATGATAATGTATTCTAAAATTCAGGTTCAGCTCGAGAGCCAATTCATTAAAGAAGGTCTCCGAATGTGTGAGTTTTCTCGAAGAAATATGGTGAAAAAGTATGCTGAAAGTGCAGTTTTTACGCACTAAAATTTTCATAACTTGAAGATCGTGGCTCGTTTTGAACCCGTTCCGGTGGCCAAAATTCTATATTAACGTCATCTATGTTTTCATCTCTCAAGACTGGAAGCTAATTTCAATCAGAAGGTCTTCAAAAATGCGGATTTATCAAATATTTTTATACAGAAAATTTGTGACAGAAGTTTATTTGCGTCATGTTCAGAAAATCATAACTCGGTCGATTTTTATCGGATCGGGCCCATATTTTTACAAAAGGTCACTGACTCAGAGATCTACAACTTTGTTTCCAAGGTCGAGATCGGGTTCTGCTCCGATCAATACCAGTTTTTTATTGAAGAACGTGTCAGAGTTGACACTAGAGCCCAAAATAAGTATGTCTGAGGCGAAACTTCAAAAATTCATAACTAATTCACTATTTATCCGATTGAGCCCATTTTTGGACAGGAGTTAGTTCTCGATGTCGGTTACATTTTTTATTCACATTTCAACTTCAGAAATTTCACTTAAGCCTCTACGATTTAGCCTGGAACATAACAGACTCAAGTGAATAAAAATTTGCACTATTGCTTGTGGTTATTGGAGGCCCAATTGCAAATTCAAAGCCCATTTTTTTCTCTAATTTCCATTATATAATCTCATTCTTTTCACACAAACAACTGGAAAAAAACATTTTCCACAACCCTGTCAAAATATAAAATTCTTTCAAAAACCCTAAAAACCTTAAGATCCTTGTTACAAACCCCCATCTCACTACAAACAAGTCATCTTTGTTACAAACCCCTATCTCACTACTTCTCTAGTAAGGGTAAGATTGGTTTGATCTCTCTGATCAAAAGGATGTAGAAGTATTCATGCATGCCATATCGGTTTTAACATTACAAAATTTCATATATTCGCTTTATTTGTATTTCATGATATAGTAATTTATTTAATGTGTTCATGAGATTCAACACTGCAGATTTAGACTGGGCCCCATGCAGGGTTATTACAAAACGCTGAGGCCAAAATAGAACAACCACCAATGCATGGCTCATGGCAAGGCAGACATTCTGAGGAGGTTAAGGGCGTGGGTTCAACACCCACATCTATTGATTTTGGTTTTCTTCCATTCTATTTATCCTTTTATCTATTTTACCTATTTTCCTTCTTTCTGTTTAAAACTTTTTTCATAAAACCTAACATTTTTCACAAACCTTTGATTTTTCCTCCTAAACTCGAATAATCAATTTTAGGTTTTTTGAAATTTAATTTTCGGTTTTAATTTAATTTTAGGTTTTTTAATTTCATTGTTTGTTTTTGGTTTCTAACCAATTTGTATTTTTTAATCTTAAATTCACTTAACCACAATTTTTTTTTCACAAACCTTTTATTTTTCATAATAAACTTGAATAATTAATTTTAGGTTTTTTTAAATTTAATTTTAGGTTTTAAATTAATTTTTAGTTCAACAACCACCCCTGACATTTGGGTTATTTGTATTTTCTAACCCTATTTTTCATTGATGTTTCTTCCTCTATCTATTTTTTGGTAAACTTAATCCTTTTTTGTTAATCATTAAACATAAAAAAAATTTTAAAACCTTTTTTTAGTTAAAATTAATTAGGTTTTAGGTTTTTTTAATTAACCTTTTTTTTTTCAAAATTAACCTTTTTTTAAATAAAATTAATTAGATTTTTAGGTTTTTTTAATTAACCTTTTTTTCAAAACTAACTTTTTTTTAACTAATTAGGATTTAGGTATTTTAATTAACTTTTTTTTGAAATTAACTTTTTTTTATTAATTAAAATTAATTAGGTTTTTTAGGTTTATTTAATTAATAATCATAAATCATTTTTTTCATAAAAAAATCACCAAAACATTTTCTTTGCTATTTTCATCTTATTTTTATTTTCCTAGATAAAGTGTATAGGGCGCATTCAACTGTAATAGCGTAACTTTATTTTTCCCGCTTTTTTTCATCATAATCATGTAATTGCTTCCGGGATGTAATAGTTTTAGGATTTATTTTCCGCACTCTTTACTATTATATAACTGCCCAAAGTTCTGTAATAGCTTAGGTTTACATTTCAGCCTTTACCTTTTGCTACTATATTTTATGCAATGCTTAGATTAATAGGATTGTATGGAAAGATAAAAATGAACGATAGAAAATCCTAATTTCAAGATAAATAACCGAACTGAATCACTGTTGCACACTTGCACCCCTGGGTACTCCCCACTTGGTTGCCTCAGAAAACAATGGTTGTGTCCCTCGAACATAGGGATATCTTAGCAAACACCCTCAGTTTAAAATCATCATAAAGATCATAGTCCCTCAATGTCCCTCGAGTTTCCTATGAGAAATGATCTTGTCCCTCGATGTTGCCTATGAATATATGATGACAGTCCCTTCGAACTGCTAAGGTATCTTTACATGTTGCCTTCAATGACCATTATGTCCCTTTCGATTATCCCTTAAACTCCAATGATGGAGCTAACTACTCCTTAATAGTAGGATAGCACTGTCTAAAGGAAACGAGAAAATGAACAACCTTTTTCGAGTAGGTAGAAAATCTCAAGTACTTGCTCAAAACAATAAAAACTCTTTTATGCAAACACTTTCAAAATAGTTTTCAAAAACAACTTCGTCACACTCTTGAGGACCGATACAAGGGTTATCACGAAGTTAAACAAAAACTTTTCAAAGCACACACAAAATTTTTCAAAATGAGCAAGTACCTAAGAGCCCATGGAAAACCATGGATAGAAAGGGTGCTAACACCTTCCCTTTCTATAATCTACCCCCGTACTTAGAAACATCTTGAAAAAGGTTTTTTTCTGTTCTTTTTCCTTTTTCTTTGTTGGATGAAATAAAAGTCGGTGGCGACTCTTGCTTACCGCGACATTTGTGAACAAAAAACGCAAACCAGTATTAACAGTCAGTTCCGCCACCATATCACAGATGTCACTCACACACTCTGACATTTATTGGTGATCTTGATCCCTGGAGGACACTACCATCATTGACCGTTATGAGGAATTCACTAATGTCCCACTCTTATGAATTAGGGGAGGTATCACCTATAACCCTTCTCTTGCATTACACTAAATTGGGTATGCACGAAGAGATGGTCCTCACGATGCACTCATCCAAGGTTTGGTATTCGACTATGAGGGCGACGACCAAGGTTACCGTCAAAGGTTCATACGTGCTTGGAGAATGGTAAACAAGGTGGATAGCAAGACATTGGGGCGTAATAACTTCATTCCTTTGGAGCCTTATCTTAAGTGGGTACGAACTCTTGCTCAAAATCTCAATACGCCATACCCTTCCATTTTACCTGTCATCATGGAGCCAGTTGTTGAAGGAGATGTTCCGTATACTGTCCTTCATCCGACCATTCCTACTTCTCTTGAAGATTTGCAAAGAGCTTGGATCCAGCGGAAGGAAGAGCGAGACACCTTCGAAGCCTAGTTCTACGCGAGTGAAAAGAAGGTTTTGGAACTTACCAGAAACTTCATGAAGAGCGAAGTTTGAACACCTACATTGCACCAAAGAGGATGCACTCGACCTTTTTGTCTTAGGAGCTTATTTTGTGTTTATTTTCTCCACTGTAAGCCCAAGAGGCATGGTTGTAATCAATTTGAACTTATTAATACAATTAACGTTTGTTCTCTTTTGTCTAAGAAAATTTAAATTTTAAAAGTCCTTGGAAACATTGCATGAACATTATCATGCATACCATTACATTAAGCAGGTACTTCAAGACAGGTTTCTTATATTTTCGCTGTCTATTTCAGCAAAAAAGGAAATGGCTCTTGAACAGAATGTTAAGGACCTTCAAGCATAAAACGCTCAATTTTAGCTGATGTTCCTAGCTCTGGCCAAGGGGCAAGAAGATCTGAAAGCTCTCATCATCAAGGAGAAGAAAAAGAAGGCAAATAAACCAGCTGGTGTTTTAAATTTGGGAAGAAGGTTCAGAGGACCGGCCAAGTAAGCTCTAGATTTCGCAACCTCGTCGAGTGAAGGAGATAATCAAGAAGAAAAGAACAAGGAAGGAAATGACAACCCAGAGTATGAGGAAGACGAAGCTGACTACTCTGAAGAACAGTATCCTTCTGCTGATGACAAATACAAATAGCTGGAGGACCGCCTCAAAGCTATGGAGATCTAGAGGGTACCCGGGCTGAATTTTTAAGAGCTAGGACTGGTCTCAGGGGTGGTCATCCCGCAGAAATTCAAGGTCCCCATATTTTCTAAGTACGACGGTGTCTCCTGTCCTAAGCTACATTTAAGGTCATATGTCAGGAAGATTCAACCCCACACTACTGATAGGAATTTGTGGGTACATTTCTTCCAGGAAAGTTTGTCAGGGACGCAGTTAGAATGGTTCTATCAGTTAGAAGGAATCAACATTCGCAATTGGGAAGATCTGCCTGCTGCTTTTTACAAGCAATACCAGTATAATGCTGACCTCACTCCAACTCGTACACAACTGCAAAGTATGGCTATGGGTTATGGCAAAGGTTTCAAAAATTATGCCCAGAAATAGAGGGATCTTGAGGGAAGAGTCCAGCCCCCTATATCTGATAGAGAGCTGGTGGATATGTTCTTGGGCATGTTGTCTGGTCCATTCTTCAACTATCTGATTGGAAGCTCTTCAGTTGTGTTTACTGAGCTAATCTTAACTGGTGAGCGGGTAGAAGCTGGTATTAAGAGTGGCAAGATTCAGAGGGATTCATCCTCAAGTACGATGAAGAAACCCTTCACTAGAAAGAAGGAGGTCAGTGCTGCTTATGTCCAGAGAAATCAAAATAAAACTGAAAGTCTTCCGACGGTAGGGGCTATTATGATCTCCAATCATGTTTCAAATGAACAACGAAACAATCAACATAGGCCGGATGCACCCAGAAGAGAGTTCACCCGGATCAACATGGCCTTATCTCATGTGTTGCCACACTTGTTGAAGTCTAATCTGGTCACTCTAAAGGAGGCTCCTAAAAATCCCAATACTACATCTCCCCGCTACAACCCAAACGCTCGATGTGCCTATCATTCCGAGTGTCCGGGGCATGATACAAACGATTGTTGGGTTCTGAAAAATAAGGTGCAAGATCTTATCGAGGTGAAGGAGATTGAGTTTGACCTTCCATAGACACCTAATGTAATAACCGCGCCAATGCCCATACATGGCCAGGGTGTCAATACCGTTAAAGATGACCTGTTTGTTTCCTCTATGGATGAATTAGCCACTCCTATTCTGATCGGTAAAGAAAAACTGTTGCGAGCCGGTTTTTTTTTCGGGCTGTGGTGAAGGTTGCCACTTATGTATGTCCATACCAGATGGTTGTTTGTTGTTAAAAATGGGTGTCCAACGCCTGATGATTAATAAATAAATTATGTTTGAGAATGTTCCCCTTGCAAGAAATTTGTGTGAAGATGTCTCAATAATTATCATTTCCGACAATCCTCCCAGGGTCTCCACCAAAAGACCCGTCAGGATTACACCCGTTCCCAAGTTTGCACCTCTGATTATCACTCTTCTTGGGCCAATACCATATTCCTCTGATAAAGTTGTTCCCTGGGATTATGGGGATGACGTCTAATACCATGGCATCAAGAAAGACCTATTGGATGTTGAAGATAAAGTTGCCAAAGATACTGATCCTAACATCGACAACATCGTCGGGACCAGTAAAATTACGAGAAGCGGAAGGGTTTTCTCTCCCAAAATCTCTCCGAAGACCATTTTTATTCCTTTGATTATTCCCGCTGCTACTCATGTTAGTACTCCCATTGCTACTCCTACTATTATCCCTGCTACTGAGTCAGCTGAGACTCGGGGCAAAGAGGTATTGGTTGAGCTTGTCCAGATGAAGGCACACAAAGAAGTCATTCCTGAGGCTTCTAAAAAGGAAATGGAAGAAATCCTAAAGATCATAAGGAAAGTGATTAAAATTTTATGGAGCAGTTGGGATAGACCCCTTCGAAAATCTCAATGTTGGCGTTACTCTTATGCTCTGAAGCCCATGCTAAAGCTGTGATAAAATTCCTGAAATCTACCCATGTGCCCCAAGAGAACTCCGTTGATCAATTCAAGAATTGCATGGCCAGCCTGACTGCTAATGGAATGGGTTTTTCCTACGTTGATCTAGATACCAAGGGAAGGAAAAACAAAGATGCCTTGTATGTCTCCATTGAGTTCAGGGGCACTACCCTAGCTCATGTTCTGTTGGATATAAGTTCGTCGCTGAATGTCTTACCCAAGAATTCTCTGGACAGGTTAGATTACGAAGGACTCACGTTAAAGCCCAGTAAAATTGTGGTGAGGGCCTTTGATGGTTCCAAAATAATGGTTCACGGGGAAGTGAACATCCCTATTAAAGTTTGTACTCATACTTTTGACTCAAATTTCTACGTGATGGACATCCGCCCGTCTTATTCCTGTTTATTGGGTCGACCCTGGATCCATAGGGCTGGTGCTATTACTTCTACCCTGCATCAGATGTTGAAAAACCCAGTTAACTGAAAGATTATCATGATCCATGGTGAGGAGGAATACATGGTGAGCCACCTGAACTCTTTCAGGTATGTTGAAATGGATGGAGAGTTCATTGAGACCCCCTGTCAGAACTTTGAGGAGGTTCCACAGATAGTTGTTGTAACCAAGACTGCTACTAAGGTTCTGAAGATTACCAGACCTCCTTTGAAGATGACTTCTCTGAAGGATGCTAAAGAAGCAGTTGAAGAAGGTGGATGTACCATTTGGGGCCAACTTCCGGATATTCCCTACAAATCTGACAAGTTTGATTGGGTTTTACTTTAGAGGCCCAAAGGGATGTTCTTCGTGCTCGTGCTAGGAGACCACCATTATGCATCAGCAACCATAGAGTCAATGTGTTGGAGGACAGTGATAGCGACTGTGACATGGACAAGTGGATCTTCTAAAATATCAGCGGTGGACTCAACAATTGGGAGGCCAAAGATTTTGTTCCTATTACTTTTATTCAAGAGTAATTGTCTTTTAATTTTTGGATACGTAATATTTAAACAATTGAAACTCTAAAACCTTGTGTCTTACCCGAGGCACAATGGTCTATCTGTGAGGGTTATTACTTCATCTTCATATGTCATTAATAAATCATTGGACGTTTTGCATGCAAATATCATGATCTTTGTTTTTCTTTTTTACTTTTTACTTTATCAAAAATAGCTATGCTCTTACACACACTCACATATCAAAATGCATATCCACATCCACTCTGGATCCCATTGGTAACGGTTCTGCTATTGCAAATTATGACTTTGAAAATCCAATCTACCAAGCCAAGGACGAAGGCAAGGAAGATTGTGAAGTACCAAGGGAACTTTCCAGACTATTACAACAAGAAGAAACAGAAATACAACCCCATGAAGAGCCAGTTGAGACAATAAACTTGGGTACTGAAGAGGACAAGAAGGAAGTCAAGATAGGTGCCAATCTGGAGCATAATGTCAAGGAACGTTTAATTTAGATGCTACATGACTATGTTAAGGTCTTTACCTGGTCATACAAAGACATGCCAGGACTCGACACTGATATCGTGGTCCATCGTCTACCGACAAAAGCAAACTGCCCTCCAGTGAAACAGAAGGTTAGTTGTATGAGGCCAGAGATGTTAGAAATGATCAAGGCTGAAGTCATGAAGCAGTTCAACGCCAGTTTCTTAGCTGTTACCTCTTATCCATAATGGGTTGCTAATTTTGTTCTGGTACCTAAGAAGGATGGTAAGGCACGTGTGTGTATGGATTACAGAGACCTGAATAGGGCGAGCCCCAAGGATGACTTTCCGCTTTCCCATATTGAAGTTCTGGTTGACAACACTGCACAACACAAGGTATTTTCATTCATGGATGGTTTCTACAGGTACAATCAGATCAAAATGGCACCTGAGGACATGGAGAAAACAACCTTCGTCACGCAGTGGTGCACTTTCTGCTACAAAGTTATGCAATTTGGGTTAAAGAACGCCGGGGCAACCTATCAGCGTGCCATGGTAGCTTTGTTTCATGATATGATCCATCACGAGAAAGCGATTTACGTGGATGATATGATAGCCAGATCTCAAACTGAAGAGGAACACCTTGACCACCTGCAGAAGCTATCTGAAAGACTGAAGAAATACAAACTAAGGTTGAACCCGAATAAATGCACCATTGGAGTAAGATTCGGTAAGCTCTCAGGCTTCTTTGTCAGCGACAAAGGTATTGAAGTAGACCCTGCAAAGGTAAAAGCCATACAAGAAATGCCAACTCCTCGCACTGAAAAGGAGGTTAGGGGATTCTTGGGACGTCTAAACTACATCGCCAGATTCATTTCCCATCTAACCGCTACTTGTGAGCCAATCTTTAAATTACTGAAGAAAGATCAAGCAGTGAAATGGAATGACGATTGCCAGGCCGCCTTCGACAAAATCAAAGAATATCTTCAAGAGCCTCCAATTTTGACGTTGCCGGTCGAAGGGAGACCTCTAATCATGTACTTAATCGTATTAGATAATTCAATGAGGTGTGTGTTAGGGCAGTATGACGAGTCTGGTCGAAAAGAGCATGTAATATACTACCTGAGCAAAAAGTTTACCGACTGTGAAACCAGATAGATATTCATTGCTCGAGAAAACTTGATGCACTCTGGAATTGGCTGCTCGCCGGCTAAGACAGTATATGCTGACTCACACTACCTTATTGATATCTAAGATGGACCCTATCAAATACATATTCGAGAAGTCCGCTCTCTCTGGAAGAATAGCAAGATGGAAAATGGTCCTGACCGAATACGACATTCAGTACACTACCCAAAAAGCAATAAAAGGAAGTGTACTAGCTTATCATTTGGCTTATCAGGCTGTGGATGACTATCAATCCATGAATTTTGAATTCCCGGACGAGGACATCATGTTAGTGAATGATTGTGAAGAACTTAGACCGTATGACGGACCTGAACAAGGATCTCGATGGACTATGGTTTTTGACGGAGCTTGCAACACACTCGGAAATGGCATTGGTGCTGTGATCATATCTCCCGAAGGCTGTCATAATCCTTTCACTGCCAGGTTGTATTTCAATTGTACTAGCAATATGACTGAAAATGAAGCATGCATTATGGGTCTCAAAGTTTCTATAGACTTAAGGATCAAATACTTAAGTGTATTTGGATACTCGGCCTAAGTAATCAGTCAAATCAAAGGAGAATGAGACACGAAGCATCCTAATCTCATCCCTTACAAAGAGCATGTGTTGACACTGATTCCACATTTTGAAGAAATTACCTTTCAGCATTTTCCACGAGAGGAAAATCAACTGGCGGACGCGCTAGCTACTATGTCATCCATGTTCAAAATCATGTGGGATAATGTGGCTCCTCAGATCACTATTGAGATGATGGACGAACCAGCATACTGTCATGAGATTGATACTGAAAAAGTAGTGGACAAACCTTGGTTCCATGAAGTTAAAAGATATCTTGAAGCCCAAGAATATCCTGAGGGAGCTTCAGTCAATGATAAGAAGTTCCTAAGAAAGTTCTCTGCCAAGTTCTTCCTCAGTAACAGAATCCTCTACAAGCATAACCATGACTCTACCTTGCTTCGGTGTGTAGACAAGAGTGAAGCAGAAAATATTATGGATGATTTCCATGAAGGTACCTTTGGCACCCATTCTAGTGTGCACACGATGGCTAAAAAGATCCTACGGGCAAGATACTATTGGTCCACTATGGAAGCAGACTGTTATCAGCATTCACGAACTTGTCACAAATTCCAGATCTATGCCGATAAAGTACACGTGCCTCCGATTCCTCTAAACGTCTTGACTGATCCCTGGCCATTTGCAATGTGGGGCATCAATATGATTGGAGAGATCAGACCCACAACTTCTAATGGGCATCATTTCATCCTCGTCACCATCGATTACTTCACAAAGTGGGTCGAGGCAACCTCTTTTGCTTCTGTTACCAAGAACGTTGTGGCCTGATTCATCAGACATAACCTTATCTTTCGGTATGGTATTCCAGAAATAATCATTACAAATAATGGTACCAATCTTAATCATACTATGATCACCGAGCTCTGCACGTAATTCAAGATCCAATATCATAACACTTCCCCTTACCGGCCGAAGATAAATGGTGCTGTAGAGGCTGCTAATAAAAACATCAAAAAGATCATACAAAAGATGACGGTGACATACAAAGACTAGCACAAGATGTTACCATTTTCTCTTCATGGTTACCGTACCATAGTACGTACATCAACATGGGCAACTCCTTTCTCTTTGGTATACAGCATGGAAGCAGTCCTACCCATTGAAGTCCAGATCCCTTCTTTGAAAATCATGAAGGATGCATGTCTGAATGAAGACGAATGGGTTCAGACTCGATTTGACCAGTTGAACTTGATGGATGATAAGAGGCTCGCAGCTGTTTGTTATGGTCAGATATACCAAAAACATATGATTAAAGCTCTAACAAGAAGGTCAGACGTTAGGTATATCAGGCTGGTGACCTAGTAATTAAGTGCATTATCCTGCCGCAAGGTGATCCCAGGGGTAAATGGACTCCCACATATGAAGGACCATTTGTGATCAAGAACATATTTTTTGGTAGAGCCATGATTTTAACCACCATGGACGGTGACGACCTTCTGCACCCTCTAAACGCGGACATAGTTAAAAGATACTACGCATGAACAAAGAACCTCTAGGTTGACTGGCCTGGGCAAAAATTAGGGCATCCCGGCGAACCAAAAGGGTTCGGGAAAAAGTTAAGGATATACATATGGAAAATCTGCACACCCGGTAAGTCAAAAACCTGAAAAGGCGGCTTGGGCAAAAAAGGGTATCTCGGTGGACTGAAAACCCAAAGGGCAGTCTAGGCAAAAGTTAGGATTTAAAGCGTATAACTATGTCCCGTTGGATCACCTTATAGCCAATCTTCAATATCAACTATCAAGCCCAAATAGTGTTAATCAATCCAATCAGCCTCGGACAAGCAGCAAAGAGATGAGACGCTTAAAGACATAAAGGAAATAGCAGAATGGGAACCCATTGGGATCATTTCACATAGTTATTTCTTTGTATACTATTTTTGTATAGTTTTCATTCTTACAATGGAATTATCTTACTAGGATGTATGTCTTCTTGTACAAAAACGCCTATTATAGGTAAAACTTCTTCAAATTAATACAAAGCTATTTCTTTGAAAGTGAAAAACTATTTGTTTTTATTTTTCTGTTTTGTTTGCAAAAACATCCAGTGTTTATTTTTGAACATACACATTTGAATATGATTACCGTTTACAATTACACGCATAAAAACAGAAAGATAGTTACTAATGGCTTTAAGAAACAGGACAGCGTCTAAAAAAGGCCATCTAAAAATCCCCGCAGATACTTTCTCCAGCAGGTACAAAGGCAGAGGCATCCTACTACAAAGTCACTACCATATCCTTAGTATACAACCTAATGATGTCAAAAGTTTATGATATCCCCGACAGAGCAAGAATCTCCAATTACTTCCCCGACATCTTAAAGAATTCCCTAGCCTGGTTCACAAACTTGTTGGGCTTCCTAACAGGGCTTCATAAAAAATCCCCAAGCGGGTTACGGAGTTTTCCTTCTCTGACGGAGTTTATTTCTCTAACAACGGAAGTCCGTCTCTCACCATTTCTACTTCAACAAAATTTGAAGACTTACACGCTTCATCCCCAACAACAATCAGGGATTTATTTTCCCTGGTTCAACAATACCATAATAGAACGACTGACACATTCATACTTTGCATTCATACACCATTTTACTGGTGTCATAGCATATGCAGCACGAACGCATATATCACAATCTCATTTATTTTGAGAGCATCATTTGAACTTCATGCATCATGATATTGCATGCAGCTAATTCTTTATCTTTTCAGGAATGATCAAAAGATGAATGTCAAAAACAACTTTCAAAAGTTCCATATTAATACCTGAAACCAGACAGGAAAACAATATGTGAGTGAATGATTGTAGATTAATACCTGAAACTTGACAGGATAACTATCTACATGAACTGATTGAAGATTAACTCCGGAAACAAGCCAGGGAAACTATCTTTCTTTCAAAGAGGTCAGAGATTAATACTTGAAACCAGACAGGACAACTATCTCAACGACCAACAAAAACAAGTTCCAGATTAATACCTGAAACAAGACATGACAACTATCTGTGAACGGTTAATTGTAGATCAATTCCCGAAACTAGACGGGGCGACTATCTACCTGACGAACATTTCCTTCATAGAAGTTCTGAAACACATTTCCCCTTCAGCACTTCATCCTACAAAGCATCTCCCTCAGAAGTTTTATTCTTAAAAAGAATCTCCTTCAGCGCTTCATTCTGAAAAGCATTTCCCCTTCAGATACGGAATCCTGAAAAGCATTTTCCCCAAAGGCCAAGTTCTGGAAAACATTTCCTTCAGAGGAGTTCTGAAATGCATTTCCCCTTCAACACTTCATCCTGAAGAGCATCTCCTTTAGAAGTTTCATTCTGAAAAACATCTCCTTCAATGCTTCATTCTGAAAAGCATTTCCCCTTCAGAGACAGAATCCTTAAAAGCATTCTTCAAGATACTGTCAAAATTAGACTTAGTCCAATTTCTATCAACAATCGCCTTTGGATGGCATCTGTAAGCCCATCACTGAAAACTCCCATCACCTCTCCAAATGGAATCTTTAAGCCCATTCCCTACACAATCAACCACAACATCATCGAGTGCAAATTTCGGGGGCACTCTAGTGTTCAATCATCTTCTACCTTCAAGCTACGAACGGAAATCTGCCATACTCGCTTTTCAGGTTTAAGAAGATTGAACAGGGGCAGTTGTTGTACCCCAAAATTTTCCCTCTCTGTTCTCAAGGCATTTTCTCACAAGGATTTATTAAAGGTCAAGATTACACAAGTACAGTTGGATTTTTAACGCCCCACATAATTTCCATGGATCATATTGGATTTCCAAGCACAGGGTCAAAGAGGAAACTATTGAAAGACGAAAGCAGATAAATTCGATTTTTTTGACAAAATTGAAGAAAAGAAAGTTTGCTTCGATTCATACTAGATTCGACTGAACATTGCTTCGGCTCATGCTCAACTTCGACTGAATTCTACCCTGCAAGCTAGCTTCGACTGGGCATTTGTTTCCCTTGAAACAACTTCCTTTAATTCAGAAGGCAAGGGCCTTCTGAAAGCCTTCTTCGATTCAGAAGTTAGTGGATCCATACCAGCTTCCTTCGATTCAGAAGGCAAGGGCCTGCTGAAAGCTTCCTTCGATTCAGAAGTTAGTGGCTTCATGCTGGTCCCCTTTCGATTCAGAGGGAAATGGCCTTATGAAAGTGTCCTTCAATTCATAAGGTAATGGCCTCTTACAGCTTTCCTTTGATTCAGAAGCCATTGGCCCCTTGCATGATTCCTTCAATTCACAAAGCCAGGACTTCCTCCAGGCCAACAGGCACAAGGCAATGGCCTCCTGCAACTTTCCTTCGATTCAGAAGCCAATTTCCCCTTGCATGATTCCTTCGATTCACAAAGCCAGGATTTCCTCCAGTCCAGCAAGCACAAGGCAGTGGCCTCCTGCATCTTTCCTTCGATTCAGAAGCCATTGGCCCATTGCATGATTCCTTCGATCCACAAAGAAAGGGACCTCCTGCATATAAGCTTCGAATCCCTCTTGAAAACCTTCAACACACATACATATCTGGGTGTCCCAATCAAAGTTATACCTTGGTGGCCCATCTCAAGAATTACATGTGATCCACACAAGTTATGCATGTGGTCCCTTTAAAAGATACACATATGATCCATTCGAAGGACACTTTGATTGGAAAGAAACGTTGTTTTCTGAAAAGGAGTCTGGTCGAAGGATAGGGTTAGTTGATAAAAACAAAAGAGAAGTATTCAAGATTCTAGTGGTGCCAAGTACAAGCCTGCTGCACTGGCCACAACACTCCAAAACTGCTACAAAGAAGTCCTGCCACGCTGCTCCCGTACTTGCACCAAATTGGCATACAAAAAACTGCACCTCGAAGAATACAAGAACATCATACCCAATTTGTTCAAATTTCCTTTTTTTCCCTCCCAAACCTAAGCCAAACTCATCTATAAATAAGAGTTTCCATCACACATCTAAGAGAGCCTTTTGGTAGCTAGGGAAACTTTGGTTGTGAGAAAAATTATCAAACACCTAATACACTCTCAAACCCAGAATCAAAAGACCATATCCATGTTTCCGTTCCTTCAAATCTAAAACCAAAGAAGCAAAACACTTGTTCCTTTTTTCTTTCGAGTCCAGAAATAAACAAACACAACTCCACTCTTCTGGATTTTCGAATTCAGGCAAAGAGGCACCACACTTGTCTCATTTCCTTCGAATCCAGGAGCACCCAAGGCAGCAACTCAAGTCCAAAACCATATCCCAGTTTCAAGCAAGGTAAGTCCCCTTAACCATAAAACTTCCGTTTCAAGCATAACATGTAAATAATTATTTCTTTTCGTTTCAAGCATCATTATTACCCTTTGGTTTGTTTTTGTTTCCACTTTGTCCATTGGTTTTTATTGCTAATCTTTTCGCTTGTTTTCTTTGTTTGTTAAAACATATCTTAAGAACTAACCAGACCATGAAACAATATTAGTATTCAACCCACGCTGTTATTTAAACCTAAAGGAAAGGAAACAAAAACAAAGGTATGAATCGAAAGTTACAGACTTCGATCCACACTGGTTACAGACCCCAAACAAAGAAGCAAAAAGTATGAATCGAAGGATGCCTGTTCACGCTGACTTCCAGGCTTAATCAAAATAAGTAAGGAAGGGTGAATCGAAGGATGCCTGTTCAAGTTGACTTCCAGGCTCAATCGAAAGAAGCAAGGAAGGGTGAATCGAAGGGTGCACCTCACGCTAACATCCAGGCCCAAATCGAAAGAAGCCAGGAAGAGTTGAATCGAAGGGTGCTACTGCCTGGATCGAAGAACTTGTTTTCCCTTCTTTTATTTTGTTTCGTCTTTATATTTTCTTGCTATTAAATATGGTTGTAATAGTGTAGGACATGTATTTTTTTCATTTTTATTGCTTTATACAAATGTTAGTAATTAGGATGTATGGCAAGATAAAACCAACAGGTAGACAACCCAAAAAAAATCAAAGACAAGAATGCATGCAATCAAACACACTATTCACACACATGCACCTCTTGGGTAATCTCACTTGTTGCCTCGGAAAATAGTCATGTCCCTCGAATATGGGCGTTTTAGCAAACCCTCGACAAAAGATCATAGTCCCTCGATGTCCCTCGATGTTGCCTCCGGTAAACGATCTAGTCCCTATACGAAATTGCCGAAACATCTCATAGGTTGACTTCTATAACCATACAAATGACCCACGACCGCCCCTTCACATCTAACGATGGGGCTTATTATCAATCAATGGTAAGATAGAAACATCTAAAGAAGGAGGAAAAGAACAAAGAGCTTTTGAGTAGGTAGGATGCTCGTAGTTACTTGCTTGCTCACAACTAAAAAACATTTTCACACCAACACTTTGAATTGAAACATTTTCAAAAGTTAAAACTCTTTGTGCGCATTCTTATAGAGACGAGAATCATTACAAAAGAACTTTTCAAAATCACTTTCAAAAAACATCTTCCACAAACACCTATTTGAACTATTTTCAAAACCAACACTTTGTATGCATTCTTATAGAGACGAGAATCATTACAAAGATGTTTTCAAAATATTTCCAAACCCACAACACAAGCACATTTTCAAACAAAGCAAGTGATCTAGCAAGCAACTAAGAGCCCGTAGATAACTATGGATGAAAAGGGTGTTAACACCTTCCCTTTTCATAACCTACCCCCCGAACTCAAGAAATAAATCTCTAAAGGTCTTTCCTATTCTTTTCACCTTTTCCTTTGTTGGATAAAATAAAAGTCAGTGGTGACTCTTGCTATCTGCAACAATTGCGATCAAACGCAAAACAACCAAGTCATTTCTTCCACCGTATTACACATATCCAAACATGGGCGGATCTTTCCAACACTTTCCTAAGACAGTACAAGTATAATTTGGACATGGCTCATAATCGTATTCAGCTCTAAAACTTGTCTTAGAAAAAGGAGTCTTTCAAGGAGTACGCTGAAAGATGGCGAGAAATGGAAGTCCGTGTACAACCACCGCTCCTGGAGAAAGAATTAGTCGATATGTTCATGGGTACTTTACAAGGATTTTACTATGACAAAATGGTAGTAAGCGTCTTTTCCATATTTTCTAATTTGGTGACTATTGGGGAAAGGAATGAAGCTGGTATAAAGAGTGGGAAGTGTTGCAACTGGTTTTTAGTAGAGTCTCCACCCTTAATTTGTATCCTAAAGGAAGGGAGTATAAAGGAATAACCCTAAATTTTTTTTAGATATTCTAGGTTTGGACTCGGTTCTAGACGAGGGGAAGGTGTTAGGCACCTATCCTCTACCTTGTTTACAAGGATACTAGGTTTAGAAGCACATTTTTAGAAAATATGGTTTTAATTATTTATTTGGGAAAAGGGTTTGAATTTTAGTTAGCGGGAGAGTTTAAATTTTAGTTAGAGGGACTCACAACGATTTTTGATCGTATGCCTACGTATCCTCCTAGGAGGAATTAGAGTCTCATTTCATAGTTCACGGTTGGTTTGTATTTTCTATGGATTATGCTGATATTTTAATTTTCCCCACGCTTAGTTCAAATGTGTAGATAGAGGAGATTTTGAACCAAGCGCGAAGTTAATTAAAACTCTTTGTATTCCTTTTTGAAAATTAATTGTTTGATTTAATTTATTACAAAAATAGTTTGACGTTTGTTTGCGTATTTTTTTAAAGTATATAGCTGAAGAGTCTCATATATCCCTCTTATCACGTGGCCAAATATTGGCCACGTGTCGCTTACGAACATTATAGTTTGATAGAAAATGTGTGTTCTAAAACTTGGATATAAAAACATTAACCTAAGTGTTGTACCCCCAGATTTTCCCTCTCTTTTCTCAAAAAATTTCTCACAAATATTTTCAAAAGCTCAAGTTTGCACAAGTACAATTTGACTTTTAATGCTTCCATGGATCATATTGGACTTTCAAGCATCGGGTCAAAGAGGAAACCATCGAAAGGGAAAAGCAGATAAAAAAGGTGTGTCAAATTCAAAATCTGGTTCAGGCTGTTCGAATCACATGACTGATTGAAAGGAGTGGTTGGCAGATTTTGACAAGTCGAAGAAGAGCAAGCTTGCTTCAATTTCCCAAGATTCGACTGGGCAATGGCTTCCTTCATGCTTTCTTCGATCCATAAGGAAATGGCTTCCTTCATGCTTGCTTCGATCCACAAGGCAATGACTTCCTTTATGCTTTCTTTGATCCACAAGGCAATGGATTCCTTTATGCTTGCTTAGATCCACAAGGCAATGGCTTCCTTCATGCTTGCTTCGATCCACAAGGCAATGACTTCCTTCACGCTTGCTTCAATCCACAAAGCAATGGCTTCCTTCATGCTTGCTTTGATCCACAAGGCAATGGCTTCCTTCATGCTTGCTTTGACCCACCTCTAAACCCTTCGACACATATAGTTTCTACACTATGAATTAAAATTTGAGGTTTGGACATTTGAACTTTCGACCACTTAATCAACTGATGGTTACTAGTAGGAAAGCAATCTAGAAAGTCTTTCATTTTAACTATGCCAATGAGATCATCCTGCATGCTCAAAGTGGTACATTCAAATGAATATGGTCCATTCGAAGAACACACAATTGGTAGAAACAAATATTGTTTTGTCTATTGATGAGTTTGGTCGAAGGTTGTAAGTGGTCCATTTGAAGAACATTCAATTGGTGGATTCGAAGAACGTACATTTGGTGGTCCATTCGAAGGACATACATTTGGTGGTCCATTTGAAGAACATACATTTGGTGGATTCGAAGAACATACAATTGGTGGATTCGAAGAACATACAATTGGTGCTCCATTCGAAGAACACACTATTGGTGGATTCGAAGAACATATAATTGGTGGATTTGAAGAACATACAATTGGTGGTCCATTCGAAGAATATACAATTGATGGATTTGAAGAACATACAATTGTTGGTCCATTCGAAGAACACATAATTGGTGGAAACAAATATTGTCTTGTCTTTTGATGAGTTTGGTCGAAGGCTGATGAACAAAGTCCTATATGCTTCCAAGCCCAAGTTTGTTGTACTGTCCACATAACAGCCTAAAACCATGTCAAAAATAGTTTGTTGTACTGCTATGAAACAACCCTGCACCAAGCTTCCACAACACTCCAAAACTGCTGCAAAACATTCCTGCTATGCTGCTCCTAAACCAGTCCCATATTTGCACCAAACTAGCATATAAGAGCTGCACCTCGAAAGCTATGAAAAGAAGATACCCAAACTGTTCAAATTTCATTTGTTTCCCCCCAAAACTCCAGCAAGACTCTTCTATAAATAAGTTGTTTCCACAACACACAAAGGGGGCTTTTGGGCAAGGAAAAAGGATAGAAAAAGAGAGGCGAAAAGAGAGAGTCAAAAACGGGAATTTAAAACTTTAAAACACTCCCAAAAAAAATCATCAAACACTTCAAAACTTACCACTCCTGAGTTTTGAATTCAACTTCACTTGTTATTTCTCTTGGCCTTTTGCTTCCAAGAACACCTAAGTACCATCTACATACAACCTCACACCTTGTTTCCTGACGCTGTCCTCAAAGCAAAGTAGCAACTGGAATAGCTTCAAGGAGGTCGAAGCAAGCTTAATCCATCATCAAACCATTCCTGGAGGTTCTATCGAAGCCCCTCAAGTTTCACTCCAAGAGGTAAGTTTTCTTAAACTTGGAACTCTTCATTCAAACATCATTTGTATATACTTTCTGAAGGAAAAATGTAGATATCATGTATAGGAAGCTAACCATGTCCATAGTTTCGATTATCATTGCTTGTACATTAAAAATTTCATCTCTGAACAGTTAGGTCTTAGTTTTGGTATTAAACAAAATTCACACTAGCCTTAGATCCATAGCTGTAAAAAATTATGTGGTTAGGTTCATATTAAATCTTAGGCAGATTTGATGTTTACATTTTTTTATTCGACTTATAAATTAGGCTTTTAGAAGCTTAACAAATGGATTCATCATGGCCTATGCATACAAGGGAGAGAAAGCTGGGCATTTCGCCATTCAGAAACAAGTTCGTTCTACAAACGGATGAAACAGACCACCCCATTAGTACAAACAGCGCGCACTAAAGCTTGCTTTGTCGAAGGAAGCACACCCGGGCCTCAACAGTTGGGCTTTGACATTTCTATGTTTCTGAACGCCTGCTTACTAACTAACAAATAGGCCCTAGGCCCAAACCCAAAACTATTCTCTACACAGAAACTGTTTTAAACACAAAAAACTATTTTCTATACAAAAACACCTCAAATTCAACTTTCACCCCTTTATGACTTATTTTCTTCATTTTATTTTTTTCTTTCCTATTTTATCTATTATTATCATTAGTATTATTTTTATTAATATAAAAAAGACATAAAAAAATATTTTCCTTTTTAAATCAAATTAGTTTAAATTTCTTTTATTAACTAATTATTTCTTTTTAGTTTATTAGGATAAAAATATTTTCTTAACAAAAACAAAACAAATCTATTCCTTTTTTCCATTTTGTCTTGTACATTATATTCCTTTCAATTCTTGGACATTATTCAAATTCAATATGGTTGTAATAGATAATCAGGGTTTAATTTCTTACAATCCCCATTTGTAAATTTGTACCCCCACTCCCCTAATGATGTAATAGCTTAGGATTTTAATTTCTGAAATTTACCGCTTTAATATAAATTATTAGTAATTAGGGTGTGTATGGAAAGATAAAATAAACTATTAGAAAACCCTAATTTCAAAGACAAAATGCATGCAATCAAACACACTATCACACACGTGCACCCTAGGATAATCTCGCTTATTGCCTCAGAAAATAGTCATGTCCCTTGAATATCGGCGTTTTAGCAAAGACCCTCAATAAAAAGATCGTAGTCCCTCGATGTCCCTCGATGTTGCCTTCGGTAAGCGATCTAGTCCCTTACGAAAATTGCAAAAACGTCTCATAGGTTGCCTTCTATGACTATACGATTGACCCACGCCCGTCCCTTCACATCCAATGATGGGGCTTCTTACAAATAAATGGTAAGATAGAAACATCTAAATGAGGAGGAAAAGAACATAGACCTTTTGAGTAGGTAGGACGCTCGTATTTGCTTGCTCGCAAACGAAAACCATTTCCACACTTACACTTAACATCTTCAAAAACAAACATCTCTTTGAACTATTTTCAAAACCAACACTTTGTATAAATTCTTATAGAGACGAGAATCATTACAAAGTTTTCCGCAACAAAGGTGTTTTCAAAATATTTTCAAATAAAGCATTTTCAAGTGATCTAACAAGCAACTAAGAGCCCGTAGATTACTACGGATGAAAGGGGTGCTAACACCTTCCCTTTTCATAACCTACCCCCCGAAATCAAGAAAAATATCTCAAAGGTCTTTCCTGTTCTTTTCACCCTTTCCTTTATTGGATAAAATAAAAGTCGGTGGCAACTCTTTCTAACCGCAACAATTGCGATCAAACGCAAAACACCCAAGTCAGTTCTCCCACCGTATTATAGAACTGGAGATTCTGTTGGGCATGAAACTTAAAAGTGGGGTTACCTTAGAGCTAGATCACCTTTATAAATCCTTCTTTGTTTGACTTGCTTGCTTTACATTTTTGGGTCCTTGTTTGGGTTTTGTTTTGATCTTACACCCATATCTGGGGCACCTTTTAGGTAAGTAGCAATAGATTATGGAAACTGTACAACATAGACCGATATGGTTGAAGCAATGGCCACGTTAGTGTTACGCATTTGCTGGTACCAATATCCCTTGTGTTAAATCGAGGAGCATACAGGGCCACTGAGCGGTGTCATGAAGCACTAACTGACCTTAGAACCTTTAATTGAACAACTTGGCCATTTGGAAGTAGTGAGATAACCGACTTTGGTGTAAAGCTGAAGATTGGTTGATACACGATACTACACTCATTGAGATCAGACTTTTTGGATATTTCGGCCGCAAGAAAAGATTGATTGTGCTGAGACAATGCCCAATGAAGAAAGATCAATGATATTGAGATCCCCTAGAACCCGATCATTTTCTAGGACAGGTTGAGCCAACTAAACTTCGTAAGGGTACTTACCTATGACTCCATGCAAGCCTAAACCTAAGGAATTGTCTGCTTTGTGTGTATATGATTATTTGTACATAACGACTTGTTTTCTTTGTGTGCATACTTGTACATAAAATCATAAAATTATACCATATCATTTCCACTGACCATTTCAAGGATCTCAAGGGCCTTTAATGCAAGGTTATGTTGAACCAGACATCAATCAAGAGGCAAGAGGATTTATTTTCCTCTAACCAAACACCGCCAAAAACCAAAACGTGATAACTTGAGTCAAGGGCTTGATTCTCGTATAAGGACATTCAACCATACGAAGTTCTTCAATAAAAGTTATGATCAAAGTTCAACTTCTAACATCTTCTTGTGTTTACCCCGCGAGATCCTTGAAAACATTACATCCATATACCGTGCATCATATCATGACATATTTTTCCCTTACAGGTTTTCTCATCTGCCTACTGTTTATTTCAGTAGAGATGGTTCTCGAACAGGATATTAAGGATCTTCAAGCATATAATGCTCAATTCCAGCATATGTTCCTGGCTCTGGCTAAGGGACAAGAGGACCTAAAGACTCTTATTCTCAAAGACAAGAAGAAAAAGACAAAGAAACTAGTGGGTGTCCTGAATATGGGAAGGAGACTTAGAGGACCATCAAAGCGAGATCTAGAATTCGCAACTCCGTCAAATGAGGGGGATAATCAAGAAGAGAAGACAAAAGAAGGGGACCGCAGTCTGGGGTCTGACGAAGAAGAGGCTGACTATGTTGAAGAATAATATACTCTCGCTGGCGACAAATATAAACAGTTGGAGGATCGTCTCAACATCGTGGAAATTTAGAGAGTACTTGGTCTGGATTTCAAAGAATTAGGGTTGGTTTATGGAGTGGTCATTCCACCAAAGTTCAAGGTCCCCTCATTTTCTAAATATGACAAAGTTCATGTCCTAAGCTGCATCTGAGGTCTTATGTCTGGAAGATCCAACCTCACACTACTGATAGGAATTTGTGGATGCATTTCTTCCAGGAAAGTTTATCGGGGACTCAATTGGAATGGTTCTATCAGCTGGAAGGAACCAACATATGCAACTAGGAGGATTTGGCTACTGCTTTCTATAGGACGTACCAATACAATGCTGACCTTGCTCCAACCAGTATACAACTTCAAAGCATGTCTATGGGTCCCAGTGAGGGCTTCAAAGATTATGCCGAGAAATAGAGAGATCTTGCAGGAAGAGTCCAGCCTCCTATGTCTGATAGAGAGCTGGTAGATATGTTCTTGGGTACTTTATCAGGCCCATTTTTCAACCATCTGATCGGAAGCTCTTAAGCTGGGTTCACCGAGCTGATATTGACAGGTGAAAGAGTAGAAGCTGGAATCAAGAAAGGTAAAATTCAAAGGGATGCATCTTCAAGTGTAGGGAATCATCCTTTCAATCGGAAGAAAGATTCCAATGTTGTGTACAACCAGAAGGGTCGTAACAAGAGTAACCACGACCAATCTGTGGGGGCAGTCCTAATCTCTTGTCCTGTATCAGTACGACCATAACAACGGGTAAATCAGAGAAGGCAAGACGAGCCCAAGAGACAGTTTACCAAAATCAACATGCCACTGTTTCAAGCATTGCAACACATGCTGAGGATGAATCTGATTACGTTGATATGGCCACATCCAAACCCCAAAACTTCTTCTCCTAACTACAATCCCGATGCAATATGTACCTATCATTTCGGCAGTCCTGGGCATGATACAAACGATTGTTAGGCGCTGTGATACAGTGGGAGAGTTGACTTTGGTGTTTTGCATTTGATCGCAAATGTTGCGGTTAGTAAGAGTCGTCACCGACTTTTCTTTTATCCAAAAGGAAAGGTGAAAAAAGCACAGGAAAGACCTTTGAGATTATTTCTTGAGTTCGGGGGGTAGATTATGAAAAGGGAAGGTATTAGTACCCTTTTCATCCATGGTTTTCCATGGGCTCTTAGTTACTTGCTAGATCACTTGCTTTTGTTTGAAAATGTGCTTTGTGTGGTTTTTTTGAAAGTATTTTGTAAAGAGGCCTTTGTCTAGACAAACTTTGTAATGATTCTCGTTCGTAAGAATGTATACAAAGTGTTTGGTCTTTTGAAAATGTTTTCAAGTTTGAAAGATGTTTTTGAAAGTATTGGTGTTTGTTTTGAAAATAGCAAGGATGTTTTTGGTTTGAAAATGAGCAAGAAATTAGGAACATTCTACCTACTCAAAAGTCTTTCATGTTCAATTCCTTTTTCCTTTTTCCTTTGAAATTGTTATCTTACCATTGATTTGGTAAGTAACCCTCTCTTTAGATGTAAAAGGGACGTGCATGGGTCATCGTATAACCATGATTAGCAATATTGAAAAGTATCTTAGCATTTTTCTTTAGGGACTAAGATCATTTTGAAAGGCAACATAAATAGTGTCATCGAGGGGCTATGATCTTGTATTTTGCTCGTCTTTGCTAAGATACCTTGCATGCGTAATACGACCATTTTTATAAGGCAACCAAGTGGATTTAACCTAGGGGTGTTTGTGTGCAAGTGCATTAATTTTCATGCTTGATTTGTCTTTGATTAGGGTTTTCTATTGATTGGTTTTAGTCTTTCCATACAAAACCCTAATTACTAGCATTTGTATTTGAAAGCATTAAATTGCAGAAAATAAAGTCCTACGCTATTACATCGTTTAGGGGATGGGGGTACAATTTACAAATGGGGATGAAATAGGAACTTAAATATTACAACCATATCGAATAACAATGAAGAAAATGTAAAAACAGTGTAAAAAGAAGGAAAAAAAATGCATTTTGAACTATTATGTGTCGACACAAGCTAATATGCATCGACACATAACTTTCCTTGCTTCCTGTATTGCCAAATCAACTCAGTACGAGTCAATACATAATGGTATGTGTCGACTCATACACTACATGTGTCGACTCATACGTGCTTTGCGTCGACTTATACACTATTTTTTGCTTCTGTTTTGGGCCTGCGTAGTAGTATGTATCAACTCATAAGGTTATGTGTCGACTCATACTGTCATTTTTTTTATTTCAACATTGTTTTACTGCATACATGGGTTAGTTCTCAAGGACAAAAGGTTAGCTTCAAGGACAATGGTTACTACACTTTGTATTCAAAAAATGAATTACTAATGATGCTTGAAATGAAGAACTAAAGTCAAGAAGCTTACCTTGGAGCTAGATCTTATACTCTGAGCTTGAGTTGTTGTCTTGACTGTTCTTGAACTTGAAAAAGAAAACAGAGGTGCTATAGAAGCTTGTTCTTGAGTTTGAACAATTTCTAGGTGATGTATGTGAGGTGCTTAGATGTTTGGACAGAGCTTGCAAGGTGTGAGAGTTCCAAATATTTGGACTTTAAAACTTAAGAGTGGAAGATTTTTGGATAATTATGGCTTTTTGGAGAGTATGGGATCTTGATGGCTAGCTTACAACAAAAATTCTGGATTTTTTCTCTATTTTTTATAACCTATTACTCTTGCAAATTGTTGTACCTCAAAATTTTCCATCTCATTTTACTCAATACATGTCAATTGAGGTCCCCAAGTTGCTCAAGAAAGTCCAAGAGTTGACTAGACCAACTCTCTGCTAAGGCAGTATACCTCAAATTAGGGTTTCATTTTTCATCAAGATGCTTGAGTCCAAAGGATCCCAAATGCTCACCATTGTCCTAATATGTTCTCAAGGTCATCCATGTCAAGTTTCATGCCTTGCAGAAGAAGTTTGCTCAGTAAATTGCTCAAATGCCTGAAAATCAACTATACTAGGTCAAAAGTCAATTGTGGCCCACATACAGTCAAACTTCAAGATTTTTGGTCAACATCAACATTTTGAAGTTATATTCATCATTTTATCAAGGGTTGATCATGATTCTTCAAGGGATGCTCCAAATTCATCAAAACCAACAAAGTTGCCAAATTAGGGGTTTGTAGGAAAAGTCAACCCAACTTTGACCAAGCATAACTTCTCCATACTTTATCAAAAAATTTCCATCCAAATCTCATTTTGAAGAGGACGCAATTACCTACTACTCATCTTCAGCTCACAAGTTCAAAATATGCCCTCACAAAAAGATATAAATTTTGACATTATAGGTCATTTTGAAAAGTCAACAAAAACACCTTTTTGGTCAAAGCTTCATACATGAAAATGGAATATCCAATTGAGATTAGACCAAAAGGGTTGGTTAGGGGACATCCTAAGATTTCTAAAAAGTCCAAGAACACCCTCCAAGGGTCAAAATTGAGAACGTTGTGCATTGTCAAAGTTGGCAATTTTTGGAAAATTGTCAAAACTCAACATTGATCAAATTTGCATTTTTTCCAAAGGGGCCCATGTTTTCTTGCTTGAAACATGTTTCTAATAGGACCCACGACCCCTGAGCTCATTCACCTCTTATTTTATTATTTTTATCATTTATTTTGATTTTTTATTCATTTAAATCAAAATAAATCAAATTAAATTGTAAAATAATGAAAACAAATCAAATCTTGAGATGTTTATGCATATTTTGAGTCCATGTACAACTAGTATGCCATCCAAATCGTGCAAGGTTCAGTAGGGTTGAAAAAGATTGGACTGAAGAAAGTTTTGGAAAGAAATCATACATGAAGCAAATCAAATCCAATTGTCATAATTCTCAAAGATTTGATACAAATTTGTTGACCTAATTCAGTCTACTATAAGTGCATAATAATTCTAGATAAAAAAAGGGATTGGAGGCGTGAAACAGAAAGAAGAAAACTCAAAAATTTGGACAACAGTGGGAGATCAAAATCCATCAGAGCCATCCTCAATGAGTTTCAAGGCTAGCAATATGTTCCTGGATATCACAGGACTATTCTCCATTCATTTGCAAGGCCTGAAGTGTCCAGAATCGCGCCCATCATCAACCACAGTTTGCACAAAATTTCAATTCTGACTTCTTTAATTTTGGCATCATAAGCATGTTTTGATTATAACATTGTGTTTGTATTAATTTTTGCAAGGTACCTATGTCCTTGAATTGGATTTATAGTGCAGGAATCACAAAACGCCATTGCTAGTGTTTATGAACTCGTGTTGGGGTTTTTGAATACAATAA
This sequence comes from Vicia faba, assembly GCA_948472305.1. Classification (NCBI taxonomy): domain Eukaryota; kingdom Viridiplantae; phylum Streptophyta; class Magnoliopsida; order Fabales; family Fabaceae; genus Vicia; species Vicia faba. Next base: position 677,619,358 of record OX451735.1, on the reverse strand, counting down.
CAATTGGCTCTTAAGATGGGTACCATGATGATCAGGGCTTTAAGCCCAGTTGATTCATGGTCACCAATTTAATTTATCTTGCCTGTACATGATTTTTGAGATGCACAGGTGTAGCGATAAAAAATGTAGCGGGGTAAATCAGAGATCGAATTATTGATTAATTTGTCTCACAAAAGCAAGAGTCGCCACCGCGCTTTATTATTTCCAAGGGAAAAGAGCGAAATAAAACCCTAAATATGCAATGTAAAATAATACTTTTAAAAGTAATAAAAATACAAGGCGTTTTTGGAAAGAGATCTATGGTTCGGGGGTTGGTTATACAGTGGGAAGGTATTAGCACCCAATGTATCTATAGTACTCTATAGGAACCTTTTGAAATATCTGTTTATTAAAATGTTTGTTTGATTAAAAATAAATTGTTTTGGCCGAAAGGGGTACGGACGGGTTTTTTGAAGGTACGACGACCTAATGTCGAAGTTTTGGCTTAAAAGGTATAAATTTTGAAAAGATTGAAGATTTGGGGAAAAATTGTCCTAAGTTTTAATGAAATGCAAAAGTTCACGCGATTGGACTTGGGGACATGAAGTCAACAGGTTTAAACATGTTTCCCTTGGATTAGACGTAAATGGAATAATCAAGTAAAGGCGAAATAATTAAACGGAAAATTATGTGGATAATGATTAAATAGCAACAATTAAATAATAGACTAAAATGGGGTAAAAATGCATTTTTTGTATTTTTGTTTAATATTAATAAAAACAAGAGAATTTATTATAGAAAATAAAGTGTTTTAATTCTTAAATTCCTATTTTTGTGTTTTTTAGTATTAATAAAAAGTATTTATTTAGTAAATAGATCTAAACTAAATTAAACTTTAAAAGTTATTTAACTAAACCTAAAAAGATACTAAAATTACTAGATTAAACCTAATGTTAAACTAATAAAATTGATCAAATATTAAAATTGTTTTCATTAAATTATCTATTATTTAATTAAGTTTTACTAATTAACTAAAAAAACTAAAGAAAACAAATAGGAGTCAAAAATCAAAAAGGGGGGGTAAAAATAAAGACAAAGCAAATGGGCCAAAGGCTTAAGGGAGGCCTAGTCAGAAAGCAACAAAAACGGGGGTGTATTAGGAATTTCGCTGGGCTTTGGCAAGCAGGGTTAAGTCCATTCTCATAATTGTTTTTTTTAGGGTTAGCATTGTTTTAGCTTATGGAAAGAGTGGATTAAGGTTTGGTTACGCAGCGCCGCTCTTCCTCTCGTTCACGCGTTCGTCTTCTTCGATCTCTCTTCGTCTTCCTCAAGCTTGCTTCTGCGTTTCCAAGCCCAAGGCCACCAGCTTCTCAACCTTCTCTTCCCTCCAACGAAAATGCTAGGGACGATGAATTCACGGTAAATTGTGTTCTATTCGTTAGGTTTTCATTATAATCGCATGTTCATGATTTTCAACTATTTGATTCTGATTCCCTATTATTGTGTTGATTTGAGGCATTTTTGAAAAAAAAGAAAAGAGAAGAGCTACCTTTGGAGACGTAGGAGGGGTTGAGGCGATCTAGGAGGTCAAGGCGAGGGGAAGGCAGGAACAACGCGCTTGGAGATCCTGGTTTGTCTTTTCTCTTCTAGCTTGCTTCCGTATGCTTGATGCTGGGTTGCCTTCGTTGTATGCTTTGAACAACTGCCTTGATGCTATTGTTGAAATGTTTATTTTGATTAGCTTGCCCTCTTCTTCTTTCTGACTTCGGTTGCCTTCAGTTGCCTTTTATTTTGCCTATGATGATGTAGTCTGAGGTTTGGTTGCCTTGAACATTGTCTTCGTTCGGATGCTTTTGTTGGCATTTGCTTTTGATTATGGTTGATGGTATTTTGAAATGGCTAAGGGTCTTACTGGTTTATGCAGGTTTTATGGTTTATGTTATGCTGGTTTGGCATTTGAATTGGTTTTTGATATTTAGGCCAAGGTTTTAAAATGGTTTAGGACAGTAGGTTCTTACTGGTTTTTGGTTTGGCCAAGGTTAGTTTTATGCAGGTTAGACGTGTATGGCTTATGTTGTAGTTTCAGTTTTGAAATCAGTTTTGGTTTGAGGCCTTTTACAGGTTATGGACTCTTGAATTTTTGAAGAGGGTTTGTTGTTATGTTATATCAGGTTTCTTGAGGCTTTGAGAGAAATGGTTTGTATATTTGACAGTTTTTAGTGTGGAAGGCTTTTTTGCAGGTTATGAACTCTTGAATTTTTGAAGAGGTTTGTAATGTTGTATATAACAATTGCTGGCTTGGTTTACGTTATAGGTTTATGGTATATTTTAATATATTCTGCCTTTGACCTCTGCACATTACTGCTCCATCAGTTTGTTGGTATTCTTATTTCATGCTTTCTTTTTTTTCTTATGAGATGCTGTTGTAGTTTGTTTTGTAACTCTTTCTGCCTAAGCCAAACCTGTAAAACCATACTTCTATCTCTCTTCTCTCTCTTAGTACAATGAAACACTAAAATGTTGTGTACTTTAACTGTTCTGAAAAAGTAAAAATGCTGGAAAATGATGAAAAAAAGGAATATTACTTTGCTTGCAAATTGGTTTTAAAATTGCATATCCTCTTTGTCTACTGCATGTGGGCCTTTGATTTTTGGCCTCTTCCTATATTTACATGTTTACGTTGGCTTTTGTGGGAAACTTGCATATGCTGTTGATTTATGGAATATGCAGTTTTGACCAAAAATTGAATTTATGCATATGCTGTTTGAAATATGCAGCGGACTTTTGAAAATGCAATTGATTTTAATTATGCAGTTTTGAAAACAAAATGAATTTGTGCATCTTTAAATTGTGCATTCATTTTGAAAATAAAAATCCATCCCTTTTTGTGAACCGGGAGAAATCCCGCGATTTGCAAAAAGGGTAAAAACTGATTCCAGCCGTTTGCTTTTAATGATGAACACTAAAAATAATTTTCTGCTTTTAATTATTTATTTATTTCTGACTTTTTCTTTTAATTGTTTTGCAGGTAAAATTAAATGAACAAACATGGAAGCATTGGATAGAAGATTTAGAATTTAGGAAAAATTAGAATAGTTTTTTTTTCATTTTAAACTTTGTAAAAATTATTATTGTAAATACGTTGTAAATAAATACAGTATTTACACAACAATTGTACAATTAGAATAAAATGAATAAAATTCCAATATTTTGCCAATTAATTCTTTCCTTCTCTCTAATTATTTATTTTATCGTTTATAATTCCTTAAATTATATAATAACTGAAAATAAATTTCAATTACTTAAATTCATAATAATAAACAATTAAATAAACATCATTTGATCAATTAACTTCTCTTCAATCTATTCCATTATTTATAATTCTCTAAATTATAATAACTGAAAAAGTAAATTTCAACTATTAAACTTAGGATAATAAATAATTAAATAACATTGTTGATCAATTAATGAACTTCCTTTCCAATATTCATTATATTATTTATAAATCCTTCAATTATATAATAACTGAAAATAAATTCCAATTATTAAATTTAAGATAATAAATAATTAATAAACATTGTTTTAACATTGATCAATTAATAAACTTAGCGTTCAAAAATAAACAGCTCTCGACTTGAAAAAGTTATGAATTTTAAACCGCTTTTGAAAAATTAAAAAATAGGTCAAAACACTTGCAACGTAATGATGCAGATGGGAGATGGTATCTTAGGTCAAAATTTGGGGTACAACAACAGGGTTATAGCCATGGCCAAAATCCGTAGGTAAAAGTTGTTACCTAAGACAACAGTCCTAGCGAAGAAGACAATGGTGTGGCAAGGCGTGACTGGTCCATTCAAACTTTGCGCGTTTTTTCTGGCAGGACACTTGATTTGGATTTTGTTTTTATTTGTTTATTATGTTTACAATTAACTAGTGAAGCGCAGTTGGTCAGAGGAAGGAAGTATGAAGATCATGTCTTGGGTTCGATCCCAGGCGTGAGCTTTTGGCATTTTCTCCATTATTTTCACCAGACCCAACACACCTCACGTTCTGAGGATCATCATCCTCTGGACCCATCTCCATTCAGATCCAGCACACCTCACCTTCTGAGGATCATCATCCTCTGGACCCATCTCCAGTCAGATCCAGCACACCTCACCTTCTGAGGATCATCATCCTCTAGATCCATCTCCAGCCAGATCCAGCACACCTCACCTTCCAAGGATCATCACGCGCCCTTTGATCTCATCCTCTGAATTCACCAAATCCAACGCCAGCATACACAGGTCCACCAGGAGTCCTCAGAAGATGGTCTCATTGGATCAGGCGCCAGACTCCGGGCCATCCTTCTGGGTTTCAGAAGTTCAGCATACACCCCCAGTTTGCTTCATCACTTCAGGCCCATTCTTTTTCTCTTCTTTATTTGTTTCTTTTGTTTTAATTATTTTTGTTTATTTATTTTTCACCAAAAAATTAATTGTTTTTTTTAATTAATCATAAAACCAACAAATCACAAAAATACAAAAAGCATTTTTTTTAATAAATATTATTTTTAATTAATTAATTTAATTAGGAAATGAGGTTAATTTAATTTCTTTCATAATTTAAAAACAATTAGAAATTAGGTTTAATTAATTTGTGATTTAATTGTTTTCTCAAATAAAAATCCACAAAAATTTCTTCCTCTCAATTAGGGTTTTAAGTTGTTAATTACCGTCCTCGTATTTAATTTGCCGCGCTCTTGTTAATTATTTTGTAATTGTTCAGGGTTTGTAATAGTTAAATTAGGGTTTTATTTCTTGCTTTAAATCCCCGATTTTTGGTTATGTAATTAATCCCCCTCCCCGAAGCCTTGTAATAGCTAGGTTTTACTTCCTCACACTTTTAATTTCTGCAATCTTTAACTGCTTAGATGTATGGCTAATAGGATTGTATGGCAAGAATGCATGAAAAATTAAAACAGTTGGAAAACCCTAATGTGCAAAAATTAAAATAACTGAAACAAATCACTCGTACATGCTCACTCTTAGGGTATACTCTCACTCCGATTGCCTTCAGTAAACGGTCATGAAGCATAGGATGTTTTAGTGGCTATCCTCTATGTCCCAAAAGATTAAAAAATGACCTTTTCGACTGTTGCCTCAGAAAATATCTTTAGGACTCTAGGACGGTTACTAAGGTATCCTAACATTGATTTTGTGACCGTACGTCCCTTTCGAATGTCCCTTGCAAACTCCAACGATGGTGCTACCTACTCCTTAATAGTGGGATAGCGTTGTCTAAAGGAAATAGAACAGAAACGATCTTCTTTCGAGTAGGTTGATGCTAGTAGGCACTTGCTCAAAATAAAACTTTTCGCACAAACACTTTTCAAAAACAAATTTTCAAAACAACTCTGTCACACCCTCGAGGACTGATACAAGGGTTATCACGAAGTAAAAACATTTTCAAGACAAACGCACACATGAAATTTGAAAAATGAGCAAGTACCTAAGAGCCCGTAGATAACTACGGATAGAAAAGGTGCTAACACCTTCCCTTTCTATAATCTACCCCCCGTACTCAGAATATCTCGAAAAAGGTTTTTTCTGTTCTTTTTCCTTTTCCATGATTGGATGAAATAAAAGTCGGTGGCGACTCTTGCTTACCCCGACAATTTGCAAACACAAAACGTAAAACGCAATCCAGTATTAACAGTCGGTTCTGCCACCGTATCACAGAACTGGAGACTCTGCTGGGGATTATAAAGTGAGGTATACCTTAGGATCTAGGTCATTAAAATTGCTTCTCTTGATTGTCTTGATTACTTTACTTTAAAGGGTTTGTTTGGGGTTACTATAGATCCTACACCCGGAACTGGGGAACACCTTTTAGGTAAGTAGAAATAAACTGTGAGGGAACTATGTTAGGGTATACCGACATGGTTGAAGCAGTAGCTATGTTGATGTGCAACTTTGGTTGGTATCGGTAACCTTTGAGTCAATCGGGGAGAGTACGGGGCTGCCGCATGGTGTCATGAAGCATCAACTGACCTTAGAACCTTTAATTTCCCAACTTGGCCATATGAAAGTAGTGAGATATTCGGCCTCGGTGTAGAGCTGAGAACTGGTTGATACTCGATGCTACACTCATTGAGATCATACTTTTGGGATATTTCGGCCGCAAGAAAAGATTGAGAGCTGAAACAATGCCCGATAAAGGATGGTCAGTGATATTGAGAATCTCTAGAACTCGGTTACTTTTTAAGACATGTTTGAAACCAACTAACTTCAAGAGGGTACTACCTTTGAACTCGTGCAAGCCTTAAACCTAAGGACTTTGTGTGATTTGACTGTGCTTGCTATACCTGTGTTTGCTATACCTGTGTTTTATCATGACATCATGCATCATAAGCATATCATATCATGACTAACCATTTCAAGTATTCCCTAGGGCTCATTTTTTCTCTGCTTTGTAGGATATGGCATCTGCCCGTAGGAACATTATACAAATCAACCTTGTGAAAGTGTCTCTCCAACTAAAGTATCTGGAATTAAGGGTTCTTGAAAATTCTCACTAGAAAACATGGTCAGTTGCTCAACCTGGTCACTGCAAAACCTAATGAAGAGTTGTTAAAAGTGTTGTTTCAGTTCTTCGACCCGGTACACCATTGTTTCACCTTCCCGGATTATCAGCTAGTACCTACTATGGAGGAGTTTTCTCAGTTGTTGGGGGTACCTATTCTTGACCAGTTGCCTTTCAATGGTACGGAAGAACATCCAAACCTGAAGAAATTGCTAGAGCTCTGTCTTTACACCGGTCTGACATAGTGACAAATTGGGAGACTAGAGGGAGTGTCCAAGGAATTCCGGTTAACTTTCTATTTGAGAAGGCCTATCATTTTTGGAATACCTTAGATTTACAAGATTTCGAAGAGGTACTGGCGCTTATCGTTTATGGGACGGTACTTTTCCCTAATGCTGATCAACTCGTAGATGTGAGCACTATCAAGGTTTTCTTGTCTCATAATCTAGTACCTACGTTACTCGGGGATATTCTGCATTCTCTGCATACTCGCACTCTAAAGAGAAGGGGAACCCTCCTATGTTTCACTCCTCTATTGGCTAGGTGGTTTATTTCGCACCTACCCAGGGCTGTTTTGAAGAATGAACAGGGTTTGAAATGGTCTCGCAGGCTGATGTCCCTTAAGCATTCAGACATTCATTGGTGTTCACGGTCCTCGGAAGATATTACCATCATTGATCGTTGTGGTGAATTCCTTAATGTCCCTCTCTTAGGCATTAGGGGAGGAATCACTTACAATCCTTGTTTGGCCTTACGTCAATTTGGTTATGCAAGAAGAGATGGTCCTCATGATACGGTTATCCAAGGAATCGCCTTCAATTATGATAACGACGTTCAAGGCTATCGTAGAAGGTTCATAAAAGCTTGGGGCATGGTACATAAAATTGATAGCAAGACGCTAGGGCACAAGAATTCCATTCCTCTTGAGCCTTATCTCCGATGGGTACGAGCTCGTGCCCAAAGTATTAGGATGCCTTACCCAGCTGTCCTACCAATAACCGTGGAGCCAACTACTGAAGGAGACACTAATTCACTTGGTCATCATCCCGACATGCCAACTGATCGTGAAGAATTACAAAAGTCTTGGGTTCAACTCAAAGAGAAGCGTGACACGTTTGAAGCTCAGTTCTATGCAAGCAAGAAGAAGGTCCTGAAGCTCACTAGGCTACTTCATGAAGAAAGGAACGTAAATGCTTACATTGCACCAAATAGGATGCGCTCTTGGGAGACTTAGTTTCTTTTTGCTTTCAGTTTTGTTCATTTGTAAGCCTAAAAGGCATTCTTTGTAACGATTTTGAACTTATTAATGCCAATGACGTGTGCTTCTTTTGGTTAAACAAATATGAGCCTTTAAGAATCCTTGAAAATATTGCATGCGTATCATTGCATAACAGGTCTTCCAGTACAGGTCTCTTATGTTCTCGCTGTTTATTTCAACAATGGCCCTCCAACAAGACAACATAGATCTTCAAACTCAAGAACCTCAGTTCAGGGAAATGTTCCTAAACCTATCCAGGGGGCAGGAAGAGTTGAAAACACTCCTCGCCGGGAACTTGGTCAAGAAAAGTCCTGAAGATAACAGGGACCAACGACTGGAACAATTGCAAGCTGAGGTTAATGCAATGAGAACCCAGATGCTGGGGCAGATGGCTACTATTCAAGGCCGAGCCCGGGGACAAGAAGATCTGAGAACCATTATCAACCAACTTCATCAAGACGGATACAAGAGTATGAAGCAAACAGTCGAGGTCGGGGACCAAGTCATTGATCAACCTCCAAGAAGACAAGAGTTTGGTTTGGTGAAGGGTGGACCTTTCCGAATTTCTACTACCTCACGGATCCAACAACAACCTCGCCAAAAACAACGTGTTAATCAGAGTAAGCCGGATATACCCAAGAGGCAGTTTACCAAACTCAACATGCTGTTGTCTCAAGCTTTACAACACATGTTGAGGATGAAGCTGGTTACGTTGACAGGACCTCATCTGAATCCCAAGACTTCTTCACCTAACTACAATCCTGATGGAAGGTGTGCATATCACTTCAACAGTCCGGGGCATGATACTGACGACTGTTGGAGGTTGAAATACAAAATCCAAGACCTGACTGATGAAGGAGCATTGGAATTCACACAAGATGGTCAACTTGAATGTTTCTGTCAATCCTCCAAGGCCCACCATTTGAAGTGACAAGTTCTAACAAGAGGGCTTTTCGTTCATTAAAATTTTCAATTTGTAATTTTCTTTTGATTGTTCGAATATTTATTCATGTCAAACTTTGTTACTTTATCAATGCATTGCATATGTCTGTTCTGAATCAATTCATTTGTATTTCCGTTCCTTTTTGTGATATTCAACTCTAGACTAAAAAGCTGTAAGCCTTTAGAGGGAGGATGACGAAAGTGATACCACAATCTCTACAGTATGCTTTTAAACAGACCCCGCTGACGATGTACAGGCGTTGTTTCAAATCCTAAACAGTGGAGTTATAAGGAAGATAATCCCTATTCAACCCCTTTGAGCCAAAGAAGTAGGAGTTTTTCTTTCACACAAATTAAAACCCTTAATCACAACCTGGGGCAGGGTAGTTTTCTCAGTTAATTCAGAGGCGCATTCTGTCACAATCTTCCGCTTCGTACACAATGAGTGGCATCAAAGACGTCCTTCCGAAAAAAAAGACGGTGATGGTTCCCTATAATCATCAAGACAGACAGTCATTATCTCTCGAAATAAAATCCCATTAAGTCAAAACCTATGAAGGAGACTTAAGAAAAAACCACTGGGGCATCCCGCTGACTGTAATCACAAAAAGAAACAAGTCAGGCAAAAGACAGGGATAATAAAATCAAAAAGAAAGAGGTCCTACAAACCCTCGACAAAAAATTGACTGCCTATTCAAAATAAATTGTCAATATCTGAACCATCACTGGAATATCAGAGCAAAGACTCAAACGGGATCTAAATGCACATTTAGCTGAGTTTAGGATCGAAGAACATCATGAAGAACGAGTGGGTACAAATAAAATTTGAGCCTTTATCATTTGTTTCTTAAACCGTGAACCAGTATACATTATAACCCTTAAAAGTCCTAGCTGAAGCATGGGTTAGTTCGAAAGCATACTTTTACAAAAGGTATCCTGACTCCTGAAGGTCCGTTACAAATCTTGAGTTGATATCACATCTTTGAAAATTTCTATTTTTTCTAAAAAATAAACTTCATTTTCAAAACTTCAAGATAGACGTGAGTTTGCATTCTTAAAAATAACATCGTTTGCATATGACTATTTGTTCAGCAGCAGAGAAATCCGCATGACGAATATCTAGTGAACAAAAAACCTTCTCAATAAAAAGGATCACCTCAAGTGGAAAAACACTTCCAACCAAGGGGCACGACATGATCATTGTCCATCATCTGGGAAAGTCAAGTCAAGATTCAAGGAATCTCTCAAAGATGCCAAATAGCCAGGGGCAGATCTCCATCTGAATCACTTGGGGGCATTGGGCATGAATTCCAGCAACGAATCCTGTACGATCAAACAAATATCTTCTGGTAGTGTGGCAACACAACACTACCGACAATGACAACTCCCTACACCCTGAGAGTGTGGACATAGTCAAAAAATACTGTGCATGAACAAAGACCTGCTAGGTTGATTGGCCTAGGCATAAATAAGGGCATCCCGACGAACCAAAAGGGTTCGAGAAAAAATTAGGGGTAAAAACAAAAAAAGGATCTGTACACCCGGTAAGTCGAAAACCTGAAAAGGCGGCATGGGCAAAAGAGGGTATCCCGGTGGACTGAAAATCTGAAAAGACAGTCCAGGCAAAAGTTAGGGATTAAAGCGTACGACTATGTCCCGTCATCTTGTCACTTGCCTATCAGTAGAAGACTTATCATTCCGATCGGCAGTTACTAAGCACCTCATAAGTTGGGATAACACTCAATCCACAAGGCCTCCGCATGCACTTTATCCAGCAGGTACAGGGGCAGAAAAGTCTTGATACAAAGTCATTGTCATATCCTCAGCATGCGTCCCAGTAACATCTACACTCCCTACAGAGTAAAAGCATCCAAAGGCGTTGATTTCAGTTCCCCTAAAACAGGACAAAACTATCCACATCCGAGGTTAATAATCGCAGGCGAGTCAACAAATTTCATTCCCCAAGCGGAGTCTATTTCTACAGATGCAGAAGCTCAATCTCCAACAAAGCTCATCAATTCCAGCAATGGAATTTCATTCCCAGCTAAGTTTATTTCTCCAGATCAGCAGGTCGACCAACAGAGTACTTATTCCCCCAAAGTATGATCCTCGCAGAGTTACTTCTCCAACACCTCTTCCCGACAGAATATTTGTGAAGCTCCAGCAATAATCATGGAATTATTTTCCCAGGCGTGAGCATACCCCGATAGCATTTCATGAACATACATCATGACATACACATACATGACATATACCGTATAATCTCATTTATTTTGAGAACATCATCTCACCCTGCATTTCATGCATCGCATATAACTAACCCTGATATTTTTCAGGAAAAGACGATTAGCTTCAACAAATCCAGCAGTTGTACAGATCACATCTACAGACAACCAATGGAAACTTAGTTCTCGAAATCAAGCGGGTCAACTAATCTACATTATCATATCAAAGTAACCTTACCCAGGTTCCTCTTGAAGTTTTACACAGATTTCACCCAAAGTAACCTTACCCAGGTTACTGCCGAAGTTTTACAAGGACTTATCCCGGAGTAACCCTACCCAGGTTCCTCCTAAAGCCCTAAACAGACTCATCACGAGCAACCTTACCCAGGTTCCTTATGAAGTTTCACTCAGACTTATCACAAAGCAAACTTATCCAGGTTCCTTCTCAATTCAGATGCAGTTTTACCCAAAATCCTCACAAAGTAACCTTACCTAGGTTCCTTCTCAGTTCAGATGCAGTTTTACCCAAACTCCTCACAAAGCAACCTTATCCAGGTTCCTTCTCAGTTCAGATGCAGTTTTACCCAAACTCCTCACAAAGCAACCTTACCCAGGTTCCTTCTCGGTTCAGATGCAGTTTTACCCAAACTCTTCACGAAACAACCTTACTCAGGTTCCTTCTCACAGCCCTACTATCCAGGCTTTCATATTGAAGTAACCCTACTATCCAGGTTCCTTCTCACAGCCCTACTATCCAGGCTTTCATATCGAAGTAACCCTACTATCCAGGTTCCTTCTCACAGCCCTACTATCCAGGCTTTCATATCGAAATAACCTTACTATCCAGGTTCCTTCTAACAGACCTACTATCCAGGCTTTCATATTGAAGTAACCCTACTATCCAGGTTCCTTCTCACAGCCCTGCTATCCATGATTTCATATCGAAGTAACCCTACTATCCAGGTTCCTTCTCATAGCCCTACTATCCAGGCTTTCATATCGAAGTAATCCTACTATCCAGGTTCCTTCTCACAACCCTACTATCCAAGCTTTCATATCGAAATAACCCTACTATCCAGGTTCCTTCTCACAACCCTACTATCCAGGCTTTCATATCGAAGTAACCCTACTATCCAGGTTCCTTATCACAACCCTACTATCTAAGCTTTCATATCGAAGTAACCCTACTATCCAGGTTCCTTCTCACAGCCCTACTATCCAGCCTTTCATATCGAAGTAACCCTACTATCTAGGTTCCTTCTCACAACCCTACTATTCATGCTTTCATATCGAAGTAACCCTACTATACAGGTTCCTTCTCACAGCCCTATTATCCATGCTTTCATATCGAAGTAACCCTACTATCCAGGTTCCTTCTCATAGCCCAACTACCAAGGCTTTCATATCGAAGTAACCTTACTATCCAGGTTCCTTCTCACAGCCCTACTATCCAGGCTTTCATATCGAAGTAACCCTACTATCCAGGTTCCTTCTCACAGCCCTACTATCCAGGCTTTCATATCGAAGTAACCCTACTATCCAGGTTCCTTCTCACAGCCCTACTATCCAGGCTTTCATATCAAAGTAACCCTACTATCCAGGTTCCTTCTTACAACTCTATTATATAGGCTTTCATATCGAAGTAACCCTACAATCCAGGTTCCTTCTCACAAAACCTACATATCCAGGTTCTCTCTCTCTCTTACCCCCAAACAACGGTCCACAACACTGTAAGACTAGAACCTTATCAAACACGGTTGGTTTTGAATTTCCCTAGTAAATCATGGTGCAACATATACCCCGACCAGATACGCAGTACACTTCCGCTTCCTCAAGCCGGAGTTATTCCCTAGTAGAGTAACAGACAACTGAAGCTCCTAAAACTCTATTTTCCCCCAGGACAGGAAATCAACATCCCCTAGATGGCATCTTTAAGCCCATATCCTGCAATTCTCCAGCGCGTCCAAGATGGCAACTTTAAGCCCATCTCCGACAATCTTCAATCCTCGACCTCCAAATGGCATCTGTAAGCCCATTCCCGATATCACAAATCAAGCGCCACTTCATGCGAGTGCGAATTTCTGGGCACTCTAGTGTTCAATCATCTTCCACCTTCAGATCACGAAAGGGAGAGCAGCCAATCTACATCCTCAGGTTTAAGAAGATTGAACAGGGGCAGCTGTTGTACCCCAAAATTTGCCCTCTCATTTTACTCAATACATGTCAATTGAGGTCCCCAAGTTGCTCAAGGAAGTCCAAGAGTTGACTAGACTAACTCTCTCCTAAGGTAGTATACCTCAAATTAGGGTTTCATTTTTCATCAAGATGCTTGAGTTCAAAGGATCCCAAATTCTCACCATTGTCCTAATATGTTCTCAAGATCATCCATGTCAAGTTTCATGCCTTACAAAAGAAGTTTGCTCAATCAATTGCTCAAATGCCTGAAAATCAATTGTACTAGGTCAAAAGTCAATTGTGGCCCACATACAGTCAAACTTCAAGATTTTTGGTTAACATCAACATTTGGAAGTTATATTAATCATTTGATCAAGGGTTGATCATGATTCTTCAAGGGATGCTCCAAATACATCAAAACCCAAAAGTTGCCAAATTAGGGTTTTGTAGGAAAAGTTAACCCAACTTTGACCAAGCATAACTTATCCATACTTTATCAAAAAATTTCCACCCAAAGCTCATTTTGAATAGGATGCAATTCCCTACAACTCATCTTTAGCTCACAAGTTCAAAATATGCCCTCACAAAAAGATATGAAATTTGACATTATAGGTCATTTTGAAAAGTCAACAAAAACACCTTTTGGGTCAAAGCTTCATACATGAACATGGAAGATCCAATTGAGATAAGACCAAAAGGGTTGGTTAGGGGACCTCCTAAGCTTTCTAAAAAGTCCAAGAACACCCTCCTAGGTTCAAAATTGAGAAAGTTGTGCATTGTCAAAGTTGGCAATTTTTGGAAAATTGTCAAAAGTCAATATTGATCAAATTTGCATTTTTTCCAAAGGGGCCCATGTTTTCTTGCTTGAAACATGTTTATAATAGGACCCACGACCCCTGAGCTCATTCACCTCTTATTTTATTATTTTATCATTTATTTTGATTTTTTATTCATTTAAATCAAAATAAATCAAATTAAATGGTAAAATAATGAAAACAAATCAAATCTTGAGATTTTTATGCATATTCTGAGTCCATGTACAACTAGTATGCCAGCCAAATCATGCAAGGTTCAGTAGGGTTGAAAAAGATTGGATTGAATAAAGTTTTGGAAAGAAATCATACATGAAGCAAATCAAATCCAATTGTCATAATTCTCAAAGATTTGATAAAAATTTGTTGACCTAATTCAGTCTACTATAAGTGCATAAAAATTCTAGATAAAAAAGGGATTGGAGGCGTGAAACAGCAAGAAGAAAACTCAAAAATTTGGACAAAAGTGGGAGATCAAAATCCATCATAGAGCCATCCTCAAGGAGTTTCAAGGCTAGCAATACGTTCTTGGATATCTCAGGAAGCTTCTCCATTCATTTGCAAGGCCTGAAGTGTCCAGAATCACGCCCATTATCAACCACGGTTTACACAAAATTTCAATTTTGACTTCTTTGATTTTGGCATCATAAGCATGTTTTGATTATACCATTGTGTTTGCATTAATGTTTGCAAGCTACCTTTGTCCTTGAATTGGATTTATAGTGCATGAATCACAATACGCCATTGCTAGGGTTTATGAACTCGTGTTAGGGTTTTTGAATACAGGAACAATTGGCTCTTAAGATGGGTACCATGATGATCAGGGCTTCAAGCCCAGTTGATTCATGGTCACCAATTTAATTTATCTTGCATGTACATGATTTTTGAGATGCACAGGGTTATAGCCATGGCCAAAATCCATAGGTAAAAGTTGTTACGTAAGACAACAGTCCCAACAAAGAAGACAATGGCGTGGCAAGGCGTGACTGGTCGCTTCAAACTTCGCGCGTTTTTTCTGGAAGGACACTTGATTTGGCTTTTGTTTTTATTTGTTTATTATGTTTACAATTAACTAGTGCAACGCAGTTGGTCAGAGGAAGGAAGTATGAAGCTCATGTCCTGGGTTCGATCCTAGGCGTGAGCTTTTGGCGTTTTCTCCATTAATTTCACCAGACCCAGCACACCTCATGTTCTGAGGATCATTATCCTCTGGACCCATCTCCTGTTAGATCCATCACACCTCACCTTTTGAGGATCATCATCCTCTTGACCCATCTCTAGTAAGATCCAGCACACCTCACCTTCTGAGGATCATCATCCTCTGGATCCATCTTCAGCCAGATCCAGCACACCTCACCTTCTGAGGATCATCATGCGCCCTCTGATCTGATCCTCTGAAATCACCAGATCCAATGCCAGCATACACAGGTCCACCAGGAGTCCCCAGAAGATGGTCTCATTGGATCAGGCGCCAGACTCTGGGCCATCCTTCTGGGTTTCAGGAGTTCAGCATACATCCCCAGTTTGCTTCATCACTCCAGGCCCATTCTTTTTCTCTTCTTTATTTGTTTCTTTTGTTTTAATTATTTTTGTTTCTTTATTTTTCACCAAAAAATTAATTGTTTTTTTTAATTAATCATAAAACCAACAAATCACAAAAATACAAAAAGAATTTTTTAATAAATATTATTTTTAATTAATTAATTTAATTAGGAAATTAGGTTAATTTAATTTCTTTCATAATTTAAAAACAATTAGAAATTAGGTTTAATTAATTTTTGATTTAATTGTTTTCTCAAATAAAAATCCACAAAAATTTCTTCCTCTCAATTAGGGTTTTAAGTTGTTAATTACTGTCCTCGTATTTAATTTGCCGCGCACTTGTTAATTATTTTTTCCCATTATTTTGTAATTGTTCAGGGTTTGTAATAGTTAAATTAGGGTTTTATTTCTTGCTTTAAATTCCCGATTTTTGGTTATGTAATTAATCCCCCTCCCCGAAGCCTTGTAATAGCTAGGTTTTACTTCCTCTCACTTTTAATTTCCGCAATCTTTAACTGCTTAGATGTATGGCTAATAGGATTGTATGGCAAGAATGCATGAAAAATTAAAACAGTTAGAAAACCCTAATGTTCAAAGATTAAAATAACTGAAACAAATCACTCCCACATGCTCACTCTTAGGGTATACTCTCACTCTGGTTGCCTTTGGTAAACGGTCATGAAGCATAGGATCTTTTAGTGGCTATCCTCTATGTCCCAAAAGATCAAAAAATGACCCTTTCGACTGTTGCCTCGGAAAAGACCTTTAGGACTCTAGGACGGTTACTAAGGTGTTGTAACATTACTTTTGTGACCGTGCGTCCCTTTCGAATGTCCCTTACAAACTCCAACGATGGTGCTACCTACTCCTTAATAGTGGGATAACATTGTCTAAAGGAAATAGAATAGAAACTATCTTCTTTCGAGTAGGTAGATGCTAGTAGGTACTTGCTCAAAATAAAACTTTTCGCACAAACACTTTTCAAAAACAAATTTTCAAAACAACTTCGTCACACCCTTGAGGACTGATACAAGGGTTATCATGAAGTAAAAACATTTTCAAGACAAACACACACAAGCAATTTGAAAAATGAGCAAGTACCTAAGAGCCCGTAGATAAATACAGATAGAAAGGGTGCTAACACCTTCCCTTTCTATAATCTACCCCCCGTACTCAGAATATCTCGAAAAAGGTTTTTTCTGTTCTTTTTCCTTTTCCATGATTGGATGAAATAAAAGTCGGTGGCGACTTTTGCTTACCGCGACATTTTGCAAACACAAAACGCAAAATGCAAACCAGTATTAACAGTCGGTTCTGCCACCGTATCACACAAATGCTTCTTCTATTTATAGGCAAGGGATTTGTGCATATGAGTTGGTTAGGTTTTTAAAACAGCATGTTATGGTTTGGTTGGATTACAAAGATCAAACTAAGTCAAGTACTCCATAGTCCCAAGATGAAGTACCAAAGTTGCTTATATTGAGGAGCTATTTTCCTTGATTTATGGTGGAGTATAATCATCAACCTAGAAAGGTATGGGCTCAAGACAAACTTTGTACAAAAAGCTTGCTTTTCAAGAATAGCAATGGTGCCTTTATGCCATAAATGGAAAGATCTTTTGGACAATGGTTTAAACACTTGGGTAATAGCTCAAGAGTGGGTGTAAGAATTAAATTATGATGAGATTT
Organism: Vicia faba; assembly: GCA_948472305.1. NCBI lineage: Eukaryota > Viridiplantae > Streptophyta > Magnoliopsida > Fabales > Fabaceae > Vicia > Vicia faba. The sequence goes on along the minus strand of OX451735.1, from coordinate 677,602,173 downwards.
TCAAGCAAAGAAGTCTGCAATATAAGGTTATGCAGCAAATCATGAGAGTCTTTGTTATGTGTTTTTTCACTAGAATGACTTGCAATTCAAGGATGGATGCCCAACTTCAAGCCGTTGAATCTCCTAGCTCAATTATGAAAAATTCATGCTCTTGGATGTTTTGGAAAGCTTGAAACACCCTCTATAACTTTCATGTTGGCCATTTTAACAGAATCATCTTGTAACTATGTGAAAAAATGCCAAGAAGTTGGGATAAAATCATGAACAAAATCTGTTGAAAATTTCTCTAAGTGTTAAATGGAAATGTCATGACTTCATAAATTTATAACTCAAAATCCAAGCACTTCTAGGATTTGATCAGCAAAGAAAAGTTTTAGATCTCATCAGGATCTACAAGTTTCATGTTGAAAGTTTTCCTTGAACCGTCTTGCATCTTGGTGAAAGAATGGCGTGAAGTGACGAAATTATCATGTATAAAACACTTAGAAAATTTCTAAGTCTTGGAAATCTTGTTTTTTCAAGTTGACTTTTGACTTTCTTGACTTCTTGATGATCAAGCTTGATATTCTTGAATGTCTGGATGAAATTTTATCTTTGGAATGTAATATTGACCAAAAAGTCAAAGTTTGACTTTCTAGTATGCAATTGACCATTTTGCCCTTGACTTCTTGATAACCAGGCTTTATAGTATCTTTTTGGAAATAGTAAAGGCTTTGTTGACGGCTTTACTGGGGATCAGGGGTTGTGGCCCTATGATTTGCAATAATCTGAAAGGAAAATTCAAACTGGAGAGTGTAGACTCAGTCGGGTAGGACAGACTCAGCTTGGGGAGGATACACTCATTTGGGGAGGATATACACAGTTGGGGAATAATGGGCTAAGCTGGGGAGGATGGACTATGCCGGGGGAATACAGACTCGGTTGGTGAGGATGTACTCGGATAGGGAATTTTGTGGTTCCTCGATTGTTGTTGGGGAATTAAAACTTGTTGGGGGAAATAAACCCTATTGGGGAAATAAACCCTGTTGGGGAAGTAAACCCTGTTGGGGAAGTGAGTTTCTTTTAGGAAGAGATCCACGAGGCTTCAACTTGTAAAAATCAAACTTAGCTGGAGAGAGAGAGCTTCCAAGAGATTGAGACTCTGGTCGGGGATTATCTTATGCAAAGAGACTTTGTGGGCAACTCCGTTGGGGAAAGGTTTATTGTATCCGTCCTTGTGGGGATAATGATAATGAGATAACTCTGTGGAGATATTTCATATACATTAAAGAGATGCTTGTTGCTGCTTAGCAGGACACATGTGCCAAATAGTTTTAATTATGTTCATATGCATATGTTCATTCAATTTTAGTCATTGGACAAATTTGCATTCAAAACAAAGACATAAATTTTGCAATTCAAATTATATTTGTATTGATATTTTGCCCATGAATAGGCATTTTTGTACAGAGAGACGAAGATCCTAGTAAGAGGAAATCGTCGAAAGGAAAACAAAATTGAGAATGAAAACAAATATTTATGTGAAATGATCTCATTTCCTTCTAACTCTATTATTGCCCCAATGACTTCAAATGTCCCTTGTCGTTGATAGAAGTTGATTAGATTGATCTTGGACCATTTGAACTTGGACCTTGGTGATAAAATTGACTGTGTTGATTCCATGTGACATAGTCATACACTTTTAATCCTTAACTTTTGCCTGGACCCCCCTTTCGGGTTTTCAGCCCACCAGGATACCCTTTTTTGCCCAAGTCGCCCTTTCGGGTTTTCAACTTTCCCAGTGTACAATCTTTTGCATATATCCCTAATTTTTGCCAAAACCTTTTGGTTTGCCGGGATGCCCTTATTTTGCCTAGGTGTGTCAACCTAACGGGTCTCTTATGCGTAGTATTTTTTAACTATGTCCGCGTTTATAGGATGTGGGAAATATTCACCATCCATGGTATTCAGCATCATGGCACCGCCAAAGAAAACTCTCTTGACAACAAATGGCCCTTCATAGGTGGGAGTCCATTTGCCTATGGAGTCTCCTTGTGGTAGAATGATGCGTTTTATCACCAAGTCACCAGCTTGATATACTCGAGGCTTAATCTTTTTGTTGAAAGCCTTGATAATCCATTTTTGGTACGTTTGACCATGACAAACAGCAGCTAACCATTTTTTGTCAATCAAGTTCAGTTGATCCAATCTCGTTTGAATCCACTCGTCTTCATCTAGGCCTGCCTCATTCATAATTCTCAGCGAGGGAATCTTAACTTCCATTTGCAAAACAGCTTCCATGCCATAAACTAGAGAAAAGGGAGTTGCCACAGTTGATGTTCTAGCTGAAGTACGGTAGACATGTAGAGCAAACGACAACATCTCATGTCAATCCTTATAGGTTACTAACATTTTATGCACAATCTTCTTGATATTTTTGTTGGCCGCTTCGACTGTGCCATTCATTTTCGGTTTATATGGAGAAGAATTGTGATGCTTGATCTTAAACTGAGTGCAAAGCTCAGTGGTCATAACATTGTTGTAGTTAGTCCCATTGTCGGCGATGATCCTTTCGGGGATACCATAACGGCAAATGAGGTTGTGTCTGATGAATCTGGCTACCACATTCTTGGTGATTGAGGCAAATGAGGCGGCTTCGACCCATTTGGTAAAATAGTCGATAGCAACAAGAATGAAGCGATAACCGTTGGAAGCGGTGGGCTTGATTTCTCCAATCATGTCAGTGCCCCACATTGCAAATGGCCACGAGGCGGTCATGACATTCAGAGGGATAGGAGGCCCATGGACCTTGTTAGCGTAGATTTGGCATTTGTGACAAGTTCTTGAATGTTAATGGCAATCATTCTCCATCGTTGACCAATAGTAGCCAGCTCTTAAGATTTCCTTAGCCATCATATGTCCACTTGAGTGAGAACCGGAGAGACCATCGTGCATGTCTTCCATGATCTCCTCTGCCTCCTTCTTGTCCACACATCGGAGTAGAGTTGAATCATGGTTGTGCATGTACAATATCCCGTTACTTAGGAAGAATTTGGCTGCAAATCTTTTCAAGAACTTTCTATCATTGATAGATGCCCCCTCTGGATACTCTTGTGCTTCAAGGTATCTCATCACCTCATGGTACCATGGCTTTTCCGGATCGATGTCAAGCTCATAACAATGTGCAGGTTCATCGAATCTTCCAATTGTTATCATAGGGGCTTCGTTGTCACATCTGACCTTGAACATTGAAGACATGGTTGCCAAAGCGTCAGCCAACTGGTTTTCTTCCCTAAGAAAGTGCTCAAAAGTGATATCTTTGAAGTAAGGAGTTAGGGATAGCACAAGTTCCTTGTAAGGGATAAGATTAGGGTGTTAAGTGTCCCAATATCCTTTTACTTGGCTGATCACTAGGGTGGAATCCCCAAACACATCCAAATGCTTGATCCTTAAGTCAATAGCAGCTTTCAGACCTAAGATGCATGCTTCATACTTGGCCATATTGTTTATGCAATCAAAGCATAATTTGGCAGTGAAAGGAGTGTGGCAACTGTTGTACCCCAAAATTTTCCCTCTCATTTCTCAAAGGATCAACCTGGACCCTCAGGTTTGCTTCCATCCAATTTCAAGCCATGAATTACAAATTTTCCAAGAAATCCATTCACAAGGGCAAAATGGTCATTTCAGACTAAAAAGTCAAACTTTGACTTTTGGATCAAAATCAAGCTTCAAGAATCATATTTCGTCAAGACACATTGAAATATGAAGTTTGTTTCATCAAGAAATTCAAAAGTCAAAATTCTAAATACTTAGAATTTTTCTAAGTGTTTAAGAAATATGACAAGCTCAGAACTTCTGATTTGTTTATCACCATGATGCAAGCTGATTCTAGAAGAACTTCTGGCACAAAAGTTATAGATTTCAATAAGATCTAAAACATTGCAGAATAGAACTTCCCCTGGAAATGCTGGAATTTCAAGTTATAAATGTTCAAAGACACGTCCATGAAACTAAAGCACTCAACAAATTCTGAACACTTTCAAGACAGAGTTGGGTCAGAACTTCTGGTCCAATTTTCATAAAGGTTCGGTCAGAGTTTACAAGGGCAGTTCAAAAAAGGTTTACAACGCGTGCTACAAAGTCTGAGAGTTCCTTCAGAACATGCTGGAGCAAGGAGATTCAAGGATCAGAAGTTGGATGCTTATTCTAAATTATGCTGAAGCTGAACCTCTGACCCAGAATTAAGCAATGATGCAAAATCTCACATTGCAGGATTTCTGGTTTGATAAATCTCATCATCATTTAATGCTCACAACTACTTTTGAGTCTTTATCCAAAGGATTTCCCCACGTATGGCATAGAAGTACCATTGTTGTCCTTGAAAAGCATATTTTATACAAAGTTTATGCTGGGCACATGCTTCGCTTTTGCTTCTGAGGGTACTTTTCCTTAATTCATGCTTACAAATCCATCTTAGGCATGACTAAAAGCTGTTAACCACCTTACTTTGTGCCTTGAACCATACTTGTTTGAACTTGCTTCAAAAACAAGTCAGCGCCTAGCATATGATGGCTATACTTTTGATTTCTCCAAGCTACAAGAGTTTTGCCTATAAATTGAGAGCCATTGGAAACGGTAAAAGGGTCGAAAAATTAAGAAAGAAAAAGCCTTGAACCCCTGCTAAAATTCCAAGAGCCCAAAGCTTCAACACAAAATACAAAACTTGTTAACTTTTGATTTCTTGCATTCAAACTCCATTTGTTCTCAAGTGTTTCTTGACTAAAACCATCCACACAGTTTCTGATTCACATATTAGAAGCTATCCTAACTTTTGTGTTCATACTGCAATACACTCTCCATCCACCTCCATCTCAAAGAAGTCAGAACATTACCCCTTGGCTGTTCCAGAAGTTGAAAACCTCCAGCCTGCTGAGCACGTGAAGAAGCTGCTCATAACATCAACAGAGTTCAGGACCAAAACTCCAGTTCACAGAGTCTTTTCCAGCTGCAAGGTAAGCTTCTGCTGACTCTCATCATATTACTTAGGCATTATCAGATTTACATGTTCAAAAAAATACAATGTAGACATCATGTTTCTGAGGTTGTACGTATTTTGAGGTTTCACGTATTTATATTCCTAAGTAGGGAGTAAATTAGTCCAGAACTTCTTAAGGAAATTAGAATTAGCAGATTCATGCTTGCCTCGGATTTATAGTTCTGATACTTCTTGTTTCTGAAACACTGTGAAACCAGTCATAACTGTTATATGCGCATCTTCTGTTCTGTTGAGAAATGACTAAGTTGCAGATGTTCTGACTAGCATGGAGAAGGAGACCAAGTTATGCCAGTGACATCAGAACTTCTGAAATCTTCTTTGTTCCCAGCGAACCCAGAACTTCTGACTTTACCTATTTTTACTAATATGATCTCTGTTTTGCAGCACGCCGGAGTCAAAACTTCTGACCTCCTTTAGTCAACAATACGTTGATTCTATTTTCTTTTTCCTCACTATTTTTGCTATCACTTCTTATTTCATTAATCAAAAACACCATATACATTTTACATTTTACATGCTTTATTTTATTTCTTAAAATAAAAAGATCAAAAATATTTTCTTAAACAAAACTTATTTCTTTTCTGAAACAAAACAAGTCCATTTCACATTTTCTTGTACATTCTTATCCATTCAACATGGTTGTAATAGTTACTCAGGACTTAATTTTATTTGCAATCCCCATTTGTAAATTTGTATACCCCATCCCCCCCAATGATTGTAATAGCGTAAAATCTTTATTTTTTCACTTTTTATTGTTTTCATATATTGTTAGTAATTAGGGTGTGTAGGGCAAGACATGAAATTGACAAATAGATAACTGTAATCAAGACTAAAAATGCATGCAATCAAACACACTTGCACACTAGCACCCTCAGGGTAATCCCACCTTGTTTCCTATCGGAAATATAGTCATGTCCCTCGAACATGGGCGTTTTAGCAAAGACCCTCGATAAAAGATCGTAGTCTCTCGATGACCCTCAATGTTGCCTTCAGTAAAACGATCTAGTCCCTAAACGGCATTGCTAAAAACGTCCCATAGGTTGCCTTCTATGACTATACAAACGTCCCACACTCGTCCCTTCACATCTAACGATGGGGCTTCCTACCAAAACAATGGTAAAGATAGCAACATCTAAAGGAGGAATAAAAGAACACTTAAGACCTTTTGAGTAGGTAGATTCGCTCCTAGTTGCTCGCTTGCTCACAACAAAAACATTCTATACACCAACACTCTCACTTTGAAACATTTTTAAAAGATAACACTTTGTATGCTTTCTTATAGAGACGAGAATCATTACAAAGACACCTTTTCAAAATCACTTTCAAAAACACATCTTTCAAACTTGAAAACATTTTCAAAAAGATCAACACTTTGTATACATTCTTACGAACGAGAATCATTATAAAGTTTGCCTAAACAATGGCCTCTTTTAAAAAATACTTTCAAAACCACACAAAGCACGATTTCAAACAAAAGCAAGTGATCTAGCAAGTAACTAAGAGCCCATGGAAAACCATGGATGAAAAGGATGCTAATACCTTCCCTTTTCATAATCTACCCCCCGAACTAAAGAAAACATCTCTAAAGGTCTTTCTTGTACTTTTTCACCTTTCCTTTTTGGATAAAAGAAAAGTCGGTGGCCACTCTTGCTAACCGCAACATTTATGATAAAACGCAAACCCTCAAGTCAGTTCTCCCACCGCATCACAGAACTAGCAACTCTGCTGGGGAAAATTCTAAAAAAAGTGGGGTTACCTTAGGGATATATCACATTTACTTGCTTTCTTTGTTTGACTTGTATGCTTTACATTATGGTTCTTTGTTTGGGTTTGAATCCTCTACCCGAATTTGGGATACATTATAGGTAAGTAGCAATACATTGTGAAAACTGTGCGGGGTATACCGACATGGTCTAAGAAATAGCTACGTTAGTGCAACATATTTGTGGGTACCGGTAGCCTTTGAGTTAATAAAAGAGAATACGGGGCCGCTGAGTGATGTCATGAAGAACTAATGAACTTTTAGAACCTTTACTTGACCAACTTGGCCTTTAGGATGTAGTGAGATGACCGGCTTTGGTGCAGTCCGAAGTTGGTAGATACTCGATACTAAACTCATTGAGGTTTGGTTTCTTGGGATATTTCGGTCGCCATTAAAGAGGCTTGTGCTGAAACAATGACCAAGGAAACAAACCGACGATATTGATCTCCTTAGAACCTGGTTACTATTACTAGGACAGGTTTAAGCCAACTAAACTTCAAGAGGGTACTTACCTATAAAACTCCATGCAAGCATAAACTAGGGATTTCTTTGCTTTGTTTGTATATGCATACTTGTACATAACATCATGAACATCATATGCATCCACTAACCATTTCAAGGATTTTTGGATTCATCTTTGTTCTTGTTTTGTAGGACATGGATTCACTTCGCAGGAAAACTATTCAAGTCAACCTTGTGAAAATCCGTCCACAACTTAAGGAGCTAGATTCAAGGATTCCCGAAAACTCTCCATTCACTGAGAGACATGGTTGTCTACTCAACTTGTTCACGTCCAACACAGATGAGGACTTGATAAATGTGCTCTTTCAGTTCTTTGATCCTTTACACTATTGCTTCACATTTCTAGACTATCAACTTGTGCCTACTTTGGAAGAATTCTCCCAACTCTTGAGGATTCCAATTCTCAATCAACTACCTTTCAACGGTATGAAAAGAGACCCAAATCCAGAAGAGATTGCTCAATCTCTACACTTGCACTCATCTGATGTCACAACTCATTGGGAAACAAGGAGTACTGTCAAAGGTTTCCTAGCAAAGTTCCTGTTGGAGAAAGCCCAAAGCTGTTGGAATTCGTTGGACTTGCAAGCCTTTGAGGAAATTGTGGCTCTCCTCATCTATGGGATGGTTTTGTTTCCAAATCCTAACCAACTCATAGATGTCAACACCGTCAAAATCTTCATATCCCGCAACCCGGTGCCTACATTTCTAGGAGATATCCTACACTCTTTTCACACTCGCACAATGAGGAAAACAAGCATTCTTATGTGTTGCACTCCTCTCTTGGAAAAATGGTTTATTTCTCATCTTAACCAATCTTTATTAAAGAATGATCAAGGTTCAAGGTGGTCACAAAGGTTGATGATGCTCAAACATTCAGATATTCATTGGTGCTCCCGATCCAAGGAGAATGTTATCATTGTCGACCGTTATGGAGAATTTCCTAATGTACCTTTACTTGGAATTAGGGGAGGCATCACCTACAACCCTTGCTTAGCCTTAAGACAGTTTGGTTATGCCTGAAGAGATGGCCCGCACGAGATGCTGATTCAAGGTTTGGTATTCGACTATGACAACGATTATCAAGGTCTTCGCTAGAGATTTATCTGAGCTTGGAGGATGTTAAACAAGGTGGATAGCAATACTTTGGGGCACAAGAATTCCATTCCTCTTTAGCCTTACCTCAAAAGGATACGAACTCGCGCTCAAAATCTTATGATGCCTTATCCCTCCATTCTCCCGGTAATCATTGAGCCTGTCATGGATGGAGATGTTCCATACACTATCCTACATCCTGACATGCCCGCATCTCTTGAAGACCTACAAAGGGATTGGATAAAACTCAAGGGAGAGAGAGATACGTTCGAAACCCAATTCTATGCAAGCGAGAAGAAGGTTTTGGAACTCACTAGGCTACTTCATGAGGAGCAGACTCTGAATGCCTACATTGCACCCAAGAGGATACGCACTACCTTTCTATCTTAAAGTTTTTTTATTACTTTGCCCTAGGGGCATTGATGTACTCAAACTTTATCTTATTAAAATAACGTGTGTTTTCTTTTTGTCTAAAACAAATCTGAATCTCTAAAATCCTTGAAAACATTGCATATGCATATATCATGCATCATAACATAAGCAGGTCTTTTGCAACAAGTCTCCTCATCTCTCTACTATTTATTTCAGCAAGATGGATCTTGAGCAAACAGTGAAGGATCTTCAAGCTCAGAATACACAGTTTCAACAGTTGCTCTTGACCCTAGCCAAGGGATAAGAAAAATTGAAGACTTTACTGGATGAAGAGAGGAAAAAGAAAACAAAGAAAGTAACCGGAATCTTAAACATGGGAAGAAGATTTCATGGGCAGACAAGAAGGACTTTAGACTTTGCCACAACATCTGGTGAAAGAGAAAACCAAGATGGTAAAGGCAAGGAAACAGTTGTCCCGATAGAATCAGAGGAAGAAGAGGACTACTATGAAGAGCAATACCCTCTAGCTGATGACAAGTATAAACATCTCTAAGAGCGGTTGAGTGCGATGGAAATCCAAAAGGTGCCTGGTTTGGACTTTGAGGAATCGGGACTAGTATCGGGGATTGTCATTCCTTAGAAATTCAAAGAACCTGTGTTTGCCAAGTATGACAGAGTCTCATGCCCTAAAATGCATCTCCGATCATATGTAAGGAAAATCCAGCCATATACCACTGACAAAGACTTATGGGTACATTTCTTCTAAGACAGCCTATCTGAGACTCAACTTGACTGGTTTTACAAACTAGAAAGAGCCAATATTCATAATTAGGAAGATCTTGTTGCAACTTTCTACAAGCAATATCAGTACAATGCTGATATGGCGCCTACCCATACTCAATTACAGAGTATGGCCATGGTTTCCAAGTAAGGTTTCAAGGACTATGCACAAAAATGGAGAGATATGGTTGGAAGAGTTCAACCCCCTCTGTCTGAGAGAGAATTGGTAGACATGTTCTTAGGCACCTTATTTGGTCCCTTCTTCAATCATTTGATCGGAAGTTCATCTGCAGGCTTTACTGAACTAATATTAACTGGAGAGAGGATAGAAGTTGGTATAAAGAATGGAAAGATTTAGAAAGACACATCTTCTTCTACAGCTGTAAGGAAGCCCTTTATCAGAAAGAAAGAGGTGGTTGCCGTATACCCGCAGAGAAACCAAGATAGGACCGAGCGTCGACCAATGGTGGGGGTTATTATGATCCTAAAACCTGTGTCTAATCAGCAAAGAAATAATCAACCAAGGGTAAAAAGGTCAGTCAGGAAGTTCACCAGAATCAACATGACCCCGTCTCAAGTATTACAACATCTACTAAGATCTAACTTGGTGACCTTGAAAGAAGCTCCGAAAAACCCCAATACAACATCCCCTCATTATCATCCCAATGCCCGTTGCGCATATCACTCTGAAAGTCCTGGTCACGATACTAATAACTGTTGGGCTTTAAAGAACAAAATACAAGACCTCATTGAAGCAAAAGAAATTGAGTTCGACGCGCCCGAGAAGCCAAATGTCATTTCTGCTCCTATGCCCAGACATGGCCACAATACTAATGCCATTGAAGAAGAATTGTTTGTTACTTCAGTTAATGAACTTATGACCCCACTTCTAACTGTTAAAATGAACTTGTTAAATGCCGGTGTGTTCCCGGGCTGTGGTGAGGTTTGCTATCTCTGTTCTTCCTCCCCAACCGATTGTCCTTTGTTGAAAATAGGCGTTCAATGCAAAATAGATAACAAATAAATTCTATTCGAAAAGACTCATGTTCCACCTATCCTCTTCGAAGATGTTTCTATCATTACCATTTTCGCTAATTCTTCCAGGGTTTCTACCAAAAGACCCGTTAGAATTACATCAGTCCCGAAAGCAACTCCTTTAATAATCATAATGCCTGGGCCAGTCCCATATGTGTCAGATAAAACGATGCCGTGGAATTATGGAGGGGACGTCTACTACCATGGCATCAAGCAAGACTGACCGGCCGCCGAAGAGATAAATTCCGAGAAAGAAGACTCTGACGTCAGTAATATTGTCGGAACTAGTAAAATTACCCGAAGTGGTGGGATCTTTTCTCCAGAAATTGCTCCCCCAAAAGCAGTTTCTGGACCAGTAATTATCCATATGGCTACTCCAAAGGTTACTCCTACACCCATAATCATATCTACAAATACTCCAAATGACAGAGCCGTTACAACCCCTGTAATCATTTCTACTGACACTCTTACTACCGAGTTAACCGAGACCCGAGGAAAAGGTGTTTTGATTGAGTCTGTCCGGATGAAGACTCAGTCATTGATTATCCCTAAGACCTCCAAGAAAGAAATGGAGGAGATCCTAAAAATTATAAAGAGAAGCGACTACGATGTAGTTGAACAACTGGGGTAAACTCCCTCTAAGATCTCCATGTTGGCATTACTACTATGTTCCGAGGCACATACAAAAGCCTTGGTGAAGTTCTTAAAAACCGCCCATGTACCTCAAGAGACATCTGCTGATCAATTTCAAGACTACGTAGCCAGCCTAACTGCAGACAATGGCTTAGGTTTTTCAGATGTTGCCTGACGCCGAGGGGAAGGAAGAATAATGAGGCATTGCATATCTCAGTAGAATGTAGGGGAACAACTCTGCGCATGTTTTGGTAGACACTGGCTCATCTCTGAATGTACTACCCAAAAAAGCTCTTAATAGACTTGACTGTGAGGGGTTGACTTTAAAGCCAAGTAACATAGTGGTAAGGGCTTTTGACGGCTCGAAGAGGATGGTGCATGGGGAAGTGGATATCCCCATAAAGGTTGAAACCCAAACCTTCAATTCAAATTTTTATGTGATGGACATCCGCCCTTCATACTCCTGCCTGCTAGGCCGACCATGGATCCACAATGCTGGCGCTGTTACTTATACGTTGCACCAAGTGTTGAAGTATCCAGTTCAAGGGAAGATTATCACCGTTCATTGAGAGGAAAATACATGATCAGCCATCTCAATTCCTTCATATATGTGGAATTAGATGGTGAATTCATTGAAACTCCATTTCAACACTTTGAAGAGGTCCCTCAAGATGTGGCAGTGACCAAGGTTGTTCCCAAGATTACAAGGCCTCCACTCCGGATGTCGTCACTGAAAGATGTCAAAGCAGTGGTAGAAGAAGGAGGGTGCACTATCTGGGGACAACTCCCAGATATCCCGTATAAGTCTGACAAGTTTTGCCTAGGTTTCACTTCAAGTGCTCAAAAGATTGTATGCCGTGCCTGTGCTGGAGGGCCACCCTTAAAGATCAGCAACCGCGAAGTTAACACAATAGAAGATGGTGAAGATGGCTGCAACCTGGAGGATTGGATCTTCCCGACTTTCAATGGAGGGCTCAACAATTGGGAGGCTAGAGACTTCGTCCCGATCACTTTCATCCCTCGGTAATTTGTCTTTACATTTTGTTGGATCTGTAATATTCAAAACAGTTTGCACTCTTAAAACTTTGTGTCTTACCCAAGGCACAATGGTCCATTTGTAAGGGTTATTATCTCATTTTTCATATGACATCAATGAATCATGGACGTTTTCACATACAAACTTTTGTGCTCATTGTTTTTCTTTTAAATTTTACTTTCTTTCAAAAGATAGCTATACCCTTACACACACCCACACTCACAAATGCAGGTATACATCCATTCGGGATCCCATGGGTAACGATACTGCTACGGCCTTTTGCGACTCTAAAAATCTAATCTACCAAGCCAAAGACAAAGGTGAGGAAGATTGTGAAGTACCAGGGGAACTTGCCAGACTGCTACAACAAGAAGAGAGAACCATCCAGCCTCACGAGGAACCCATGGATACAATCAACCTAGGTACCGAAGAAGATAAAAAAGAGGTCAAGGTGGGTGCCAATCTGGAACCCAGTATCAAGAAGCGTCTGATTCAGTTGTTACATGATTATGTCGAAGTCTTTTCCTAGTCATATGAAGACATGCCAGGACTTGATGAAGATATCATGGTACATCGTCTGCCTACAAGAGAAGATTGCCCGCCAGTAAAGCAAAAGTTTTGTCGCATGAGACCTGATATGTCAGAAAAGATTAAAGCAGAGGCCATGAAACAATTTAATGCTGGATTCTTGGCTGTCACCTCTTATCCCCAATGGGTTGCCAATGTTGTTCCATTGCCCAAAAAGGACGGCAAGGTACGAATGTGTGTGGACTACAGAGATTTGAATAGGGCAAGCCCTAAGGATGATTTTCCACTCTCGCACATTGATATTCTAGTTGACAATACGGCATAACACAAAGTGTTTTCCTTCATTGACGGTTTCTCAGGTTACAACCAAATCAGAATGGTGCCTGAGGATATGGAGAAAACAACATTTGTCACGCAGTGAGGGACTTTCTGCTATAAGGTGATGCCATTCGTACTAAAGAACGCTGGGGCAACCTATCAGCGTGCCATGGCAGCTCTATTTCACGAATGATACATCACAAAATAGAGGTCTACATGGACGATATGATAGCCAGATCTCAAACAGAAGAAGAGCATCTTGATCACTTACAAAAACTGTTTGAGAGACTGAAGAAGTACAAGCTGAGGTTGAGTCCAAACAAATGCACATTCGGGGTACGGTCTGGTAAGCTCCTAGGCTTTATCGTCAGCAACAAAGGTATCAAGGTTGATCCTGCCAAAGTTAAAGTGATACAAGAGATGCCTGCTCCTCGTACTGAGAAGGAAGTCAGAGGATTCTTGGGGCGTTTGAACTATATTGCCAGATCCATTTCTCACCTAACAGCTACTTGTGAGCCAATATTCAAACTATTGAAGAAAGATCAAGTATTCAAATGGAATAATGAATGCCAAATTGCCTTCGACAAGATCAAATAGTACTTACAAGAGCCTCATGTGTTAATGCCGCCAGTCGAGGGAAGATCGTTGATCATGTATCTGACTGTTTTAGAAAACTCAATGGGGTGTTGTTGTACCCCAAAATTTGCCCTCCCATATTTCTCAAAATATGTCAAGAAATATCCTCAAGTTGCTCAAGGTAGCCCAAGAGTTGGTCAAACAAGCCCTCTCCTTAGGCAATCTACCCCAAATTAGGGTTTCATGTTGCATCAAGATCCTTGAGTCCAAATGGTCCCAAATGCTCCACATTGTCCTAATATGTTCTCAAGGTCATCCATGTCAAGTTTCAAGCCTTGCAGAGGAAGTTTGCTCAGTCAATTGCTCAAAGGTCCAAAAATCGACTGTGCTAGGCAAAAGTCAACTGTGACCTACATAGAGTCAAACTTCAAGATTTTTTTGTCAACATTCTCATTTTGAAGTATATTTCATCATTTTATCAAGGGTTGATCATGATTCATCAAGGATTGCTCATAATTCATCAAGACTCAAAAGTTGCTAAATTAGGGTTTTGTAGGAAAAGTCAACCCAACTTTGACCAAGCATAACTTTCTCATACTTTATGTGAAATGACCCTTCCAAAGCTCATTTTGAAGAGGATTAAATTCCCTACAATCCATCTTCATCTCCTAAGTTCAAAATATGCACTCACAAGAAGTTATGAATTTGGACATTATAGGTCATCTCAAGCTTTCTAAAAAGTCTAAGAACACCCACAAAGAGTCAAAATTGAGGAAGTTATGCATTGTTGAAGTTGACCCTTTTTGCAAAATTGCCAAAAGTCAACTATCCCCAAAACATCACATTTTTCCAAATTGGCCCATTCGTTTTCACTTGTTTTGAGTTGGAATTATAGCCCACGTGCTCTAGCCTTGGCCATGTGTCCATATCATATTTTTATTAATTATTTTGATTTTTATTTGAATTAATTTGAGTTAAATCAAATAAAATAAAATAAAATCCAAAAGCATTGATAACAAGGATTTGGTTATTGTTCCAGGCTCTAATTACAGCTAGCAAGGCATTCAAATTCGCATCAAGCCATATGTGTACAAAAAGATTAAAAAGAAGCCAATTTTGGAAGGTTGTTAAAGGAGGATCAAATCAAATATCAAAGCATTGATAGAGAAGGGTTTGGAGAGAGTTGGTAACCCTAATGCATTGTACAATACATAAGGAGGCGAGGCAGACAAAAATCAAGGTTAGAGATCAAGCATAGAGCTAGAACAAAAACTGAAAAAATCAAGCAAAAAGTGTGAGTTCGAAATCATTCCTAGAGGCAGTTTCAAGGCTTGATACCTGTCTCAATCTCTTCTTGGCAATCTCAGGAACCTAAAGCAAGCAAAGCCACGCGTTTTCCAGCCCTCAAGTGCACTGTAAGTCGTTCACGGAACCACCATTTTCTTGAATTCAAAAAGCTTCATTCTTGCATCTATAAAGAAAAATAATTGCATATTCTTAATCACTATGATGTTTGCAAGCTTTTGCCAATAGCCAATTTCATTTATCTGGACTGAATCGAAATTCACCATAGCTAGGGTTTCGAGTTTGCTTTTAGGGTTTTCATTTTCAGGTACAATTGGCCTTAGTAATGGATATGGTTGTGATCAGAAGATGGAGACGAGTCCAACCCTGGTACTAGAATCCATTTCCATGGCCTGTACGAGATTTTAAGGATGCTTTGTTTGTAGTGACGGATATCTGTCCATGGGTATAGCCCCTTTGATTTTTAGCCACGGTTCAAGGAATGAGATGATGAAGTGTCGTCACACCATTGGCCTGTTTAAAACGAGCGCGCATTTTTTCTTTTCTTGTCCACTAACTTTGTTTTTTTATATTATATTTAATTCTTAGTGTATATACAAAGACAACCAACAGCTCAGTTGGTCACAAGCCATTGGAGTTTTCCTTGGGGGCTGGGTTCGAATCCCAGGTCTCCCTATTTTCTCTATATTATTTTTTTTCAGGAAATCCAATGCACATGCAAGCCAAGCATCCATAATGGACATTCACCATCCAGCGTGCCAGATGGCCAGATCTGGTGGCCAGCATTGAAGGTGTACCATGGACCCAGTCAAACGCACATGTAGGGGATCACAAAAGTCAATTGGATCTTCACAAATGGGTCAACATCCTTGCTATTCACACCTCACTTTCTCAGGCCCATTCTATACTTTTCTTATATTTTGCTTATTTAATTTCATTATTTTATTTGTTTTTATTTATTTACTAACCAATAACATAATTTCTTTTTATAAGAAAAAATCAAAAAAAATATTTTATGTCCAATTAAATTTCAGAACTTTTATTTTTTTCATTAATAAATATTAATTAATTAATTAGGTTGATTAATTAGGTAACTTTAATTTATTTTTGCAAATATTTAAAATTAATTAGAAATCAATAGGTTTCAATACTAATTTAATTATTTTTTTTCTTGCCTAAGAT
Source organism: Vicia faba (assembly GCA_948472305.1). Taxonomy (NCBI): domain Eukaryota; kingdom Viridiplantae; phylum Streptophyta; class Magnoliopsida; order Fabales; family Fabaceae; genus Vicia; species Vicia faba. The sequence continues at coordinate 677,585,997 of OX451735.1, read as the reverse complement.
AACAAAAACTCCAAAAATATGTCATTTAATATTTTTTATTAATTAATTAATTTAATAATTAATTTAGCATTTAATTTTAGGATTCAATTTCTTTTCTTAAAAATAAAAACAACAAAAAACATTTTCTTTTAATTAAAAGGGTCAAAACCCTAAGCTCGCATTCGATTTAATTTCTCAACGCGCGCTTTATTTTTTCTTTATCCAATTAATGTATCTGCTCCCAATTTTTAATAATTAATTAGGATATTTATTTTTCCGCTTTTAAAATTTCAAAGGGTTGCTTTTGGCGATGTAAATACCCGACGCCTTGTAATAATTTAGTTTAACTTCCACACCTTTAATTTCTGCAAATATACAACTGCTAGATGTTTGATAATAGGGTTTGCATGACAAGAATGAATGTTTAATCTAAAATAAGTTAGAACACCCTAAACATGTGCAAAGATAAAAATAACTGAAATCAACACACTCGCACATGCGCACTCCTAGGGTACACCCCACTTGGTTGCCTTTGTAAACGGTCATTGAGTATAGGTTGTTTTAGAGGTTGCCCTCTTGTCTAGAAGATCATAGTTGCCTCGAAATGGTTGCCTCGGATATTGTTGCCTCGAACAAATGATCTAAGACATTAGGGTTACCGCTAAGACGTCCTAACATTGCTTTAGTTACCGTGTGTCCCTCTTTCGAATTGACCCTCAAAACTCCAACGAAGGTTCTACCTACTCACTAATAGTGGGATAGCATTGTCTAAAGGAAATTAGCATAGAACGATTCCTTTTTCGAGTAGATAGATTAGTTCTTAGATACTTGCTCATCTAAAACAAACTTTTCACACTTACACTCTTTTACAAACGAGTTTTCAAAAACACTTCATTACACTCTTGAAGACAGACGCAAGAGTTAAATCGAAGTCAAAACAAAAACTTTTCAAAACCCAAAAGCACAAAGAAAACAATTTGAAAATGATGAGCAAGTACCTAAGAGCCCGTAGATAACTACGGATAGAAAGGGTGCTAATACCCTCCCTTTCTATAATCTACCCCCCGTACTCAGAAATATCTTGAAAAAGGAATTTTTATGTGCTTTTTTCCTTTCCTTGTTGGATAAAATAAAAGACGGTGGCAACTCTTGCTTACCGCGGCATTTTGCGAATACAAATGCAAAACGCGAACCAGCATTCCAAAAACAGTCAGTTCTTCCACCGTATCACAGAACTGGCGACTTTGCTGGGGAATTAATAAGTGGGGTGTACCTTAGGAATAGTTCATCATAATGTTTTCAATTGCTTGATTTGTATGCTTTATCTTTGTGGGTTTGAATCGGAGTTACTATAGATCCTAACCCAGATCTGGGGGATACCTTTTAGGTAAGTAGAAATAGATTGTGAGGGAACTGTACGGCGTAGACCGATACGGTTGAAGCAGTAGCTACGTTGGTGAGGCACTTTAGTTTGTACCGATATCCCTTGTGGAGGAACAAGGAGAGTATGGGTCAGCCAAGGGGTCATTAACTACAACTGACCTTAGAACCTATAATTGACCAAATTGGCCATAGAAAAGTAGCAGTATGCTACACTCATTGAGACCAAACTCTCACGATGATTCCGGCTGCAAGAAAAGGTTGTCAAACTAGAATTATGACCGATCGAGGGTGGTCAGTGATATTGAGATCCTCTAGAACCCGGTTACTATTACTAGGACAGGTTGAACCAACTAAACTGAAAGAGGGTAATACCTAAACTCCATGCCAGCCTGAAATTTAAGGGCTACTGTGTGACTTGTTTGCCCTTACCATGTTTGCTATCTGTGAATACTTGTGGTGTGTTTCTATCATAACATCATGCATCATGACATTGCATGCATATTTCATTAGACTAACCCATTTCAAATACCGAGGGGATTCATCTTTGTTTTGTTTTGTAGTTCATGGCCTCTATACGTAGAAACACTATTCGGATCAGCTTTGTACAAACTCCTACTCAGCTTAGAGATTTGGTTGCAAAAGTTCCAGATAATTCCTCCTTTATCAGAAGACATGGTCACCTCCTTGGTTTGGTCACTTCCAAGATGGATGAGCAGATGTTGAGTGTCTTGTGCCAATTCTTTGACCCATTGCACCATTGCTTCACCTTCCCGGACTATCAGTTGGTCCCTACTTTGGAGGAGTTCTCTGATTTGCTTGGTATTTCTATTCTAGAGCAGACGCCATTTACAGGTTGGGAGAAAGCTCTTAGGGCAGAAGATGTTACTACAGCCCTACATCTGACAAAGGCTGAGGTAATGTCTAACTGGGAGACTCGGAGTGGGACAATAGGCTTCTTGGCTAAGTTCTTGGTTGATCAGGCTAATCAGTTTTGGGACAGTTTGGATTTCCAAGAATTCGAAGACATCCTGGCTCTTCTCATTTATGGTTTGGTATTGTTTCCTAATTCAGGTTCTTTCGTCGACGTGAACGTAGTGAAGATCTTCATGTCCCGTAATCCGGTGCCCACTCTCTTAGGGGATATTCTACATGCTCTTTATACCCGTACTGCTCGGAAACGGGGAACCCTTATGTGTTGTGCACCATTGTTGGAGAGGTGGTTTATTTCTCACCTCCCCAAATCTGTCTTGAAGAACAAGGAAGGTATGGGATGGGCCTACAGAATTATGTCCCTTGCCCACACGGACATCATCTGGAGCACTAAAGACATGGAAGAAGTAGCTGTTATTGACCGGTGCGGAGAATACCCAAATGTTCCACTACTGGGAATTAGGGGAGGAATAACCTATAATCCTTGTCTGACCTTGCGACAATTTGGGCGAGCCTGAAAGAACGGTCCTCATGAGTTGCTGATTCTGAGTATTGTCTTTGACTTCCAAGGGGATAGTGAGGGACATCGTCGCAGGTTCATACGATCTTGGAACAGGGTACACGGGTCTGATCCACATGAGTTAGGGATGAAGACTTCTCTTCTGATGGAACCGTATCTCTGGTGGGTTCAAATCCTTGCCCAAAAGCTGGGAATACCGTACAAAGCTATCTTACCGATAATTGTTGAGAGTACTGATGAAGAAGGGGTTCCTCATATTGTCCTCCATCCATACATGCCTACTGACATTGGGGAATTAAAGAGGTCTTGGGTGCAGTTGAGAGAAGAGTGGGATACTTACAGATAAAAGTATCATGAGCAGGAGCGGAAGATCCTAAAGCTTACAAGGCAGCTGGAGAATGAGAGGATCCTCAACGACTATGTCAGCACAGAAGGAAAACGACCATGGGAGCGCTGATGTCTTTTTCTATTTTCTAGTTTTGATTTACTTTTCAGTTTTTCTTTTTTGTAATGCCTTAAAGGCATTTGTCAATCATTGTTTCAAGTTTTCTATCTAATAAAAGTGTGTTTCATTTTGGTTTACGAATTTGAATCCCTAAAGTCTTTGAGATCATATCATATGCATTCCATTCCCATGCACCTCATCACAGGTACCCTTACAGGTCTCTTATCTTCTTTGATGTTTATTTCAGCATCATGTCTACTGAAACATCCACTGATCAAGCAATTAAGGCTCTTCAAGCTCAGAACGCTCAGTTCCAGGAAATGTTCATGAACCTGGCCAAGGGGCAGAAATATCTGAAGACTCTTATCTTGAAGGATAAGAAGAAGAAGAAGAAGAAGACAGTCCTCCTGAACATGGGTCACAGGTTTGGAAATAGGTTGTGAGAGGAAGTTGATTTGTCTCACTCATCTGGAGGGGGAGAGAATCAAGAAGAAAGGAGGGCTCCTAGCCCTGTGGTTTCTGACAACGAGACTGACTTTGATGAAGACCAGTATCCTCCTGCTGAGGATAGGTATAAACAGCTTGAAGACCGGTTAAGTGCGATGGAGATCCAGAAGATACCTGGATTGGACTTTGGTGATTTAGGTTTGGCATCTGGGGTGGTAATTCCCCACAAGTTCAAAGCACCAGTCTTTGCTAAATACGACGGGGTCTCCTGCCCAAAGCTACACCTCCATTCGTATGTTAGGAAGATTCATCCATATACCGCTGACAGGAACCTCTGGATCCATTTCTTTCAAGATAGTCTTTCAGGGACTCAACTTGAGTGGTTCTATCAGCTAGAAGGAGCTAGTGTCCGTAATTGGGAAGACCTTGCTGCTGCTTTTTACAAGCAGTACCAATATAATGCCGACCTTGCTCCCACGCGTACCCAACTTCAGGGTATGTCTATGGGTGCGAGCGAAGGTTTTAAGGACTACTCTTAGAAATGGAGGGACCTTGCTGGAAGAGTACAACCCCCTTTGGTTGATAGGGAGTTAGTGGATATGTTTCTGGGGACCTTGTCTGGTCCGTATTTCAACCATTTTATCGGAAGTTCATCGTCAGCTTTTACTGAGTTAATTATGACTGGGTAGAGAGTTGAAGCCGGTATTAAGAGCGGCAAGTTACAGAAAGGTGCTTCGTCAAGTACCAAGAAGAAGCCCTTCAGGAAGAAGTCTAGTGCAGTTTACAGCTCAAAAAGCCAAAGTCGACCCGAACACCGCCAAGCAGTTAATGCGGTAGTTATTTTAAGACCAACTGTTGCCACACAACGCAACACTCAGCCAAGAGCAGAGAAGCCTCAAAGACAGTTTACTCGGCTCAGCATGACTTTATCTCAGATTCTGCCACAGTTGATAAAGACTAACTTGGTGATTCCGAGGGAAGCCCCAAAGAATCCCAACACCACATCGCCTCTGTACAATCCAATCGCCCGCTGTGCTTATCACTCTGATAGCCCGAGGCATGATACCAATAATTGTTGGGCCTTGAAGAGTAAGGTACAAGATTTGATTGATGCTAAGGAGATCGAGTTTGAAGCGCCTGAAAAGCCTAGTGTCATAACAGCTCCTATGCCAAAACATGACGCGGGAGTAAATGCTATTGTGGATGATGATGTGGAAGAATCTGAGTTTGACAGTTGGATCTACCCGACTACCAATGACGGACTAAGCAATTGGACGGCAAAGGACTTCGTGCCAATTTCTTTTATTACCCAGTAATGAGACTTTTGTTTTGAATTTGTAACAGACAATTTTAAACTTTACGGCCTGGTGCCTTACCCAAGACACCGTGGTTTTGTTTGTGAGGGCTTTATGTGTGTCATTTTCATATATCATTAATAAAAGCATTGGATGTTTTCTTGCATTTCAAATTTTGCGCTCTTTGTTTTTCTTTTCTATCTTGCAAAACAGCTATTTTACACACACTCAGATATACAGGTCTACATCCACTCTGGATCCCACTGATAACGACTATGCTACTGCCAGTTATGACTTCGAAAGTCCGATCAACCAAGCCGAAGACGAAGGTGAGGATGATTGCGAAGTGCCTGGTGAACTTGCTAGACTGTTACTTCAGGAAGAGAGGGTTATACAACCGCATGAAGATCCAGTGGAAATAGTAAATCTGGGTACAGAGGTAGACAAGAAAGAGGTCAAGATCGGTGCAAATCTAGAGTCAAGTGTTAAGCAATGGTTGATTCAGATGTTGCGTGACTATGTGAAGATCTTTGCCTGGTCTTATGAAGATATGCCTGGGTTAGATACCGATATCGTGGTTCACCGCTTGCCTACCAAGGAAGACTGTCCTCCAGTGAAATAGAAAGTTCGCCGAATGCGCCCAGAGATGTCTGAGAAAATCAAGGCTGAGGTTATGAAACAGTTTGATGCCGGTTTTCTAGCAGTTACTTCTTACTCGCAGTGAGTGGCCAACGTGGTTCCGATACCGAAGAAGGATGGTAAGGTTCGAATGTGTGTTGACTATAGGGATCTGAACAGGGCAAGCCCCAAGGATGATTTCCCTCTGCCTCATATCGACGTTATGGTTGACAACACCGCACAACATAAAGTCTTCTCCTTTTACGGATGGTTTCTCCGGTTACAATCAGATTAAAATGGCTCCCGAAGATATGGAGAAGACAACCTTTGTTACTCAATGGGGTACCTTTTGATACAAGGTCATGCCGTTTGGATTGAAGAATGCTGGGGCAACGTATCAGCGCGCCATGGTCGCTTTATTCCACGACATGATCCATCATGAGATTGAGGTATACGTTGACGATATGATTGCAAGATCCCAGACTGAGGAAGAACATCTTGACCACCTTCAGAAGCTATTTGACAGGTTGAAGTTGTACAAGCTGAGGTTAAACCCGAACAAGTGCACCTTCGGGGTGAGGTCTGGTAAGCTGCTGGGTTTCGTCGTAAGTGACAAAGGTATTCATGTGGATCCTACAAAGGTGAAGGCTATACAGGAAATGCCAGCTCCCTGAACTGAAAAAGTAGTCAGAGGCTTTCTGGGACGTCTGAACTATATTTCCCGATTCATCTCACACCTGACTGCTACTTGTGAGCCAATCTTCAAGCTACTGAAGAAAGATCAAGTGGTAAAATGGAACGATGAATGTCAGGCCGCTTTCGAAAGGATTAAAGAATATCTCCAAGAGCCACCTATTCTGATGCCTCCAGTTGAAGGGAGACCTTTAATCTTATACTTGACAGTACTCGATAATTCAATGGGGTGTGTGCTGGGACAGCATGACGAGTCTGGCCGAAAAGAGCATGCTATTTACTACCTTAGCAAAAAGTTTACCTACTGCGAGACCCGATACTCGTTGCATGAGAAAACTTATTACGCTTTGGCATGGGCTGCTCGTCGGCTGAGACAGTATATGCTTACTCACACTACTCTATTGATATCAAAGATGGATCCAATCAAGTATATCTTCGAAAAGCCTGCCTTGTTCGGAGGAATAACAAGATGGAAGATGATCTTGACTGAGTATAACATCCAGTATACGACCCAAAAGGCAATCAAGGGAAGTGTGTTGGCAGATCATTTGGCACATCAGGCAGTGGATGATTACCAGTCTATGAACTTTGAGTTTCCGGATGAGAACATCATGTTGGTGACTGACTGTTAAACACCTGGACCGGATGAAGGACCTGAGGAAGAATCCTGATGGTCCATGTACTTTGATGGAGCTTCAAACACTTTGGGCAATGGTATTTGCGCCATGATCATATCTCCTGAAGGCTCTCATACTCCTTTCACCGCCCGACTATGTTTCAATTGCACCAACAACATGGCGGAGTATGAAGCGTGCATTACGGGTCTTCGAGCGGCAATTGACCTAAGGATTAAGTTTCTAAGTGTTTTCGGAGATTCCGCTCTCGTGATCATCCAAATCAAATGCGAGTGGGATACGAAACACCCTAATCTTATTCCTTACAAGGAGTATGTATTGACGTTGCTTCCACACTTCGAGGAGATAACCTTTGAACATTTCCCTAGAGAGGAGAATCAGTTGGCGGACGCGCTAGCTACGATGTCTTCTATGTTCAAGGTCAGATGGGACAATGAAGCTCCCCACATTACCATTAAGAGGTTGGACGAACCTGCACATTGCTGTGACATTGAGACTGAAGAGGTAACATATAAACCCTGGTTTCATGAGGTAAAAAGGTATCTTGAGGCTCAAGAATACCCCGAGGGTTCATCTGTTAATGATAAGAAGTTTATGAGGAGGTTCGTGGAGAAGTTCTTCATCAGCAATGGCATTCTTTACAAGCTTAACCATGATTCAACCTTATTGCGTTGTGTGGATAAGAAAGAAACAAAAAGGATTATGGTAGAGTTACATGAAGGTACTTTCGGGACTCATTCCAGTGGACACACCATGGCAAAGAAAATCCTATGGGCAGGATATTATTGGTCCACCATGGAAGCCGATTGTTATCAGCATTCTCGGACCTGTCATAAGTGCCAAGTCTATGCTGATGAGGTGCACATACCTCTGGTACCTCTGAACGTCTTGACAGCTCCTTGGCCTTTTGCAATGTGGGGCATCGACATGATCGGCAAGATCAAACCTACGGCATCTAACGGGCATCATTTCATCCTGGTAGCTATCGATTACTTTATGAAGTGGGTTGAAGCAGCTTCCTTTGCTACTATAACCAAGAACGTCGTGGCACGGTTCATTCAGCACAATCTGATCTGTCGATATGGTGTACCAGAGAGGATCATTACGGACAATGGTACAAATCTCAACAATAAGATGATCACCGAACTCTGCAAACAGTTCAAGATACAGCATCACAACTCTTCTCCTTACCGGCCGAAGATGAATGGGGCTGTAGAAGCGGCTAATAAGAACATTAAGAAGATTGTGCAGAAGATGACGGTGACATACAAAGATTGGCACGAGATTGTACCATTTGCTCTTCATGGGTACCGTATCTCAGCGCGAACGTCAACTGGGGCAACACCATATTCCTTGGTATATGGCATGGAGGCAGTCTTGCCCATTGAAGTTCAGATACCCTCTCTTCGGATTATGAAGGATGCAGGTTTGAGCGAAGATGACTGAATTCAGACCCGGCTTGATCAGCTAAACTTAATTGACGAGAAGAGACTTATTGCTATTTGTCATGGTCAGACATACAAAAAATGGATGATCAAAGAATTTAACAAGAAAGTCAGACAACAAGAGTATCAAGTTGGGGACCTGATTATCAAGCGCATCATACTCCCACAAGGTGATCCCAGGGGCAAATGGACCCCTACTTACGAAGGGCCATTTGTGGTTAAGAACATTTTCTCAAGAGGAGCTATGATTCTAACCACCATGGATGGTGACGACCTTCCTCACCCCGTCAATGCAGACATAGTGAAAAAATACTATGCATAATCAAAGACCCGCTAGGTTGACCGGCCTAGGCAAAAATAAGGGCTTCCCGGCGAACCAAAAGGGTTCGGGCAAAAATAAGGGATGAAAATGAAAAATCTGTACACCCGGCAAGTCGAAAACCTGAAAAGGCGGCTTGGGCAAAAATGGGTATCCCGGTGGACTGAAAACCCGAAAGGGCGGTCCAGGCAAAAGTTAGGGATTAAAGCGTAACATTATGTCTCATTGGACCACCTTGTGACCAGACATCGGTATCAACTATCAAGCTCGGACGACACTAATCAATCTAATCTACCTTCAACCAAGTAGCAAAGTGATGAGATGCTCGAGGACATAAGGGCGATAACAGAGTTGGAACCCAGTGGGATTGTTCACATAGCTGTTTTTCTTTGTTTTTTATAAATTGTATAAACTCTATTGTTCGGCATCGTTCTCTTACTAGGACGTCATCCTCTTGTACAAAAGACGCTTATTTACAGGCCAAACTTCAAAATCAATACAATTCATTCTCACAAATAAATTTTTATTTTTCTGTTTTGTTTTGCAAAGAACGTCCAATTTTCAGTTTTTGCTATATGCATTTGACATTAATTGCTGCTCATAAATATTTACATGCGAAAAAAAAAAACGATTACTTGTAATAGCAGAAACAGGGGCAAACAAGAAATGTCCAAACCGTGAAGTTGCTCTATCCACCAGGTATAGGGATAGACCTAGCTGGAAGAAATAATTGAAAGGACATTCATTCCCCGCAGAGTAAGAGAAAGACAGTGGTGTTAGCTCTCCCCAGCTGAGACTCGCAACTGTGAATGAATCGGTAATATTCTCCCCAAGCAGAGTTTATCTACCATCATCACTGAAAAGTCTTATCATTCCCAGTGGAGTATAAAAAATATCCCCAGTGGAGTTGGAAGAATTGTCCCCAGTAGACTCCGGAAGATCATCCCCAGTAAAGTCTAAAAGGGCCATCCCCAGTAAGGTCACTATTGGAAAGTCACCCTCAGCGGAGTTTCTTTCCTTTCACAGGCAGGAATTCAATCCCCAACAAGGTTCACTATCACCAGCAACGGTAATTCATCCCCAGCTGAATTCATCAGTGGAATTCTCAACAGAGCATCTCTTCCCCACAGAGTCATTCTCTCATCAGTTTATTCCCCAGCGGAGTTATCCTCTCCCGTAGGTTTATTCTCACAATCATCTTCATCCATTGTCTCCAGCGGAAACGAAGAATTCATTCTTTTCTCCAACAGCAATATGGGATTTATTTTCCTAAACTCAAAACATCACATTTTCATACATCATGACATGCATACGCATCATACAACAAAATCTCATTTATTTTGAGAACATCATTGCTTGATACATATCATGCATTACATACAGCTAACCTTTACCTTTCAGGAAAGATTCTCACAAAGTTCAGGCTATGAAGCTTTTACCTCAGTCGAATTACGGACGAGCTCCTAAATCTCGACAAACATTTTCTCAGTTGAATTACGGACAGGCTCCTAAATCTCAGCAGAGCTGTTGAATTACGGACAAGCTCCTAAATCTCAGCAAAGTAGTTGAATTACAGACGATGTTCCTAAATCTCAGCAAAGCAGTCGAATTACGGATGAACTCCTAAATCTCGACCAAAATGCTTCCTCAGTTGAATTACGGACGATGTTCCAAAATCTCAGCAAAATTGTTTAATTACGGACGAGCTCCTAAACCTCGACAGATATTTTCTCAGTTGAATTATGGACGATGTTCCTAGATCTCAGCGAAGTTGTTGAATTACAGACGAGCTCCTAAATCTCGACAGACATTTTCTCAGTTGAATTACGGGTGAGTTCCTAAATCTCAGCATAATTGTTTCATTAGTTGAATTACGGACGAGTTCCTAAATCTCAACGAAGATGTTTCTTCATTCGAATTATGGACGAGTTCCTAAATCTCGACAAATATGTTCCTCGGTTGAATTACGGACGAGTTCCTAAATCTCAGCAGAGATGTTTCCTCAGTTGAATTACCGACGGGTTCCAAAATCTCAACAGATGGTTGCTTAGTTGAATTACAGACAAGCTCCTAAATCTCGACAAAATCAGTTGAATTACGGACAAGCTCTTAAATCTCGACAAAATCAGTTGAATTATGGACAAGCTCCTAAATCTCGACAAAGTCAGTTGAATTACGAACTAGCTCCTAAATCTCAGCAAAGATGTTTTCTTAGTTGAATTACGGACGAGCTCCTAAATCTCAGCAAAAGTTGTTCCCTCAGTTGAGTACGGACGATTGAAGTTCCTAAATATCAACAGAGACGACTCACCAGCAGAATGACGGACGACGAAGCTCCTAAATTTCTATCTCTTTCCACGAAAGATCGGACTTCCCCAGCGGAATCTTCCTCAACAACAGGTATACAAGCTCTCGCTAAGGAATCTCTTATGTGATCGACACTCTTCCAAATGGCATCTATAAGCCCATTCTCGACATCACAGGACAATCACCAATTCATGCGAGTGCAAATTTCTGGGCACTCTAGTGTTCAATCCTCTTCCACCTTCGGATCACGAAAGGCACGAAATCCAATCTAAATCCTCAGGTTTAAGAAGATTGAACATGGGAAGCTGTTGTACCCCAAAATTTTCCCTCCCATATTTCTCAAAATATGTCAAGAAAGATCTTCAAGTTGCTCAAGGTAGCCCAAGAGTTGGTCAAACAAGCCCTCTCCTAAGGTAGTCTACCCCAAATTAGGGTTTCATGTTGCATCAAGATCCTTAAGTCCAAGTGGTCCCAAATTCTCAACATTGTCCTAATATGATCTCAAGATCATCCATGTCAAGTTTCAAGCCTTGCAGAGGAAGTTTGCTCAGTCAATTGCTCAAAGGTCCAAAAATCGACTGTGCTAGGGCAAAAGTCAACTATGACCTACATACAGTCAAACTTCAAGATTTTTTTGTCAACATTATCATTTTTAAGTATATTTCATAATTTTATCAAGGTTTGATCATGATTCATCAAGGATTGCTCATAATTCATCAAGACTCAAAAGTTGCTAAATTAGGGTTTTGTAGGAAAAGTCAACCCAACTTTGACCAAGCATAACTTTCTCATACTTTATGATAAATGACCCATCCGAGTCTCATTTTGAAGAGGATGAAATTACCTACAATCCATCTTCATCTCCCAAGTTCAAAATATTCACTCACAAGAAGTTATGAATTTGGACATTATAGGTCATTTTGAAAAGTGAACAAAAACACCTTTTTTGTCAAAGCTTCAGACTTGAGCATGGAATATCAAATTTAGATGATACCAAAAGGGTTGATTAGAGGACATCTCAAGATTTCTAAAAAGTCCAAGAACACCCCCAAAGAGTCAAAATTGAGGAAGTTATGCATTGTTGAAGTTGACCCTTTTTGCAAAATTGCCAAAAGTCAACTATCCCCAAAACTTCAAATTTTGCCAAATGGGCCTATTTTTTTCACTTGTTTTGAGTTGGCATTATAACCCACATGCTCTAGCCTTGGCCATGTGTCCATATTATATTTTTATTAATTATTTTGATTTTTATTTGAATTAATTTGAGTTAAATGAAATAAAATTCAATAAAATCCAAAAGCATTGATAACAAGGATTTGGTGATTGTTTCAGGCTCTAATTACAGCTAGCAAGGCATTCAAATTCGCATCAAGCCATATGTGTACAAAAAGATTGAAAAGAAGCCAATTTTGGAAGGTTGTTAAAGGAGGATCAAATCAAATATCAAAGCATTGATAGAGAAGGATTTGGAGAGAGTTAGCAACCCTAATGCATTGTACAATACATAAGGAGGCGAGGCAGACAAAAATCAAGGTTAGAGATCAAGCATAGAGCCAGAACAAAAACTGAAAAAATCAAGCAAAAAGTGTGAGTTCGAAATCATTCCTAGAGGCAGTTTCAAGGCTTGATACTTGTCTCAATCTCTTCCTGGAAATCTCAGGAACCTAAAGCAAGCAAAGCCACGCGTTTTCCAGCCCTCCAGTGCATTGTAAGTCGTTCACGGAACCACCATTTTCTTGAATTAGAAAAGCTTTATTCTTGCATCTATAATGAAAAATAATTGCATATTCTTAATCACTATGATGTTTGCAAGCTTTTGCCAATAGCCAATTTCATTTATCTAAACTGAATCGAAATTCACCATAGCTAGGGTTTCGAGTTTGCTTTTAGGGTTTTCGTTTTCAGGTACAATTGGCCTTAGTAATGGCTATGGTTATAATCAGAAGAAGGAGACGAGTCCAACCCTGGTACTAGAATCCATTTCCATGGCCTGTATGAGATTTTAAGGATGCTTGGTTTGTAGTGACGGACATCTGTCTGTGGGTATAACCCCTTTGATTTTTAGTCACGGTTCAAGGAAGGAGATGATGAAGTGTCGTCACACCATTGGCCTGTTTAAAACGAGCGCGCGTTTTTTCTTTTCTTGTTCACTAACTTTGTTTTTTTATATTATATTTAATTCTTAGTGTATATACAAAGACAACCAACAGCTCAGTTGGTCACAAGCCATTAGAGTTTGCCTTGGGGCCTGGGTTCGAATCCCAGGTCCCCTTATTTTCTTTATATTATTTGTTTTCAGGAAATCCAATGCACATGCAAGCCAAGCATCCATCATGGACATTCACCATCTAGCGCGCCAGATGGCTAGATGGCCAGATCTGGTGGCCCGCATTGAAGGTGTACCATGGACCCAATCAAACGCACATGCAGGGGATCACAAAAGTCAATTGGATCTTCACAAATGGGCCAACATCCTTGCTATTCACACCTCACTTTCTCAGGCACATTCTATACTTTTCTTATATTTTGCTTATTTAATTTCATTATTTTATTTGTTTTTATTTATTTACTAACCAATAACATAATTTCTTTTTATGAAAAAAATCACAAAAAATATTTTATGTCCAATTAAATTTCAGAACTTTTATTTTTTTCATTAATAAATATTAATTAATTAATTAGGTTGAATAATTAGGTAACTTTAATTAATTTTTGCAAATATTTAAAATTAATTAGAAATCAATAGGTTTCAATACTAATTTAATTATTTTATTTTCTTGCCTAAGATAACAAAAACTCCAAAAATATGTCATTTAATATTTTTTATTAATTAATTAATTTAATAATTAATTTAGCATTTAATTTTAGGATTCAATTTCTTTTCTTAAAAATAAAAACAACAAAAAACATTTTCTTTTAATTAAAAGGGTCAAAACCCTAAGCTCGCATTCAATTTAATTTCGCATCGCGCGCTTTATTTTTTATTTATTCAATTAATGTATCTGCTCCCGGTTTGTAATAATTAATTAGGATATTTATTTTTCCGCTTTTAAAATTTCAAAGGGTTGCTTTTGGCGATGTAAATACCCGACGCCTTGTAATAATTTAGTTTAATTTCCACACCTTTAATTTCTGTAAATATACAACTGCTAGATGTTTGATAATAGGGTTTGCATGACAAGAATGAATGTTTAATCTAAAATCAGTTAGAACACCCTAAACATGTGCAAAGATAAAAATAACTGAAATCAACACACTCGCACATGCGCACTCCTAGGGTACACCCCACTTGGTTGCCTTTGTAAACGGTCATTGAGTATAGGTTATTTTAGAGGTCACCCTCTTGTCTAGAAGGTCATAGTTTCCTCAAAATGGTTGCCTCAGATATTGTTGCCTCGAACAAATGATCTAAGACATTAGGGTTACCACTAAGACGTCCTAACATTGCTTTAGTGACCGTATGTCCCTCTTTCGAATTGACCCTCAAAACTCCAACGACGGTGCTACCTACTCACTAATAGTGGGATAACATTGTCTAAAGGAAATTAGCATAAAATGATTCCTTTTTCGAGTAGATAGATTAGTTCTTAGATACTTGCTCATCCAAAACCCTTCATTACACTTCATTACACTCTTGAAGACAGACGCAAGAGTTAAATCGAAGTTAAAACAAAAACTTTTCAAAACCCACAATCACAAAGAAAACAATTTGAAAATGATGAGCAAGTACCTAAGAGCCCGTAGATAACTACGGATAGAAAGGGTGCTAGAACCTTCCCTTTCTATAATCTACTCCCCGTACTCAGAAATATCTCGAAAAAGTAATTTTTCTGTGCTTTTTTCCTTTCCTTGTTGGATAAAATAAAAGATGGTGGCGACTCTTGCTTACCGCGACATTTTGCGAATGCAAATGTAAAACGCGAACCAGCATTCCAAAAACAGTCAGTTCTTCCACCGTATCACAGGTGTGTATTGGGGCAGCATGACAAGTCTGGCCGAAAAGAGCACGCTATTTATTACCTGAGCAAAAAGTTTACCGAATATGAAACTAGATATTCACTTCTCGAGAAAACTTGTTGCGCTCTAGCATGGCCTGCTTGCTGGGTAAGACAGTATATGCTGACTCATACTACCTTGCTGATATCTAAAATGGATCCGATAAAATACATCTTTTAGAAGCCTTCTCTTTCTGGGAGAATAACGAGATGGCAGATGATTCTGACAGAATATGACATACAGTATACTACCCAGAAAGCAATAAAGGGTGGTGTATTATCCGATCCCCTTGCTCACCAAGCTGTAAAAGACTACCAGTCCATGAAATTCTAATTTCTGGATGAAGACATCATGACATTAGACAACTGTGAAGAATTCAGGCCATATGACGGACCTGAACAAGGATCCCGATGGACCCTATTCTTTGATGGAGCATCCAATGCACTCGGCAATGGTATTGGTGTTGTACTCATATCTCCGGAAGGGTGTCACACTCCCTTTTGAAGATGTGAAAAACACAAGAAGGGGGGTTGAATTGTAAAACTTAAAATCAAAAGCAGACAACACGTTATTTTTATCCTGGTTCGTTTGCTCTCAAACTACTCCAGTCCACCCGTCAAGGTGATTTCGCCTCTCTCCAACGAGGTCTTAATCCACTATATTCAACTGAATACACAACTGCTTTAACAACTGTTAAAGCCTTCTTGAGTCTAACCATAAACCGGTTTATCTCAAGGTAATTCTCTTACAGATAAATGAACAAATGTGTGTTTGATGTTTTCTTACAAAACTATATATCACAATTGTGATAATACACAATATTAAGCTTAGGATGAAACTAGTTTGCTAGAGCTATAGAGTAAGCGGTTGAGAGCTTTAGCAAATTGGATGAGAGAGAACGTGAAGATGATTAGCTTATGCATATGTGCGTATGAAAAAATTAGCCAATTCTTTTCTCACTGACTTGTTTAAGTAGCCTAGGAATAGGTACGTTGTTGTCCATAAATCCATTTCAAGTCTCATAACGTTCTTTCCTTTTTGAGAAGATCTTTGTCTTGGAATAAAGCCGTTGGCAATTAATCTGTCTTGAATGCATAGTAACGTTGACACTTCAGAGTGTTCTGCTAATGATAATCAGAGTGTTATTGGCTTTAGCTTATTCTGACGATTCTGAGTGCTGATGACATGGTTAGGATCTTGATCAGAGTCAGAGTATGTTATGCGCAGATTCTGTTCATCAGACTTCAGCGTATAGCACATGTTATTTGATCTTCTGATGCTGACATATCTTCTGATGCTGATGTTGATACTGATATTCTGATGCTGATTCCATCAGAGTTTCTGTAAATACACAACATAATTTTAAGTATCATATATGTTTTATATAAATATCATAATTCATTTAATCTTGTATTTTGTTATCATCAAAACTCTAACTGAGGGTTGTAGAATCAAACTATGTTCTAACAATCTCCCCCTTTTTGATGATGACAAAACCCAGATTTTTTTCAATTGAAATAAAAGAATAAAAGGTATCAGAGATTATGGATAGAGAAGAAAAAGTATCAGAGATAAACAAATAATGAATACAAGGTATTAGAGATAAGAAGATAAGGATTAAAAGGTATCAGAGTAATGAAGAGAAAAACTCCCCCTGAGTTGATTACTCCCCTTTAATTCTATGAGACCTTGAGCATCATAACTTTATTGAACTTTCTTTGAGCATCAGAACTTTATTTTATCAGAGTTCATCCTATTCTTGTACCTGTAAGCTTTTCAGAAGAAGGAAATTCAAATATATCAGAATGTTAGAATGTTTGAGACTTATGTCTCAGTAATCCGTTATTGAAAAATATCATTCTTTCTCCCCCTTTTTGTCAGTTATCAAAAAGCACAAATAATCAGAGTTAAAATGATCAGAGCAAAAAACGCTTGGATTAAAAACAGAAGTAATGATAGTTTAGAACAAGTAAAACTATTACAGACAAACATGTAAAGAAAACAAGGAAAACACAAGAAAATTCTAAGAAGAAGGAGGAAGTCGTGTGAACAGAGCTTCTAGCATGCTCTTGATTTGATTGCTGATTTCTTGTTGCTGAGATACCATGTTTTCTATAGAATCAATCTTGATATCCTGCTTATCTATCCTTTCATTCATCAGCATATCAGATCTTTTCAAATCCTCCAGAGTCTGCCTGTCAAGAGAGGAAGCTTGAGGATCTTCAGATACAGGCTGCTTCTCAGAGCTTTCTGCAATAACTTCTTCTTGACCCAAGTCTTCAGCTGGAATCGTCTGTTCTTCTGCAGGTTGAACTTTGGATGCTGGACGCTTTTTAGACCAAGGCGCAATGTCCAGATGGAGAACTTATTCCTTAAGCAGCTTGCTCAGAACTGGACCTTCCATTTCCTTCAGCAGATTGCTGATGTTTTGTTGAGCCTGTCCATAGCTCTGGTCTTGCAACTTGAAGGTTTCAGCGCATACCCATCTTCTGAATTGGGTCCAGAGGAGGTCTGATAAAGCAGGATCAACCAGTTCCAGACTTGCTTGTTTCAAAGAAGTGATCCACTTCTGTATATCTGTTTCAAAGTTCAATATGCTGGAACCAACATATGGTTGTTTAGGTTTAGGGATAGCAGTTTTGTTGTTTATTGCAGCAAGGCATTCAAGGACTGTTAGATCAATGACAGTCTTGTTGTGGTCATCTGAATTTTTCTTAGGTGAGGGAGTGGGAGAATCAGAAATTACGATTGGACTAGATGGGGTATTTGGTGGAGTTATTTCTGGTGAAGAGGGGAGTTGAGGAATATTCACAGTGGTACCACATGGCAATTGAATGGCCAAAGGTTGTGGTTCAGGGGATTCATAGGTTTGAGCCTCAAAGGTTTGAGTCTCGGGTTGTGGAGATTGTTCATGTTAAAGAGAGGGTGGATTAATATCTGGTTGAGAAGATGAAGGTTGTGGGATTTCTGGTTCTGGAGAGAGTGGAGTTTTTGGTATTGGTGAGAGTGGAATGTCAGGTTGTGGCGAGATGGGAATTTCTGCGTTTGGATTTGGATTTTCTGGTTGGGGAACGAAAGTGTATTGGTCTATATCAGAGAGAACTTGTGCAAGTTTTGGTTCTGGTATGGTTGCAGTATTTGGATTTTGTGGTTTGGAGCGGGATCTTCTGAGGGTTAATGACTCAGAAGGGTCAAAGTCAACGTCAAAATCATCGAAAGTTTGAGGTGTTGGGTTTTCAGATGGAGTTGGAATTGGAATAGATGTGGAAACAACAGTTGAATCTAAAACAATTACAAAAACATGATTACCTCTTTTATTTGGAGTCTGTTGAGATGATCCTTCTCCAGCAGCTTTTCTTTTCTTCAACTTCTTCAGAACAACCTCTGGTGCCTTCTGCTGAAGATCTTGAATATTCAGATTTGGTGTTGTACCATCAGCTTTACAAGCATCCAAATATCTCAGAATGATTTGAGGCTTAGAGTCAATTTCTGATAACATAGGGAAGTCGTCCAGAGGGACTCTTCTGCTGGAGATTTCAGCAAAAGGAGTGACGCTGGGCTCATTCTTAATGTTCTCTATCAGCTTCATTTTCTTCATATTTTTGGCATTCAGCTACTTTCCAACAGATGGTTCCAGAGTGCTGATTTCTTGTGCCTCTGTCAAATGTTCAATCAGCCTATTCTCTGTAAGAATATCTGATATCAGTCTTCCCAAGGGTATCCAATCCCTTTTTGTACGTTCCTCTTCCCTTGTTTCCTTGACACTTGTTCTGAGATGGTTGAACAGAAGATAAGCTAGATTTATCTTGACCTTCTGAGAGATGAAATAGAGCAGAAACTGTTGGTCAATGTTTATGTAATTAGGAGAGCTGGTAGGCTTCCTGTGGTTGAAACAGCCCAGAATGATCTTGGCCCAAATTATGTGTTTGTCCTTCAAATCCCTTATCTTGCTAAAGGGAAGCCCCGGTGTGAAAATATCCCTTGCAATTAGGGCAACATCTTGACACCTTTCTGCCATATCAATGCAGCGAATACCACCTCCATTGTACCCTATCAGTCTTGCAATCAGGTCTTCAGTAATCACAATCTTCTTCCCCATGATGTAGGATGTAACTTGATGATTTGAAGAAGAAGCGTGAATCCAAAATTTCTTTACCAGAATAGGAAATGTTGGACCCACCAGCCTGTCAAAGTACTTTTCCCAACCTTGAGCTTTAATCTCTTCAGATAAATCAAAACCATTTTCCTTGAGACTGTTGAAATCCACTATTATTTCAGACAGAACTTCAAGGTTCTTGATTGGAGTGAGAAGCATTCTGAGAGGAACTTCATATTGCTCAGATGAAGCATCTTTCTGGGAACCTGAAGTTGGAATGCTAGAAGAAGCCATGTTCACACGAGGTTTTTTTAAAAAGATTGAAAGGTTTTCTTGAGAAAGTAAGAACACAGAAAACAGAAATATAGAGAGAAAACGAAAGTAAGGGTAAAAGTGTGAATAGTGTGAAGTGTTTAAATAGATTTCTAAAAGGTTTTTGAAAACATAAACGTTTAAGAGAGAGAAATAAATAATGATTATTAGCATTTAATGATGGCTGATTTTAGGGGATTCAGAAAGATATTTGGAACGGTTACCCATAACATGTGTCTCAATGCATCCAATCAGCGCTTTGCCTTTTCAGAAACATGAACGCGTGTTCAGCCTCAGAAAACAGCTGATGACTGGATGACACTTGTTTGCTTGAGTAAACAGCACTTCTATCCTTGAACTGAAGCGCTCAGATCTTCATGGATAGATTCTGATACAATCTGCATTTCTAAGATTCTGAAAGAGGATTGATCAGAAGTTCATAGAGAAATAAACACAATTCTGAAGGTTAATATATAAAATTAAAACAGTTTTATTCTGGACAGAGCTTCATGCTGAGATGTTTCAAAATGAAGTTGAATCTATCTTCAGAAAGTGGTTTTATGAAAATATCAGCCCATTGATGGTCTGTGTCAATAAATTTTAAATTTAAAATCCCTTTCTGAATATAGTCCCTAATAAAATGATGTTTTATTTCTATATGCTTAGCCCTAGAATGCAAAATTGGATTTTTACTTAAGCAAATAGCAGAAGTGTTGTCACAGAGGATAGGAATGTTACTCTCAAATATCTGGAAGTCCTCAAGTTGACTTTTCATCTAGAGCATTTGTGTGCTGCATCTAGCTGCTGCTATGTATTCAGCTTCTGCTGTTGATAGAGCAATTATGGATTATCTTTTGCTGGACCATGAGATCAGATTTTCTCCCAGAAACTGGAAGCTTCCAGAAGTGCTTTTACGCTCTACTCTGTCTCCATCAAAGTCAGCATCACAGTATCCTACTAAGCTGTAATCACTTGATTTTCTATAAAACAGACCCAGATTAGTAGTACCTTTCAGATACTTGAAAATTCGCTTAACGGCTGTTAAGTGAGATTCTCTAGGATCTGATTGGAATCTTGCACAAATGCATACACTGAATAAAATATCAGGCCTTGAAGCTGTAAGATAAAGAAGAGAACCAATCATACCTCTATAGACCTTTTGTTCTACCTTTTTGCTTACCTCTTCTTTTTCCAGAATGCACGTGGGATGCATTGGAATTTTTGATGGCTTACATTCTGAGAGATGAAATTTCTTCAGAAGTTCTCTGACATATTTGCTCTGATGAATGTAAGTTCCTTCTGGGGTTTGATTAATCTGAATGCCCAGAAAGAATTTCAGTTCCCCCATTAGGCTCATCTCAAATTCTGCCTGCATACACTTAGCAAACTTTCTTCCCAGAGAAGGTTTAGTAGATCCAAAAATGATATCATCAACATAAATCTGACATACCAAGATGTCATTCTTAACTGTCTTACAGAATAAGGTTGTGTCCACTTTCCCTCTGGTGAATTCCTTTTCTAATAGGAAGTTACTCAGTCTTTCATACCAAGCTCTGGGAGCTTGTTTCAGACCATACAATGACTTCTTTAGTTTGAAAACATATTTTGGATTTTTTGAACTTTCAAAACCAGGGGGTTGGTGCACATATACCTCTTCTTCTATATAGCCATTTAAGAATGCACTCTTAACATCCATCTGATACATAGTGATGCCTTTATTTACAGCAAATGAAATTAAAAGTCTGATAGATTCTAACCAGGCGACTGGAGCAAAGGTTTATGTATAGTCTATCCCCTCTTGCTGACTATAACCTTGTGCTACCAATCGTGCCTTGTTTCTGATGACTTCACCTTGTTCATTCAGTTTGTTTCTGAACACCCATTTTGTTCCAATGGCGTTGAATCCTTTTGGTTTAGGAACTAGATCCCATACGTCATTCCTTGTGAATTGATTCAGCTCTTCTTGCATTGCTAGAATCCAGTCATTGTCCAGAAGTGCTTCATCAACTGAAGATGGTTTAATCAGAGAGACAAGTCCCATGAGGGATTCTTCAGAGTTTCTGAAGCTGGCTCTTATTCTGATTGGATCTTCCTTTCTTCCTAAGATTGTTTCTTCAGGGTGATCCATGCTGCTTCTGGATGGTCTTTTCTGAAGTTGATCAACAGAAGGTGTTGGATTGCTTGCAGTGCCTCTTTCTGATGTTGAAGGAGTGTCTCTATTAAGAGCTTCTGATGACTTGTCTTCAGTACCTGTGAATTCAACTTCTATACCTGCAAGTAATTCATTCTGCTTTGACTTTTGAGAGTCAAGCTTATCATCAAAACGAACACTGATTGATTCTTCCACAATCTGTGTTTCTGTATTGTATACTCTGTACCCTCTTGAGCGTTCATAGTATCCTAACATAATACACTTCTGTGCTTTAGAGTCAAACTTGTTCAAATAATTTTTAGTATTCAAAATAAAACAGGTACATCCAAATGGATGAAAATAAGAAATGTTGGGCTTTCTGTTCTTCCACAATTCATATGGAGTCTTTTCCAGAATAGGTCTTATAGAGATTCTGTTCTGAATGTAGCACGCTGTGTTTATTGCTTCTTCCCAAAAGATCTTAGCAACGTTAGTCTCGTTGATCATGGTTCTGGCCATTTCTTGCAATGTTCTGTTCTTTCGTTCTACAACTCCATTTTGCTGGGGAGTTCTAGGACAAGAGAAATCATGCAGAATGCCTTTGTCATTAAAGAATGACTCAAAATCTTTGTTTTCAAATTCTCCACCATGATCACTTCTGACTTTAACGATTCTAAGATCCTTTTCATTCTGAACTTGGTTGCAGAAGGTGACAAACACAGAGTGTGACTCGTCCTTGTGTCTTAAGAACTTTACCCATGTCCATCTGCTATAGTCATCTACGATTACTAACCCATACTTCTTGCCACTGACTGAAGCAGTTTTAACTGGTCCAAATAAGTCAATATGCAGAAGTTCTAATGGCTTAGAGGTGGAAACAACGTTTTTAGATTTGAAAGCTGGTTTTGCAAACTTGCCTTTCTGACATGCTTCACACATAGCATCTGAATTGAACTTCAGGTTAGGAAGTCCTCTGACCAGATTGAGTTTGTTAATCTGAGATATTCTTCTCATACTAACATGTCCCAATCTTCTGTGCCAGATCCATTGCTCGTTGTTAACAGACAGAAGACACTTTACATTCTGACTTTTCAGTTCAGAAAGTTTTATTTTATAAATGTTGTTTCTCCTCTTTCCATTAAACAGGATAGTCCCATCTTTCTGACTAACAGCTTTGCATGAATTTTGATTAAAGATTATATCATAACCGTTATCACTTAATTGACTTATGGATAACAGGTTATGCATTAATCCATCTACTAATAAAACATTACTTATAGAGGGAAGATTTCTGTTACCTACAGTTCCAGAGCCAATGATCTTTCCCCTCTGATTGCCTCCAAAGCCTACGTGGCCTCCAGGCTTAAGTTCCAGGCTTTGGAACATATGCTTTCTTCCCGTCATGTGCCGTGAGCAGCCAGAGTCCAGGTACCATGACTGGTGTTTCTGCTTTGCTGCTAAAGATATCTGCAACATGTATTATTTTATCCTTAGGTACCCATATTTTCTTGGGTCCTGATTTGTTAGTTTTACCAAAACTCTGGTTGAATTTTGGCTTGACAGAATAATTACTACTGGTATATTTGATGTCGTGTGTGTGCCCATATACAAAGTGTGAGTTAAGTGGAGTTCGTTTTATAACTAAATCCATGGCATTCTTTGGTGTAGGTACCTTACCTTGGTATCCTATTCCTTTTCTGCCATTTCTTCTAACTCCATAGATCATTGAAGCCATTTTGCTTCTATCTATGTTTCTAGCTAGAAACTTATTAAAGCTGTGATCATACTTCTTGATGATATCATCAGCACTGCTGGGAGTTTCAGAAATTGTTTCATTCTGAGAGTTTTGCAATAGATTTTTTAATTTTGAAACTTTATCTTTCAACTCAGAATTCTCCAATTTGAGACTCTCAGTTTTATCAGAATCAGAAGCAAGATTCCTTTTCAGGTTTCTGAATTTGACTCTAATCTGCTGATATCTTTCCAGAATTTCATTAAGGCTTTCAGCTAGTTCATCCTTAGTAAAATTAATAGCAAAGTCAGGAAATACCTCTTCTGTGTCTGATTCAGAGTCTGATTCAGAAGCTTCACTGTCTTCTGTTATGTTTGCCATGAGAGTTATGTTTGCTCTCTCACAATCTGATTCTGAGTCAGCTTCAGATGTGTCAGAGTCATCCCATGTAGCCATGAGACTTTTCTTCTTTTCCTTGACAAACTTCTTTTTGGGCTTTTCCCTCTGAAGCTTTGGGCAGTCACTCTTGTAGTGTCCTTTCTCGTTACATTCATAGCAGATGATGTCTTTTTTGTTTGGCTTTCTGCTTCCTGAAGAGCCTTCAGATCTTCTGTGTCTAGAGGAGGATTCTGACCTTCTGTATCTGGAGGAGGATTCATTCTGATTCTCTGATCTTCTTGGATTCCTGAACTTTCTTTGCCTCTGCTTCCACAGTTGGTTCACCCTTCTGGAGAGGAGAGACAATTCATCTTCTTCTGATGAGGAACCATCAGAGGTTTCTTCTACAGCCTGCAAAACTTTGGAGTCAGATTTTCTGTTAGATTTTAAAGCTAATGGATTACCTTGCTTTTGAGGTTCATCAGCTTCAAGCTCTATCTCGTGACTTCTGAGGGAGCTGACAAGTTCCTCCAGAGAGATTTTGTTGAGATCCTTAGCTAGCTTCAGTGATGTGACCATTGGCCTCCACTGTTTTGGCAAGCTTCTGATGATCTTCTTAACATGATCAGCAGTAGAATACCCTTTTTCCAGAACTTTGAGACCAACAACCAGAATTTGAAATCTTGAGAACATCGTTTCAATTGATTCACTTTCTTCCATCTTGAATGCCTCATACTTCTGAATGAGCGTAAGAGCTTTAGTTTCTTTAACTTGAATGTTGCCTTCATGTGTCATTCTCAGAGAGTAAAACATATTCTTTGCAGTGTCTCTGTTTGATATCTTTTCATATTCAGAGTAAGAGATGGCGTTGAGAAGAATTGTTCTGGCCTTGTGATGATTTCTGAAATCACGCTTTTGTTGATCAGACATTGCTTTCCTGTCAATCTTCTGACCAGTTGCATTCACTGGGTGCGTGTATCCATCAGTCACCATATCCCATAGATCAGCATCGTGGGCCAGAAAGAAGCTTTCAATTTTGTCTTTCCAGTAATCAAAGTTCTCTCCATCAAAGACTGGAGGTTTTCCACTAAATCTGTCTCTTTCTTCATTGTTGTCATTGCTGATGTTTTGATGTGGTCCTGCCATTGTGTTTTTCTAACGCCGGATCTTGTACTGACACGGTTAAGTGTTATAAGCTCAGAACCAGGCGCTCTGATACCAATTGAAGATGTGAAAAACATAAGAAGGGGGGTTGAATTGTAAAACTTGAAATCAAAAGCAGACAACACGTTATTTTTATCCTGGTTCGTTTGATCTCAAACTACTCCAGTCCACCCGTCAAGGTGATTTCGCCTCTCTCCAACAAGGTCTTAATCCACTATATTCAACTGAATACACAACTGCTTTAACAACTGTTAAAGCCTTCTTGAGTCTAACCACAGACCGGTTTATCTCAAGGTAATTCTCTTACAGATAAATGAACAAACGTGTGTTTGATGTTTTCTTACAAAACTATATATCATAACTGTGATAATACACAATATTAAGCTTAGGATGAAACTAGATTGCTAGAGCTATAGAGTAAGCGGTTGAGAGCTTTAGAAAATTGGATGAGAGAGAACGTGAAGATGATTAGCTTATGCATATGTGCGTATGAAAAAATTAGCCAATTCTTTTCTCACTGACTTGTTTAAGTAGCCTAGGAATAGGTACGTTGTTGTCCATAAATCCATTTCAATGCTCATAACGTTCTTTCCTTTTTGAGAAGATCTTTGTCTTGAAATAAAGCCTTTGGTAATTAATCTGTCTTGAATGCATAGTAACGTTGACACTTCAGAGTGTTCTGCTAATGATAATCAGAGTGTTCTTGGCTTTAGCTTATTCTGACGCTTCTGAGTGCTGATGACATGGTTAGGATCTTGATCAGAGTCAGAGTATGTTAGGTGCAGATTATGTTCATCAGACTTCAGCGTATAGCACATGTTATTTGATCTTCTGATGCTGACATATCTTCTGATGCTGATGTTGATACTGATATTCTGATGCTGATTCCATCAAAGTTTCTGTAAATACACAACATAATTTTAAGTAGCATATATGTCTTATATAAATCCAATAATTCATTTAATCTTGTATTTTGTTATCATCAAAACTCTAACTGAGGGTTGTAGAATCAAACTATGTTCTAACACATTTACTGTCAGACTTTGCTTCAATTGTACAAACAACATGGCGAAATACGAAGCGTGCATCTTCAGTCTCAAAGCTGCCATAGACTCGGGGATCAAATCTTTGGATGTATTCGGAGACTCAACTTTGGTTATCATCCAGATCAAAGGGGAATGGGATACCAAAAACCCAAACCTTATCCCTTACAAAGAACATGTTTTGACATTGTTACCACATTTTGAGAAGATTACCTTCGAGCATTTCCCGCGAGAAGAAAATCGGCTAGCAGATGCTCTAGCCACAATGTCATCTATGTTTAAACTTAATTGGGATAATGAGGCTCCCCAGATCACCATTGAACGAATGGAGGAACCAGCGCACTGTCACGAGATTAATACTGAAGAAGTAGTTGACCAGCCTTGGTTTCACGAAGTCAAGAGGTATCTCGAGGCTCAGGAATACCCAGAAGGAGCTTCAATCAATGATAAGAAGTTCTTAAGGATATTCTCTGCTAAATTTTTCCTTAGTAATGGCATCCTGTACAAACACAATCATAACTCTGTGTTACTTCAGTGCGTAGATAAAGTTGAAGCTGAAAGGATCATGGCTGAATTACATGAAGGCACTTTTGGCACCCATTCCAGTGGACATACGATGGCAAAGAAAATCCTACGGGCAGGCTATTACTGGTCTACCATGGAAGCAGATTGCTATCAACACTCTCGAACCTGCCATAAGTGTCAAATTTATGCTGACAAAGTGCATATACCCCTGGTTCCTCTGAATGTCTTGACAGCTCCTTGGCCCTTTGCTATGTGGGGGATTGATATGATTGGGGAAATCAATCCGACAACCTCCAATGGACACCGCTTCATCCTAGTGGCCATTAACTATTTTACAAAATGGGTGGAGGCAGCTTCCTTCACTTTCGTTACCAAGAATGTTGTTGCCCGTTTCATCAAGCAAAACCTCATTTGCCGGTACGGTATCCCAGCGAGGATCATCACTGACAACAGTACAAATATCAACAACACTATGATCACCTCCTTGTACGAGCAATTCAAGATCCAACATCACAATTCTTCCCCTTATCGGCCAAAGATGAATGGTGTTGTCGAAGCTGCAAATAAAAACATTAAAAAGTTCATACAGAAAATGACAGTCACATAAAAGACTGCCATGAGATGTTACCGTTCGCTCTCCACGGATATCGTACCACAACTCGCACATCAACTGGGGAAACACCCTATTCTCTGGTTTACGGCATGGAAGTTGTCTTGCCTATCGAGGTCCATATCCCCTCTCTAAGGATTATGAAGGATGCAGGGCTGAATGAAGACGACTAGATCCAGACTCGATTTGATCAACTGAACTTGATTGATGAGAAGAGACTTACTGCTATTTGCCATGGTCAAATGTATCAAAAACAGATGATCAAGGCCTTCAACAAAAAGGTTAGACGCCAAGTGTATCAAGTTGGGGATCCAGTGATCAAATGCATCATACTGCCACAAGGTGATCCTAGGGGAAAATGGACTCCTACCTATGAAGGACCATTTGTAATCAAAAACATTTTCTCTGGTGGGGCAATGATCTTGACCACCATGGATTGTGACGACCCGCCGCATCCTGCAAACGCGGACATAGTCAAAAGATACTATGCATAAGAGACCCGCTAGGTTGACATACCTAGGAAAAACAAGGGCATCCTGGCGAACCAAAAAGGTTCGGGAAAAAATTAGGGATAAAACAAAAAAAAATATTTGTACACCCGACAAGTTGAAAACCCGAAAGGGCGACTTGGGCAAAAAAGGGTTTCCCAGTGGACTGAAAACCCGAAAGGGCGGTCCAGGCAGAAGTTAGGGAATTAAAGCGTACGACTATGATCCGTTGGATCACCTTACGGACAAACTTTCGCTTCAACTAACAAATTCAATAGTTCTGATCAATTCAATCAGCTTCGGACAAGGCAACAAATAGACAAGACGCTTGGAGATACGAAGGCTATAGCAGAATGGAAACCCCATGGGATTTTTACACATAACTATCTTTTCTTTGTGTCAAAATTTTCATTCCTATTTTACGGCGACATTCTCTTACTAAAATGTTTGTCTCCCTGTATAAAATACTTACTCAATGTCAAAACAAAGATATCTCTTTGAAAGTGCAAAACTATCTGTTTTTCTTCATGTTTCTGTTTTATTTGCGAAAAACGTTCAATGAATCATTATTGAACATATGCATTTGAACATAATTACTGTTTACAAATAAACAAAATGAAAAAAGGCAATTGTTGATGGTTTGAATGGATAGGGAAATACCTCTAGGCTATTCCATAAGAAATCCCCACAGTACATCGTTTATTCCCCAGTGGAACAAAACTCCCAGTTATCACTCCCCAGTAGAAGTTTTCAAATTTCTCAGGATTCCCCAAAAGGATTTTGCAAGCAGTACACGACATTTCCCTTACAACAGAGTTTGTTTCTCTAAACGAAAATTCATCAACATTTTGACTTCAAAACATGAAGACTTCCATATCCTCAGCGGCAGTCAAGGATTTATTTTCCCCAGCCCAACAGCAGTGTAGCAAACTAGCTCATACACACATACATTGCATCCATATATCATAAACATTGATAACACGAATGCATTGTACCATGAATTTCATACAACATAAACGTTGCATTTTATCTAACATTTTACCTTTTTCAGGATAAGGTTAACAACTACCATTGACAAAATTCTAAAATCTTTTGATACAGTTCAGATACACTCCAGACACGGATGTCATTCTGATACTCATTCAGATTCAACTTTCAGATATAGTACCGATACACTCCAGACACGATTGCCATTATGATACTCATTCAGATTCAACTTTCAGATATAGTACAGATACGCTCCAGACACGGATGCAATTCTGATACTCATTCAGATTCAACTTTCAGATACAGTACAGATACGCTCCAGACACGGATGTCATTCTGATACTCATTCAGATTCAGCTTTCAGATATAGTACAGATACGCTCCAGACACGGTTGCCATTCTGATACTCATTCAGATTCAACTTTCAGATACAATACATATACGCTCCAGATACGGATGCAATCCTGATACTCATTCAGATTCAACTTTCAGACACAGTACAGATACGCTCCAGACACGGATGCCATTCTGATACTCATTCAGATTCAACTTTCAGATACGGTACAGATACGCTCCAGACACGGATGTCATTCTGATACTCATTCAGATTCAACTTTCAGATACAGTACAGATACGCTCCAAACATAGATGCCATTCTGATACTCATTCAGATTCAGCTTTCAGATACAGTACAGATACGCTTCAGACACGGATGCCATTCTAATACTCATTTAGATTCAGCTTTCAGATACAATACATATACGCTCCAGACACGGATGCCATTATGATACTCATTCAGATTCAACTTTCAGATACAGTACAGATACGCTCCAGACACGGATTCCGTTATGATACTCATTCAGATTCAACTTTCAGATACAGTACAGATACGCTCCAGACACGGATGCCATTCTAATACTCATTCAGACTCAGCTTTCAGATACATTTCAGATACGCGCCATACACGGACGCTATTCTGATATTCATTCTTACAGTTCACAAATTAAAAAACCAATAATTACTTTTGGATGGCATCTTTTAATCCCATCTCCAACAACTATCCATCATTTCTCCGAATGGCAAATCCGCCAACCCTACTATCCATGCTTTCATCTCGAAGTAACTCTACTATCCAGGTTCCTTCTCCCTTATCTCCAGACAACAGTTCACAACACTGAAAGGCCCAGACCCGACCAGATATGGTCGGTGTCATATTTCCCCAGTAAGTCACTGTACAGCCTAGACCCTAACTAGGTATACATTCTACTTTCACTCCCTCAATCAAGAGTTAATTCCCCAGTAGAGTAATGGACAACTGAAGCTCTTAGATCTTGCTTCTCAAGGCATAAATCAACATTCCTCGGCAAAGTCCTCCTCAACAGCAGGTACAGAAATTCTCGCCAAGGAATCTCTTATGCAACCGATCTTTTCTGGAAGGCATCTTTAAGCCCATCTTTGGCGATTCCCTGTCGCCTTCCAAATGGAATCTGTAAGCCCATTCCCGACATTACCAATCAACATTACTTCATACAAGTGCAAATTTCTGGGCACTCTACTGTTCAATCATCTTCCACCTTCAGATCACGAAAGGCAGACCAGCCAATCTACATCCTCAGGTTTAAGAAGATTGAACAGGGGCAGCTGTTGTACCCAAAAATTTTCCCTCTCATTTCTCAAAGGATCAACCTGGACCCTCAAGTTTGCTTCCATCCAATTTCAAGCCATGAATTACAAATTTTCCAAGAAAGCCATTCACAAGGGCAAAATGGTCATTTGCACACTAAAAAGTCAAACTTTGACTTTTGGATCAAAATCAAGCTTCAAGAATCATATTTCGTCAAGACACGTTGAAATATGAAGTTTGTTTCGTCAAGAAATTCAAAAGTCAAAATTCTAAATACTTAGAATTTTTCTAAGTGTTTAAGAAATATGACAAGCTCATAACTTCTTATCTGTTTATCACCATGATGCAAGCTGATTCTGGAAGAACTTCTGGAACAAAAGTTATAGATTTCAATAAGATCTAAAACATTGCAGAACAGAAATTCCCCTGGAAATGCTGGAATTTTAAGTTATAAATGTTCAAAGACAAGTCCATGAAACTAAAGCACTCAACAAATTCTGAACACTTTCAAGACAGAGTTGGGTCAGAACTTCTGGTCCAATTTTCATAAAGGTTCGGTCAGAGTTTAAAAGGGAAGTTCAAAAAAGGTTTACAAAGCGTGCTACAAAGTCTGAGAGTTCCTTCAGAACATGCTGGAGCAAGGAGATACAAGGATCATAAGTTGGATGCTTATTCTAAATTATGCTGAAGCTGAACCTTTGACCCAGAATTAAGCAATGATGCAAAATCTCACATTGCAGGATTTATGGTTTGATAAATCTCATCATCATTTAATGCTCACAACTACTTTTGAGTCTTTATCCAAAGGATTTCCCCACGTGTGGCATAGAAGTACCATTGTTGTCCTTGAAAAGCAGATTTTATACAAAGTTTATGTTAGGCCCATGCTTCGCTTTTGCTTCTGAAGGTACTTTTCCTTAATTCATGCTTACAAATCCAGCTTAGGCACGACTAAAAGCTGTTAATCACCTTACTTTTTGCCTTGAACCATACTTGTTTGAACTTGCTTCAAGAACAAGTCAGCGCCTAGCATATGATGGTTATACTTTTGATTTCTCCAAGCTACAAGATTTTTGCCTATAAATT
Organism: Vicia faba; assembly: GCA_948472305.1. NCBI lineage: Eukaryota > Viridiplantae > Streptophyta > Magnoliopsida > Fabales > Fabaceae > Vicia > Vicia faba. The sequence continues at coordinate 677,554,809 of OX451735.1, read as the reverse complement.
GAGAGCCAATGGCAACGGTAAAAGGGTTTAAAAATTAAGAAAGAAAAAGCCTTGAACCCCTGCTAAAATGCCAAGAGCCCAAAGCTGCGACACAAAATACAAAACTTGTTAACTTTTGATTTCTTGCATTCAAACTCCATATGTTCTCAAGTGTTTCTTGACTAAAACCATCCACACAATTTCTGATTCACATATTAGAAGCTATCCTAACTTTTGTGTTCATACTGCAATACACTCTCCATCCACCTCCATCTCAAAGAAGTCAGAACATTACCCCTTGGCTGTTCCAGAAGTTGAAAACTTCCAGCCTGCTGAGCAAGTGAAGAATCTGCTCAGAACATCAACAGAATTCAGGACCAAAACTCCAGTTCACAGAGTCTTTTCCAGCTACAAGGTAAGCTTCTGCTGACTCTCATCATATTACTTAGGCATTATCCGATTTGCATGTTCAAAAAAATATAATGTAGACATCATGTTTCTGAGGTTGTACGTATTCTGAGGTTTCACGTATTTATATGCCTAAGTAGGGAGTAAATTAGTCCAGAACTTCTTAAGGAAATTAGAATTAGCAGATTCATGCTTGCCTCTGATTTATAGTTTTGATACTTCTTGTTTCTGAAACACTGTGAAACCAGTCATAACTGTTATATGCGCATCTTCTGTTCTGTTGAGAAATGACTAAGTTGTAGATGTTCTGACTAGCATGGAGAAGGAGACCAAGTTCTGCCAGTGATATCAGAACTTCTGAAATCTTCTTTGTTCCAAGCGAACCCATAACTTCTGACTTTACCTATTTTTACTAATATGATCTCTGTTTTGCCGCACGCCAGAGTCAGAACTTCTGACCTCCTTTAGTCAGCAATACGCTGATTCTATTTTCTTTTTCCTCACTATTTTTGCTATCACTTCTTATTTCATTAATCAAAAACACAAAAAACATTTTACATTTTACATGCTTTTTTTTATCTTAAAATAAAAAGATCAAAAATATTTTCTTAAACAAAACTTATTTCTTTTCTGAAACAAAACAAGTCTATTTCACATTTTCTTGTACATTCTTATCCATTCAATATGGTTGTAATAGTAACCCAGGACTTAATTTTATTTACAACCCCATTTGTAAATTTGTATACCCCATCCCGCCCAATGATTGTAATAGCGTAGAATATTTATTTTTTTCTCTTTTTATTGCTTTCATATATTGTTAGTAATTAGGGTGTGTAGGGAAAGACATGAAATTGACAAGTAGATAACCCTAATCAAGACTAAAAATGCATGCAATCAAACACACTTGCACACTAGCACCCTTAGGGTAATCCCACCTTGTTTCCTATCAAAAATATAGTCATGTCCCTCGAGCATGGTCGTTTTAGCAAAGACCCTCGATAAAAGATTGTAGTCCCTCGATGACCCTCGATGTTGCCTTCGGTAAAACGATCTAGTCCCTAAACAGTATTGCTAAAAACTTCTCATAGGTTGCCTTCTATGACTATACAAACGCCTCACACTCGTCGCTTCACATCCAACGATGGGGCTTCCTACCAAAACATTGTTAAAGATAGCAACATCTAAAGGAGGAAGAAAAGAACACTTAAGACCTTTTGAGTAGGTAGATTTGCTCCTAGTTGCTAGCTTGCTCACAACAAAAACATTTTATAGACCAACACTCTCACTTTGAAACATTTTTAAAAGATAACACTTTGTATGCGTTCTTATAGAGACGAGAATTATTACAAAGACACCTTTTCAAAATCACTTTCAAAAACACATCTTTCAAACTTGAAAACATTTTCAAAAAGATCAACACTTTGTATACATTCTTACGAACGAGAATCATTATAAAGTTTGCCTAAACAATGGCCTCTTTTAAAAAATACTTTCAAAACCACACAAAGCACGATTTCAAACAAAAGCAAGTGATCTAGCAAGTAACTAAGAGCCCATGGAAAACCATGGATGAAAAGGGTGCTAATACCTTCCTTTTTCATAATCTACCCCCCGAACTCAAGAAAACATCTCTAAATGTCTTTCCTGTACTTTTTCACCTTTCCTTTTTGGATAAAATAAAAGTCAGTGGTGACTCTTGCTAACCGCAACATTTGCGATAAAACGCAAACCCTCAAGTCAGTTCTCCCACCGCATCACAACAACCTTTTAGGAGAGATGATCATAACAACAATTCCGTTACCTAAGGCGTTGGATGCCCCATCGAATACCATAGTCCATCGGGATACTTATTCGGGTCCGTCATATGGTCCAGGTTTCGCACAGTCGGTTACCAGCATGATGTTCTCATCAGGGAAGTCGAAGTTCATTGACTGATAATCATCTAGAGCTTGATGGGCCAAATGATTTGCTAGTACACTTCCTTTGATGTCCTTTTGAGTCGTGTATTGAATGTCGTACTCAGTCAAGACCATTGGCCATCTGGCTATCCATCCGGAAAGGGCAGGTTTCTCGAAGATATACTTGATTGAGTCCATCTTAGAAATCAACAGAGTGGTATGAGTCAACATATACTGTCTTAGCCGGCGAGCAGCCCATGCCAGAGCACAGCAAGTTTCTCGAGCAGTGAATATTTGGTTTCACAGTCGGTAAACATTTTTCTCAGGGAAAAAATAGCATGCTCTTTTCGGCCAGACTCGTCATGTTGGCCCAAAACACACCCCATAGAGTTCTCTAATACTATCAAGTACATGATCAAGGGTCCTACTTCAACTGGAGGCATGAGAATAGGAGGTTCTGGTAGGTATTCTTTGATTTTGTCAAAGGCATCTTGGCATTCATCGTTCCATCTGACTACATGATCTTTCTTCAAGAGTTTGAAGATTGGCTCACAAGTAGCAGTCAAGTGTGATATGAAGCGAGCAATGTAATTGAGACGATCTAAGAATCCTCTGACTTCTTTTTCAGAATGAGGGACTGGAATTTCTTGGATGGCCTTTACCTTGGCAGGATCAACTTCAATGCCTTTATTGCTGACAACAAAACCTAGAAGCTTTCCAGATCGTACTCCAAACGTGCATTTGTTAGGGTTTAACCTTAGTTTGTACTTCTTCAGCCTCTCTAATAATTTATACAGATGATCGAGATGTTCTTCTTCGGTTTGTGATCTGGAAATCATATCATCCACATACAACTCTATCTCATGACGAATCATGTCATGAAATAAAGCTACCATAGCCCTTTGATATGTTACCCCTGCATTCTTTAATTCGAACGACATGTCCTTGTAGCAGAAGGTGCCCCATTGCGTAACGAAAGTAGTATTCTCCATGTCTTCGGGATCCATCCCTATTTGATTATAGCCTGAGAAGCCATCCATGAATGAGAATACTTTATGTTGAGCAGTGTTATCAACCAAAACGTCAATGTGTGGTAGAGGGAAGTCATCCTTGGGGTTTTCCCTATTCAGATCCCTATAGTCTACGTACATGCGAACTTTTCTGTCCTTTTTCGACACCGGTACCACATTGGAAACCCATTGGGGATAGGATGTCATAGCTAGGAACCCTGCATCAAATTGTTTCATCACTTCAGCCTTGATCTTTTCAGACATATTAGGCCTCATGCGACGAACCTTTTGTTTAACAAGAGTGCAGTCTTCTCTTGTTGGCAGACGATGAACTACGATGTCGATATCCAACCCAAGCATATCTTCATAAGACCAAGCAAATACTTCCACATAATCATGCAACATCTGAACCAACCTGCTCTTGACACTGCTTTCCAAATTAGCGTCGATCCTGATTTCCTGCTTATCTGACTTAGTACCCAGGTTGATATCTTCAACTGACTCTTTGTGCGGTTGAATAGCTTTTTCCTCTTGTAATAGAAGTCTGGCTAGCTCTCCCGGTATGTCACAATCTTCCTTGCCTTCGTCTTTGGCTTGGTTGATAGGACATTCAAAGTCATAGTCGGCAATAGGATCCAGAGTGGATGTAGACCTGCAAGAGTGTGTGCATGTGCATGTAAGATACATGGCTATTTTTTTTTAAAAATGTATTTGCAAGAAAGGAAAGACAATGAACACAAATATTTGAATGCAAAAGATTCCAATGTACTGAATGATCATATGATTAGATGAACATAAATAAAACCCTTGACAAATGGACCAAAGTTCCCCAGGCCAGGCAAATGGATGAAAAGTCATTGTTAAAATATTACAGACAACATGTTCTTGAATTGAAAGAAAATCAATAACAAGTAGATTACTCCTCAATGAAGGAGATGCGAGCAAAGTCTTTTGTATGCCAATTCTTCAGCTCCGTTGTAGTTGGATATACCCACTCTTCAAATGCAACTCCTTCTTCAGAATCACCCACGATGTTGACTTCATGGCTTCCAATGCGGAGAGGTGGCTTTCCAGCACGAGCACGCCTCACTTCCTTCTAAGCTTTGACGGTGAAGCCCAAACTAAACTCGTCCGCTTTAAATGGGATATCGAGGAGTTTCCCCCAAGTATCGCAGTTTCATTCTTCAATTGCTGCACTGGCGTCTTTGATTGAAACCATCTTTGGCGTGGCCTTAACAACTTTAGACTCATCAGAAGAACATTTGGTAGCAACAATCACCGGTGGCATGACTTCAAAGGCTTGACATGGTGTTTCAATGAATTCTCCCTCCATCTCTACATATTTGAACGAGTTAAGGTGGCTTACCATAAACTCTTCTTCCCCACAGACGGTGACTATTCTTCCCTTGACTAGATATTTGAGTTTCGGATGGAGAGTTGAGGTTACTGCCCTAGCTTTATGGATCCACGGGCGACCTAACAGACAAGAATAGGCAAGAAAAATATCCATAATGTAGAAGGTAGAGTTGAAGATTTGGGAGCCCACTTTGATTGGAAGATCTACCTCCCCATGAACAGTCCTCTTTGATCCGTCAAATGCCCTTACAATGATATCGCTTGGCTTCAAGACTAAACCTTCACAATCTATATGGTCTAATGCCCCCTTGGGTAATACATTTAGAGAAGAACCAGTGTCGACTAGCACATGTGCTAAGGTAGTCCCTTTACACTCGACAGAAACATGTAAAGCTTTATTGTGATTCTTCCCAATAGGTGTTAAGTCAGCATCTGAAATTCCCAAGCCATTATCAGCTGCCAGGCTAGCCACATAATTCTCAAATTGGTCTGTTGTTGTCTCATGGGGGACTTTAGCCTCTTTCAGGAACTTGATTAATGTTCGATCATGGGCATCAGAGCAAAGCAGCAATGACAACATTGAAATCTTAGAAGGGGTTTTCCCCAACTGTTCTACAATCTTGAAGTCACTTCTTTTTATGATGTTCAAAATATCGTCCATCTCGCGAGTGGAGGGTTCTTCATCAGCTACGTCCTTGAAGGGTAGTTCAATCACATCAGGCTCAACAACCTTCTCCTTCCCTCTTGTATCAGTGCCTGACTTGGCAGCAGTAATGCGGATGTGCGTCTTTGTAACCACTAGTGGTGAGATATTGGGTGAAAATATTCTCCCAGTTCTAGTTACTTTACTTGAACCAGCTATGTTGCTGACATCATCATCTTTTCCTTCTTCGATCCACGCGTCTTTTTTAATCCCTTGATAGAACACCTTAGCACCATAATTCCATGGTACTGCCTTATTTGAAGAATAGGGAATCGGTCCGAGATTGGTAATTATTAAGGGAGCAATAGTGGGTTCATTTGAAATCCTAATAGGACCTTTGGAGGTGATCCTTAGAGGCTTGTTTGAGATGGTAATAATGGAGAGGTCTTCAAATTTGTTAGTCAAACTTTTGGCAAGTGGGGTCTTCTCGAATAGAATTTCATGGCTATCCATCAGGTGTTGTATGCCTTTCTTCAGCCCTTCACATCCATTGAGTTGTTTTGTATAACACACACAGTCTTTTACGCAGCCAGGGAAAATCATGGCTTTCAACAGATTATTTTTTATTATATTCAGCGGAAGAGTCAATTCTTCAATAGAGGCGACAAAAATTACATCTTCGACAGCATTAACACCTTTGTCATGCTTCGGCATTAGAGCGGTGATTACATTCTGCGTTGGAGGAGGATCAAATTCAATAGTTTTGTTATCAATCAAATCTTGGATTTTGTTCTTCAAGGCCCAACACTGGTCAGTCTCGTGCCCGGGGCTTCTTGAATGGTAAGCACACTTAGTGTTCGGGTTATACTTTGGTGACGAGGTGTCAGGGTTGGCGGAAGGATCGCGCAATGTCACTAAATTAGCCTTGAGCAAATTTTGAAGGGCTTGAGACAGTGACATGCCTAACCTTGTAAATTATCTTCTTGGAGTTTCAAAATGTTGATGATTTGCAAATGGTCTTGGAGTAGGAGTTGGATTGGAAATTTGGACAGCATTGGAAGACGGGTGATCGTTCTTCTTGGTATGGGCCCTCGCCCCATACACAACATTGACTTCCTTCTTTATAGAAAAAGGTTTCTTGATAGGATTGGGAGTAGAGGTAGATGCCACATATATTTTCCCACTTTTTATGCCACTTTCAACTCTTTCACCGATTAAGATCAATTCAGTGAAACCAAAAGAAGAGAAGCCAACCAACAAATTAAAGAAAGGACCATATAAAGTGCCCATGAACATGTCTATATGCTTCCTATCAGTCCAGGGAGGTTGGACCCTACTATCAAGGTCTCTCCACTTTTGTGCATATTCCTTAAATCCTTCATTCTTCCCCATGGTCATATCTTGCAACTGAACCCTCGTTGGCGCCAAGTCGGTGTTGTACTGATACTGATGGTAGAAGGCAGTAGTTAAATCCTCCCAAGTATTGATACGAGAACCATCTAACTGATAAAACCATTCAAGTTGTGTTCCAGCCAAGCTCTCTTGGAAAAAGTGAACCAAGAGCTTCTTATCAGCAGTGTGCGACTGTATCTTGCACACATAAGATTTCAAATGGAGTTTTGGATAAGAAACCCCATTGTATTTTGAAAATATTGGTATTTTGAATTTGTGGGGAATGACTACCCCAGAGATAAAATCCAAATCATCAAAATCTAAACCGTGGACGGCTTGGATCTCAACAGCTTTCAATATGTCTTCTAACTACTTGTATTTGATATCAGTGGATGGATATTGCTCTTGAAATAACCATCACCGAATACTTGATCATTGATATAGTCAGCCTGAGTACTCTTGACCTCACCAATATGGTTCTCGTCCTCTTTAAATGAATCTTCTCCTACTTGGATTTGACAGACTGTCTCCTTGAACCTTCTACCCATGTTGAGTAGAGCTTTCTTCTTTGGCTTCTCCTTAATGGCCATCAAAGCCATCATATCTTGCTTCCCCTTGGCTAGGGCGAGTAGAGTCTCCTGAAACTAAGAATTTTGGGTTTGGAGATTATTGTACCCCAAAATTTGCCCTCCCACTTATCAAGAATTTGCTTACAAGATCTCCTTAGCTCAAGACTGCATTAGGGTTGATCAGCTCAAGACACCTCCTTAAGCACAAATGACAAAAATTAGGGTTTGAGTTTGCACAAGAATTTTTGAACTTTCTATGCCACATATGATTTTCATGGATAATTATGGACCCCAAGATTACTCATGTCAAGTATCAAGCCTTGGATCACATTTTTGATCAGTCAATTGAGCAGTTGACCTAAAAATCAGTTGTATTGAGGAAAAAGTCAACTATGGCCAATTTACAGTCAAACTTCATAATTTTTGATCCACATCAACATTTTAAACACATATGTATCATTTGATCAATTTTGTATCACAACTCCTCAAGAAATTTGATCAAATCTCCAAAAGGGCAAAATGGTCAAAATTAGGGTTTTGATTGGGAAAGGGCAATTTCTGATTTTTGACCTAGAAAATGATCAATTAGTTTAAGGAATGATCTCAAGAGTCCAATTGCATCATTTTTGACCTAATGACATGGTTCAAAACATTGCAAGCCCACTGGATTGATAGATGAATTTTGTAGTCAACTGATCAAAAGTCAACTATATACTGAAAAGTCAAACTTTGACTTTTAGTCAAATTCAAGTGTCAAAGATCACAATTCATAAAAACATGTCGAAATATGAAACTTATTCATCAAGAAATCAAAAATTCAAGATTTCATTTTGAAAAGTTAAAATTTCTAAACTTAGAAATTTTTCTAAGTGTTAGAAATTTCTTATTTTTTCATAACTTTGAGCAAAATTTTCACCATGATGCAAGATGATTCAAGAGAAACTTATAACATTAAAGTTGTAGATCTCCATTAAATCTACAACTTTTCTTCACATAACTTCTCCCAAAAGTGCTTGGATCTCAAGTTATAATTTTAAGAACATGTGGTCATGAAACAAAACACTTAGTGAAATTTTGCCCCAATTTGGTCAGGATTTTGACCCAACTTCATGGCACTTTTTCATATAGTTCCAAGGGTAATCTTCAAAAGAAATTCAAATATGGATTGTATAGCACATTGTATGTGTTCCAAAATGTCCAAGAACTCCTTGAGATCATTCTTGAGTAGGGAGAATCGAAGAGATGAAGTTAGGGTTTTATCACTTTAATTACAAGTCATTTTAGTGATGAACAAAATTCAAATTCAAAGTTATGTTGCATTAACTCTACTTTTCAATCCTTAAACTTGTTAGGAACTCCATAATTAATGGTTTAAACAATTGTTAGAGGCCTCACTTCAAGCATTCAATGCATGTACATGCTTTATATCCATTTTTGGAAGAAAGGTTATATTGCCATTTTGATAAAGTGATTTTTTGTACAAAACTTGTTCCTGAGCCTTGCACTTGTTCTCTTCTGATCAAACAGGACCTATAACTCATGATAAGGGTAGTGTGAGGATTTTCGTATAATGAGATCCAATTTTCCCCGGTGGAACTATTCTTCTTTCCCTAATGGAGCAAGTATCCTATCTCTCTGGTGAGGTATGCAGGATAATTCCGATCATAACTCTTTCGTTACCAGTGATAGAAGATTTTGTTGAGATATCCTAGTGGAGTTTCTATCCCGATATGTTTGTTTCTTCCCCAAGTGAGGATCTTTTACCTCCCAACGACGTTATCCCCAGTGTGGTCTGAGTAGAATTCTTTTTATTTAAGAATTTCTATACTCCCCAACAGAAGTTATCTTCGTCAAAGAATTTCTATTCCAGAAGTTTCCATTCCCAGTAAAGCTTTCCTCTTTCCAACAGAGGTAAAGAATTTGTTCCCCGTGAAGTGGGGAGTTTGATCATAATTCAAGATTTTCTCTGAACCGCAATTTATGTTTGCAGTATTCTTCCCAGGAAGTTACTTCCCCAGTGATATCGATCTTTAGAGGTTGGTGGTTCCAAATCTCGGTTCCCTATTTAAGTACAAATTGCCTTTTCTCTACAGAAGATCAGATGTGCCAGAATAATCATTCGGAAGTTCTTCGTCTTCTCAGCAGTCGATTATTGATGTGTTTTCCTAATGCATTACTAAACATGCATCATTACATTACATCTACTAAAACGCGTAGCATTTCCATTGTAAGGAGCATTACTCTATATAAAAATTCAAATATGAATGAGTATAAGCCAATTATGTTTACTTGCTGTAACCAGATTGTTATACATTCAGATTCGAACTATCTCCACAAAAAGCCTAGGGTGATTCTATTTTCTTTCCCTAGCAAAAGCTGTTTGATCTACCACCAGTCGATTCTTTGGTGTTTCCCATTTACCCTTGCAAGCCTTTGGTCATATATGTCCTTTCCTACGGACATCTGTTTCTTGATATCCTTGGTTATACGCCCTTTCCTCTGGAGGTATATTCCTGATATCCTAGGTTAGAGACCTTTTCTCCGGTTTCTTTCCTTATTTACATATTTGATATCGACCACAGATATTTGTTTTTGATACTTGTTTCATATGTCTGCTACCAATCCCAGACACGTGTTCTTGATATCTTTGTAAGAGCTTTCTTCGGTCTGTCTATTTCTTACGTATCCGATACCGACCGCGGATATGTATCTTTGATATCTCTTTCGTACGTATCCGATACCGACCACGGATATGTATTTTGGATATCTCTTTCTTACGTATCCGATACCGACCACGAATATGTATATTTGATATCTCTTTCGTACGTATTTGATACCGACCACGGATATGTATCTTTGATATCTCTTTCGTATGTATCCGATACCGACCACAGATATGTATCTTTGATATATCTTTCGTACGTATCCAATACCGACCACGAATATGTATTTTTGATATCTCTTTCTTACGTATCCGATACCGACCACGAATATGTATTTTTGATATCTCTTTCTTACGTATCCGATACCGACCATGGATATGTATCTTTGATATCTCTTTCGTACGTATCAGATATCAACCACGGATATGTATCTTTGATATCTCTTTCATATGTATCTGATACTGACCACGGATATGTATTTTTGATATCTCTTTCTTACGTATTTGATACCGACCACGGATATGTATCTTTGATATCTCTTTCGTACGTATCCGATACCGATCACGGGTATGTATCTTTGATATCTATTTCTTACGTATCTGATACCAACCACGGATATGTATTTTTTGATACCTTGTTTCATATGTCTGCTACCAATCCCAAACATGTGTTCTTGTATCTTTGATGTCTCTTTCGTACGTATCTGATACCGACCACGAATATGTATCTTTGATGTCTCTTTCTTACATATCCGATACCGACCATGGATATGTATCTTTGATATCTCTTTCGTACGTATCCGATACCAACCACATATATGTATCCTTGATGTCTCTTTCTTACGTATCCGATACCGACCACGGATATGTATTTTTGATGTCTCTTTCGTACGTATCTGATACCGACCACGGATATGTATTTTTGATATCTCTTTCATGCATATCCGATACCAATCGCAGATATATATTTTTGATACCTTCTTCGTATTTCTGCTACCAACCCCAGACATGTGTCCCTGACATCCTTGTAAGAAACTTTCTTCGGTTTGTCTCTTTCGTATTCGCTACCAATCCCGAATATGTATCTCTGATACCTTTTTTTTCATATGTCTGCTACAGACTTTAGGCATATACCTTTTGATATCTTTCTTACAGGTGTTTGTTACCGAGTCCCAACAAGTGTTCCTCGATAACCAAGTTATTCTTCTGTGTGTCGAACTCTGGTTAAACATACATCTAACCCTGATAACCCCTCTTACCTAAAAAGAAAAAAAGTAGAAAATACAGAAAACCAAAAATATAATGTATACCTGACTGGCTTCGGAGCATAAATTTTAGGGTTCTTTTAGTATTTAATCTTCTTCCACCCTGAAAGTTCGAAAAGCTGACACCAATCTCACCTTCAGGTTGAAGGAGATTAAATAGGGGCAGCTGTTGCACCCTCAAATTTGCCCTCCTAATCTCTTCTATCTGGATTAGACTATTGAATTCATTTGTATATATTCCATTAGGTCATTAATATACATTTGCACTCAATAAAGCGCTTGAGGTTCGAAGTTCAGTGATGGTGCGATATTAGGGTTTTGCAGTAGTTAAGGTGTTCGTATCCAATAAAGCCTGATTCTTCTTATTATCCTTCAAGCAGTGAAATGTGGAATTAAGGTTGCAACCTATGCTCATTGAGGGTTCCGTTTTCTTCAAGTTAAGGGGGTTATTACTCATTCATATACATTCAAGACAAGAGTCAGAGTGTTTCTCCACCAAGTTTGTGCTTGTCAGCATTTCATCAATGGAGGTTCATTAGGTTTTCCAAGTCATAGCCATCTTGGCCATATTTCTTTATGTATTTCCATGTTCATTCCCAAGTTGTTCTATGAGATCATCTAAGAGCTACTAAATCAGGCATTCATTATCTTCTTGTGCTCAACGTCATCCTTTGATCATGTACCATTCAAGAGAGGTTCCTCTAGGAAGTTGTGATTATCAGGCAAGGCTATAATCAAGGGATATCGTCCATGAATAATCAGGGTTTCAACTGATATATCTTTGGCAAATAAGAAGGAAAACATTGCTTGAATCTCTAGTTATGTGGGAAACAGTCCTATTCTAGAGAAGAAGATTCAGCTAGACCTTCTTCATGAATTAGCGTTTGTATGCTATATAATGCAAAGCAGTGTTTTAAAACCCAGCCTGGCCCGGCCGGTCGGACTGGTCTGAACGAGAACCGGTGGGCCAGGCGGTCCGATTAAGGGATAAGACCGGAATTACATTTAGGCCGGATGAAACCGGTGTGAACCGGCCGGATCACCGGTTAAACCAGTGAACCAGCGGTTTTTACTGAACCGACAGGTTTGACTATTTATTTTATTTTTTAGGGATTTTGAAAAAAAATTAACATAAACGCTTTGCCTCCTCGTTTCCCAAACCTAGGCATTTGAAATGTTTTCTTTTTTATTCTGTCTTTTCTTTTTCTAATTGAAGTCATATTCTCAATTTTCTCTACCAACAAAAACTCCCACTTGCTGCTGTTATTTGATATTCCTTCTTTGCCGTCAAAAATTTCATCAAAACATCAAAAATAGGTTATTTCTTTTTTACTTGGTCTAATTTGCAATGATGTTTTTCAATATGAATATTATTGTTTCATTTTGTTGATTAATTGATATAGAAAATAAATGATTAAATTTGATCATTTTCTATAAAATTGGGTCTTTTAGTTTAACAAATTGAGATAGAATTTGTATGAATGAAGCAGTTTTATACTTTTACGAATTAACTTATTATAGACTGGTAATGAAGTTGTTGTATATTGGAGATAGAAATTGGGATAGATATATATTACTGTAATAGTCGTTGTATATATTATGGATATAGAAATTGGGTTTAAAACTATATAATCTAAATTATATAGTAAGACAAAGTTTTCTGTTTTTTATTAATTTAAATTATATAACAAAGAAAAGTTTCAGGATTTTATTAATCTAAAATATATAGTAAAGGCTGGAAAGCAAAGTTTCTATTTTTTTATTATATATGGTGATGCACAGTAACGATGTTTGGTAGCCTATATGTAATATACAATAACATATTCATATATTTTGGATTTAGATATGCTACATATTTAATGTTTCTTATAATGTTTTTATAAATTCAATAATTTTTGTTTAGAATTGTGTTTTGTTAATATTTTTGTAATATAGTTTTGTATTTTTAAATTTTTATTGATATTAGATATCGCATTACCCGCTGAAGTAATAACTTCGAAAGAAGTTACATCTCAAAATCCAACCCAACTCCAGAGCAGTAGGGGAAAAACTGATATAGCTTGGGGTCATTGTAAACAAATTGAAGAGAAAGTAAAACTTGTTAATTTGTGTATTTACTGTGATAAAATTATTAGAGGAGGGGGGATTAATAGGTTTAAATTCCATTTGGCTAGAATAAAAGGTCAAGTTGAAACATGTAAAAAGGTGCCTCCAGATGTTCAATATCAAATGAAGCAAAATCTTGATGAAGGTACAAATAAGAGAAGAAAGACTCAAGCATAAAATTTTGATGTTGATCTTACTACTCAAGAGGGTGGTGTAGTAGAAATGGATGTAGAACAATCAAGATCAAATTCGGTGATTGTGTCTCAAAAGAGAAAGAATACTAGTCGTATTGGTAATTATTTTATGCCTAGAACAACTCCTGGAGCTCAACCTTCTTTAAAAAGTATGTTACAAAGTAAGGAATTGGTGGAGAAGTGTGATCTAGCTATTGCAAGATGTTTCGTTGATTCTTCTGTGCCATTCAATGCAGCTAATTCTGCGTATTTTCAATTTATGGCTGATGCACTTTGCAGCATGAGTCAGGGGGTATAAAGTTCCAACTATGCATAGTCTTCGTGGCTATTTGTTAAATAAATGGGTTGAAGATGTGAACAAATTGATAGAGGAGTATCGTGAGATTTGGAAGAAAACTGGTTGTACTCTAATGGCCGATGGATGGACTGATCAAAAAAGAAGAACTCTTATAAACTTTCTAGTTTATTGTCCCAAAGGTACTATTTTTCTAAAATCCGTTGATGCTTCTCATGCTTCAAAAACTGCAAATATGTTGTATAAGCTTTTTAGAGAGGTGGTTTTATTTGTTGGGCCTGAAAATGTAGTTCACATAGTGACAGATAATGCTGCAAATTATGTTGCTGCTGGAAGGTTATTAGAAAATGAGTTTCCTACTTTATTTTGGTCTCCTTGTGCGGCATATTGCATTAACTTGATGTTGCAAGACATGGGAAAATTAGAGGAAGTAAGTGAGATAGTGTCACATGCTTCTAATGTTACCAAATATATTTATAACCATTGTTAAGCATTGTATTTAATGAGAAAGCAAACAGGTGGAAGAGAAATCCTTCGTATTGCTCCAACTCGGTTTGCCACTAATTTCATTTCTTTGCAAAGTATTTTGTCTCACAAAAACTCACTAAGAGCCATGGTAACATCTAAAGAATGGACAAGCTCAGCATATGCCAAAGAAGCAAAGGCAAAACAGTTTGTGGATCAAGTTTTAGATTCTAGATTTTGGAGTAAATATGCTGATGTAGTTAAACTCACTGAACCACTTGTGCGTGTGTTGTGTATTGTTGATAGTGAAGATAAACCTGCTATGGGCATTCTATACAAATCTATAGTCAAATCTAGAGAGGAGATGGTGAGGAGGTTTCAAAGAAATAAGAAGAAAATGTATCCTTACTTAAAAATCTTAGATAAACGTTGGGATTCACAGCTCCGCAAAAATCTTCATGCTGCCGGTTATTGGTTGAATCCAGCTTGTAGATATAATGATGTAGAATTTGAAAAACATGCATCCACAACATCAGGACATTTAGATGTCATTGAAAAGCATGCTAATGGAAATTCTAAACATCGATTGAAGTTAACAGATGAGATGAGAATATTCAAAGACGGTGAATTAGATTTTGGAAGGAAATCAACCATGGATGAACGATGTATTGTGAGGGCAGGTAATTTCATAACTTCTAACTCTTGATATATATTTTATTTTATATTTCAATATGTTTATAAATTTATTTAATCACATGGTATAAACAGATCAATGGTGGGAAACTTATGGCACTTGTACACCAACTTTGCAAAGGTTAGCTATTCGTATTTTAAGCCAAACTTGTAGTGCTTCGGGTTGTGAACGCAATTGGAGTATATTTGAGCATATTCATTCCAAAAAAATAAATAGATTGGAGTACCAAAAGCTTAATGATTTAGTGTTTGTTCGTTACAACTTAAGACTTCAAAATAGGTATTATTATGGTTATTTTTCTCTGATCATTATATTTTTATATTTAAATACATATACTTAGATTTAATTCATGTGTGCTTAGCAAAATAAGAAATGTGAGTTATGATCCTATCAATATTGAAACAATTGTCGACCATTCTAGTTGGGTATTAGAGGATTCACCACCTCTCTTAACCAATGAAGAGTTGGAAGCATTGTGGAATGACCTTGCAAATATGACCATCCAACCAATTTCAAGTGATATTGGTATGTTCTAATATGAGCTTAATATAGTTTGTGGTTGTAAATCAATTTAATGTCTCATATTTACCATCTCTAAATTTTTTTTGTTAATTATTTTTTAAAATATTGTTATAGATCAAATAGATTTAGATGAGGATGAAGATGGAGATATGGGTAATGCACAAGATACTATTGTTGATACTGTGAATCAAGAAAAAAGCAACACCAGAGAATATGAAGTTGGTGGAGAAGACAATGAAGTTGAAGATGGATATGAATATCAAGATTATGACAATTTGACTTCATGGACATAAAAAATTATGGATCGTTGAGTATGGATTTTTGTGACTTATTATAATATTATAACTTATGAATTGTTAAGTTTCTGTCACTTCTTTGAATTTATAATTTGCTACATTAAGTTTCTATCACTTATTTTGATTGTTACTAATACTTTTGTTTATTCTAAATTATTTGAATTTATAATTTTCTATATTATTATAGTTACAAATTTCAGGTAATGAATATATTTTTTATAGAAATTGGGTCAAAAGCCATGCGGTCTGACCAGTGACCCACTGGTCCGACCAGTAACCCGGTGACTCAGTAACTTTACCGAGAAGATCACTGGTCTGGGTTTTAAAACATTGATGCAAAGCTCTTCATCTGGTTGATTGGCTTACCTGAAGTATAATCTATTTTCTTCAGATTTCATTTAAATTCTTTAAGACAAAATCTAAAAAACATTGTATGGAAGATTAGGGTTTTTGAGTTAAGGACATATAGACGTTTAAACATGGACTCATTCAAGTTGGTTTAAGGAAACCTATATTCGTTCATTCGAAGATATTCAAGCAAGGGAGTTCATCCAAATTGATAGAATGCGAGACATTGGGATTTCACAAACACAAGGTCAATAAAGGACTTGGGATATCAAAAAGGAAGGAAGACACTTCTTTCTCGGGAAACTCAAAATAAAATGAAAAGAAAGTAATTTGCGCCCTTGATAATTTGTCATTTGGATTCAAGAGGTCCCAAAGTTACATTTGTATGCAGGGTCATACTGCATTACCTTGGTTTCAATAGAATTTACAAGCGCGAAGCCATTTACAGTTCATACTTTAACATTCGAGTTCCATTCAACATTTCAAAAATTCTTCATTCCATATTCAACAAAAATTCCAACAAGTTCATTCATTACAAATTTACCATAATTCATTCCAATTTCAAATTCTATACACCATTTTTGTCGATTCAATTAAATACAGAACACCATTACAAAACCATAAAAAAAACTACATTCACAAAATAATTACATGAAAAATTATAATCCAATCTCTAAATCCTTCTTCATGCAAATTTTGTATTCCAATCTCCATGTTGAGCTATTGATTATCCTTCACCACCGTGCTATGGTTATCCCTAACATTAGTTCTCCATCTACATGTATTCTTCAAGCTTCACGCTCCGAGTTTCAACCTGTACTAATGAACCCAATTCAGCCAACCAACTCAGAAAAAGCCAAAAGTTCTTACAAAATTGGTACTGTGCCTGAATCTGTAAATGCAGCTTACATATTTTCCAGAAAAGATCTTTCTCGGCCTGCTATACAGATTCCCTGTGCAAGAAAAGTTGTTGTAGTTGTCCGGTTCTGTCCTATATTTTTCAATCTTAAGGGAACAAACTCAGATGGGTTATTTAAGCTCCCGTATCACATTGTATTTGTTGTTGCCACACTGAATTCATTGTACATTTATGACACTGAGAGCACTTCTCCAATAGCTGTATTTCCTGGTCTTCACTATGCTCTCATTCTCCTCGCAAGATGGCTTCTTCTCATTGGTGGAGTTTGAAGATGGTGAACTTGGATCACCTTACTGTTTATCAAAAGGAAATGTCTTAGACAAGGATAGTAAAAGCTCCCTGCAACAGCCAACAGAAAACAGGATTTCAGAAAAAGAGAAAAAACTGTGACTAAACTTATGACTAACCAATTAACAGCTCAACTACCAATTCACAACAAACACTGATTAAACTCGTTTCTAATTGATTTTTCATAATAGAAAGGCCTAAAAATCAAAGCCTAACTGACTAACTAATAAAATCCTAACTGTGTTAACAAACTGTAACAGAATATCCTAAACAGAACTTAACAAACTTCTAGCAGAAATTCCTTAACTAATTCTCAAACAGAATTCTATAACTAACTTCCAAACCATAACCAACTACCTAACCGATTCCCCAACTAACCTCCATCCAAACTATCTCTAACCAACCTTCCTAACCAACTAGAAGAGGGCAGAACTTCTAACTACTGTAACAAAATTTCAAATAATTCTTAACAACTTCCCAACAGAACTACAAAAAAGGGATATAACAGAAAGTCCATAAGAGATGGCAGGGGAAGGGATTCATTAACAGAATAAAAACCAGAAAAAACTTCAGAGAAGGATCAGAAAGCTCACCTTCTGGTTCTCTCTGAAACTAGATAATTATCCGCCTCACTACCCTCATTCAAAAAGGTCGCGCCACTATGAAATCTTCATCACCTTGCTTCATCTCCTTAAACACCATCAACAATCTTCATCTTTCTCTATGGTCTTCATCAGCATCATCATCGCCTCTTGGATCACGCTACTACAACAGCAACTATCATCTTCAACACACATTTCTGCAATGCGCACACAAGAACAATATCACGACAACAGCGAAAATCGAAGAAAAGTAGAGATGAATAGCAAAAACTGGAAATCGACGCATACCTAAATTGGTCCTTCTTCATCATTTCCATTTTTTCTGTCAATGATTGAGATAACTAAGAGGATGAAGCCGGATTCGTCGAGCGAAGATGACATAGGGTTCAATTCGCAAGAAGAGTGAAATCAAAGAAGTATGAAGTTGAAGCGATACCGAGATTTAACCTCAGAATTCCCCTCTCCTCGATGGCGTAAATAAAGCTCCAGACTTTTTCAAGTCGCCTTCGGGTTCCATCTTCTGGATCGATTCACGGTAGAAGTGAAGGCAGAAATTGAATTTTCGAAAAGCTTAGAAGGATCTGAAGAACAAACAGAGACATTGAGATGGTGGCGGTTCACGACGAGCTTGAGTCAAAAGGGAAGAAGACGACCAATACGCTATTGAAGAAGGAAAAGAGTGCCATTACATTGTGTGTCGAAGAGGAAGAAGATCTAATTCACATAGGAGCCAAATGTTATGTACAATATCCTTAACCCTTTTCAACAATTAGTTTTATTTCATTTTAATTATCTCTTGTTTTTTTTAATGAGCTGAATCAAGTGGACCGAGCCACCCTTATGCTTTAGGCCCGTTGGCAGTTATGGTGAAATAAAAAGAAAGGTTTAGTGGATCAAATTGCACTTTCCATCCTCAAGCCCAATACATTTCTTGCACTAAATTGAAGCTAATGGAACAAAGAGGCCGTTTGTGGATCATTTTTGGATGGGCTTAGTGCCTCATTCCAATTGCTGGAAGACACCTCCAGTTACAGATTATGCACCCTCCTCTATTTAGAATCATTTTTGTTTCCTTGACATAATTTTATGGTAAAGTGATGTAAAAGTAGCAGCATATTTTTTAGAATTCTTTAGGATTTTTTAGAATTTTATTAGAGTTTTCTATCATTTTTCGTTGTTGTTTTAGCTAAAATTTTGTGATAGTGTGTTGATATAACTTTCGCATCAAGGGAATTCGAGGAAGCTTTTAGTTGAGTTTCTTATCACTTACGTGGTTGTGAAGAGGTAACAGACTCTATCTGTTCGGTATCATCGCAACCTTAATTCATCTCCCCTTTTACTAACTTTTAGTCAATTTTAATCCCAAGTTTTACTCATTTTATGCCATGTATTTCGTTTGCGATTTTTTGTATGGATTGTATGCAATACTTTAATATTTGCTCCCTAATTTCACTTTCTTGTATAGTCTTTCATAATCCCTTAGGTGATTTTGGTTCAAATTTAATCCTCAATTTAATTGAACTAAAATTAGACATTAGGCTTCTAAACCTAAGCATGTAAACATTAGATATAATTCCTTCAAAATTCTAACTTTAAGTATAACAATGCATGATAAAATTAGGTTTAGAAATAGGCTAGTCTCCCCTTGATTTTTCTTTCCATTTTTGCATATGCACCTTAAAAAAACTTCTTTTTTACAAACTTCAAAAATACTTAAAAATTACTGATGAGAATCGTGCCTTTTTTGAACATGGGAGATGATAAGCAGGTCTCTTCTCGATCTTATCATTTTTCCCTTCTAAGCCTTGGCATGGTTCAGGTCTCAAAGAATCATTTCATGAATAAGTGGAGAAATGACTAAAATCTCTCTCTTTAGATTAACTAGATATTATCCACAAGCAAAAACACCAACAAACACAAAACTCTTTTTGCCTTTGGGCTTTCCTTTCAAACTCTTTTCAAAAGAACGAGTTAATTCACTTTTGTGCTGACGCGTAAGTCTCCAAAGGTCGAGTTGCGGCAGAAGGCGAAATTAATATCGTTCATTACAAACACAAACCAAATTCAAACATTTTTGTGCGCCCAAGCACTTTTTCTCCAAAACTTTTCAAAAGAGCATGTTAATTCACTTCTGTGTTGACGCATAAGTCTCCAAAGTTCGAGTTGTGGCAGAAGAAGAAATTAATACTGTTCATTAAAAAATACAAACAACAAAAACATATGAGCCGAACTACGGCTGCTCTGATTCCTTAAAAGGGATATGTAGGCATCGGGGTAGGGCCCGAACGAGCACAATTTTATTTTCCCTACATTCTTTTCTCCTTTATTTGCATGCATTCTCCCTTTATCAGTAATAAACAGTAAGCATAGTTTAAACACACCCATAAGATAGATAACAAGAGTGGATACCGTATAGTACTACGGGCGTGTGGGGTGCTAATACCTTCCCCTCGCGTAACAGACTCCCTTACCCTTATCTCTCGGTCGCAAGACCGTGATTCCTCCCTTCTCAGGTTTTCTTGATGTTTACCTTTCCCTTCCTGTGGGATAAAAAACGTTCGATGGCGACTTTATTGTTTGATGATTTTCAGCCGGTTGTTTCAGTTGGCGACTTCACTGGGGACGGGTAGACTAAATGCTAGTCCATCCCGGAGTCGCTCCTAGCTCCTGTTTTCTTTTCTTTGGGTGTTTATTTTTATGCTTACAGTTTACTCATTTGTACATGTTTATTTAAGCATAAGTTTGCATTGCATTTTATTGCTTTCCATATTGGTTATCTATTATGCTGGATTCTGGTTTTCCATGTTGGGTGGGTGTTACTATTGAGGTAAAAGGCCCAGTACCCAGGCCAGAGTGCACTAGGACACCTAGGAATAGGGTGGGGGAATGACGGCTATAGGACGTGGTCCGGTTAGTGTAGTCATGTCATATACCACGCTCGGATGAGGTTCAATTGGAGGTACTTTCATCATGCACGTCTGTGTTGCGATGATTGTACTTTCAGGAGAACACATGATTTTCGAGTTACCATTGCCTTACCCTGACCTAGTCTTCACCCGTGAGTGGGGAGGGAATCATTATTACAGGTATAGATGGTGACTATGTTCAGATAGTGACTATGATCAGACAGTGATTATTAGTTCTAATGGTTATGTTCTGGATTTCTGTTGGTGACTTATTCAGATGCTATATTCTGTTGGTGACTATATGGTTCTCAGATTTATTTTCCGAGTTCCTGATTTGTATACTTGGAGGTTCATTCATGCCTTCGATCTTAGTATTCACAGCATGTTCAGAAAAGGCTCAACGATATCCAGTTTCAGAAGCCTTGATCTCGTACAATCAATGATCTACATAGTACTTGGTTCTTATGTGCAGAAGCTGCACCAAACCTCTAATATGGTGATACTCGTATGGTTTAGAAGCAATGCAGCAATCATATTCAGAAATGATGGAGCCTTGACCCCATTTAATCGCATGTCTTTGCAAACATAACATGGTTAACCATATACTTAACATACATGTTCTGTTATTTCCAAGGAATCATATTTGTAAGCCTTGTGCCAAACTTTTCAATCCTTATTTGTGTAAAATCAAAATCAAAGCACGTAAATCCCTTGGGAATGATGGAACATGACATGGCATCCGTTCATGCATTTCATATATATTCATGTATCCATAACAAATACTCGAAGATTGGGGATTATTATTCAGACATGATGCTCTCCTCAGAGGTTCAACTTGATTTCTTGCCCCACATGTTCAGGGATCAGTTAGGGAATAACTTTGTGTGGTATACATGCAAGCTTTGGACGACGGTCAGAAATTTCTTCAAGAAGGAAGATAATTGATTAAAGACTCATATAAGTCAGGTCATGAAAGCTCTGATGATGATCAATAAACTTACTATCGCAACGGGTTCTCTCTTCTCCTCGCCTTTTGGAAATTGCTTTCAACCATGGAGTGCTACATAATCTTAAGTTCTTAGAACATCTTATCAGGAGATGGTTCACATTTACTGTGGAATCTTATATCATTGCTTCGTTCTTATTGACCAACTTTAGATGTGGTTGCCACCTTGGGGCATCAGACTTCTTAATCAGGGGCATTCTCTATAACTTTGTGTTCACTGATCTGTTCAACAACAATCAGTCTTTATTCCCCAAGTGAATTCCTGGGGTAAAGCTTTTAAGCAAAGACAATAGAATTATGATAAGCATGTTGATGCGAGCCCAATGCATGACATCCTATTATTCCCAGTTCTCCCTAGCTCTGATCTTTGAGGTCTTCCTCCCACAAACATCTCTTCTGATTACGATATGTATGATAGATACATCCCTTATTTTGGGGGTACCCTGTTTTGATATTGAAGACTACAAAGGGGTTGAAATATAAAGCCCAGCACCTGTTTGACATGTCTTCCAAAGGTCCAATTCATTTTTGGCCAATTTCCACATTCTTTATCACCAGGTGGATGTCTCTTTTGTTTTGATAGAAGACAGATTGTATTAGTTTTTTGTGGCATAGTATGCTTGATGATGCAGTTTATATCGATTCGCTTGGAAAAGCATTCATTTGTTCACCTGAAAGAATCCTCTACGCATATTATCCTGGGGTAACTGATCATTCGATTAAAGATGGTACATCATCCAGAGACAAGGTCCAAGACAAGATCAATCTGGAGATTGTGGTGTCCTAATCATATCAGAGGGAGAATTTTCTCACTAACCCCGTGCATCTTCATGCATCCATAGAAGGTACTCAGAACGTACTCAGAATGGGGAATCCTTATTCGGACTCAATATTCTCTTTTCAGAATTGCCAGTCTTGACTTCTCGCCGCTTCGTGATCAGATTCAATTTATGAAACAACTTTGAGAGGAATTGGATGAGATAAAAAGAATCAGATGGGGTTGTTTATTGGGGATATGCAAGCAATGGCCTGTATTCAGAAATCCTTAAGGGGAAAAATAGTCGGTTGAAGACTTAGTTGAGTCGGGTATGGAATTTTTGAAGACAGTGTCGGCAAAGAAAAGTGATCTTGTATACATTGTTGCAACATGAGTTGTCATTCATCCCCAGCCTATGGGACATTTTTTTCAAATCATGAAATACTTTGTGGGTCTCACACAGAGCTTCGTGTTCTCAGATTTTCTTGCTAACAGCTAGTTTCTGGTCTCCAAGTGAACCCATGGGGTAAAACTTACCAGCAGAGGCATAAAAAGCTTGAGAAGCAGGTTGATACAATCTCGATGCCTTGTATCCAGTTACTTCCTCGTGTGTTGGAAGCTCAGTTGATTAAACTTCATGCTTTGGGTCATCCTCCAACAATTTTCTTCCCTAATTTTGATGCAAATGCTAGATGTGTCTCCTATTCTGGGACACTTAGTTAGGATATTGAATACTGCAAGGGGTTTAAGTATGAAGTTTGGTACTTGTTTAGATTCTTTTCCAAGGTTCAGTCCATGTTTGGAAAACTGTTTCATACTCTTTTCCTCAGTTGGACGCTTCTTATGTGTAAGTATAAGATGGGGTGATGCTTCTGTGATGAAGAAGTATAAGATATCAAGTTCTTGGATATCTGTTGTTGTGTAGAATAAAAATACCTCAAAGGTCAAATGTTATATTCAGAGTTTATTTTCTTCTGTGTAGTAGAAGATTCTTTGTTACAGTTTCTGAATTTTGCTTCTGTAGTAGAAAACGGAGACTCTTTTGTGAAGTAGGAGATTCTCCGTAATTCAGTTGCTAAAACTTCTCTCTTGTGCAGTAGGAGATGAAGTTTACTCTCTTTTGTGTAGTAGAAGATTCTTTGGTATGGTTGCTGGATGTCGCTTCTATGTAATAGAATACATCGCTTATTTTATGTAGTGGGAGACGCTACGGAATTCAGCGGCTGGATTTCTCTTCTGTGTAATAGAAGATGGTTGGCATTTCTTCTCTATGGTAGAAGATACGTTGTGATGCAATTTATGCAAGTTCGCTTGATAAATCCCTCATCACATATGGTGAAGGAATTCGATGTGATTACCATGTCGGGGCATTAGTCCATTCCATTGAAGACTGCAGACCATTCAAAGAAAATGTGCAATACTTGCTGGATGCAAAGGCTATTAATTTCGGGCCAGCCAGTCAAATTTGAAGTCTCCGTTGATTCAGTAGATATCAAGACTGACAGATCATCGTGTGAAGCAACAAGTCCTTACGGAGACTAGTCTCCTCAACATGAAAATTTCAAATTACATTTGCACTCTCATTTGTAATCTTTCTTGTTTTGGTTCAGTACTTTCTTGCATGCAAAACTTGCTTATTATTGAATAATAATCATAATGCATTGAGTATGTTTGTTTTGAATTAATCCATTCGTATTCACTCATTAATGTTTTTCTTTGACTTTTCGATACTTAACTCTTGTTAAATAAAGCAAAGAACCTCTGAAGGGAGGATGATGAGTAATATGCCAAAAAGTTCAAACGGTGTGCTTTTGAATAGGACCCTACTGACGATGTACAAGCCTTGTTTCAATTCCCAAAAAATGGAGATATAAGGGAGATAGACCCTCGTCAACCCCTTTGAGCTTTGATGTAGGAGTTTCTTTTCTATTCAGAAAAACCCTCACATTTAACCCGGGCAGGGTAGGATTTCAGTTAATCTGATTGGGTGTTCAAAACTCATTAAGAGTGCGCATCAAAGGATACAAAAAAGGTTATCCTTCAGAAGGTTGAGAAAGAACAAAACCACAATGGTTGACTCTCACCTATCAGCAGCGTGCATCAACGAGAATGATATCCCAAAGAGTATCTCTCGCACATCAAAAGGTCAAAAGATGACGATACCATAATGGCTATTCCTCGTCAACCAAGCAGTGAGGTAGTTACACCTTTTCAGCAAGTCAAAAAACGATTCGAAATCACACGACTGGTCCAAACTAAAAGAAAGAGACAAAAAGCCCCGCTAAGCCGAAACTTGAAAAGACAAGTCTCTTAGGCAAAAGTCAGGGCATCCCGCTGGATTTCAAAGTCAAAATCAAAAGAATTTGTCCAGGCAAAAGTTAGGGAATACAAAAAGAAAGCAAAAAGGACGAAAAGCAAAAAGGGTACCAAATAAAAATCCTCAACAAAGAATAAAGTCATGTGATCAAACACCAAGAATGAAAGAGGTGAGTGACTTCCATATCCAAAAACCTCATTTAACTCCTCAACCATAGTAACCTCTTTTTGAGAGATGAGCGCTCGTATTGGTTTAACTGAATTTAGAACTGGAGAACATCACGGAGAATGGGTGGGCACCAAAATATTTTGAGCCTCAAATCGTTTTTTTTTTTAAATAAAAAAAAATTGTGAACCAGGTCACGTTACAACCCTTAAAAGTCCTAACTGAAGCAAGGGTTAATTCGAAAGCACACTGTAACAAAAAATACGGTAATCTGACTCCTAGAAGGCTTGCAAAAACTTTTGAGTTCGCATCACTCCATCTTTTTACTATCTTTTGTACAAATTTTTGATGTTGCAAAATATTTTTTACAAGTTTTTTAACTTCAAGACAAACATGAGTTTTTCATTAGAATTATCATTCTTAGAATAAACATTCTTTGCATATGAGCAAGTGCTTAAACATCAAGTAAGTTTTCATAATGAGCATCAGATGAAAATTTGATCATCTCAAGGGACAAATTACTTCAGGATACCGTTTAAAGGGGAATCATTTGTGAGAATGGTCTTAACCTGGGGCTAATCTTTTATTGACTTTGTTGGGTAAAAGTATATCAGTTTGAGAAATGATCTGAAGTAGATTGCAAAAGTCGGTTGCCTAGAGTCTCTGTCAAGAAGTGGCGCATTACTTTCAGTTGGTCCTAAGGGACATATTGCTTCAAGTATTTGCTCGAGAATGAAACAGTTCAAGCCGAGTAGTATGGTTGTGAAGTAGCCTACTTTCAATATATGATCCAACCACTCTAAGGTTATGTTTCCTTCAAAAATCCTCAAGTTTCTCATCCCTCCGTGAGCATGAGACAAAGAAAAGATTTGTCGGGATGCTGTTGAGCAGGGGCAAGCGTGTCGAATACTTCGTCGAGTAGGTATTCAGCCAATCTGAGGCATTCAAGTCGGGATTTAATCCCTCAAAGTGCAGACAAATTGGGGCAGTTATACTAATATTTGACAAATCTCTCTGAGAATGCGTTGATCAGAGGAGAATCTTCCCATAATTTAAAGATGTATGGGCATTCACTCAAGCATAGTTGGAGTCATCTCCAATTTTGGTTACCTAAACATCATGTTCCAAAGTCCATAACACTAGGGCAGTTTGTCTTCAAGAGTATAAATCTCAAGAATTCCTCTCAAGGAAATTTTTCTGCAAAAGCCTTACAGACTGGGGCAAGAATTTATGTAAGGGCTTTCTCTCTTTTTCAGTGGTTGATCAGACCAAGTCCATACGCAGGCTAAATGACCTATGAATTTGAAAATCATGCCGAGAAGTCGGGATTGTTATCTTCGACTTATCAGGGACTCAAGTCCATTTACTGATATCCTTTGTCCTAAGTCAAAATTATTATCCCCAGTTGAAGTTTGGATTGTTGTCCTCAGTAGGATATAAGCAGTAACGTAAAGAGCATTTGGGGTTGTTTACTTGTACAAGACGTGGTGGAAATATTGCTTCCTAGGGGGATGCCTACTCCCAGTAAAAGACTTGTTGCTACTTGACATAGACATATCTACCAAGGGGTTTCTCTTCTGAGACATTATCTCCCCAGTGAGGCATCCTGATTTCTCTGCAGAAAAAGAATGTTATTTCTCCCTAGAAATATAGAAGTTATCTAAAGTCTAGATGACCCCTTTTCAGTGGACTGCAATTTATTTTTGCAGCATCTCCTATAAAGTCCACTTTTCAAAGGCATTCCTTCTCGGAGTTAACATATTATCACAGTTCTTACCTAGTGGTTGATAGTTTAAGTTGTCTATTCTTCAGTGAGGTTTTCCATTCCAAACAGGGGCAGGTCGCCCCAACTTCTGTTTTTGCAAGTACTGTTGGTCTTTCATGACAAGATGCATACCAACAAATTAATCAAGAAGGGCAGCGTGAGGATTTTCGTATAATAAGATCCAATTTTCCCCGGTGGAACTATTCTTCTTTCCCTAATGGAGCAAGTATCCTATCTCTCTGGTGAGGTGTGCAGAATAATTCCGATCATAACTCTTTCGTTACCAGTGATAGCAGATTTTGTTGAGATATCCCTAGTGGAGTTTCTATCCTGGGATGTTTGTTTCTTCCCCAAGTGAGGATCTTTTACCTCCCAGCGACGTTATCCCCGGTGTGGTCTGAGTAGAATTCTTTTTATTTAATAATTTCTATACTCCCCAACAGAAGTTATCTTCGTCAAAGAATTTCTATGCCAGAAGTTTCCATTCCCAGTAAAGCTTTCCTCTTTCCAACAGAGGTAAAGAATTTGTTCCCCGTGAAGTGGGGAGTTTGATCAAAATTCAAGATTTTCTCTGAACCGCAATTTACATTTGCAGTATTCTTCCCAGGAAGTTAATTCCCTAGTGATATCGATCTTTAGAGGTTATTGGTTCCAAATCTCGGTTCCCCATTGAAGTATAAATTGCCTTTTCTCTACAGAAGATCAGATGTGCCAGAATAATCGTTCGGAAGTTCTTCTTCTTCTCAACAGTCGATTATTGATGTGTTTTCCTAATGCATTACTAAACATGCATCATTGCATTGCATCTAATAAAACGCGTAACATTTCCATTGTATGGAGAATCACGCTATATAAAAATTCAAATATGCATGAGTATAAGCCAATTATGTTTACTTGTTGTAACCACATTGTTATACATTCAGATTCGAACTATCTCCAGAAAAAGCCTAGGGTGATTCTATTTTCTTTCCCTAGCAAAAGCTGTTTGATCTACCACCAGTCGAGTCTTTGGTGTTTCCCATTTACCCTTGCAAGCCTTTGGTTATATATGTCCTTTCCTCCGGACATCTGTTTCTTGATATCCTTGGTTATACGCCCTTTCCTCTGGATGTATATTCCTGATATCCTAGGTTAGAGTCCTTTTCTCCGGTCTCTGTCCTTATTTGCATATCCGATACCGACCACGGATATGTGTTTTTGATACTTGTTTCATATGTCTGCTACCAATCCCATACATGTGTTCTTGATATCTTTGTAAGAGCTTTCTTCGGTCTGTCTCTTTCTTACGTATCCGATACCAACCACGGATATGTATCTTTGATATCTCTTTCGTACGTATCTGATACTGACCACGGATATGTATTTTTGATATCTCTTTCTTACGTATCTGATACCAACCACAGATATGTATCTTTGATATCTCTTTCGTACGTATCCGATACGGACCACGGATATGTATCTTTGATATCTCTTTTGTACGTATCAGATACCGACCACGGATATGTATCTTTGATATCTCTTTTGTACGTATCTGATACCGACCACGGATATGTATTTTTGATATCTCTTTCTTACGTATCCGATACCGACCACGGATATGTATTTTTGATATCTCTGTCTTACATATCCGATACCGACCATGGATATGTATCTTTGATATCTCTTTCGTACGTATCTGATACCGACCACGGATATGTATCTTTGATATCTCTTTCGTATGTATCTGATACCGACCACGGATGTGTATTTTTGATATCTCTTTCTTACGTATCCGATACCGACCACGGATATGTATCTTTGATATATCTTTCGTACGTATCTGATACCGACCACGGATATGTATCTTTGATATCTCTTTCTTACGTATCTGATACCGACCACAAATATGTATTTTTGATACCTTGTTTCATATGTCTGCTACCAATCCCAGACATGTGTTCTTGTATCTTTGATGTCTCTTTCGTACGTATCTGATACCGACCACGGATATGTATCTTTGATGTCTCTTTCTTACGTATCTGATACCGACCAAGGATATGTATCTTTGATATCTCTTTCGTACGTATCTGATACCGACCACGGATATGTATCCTTGATGTCTCTTTCTTACGTATCTGATACTGACCATGGATATGTATTTTTGATGTCTCTTTCGTACGTATCCAATACCGACCACATATATGTATTTTTGATATCTCTTTCATTCGTATCCGATACCAACCGCGGATATATATTTTTGATACCTTCTTCGTATTTCTGCTACCAACCCTAGACATGTGTCCGTGACATCCTTATAAGAAACTTTCTTCGGTTTGTCTCTTTCGTATCCGCTATCGACCCCAGATATGTATCTCTGATACCTTTTTTTTTCATATGTCTGCTACATACTTCAGGCATATACCTTTTGATATCTTTCTTACAGGTGTTTGTTACCGAGTCCCAACAAGTGTTCCTCGATAACCAAGTTATTCTTTTGTGTGTCGAACTCTGGTTAAACATACATCTAACCCTGATAACCCCTCTTACCTAAAAAGAAAAAAGTAGAAAATACAGAAAACCAAAAATATAATGTATACCTGACTGGCTTCGAAGCTCAAATTTTCGGGTTCTTTTAGTATTTAATCTTCTTCCACCCTGAAAGTTTGAAAGGCTGACGCCAATCTCACCTTCAGGTTGAAGGCGATTAAATAGGGGCAGCTGTTGCACCCCAAAATTTTCCCTCCTAATATCTTTTATCTGGCTTAGACTCTTGCATTCATTTGTATATATTCCATTAGGTTATTAACATACATTTTCATTCAATAATGCGCTTGAGGTTCAAAGTTCAGTGGTTGTGCGATATTAGGGTTTCACAGTAGTTAAGGTATTCGTATCCAATAAAGCCTGATTCTTTTGATTATCCTTCAAGCAGTGAAATATGGAATTAAGGTTGCAACATATGCCCATTGAGGGTTCCGTTTTATTCAAGTTAAGGGGTTATTACTCATTCAAATATATTCAAGACAAGAGTCAGTGTGTTTCTCCACCAAGTTTGTGCTTGTCAGCATTTCATCAACCGAGGTTCATTAGGTTTTCCAAGTCATAGCCATCTTGGCCATATTTCTTTATGTATTCCCATGTTCATTCCCAAGTTGTTCTATGAGGTCATCTAAGAACTACTAAATCAGGCATTCATTATCTTCTTGTGCTCAACGTCATCCTTTGATCATGTACCATTCAAGAGAGGTTCCTCTGGGAAGTTCTGATTATCAGGCAAGGCTATAATCAAGGGATATCGTCCATGAATAATCAGGGTTTCAACTGATATATCTTTGGCAAATAAGAAGGAAAACATTGCTTGAATCTCTAGTTATGTGGGAAATAGTCCTATTCTAGAGAAGAAGATTCAGCTAGACCTTCTTCATGAATTAGGGTTTGTATGCCTTATAATGCAAAGCTCTTCGTCTGGTCGATTGGCTTACCTGAAGTATAATCTATTTTCTTCAGATTTCATTTAAATTCTTTAAGACAAAATCTAAAAAACTTTGTATGGAAGTTTAGGGTTTTGAGTTAAGGACATATAGACGTTTAAACATGGACTCATTCGAGTTGGTTTAAGGAAACCTATATTCGTTCATTCAAATATATTCAAGCAAGGGAGTTCATCCAAATTGATAGAATGTGAGACATTGGGATTTCTCAAACACAAGGTCAATGAAGGACTTGGGATATCAAAAAGGAAGGAAGACACTTCTTTCTCGGGAAACTCAAAATCAAATGAAAACAAAGTAATTTGCACCCTTGATAATTTGTCATTTGGATTCAAGAGGTCCCAAAGTTACATTTGTATGCAGGGTCATACTGCATTACCTTGGTTTCAATAGAATTTACAAGCGCGAAGCCATTTACAGTTTACACTTTAACATTCGAGTTCCATTCACCATTTCAAAAATTCTTCATTCCATATTCAAAAAAAATTCCGACAAGTTCATTCATTACAAATTTACCATAAGTCATTCCAATTTCAAATTCTATACACCATTTTTGTCGATTCAATTAAATAAGAACATCATTACAAAACCATAAAAATAACTACATTCACAAAATAATTACATGAAAGATTATAATCCAATCTCTAAATCCTTCTTCATGCGAATTTTGTATTCCAATATCCATGCTGAGCTCTTGATTATCCTTCACCACCGTGCTATGCTTATCCCTAACATTAGTTCTCCATCTACATGTATTCTTCAAGCTTCACGCTCCGAGTTTCAACCTGTACTAATGAACCCAATTCAGCCAACCAACTCAGAAAAAGCCAAAAGTTCTTACAATATTGGTACTGCGCCTGAATCTGTAAATGCAGCTTACATATTTTCCAGAAAAGATCTTTCTCGGCCTGCTATACAGATTCCCTGTGCAAGCAAAGTTGTTGTAGCTGTCCGGTTCTGTCCTATATTTTTCAATCTTAAGAGAACAAACTCAGATGGGTTATTTAAGCTCCCATATCACATTGTATTTGTTGTTGCCACACTGAATTCATTGTACATTTATGACACTGAGAGCACTTCTCCAATAGCTGTATTTCCTGGTCTTCACTATGCTCTCATTCTCCTCGCAAGATGGCTTCTTCTCATTGGTGGACTTTGAAGATGGCGAACTTGGATCACCTTACTGTTTATCAAAAGGAAATGTCTTAGACAAGGATAGTAAAAGCTCCCTGCAACAACCAACAGAAAACAGGATTTCAGAAAAAGAGAAAAAACTGTGACTAAACTTATGACTAACCAATTAACAGCTCAACTACCAATTCACAACAAACACTGATTAAACTCGTTTCTAATTGATTCTGCCTAATAGAAAGGCCTAAAAATCAAAGCCTAACTGACTAACTAATAAAATCCCAACTGTTTTAACAAACTGCAACAGAATATCCTAAACAGAACTTAACAAACTTCTAGCAGAAATTCCTTAACTAATTCTCAAACACAATTCTGTAACTAACTTCAAAACCATAACCAACTACCTTACCGATTCCCCAACTAACCTCCATCCAAAAAATCTCTAACCAACCTTCCTAACCAACTAGAAGATGGCAGAACTTCTAACTACTGTAACAAAATTTCCAATAATTCCTAACAACTTCCCAACAGAACTACAAAAACAGGATATAACAGAAAGTCCATAAGAGATGGCAGGGGAGGGATTCATTAACAGAATAAAAACCATAAAAAACTTCAGAGAAGGATCAGAAATCTCACGTTCTGGTTCTCTCTGAAACTAGATAATTATCAGCCTCACTACCCTCATTCAAAAAGGTCGCGCCACTCTGAAATCTTCATCACCTTGCTTCATCGCCTTACACGCCATCAACGATCTTCATCTTTCTCTATGGTCTTCATCAGCATCACCATATCCTCTTGCATCACGCTACTGCAACAACAACTATCATCTTCAACACACATTTTTGTGATGCGCACACAAGAGCAATATCACGACAACAGCTAAAATCGCGGAAAAGTAGAGATGAATAGCAAAAACCGGAAATCGACGCATACCTAAGTTGGTCCTTCTTCATCATTTCCATTTTTTCTGTGAACGATTGAGATAACTAAGAGGATGAAGCCGGATTCGTCGAGCGAAGATGACATAGGGTTCAATCTGTAAGAAGAGTGAAATCAAAGAAGTATGAAGTTGAAGCGATACTGAGATTCAACCTTAGAATTCCCCTCTCCTCGATGGTGTAAATCAAGCTCCATAATTTTTCAAGTCGCCTTCGGGTTCCATCTTCCGAATCGATTCACGGTAGAATTGAAGGAAGAAATTGAATTTGAGGAAAGCTTATAAGGATCTGAAGAACAAACAGAGACATTGAGATGGTGGCAGTTCACGACGAGCTTGAGTCAAAAGGGAAGAAGACGGCCGATATGCTATTGAAGGAGGAAAAGAGTGCCATTACATTGTGTGTCGAAGAGGAAGAAGGTCTAATTCACATAGGAGCCAAATGTTATGTACAGTATCCTTAACCCTTTTCAACAATTAGTTTTATTTCATTTTAATTATCTCTTGTTTTTTTTAATGAGCTGAATCAAGTGGACCGAGCCACCCTTATGCTTTAGGCCCGTTGGCAGTTATGGTGAAATAAAAAGAAAGGTTTAGTGGATCAAATTGCACTTTCCATCCTCAAGCCCAATACATTTCTTGCACTAAATTGAAGCTAAGGGAACAAAAAGGCCGTTTGTGGATCATTTTTGGATGGGCTTAGTGCCTCATTCCAATTGCTGGAAGACACCTCCAGTTACAGATTATGCACCCTCCTCTATTTAGAATTATTTTTGTTTCCTTGACATAATTTTTATGGTAAAGTGATGTAAAAGTAGCAGCATATTTTTTAGAATTCTTTAGGATTTTTTAGAATTTTATTAGAGTTTTCTATCATTTCTCGTTGTCGTTTTAGCTAAAATTTTATGATAGTGTGTTGATATAACTTTCGCATCAAGGGAATTCGAGGAAGCTTTTAGTTGAGTTTTCTTATCACTTACGTGGCTGTGAAGAGGCAACGGACTCTCTCTGTTCGGTATCATCGCAACGTTAATTCATCTCCCATTTTACTAACTTTTAGTCAATTTTAATCCCTAGTTTTACTCATTTTATGCCATGTATTTCGTTTGCGATTTTTGGTATGGATTGTATGCAATACTTTAATATTTGCTGCCTAATTTCGCTTTCTTGTATAGTCTTTCATAATCCCTTAGGTGATTTTGGTTCAAATTTAATCCTCAATTTAATTGAACTAAAATTAGACAGTAGGCTTCTAAACCCAAGCATGCAAACATTAGATAGAATTCCTTCAAAATTCTAACTTTAAGTCTAACAATGCATGATAAAATTAGGTTTAGAAATAGGCTAGTCTCCCCTTGATTTTTCTTTCCATTTTTGCATATGCACCTAAAAAAAACTTCTTTTTTACAAACTTCAAAAATACTTAAAAATTACTGACGAGAATCGTGCCTTTGTTGAACATAGGAGATGATAAGCGGGTCTCTTCTCGATCTTATCGTTTTTCCCTTCTAAGTCTTTGCATGGTTCAAGTCTCAAAGAATCATTTCATGAATAAGTGTAGAAATGACTAAAATCTCTCTCTTGAGATTAACTAGCTATTATCCACAAGCAAAAACACCAACAAACACAAAACTCTTTTTGCCTTTGGGCTTTCCTTTCAAACTCTTTTCAAAAGAACAAGTTAATTCACTTCTGTGCTGACGCGTAAGTCTCCAAAGGTCGAGTTGCGGAAGAAGGCGAAATTAATATCGTTCATTACAAACACAAACCAAATCAAAACCTTTTTGTGCGCCGAAGCACTTTTTCTCCAAAACTTTTCCAAAAGAGCATGTTAATTCACTTCTGTACTGACGCATAAGTCTCCAAAGGTCGAGTTGCGGCAGAAGGAGAAATTAATATTGTTCATTAAAAAATACAAACCAACAAAAACATATGAGCCGTACTACGGCTGCTCTGGTTCCTTAAAAGGGATACGTAGGCATCGGGGTAGGGCCCGAACAAGCACAATTTTATTTTCCCTACATTCTTTTTCCCTTTATTTTGCATGCATTCTCCCTTTATCAGTAATAAACAGTAAGCATAGTTTAAACACACCCATAAGATAGATAACAAGAGTGGATACCGTAGAGTACTACGGGCGTGTGGGGTGCTAATACCTTCCCCTCGCGTAACAGACTCCCTTACCCTTATCTCTCGGTCGCAAGACCGTGATTCCTCCCTTCTCAAGTTTTCTCGATCTTTACCTTTCCCTGCCTGTGGGATAAAAAACATTCGATGGCGACTTCATTGTTTGATGATTTTCAGCCGGTTGTTTCAAACTGTAACACCATTAAAACACTCCTCCATTTTCAAAAAAAGAGTTCTGTACATTGAATTCTCCATATCATTTCAGCCATCCATTGCTCAAGCTAATCATTGAATTAGCTTCCTGGGACCTCAAGGAAGCTAACTTGATCATCACCATCACTTGAAACAAGCTCAAACTCAAAACATGATTTCCAGTTTTGAGGTAAGTTTTCTAACTTTGGAACTCTTCATACAAGCATCATCAATGATTTATTTGTGAACAAAACATGTAGATATCATTGCCCTGAAGCTAACCATGTCCATAGTTTCCATTAATTTTGCTTGAGCTTAGAGAATTTTGAAACTGAAATTTCTGAGATTTTTAGGGTTCAGATTAGGGACATTAAAATTCAGGATTATCTTTGATCTATAGTTTTAATGCTTTACATTTCTTAAACCGTGAGAAAATTTGCTACAAGTTTCATGTTTACAGTTTTCATTTTTGATGAGAAATGAGCAAGTTACAGTTGGTCTGGCTGGAGGTTGAAGATGAAGTCATCAGGGTGCGTTTTTCCATGTATATTTATTGATTTTCCTATGTTAACGGATGTATAGCCACCCCAGTGGTAGAAGCACGCGCCTGTAACCTTTGGGACCTGGGTTCGATCCTCAGTGGTACCCTTTTGCATTTTTTTACATGTTTTGCATTCCTGACTTTTTTTGCAAGCGCCAGGGCCTTTTGGGCTTGTATTGTTTTTTATTTTTATTTTTTGCTTACTAAGCCCCTTGCAGGTTGTTTGCACCCCTGGCCCATTTTATTTTATTCTCTTATTTTTATTTTATTGATTTCCTTAATATATTTTCGAAATACTAAAAAAAATCATAAAAATACAAAAAATGATAGATTTATATTTTGGCTTATTTTTTTTTTATTTTTCTCACAAAAAATATTTTTATTAACTATACTTTATTTATTTTTACTTATTATCTTGTAAATTTAATTAAAACTAGGTTATTAGTTATTTTCTTTCACACTAATTAAAATATATTATTTTGATATAAAAAAGACTAAAAATATTTTATAAAGCTATAAATACATTCAAGACAAAAATACCAAAAAATACTTTTCTTAAACTCATTTTCTTTTGATTAATTAATAGAACTAGGGTTTTATTTAAAATATTTTCTTAATAAATTTAAGTTTAATTAATTATTTTCTTTAATTAATTAGGTTAAGACAATTTCCCTTTTTCTCATGAAAATCAAACAAAGATCCATTTTCTTTACATTTTGCATATTTGTACATTTATTCATTTTGTACTTTGTATTTACTTATTTCTTTGTACATTGATACCAATTCAATATGGTTGTAATAGACTAATTAGGTTTACATTCTTGCAATCCCCATTCAATTTGTACACCCCCTCCCACAAATGTTGTAATAGCGTAGTAACTTTAAATTCCGCAATTTATCGCTTTTTATATACAAATGCTAGTAATTAGGGTTTGTATGGAAAGACTAAAACCAATACTTAGAAAACCCTAATTTCAAGACAAAATCAAGCATGAAAACAACACACTTGCACACAAGCACCCCTAGGGTAAATCCTCTTGGTTGCCTTTTCAAAATGGCCATATTACGCATGTGAGTTATCTTAGCAAAAACAAGCAAATATAAGATCATAGTCCCTCGATGACGCTATCTAAGTTTCCTTTCAAATGGTCTTAGTCCCTTAAAGAAAATGCTAAGATACCTTGCAACATTGCTAATCATGGTTATACGATGACCCACGCCCTTCCCGTCTACATCTAAAGATAGGGTTGCTTACCAAATCAATGGTAAAACAACAATGTCAAAGGAAAAGGAAATGAACAAGAAAGACTTTTGAGTAGGTAGAATACTCCTAATTACTTGCTCAATTTCAAACAAACATACTTTCTATTTTCAAAACAAAAACTTACACTTTCAAAACATTTGACAAAACTTGAAAACATTTTCAAAAGATCAACATCTTTGTATACATTCTTACGAATGAGAATCATTACAAAGATTGCCTAAATAATGGCCTCTTTACAAAATAATTTCAAAAACCACACAAAGCATAATTTCAAACAAAAGAAAGTGATCTAGCAAGTAACTAAGAGCCCATGGAAAAACATGGATGAAAAGGGTGCTAATACCTTCCCTTTTCATAATCTACCCCCCGAACTCAAGAAATAATCTCAAAGGTCTTTCCTGTGCTTTTTCACCTTTCCTTTTGGATAAAAGAAAAGTCGATGGCGACTCTTGCTAACAGCAACATTTTTTATCAAACACAAAACCTTCAAGTCAGTTCTCACACCGCATTACAGAGATCCTTCACGGTTTTCTCTAGATCCATCTTGCTGAAATAAACAGCAGAAAGATAAGGAAACATGTTATGCGAAAACCTGACATGTTATGATGCATGGAATATGTACATGCAAATGATTTCAAGGATTAATGGGATTTAAATTTGTATAGACAAAAGAATGAACAAACATCAATTCTCATTAGAAAAAACAAGAAAGATTACATCATGCCTCTTGGGCTTACAAAATACTTT
This sequence comes from Vicia faba, assembly GCA_948472305.1. Lineage (NCBI taxonomy): Eukaryota > Viridiplantae > Streptophyta > Magnoliopsida > Fabales > Fabaceae > Vicia > Vicia faba. The sequence continues at coordinate 677,517,570 of OX451735.1, read as the reverse complement.
CTAAGATAAAAAGACCGAATGCATCCTCTTTGGCACGAGATAAGTGTTCATACTTTGCTCTTCTTGTAGCTGCTTCGTAAGCTCTGAGACCCTTTTTTCACTAGTATAGAATTGAGCCTCGAAAGTATCTCGTTCTTACTTCATTTAGATCCAACCATTTTGTAAGTCTTCGAGAGAAGTAGGCATGTCGGGATGGAGGATAGTTTAGGGAATATCTCCTTCGACCATAGGCTCCACGATGACTGGTAAGATGGAGGGATAAGGCATCACAAGTTTCTGAGCACGAACTCGTACCCATTTAAGGTAAGGTTCGAGGGGAATAGGATTCTTGTGTCCTAGTGTCTTGCTATCCACCTTGTTCAACATCCTCCAGGCTCAGATAAACCTCTGACGGTAACCTTGATCGTCATTCTAGTAGTCAAATACCAATCCTTGGATAAGCATCTCATGGGGACCATCCTTGCGGGCGTAACCAAACTGTCGTAGGGATAAGCAGGGGTTGTAAGTGATAACTCATCTAATGCCAAGAAAAGGGACATTAGGGAATTCTCCACAACAGTCGACGATAGTAACATTCTCCAAAGAGCGGGAACACCAATGAATATCTGAATGTCTGAGCGTCATCAACCTATATGACCACCTTGAACCTTGCTCAATTTTCAACACAGATTTAGGAAGATGCGAAATAAACAATCTTGCCAAAAGAGGAGTACAACACATAAGGATACCTATTTTCCTCATAGTACGAGTGTGAAAGGAATGTAGGATGTCCCCTAGCAAAGTAGGCATCGGGTTACGAGACATGAAGATTTTGACGGCGTTCACATCTATGAGTTGGTCAAGATTTGGAAACAAAACCATCCCATAGATGAGGAGAGCCACAATTTCCTCAAAGGCTTGAAAATCCAAAGAGTTCCAACAGTTTTAGGCTTTCTCAAACAAGAACTTTGCTAGGAAACCTTTGACACCACTCCTTGTTCCCCAATTAGTTGTAATATCAGATGGTTGCAAGTGTAGAGCTTGAGCAATCTCTTATGGATTTGGATCTCTTTCCATACCATTGAAAGGTAGCTGATTGAGAATGGGAATCATCAAGAGTTGGGAGAATTCTTCCAAAGTCGACACAAGTTGATAATCGGGAAATGTGAAGCAATGGTGTAAGGGATCAAAGAATTGAAAGAGCACCTTCATCATGTCTTCATCAGTGTTGGAGGTAGCCAAGTTTAGTAGGCGACCATGTCTTTTGGTAAATGGAGAATTTTCAGGAATCCTTGATGCTAACTCTTTAAGTTGAGGAGGAATCCTTACAAAATTGACTTGAATGGTTTTCCTACGAATAAAATCCATGTCCTATAAAACAGAACAAAGATAAATCTCAAGATCCTTGAAATGGTTAGTGAATATGAGTATGATGTTTATGATGTTTATGATGTTATGTACAAGTATATATATACAAGCAAAGCAAACAAGTCCTTAGGTTTAGGCTTGCACTGAGTCTCATAGGTAAGTACCCTCTTGAAGTTTTAGTTGGCTCAAACTTGTCCTAGCAATAGTAACCAGGATCTAAGGGAGCTCAATATCACTGTTTTGTTTCCTTGGGCATTGTTTCAGCGCAAGCCTCTTTAATGGTGACCAAAATATCCCAAAAAACCAAACCTCAATGAGTGTAGTATCGAGTATGTACCAACTTCTGACTGCACCAAAGCCGGTCATCTCACTACGTCCTAATGGCCAAGTTGGTGAAGTAAAGGTTCTAAAATTTCATTAGTGCTTCATGATATCACTCAGCAGACCCGTATTCTCCTTGAATACTCAAGGGCTACCGGTACCCACAAATATGTCACACTAACGTAGCTATTTCTTAGACCATGTTGGTATACCCTGCAAAGTTTCCATAACTTATTGCTACTTACCTATAAGGTATCCAAAATTCGGGTTGAGGATTCAAACCCAAATAAAGAACCATAATGTAAAGCACACAAGTCAAACAAAGAATGCAAGTAAATATGATTTAACCCTGAGGTAACCCCACTTTTAGAATTTTCCCCAGCAGAGTCACCAATTCTATGATACGGTGGGAGAACATACTTGTGTGTTTTGCGTTTGATCGCAAATGTTGCGGTTAGCAAGAGTCACCACCAACTTTTCTTTTATCCAAAAGGAAAGGTGAAAAAAGCACAGGAAAGACCTTTCAGATTATTTCTTGAGTTCGAGGGGTAGATTATGAAAAGGGAAGGTATTAGCACCCTTTTCATCCATGGTTTTCCATGGGCTCTTAGTTACTTGCTAGATCACTTGCTTTTATTTGAAAATGTGCTTTGTGTGGTTTTTTTGAAAGTATTTTTGTAAAAATGCCTTTGTCTAGGCAAACTTTGTAATGATTCTCGTTCGTAAGAATGTATACAAAGTGTTTGATCTTTTGAAAATGTTTTCAAGTTTGAAAGATTTTTTTGAAAGTGTTGGTGTTTGTTTTGAAAATAGCAAGGATGTTTTTGGTTTGAAAATGAGCAAGAAATTAGGAACATTCTACCTACTCAAAAGTCTTTCATGTTCATTTCCTTTTTCCTTTGACATTGTTATCTTACCATTGATTTGGTAAGTAACTCTCTCTTTGGATGTAAAAGGGATGGGCGTGGGTCATCCTATAACCATAATTAGCAATATTGCAAAGTATCTTAGCATTTTTATTTAGGTACTAAGATCATTTTGAAAGGAAACATAGATAGTGTCATCGAGGGGCTATGATCTTGAATTTTGCTCGTCTTTGCTAAGATTCCTTGCATGCGTAATATGGCCATTTTTATAAGGCAACCAAGTGGATTTACCCTAGGGGTGTTTGTTTGCAAGTGCATTTATTTTCATGCTTGATTTGTATTTTATTAGGGTTTTCTATTGATTTGTTTTAGTCTTCCCATACAAAACCCTAATTACTAGCATTTGTATTTGAAAGCGTTAAATTGCAGAAAATAAAGTCCTACGCTATTACATCGTTTAGGGGATGGGGGTACAATTTACAAATAGGGATGAAATAGGAACTTAAATATTATAACCATATTCAATAACAATGAAGGAAATGTAAAAACGGTGTAAAAAGAAGTAAAAAAAATGCATTTTGAACTATTATGTGTCGACACAAGCTCATATGCATCGACACATAACTTTCCTTGCCCTTGTATTTCCAAATCAACTCATTATGAGTCGATACATAATGGTATATGTCGACTCATACACTGCATGTGTCGACTCATACGTGCTTTGTGTTAACTCATGCACTGTTTTTTGCTTCTGTTTTGGGCCTGTATAGCAGTATGTATCGACTCATAAGGTTATGTGTCGACTCATACTGTCATTTTTTTTACTTCAACATTGTTTTTCTGCATACATGGGTTAGTTCTAAACACATAATGAAAAGAATGGAAGATAAACAAAAGGTTAGCTTCAAGGACAATGATTACTACACATTGTCTTCAAAAAATGAATTACTAATGATGCTTGAAATTAAGAACTAAAGTCAAGAAACTTACCTTGGAGCTGTATCTTATACTCTGTTGCTTGAGTTGTTGTGTTGACTGTTCTTGAACTTGGAAAAGAAAACAGAGGTGTTGTAGAAGCTTGTTCTTGAGTTTGAACAATTTCTAGGTGATGTATGTGAGGTGCTTGGATGTTTGGACAAAGCTTGCAAGGTGTGAGAGTTCCAAATATTTGGACTTTAAAACTTAAGAGTGGAAGCTTTTTGGACATTTATGGCTTTTTGGAGACTATGGGATCTTGATGGCTAGCTTACAAAAAAACTTCTGGATTTTCTCTCTATTTTTTCTAACCTCTTACTCTTGCAAACGCTTCTTCTATTTATAGGAAAGGGATTTGTGCATATGAGCTGATTAGGTTTTTAAAACAGGATGTTATGGTTTGGTTGGATTACAAAGATCAAACTAAGTCAAGTACTCCATAGTCCCAAGATGAAGTACCAAAGTTGCTTGTAGTGAGGAGCTATTTCCCCTGATTTATGGTGGAGTATAATCAGCAACCTAGCAAGGTATGGGCTCAAGACAAACTTTGTACAAAAAGCTTGCTTTTCAAGAATAGCAATGGTGCCTTTATGCCATAAATGGAAAGATCTTTTGGACAATGGTTTAAACACTTGGGTAATAGCTCAATAGTGGGTGTAAGCATTAAATTATGATGAGATTTGCAAGCAAAGAAGCCTGCAACATAAGATTATACAGCAAATCAAGAGAGTTTTCGTTATGTGTTTTTTCACTAGAATGACTTGTAATTCAAGGATGGATGCCCAACTTCAAGCCCTTGAATCTCCTAGCTCAAGTATGATAAATTCATGCTCTTGGATGTTTTGGAAAGCTTGAAACACCCTCTATAACTTTCATGTTGGCCATTTTAACAGAATCATCTTGTAACTATGTGAAAAAATTCCAAGAAGTTGGGATAAAATCCTGAACAAAATCTGTTGAAAATTTCTCTAAGTGTTAAATGGAAATGTCATGACTTCATAAATTTATAACTCAAAATCCAAGCACTTCTAGGATTTGATCAGCAAAGAATAGTTGTAGATCTCTTCGGGATCTAAAACTTTCATGTTGGAAGTTTTCCTTGAACCGTCTTGCATCTTGGTGAAATAATGGTGTGAATGACGAAATTATCATGTATAAAACACTTAGAAAATTTCTAAGTCTTGGAAATCTTGACTTTTCAAGTTGACTTTTGACTTTTTTGACTTCTTGATGATCAAGCTTGATATTCTTGAATGTCTTGATGAAATTTGATCTTTGGAATGTAATGTTGACCAAAAAGTCAAAGTTTGACTTTCTAGTATGCAATTGACCATTTTGCCCTTGTACCAATTTCAAGCCTAAATTGATGTGTCAGTGCTGCAAACTTGACGTCATAGAAGATCTTGTGAGAGAATCCTTGAGGAATGAGAGGGCAAATTTTGGGGTATAACAGGAACTGATGTACAAGATTCAAAATATGATTGACGGCAAGGAGATTGTGTTCGGTCCTCCCGAGACTCCCAATGTGATCACTGCTCCCATGCCAAATCATTGAGCGTCCAGTTCATTTTGAATTTTCAATTGTAATTTCTTTCTTTGTTTAAACACTTATCTTTATGTCAGACTTTGGTTACTTTCATTAATGCATTGCATATATTTGTCTTGAATTAATCCATTCGTTTTCACTATATTTAAACTGTGCTTTTATTCCTTTGTTTTTGTTATATTCAACTCTCGTTAAAAGTTGCAAGCCTTTAGAGCGAGGATAACGAAAATAATACCATAATCTCATACAGTATGCTTTTGGATAGACCTTGCTAGCGATGTACAGGCGTTGTTTCAAATTCCTAAACACTGGAGTTATAAGGAAGATAATCCCTAGTCAACACCTTTGAGCCTAAGAAGTAGGAGTTTTCTTTTTCACACAAATCAAAACCTTTAACCATAGCCTGGGGCAGGGTAGTTTCTCAGTTAATTCAAATGCACATTCAGTCGCAAGCTTTCACTTCATATACAAACATCCTTCTAAATTAAAAGACGATGATGGTTCCTCGTGAAATAGGCAGTCATTACCTCTCAAAAGAAAAGTCCATTGAGTCAAAACCTATGAAGGAGACTTAAGAAAAACGGGGGCATCCCGCTGGCTGTAATCTCAAAAGAAGAACAGTCAGGCAAAATTTAGGGACAATAAGTAAAAAGGAGGTCTCTACAAATCCTCGACAGTAGAAAAATGTTGCAAAAATGACTGTCTTCATGAATAAACTTTCAGTATCCGATCCATCACCAAAACGTTATTCCAGACTCAATTGGAATTCAAAATGCATAATTAACTGAGTATAGGGCTGAAGAACATCATGAAGAACGGGTGGGTACAAATAAACTTTGAGCCTTATCCTTTGTTTCTTAAAACCGTGAACCAGACTACGTTACAACCCCTTAAAAGTCCTAGTTGAAGCATGGGTTAGTTCGAAAGCATACTGTTACAAAAGGTATCCTGACTCCTGTAAGGATTATTGTAAATCCTGAGTTGAATTCATATTCTTACAAAATCTTTTATTTGTTCAAACTGCATTTTTAAAACTTCAAGACAAACATAAACTTTGCATTGTTTGATTACCGCTATTTGCATATGGCTATTTGTTTGACAACAGAGAAATTCACACGAAAAATATCCAACGAATGTAAATTCTCTCAAAGAACAGAATCACTTCAAATGGGAAGACACTTCCAATGACAAGTATCCCATAATCAAGGGGGCATGACATGTTATTGCCCAACTCATCAGTGGCAGTCAAGTCAAAATTCCAAGAAATCTCTCAAAAAGTGCTGAATAATCAGGGGCAGGTCTGCATCTGAATCACTTGGGGAATTAAACATGAACTCCAGCAAAGGGTCATGTACGACCAAGTACACATTTTCTGGAACCGCTACAACACTTACAACTATGGACAACAACAAATCCCCACAAAGTCCCTTTCATAAGGTGATCCCTGTCAAAGTTGCCAGAGCCACCTCTATAAGGTTATCCTCACAGAATAATCTTCATGGATAAGGGTACAAATCCCATAAGGCCAAATTCATGGATATCCCCACAAAATTGGATCCATGCAATCCCCAGCCATAGTTTCAATCTCTGGAAAACCTCTCCCCGGTTGAATTGGCCTTAAGAGGAAGCCTTGAGGATCTCTTCCAAAAGAAAATACCTCCCCAGTAGATTGTCAAATGGGTTTATTTCCCCCAACAAACTACGAATCCTCCAGACCAATACAAATCAATAGACAAAACCCTTTAATCCTCGGTAGATTCATTTATATCCCCAAAGGAGTTGTTACTATCCCCAAAAGTTACTAAAACCTATACCTGACCAGATAATAGTTTAACTTCTTCAAATCACTAACAAAACTCCTCTTCCCCAATAAAGTTTGCCATTATCCCCAGTGAGTTGCTACAATACAAATTCCTTACATGTGTCCATGTCTACGCCAATGCATACGCTGACGATGCAAAAAAAGACTATGTTTGCACCTGCGCCTATGCTTGCACTCAACAATACCAAGTCTATAACTACATCTAAGCGTCCGCACAAAGTCTACATCCATGTCAGCACCTATACATAGCTTGCAACAAAAGGTCAACGTTCGCACGCTTCCACGCACATGTGTACTCCTGCCAATTCTACATATTCTATATGCTTACTATGATCGATGGATCTGGAACTGACTGTTTAACGTTGGTTCGCGAAATGTCGCGGAAGCAAGAGTCGCCACCGTCTTTTATTTTCTCCAACATGGAAAGGACAAAAGCACAGAAAAATTCCTTATTGAGATTAGCTCTCGGTTCGGGAGGTAGATTTATAGAAAGGGAAGGTGTTAGCACCCTTTCTATCCATGGTTATCCATGGGCTCTTAGATACTCGCTCATTTGTGTTTTCAAAATGTTTGTTTGCTTTTCAATTGTGGGTTTAAAAAAGTTTCGTTTAAAATTTCAGTTCGACTCTTGTATCAGTCCTCAAGAGTGTTTGAAAAGTTGTTTTGAAAGCTTTTTGAAAAGTGTCGGTGTGAAAAGGAGTTTTTGATTTGTTTTGAATTAGAGCAAGTATCTACGAGTCATCTACCTACCCTAAGGAATTAGTCTGTGTAAATGTCCTTAAAGTAGTGCCATCCCACCATTGAGAGGTAGGTAGCACCACCGTTGGAGGTGTTCGGGTCAATTCGAGAGTTCGGGACAGTGTGGTCACCAAAGCAATAGGAAGACACCTTAGAAGCTACCCCCATGCCATGTTCATGGACATGAGGACTTACTAAGATGTCCTCTACTCGACGACCACTTTTCGAGTGGCAAGGCAACAGTGAGGCGTACCCTAGGGGTGGTGTGTGATTTGTGTGTCATTTTCAGTTATATTTGTCTTGTTCATGCATTGGTGATCTACGCTTTGTTTTTATATTTGACATTCATTCTTTCATGCAAGTTATTAACAGTTAAAAGATGCGAGAAGATAAAAGTCCTACGCTATTACAAAGGCGCGGGTCTACATCGCCAAATTAATCCAAGACCCGATTTGAATAAAATAAAAATGCGGAAAGATAAATATCCTAATTAATCTATTACAAGGCTTTGGGGCAATTACATGAAATTTATAAAAGGGAAATGAAAGTAAATATGCGAAAGGGAATTATAATCGAATGCGAGGGCGTTGGACCCTTTTAAAGAAATTAAATCGAAATTGTAAATTAATTAAATTAAATAAAAGCAAGAACTTATTTTTTTTTGGAGTTTTTGTATTTATGGAATTTAATGAGAAAATTAAATGCAATTAAAACCCTAATTCTAAACTATTTTTAATTTATTAGAAAAAATGTTTAAGTTATACCTAGTTTTAACCTAATTATTTAATGATAAATTTATTTACAAAATAATTAATAATTAAATATAATAAGAGGAAATTTTAATTATTTGAAAATAAAAATAAAAATCTAGAAACCCTAATTCTACATTTTTTAGTTTGTTAAAAAACATTAAAATTAAACCTAAGATTAAAACTAAATTAGTTAACAAAATTTATTTACAAGATAATATCAATTAATATTAACAAGGCATATTTTTTATTGTTTCATGATTTTCTGATTTTTTTATATTTTATGAAAATTAATTTTGATGAATTAACTAAAATAAATAAAACAAATAAAAAAAATGAAAAGAAGGAAAATGATATGCAAACCAATGGGGGTGTTACCCCAATTTTGGAGGTAAATTGAGGAATTTTGGGCCCATCAGGAGGAGGCCTTTTTGACTTTTCTGGGATTGTGTGAGGAGCTGTTGACAGCGTGCACAATGGACTGCAGATCTTGGCCATTGGATTGACCTTCTGGGACATGTGGCAAGCTAGTAGGCAAGGCATTTGGTGGACCTTAGCTGAAGCGCTGCAGGGAAATACGTTAAACAAAACAATATTGAGGAAGGGAGGGGACCTGGGAATCGAACCCAGGTCCCAGTACCTATTGTCCACGTTGCCCACCAACTGAACTAGCGCGTTTGCCTTTATGTTTATTGGACAACAATCATGATATGTGAACAAACGATGCTATGCTGGACAGAAACAAAACGCGCCAACGTTTGAACCCACCAACCACATTCGTCCACGCATCATCTTCTCCACTTGTTCTTTATTTTGCCTGAAAAAAACAAACTAGATAGCGGGGGTTTTAAACCCCCACTAAATGACACATACAAAAATAGCGAATAGAACCCTATTGATCATAAATTGAGCGCGACATATGGAATTAATTCGTGTGAAGCTTCTGATTCTAATGGCATAAGTCTTGTTGTCTGATTTTTCCAGAAGAGAAAAGCCCCAAATTCGCACCTCTGAAAACCTAGAAAACATCAATGGCATTTTTCTATACAAGCAATATTAATCCAATTCAATGGCACCATTAGTTTTGTTGAGTTCATATTAGTACAAAACGATCATTAGAATGTATGAATATGGCATATAAATCAAAACACGAAAATGAAAAATATCAAGAACAGGACGGCTTCGTTCTACCGATTCTTGAGGTGAGTGGCTATGGTTTTGATTCAGAAAGCCTCCTTGATACGTCAGGAAGGTAATGGAATTGTTCTCTTGCCTTGAAACGCCCTCTAGATGTGTTTTCAGTTTTGAACTTTTTGACAAAAAATGCAAAGTGTGTCTTTGATCTGAGGCGCAGCTTCCAGGTTCTGAGCATTAGGGTTAGCTTTGTGTTTATATGAGGAATGAATTAGGGTGAAAATCTCAACCAAAAACCTTTGCATTCATGAATCCAATATTTGATTTTCAATGAATCTTTTTTCAATCTTTTGCATGCCCTTTTGATACCAATCATGGCCAAATCTTTCCATATTAGTGATGCACGAAATCTTGAGGTTTTATGGAGGGAATATGCTGCAAAAAGGGATTGGAAAACATGTGTTTAGTATTTTTGTCATATTTTATTTAATTAAATGAATTAATGGTGATAAAAAATTCAAATAAATAATAAAAAATGATGAAATAACTCCCCTTTGGGTCAATGGGTCGTGCATAGCTTTTGGGTGATGATTCTTGGAAGACATTGAGGCCCATTAGCAATTTTGAGGCTTTTGAAACAAAGTTGACTTTTCAAAATTCCCAGAAATTTCCCAACTTCCACAAGGCATATCTTGCTCAATTTTTAAGCTTTGATCATGTTTTTGGATATTTTGGAAAGGTCTTGAAGTCTTCTAACCAATGCCTTTGGTCCCATGTCATTTTGATTTACCAATCTCAAGTTATGGTCTTTGACTTAAAGTCCCTTTTTGTTGACTTTTGAAAATGACCTATAATGTTGAGATTGATAACTTTTTGTGAGAGCATTTCTTGGACTTGAAGTGTGAAGAGGAGTTGTAGGAAATGTCTTTCTATTCAATGAGCTTTGGATGGAATTTTTCTGATAAACCATGTGGAAGTTATGCCTTGGTCAAGTTACAGTTGACTTTTTCAACTGTCCAAATATGGAAACTTTTGCATCTTGAGACTTTTTGAGCCATGCCTTGAAAATCATGATCAAGAATTGATCAAATGATGTTTGTGACTTCAAAATAAGATGTTGACCAAGAATTTGAACTTTTGACTGTCAAATGACCATTTTACCCCTACAGTTGACTGCTGAGCAATTAGGGCATTTGACTGTGCAATTTTATGCTGTGAGTCTTGAAACTTGACATATGGATGCTTGACCATGTTTGTAGGCATTCGGGATTTGTTTAGACCCTTGGAAACTTCAATTTTTTTGTCAGAACCAAAACCCTAGTTTTTGACTGTTAGGAGGCCCTTGAATTGTGCAACCCTTGGGAGATTTTGAAGCATGCTCTTTGCAAATCTTGAAGAATATGGGAGGGAAAATTTTGGGGTACAACATTTACGCTTGCGCCTGCGACATACGAGTCTACATACATCTACGCTTACGCCTGCGCCTATAACATACTAATCTGCATACGTCTATGCTTACGCCTGCACCTACGACATACGAATCGACATACAGCTACGCTTACGCCTGTGCCTACGACATACGAATCTACGCTTACACCTGCGACTACAACGTACGAATCTACCTACATCTACGCTTACGCCCGCGCTTAAAGAGACCATATCTATGTCTACGCCTACATACAAATCTATGCATAGGCTATTATCAATGTCTACGTCTACGCTCGCAATACAAAATCAATGCTCAAATCTTGCTAACATTGCCCACCGCGTCCAAGCTCAACAATGCTATGACGACACAACATATAACGCCATGAATTGATAACTCTAAAGGAGAGAATGCCAGGAATAGTCTTCATAACATTTTAAGGCATACGCACATCTTACGCACATTTCATACATACAATTTGCACAGCATACATACACTATACATTTTTACATACATATTCAGGGTTCCATATCAATGTCAAACATCATACATTTCACATACATACAACATTCAATACGCATGCATACGCATGTATCGCCTAGCAAACAGACAAATAATTTCACCCTAGATTCAACTATCTAAGGGTCGACCAACACAATACCTCTCCTACGATTCAACCCGTCACCTTAGTCTTCATGCCATGACACATTCATCCCATAACCTAAGTCTTCCTGCAGTGATGAGCTCCTTATAAACTCAGCATGTTGCCTCTAAGCCGCAGCATATCTTCAAAGCCCATTATGTTGCTTCTAAGCCGCAACATATTACATTGCCTCTAAGCCGCAATTCATTTGCAAAACTCAACACATTGCCTCTAAGTCGTAATGTATCTAATTTCCAGATCAGTATATTGCCTCTAAGCCGCAATATATCGTCCGACTCAAACACATTGCCTCTAAGTCACAACGCATTCTCAAAACCCATTGCATTGCCTCTAAGCTGCAATGTATTATCAAACTCAACACATTGCCTCTAAGCCGCAATGTATTATCCAAGCCAACATATTGCCTCTAAGCCGCAATGTATTCTCAAAACTCGGTGCATTGCCTCTAAGCTGCAATGTATTCTCACAACTCATTACATTACCTCTAAGCCGCAATGTTTTCAAAAAACCTAGATCATCGCCTCAGACTTCATGCAGCGATGTTTGAAACAACAAATTTAGCTTATCACATCAGACTTCACACAATGATTTGCAAACCTAACCCCTTGCCTCAGACTTCATGCAACAATGTGTTTCCTATTTTGCGACACAGATTATTTCCTCAGACTTCATGCAACAATGCTCGGAACTAAATCTAGCTTATCACATCAGAATTCACACAATGATTTGCTAGCCTAATCCATTGCTTCATGACTTCATGCAGTAATGTGTTCCAAATCCTAGATCATCGCCTCAGACTTCATGCAGTGATGCTCAAACCTAGCTTATCGCATCAGACTTCACACAATGATTTGCAAACCTAACTCATTGTCTCAGACTTCATGCAACGATGTTCGAAACCACAAAATCTAGCATGTTGCATCAGACTTCATGCAGCGATTCACGAACCCAAACTCATTGCCTTAGACTTCATGCAGCAATGTATATTTCATTAAACACTGATCATTGCCTCAGACTTCATGATGCGATGCTCAAGAGAAAATAAAACTCAACACATTGCCTCTAAGCCGCAATGTATTCACAAACTCAACACATTGCCTCTAAGCCGCAACGTACCCACAAAACTCATTGCATTGCCTCTAATCCGCAATGTATTCACACACTTAACACATTGCCTCTAAGCCGCAATGTATTCGCAAACTTAACACATTGCCCTTAAGCCGCAATGTATTCAAAACTCAACACTTTTCCTCTAATCCACAATGTATTCGCAAACTCAACACATTGCCTCTAAGCCGCAATGTATGCGCAAACTCAACACATTGCCTTTAAGCCGTAATGTATCCACAAACTCAAAACTTTGCCTCGAAGCCGCAATGTATCTGCAAACTCAACACATTTTCTCTAAGCCGCAATGTATTCGTAAACTTAGCACATCGCCTCTAAGCCGCAATGCAATATCAGAACTCATTACATTGCCTCTAAGCCGAAATGAATTCTCAGAACTCGACACATTGCCCCTAAGCCGCAATGTATTATCCAAACTAACACATTGCCTATAAGCTGCAATACACTCTCAGAACTCAGAACATTTCCTCTAAGCCACAATGTATTATCTAAGTTAACACATTTCCTCTAAGCCGCAATGCGTTCTTCAAACTCAAACACATAGCCTCTGAGCCGCAGTGTATTCATGCTCAAAACATCGCCTCAGACGTCACGTAGTGATTCGCAAATGCAACCCATGGCATCAGTCTTCAAGCAGACATGCGTCATCAATCATTGCTATATTCACCCTCCAAATGGGTAAATAAGCCAAGACATACATAATCGCGCTATCTGCCTCGCTATTAAACCCGGGTAAGCGATACATCATCAGCTTTGCCTACTTCCTTTAGACTCATAAGGGTATGCTATATCAGTGTAACCTTATGTTTGTCAGACAAATTTTGGGATACTTCAAGTATTCAATAAACTTTCAATCAAAATGGGCTAGACTCGAGTTTTCTAACGCTATTCGATTGAAAGATAATTGAATAGGGGTAGTTGTCGTACCCTAAATTTGTCCTACCTCTTTGATTTTATTTTATCGAGAAATATTTAATTAAAGATGGTACAACAGTATCTGATAGCCCATATTTATCCAAGACTAGGGGGTGTATTTTAATGGAGTTTTCTAAATCAGAAATATTCATAAACCCGTTCGCAAAGCATGTCGGCCAATGGCCCATGCAATTCGAAAATAGAAGTTATTTCAAAAGAATAATAATAATTATGTTTGATTTGCATAAGCTTGTTTAAGTTAAGTTGATAAAAAGGGGGTACGACTTCAAACTTAAAGCCCATTAGAACATGGCCCATTTCGTGTGGTTAAATAGCAAAAAGAGGGTGTGTTTAAGGCTCATTGAGATGGCTCATCTGATGTTTAGAATAAGAAGAGATATTATTATTATTATTGCTATTTTTTTATTTTAATGAAAAAGGATATATTAATATTTAAAAAAACTATTTATTATTATTATTATTTTAAATAAATAAATAATATAGAAAACTAAACGTTTTATTACTGATGAATTGAGTTTAAGTTTGTTGGTTGATTAAATATCACTGCTATTTGTTGTGTTGAAGAAGACCAATTAGGCCCGGTCAAGGAAAACAAAAATGTTTGTTGCTGGATCAAAAAAACCACAGGCCCAAAAGTGCAGTAACAACAACTGTAGCAATTAAAAAAAATTCATGCCCGAACGGACTGTACGAATCATTCCAGATTATGCGCTTGTTCTTCAACATCTAATGTAAAAGCAACCAAATCAAATCCAAAGCTAAATCAAATCACTTATTGCCAAAATAAGTCTTGTAACACAGAATCATTGTTTATTATATTCAATCTATGAATTAAATCTCAGGATATTTGTTTAGCAGAAAATCTGGAAATCCCAAATCCTAAAATTACAGAATGAATCCAAAAATACAGCGTAATCAATTACAACGAGATTTCAAGACCTAATTATTCTTTAATTCCTAAATATAAGGCAAGCCCAATTTGCACCCGTAAAAACCTAAAATACTAACTTATAAATACAGAAAGATAATACAGAGAGAGGGGGGTTGGAGATAACAGAAAATATATGCAGAAAACCTTGAAGGGAGGACGATAAGAACAGAGACGGCGAAGGCGTTGACAGAAAAAGAAGAAAGAGAGGTCTGGAAGATTACTGAGACGGGGAAGGAATTTTTGAGCGAGCTCTTTACCTTCGAAAACAAGAAGAGGAGGTGATTAGAGTTTCCGCATTGGAAACCCTAACCACTTGTCGTTGCCTGCCGCGAGTCACCACTAAGCTCCGTCACTCCACCTCAAGCTTGTCGTCATCATCACCACTGTCTACGCTCTGCCACCGTTGCTACTGCGTCACCACAACTATCGTAACCTGTAACAAGAGAGAGGAGGGATTAAAGACCGAATCGGAACTCAAGAAGCCAGAAATCACAAAAGGGGTAAAAGACAACATAGCTTGCTATTCGTTCCGTTTGTGGGTTATGTTGGGGTCGATTGATGGTGGAAGTGACATTTGTGGTTGAGCCGCCGCCGGTGCCTAAGAGCGTTAGGGTTTTGGAAGGAAGATGGAGGGGTGTTTACTGGGAGAGAATGAAGGAGATGGTTTCTGTGACAAACGGAAATGAAAATGAAAACATGATAAAATAAAAAATAGTGTTATATGGTGTTATAATCTTGTACTCGCGTGCCCATAATAGCAATCACGTTCCCTCACTTGTCAGCCATGTGATTTCAATCAGGCGGCCATAATGCCAGGCCATACTATAACTCCCATACGCCTCACTACACACGATCAACTTGTATCCTTCAACATCCATGTTGGGCCTAGCCCATGCGCTTTTCACACCCCCCTTCCAGCGGTTTACTAACTTGCCAAATAACGTACACCCTCTGTCCAGAATTATTTTGGGCCTAAACCCAGATTGTTAAACAACACCCCCCCTTTTTTGATGCATAACCGAAAACGCACCCCCCCCCCAGGTTAAATCAATTATTTCTTTTGTTATTTTCAATACATTATATTTTTATCTATTTTTAATCCTTATACTTATAATATTTTTTTACAACAAATATTATTTATATTTGCAATAATTATTATTATTAATTTTTATATTAATTATTATTATCATATTTTTCTATTATTATTGTTATTTTTATATTATTACTTATTTTATGTAAATATTGTTATATAAGCGTATACAAATATTTTATTCAAAACTCATGTACATATTATTTTCACGTATATTGCACTAAATCTTTTTATCATGCATTGATCAAGAACTTTTGCAATTAATATTATTAAAAAGCACAAACCAATCTCACACTATTTTCGCGAATAAAATTAAGCTAATCAGCAGTCTTTTTGCAAATGGGTTTCAGACTAATTTTGACTTACTACGCGCTCAGTCAAAATCTCCGCAATCACTACTCCCGACCGAGTGTGAAGTGATTCAAAATATGCTTGAAAACCCCTAAAAGACACCAACCCATACGAACTACGCATTAGGACTCTGATTCCTCATAAGAGGATACGTAGGCATACGATCTAAAATCGTGTCGAGTCTTTCTAATTAAAACTTAAAACCCCATTTATTTCAAACCTAAACCTAGAGCTTAATATCCTTGTGAACAAGGTGGATAAAAGCTTCCTAACACCTTCCTTTCGTCTAATTGAGTCTAAAACCTAGAATCTCTGTCTGCGAATTAGGTTTTTCTGTTAGGTTCTCTTCCCTAGGATAAAAACTAATAGTGGCGACTCTTGATCAAAAACCAGTTGCGACACGTTCTTTAACACAAATCGAGGAAGATGTGAAATAAACCATCTTACCAAGATAGGAGTGCAACACATGAGGATCCCTCTCTTCCTCATAGTGCGAGAGTGAAAAGAATGTAGGATATCTCCCAATAAATTAGGCACCAGATTGCGAGACATGAAGATCTTGACAGCATTTACATCTATATGTTGGTCAGGGTTTGGAAACAAAACCATCCCATAGATGAGAAGGGCCAAGATTTATTCAAAAGCTTGTAAGTCCAAAGAGTTCCAACAATCTTGAGCTTTTTCAAACAAAACTTGGCTAAGAAACCTTTGACACCACTCTTTGTTTCCCAATTAGTCGTAATATAAGATTGTTGCAAGTGTAGTGCTTGGGCAATTTCTTCAGGTTTTGGATCTCTTTTCATAATGTTGAAGGGTAGTTGATTAAGAATGGGAATCCTCAAGAGTTGAGAGAATTCTTCCAGAGTTGGTACAAGAAGATAATCGAGAAAAATGAAACAATGGTGTAGAGGATCAAAGAACTAGAAAAGCACCTTCATCATATCTTCATCAGTGTTGGAGGTAACCAAGTTTAGGAGGCGACCATGTCTTTAGGAGAATGAAGAATTCTCAGGGACCCTTGATGCTAACTCTTTGAGTTGAGGAGGAATTCTTACGAGATTGACTTGGATAGTATTCCTGCGGATAGAAGCCATGTCCTACAAAACAGAACAAAGATAAATCCCAATAATCCTTGAAATGGTTAGTGAGAATGAGTATGATGTTATGATGTTTATGATGTTATGTACAAATAAGTATATACAAACAAGGCAAACAAGTCCTTAGGTTTATGATTGCATAGAGTCTCATAGGTAAGTACCCTCTTGAAGTTTAGTTGGCTCAAACCTGTCCTAGAAATAGTAACTGGGTTCTAAGGGATCTTAATATCACTGATATGTCATATCGACCATTGTTCCAGCGTAAGCCTCTTTCACGATGACCGAAATATCCAGAGAAGTCAAATCTCAATGAGTGTAGTATCGATTATCAACCAACTTTGGACTGCACCAAAGCCGGTTATCTCACTACGTCCTAATGGCCAAGTTGTTCAAGTAAAGGTTCTAAAAGTCAGTTAGTGCTTCATGATATCACACAGCGGCCCCGTATTATCCTTGACTACTAAAGGGCTACCGGTACCCACAAATGTGTCACACTAATGTAGCTATTGCTTAGACCATGTCAGTATACCCCGCACAGTTTCCACAATGTATTGCTACTTACCTATAAGGTATCCCAAATCCAGGTAGAGGATTTAAAACAATCCTAAACAAGGAACCAAAATGTAAAGCAAACAAATCAAACAATGAAAGCAAATAAAGGTGATCTAACCCTAAGGTAACCCCATTTTTAAGTTTTTCCCCAGCAGAACATGGTAACCAAATTCATCAAACATAACCTCATATGCCGTTATGGTATCCCTGAAAGGATCATCACTAATAATGGGACTATCCTCAATAATGCTATGATTACCGAGCTTTCCACTCAGTTCAAGATCAAGCATCACAATTCTTTTCCTTATAGACCTAAAATGAAAGGCGCGGTTGAAGCGACCAACAAAACATTAAGAAGATTATGCAGAAGATGGTAGTAACCTACAAGGATTGGTGTAACACGGTGGGAGAACTGACTTAGGATGTTTTGAGTTTGATCGTAATTGTTGCGGTTAGCAAGAGTCGCCGTTGAATTTTCTTTCATCCAAAAGGAAAGGTGGAAAAGACAGGAAAGACCTTTGAGATTATTTCTTGAGTTCGGGGGGTAGATTATGAAAAGGGAAGGTGTTAGCACCCTTTTCATCCATAGTTATCTATGGGCTCTTAGTTGCTTGCTAGATCACTTGCTTTTGTTTGAAAATGTGTTTTTTAGTGGTTTTGAAAGTATTTTTGAAAAGGCGCATTCGTTTAGGCAAACATTGTAATGGTTCTCGTTCGTAAGAATGTATACAAAGTGTTGGACTTTTGAAAATGTTTCATGTTTTAAAAGGGTTTGTTTTGAAAGTGTTTGGTGTTTGATTTGAAAATAAGCAAGGATGTTTGTTTTTAAAATGAGCAAGAAACTAGGAATAATCTACCTACTCAAAAGTCTTTGTTCATTTCTCCCTTCCTTTGATATTGCTATCTCACCATTGATTTGGTAAGAAGCCTTATCTTTGGATGTAAAGGGATGGACGTGGGTCATTGTATAGCCATGATAGCAACATTGTGAGATATCTTAGCATTTCTCTTTGAGGGACTAAGATCATTTTGAAAGGCAACATTGATAGCGTCATCGAGGGACTATGATCTTGTATTTTTTATTGCTTTTGCTAAGATATCCCACATGCATAACATGGACATTTTTGTAAGGCAACAAAGTGGAATTACCCTAAGGGTGCAAGTGCGCAAATGTGTTTGAGTTACATGTATCGTTTATCTTGAATTAGGGTTTGCTACTTGTTGATTTTATCTTTTCATACAAACCCTAATCACTAAGATTTATATAAAGTGATAAATTACGGAAAGTAAAATTACTACGCTATTACATCATTAGGGGAGGGGGTGTACAAATTTACAAATGGGGATTACAAGAAAATTAAACCTAATTATCTATTACAATCATATTGAATAATGTACAAGAATTGAATAAATGTGCAAGAAAATAAATGGAAAAGAAATGATTTTTGTGTGGTTTTTGTTAAGGGTTTAATCTTGACCTAATTAAACAAAATGATTAATTAAAAATAAACAAAATTAAACTTAAACTAATTAAGAAAGAAATTAAGTTTGAAATATTTTTTAGGGTTTTTTATGAAAAGGTTTTAAGTTTAGTGAAAATAAAATGAAAATTAATTAATTAAAAGAAACCTAAATTCTAAATTAATTTTAAATGAAAAAAGAAAAATAAATTATAAATCTAATTATTAATTATTTAAGAAAAATAAATTAATTTGTTAAGAAAATGTTTTTGTCCTTTTTATTTTATAAAGAAAATAAACACATAATCGTGAAAATAATAAATTAAAATATTTTGGGATTTTTTATTAATAAAAATATTAATAATAGTAGTAGTAATAAAAATATAATAAAGAAAAATAAAATAAGAAAAGGAAAAAAAAATGAATTAAAATGATAAAAGAAAAAATATAATTGGTTAGGTGTGTGAAAGTGAGCAGGGGGTATGGGGCATAAAAAATGGTAAGGCCCACTGATTGAGGCCCAAGCGCTACTTGCTGGAACAAAAAAGGAGGAAAATGTCAGAAAATGAACAAAAGGCAGCGCTGAGACTTGAACCCATGACCCTTACCATACACGCGCGCTACCTTTGCCACTGGGGTGGCTGTACATCCGGTAACATAAACAAAACAATAAATACATATTACAAGTCATGTTCTGAATATGACTTCATCTTCAACCTCCAGCCTAAACATTTGTAACTTTGCCATTTCTCATCCATTTGCAAAAATGTAAACATCAAACTTGTTCCAAATTTCACAACGATTCCAGAAATGTAAATTACTAAAACTATAAATCAAAGATGAGCATGAATTTTGAATGGTACAAAATTCTAACCTAAATTTTTCAGAAAGTTCAAATTTAAAATTCTCACTACTCAAGCAATATAAATGAATTTTAAGGACATGGTCATCTTCAGGGCTATGATATCTACACTTTATCTTCACAAATCAGAATCAAATGATGCTTATATTAAGAGATAGAAGTTCAGAAAAAATATCTCAAAACTGGAAATCGTGAAATGAGTTTGGGCTGATTTCAAGGAGTTGTAATGATCAGGTTAGCTTCCTCAAGTTTCCAGGAAGCTAATGCAATGTTTTCTTGATGCTGGGAGTGTTTGAATCGTGCTAGAGAAGTCAAGGTGCAAGCTCTATTTTTTGGTTATGGAAGTTGATGAAGATGATGTTACATTCGTTTAACAGGGTGAGGGATTGTTTTTAGATGATGTTTAGGAACTTTTGGAGGTGAAAAGCCAAGAAACGCACGAGTGGATTCTGAGTTTGGAGTTTTTGGTCAGAATGTGCAACAACGGAGGTTTATTATGCAGTTCTAAGTTTGTGAGAGTTTGAGGGCTTGTGCATTCATGTGTTATATTGAAATAGACTTGTATAGTTATATGAAAAAGTTTGGAGATCAAATTCACTCAAGATTTCGGAGTTCTAGCCTTTTGGCTTTATAGCTTGCTTTTGAAGAAAAGTGAGAAGACAAATCTCAAAGTGTTGTAAAAGCATGTTCTGAGTTGAAAGAGGCCTTATACATATTGATTTTGGTTTATATGGGTTGTGTGTGCAGAAAGAACAAGTGCAAGACCCAAGAAGTTTACAATTGCAAAAGTGATGATTTATCAAAATGGAAATGGCAACTTTGTGCCATAAATGGAAAATCATTTTGGACAACGCTTAAACCAAGTGGATAAGGGCTTAAAGAGTTATGTAAACCATCAATTATGGATTGGAAAACAAGTTTGAGGCCTGAAAGTGAAGATTATGCCGCATGGCTGTGGATTTTGTTTATGTTCATCACAAAATATGCCTTGTAAATCAAGTTTGAAACCCTAACTTCTTGCCTTCGATTCTCCTTGCTCAAGTATGGTCTCAATGAGTTCTTGGACATTTTGGAAAGATTGTAACATCCTATACAACATCTATGTTGGACATGTTTGAAGATTCATCTTGGAACTATATGAAAAATTGCCATGAAGTTAGGTCAAAATCCTGCCTAATGTAGGGCAAAATTTCACTAAGTTTTCAAGTTTCCTGAACATGTCTTCACAAAATCATAACTTGAAATCCAAGAATTTCTAGAAAAAGTTATTTTCTACAATCTTTTATACATAATTGATATCTAAAACGTTCATTTTGGAAGTTTCCTTTGAATCATCTTGCATCATGGTGTAAATTTGGCTCAAAGTTATGAAAAAAACATGAATTTTCAACACTTAGAAAAATTCTAAGTCTTGGAAATTTTGAATTTTCAAAATGAAATCTTGAATTTTTGATTTCTTGATGAAAAAGTTTCATATTTTGACATTTCTTGATGAATTTCAATCTTTGAAACTTGATTTTGATCAAAAAGTCAAAGTTTGACTTTTCAGTGTACAGTTGATTTTTCATCAGTTGGCTGAAATTCAACTGTCAATCAATTGAGCTTGAGAAATGTTTTGGGTCATGTCATTAGGTAAAAATGATTCATTTGAATCCTTGATATCATGTCTCAAACCAATAAGTCATTTTCTAGGTTAAAAATCAGAAATTGAACCTTCTCAGTCAAAACCCTAATTTTGACCATTTTGCCCTTTTGATGTTCTGATCAAATTTCTTGAGGAATTGTGACCCAAACTTGATCAAATGACATATATGAGTTCATAATGTTGATATGGACCAAAAATAATGAAGTTTGACTGTAAATTGACTATAGTTGACTTTTTCCCCAATACAGTTGATTTTAGGTCAATTGATCAATTGACTGAGCAAAAATGTGATCCAAGGCTTGAAACTTGACATGAGAAATCTTGAGGGTCCAAAATGATCCATTAAAGTCATATGGGGCATTAAAAGTCCATTTGTATTTGTGCAAACTCAAACCCTAATTTCCAGTCATCAGTGCTTGAGGAGGTATCTTGAGCTGATAAAACCTTGTGCAATCTTGAATCAATGGAAGTCTTGTGAGAGATTACTTGAGAAATGAGAAGGCAAGTTTTGGGGTAAAAAAACCCTGTAGCTCTAGACACACATGCTCATATTCTTGAGTTCTCTGAGTCAGGAGTCTTTCTGCCTCTACCCTTTCAAGGCGTGCTTTGACCTCTGATTCTTGGTCGTCTTAAAGTTCAGTGGTGAGGTAATTTACTTGCTCTTCTTGATCTAAGGAAGCTTGTGCAAAACTTTGGATCTGGACTCTTTGATTTTCCTCTAGCACCTTTTTGTCATGTGTTGCCTTTTCATACCATCTGGTTAACCTTCCGATTTCAGTAGCTGCCTCCTCTAACTTTTGGTTGTTGGAATCTAGGTTGAATGTCGCACTCAACAGCCCTTCAGTTGTAGGCTTCCGTTTGAGACTATTTCTCTAATGCCTTTTTATCTCTCTCAATTTGTTGGTCCTTTGACTCAAGTATGAGCTGCATCTTCTTCTTTTCTTTGGTCAGATTGAGGAGGTTGAGTTCTAGTGCTTCTTTTTCCCTTTAAGCTTGCTTTAAGGCGCTTTTCAGATTGTCGACTTCTTCCAAGGATATAGGTGTAACCTCTGGGACCTCTGACTTGTACACTGGATCTATATCGAATGGAAGCTTGATAATTTGTACCATATCTTGGACCCAATACCCTCGCGTCTGGTCAATTTTGGAATCATATAGTCTTCTTTGTAAAGATGAGTCATGAACCAAGTATATAGAAGTGGGATGCAACAGTTTAGCGTGCCCTTTCTCTTTTCGTACATCGTATGCAAGGTGTAATAAATGTCAATAAGCAAAGCGGGAGTTGGATCCGTATTAAAGACTTTCGCACCCCAGAATATGCTATTGGCCGCAGGGTCAATATAGTACACAGTCCGAGGAAATAAAGTTACACCAAATACCAGTAGCCCTAAAAAATTGACACAAAATTCCCATTCTTTATAATTAGAAAATTTGAGTGCCTTAGCTTCCAAGTATATCCTTTTGATTCCTTGTATCAGACCTTCTCTTTGGTAATTCTGCATTAACTCAGGGTAAGGGATCCCTAAGCCTTTTGCCAAAACTTTGACTTCAATAGTTTGTCTGAAACATACATAGGCCTTCTCTTTGGAAAAATTCAGAATTCTGTCAAATTCTTCCAGAGTCGGTGCTAGCGGGAAGCCTTGGAAAGTAAAATATCTCAGTGGAGGGTCATAAAATTGAATGAGGGCTGAAACAACATCCATTTGAACCTCTACTCTGGTCAAGTCAAGGTTATCCCCATATCGGCGAGCGTACATCTTCAGAGCTTTCTCATATAATTTCCCCTTTATAGTTTTGATTTCAGAAATGTCGGGCTGGAAGGCATTGACGCAGACAAGTTGTTTCCCTCTAGTATCCATTTTTTAAAGACAGTCATCGAGATCTTGTTTTTATTATTATATTTTGTACCCTGTTAATAAGACAAATAAATGGGTGACGAATATATGAAATGTATGACGAATATATAAGATGTATGAATGCATAGATGTAGGGTTGAGTGATGCGATTTTTGTGATAAGTACCCCTATAAGGTAGGGATGTACGGTTCAGTGACGGGGTTTTTGTGATAAGTACCCTTAGAAGGTGGGCTCTTTAATTTTGACCTACGGTTGGTTTACCCTCCCAAAAGGTGGCTTCCTTAAGGGTATCATGAATAACACCAGAGGGACAATGCACAAGGGCCTCCCTTAGGTGGAGCCTCTTTACGGACCGAGACTTTTGTCTCAAAGTCGTGAAAGGTCTCGTCATGAGATTTTAGGTTAAATTCGTTACAAAGAGTCATGGGTGACCTTCCAAAGTCCTACTCGTCAAGAGGATATATCTCGATAAGTATTCCTTTTTCGGAACTTCACCGACTCTAGGCAAAGTCGTCACGTAAACTCGCAGGGATGTTGTTCCCCCTAAGCTAATAGACGAACCTTCTTTCTAAGGGTTATTAAAAATATTTTGAGAAATAAAAAATCCTTCCACGTAGTATATATGATGATAACCAATAGCCAATAATTAAATAAATGCAATGAATAAATGAAAGCAATAAATAAATAAAGCAATAAAAAAACCCAAAGTAAACACCCTAAAACCTAAAGTTGAAGTCCCCAGTAGAGTCGCCAGCTGTTGCAACTGGTTTTTTTAATCAGAGCCGCCACTATTAGTTTTTATCCTTGGGAAGGGCATCTAATAGGAAACCCTAATTCGCAGACAGAGATTCTAGGTTTTGGACTTCATTAGGCGAAAGGAAGGTGTTAGGAACCTTTCATTTACCTTGTTCACAAGGATACTAGGTTTTAGGTTTGAGTTGGGGAAATAGGATTTAAATATTATTAGGGGAAGGGTTTAAATTTTTTATAGGGGAACTCACTACGAGTTTTGATCGTATGCCTACGTATCCTCTTAAGAGGAATCAGAGTCCTAATTCGTAGTTCATATGGGGTTGGTGTTTTTAGGGGTCGCAAATGTACTTTGAATCACCTCGCATTTTGGCCAGGAGTAGTGATTGCGGAGATTTTGACTAAATGCGCGATAAGTCAAAATCCGTTTGAAACCCTTTAGCAAAAACAGTTGTTTAGATTAATTTGTTGTGAAAAAAGGTTTGAGATTTGTTAGTGTTTTTTAATCGTGTTAATTGCAAAAAAAAACTCTTGTTAATGCATGATTAAAAAAGATGTAATGCAAATATATAAGAAAATATTATATGCATTTGAATAAAATAATTTACTTTGATGATATAATAAACAATTATATAACATTAATAATTAATATCAAGATTAATAATAATAATAATAATAATAATAATAATAATAATAATAATTGCAAATATAAGTAATTATATATAAAAAATAGAAAATAAATAATAATATGATAATAATAATAATAATAAGATATTGAAATAGAAAATAGATAATAGTATAAAATAAAAATAAAATTTAATTAAGACTGGGGGTGTATTATTAGTTATGTAGTAAAAGATGGGGGTGCTAAAATTAGATCGAATTAGGCCCAAAATAGTTCAGACAGGGGAGGTGTGATTCGTTTTGGTGTCTAGTAATTCAGGTAATGGGAGGTGCTAAAGGCATTGGGCTTAAGCCCAAAACGCTTAAGAGGGGGCCGGATGGATCCTGTGTAGTGAGGGAGTATGGGTTACCATGTGACTTGGCTAGATGGCCCTCACATTAAGATCTGATGGATGATGAACGAGGGAGTATACTAGGTATAGAGGGCGCGTTGCATGGGATTGAACAGATACATAACTTTGTTTTTTTTTGAATTAATTTATCATTATTTTTTGTTTTTTACAGCACGTTCGTCCCCCTCTCTCTCTCTTTCTTTCTAACCCTTTCCTCTTCTTTCCAACCCTAGCCCTCAAAATCAGACCTCTCTGCGGCGGCGTGATGTCAACCCCTCTGATTTTAAGCTCAAACCCCCAATACAAGAATAACAAATCAAACAATGAGATAAGTACTTTACCCCTTTGTGATTTCCGCTTATGAATTTCTGTTCTTGAGTTTCTTGTCCCTGATTCTCTTTTTTGTGCTTGTAGGTTACGATGGGAGGATGATGGTGTTGAAGGCCTTGAATATGGTGTGGCAGAGGTTAGCAAGTCCGATTAGGGTTTAGGAAATTGAAACCCCAATCGGTGCTCCATTCTTCTTCAACTTCAAACTGGGTCTCTCTATAAGCTTCGCGGTTCTTGTTCTCTCCTTCTTCTTCTGCCCAGAAAATACCCCCCCCCCCCCCCCTCTTCTGTAAATTAGTTTAGTATATATACTTTTGATTTGGGGTTTTGGATAATTTTGCGTTTCAATCTTAGATTAGGGAAATAGAGGAATTTAGAGACAAGTTAGGGATTTATTATTTGCTAATTGATTGTAATTATTGATTTTGATTTGATTATGTAAGATTTGATACAGTTTTGTAATTTCTAGATTTAGTTCTGTAATGATTGATTTGCGTGTAATAGAGATTTGATTCTTAGATAATATTATGTTTTATCTTGTTGTGAGAAAGATTTACTTTTTGGTTTAATCTCTACAGTGCCAGTTAGCCCCAAAAACACACGCATTCTCTGCTGTAATCGACACAGTACCTGTTGTTTTTACATTTGGGATTTGCACTATTTTCTTATTTGTTGGGCTTATCCGCTTTTGATCCAACAAACATTCTTTTCCTTTGGACCGGGCCTAACTGGCTCCTCAAAACAAATTCTCAAATAATTTTTAATAAGTGATTTTAAAAATCCAAAAATTGTTTCACTAATAATGTTTTGTTTATTTCTTTTCAAATAAAAACAGTAAACAAAACGTTGATTGGGGCCTAATTGGCTTTAACGAATTATTCTAAAAACTAATAAAAATATGTAAACAATAAATTAACTAATAAAACATGGGTCAGATTATAATTCACAAATGTCGAATGGGCCGAGAATTGGGCCCTAACCAACAAAAGATTTTTTTTACAACGAGCATTCTTCTAAAAAAAAGAACCAACCTGGGCCAATTAAAGAAGAAACCTTAATGGGCTTGTAATTCAGAATTATACCCCCCTTTACATTTTGCTATTAAAAGAAATGGGCCAATATGAATGGGCCTTTAAATTGCAATCTCACCTCCTATTTTTATTAACAGCAACAAACATTCAAATGGCTAAGATACTTAATTTCAAATTAATAGCAAATTAAAACATAAGTAGTTTTAATAAACTAATAATTTATTAATTACTCAGATAGTTTTTTTTATTTTTGAATTGCATGGGCCATTGGCCAACAAGCCTTGCAAACAGATTTATGAGTCTTTCCGATTTAGAAAGCCCCACTCTCCTGGATTAAAATACACTCCCCAATCTTGAATAAAGATGGGCCATCAGATAGTTCTATACCATCTTTAGTTAAATAATTCTTCTATTTTAAGTCTTGAAATTATAATTGTCGCGGTAGGAAAAATTTGGGGTACGACAACGTCAAGTATCCATTTGACGTTTCCTCGTGGATGTTACAGTTTTGATCTGATCTTCTCTAGCGGATTTTTTAATTTATTTTTGCGAGTTTTATCAGGGTTCAGCCTGTGGTTATTGGTCTTTTCATTTCGCCAATCTGGGGCAGTCAAGTTAAGGATCGATCTCTCAAAGTTCCACTACTTTGGGGCAACATATCAATGATGGTACGAATCCCATGAAGTCCTCTCGAGGAATTGTCATTCACTCTGTAAGTTGCAGCTTGTCAGCACCCATGCAAGAGTCTTACCTCTAACTTTTGAACGCTGGAACAGGGAATTCCCTGTAGAGTTAGTTCTCCTCAGCATTTTCATGTGAGGGATTCTCGAGGAAGATAAGGTTTTTTGGATACTTTCATTCCCCAACCAAGTCTTGATGAGAATTATCTCATTTCTTTATAAAGACTATTCCCAGCAGAGTTTACCTTCTGATTTGAATTATCATTGAAGTTTACATTCAAAAGTTCTTACTTTTCCATCTGAATTGTGACTTAGGGAATTTCTTTATCAAAATAATCTTTTATCATCCTTAGTAAGGTTGATGTTGGATGAAATTTTAACTTCCCCAGTAAAGTTGATGTTGTTTAACTATCTTCGTGGTCTATTTTATGGTTGCATACTAAAGGTTCGGGAATCCCCAGCAAAACACTCTTCAATAGAGTTTTGTTTCCTCAGTGAATTTCCGTTTCCTCAATAGAGTTTTGTTTCCCCGGCAAAGGTTTCATTTCCCACATCTGATTTATTATCTTGGTGTCATTCTCAACACGGCTGCACGTCGTCTTTTCCGGAGATTACAGTCTTGCCCTGATCGTTTCCAGCAACAACCAATTTCTATTTGGCATTCTCTTTTAAAAGTTACAATTTTGATCTGATCTTCTCCAATAGGGGTTGAAATTCATTTTTGTAACTGCTCTCAGTGTAGCTTGTTTCTTTCAGTTACTCGGTTGTTTCCCCCGACAGAGTTTCATCTCTACAAGAGTTTCTCTCCAGCAGTTCATTATATCTTCTCTTCTCCAGCAGATTTTGCATTTTACTTTTGCAAGTTTTGTCAGATTCTGACTTCTTGGTTGTTGGCTTCTCGATTGGCCATTCCCCAGTGAAGCATTTGAAATATGCATCATTACATTGCATCTACCAAAATGCGTAGCATTTCATTATATGGAGCATTACGCTATGTAAAAGGAAATTCAAACATACATCGGAACATAAGCCATTAGTGTTTCTGTTTTCCCCAGTGAATTTGCTAATACTTCGGATTATATCCACGGTGAGGTTTTCATCCTCAGTATCTCAGTTTCACCCTATATAAATATCCTTTTGAATGGTTGAGTGTCTACTCTTGATTGTAGTTCAGTTTTGCCCTGGCGCAGTTTTCTCGGGTTTAGTCTTCACTACCCTCGTCGGTTCATTCCAATGTCTATTGATGTACCTTTTGAATACCAGTTTCGTCCTGTAATTCACTTTCAGTAGGTTTTTGGTTGTACGCCCCAATCACCTTGCTTTGGGTCGAGCTTTGAGTTTCGTCTCCTCACCCGCACATGAAATCCAGTTTCGTCCTGGCACTCATCTAGTTTAGTTTTGTCTAACTAGTTATAATGAGTCAAGTTTCATCTCGCTTTTGCTTTCATACCTTGTACATTCATCAATGTTTGTTTACTGAACCCTTTATCGGTTTTCGTTTACCAAGTCTCTTTATAGTGTTCGTAACTGCGTACCTGGTTGAAATCGGTCTCTTTTGTTCCTTGGATTCTTCTATCAGTTTTCGTTACTGTTTGTCCATTGATCTCAGACCAGCAAGTGCTTTGAGAAACATGTGCTCTCATCACTTTGCTTTGGGTCGAGTTTTTATCTCGTTGCATGTGCATGAAATCCAGTTTTGTCCTGGTACTCATCTAGTTTAGTTTTGTCTAACTAGTTAATGAGTCGAGTTTCGTCTCGTTCTGTTTCTTACTCCTGGGGTTCATTCAGTTCCTTCATACTGTCTATCTTGGGTTGAAACTTTGTCTCTCTTATAACTTTTGGGATCTTTCAGTTCCATCTCTCTGAGAAACATGCACTCTCTTCACTTTTGCTATGGGTCGAGTTTTACCATGTTACCCGTGCGTGAAATCCAATTTCGTCCTTGTAGCGGTAGAAATGTTTAAGACTAAGCCATTGGATTGGCTTGACTTATATAGATCAAAATAAAAATCGCCATCGCGCTTTATTATTTCCAAAGGAATGGGAAAAGAGCGAATAACCCAAAAGAGGGGGAAGGATTCAAGGTAAGGGGGTTGATTATGCAAAGGGAAGATATTAGCACTCTAAACATCTACGGTACTCCGCAGGAACCTCTTTGTAAAATCTGTATATTTTGGATATAAAAATGTTGTATAAAAATAGATGGTGGAGGTGAGAAAAGAAATATTTTTTATGATTTTTGCACCCGTCGTGGTTGTGAATCTTTATTGCCTATGTACCACCTTCCGTGCAATAGGGGATCAGGGTACACGTAGTTCCTCTTTAAAAATTTTAAAACACAAGTGTGTTGGTTAATTTTATGAGATAAGACATCATTGTCATTGTCCGTGTGGATAACATACTTACTACCCACAATCATGAAAAAGGAGAATTTGCATCATCTCAAAGTGGAGGATAGGGCTTGGATTTTAAAATCAATAATGCCTCACTCAACATGCAAGTGGAAAATATCTCTCTTCACTAAATATTATAAAAGTATAGTTGTTTGCATCACTACAAGGATTGACAAGAGTCTAATCTTTTGAGAAAAGTTCTAAAGATAAGAGCCAAAATGGCAAAATGGTTTGGATGAGATTGATTGACTTTTAGTCTTCTCACAAAAATGTCAAGGTATTATTAAGTTGATTGGAGTTTATTTATGAAAATGTTTTGAAAATGCATGGACCTAAGTCCAAGTTTATTATGAAAGTGGTTCAAGTTTAAAACAAGAAGAGTTTTCAAAAGGAGGGAGAATATTTTTGAAATTAAAGAAGATGGGAGGAGAAGAAGAGACTATCCTAAAGCATAAGGTAAAAGCTAGGGATAAGAACCATCTAACCAACAAGAAGCCAAAATTTGACATTATGAGCTAAGATAGAATTCTCATTCTTTGGATTAAAGCCAAGCAAGCAAAGATACTAGACCTCTTGAGAGAACCAAACTTCAAGTGTATTAAGTCTTCACAAAAATTGGGCAGAGTAACGGTTGTATACGGGTGAATTCTAAATTACAAACAAAGGGTGTAATCACAATAACCTGCACACAAAATAAACAAACAACCCAATCCCTTGAGGTAAACCTCAAGAGCTCTATACAAAATATCAATTAAGGTCACAAGGTCTCCAACATAGGTCAAGGTTTTTAATCCTAAGTCCAAGAAGTGCAATGCTCCATAATGATAAGGATAGTAACCAAATAGTCCAAGCTTCATTAAGGATTTTATGGTCCAGATTGATTATTAAGTATCTTGAGAAAAGAAAAGAAAAGAAAAGCTCAAGTGAGCAAAATAAAAATGAAAATAAAGTAAATACTCAAATGAGCAAAGATGAAAATGGCATGAAATGTAAATGCTAAAAGTAAATAGTGCATAAAAAATAAAGGGGCATATAATAAAAATAAAGGATGAAGTCAATTATTAGTGATTAGTGGTTAGTTGGATGATCATCTGGAAACTTACATTTGGAACTCATTAGAGGATTGGTAGAACCAAAGCCTCCACACAACAAGTTGCATTTGCTTTTTGTTAAGTATATCATCCATTTGGAATCCTCATAAGTACCATTTAATGATCAATGATATTTAAGTGATCCGCGTTGACCAAAGGTGTTGTAGATCCATTAGAGGATTGGTAGAACCAAATCCTCCATACAATGGATCTCAAGGTTATTGGATCAAAGAGATCAAATTAACATACTTGGGTTTGCAAACATAAGTTTGGGCCACGAATGATCATTTATTCGAATCGGGACAAAATTTAGTGTTATGTTAAGCAATCATAAGTGGACTTATATATAAGTCGCACATATTTTGAGGTCGGTCAATAGCAATCTATACACCATTTGTTTTGAGACATGATATAGAGATCATGCTCCAATAACACTTAGTGCAATAAGAAGGGGATGAGATGAAGTGGGGTGGGAGAGAAAATATAAACCACTTTTGTATTAAATTTAATCAAACTATTATTAAAATCATTCATCCATTTTTGTGGAGTTAAACTCAACACTATGGATCCAATGATGTTAATAAAGCTTATGATCAAAAAATTTAACCCAAGATCAACCAGAAAATAATCACAAAATAATATTGCATTTAATATATACATTAAAAAAGGTTTAAAAATGTTTAAAAATAGAAATAAAAAGAAAAAAATATCAATTATGTTCCAATTAATCAAGAAATAAAAGGTAAGACCATAAAAAATCAGAAAATGGCTCAAATGATTTTATAAATTTTTTGGTAATTTTTTTAAGTCATAAACTATTTTTAAAATTAAAAGAAAGGGGTAAAATAAACCAAAAATGATAAAAAAAAATAGCAAATTCAGAAACAAAAATAAAATAAGATCACCAATATTTGTCACAATATCATTTGATCATTCCATAATTTTTTTAGAATTTAAAAATGCATAAAAGTATTTTTAAACATTTAAATCAATTCAAATAAAGTGAAAATTTATAAAAAAAAATAACTAAACACAGAATTAAATTGTGAAAAAATAAAAATTAGAAAGAGAATAATCCACAATATTTTCCATAATTTTTTTCAGATTTTTTGGATTTAAAATGAATTTTCTATGATTTTTTGAAGTTTAAAACAATTAAATATAAAAAATCAGAAAAGAAAATAAAAATAAAAATATGTGGACCATTGGATAAGAGTCAAAACGCATTAGTAATCAAATCCAAGGGATCTGGCGCATTGTGCATATCATGGTCATTAGTGAATAAAGCACTGAATTAATTATTAAATCAGAATTCAAAAATAACAAGTGGTGCGCCATCATTAGTTGGAAGATGACACGTTTGTCATCTTTAACCTCCAGCCAACGTGAATTACAGGTCTCTCAAACTGTAAAATTAGAAGCTCAGACCTATGCCATTCGCTTCGTCTCTTCAAGACGAAGACAACCACACCTTCGCGACAAATTTATATAAACTGTAGCTCAAGCAATTTGGAAGGAAAGTTTAGAAAAGGGATTTGAAATTTCATGGTCAAAACGTGTTTCTAGTTGAAAGCAAGTATTGTGACTAGAACAAGGGCAATGGGAGCATCACAATGATATCAAAGTTTTGAAGAATTGATGAGGGAATCTACCTATTGAAGTTGAGTTGTAGAGCTCTGAAACTGGACTTCTACGGAGCAATATAGGGCACGATTCTTGAATGTAATTATATGATTAGCTTCAGGGAAGATCAAGGAAGGTGAATTGATGGAGAAATTGGATTGAAAAGGGCTTTGGAATAGATTTCGAAGTTGTTGAATTTTGAGTTATGGAGTAAATGTTTGGCAGGGTGATTCTGGCTATCCAAGCTTGAGGAAATGAATGGGGAATGACCCTCTATTTATAGGGAATCAAATGGAATGTCCAAGCGTGTGAAATGATGAAGTTTGGAGGGAAATCGTGTGAAGTTGCAAACAAGAAAAGTGTGACATCCAATTTGATCAAAACTCATCCAAAACGCGTGTTTTGCTATGCTAATCACTTATGGAACTCCATTAAACATGTTTAGAGGCATAAATGTGCAGAAACAAAGTGTTTAGAAGCCAAATCAAGGATTTGAAACTTCTGACTTGGTGAAAAAATCTGTTTCAAAGTGCCAACTTCTGACCAATGGCATTCTCAGCTCAAGGTGTCTTAGGGCATAATTCTTGATGTTTCAGAAAGATGAGGTTACAAGCTTTGCAATGGAAAAAGAATGGAATCAAATGGATGCTTGAGCTGATAGTTGTGTTGAGTCAAAGTTGGAGAAAAAAGGTTGACTTTCCATACTTAGAAATATTTCAAATTTTTTCTTCAAAAGTGACCTATAATGTTTTGCATCCAAACATAGCCTTCCACTTGGAATTTGCTCTTGACCAAAAAAGATGGCATGAATTAGATCTCTTGAATGACATTTTGGGACTTGAACCATCCAAAATCTCCAAAAATTGAGAGAGTTATGAATTGTTGAAGTTGGCAAAAAATCATGAAATGACCTATAATCTTTTGTATCCTTAGGGCATCTTCCATCCATTTTCTCACATCTTCAAGATCATTATGGAAAAAGAGTGGGCTCAAGGTGATAAAAATTGACCAAGTTATGATCATTTGAAGTCACACATGAGAAATTGGGGGTTCATTTGGAGGACTTGTGATCTTTCTTCATCATCAAGCTTCTTCCACATGAAAACTACTTGGAACTTTTGAAGTTATTTGTTTATAACCCTTTGAAGAGAAGGATGTTTTTGGAATCACTCAAAAATACCAAAAGATGAGCAAGATATGCTTCTTTGAAGTTGAAAACCCTAGCTCATAGATCAAGAAAGTTCCTTGAGGAACCTTGACAATTTTGAACAACCTTCTTGTACCAACATTCTTTCTTTGTAAATAGAAGTTGTTGAGGATGACAATGAGAACTCATGTCCATCAAAACCACTTTCATATCTCGAGAATTTAGAGGAATGTGCACTTATGACCAATCGGAACAAAGCCTTGTCCAAGCAAGCCAACTTCTCCAATCAACCCCTTGTATTTTTGAACCAAATTTGATAATCTTGAAATGTGGTGAACCAAAATAACCTTGCCATGCCATTTCCTCCAAAACAAATACAATGGTGAGGTTTGAACTTCTCAAGCTTTAATGACTAGGGCATGGAAATAAACTCATGAACCCATGGAGCAACTTGCTGAATCTTGTTGCCTTTACCTACATTATTAGTGAGACAAAATAACATTGCACTTTATTAATTAAAAGGAAAGTAAAATCAAAACATGCATGATAACAAAAGATAAACAAGCCAAGGTGCTTGGTGATTCCTCAAAGAGCAAAGTTAAATATAGGGAGGGGAACCAAGAATCCTAATGTGATCTTGTTGTGATGGAATCAACATGGTATGATGAAGGGATATTAGGGGGAAATTGGGGTACAACAACTTCCCTTATTTAAGTTTCTTCTATCTGGAGATACGAAGGTTAAAAATCTTCGTGTCGACGCGATCGAAGATACTTAAATATAAAACAAACTCTATTTTTGGCCCTAAGATTCCATGCAATGTCGATGAGCATGAATGCACATGGATAACTCTAAAGGGACTCAAAGCACAAAGAGTGTTAACCCAACCAGGAAAATAAATCACTGGTGGATAAAAAAAACCTGAATCTGAGATGATGGTAAAATGGTCAAAGGATGCACCAACTTCTACCGAAGGTGAAACTACCAACGTTCACTGTAGGTAGAAAGAGGAAAGAAATGACAACACCGACATTCACTGAAGGTGCGCTACCAACGCTCACTGAAGGTAGAAGAAAGAGAAATATCATAGCATCACCTCTCACTGACGATGAACTATCAACGTTCACTAAGGGTAGCAAAAAGATAACAATCACCAACTTTCACTGTCGATGACCTACCAACTTTCATTGAAGGTAGAGAGAAAATATATCATAGCACCGCCGTTCACTGATGATGAACTACCAACATTCACTGAGGGTAGCAAAAAGATAACAATCATCGATGTTTACTGCCGATGACCTGCCAACTTTCACTGAAGGTAGAGAGAAAATATATCATAGCACCGCCGTTCACTGACGATGAACTACCAGCGTTCACTAAGGGTAGCAAAAAGATAACAATCACTGACGTTCACTGCCGATGACCTACCAACTTTTATTGAAGGTAGAGAGAAAATATATCATAGCACCGCCGTTCACTGACGATGAAATACCAACGTTCACCGAGGTTAGCAAAAAGGTAACAATCATCGATGTTCACTGTCGATGACCTACCAACTTTCACTGAAGGTAGAGAGAAAATATATCATAGCACAGTCGTTCACTGATGATGGACTACCAACGTTCACTGAGGGTAGAAAAAAGATAACAATCATCGACGTTCACTGTCGATGACCTACCAGCTTTCACTGAAGGTAGAGAGAAAATATATCATAGCACCGCCGTTCACTGACGATGAACTACCAACGTTCACTGAGTGTAGCAAAAAGATACCAATCATCGACGTTCACTGTCGATGACCTACCAACTTTCACTGAAGGTAGAGAGAAAATATATCATAGCATCGCCGTTCACTGACGATGAACTACCAACATTCACTGAGGGTAGCAAAAAGATAACAAGTTTCACAAAAATTCTGGCGTTTCACCTAGAATGGGTCTCAACTTCTTCTTTAATCGAGGCACTTTTCCTGGAAAGGGTAAGCTGTCTCAAATAAAGAGACTTCCACCTGCCAATATTTCATAATGAACTTTCTATGTGATATTGAAAGATTTGCCATCCACTGGAGTAATTTGACAACGAACTTCAAACTATCCACTCGTAGAGAAGATAACAAAAAAGTAACGTCGACTTTTATGGAGAAGCATGAGTTGCTCAAATAAAGAGACCTGCTACTTGCTGTTATAGGAAGATTTATAGAAATGACTTCCCGGGGAAAGCAATACGGCTTCCTGGGGAATGAAATATGACTTCCTGGGGAAATGCCAACATATTCTTGCTGAGTAGATAAAATTTTTCTCGTGCCAAAATAAATTCGCATTTCCTAAACCAATGCTCGAAGCTCGCAGAAATCCAAGGTGATAATAATGTTGGGAAACAATGATTCAAACCAGAAATAAACTGGAGTAAAATAGTCAACCAAAATAAACCCTTTGTGAAATAAACTCAAGAGGTAAATCCAAATCATTTAGACAAAGAGCTGCACCGGAAGACTAAAGCAAAAAAATCTTCCACGAGGGGTAACTCAGTGGGAAAATTGAAAGAATATACGGTTTCTGCTTAAGGCCAACACTTTATTGGAGAGAGGACAACATAACTCTGCAAAACAGGGTAGTATGTCAACAAAAATATTAATGAATGTGAATGAGCAATGATTTGCTAAAATTAAATATTCATGATGTATGTAGGAATGTATGAGTTTTATCATGTATATGCTAACAAAACAGACATATAACACATGGAGAAACCAGGCAAAACCAACTCGGGCACAAACAACACTCGGCTAAATCACATCCAAAGTGAAAAATCCCGGAAAAAGTAAATGCCAACTGAGGAAACAAAATCTACTGCCTGCTTTAACTTTACTGGGGAGAAACGAAATCCGGAGGTAAACAAATCAAAGTGATAAAATAGTACAAATACAGGGATAAAACATCCTTCTTCAGGCTTTGCCGGGGAAACAAATGTTTTCAAAAGTAACACTTCTACTGGGGATTGCAAAACCAATCTTAAATAAAGCAGATGGACACAAAATCATCAAAACATTCACTGGGGAATTCAAGCCCACTTCATCGGGAAGGTTAACACCACATCCTCAAGGGTAAAACCACAATACGTTCTTCACTAGAAAAACCGGGGACCTGCATTCTTCAAGAGTGATTATGGTACCAACTTCTCTGGAAAAAGAACTTCCATTAGACCGAACGAAAACTTCACTGGAGAAAACGCGGGTTGAAACTTCACCTCATGAAAACTCGGGAAAGAGGAGAAATGAATCCAAACTTAACCGAGGATACCAGAGTCACGAACCCAATACGGAGAATCATCCTGAGTAAACCTTCCCGAGGGGAACAAAAACTTCTTAAAACAACTGGAGTTTGTCCATTCCTGGGATCACCATTTTTGTTGTTGTTATTTTTTTTCGCATCATAAATTCTAAAGTAAAAGCAAATTGTAAATTCTTTTTGAAAAATCAATTTTGTTATTTAATCTTTTGCTTTGAAAGTTATTATCAATAATAAATGGAGTCTTTGCAAGCTAAACAAAATAATAAACACAAAGAATTGGGTAACAGCTCAAAATTTATTAATAGAATGGTAGTCTGTGAATGGAGAGACTCCATAGATGATTATAAAGTTTGGAAAATGGTAATATATAATGGAAATGATACATTGAGATACAATGACCGCTATCCTCTCTAACAATTTTTGAAATCCTGAGCAGCAACTTCTGTTAGAGTATGATGAGGATTCGAGAAGATTTTTGCTTCCATGATCAGATCTTGCATGATGCAGTTACTTTCCAAGAAAGTCCCTAACTTTTTTCAAAGCTGCCCTTGCGGGTTTTGATATTAGCGGGAAATTTATTCTATTTATGTCTCTAATTTTTGCCTAGACCGCCCTTTCGGGTTTTCGGCCTACCGAGACGCTCTTTTTTGCCTAAGCCGCCCTTTCAGGTTTTCAACTTAGCGAGCCATTCTTTTAATTCTATAGGCGAAGTATTTCTTGATTGCATCAGCATTCGTGGGACGTGTGAATTCCTCGTCGTCCATAGTTTCAAGAATTAATGCACCGCCAGAGAAGGCTTTCTTGACAACATATGGGCCTTCAAAATTGGGAGTCCACTTACCCCTAGAATCAGTGTTGAAAGACATGATCTTCCTGAGCACGAGGTCGCCTTCTCTGAATTCATGAGGTTTGACCTTTTTATCAAAAGCTTTCTTCATCCTTTTCTAATATAATTGTCCATGACACAAAGCTGTCATTCTCTTCTCTTCAATAAAATTCAATTGGTCAAACATGTTTTGGACCAATTCAGCCTCTGACAACTTGGTTTTCATTATCACACGCAGAGAGGGAATCTCAACCTCGATTGGGAGCACAGCTTCCATTTCATACACAAGGGAGAACGGGGTCGCTCCTGTTAAAGTGAAGACAGATGTTCGATATCCATGTAAAGCAAAAGGGGGCATTTCATGCCAATCTTTATAAGTAACGACCATCTTCTGGATGATTTTCTTGATATTCTTATTAGCAGCTTCAACAGCCCCGTTCATCTTTGGCCTGTATGGAGATGAATTATAATGGACAATCCTGAACTCTTCACACAACTCTCTCATCATCTTATTGTTCAAATTCAAGCCATTATCAATAATAATTATGCTCGGCACACCATACCGACATATAAGATTATTCTTGATGAAGCGCACAACCACCTGCTTAGTAACATTGGCATATTAAGCAGCCTCCACCCACTTGGTGAAGTAATCAATTACTACCAAGATAAAACGGTGTCCATTTGAAGCTTTGGGTTCTATCATCCCAATCATGTCAATACCCCACATGGAGAAAGGCCACGGGGAGGAAATCAAATTGAGAAGTGTCGGAGGCACATGGGCCTTATCTGCATAAATCTGACATTTATGACACTTCTTTGCAAATTTGAAACAGTCAGATTCCATTGTCAGCCAATAGTAACCTTCCCTTGGCATCTTTTTAGCCATCGAATGTCCATTGGCATGAGTTCCAAATGAACCTTCATGAATCTCATGCATCAACATGTATGCTTCGTGTCTATCCACGCATCTGAGCAAGACCATGTCATAATTTCTCTTGTACAACACATTTTCACTAAGGAAGAAACTGCCAGCCAATCTTCTCAATGTCTTTCTATCCTTCTTCGATGCATCGATCGGGTATTCTTGAGTCTGAAGAAAATGCTTGATGTCATAATACCAAGTTTTTTCATCTGCTACCTCTTCTATTGTAAACACATGAGCGGACCTATCCAGTCGCCGAACCAAAATTTGAGGTATATCATTCCAAGTATTTATTTGGTACATAGAAGCCAGAGTTGCCAGAGCATCCGACATCTGATTTTCATCTCTAGGGATGTGTTGG
Organism: Vicia faba; assembly: GCA_948472305.1. Lineage (NCBI taxonomy): Eukaryota > Viridiplantae > Streptophyta > Magnoliopsida > Fabales > Fabaceae > Vicia > Vicia faba. Next base: position 677,478,615 of record OX451735.1, on the reverse strand, counting down.
AATTCAACTTTATTAAAGAAGGGTAACAATCTTCTAGCATAATCTTTGTACGGGATCAAGTCGAGGTGACGAGTATCCCATTCTCCTTTAATCTAATTTATTACCAAAGCTGAATCACCATACACATCTAGAATTTTAATTCTGAGATCAATAGCTTCCTCGAGACCCATAATGCAAGCCTCATATTCTGCCATATTATTAGTACAATCAAATGTCAACCTTGCAGTAAAAGGAATGTGCGATCCATGCGGAGTGACAATCACAACACCAATTCCCTTACCATAAGAATTCACAGCTCCATCAAATATCATACTCCAACGAGATTCAGGACCTTCCTCAGGCGATGGTTCATCATAATATTTTACTTTCAGGAACATCATATCTTCATCAGGGAAATCATACTCCATATACCGATGATCCTCCACTGGTTGGTGAGTAAGATAATCTGCCAATATGCTGCTTTTAATAGCTTTTTGAGTGCGGTATTCAATGTCATATTCAGATAACAACATCTTCCAGCGGGAAATTCTCCCAGTGAGAGTAGGCTTTTCAAAAATATACTTGATTGGATCCATTTTGGAGATCAACCAAGTAGTGTGATTCAACATATACTGCCGTAAATGCTTTGTTGCCCAGGCTAGAGCACAACATGTCTTTTCCAGCATGGAATACCGCGACTCACAATCAGTAAACTTTTTACTGAGATAGCAAGATAGGAGGTTCAAGCAGATATTCTTTAATACTTTCAAATGCCCTTTGGCAGTCATCCGTCCACACACATCCTTGATCTTTCTTTAACAACTTAAATATTGGTTCACACGTTGCAGTCATATGAGAAATGAATCTGGAAATATAATTCAAACGCCTGAGGAACCCTCTGACTTGCTTTTCAGTTCTCGGCGCTGGAATTTCTTGAATTTCTTTGACTTCATCAGGGTCAAATTCAATTCCTTTCTGGCTAACAATGAACCCAACAATTTCCATGATCAAACACCGAAGGTACATTTATTTGGATTCAAGCGGAGATAATACTTCCTCAAACGCTGAAACAACTTCAACAAATCTTTTACATGCCCTTCTTCAGTCTGGGATTTAGCAATCATATCATCAACATATACCTCAATTTCCTTGTGCACCAGATCATGGAATAGGGTTATCATAGCCCTCTGGTATGTTGCACCAGCGTTCTTCGACCCGAAGGGCGTCACTCTATAACAGAATGTTCCCCAGGGTGTGATAAACATTGTTTTTTCCATGTCCTCTGGAGCCATTCTTATTTCATTATACCCGGAAAATCCGTCCATGAACGAGAATACTTTGAATTTTGATGTGCTATCCACTAACATATCAATGTGTGGCAATGGAAAATCATCTTTTGAACTAGATTTATTTAGATCTCTATAATCTACGCACATGCGAACTTTTCCGTATTTTTTTGATACTGGGACAATATTGGCAATCCATTGAGGATACACTGACGTCACAAGAAAACCGACATTAATCTGCTTTAGAACTTCTTCTTTGATCTTCACTTCCATACCTGGGTGAGTTCTTCTCAACTTTTGTTTGATTGGTGGACACTTTGGCTTTAACGGCAAACGGTGCTCTACTATCTATATCTAGACTAGGCATGTCTTGGTAAGACCAAGTAAAAATATCCACATATTCTTTCAACAACCCAATCAACCTACTCTTCACATCAGAATGCAGCAATGCTCTAATCTTGACTTCTTTTGGATCTTCTTCTGAACCCAAATTGATCACTTCCAATGGCTCCTTATATGGTTGAATGGAATTTTCCTCATGCTCAAGAAACCGTGAGACCTCTTCTGGAATCTCATCATAACCTTCTCCTTCGGCCCCATACACAGGACATTCAAAGTTGGGAGAGGGTGCAAGGTCATTGTATTCAATGGGTTTTTTAATTAATCTGCACATATGATTTATGATTGCATTTAGAAACTGACACATATAACAAGTGATCATGAAGATTAAATTTCAGTTATTATTTATTTTGAATTTTTTTTTTCTGATTACCATTTTCCAAGAAAAAAGCATAAAATAAAGACACAATTTAGGAAACAAAGACAACTTTTATTATTGATTTTAAAAGTCACAGCAAACAGATAAGCCCTACAACATTAATACTTCCACCTTGGGCAAAGTGAAAGCCTTTCAAGAAGATTTAACAAATTAAATTACTTTAAAACGTGTATGCAAGAGGGAACATCAATGGTGATCCAGTTCTGAACCCTAACTCCGTGCGTCACATAATTCGGCATCTCGTGCTCTACTTCATCTTCCATAATGGCATTAATCCTGGAAATAGTTGGATGAAGATAACCCCCGCTACGTAAGATGTCTTGATATTTGCTCGCGGAAAACTTCAATTTCATGCTCTTACCTTTTTCATTCTTCAAAGAGAACCCCAAGCTGGCTCTGTTCTTGTTCACAGGTGGATCCACAACCTGTCCCCATACCTCGCTAAGACCCTTACGCACAATTTGTTGTGCATCCTTAAGTGAAACCATGGAATTCTCATTTCCTCTTATGTTGTCAATGGATAAAGCTTGGAACTGGGTTCCAACAGCAGCTTCATCCGCCTCTATAATGCTGAACAAGGACAAATGAGATATCAATAATTCTTGTGCCCCATTTATGATTACCACTTTCCCTTCACGTACAAACTTCAGTTTCTGGTGTAAAGTTGAAGTGACAGCCCCTGCCTCATGTATCCACGGCCTTCCTAGAAAACAGCTATAAGCGGGTACAATATCCATGACCTAGAAAGTAATCTGAAACAAACATGGTCCTATATGAATAGGCAAGTCCACCTCACCAATAACAGATTTCCTTGATCCATCAAATGCTTTCACAATGATGCCACTCGGGCGCATGGGCGTTCCCTGATATTTCAACTTCAAAAGAGTGCTCCTCGGTATAACGTTTAAAGCGGATCCGTTATCAATCATCATATTGGATAGTGAATCATTCTTGCAATTCATAGAGATGTGGAGGGCCAGGTTGTGATTCCTTTCTTCATCTGGCAATTCATCAGCGCTGAAACTCAAGTTATTACATGACGTAATGTTCTCTAATACGCTGTTGAACTGGTCTACAGGCATATTACTCTCCACAAAAGCTTGGTCCAATACCCTCATCAAGGACTCTCTGTGAGAAGATGAGTTAATTAATAAAGAGTGATCCTCGGTATAACATTCAAAGCGGATCCATTATCATCAGCACATTGGATAGTGAATCATTCTTGTGATTCATAGAGATGTGGAGGGCCAGGTTGTGATTCCTTTCTTCATCTGGAAATTCATCATCGCAAAAACTCAAGTTATTACATGACGTAATGTTCTCTACTAAGCTGTTGAACTGGTCTACAGGCATATTACTCTCCATAAAAGCTTGGTCCAATACCCTCATCTAGGACTCTCTGTGAGCAGATGAGTTAATCAATAAAGCCAAAATAGATATTTTTAAGGAGTCTGCAGTAGCTGATCTACAATTCTGTAGTCGCTCATCTTGATTATCTTCAAAATATCATCCACTTTTTTCTCTAACTTAGCTCCACTATTCTCACCCGTAGCCTTCTTGGGTTCAACGTTCTCAACAATTTTCTTTCCAACACTAAAATCTCCTCGAACAACTGGTGCATATACACAACCGTTGCGGGTCACTCTGCTATTCTCATCAATATTCCCAACATCAGGGATTGGCTGGATGGGAACTTCCACACCATCCTATAAGATTGTAGCGTTATACTTGTAGGGTACAACCTTATCCGTCTTGTAGGGAACAGAACCCGGCAAACTAATCACCAATGGTGTAACAGCTAGCTTGCTATAATACTTGACTTCAAAATGGGCAGGTGCACCAAAACAAGGTACAATGACATTTACCCCTTCTTCAACACAATCAGTCATCATTGAGTCATCTCTGTAAAACAAATCCTCATCTGAGGAGAAATACTCATCTGCAGAGGCATACTCTTCATCTGACTCTTCTTCATCCAAACAATCCTCAATCATATCAATTTCATGGTAATCATCTCTTTGACCTGTAACTTTGATGGTTCCATTATCTAACAACAATCGAACACCTTTCTTCATGATTGAACATCCTCGGGAATCTTGACAGCAAACTCGGCAAGATCCATACTGGTGTTCTTCCTGACCAACCAAGTGGAAGAAAGTAGCATGCAACTGCACAAGGTCCTCATTTATATACTCTACATCAAAAATTCTGAATTCTCCAGGACATCCAGAAACCATATTCACTTCCTCTTCATACTCTTCCCTATGCCTGATTATGTGGATGAGGCCCTCATCCATCATTTCCTGCAAATCAGCCTTTATCTTATCGCAACCAGGTATGTCTATACTGCAAATAGCACAACCGGAATGGTCATGCATATAGTAGCTAAATTCACAAAGGTCTGCATGCATTTTCACCAAATCTCCTCTAACCAGATTAATATCAAAAATCTGGAAGTCGCCTCGACAGCCGACCACCATATTCACAACATTTACTCCCTCATGCTTGGGTAGAGTGTGATACGGTGGCAGAACCGACTATTTTAAAAATGTTGGTTTGCATTTTGCGTTTGTGTTTGCAAAATGTCGCGGTAAGCAAGAGTCACCATCGACTTTTATTTTATCCAACTGGAAAGGAAAAAAAGCACATAAAAATTCCTTTTTCGAGATTTTGAGTACGGGGGGTAGATTATAGAAAGGGAAGGTGTTAGCACCCTTTCTATCTGTGGTTTTCCACGGGCTCTTAGGTACTAGCTCATCTTTTGAAAATTGCTTGTGTGTGTTTGTTTTGAAAAGTTTTATTTTACTTCGTTTTAACCCTTTTTTCTGTCCTCAAGAGTGTTACGAAGTGTTTTTGAAAACTTTGTTTGAAAAGTGTTTGGTGTGAAAAAGTTTGATTTGAGCAAGTACCTAATAGCATCTACCTACTCGAAAAAAATATTGTTTCTGTTCTCGTTTCCTTTAGACAATGCCATCCTACTATTGAGAAATAGGTAGCACCGTCGTTGGATTTGTAAGGGTCAGTTCGTAAGGGACGTACGATCACTAAAGCAATGTTAGGACGTCTTAGTAATAACCTTAATGTCTTAAGATCATATTCGAGGCAACATTTCCGAGGCAACATTCTGAACGGGACATTTGATCTTTGTTTAGACAGGAGGGCAACCACTAAGACACCCTATACTTAATGATCGTTTACCAAAGGCAACCGAAGTGAGAGTATACCCTAAGAGTGTGCATGTGCGAGTGATTTGATTTCAGTTATTATCTTTGCACATTAGGGTTTTCTAGCCATTTTAAATTATCATACAATCTTGTCATACAATCCTATTAACATACATCTAACAGTTAATATTTGCGAGAATTAAAATGCGAGAAATAAAAACTACGCTATTACAAGGCTTCAGGGTAGGGGATTAATTACATAGCCAAAAACCAGTAAAACAATAAATAAAAGAAAATCCTAATTAAACTATCACATACTGTAAGCAGTTACATTAATATTTGCAAAAAAATGATAATAAACGCGCGCGATGAATCGGAAACGAGAGAATTAGGGTTTTGACCCCGACTAAGCCTAATTAAAAGAAAAATCATTTTCTTGTCGTTTTTGTGCTATTTTTAAGAAAATAAGGTTCAATTGAATAAATAAAAAACCTAATTACTAATTAATTTAAATTAAGAAAAATAATTAAATCAACCTATTTTGTATTTTTTATTTTGAGAAAGAAATAAAAATTAAGTCAAAAGCAAACCCTAATTTTTTTCTAATTGATTTTAAATATATGAAAAAGTTAGAATTAATCCTAAATTAAATTTAAACTAATATTAAGTTAATTTGATACAATAAAAAACCTAATTCTAATTTTTGTGAAAATTGATTTTATGTTTTTTTGTGAAAAAAAAATAAATTAATTTAGGTTAAAAAAATAATTAAACTAATTAATTTAAGTAAAAGAAATAAACAAGAATGAATAAGAATGGGTCTGGTGTTACTAAAAGGAGGGGGTGTTGATGGCAAATTCTGGGCCCAAATGCTGATGGCCTTTGTTGACTTTCCCAATCCCATGCACGTGCTTGACTTATGCCCATGGTGGACCCTCATGGATAAGGCGTTGGATCTGCAGCCTTGATGATCTGATGGTGGGATATTGATGATGCATGGTGGATGCCTTGTCATGTGGTGCATTGAATCAGCCTTAAAATATTGAGAAATTAAAATGCACATGCCTGGGATTGAACCCAGGACGTGTGCATCAAAGACTAATGGCCTTACCACCTTCACTGGCTTGCTTAGTTGTATTGGCTAGTCACGAAGCGCCATGCCATCATCTTCCTCGTGCCTCCGTCGTTTTAGACAAAGGATATTTACCTACGGACACTAGGCATAGGTCTAACCTTGTGCTCCTCTAAAATTTTGTGCAAGCAGATAAATCACAACCAATGGTACCAATCTACTCGTTGCAACCTCACGAGCATCAAGGTACCACTATTAATGGCCAATTGTTCATGTATGCAAGACCCCTAAAAACAAAGAGAAAACCCTAGCCATGGCACTTTGCTGTACAGTTAATGGAAACGCAATTAAATATGACCATTAGCTTGCAAACATCATAAGGTTTAAGAATATATCAATGAATCATGCTAAATGTGCCAGTATTGAGATATTCGAATTCAAGAAAAGGGATGAACCGTCTGAAACTTACAGCGCGATTTTGGATGTTAGGAAGCTTGTTAGTGGTTGAATCTTAATCCTTGGATGTCCAGCAATTAATTGGGATGACTAGAATGCTTTGAATTGATCTGAAACGTGGAAATCAGTTTACCACTTTTCTTCAATTTTTTGAAACTTTCTTTCTGTTTTGCACGCCTCTAACCTCCTTATTTTTGGTCTGCAATTGTTCCGTATGTACCCTAGAATGGATTAGGGTTGCAAACTTGTATCAAATCTCCCTCACTTATGATTATTGATTCATGATTTGATCCTTTGTGCAAATCTTTACAAATCAAGAAAAATGCAATCTTTTGTATCCATATGATCCTTGCATGATTTGATCTCACTTCCAGCTGTATAATAGACATAAACATGTACAAAATCTCAAGATTTGATTAGCTTTTGATATTTTCATTATTTTATTTTAATTTTATTTGATTTAATTGAAATAAAGTCAAAATAAATGGAAAAAATAAAAGAATGACAAATGGAAGGGATCATAGGTCGTGAGTCACATTACAAACTCAATGCATGCATAAAAAGTTGGGGGCATTTGACAAAAAATGCAATTTTGGCCACATTTCACTTTTGGCAATTTTGCAAAAAGGGTCAACTTTACCAACGCATAAATCTCTCAATTTTGACCCTAGAGAGGTGTTCTTGGACTTTATAGAAAGCTTAAAATGTCCTCGAAGCAACCTTTTTGGTCTCATCTCAATTGGGTCTTCCATATTCATGTATGAAGCTTTGACCCAAAAGGTATTTTTGTTGACTTTCCAAAATGACCTATAATGTCCAAATTCATATCTTGTGAGTGAATATTTTGAACTTGTGAGCTGAAGAGGAATTGTAGGGAATTGCATCCTCTTCAAAATGAGCTTTGGATGGGTCATTTTTGATAAAGTATGAGAAAGTTATGCTTGGTCAAAGTTGAGTTGACTTTTCCTACAAAACCCTAATTTAGCAACTTTTGGGTTTTGATGAATTGTGAGAAATCCTTGAGGAATCATGATCAACCCTTGATCAAATGATGAATAATACTTCAAAATGAGAATGTTGACTAAAAATCTTGAAGTTTGACTGTATGTGGGCTACAGTTGACTTTTGCCCTTACATAGTCGATTTTCAGGCCTTTGAGCAATTGACTGAGCAAACTTCCTCTACAAGGCTTGAAACTTGACATGAAGGATCTTGTGAACATATTAGGGCAATGGTGAGCATTTGGGACCATTTGGATCCAAACATCTTGATGCAAACTGAAACCCTAATTTGAGGTAGACTGCCTTAGGAGAGAGTTTGTTTGGTCAACTCTTGGACTTCCTTGAGAAATTTGAGGACCTTACTTGACATTTATTGAGAAATATGGGAGGGTTAATTTTGGGGTACAACAGCTGCCCCTGTTCAATCTTCTTACACCTGAGGATGTAGATTGGCTTGTCTGCCTTTCGTGATCCGAAGGTGGAAGATGATTGAACACTAGAGTGCCCAGAAATTTGCACTCGCATGAAGTGATATCGGTCTTGCAATGTCGGGAATAGGCTTATAGATGCCATTTGGAGGTTGACGTCGAAAGATAGGCTTAAAGATGCCATCAGAAGAAGTGTCGATCGCATAAGGGATTCCTTTGCGAGAGCCCGTATACCTGTTGTTGGGGAAGATTTCGCTGGGGAATAGTGGCCTCTGTCTTGAGAGAAATAGAGTTTTAGGAACTTCAGTTGTCCGTTACTCTACTGGGGAATCATCTCTTAGTAGAGGACGTGAAAATGAACTGCTATTTGGTCATGCTCCAGACTTCACAGTTATTTGCTGAGAAAAATAAGATCGACTGCTATATGGTCGTGCTCCAGGTTTTACAGTGACTTACTGGGGAGATGAGATTAAACTTGCTATCTGGTCGTAGTCCAGGCTTTGCAATTTCTTAATTATTATCTGGTCGTGCTCCAGGCTTCAGAAGGAATCAAGTGGTTATCAGGTCGCATCCGGGCTTTCAACTTGAATTTAAGGCATACTAATTTCCGGTCGATTTTCGAACTTCATAGTAATTAGCCGAGTAAACTGCTATTTGGTCGAATTCCAAGATTTGCAGTACCTTATACTGTTATCTGGTCGTGTCCCAGGCTTCAGTATCCTTTGCCGCTATCTGGTCGTGATCCAGGCTTCACAACATCTTATACCATTATCTGATCGATTCTAGGCTTCACGGTATCTTGTATTGCTATCTGGTCGATTTCCAGGCTTCACAATAACTTGTTGAGGGGTTAAGCTATTTTCTGTTTGATTCCCGGGCTTCATAACTTGTATTTAAGAGATACCACTATCTGGTCGATTCAAGGCTTCATAGTATTTTGGAGAGATCAAGATACTATCAGGTCGACTTCCGGGCTTCATAACTTGAACTGGAATAGAAATCTTAGTATCGATTTGACTGAACCAGAGGAAACTTGTGAGAACTTGTTTGTATCTTTCCCTGAAAGGTAAAGAGTTAGTCGTATGTAATGTCATGATGTATGAAATGAATTGAGTAATGATGTTCTCAAAATAAATGAGATTGTGTTGTATGATGCACATGTGTATGCCACGATGTATGGATATGCAATGTTTTTGTGATATTCTCCGACAGGGGAGAATGAATGCTGGACTATTGTCAGAGAGTACAGGGAGTTGAGTTCTCCGTTCTTGCTAGGGATAGTGACTGAAGATGATTAGCTGGAGACTCGCGTCCGTTCTGTTCGAGAATATTCCGCCAGGAGAGACTCTGTTTGAGGATAATCCGGTGGGAGAATGATTCTGTGGGGAAGAGAGATACTCTGCTGGAAGATCTGCTGATTTGGAGACACAACTCCGCTAGGGATGAATTATCGTTGCTGGTGATAATGAACTCTGTCGGGGATTGAATTTCTTCTTGTGGAAGAAATAAACTCCACTGATGGTAAACTTCTATTGTTAGTGATAGATAAACTCTGCTTGGGGAGAATTTTTCCGACTTATTCGTGATTATGAACCTCGGCTGGGGGGAGTTAACACCCCTGTCTTTAGATACTTCTTACTCTGCGGTGAGTGTACGTACCTTTAGTCATATTCTCAAGCTGGTTCTATCCTTGTACCTGGTGGGTAGAGCAACTGTATGGTTTGGGACATTTCTTGTTTGCCCCAGTTCCTGGAATTATGAGTAATTGTCTTTTGTTTTTCATGTAAACATTCATGAGCAGCAATTATTTTCAAATGCATATATCAAAAATGAATCATTGGACGTTCTCACAAAACAAAACAGAAAAAGAAAAAACAAGTTCGAAATTTCTTGTGAAAATGAATTTATTGATTTTGAAGTTGGCCTGTAATAGGCATTTTGTACAAGAGGTTGACATCATAGTAAGAGAATGCCGCCGAAAGACATGAATTATACAATTTTGTGAAAAAGAAAGAAAAACAGCCATGTGAAACAATCCCATTGGGTTCTAACTCTGCTATTGCCTTTATATCTTTGAGCGTCTCATCACTTTGCTACTTGGTCGAAGGTAGATCAGATTGATTGGCGCTGTCTGAGCTTGATAGTCGATACTGAAGTCTGGTTGCAAGATGATCCAATGAGACATAGTGTTACGCTTCAATCCCTAATTTTTTCCTGGACCGCCCTTTCGGGTTTTCAGTCCACCGGGATACGCTTTTTTGCCCAAGCTGCCTTTTTAGGTTTTCGACTTACCGGGTGTACAGTTTTTTTATTTTGATCCCTTACTTTTGCCCGGACCCTTTTGGTTCGTCGGGAAGCCCTTAATTTTGCCTAGGCCAGTCAACCTAGCGGGTCTTTGATTGGGCGTAGTATTTTTCACTATGTCTACATTAACGGGGTGAGGAAGGTCGTCACCATCCATGGTGGTTAGAATCATAGCTCCTCCCGAGAAAATGTTCTTAACCACAAATGGCCCTTCGTATGTGGGGGTCCATTTGCCCTTGGGATCACCTAGCGGCAGTATGATGCGTTTCATCACCAGATCCCCGACTTGATATTCTTGACGTCTGACTTTCTTGTTAAAAGCCTTGATCATTCGCTTTTGGTACGTCTGACCATGACAGATAGCAGTAAGTCTCTTTTCGTCGATTAGGTTCAGCTGGTCAAGTCGGGTCTGGATCCAATCCTCTTTGCTCAAACATGCATCCTTTATAATCTGAAGAGAGGGTATCTGGACTTCGATGGGTAGGACTGCCTCCATGCCATATACCAAAGAGTAGGGTGTTGCCCTTGTCGAAGTCCGTGCTGAGGTACGGTACCCATGAAGAGTGAATGGTAACATCTCATGCCAGTCTTTGTATGTCACCGTCATCTTTTGCACAATCTTCTTGATGTTTTTATTTGCTGCTTCAACAGCCCCATTCATCTTTGGCCGATAGGGAGAAGAGTTGTGATGCTGTATCTTAAACTGTTTGCAGAGCTCAGTGATCATCGTGTTGTTGAGGTTTGTACCATTGTCCGTAATGATCCTCTCTGGTGCACCATATCAACAGATCAAGTTGTGTCGGATAAACCGCGCCATGACGTTCTTGGTTACTATAGCAAAGGAAGTTGCCTCGACCCACTTTGTGAAATAATCAATAGCCACCAGAATGGAACGATGCCCGTTAGACGCAGTAGGTCTGATCTCGCCGATCATGTCGATGCCCCCACACTGCAAAAGGCCAAGGAGCTGTCAAAACATTCAGAGGAACTGGAGGTACATGCACCTTATCAGCATAGACTTGGCACTTATGACAGGTTCGAGAACACTGATAACAATCGGCTTCCATAGTGGACCAATAATATCCTGCTCGTAGGATTTTCTTTGCCATTGTATGTCCACTGGAATGAGTTCTGAAGGTACCTTCATGTAATTTTGCCATGATCCTTTCCGCCTCGTTTTTGTCCACACATCACAGTAAGGTCGAATCATGGTTACGCTTATAAAGGACACCATTACTGATGAAGAACTTCGCAGCGAACCTTCTCAGAAACTTCTTATCATTAACAGATTCCCCCTCGGGGTACTCTTGAGTCTCAAGATACCTATTTACTTCATGAAACCATGGTTTATCTGCTACCTCTTCAGTCTCGATGTCACAGCAATGTGCGGGTTCGTCCAACCTCTTAATGGTAATTTGGGGAGCTTCATTGTCCCACCGGACCTTGAACATAGAAGATATGGTAGCTAGCGCGTTCGCTAACTGATTCTCCTCTCTTGGAAAGTGTTCAAAGGTTATCTCCTCAAAGTGCAGGAGCAATGTCAGTACATACTCCTTGTAAGGAATAAGATTTGGGTGTTTTGTATCCCACTCGCCTTTGATCTGACTGATCACCAGAGCAGAATCTCCAAAAACACTCAAGAACTTAATCCTCAGGTCAATGGCAGCTCGAAGACCCAGAATACATGCTTCATACTCCGCCATATTGTTGGTGCAGTTAAAACATAATCGGGCAGTGAATGGAGTATGACAGTCCTCAGGAGATATGATCACAGCGCCAATGCCATTACCCAACGCGTTTGATGCTCCATCAAAATACATAGACCATCGGGATCCTTCCTTAGGTCCTTCATCCGGTCCAGGTTCTTCACAGTCGGTCACCAACATGATGTTCTCATCCGGGAACTCGAAATTCATGGATTGGTAGTCATCCACGGCCTGATGCGCCAAATGATCCTCCAATACGCTCCCCTTGATTGCTTTTCGGGTTGTGTATTGGATGTCATACTCGGTTAAGATCATCTGCCATCTCTCTATTCTTCCGGACAAGGCAGGCTTCTCGAAGATATACTTGATTGGATCCATCTTTGATATCAATAAGGTGGTGTGAGTCAGCATATACTGTCTCAGCCGACGAGCATCCCATGCCAAAGCGCAGCAAGTTTTCTCGAGCAGTGAGTATTGGGTCTCACAGTCGGTAAACTTTTTGCTAAGGTAGTAAATAACATGCTCTTTTCGGCTAGACTCGTCACGCTGCCCTAGCACACACCCATTGAATTATCCAGCACTATCAAGTATAAGATCATAGGTCTTCCTTCAACTGGAGGCATCAGAATAGGTGGTTCTTTGAGGTATTCCTTGATCCTTTCGAAAGCGGTCTGACATTCGTCATTCCATTTTACCACTTGATCTTTCTTCAGCAGCTTGAAGATTGGCTCACAAGTAGCAGTCAGATGTGAAATGAATCGGGCGATGTAGTTCAGACGTCCCAAAAAGCCTCTAACTTCCTTTTCTGTGCGGGGATCTGGCATCTCCTGTATGGCTTTTACCTTGGTAGGGTCCACCTGAATACCCTTATCACTGACGACAAAACCCAGCAGCTTACCAGACCTTACCCCGAAGGTGCACTTGTTCGGGTTCAACCTCAGCTTGTACGTCTTCAACTTGTCGAACAGTTTCTGGAGGTGATCAAGATGTTCTTCCTCAGTCTGGGACCTTGCAATCATATCATCAACATAAACCTCAATCTCATTGTGAATAATGTCGTGGAACAAAGCGACCATGGCACGCTGATAAGTTGCCCCAGCATTCTTCAACCCAAAAGGCATTACCTTGTAACAGAAGGTGCCCCACTGCGTAACGAAGGTTGTCTTCTCCATGTCCTCGGGAGCCATCTTAATCTGATTGTAACCAGAAAAACCATCCATAAAGGAGAAGATCTTAAATCTAGCGCGGTGTTGTCGACTAGAACATCGATGTGAGGAAGTGGGAAGTCATCTTTGGGGCTTGCCCTGTTCAGATCTCTATAGTCCACACACATCTGTACCTTACCATCCTTCTTAGGCACCGGAACAATGTTGGCAACCCACTGTGGATAAGAAGTAACAGCTAAGAATCCTGCGTCAAACTATTTCATGACCTCAGCTTTGATTTTCTCAGACATATCAGGGCGCATACGGTGAACCTTCCGCTTTACCGAAGGATAGTCTTCTTTAGTTGGCAAGCGATGAACCACAATATCAGTGTCCAAACCAGGAATATCTTCATAAGACCAAGTGAAGATCTTAACATAGTCGCGTAGCATTTGTATCAACCGTTACTTGACACTAGGCTCTAGATTCGCACCTATCTTGACCTCTTTCCTGTCTTCCTCTGTACCCAAATTTACTGATTCAACTGGCTCTTCATGAGGCTGTATGGTCTTCTCTTCCTGCAGTAACAGTCTAGCAAGTTCTCCGGGCACCTCACAATCATCCTCTTCTTCGTCCTCGGCTTGGTTGATCGGATTTTCGAAGTCATAACTGGCAGTAGCAGAGTTGTTATCAATGGGATCCAGAGTGGATATGGATCTGCATTATGATACGTGAGTGTGTGTAAGACAATAGATGTTTTTGATAAAGTGAGAGACGGAAAAAAACAAGGAGCGCAAAATTTGTAATGCAAGAAACGTCCAATCTTTATTAATGATATATGAAAATGACAAATAATAAGCCCTCACAAGCAAAGCCAAGGTGCCTCAGGCAAAGCAACGGGCCGTAAAGTTTCAAACTGTTTATTACAACTCTTAAAACAAAAGTCAATTACTGTGGAATAAAAGAGACAGGTATGAAGTCCTTCGCCATCGAGTTGTTCGATCCACCATGGGTTGTAAGGTAGATCCAGCTGTCAATGTCGGGGTTCTCATCATCAGCATCTTCCATGTCGGAGACACCCTCAATAGCATTGGTTCCCGAGTCATGCTTGGGCATGGGTGCAGTTATGACGTTGGGGTTCTCTGGAGCGTCAAACTTAATCTCTTTGGCTTCGATCAAGTCTTGCACCTTATTTTTCAAGGCCCAACAGTTGTTTGTATTATGACCTGGACCTTCGGAGTGATAGGCGCAGCGGGCATTCGGGTTATAGTAAGGAGATGTGGTGTTGGGGTTCTTCGGGGCTTCCTTCAGAGTTACCAGGTTGGTCTTCAATAATTATGGTAGAATTTGAGACAAGGTCATATTGAGCCGAGTGTACTGCCTCTGTGGTCTTTCCACCCTTTGTTGATTGTTGCATTGTGGAGCAACTGGAGGTCTTGATATTACTACCGCATTTACTGCTGGACGGTGTTCAGGTCTGCTTTGGCCCCTCGGGCCGTAGACTGCACTAGCTTCTTTCTTACCGGTGAAAGGCTTCTTCACTTCACTTGATGAAGTATCCTTCTGTATCTTACCACTTCGGATACCAACTTCTACTCTCTCTCCAGTCAAAATCAACTCAGTAAACCCAGATGACGAACTGCCGATCAGATGATTGAAAAATGGACCTGATAGCGTCCCTAGAAACATGTCAACCAACTCCCTATCAAACAAAGGGGGTTGGACTCTTCCAGCTAAGTCTCTCCACTTTTGAGCTTAATCTTTAAAACCTTCACTTGCACCCATAGACATACCCTGAAGCTGAGTACGAGTGGGAGCAAGATCGGTGTTATACTGATACTGCCTGTAAAAAGCAGCAGCAAGGTCTTCCCAGTTTTGGACATTAGCTCCTTCCAACTGATAAAACCATTCAAGTTGAGTCCCTGACAGACTATCTTGAAAGAAGTGTACCCACAAATTTCTATCAGCAGTGTGGGGTTGGATTTTCCTGGAATACGAGCGGAGATGGAGTTTTGGACAGGATACTCCATCGTACTTGGAAAAAACCGGAACTTTGAACTTATGAGGGATCACCACTCCCGCTACCAATCCCAGCTCTCTGAAATCCAAACCAGGGATCTTCTGAATCTCCATGGCACTTAGATGGTCTTATAACTGTTTGTACCTATCCTCGGCAGGAGGATATTGCTCATCATAAAAATCGATATCATTATTAGAGATTTTAGGACAGGGGCCCTTTTCTTCTTCTTGGTTCTCCCCTTCCTTGGATGAAGAGGTCATATCAGCTTGCTGTTTCAACCTATCCCCAAACCTTTTGCCCATATTCAGAAGAACGACCTTGTTCTTCTTCTTCTTCTTCTCTTTCAGAATGAGAGTTTTTAGATCCTCTTGCCCTTTAGCCAGACTTAAGAACATCTGCTGGAATTGGGTGTTTTGTGCCTGAAGATCTTTGATGGCTTCATCAGAAGACATTTCATGCTGAAATAAACAGCGAAGAAGATGAGAAACCTGTAATGGTACCTGTAATGGTGTGCATGATAATGGGATGCGTATGTAATGATTTCAAAGACTTTGGGAAATTTAAATTTGCAAACCAAAAAAGAAACAAACTTTATTAGATTAATTTGTAAAAGGGTTCAATAATGCCTTTAAGGTGTTACAAAGAAATAAATGGAAAACAAATCTAAACTAGAAAAGCAAAATCAAAAATCCCATGGATGCTTCCTCTTTGTGCTGACATAGTCATTGATCGTTCTTTCTTCCTCGAGCTGCCTGGTGAGCTTCAAAATCTTCCTTTCTTGCTCATGGTACTTCTCCCGGTAGGTATCCCTCTCCTCTTTCAGCTGAATCCAAGACCTCTGCAATGCCCCAGGATCAGTGGGCATGTAAGGATAAAGAACCGTGTAAGGAATGCCTTCTTCATTAGTGGGCTCCATAATTACTGGCAGTACTGCTTCATAGGGCATTCCAAGCTTCTGGGCACGAGCTCGGACCCATTGTAGGTGGGGCTGCATAGGGAGAGAAGTCCTTGGTCCTAGCTCTTGAGGGTCAGATTTGTTCACCATGCTCTAAGCTCGTATAAACCTCTGGCGATGCTCGTCAACGTCTTCCTTGTAGTCAAATGCAATATCCGTAAGAAGTAGCTCATGGGGACCATCTCTCCGAGCACGACCAAATTGTCGCAA
Source organism: Vicia faba (assembly GCA_948472305.1). NCBI lineage: Eukaryota > Viridiplantae > Streptophyta > Magnoliopsida > Fabales > Fabaceae > Vicia > Vicia faba. The sequence continues at coordinate 677,462,111 of OX451735.1, read as the reverse complement.
AGCTAGACAAGGATTATAGTCTATTCCCCCTCTGATTCCAAGCAATGGGACATTAGGGTATCCCCCACAACAATCAATGACTGCAGTGTCTTCCATAGCCTTGGAACTCTAAAGAATATCTGTATGGGCAAGTGACATTATTCTGTAAGACCATCCCAAATCTTCTTCGTTCTTCAGCATGGATTTAGGGAGGTGCGAAATAAACCACCTCGACATAAATGGCATGCAACACATAAGAGTCCCTCTTCTTCGCACAGTACGAGTGTATATGGCATGCAAGATATCACCCAATAGAGTAGGCACTGGATTGCGAGACAGGAAGATCTTAACCGCATTCACATCTATAAAGGAATCTGGATTCAGGAAGAGAACCAAATCGTAGATAAGGAGAGCCAAGATATCTTCGGAAGCCTGAAAGTCCAAGTTATCCCAGAACAGCTGAGCCAGATCTATCAGAAACTTGGCTAAGAAACCTTCAACCCCGCTTTGTGTTTCCCAATTGGACACTACATCAGCCCTTTTTAGATGCAGAGCTGAAGCAATGTCTTCTGGTCTAGGAGTCTCTTCCAAACCTGTGAAGGGCATCTTCTCAAGGATGGATATGCCCAATAAGTGAGAAAACTCTTCCAAAGTGGGAACTAGCTGGTAATCTGGAAAGGTGAAGAAATGATGCACAGGATCGAAGAACTCGAAAAGCACACTCATCATCTGCTCATCAAACTTTGAGGTGACCAGGATAAGAAGCTGACCATGTCTCTTAATGAACGAAGAAGTCTCAAAAACTCTTGAGGCTAACTCTTTAAGTTGAGCAAGTATTTGCACAAAGTTAACTCGGATGGTATTTCTGCGCACGGAAGCCATAATCTGCAAAACAGAACAAAGATAAATTCCCTTGGTCTTTGAAATGGTTATTATAATGAAGTATGCATGCTATGTTATGATGCATGATGTCATGATAAAAACAACAGGTATAGAAGATAACAGGCATGGAAAAGGCAAACAAGTCACACAAAAGCCCTTAAGTTTAAGGCTTGCATGGGGTCAAAGGTATTACCCTCTTGAAGTTCAGTTGGTTTCAACTTGTCCTAGCAAAAGTAACCGGGTTCAAGAGGTTCTCAATATCACTGACCCTCCTCCATCGGTCATGGTTTTAGCTTACGCAATCTTTTCTTGCGGCCAGAACTATCTCGAGAGTATGGTCTCAATGAGTGTAGCATCGAGTATCAACCAGTTATCAACTTTACACCGAGGTCGGCTACCTCACTACTTCCTAATGGCCAAGTTGGTCGATTAAGGGTTCTAAGGTCAGTTGATGCTTAACGATAAACATAGCGGCCCCGTATTCTCCTCGTTTCTCCACAAGGGATACCGGTACCAACCAATGTGCCACATCAACGTAGCTACTACTTCAACCGTATCGATCTACGTCGTACAGTTCCCTCACAGTTTATTGCTACTTACCTAAAAGGTGTCCCCCAGATCCGGATTAGGATCTATAGTAACTCCCAAACAAAAACCCTTAAAAGTAAAGCAACCAAAACAAACAAGAGAAGCAATTTATGATGAACTAAATCCTAAGGTATACCCCACTTATTGGTTCCCCAACAGAGTCGCCAGTTCTGTGATACGGTGGCAGAACCGACTATTTTAAAAATGTTGGTTTGCATTTTGCGTTTGTGTTCGCAAAATGTCGCGGTAAGCAAGAGTCACCACCGACTTTTATTTTATCCAACTGGAAAGGAAAAAAAGCACAGAAAAGTTCCTTTTTCGAGATTGAGTACGAGGGGTAGATTATAGAAAGGGAAGGTGTTAGCACCCTTTCTATCTGTGGTTTTCCACGGGCTCTTAGGTACTAGCTCATCTTTTGAAAATTGCTTGTGTGTGTTTGTTTTGAAAAGTTTTATTTTACTTCGTTTTAACCCTTGTTTCTGTCCTCAAGAGTGTTACGAAGTGTTTTTGAAAACTTTGTTTGAAAAGTGTTTGGTGTGAAAAAGTTTGATTTGAGCAAGTACCTACTAGCATCTACCTACTCGAAAAAAAGATTGTTTATGTTCTCGTTTCCTTTAGACAATGCCATCCTACTATTGAGAAATAGGTAGCACCGTCGTTGGATTTGTAAGGGTCAGTTCGTAAGGGACGTACGATCACTAAAGCAATGTTAGGACGTCTTAGTAATAACCCTAATGAATTAAGATCATATTTGAGGCAACATTTCCGAGGCAACCTTTCTGAGGCAACATTTCTAAACGGGACATTTGATCTTTGTTTAGACATGAGGGTAACCACTAAGACACCCTATACTTAATGATCGTTTACCGAAGGCAACCAAAGTGAGAGTATACACTAAGAGTGCGCATGTGCGAATGATTTGATTTCAGTTATTACCTTTGCACATTAGGGTTTTCTAGCCATTTTAAATTATCATGCAATCTTGTCATACAACCCTATTAACATACATCTAACAGTTAATATTTGCGAGAATTAAAATGCGAGAAATAAAAACTACGCTATTAAAAGGCTTCGGGATAGGGGATTAATTACATAGCCAAAAACCCGTAAAATGATAAATAAAAGAAAATCCTAATTAAACTATTACATACTGTAAGCAGTTACATTAATATTTGCAAAAAATGATAATAAACGCGCGTGATGAATAAAAAACGAGAGAATTAGGGTTTTGACCCCGACTAAGCCTAATTAAAAGAAAATTCATTTTTTTGTCGTTTTTGTGCTATTTTTAAGAAAATAAGGTTCAATTGAATAAATAAAAAACCTAATTACTAATTAATTTAAATTAAGAAAAATAATTAAATCCACCTATTTTTTATTTTTTATTTTTGAGAAAGAAATAAAAATTAATTCAAAAGTAAACCCTAATTTTTTCTAATTGATTTTAAATATATGAAAAAGTTAGAATTAATCCTAAATTAAATTTAAACTAATATTAAGTTAATTTGATACAATAAAAAAACCTAATTCTAATTTTTGTGAAAATTGATTTTATGTTTTTTTGTGAAAAAAAAAGAAATTAATTTAGGTTAAAAAAATAATTAAACTAATTAATTTGAGTAAAAGAAATAAACAAGAATGAATAAGAATGGGTCTGGTATTAGCAAAAGGAGGGGGTGTTGATGGCAAATTCTGGGCCCAAATGCTGATGGCCTTTATTGACTTTCCCAATCCCATGCACACGCTTGACTTATGCCCATGGTGGACCCTCATGGATAAGGCGTTGGATCTGCAGCCTTGATGATCTGATGGTGGGATATTGATGATGCATGGTGGATGCCTTGTCATGTGGTGCATTGAATCAGCCTGAAAATATTGAGAAAATAAAATGCACATGTCTGGGATCGAACCCAGGACGTGTGCATCAAATACTAATGGCCTTACCACCTGCACTGGCTTGCTTACTTGTATAAAGAATGACCAACAATTATTATATGATAAAAATAAAAAGTGAATTCTTAAAACGCGCGCAATTTAAATTGGCTAGTCACGAAGCGCCACGCCATCATCTTCCTCGTGCCTCCGTCGTTTTAGACAAAGGACATTTACCTACAGACACCAGGCGTAGGTATAACCTTATGCTCCTCCAAAATTATGTGCAAGCATGATAAATCACAACCAATGGTACCAATCTACTCGTTGCAACCTCACGAGCATCATGATACCATTATTAATGGCCAATTGTTCCTATATGCAAGACCCCTAAAAACAAAGAGAAAACCCTAGCAATGGCACTTTGTTGTACAGTTAATGAAAACACAATTAAATATGACTGTTAGCTTGCAAACATCATAAGGTTTAAGAATATATCAATGAATCATGCTAAATGTGCCAGTATTGAGATATTCGAATTCAAGAAAAGGGATGAACTGTCAAAAACTTATAGCGCGATTTTGGGTGTTAGGAAGCTTGCTAGTGGTTGAATCTTGATCCTTGGATGTCCAGCAATTGATTGGGATGACTAGAATGCTTTGAATTGATCTGAAACGTGGAAATCAGTTTGCCACTTTTCTTCAATTTTTTGAAACTTACTTTTTGTTTTGCACGCCTCTAACCTCCTTGTTTTTGGTCTGCAATTGTTCCTTATGTACCCTAGAATGGATTAGGGTTGCAAACTTGTATCAAATCTCCCTCAATTATGATTATTGATTCATGATTTGATCCTTTGTGCAAATCTTTCCAAATCAAGCAAAATGCAATATTTTGTATCCATATGATCCTTGCACGATTTGATCTCACTTCCAGCTGTATAATAGACCTAAACATGCATAAAATCTCAAGATTTGATTAGCTTTTGATATTTTCATTAATTTATTTTGATTTTATTTGATTTAATTGAAATAAAATCAAAGTAAATGACAAAAATAAAAGAATGACTAATGGAAGGGATCATAGGTCGTGGGTCACATTACAAACTCAGTGCAAGCATAAAAAGTTGGGCCCATTTGACAAAAAATGCAATTTTGGCTACCTTTGACTTTTGGCAATTTTGCAAAAAGGGTCAACTTTACCAATGCATAACTCTCTCAATTTTGACCCTAGAGAGGTGTTCTTGGACTTTTTAGAAATCTTAAGATGTCCTCTAAGAAACCTTTTTTGTCTCATCTCAATTGGGTCTTCCATATTCATGTATGAAGCTTTGACCCAAAAGGTGTTTTTGTTGACTTTCCAAAATGACCTATAATGTCCAAATTCATATCTTCTTGTGAGTTCATATTTTGAACTTGGGAGATGAAGATGAATTGTAGGGAATTTCATGCTATTCAAAATGAGCTTTGGATGGGTCATTTTTGATAAAGTATTAGAAATTTATGCTTGGTCAAAGTTGAGTTGACTTTTCCTGCAAAACCCTAATTTAGCAACTTTTGGGTTTTGATGAATTGTGAGCAATCCTTGAGGAATCATGATCAACCCTTGATCAAATGATGAATAATACTTCAAAATTAGAATTTTGACCAAAAATCTTGAAGTTTGACTGTATGTGGGCCACAGTTGACTTTTGCCCTAGCACAATCGATTTTCAGGCCTTTGAGCAATTGACTGAGCAAACTTCCTCTGCAAGGCTTGAAACTTGACATGAAGGATCTTGTGAACATATTAGGGAAATGGTGATAATTTGGGACCCTTTGGATCCAAACATCTTAATTCAAACTAAAACCCTAATTTGAGGTAGACTGCCTTAGGAGAGAGTTTGTATGGTCAACTCTTGGACTTCCTTGAGCAATTTGAGGACCTTACTTGACATGTATTGAGAAATATGGGAGGGCAAATTTTGGGGTACAACATAGAGGATTGTCTTTCACATTAGGTCCCACATCCTTGAAAGATAGAATTCCATACTTCACCATTTTCTGCACCTCAGTCTTCAAAGGATAATAATTCTCAACATTATGCCCTGGTGCTCCTTGATGAAAAGCACATGTTTGGTCTGCTTTGTAGTACCAAGGAAATGGTGATGGTGTAGCGGGAGGTGGTCGGGTCTGAAACAACTTCTTCTGAATCAATGCTGGTAGTAACTTTGTATAGCTCATAGGAATAGGGTCATAACTCTCTCTTCTCTGATTATGAACTTGATTCCCCTGCTGGGACGGTCTCTGATAAGCAACGGTAGTTAGAACTACACCCACAACTAGAGTAACTGAGGCGACTTGATGATGACGCTGATAATTCCTTATAAGAGTATTAACCCTCCTCTCTTACATAACAACATTTGCATCCCCTTCCTTCTTCTTGGTAAATCCATAAGATGGCTTCTTCGCACCTCCAGAACTTTCACTTCTCGTTAGGCGGCCCTCTCTTACAGCCTCTTCTAAGCGGATACCCATTCCTACCATTTCAGTAAATTCACTTGGCGTACTTGCTACCATCCTCTCATAGTAGCAAGCACCCAGGGTCTTCAAGAAAATCTTGGTCATCTCCTTCTCTTTCATGGGAGGAATCACTTGGGCGGCTACCTCACGCCATCTCTGTGCATATTCTTTAAATGATTCCCTATCTTTTTGAACCATGGCCCTGAGCTGATCACGGTCAGGTTCCATGTCTACATTTTACTTGTATTTTCTGATAAATGCTTCTCCCAAGTCATTGAAAGTATGGATGTTAACACTGTCCAAACTCATATACCACTTCAGTGCAGCACCAGTCAAACTATCCTGAAAAAAGTGAATCAGCAGACGCTGATCATCAGTATGGGTAGACATTCTCCTTACGTACATCACCAGATAAGCATGAGGGCAAGTGTTACCCTTGTACTTATCAAAATCTGGGACCTAAACTTAGCAGGTATCTTAACATTCGGGACCAGGCATAACATATTCACATTCTGCCCAAATAGCTCTTTTCCCCTGAGGGCCTTCATCTCTCTTTGCATCCTTCCAAATTGCTCTTGAAAATCATCCATTCTGTCATAAAGACCCAAGTCTTCACCCGGTGGCGGGAAAGGACGACACACATCATCATTAACAAATGGAATCATATTCACCGAAGGAGGTGCAACAGGAGCAGCATGCACCACAGGAGGTGCCGGAGTAACAATAGTCTGAACAATTGGAGTATCTTGAGTACCAAGATTGAAACCTTCAGGCGCAAAATTCTCTGGCATTCCCCATGGATAACCTTGAGGCATGCGATTCTGAACAACACTGGAGTAGCATATATAGGAACAATCAGAGCTTCAGTAGTTGCCCTTGTTGGTTGAGGTTGAACACCTGGTGGCTGATTCTGAGCAGCCACATGAGATTCCATCAGAGCAGTCAAATTATCCATGCCAGCCTTCAAAGTAGAAACTTCCTCGCGTAACTCGCGATTCTCCTGTTCTAAATTATCCATCTTCTTTATGAAATTAGCCCGAGTGTTGTAGTGATGAGTCGGCTTGCTGAATCAGAGTAAAGAAGCTTGGTAAGACACCTGGATATGCATACAAAATGCAAGAAATATGTGTAATATAATGCATGATATGCAATGTACATGATTTTATTTTATTATTTAATATTTCTAGGGATTTAAAATTTAGGGACATATTGCACATATTAAAGTAATAATACATTTGAAATACTGAAAAATTTTATTATAACAACTCCAAAATGGATTACAAGTTTCAATGATACCAAGTACAAGATGAAAATAAAATCTAAAACCCTGAAAAGCAAAACTGATGGAGATCACTCTATACGCTGGCGCTTCCCCGTGAGCCTGGAAATTTGAGCCTTCAACCTCTGATTTTCTTCCGCATACCTTGTGGCAACCTCCTTCCAATCACCTGAATTGGAAAGTGAGCAACTAGCATCTAATTGAGGCTTATGAGAAAATAAATCCCCTTGCCTCTCCATGTTCTCTATAGCCCGACTCTCAAGAATCTCAATCAAGTCGTCTTTCTCCTTGAAATCTGCTCTATAAGAAATCTCTAAAGTTTGGCACTTGTTCTTCCAAGCATCCTTTTCTCGTTGCATCCTGACTAAAGCAAGTTGTAGCTCTTATAGATCATCCAATGAGGGAGGAGTGGTATTCACAAACAAATAAGGCATAGGTGTTTCCCAGGAATACAACATCTTCAACTGAATAGCTCTCGTTCGGACCCACTGAAGATATGGCTCCAAATAAATAGCACCCCTAGGTCCCAAATCCTTCCTACTCTTCTTATGAATGTGACGCCAGGCCTTCGCAATCTGCTCCCTAGCTTCCCTGTGGTCTTCTCCATCCTTTAGAAATAAACTACTCAAATGAATAATGTTTGGTTACCCCTCATCGGATAACCAAGTTATCTTCGTGCAAGAACAGGGTTATAGTTAATTCCTACCTTTGTACCAAGAAGAGGTACATTGGGTAAACTACCACAACTATCAATAATCTCTATATCCTGATAAGCTCGATGATACCAATCAATATCCGAGTGAGTAAGTGTCGTGATCTTAGGAGCCCAACAGGATTCCTTCCTGACATCCCAAAAAGCATCAGCCTAAGGCATATGAGAGATAAACCATCGGTACAAAAGGGGCGTGCAACAGATAATCATACCCCCATGATAAGAATCCTACAGATGAATAGAGTAATAAGCATCACCCAAAAATGTAGGAACTTGGTTTCCAATCATGAAGATCCTGATAGCATTAATGTCAACAAACTTGTCCACATTCAGAAATAATAACAACCCGTAAGCAAGTAGAGCAAAGATGGCCTCAAAAGCGACTGTACTCTCCATCCTGGCAAAGTAACGAGCTTTCTCTAATAAGAACTGAGCTAGTAATCCTCTAATCCCTCCTTTGGTAGTCATATGGGCTTCCACCTCAAACTTCCCCAGATGAATCAAAGCAGCAATCTCATGTGGTTTTGACTCACCCTCCAAACCAGTAAAAGGAACACGATTGGTAACAGGTAAATCCAATATATAAGAATACTCTTCCAGGGTAGGCATTAACTGATAATTGGGAAAAGTAAAGCAATGATACATCGGATCATAGAACTGGACCAAGGTCAAGAGAATATCCTCCTTCATCTTCAGCTTCATGAGAGGAATGATTGATCCATACTTCTTCTGAAAATTTGCAGAACACTCAATCTCGGGAATTAGACTGATCAACTCATCTATCTTGGGATCCTTGAAACTGTACTTCTCGGTCTTTATTTTCCTAGAATCCATGATTACCTGAGATATTCACAAATGGTTAACTTTTAAATCCCTTGAAATAAGATCTCTTCAAAAGATGCTTATGAGTGCATGGATGCATGATGCAACAATCACACACAAGATCACACATATAGGGTTCCTAGGTTCAACATCACGAGCATGACATAGAAGGTACTACCCATAAGGTATTGGTCTAAAGGTTATCACCTGCCGAACAAGGTTCTAGAGGTTCCCAGAGTCTACATCCTTCCTTCGGATATTACCAACTTCCCATTTAACTCGATAATTAGTAATATTCTCAAGAAAAACTCGTCCGAGCGTAGTATCGCGTGACAACTATTTCTGGATTACTCCGTCATAGCTTTCGCACTACACCTAAAAGGCCAAGATGGGTTAGGAATTCAACGGTCCTCAGCTTCAGCAGGCTCCCGGGTCGAAAGCAGTACGTCTTCCCGATTACTCGGTAAACGACACTACAGTCAAAGGGGCCTCCACTGAGTGGGGGATCTCATGTCTCCTTTTTTGGGATTACTCCCTCAAAGTTAACATGACTATACCGCCTATCCTATCTTAAAGTTTACCTAAGTCCGGGTATAGCACTTATAAGTAATCACCAAGCACCCTGAAAACTAGGTAAATCCAGATAAACATATATACAAATTATAACACATAAACAACAATAGCATATACACAGATATAAATAAAGAGGCTCAACCCACTTAGGGATGGACCAGCAAAAGGTCAATCTTTCCCCAGTGAATTCGCCATTTTTTTCTGTAGCGGTAGAAATGTACAAGACTAAGCCATTGGATTGACTTGACTTATATAGATCAAATTAAAAATTGCCACCGCGCTTTATTGTTTCCAAAGGAATGGGAAAAGAGCGAATAACCCAAAAGAGGAGGGAAAGATTTAAGGTAAGGGGGTTGGTTATGCAAAGGGAAGGTATTAGCACCCTAAACATCTATGGTACTCCGCAGGAATCTCTTTGTAAAATCTGTATATTTTGGCTATAAAAATGTTGTATAAAAATAGATGGTGGAGGTGAGAAAAGAAATATTTTTATGATTTTTGCACCCGCCGTGGTTGCGAACCTTTAGTGCCTACATACCACCTTCCGTGCAATAGGGGATCAGGGTACACGTAGTTCCTCTTTAAAAATTTTAAAACACAAGTGTGTTGGTTAATTTTATGAGATAAGACATCATTGTCATTGTCCGTGTGGAAAACATACTTACTACCCACAATCATGAGAAAGGAGAATTTGCATCATCTCAAAGTGGAGGATAGGGCTTGGATTTTAAAATCAACAATGCCTCACTCAACACCCAAGTGGAAAATATCTCTCTTCACTACATATTGTAAAAGTATAGTTTTTTGCATCACTACAAGGATTGACAAAAGTCTAATCTTTTGAGAAAAGTTTTAAAGATAAGAGCCAAAATGGCAAAATGGTTTGGATGAGATTGATTGACTTTTAGTCTTCTCACAAAAATGTCAAGGTATTATTAAGTTGATTGGAGTTTATTTATGAAAATGTTTTAAAAATGCATGGACCTAAGTCCAAGTTTATTATGAAAGTGGTTCAAGTTTGAAACAAGAAAAGTTTTCAAAAGGAGGGAGAAGATTTTTGAAATTAAAGAAGATGGGAGGAGAAGAAGAGACTATCCTAAAGCATAAGGTAAAAGCTAGGGATAAGAACCATCTAACCAACAAGAAGCCAAAATTTGACATTATGAGCCAAGATAGAATTCTTATTATTTTGATTGAAGCCAAGAAAGCAAAGATACTAGACCTCTTGAGAGAACCAAACTTCAAGTGTATTAAGTCTTCACAAAAATTGGGCAGAGTAACGGTTGTATACGGGTGAATTCCAAATTACAAACAAAGGGTGTAATCATAATAACCTGCACATAAAACAAACAAACAACCCAATGCCTTGAGGTAAACCTCAAGAGCTCCAGACAAAATATCAATTAAGGTCACAAGGTCTCCAACATAGGACAAGGTTTCTAATCCTAAGCCCAAGAAGTCCAATGCTCCATAATGCTAAGGATAGTAACCAAATAGTCCAAGCTTCATTAAGGATTTTATGGTCCATATTGATTATTAAGTATCTTGAGAAAAGAAAAGAAAAGCTCAAGTGAGCAAAATAAAAATGACAAGAAAGTAAATACTCAAATGAGCAAAGATGAAAATGGCATGAAATGTTTATGCTAAAAGTAAATAGTGCATAAAAAATAAAGGGGCATATAATAAAAATAAAGGATAAAGTCAATGATTAGTGATTAGTGGTTAGTTGGATGATCATCTTGAAACTTGCATTTGGAACTCATTAGAGGATTGGTAGAACAAAATCCTCCACACAACAAGTTGCATTTTATTTTTGTCAAGTATATCATCCATTTGGAATCCTCATAAGTACCATTTAATGATCAACAATGTTTAAGTGATCCGCGTTGACCAAAGGTGTTGTAGATTCATTAGAGGATTGGTAGAACCAAAGCCTCCACACAATGGATCTCAAGGTTATTAGATCAAAGAGATCAAATTAACATACTTGGGTTTGCAAACATAAGTTTGGGCCACGGATGATCATTTATTCGAATCGGGACAAAATTTAGCACTATGTTAAGCAATCGTAAGTGGACTTATATAGAAGTCGCGCCTATTTTGAGGTCGGTCAATAGCAATCTATGCACCATTTGTTTTAAGACATGATATAGAGATCATGCTCCAATAACACTTAGTGCAATAAGAAGGGGATGAGATGAAGTGGGGTGGGAGAGAAAATATAAACCACTTTTGAATTAAATTTAATCAAACTATTATTAAAATCACTCGTTCATTTTTGTGGAGTTAAACTCAACACCATGGATCCAATGATGTTAATAAAGCTTAATATCAAAAAATTTAACCCAAGATCAACCAGAAAATAATCACAAAATGATATTGCATTTGTGATGCGGTGGGAGAACTGACTTGAGGTTTTGTGTTTGTGTTTGCAAATGTTGCGGTTAGCAAGAGTCGTCACCGACTTTTATTTTATCCAAAAGGAAAGGTAAAAAGCACAGGAAAGACCTTTGAGATGTTTTCTTGAGTTTGGGGGGTAGATTATGAAAAGGGAAGGTGCTAGAACCCTTTTCATCCATGGTTTTACATGGGCTCTTAGTTACTTGTTTAGATCACTTGCTTTGCTTTTGCAATTGTTTGAAATGGTGCTTTGTGTGGTTTTGAAAGTATTTTGAAAAGAGGCCATCGTTTAGGAAATCTTTGTAATGATTCTCATTCGTAAGAATGTATACAAATATGTTCGTCTTTTGAAAAATGTTTCAATGTTTGAAAGTTGTTTGGAAATGTTTTGAAATGTGTGTGTGTTTGTTTTGAAAATAGCAAGGATTTGTTTGTAAATTGATCAAGTAACTAGAAGCTATCTACCTACTCAAAAGTCTTTCTTGTACATTTTTATTCCTTTGACATTGTTGATTTACCATTGATTTGGTAAACAACCCTATCTTTGGATGTTAAACGGGACGGGCGTGGGTCATCGTATGACCATGATACCAATGTTTCCAAGTATCTTAGCATGTTTGAGGGACCAAGATCATTTTGCTTAGGCAACCTTTTGATAGCGTCATCGAGGGACTATGGTCTTTTGTTGTGTTTTGTTTTGCCAAGATACCTTGCATGCATACCATGGCCATTTTATTAGGCAACCAAGTGGGTGAAACCCTAGGGGTGCTTGTGTGTAATGTGTTGTCATTTTACATGCATTTGTTTGTCTTGTATTAGGTCTTTGCTATTTGTTTGATTTTTGTCTTATCATACAAAACCCTAATTTACTAACATGGTATAAATTCGATAAATTGCGTAAAGTAAACTAAACTATTACAATAATTATTATGGGAGGGGGGATACAAGTTTTTGAATGGGGATATTTGCAAAAAATAAAACCCTAAAATACTATTACAAACCAATTGAATTATTGTGCAAATAAATAAATAAACAAGTATTTAAATATGCAATAAAATGTATTTATGCAAAAATGTCTTGTATTTAATTTTAGGTATGAAAAAATAAAATTATTTAAGTCCTAAGAAAAAATAATATTGTTATTTTTGAAAGGGGTGAAACCCTAATTTTTTGATTTAAAAGAAAATTATGCTTTCTATTATTTATTTTGTCTATTTTTTGTATAAGAAATTTACAAATATTAAAAATTAAAATATATGTGGAAATAATATTTTATGTGCATAAATAATAAAAATAAAAATGTATGATATTTTTAAATGTGTTTACTATTTATTTTAAGAAAATAGATTCTATTCATTCTAAATAATCAATATTTTATGCAAAAAATAAGATAAAAAATAAAATAAAATGCAAAAAATTAAGAAAATATTTTTGTGATTTTTTAATGTTCAGAAAAAAAATAATAAAGTCAATAAACATAAAAAAAAATATGAAAATATGCAAAAATATAAAAATATGCAAAGGGGGGTGCAAAAGTAAAATGGGGGTGCAAAAAGTAGAAACAAAAAGGCCAAGATTGCAAAAAGCCCAGATGGAGCTTCGTCCCTGTCCTTCAACATCTCCTTCACGCGCGTTTATGTCCAATCCTGCAACTCTCTATTATTTGCACAAAAACAAAAACTTGCAACATAAAAAATGTAGCTTGGAATCTCACGATTCCAATGATATAAAAAACATAATCTAACTCTCAAGGATCATGGAGAATTTCTGTAGCCCTAATTTCTGACCTAATTTTTTCATGAACTTCAAGCTTCAAATTCTCACTACTCAGTTAATATAAACGACAATTATACATATGTACAGCTTCACCATGTTAAGGACTGCATCTTTGCTTCACAAATCAAAGCTTGAGGATTCCTAAATAGAGAGATAAAGTTTTGAAAAATACCTTGTTCAGATGAGTTTGGATATGGCAATGTAGGGACTTTGAGGGAGGCCTGAAGATCGTGTGAGCTTCCTTGAAGTTCCCTCAAGCTATTCCAATGCTTAGCTTGCCTTGAGGATGCTTGAAACTCCCTGCACGAGTCAACCTACAACCTTCAAGTTTGAAAATGGTGATGTCTGAAATAGAGGTTACAGCAACAAGACAAGGGCTTGTATAGCTTTGGTAGGATGTATGGAAGATGTTTGAAGTGTTGAAACAAGAAACGCACGAGCCAATATTGAAATGGCAAGAGTTTTGCAGAAGCTACCTTGTTTGGGCAGAAATTTGTGTTTTCTGAGTTTTTGAGTGTTTGGTATCTTTTGCTTTCATGCTTAGGCTTATAACAAGTTTGTGAAGTTTTGTTGAATGATGCCAAGCCCTCCCTTTATCAGATGTACAAGCTCTCTTGACTTTTGCAACTTTTCTTGCTTTTGAAGAAAAGTGAAATGACTTGAGCCAAAATGTTGTACTTGCTAGTTCTAGGGCTGCCAAGGGTTGGTAAACATTTCCTGATATCTGTGGACATTGCTTGTAACAAAGAAACAGGTCCATGGCTCAAGAATTGTAAAGTTTGCAAAAGCATGCTTTATGAAAATGGCAATGTGCTCTTTATGCCATTTATGGATTAATCTCTTGTGCAATGCTCCAAAGGTGAAAACAAAAGCTTTAACCACTGATTTAGCATTAAATTATGGAGTGTAGAAGGGATTTAGGACCTGTAATGCAAGGTACAAGCATGCTTGATCAGATTTGCAACTTGATGCATTGTGAAAAGTGGCTTGAACAAAAGTGACAAAATGCCATTTTCTCTTCTTCGATTCTCCCTAACCACAAATGATCTTGGAGAGTTCTTGGAACTTTTGGAAAGCTTGTAACATGCTCTACAATACATATTTAAAATGAATTTTTAGATACCTCTTGGAACTATGTGAAAAATGTCCATGAAGTTAGGTCAAAAACCTGCCTAAATTAGGGCAAATTTTCACTAAGTTATTTAGTTCATTGACCTCTATTCACAAATTCATAACTTAAGATCCAAACATCTTTTGGTAAAACTTTATGAATCAAAGTTGTAGATTTCATGGAGGACTACAACTTTCATGTTGGAAGTTTCCTTTGAATCCAATTGCATCATCGTGAAAAAGTTGTGGAAAGTTGGGAAAAAATAAGAAATTTTCCATACTTAGAAAAATTCTAAGTTATGAAAGATTTCAAATTAAAACCCTAATTTGCAATTTTAGGTTTCTTGGTCAACAAGTTTCACATTTTGACATATCTTGATGAATTATGACCCTTGGCACTTGATTTTGACTAAAAAGTCAAAGTTTAACTTTTCAATGTACAATTGACTTTTGATCAGTTGACTGCAAAATTCATCTGTCAATCCTATGCATTTGATATCTTTTGAACTATGTGATTATGTTAATATGATTCTATTGAGTCCTTGAAATCATGCTTGAACCCAATTGGTCATTGGATAGGTTAAAAATCAGAAATTGCCCTTTCCCAGTCAAAACCCTAATTTTGACCATTTTGCCCTTTTGATGATTTGATCAAATTTCTTGAGGAGTTGTGATCCAAACTTGATTAAATGGTTCATATGAGTCTAAAATGTTGTCGTGGATCAAAATTTATGAAGTTTGACTGTAAATTGGCCATAGTTGACTTTTTCCCCAATACAACTAATTTTTAGGTCAACTGTCCAATTGACTGGTCAAAAATGTGATTCAAGGCTTGAAACTTGGTATGAGCAATCTTAGGGGTCCAAGATGGTATATGAAAGTCACATGAAGCATTGATGGTCCAAAAATCCTTGTGCAAACTTAAACCCTAATTTTAGGTCATTAGTGCAAGATGAGATGTCTTAAGCTGAGCAAACCCTAAATTTGTCTTGAGTCTAAAGAGTCTTGTGAGGAAAATCTTGATAAATGAGAGGGCAAATTTTGGGGTACAACAGCTTCCCCTGTTCAATCTTCTTGAACCTGAAGAGTTAGATTGGCGAGTTTTGTCGTTCGTGACTCGAAGGTAAAAGATGATTGGACACTAGAGTGCCCGTAAATTTGCACTCGAGAAAGTGTGGTTGGGGGAATGGGCTTAAAGATGCCATTTAGAGAGGTGATATAATCTTGTTGGAGATGGGCTTAAAGATGCCATCCAAGAATGTTTTTTGAAATGTAAGTTATAAGTCAAAAGAATGAGTATCAGAATGGTGTCCGCGTCTGGAACATATCTGAACTGTATCTGGAGACTGAATCTGTATGAGCAATAGAATAGCATTTGTGTCTGGAGCGTCTCTGAGTTGGGGAAAATCAGAATAAGTGACAGAATGGCAACCGTGTCTGGAGCGTATCTGGACTGTATCTGAAGTTTGAATCTGAAAGAGTAATAGAATAGCATTCGCGTCTGGAGAGTTTCTAAATTGTATCTGAGATCTGAGTCTGAATGAACAACAGAATGACTCCCGTGTCTGGAGCGTCTCTGAGATGGGGAGAATCGAACTACTGGTGTAAGGGCCAGAATGGCATCCGTGTCTGGAGTGTATCTGAACTAGAATCTGAATAAGATTCAGAATGACTTATGTGTCTGGAGTGTATCTGAATTGTATCTGAAGTCTGAATCTGGATGACTGACAGAATGACTTCCGTGTCTGGAGTGTATCTGTGTTGTGTCTGAGATTGAGACCTGAATGAGAAATATAATGGCTTCCGTGTCTGGAGCGTATCTAATCTGTATTTGATAGTTGAAATATGAATAAGTACCAGAATGGCATCCGTATTTGGAGCGTATCTGAACTGGAATCTGAATAAGTGATGGAATGACTTCTGTGTCTGGTATGTATCTGAACTGTATCTGATAGTTGAAATCTGAATAAGTATCAGGATGGCATCCGTATCTGGAGCGTATCTGAACTGTATCTCAAATCTGAAAGAGTAACAGAATGACTTCCGTGTCTGGAGTGTATCTGTACTTGAAATCTAAATGAGTAACAGAATGACTTCCGTGTCCGGAATGTATCCGCATTGTATTTGAAATCTCTGAACATTGTTAGTGGTAGTTGTTAATCTTATCCTGAAAAGGGTAAAATGTTAGTTGAAACACAAAAGTTATATTGCATGAAATGTATGATGTAACATATGTATTTATCAATGTTTATGATATATGAATGTAATGTATGCGCATGTAAGCTGATTTGCTGTATTGCCGAGGAAAATAAATCCTTGACAGCTGGGGATAATAAAACCCTTGACTACTGTCGGGGAAAATAAATCCTTGACTACTGAGGATAAGAAATCCTGAGCGACTGTTGGGGATTAAAAATCCTTTACAACCTCTGTGGGGATATGAGGATCCTTCATGTCTTAAAGTTAGAATACTTGCAAGAATTCTGTTTATGAGAGTAATGTCAAACTGCTTGAGAAATCTGCTTGGGGAATTCAGAGAATTTTGACGACTTCTACTGGGGGTTACTCAATGGGAATCCTTATTCTGCTGGGGGAATAGGGGAAACTCTGATGACTTATGCGGGAGATTAAGAATGTGAATCTTCATTCTGTTGAGGAGCAATGAAAACTTTGGCGGCTTTACTGGGGAAATGAGAATCTTCATTGTGTTGAAAAATAAAAACTTTGTGAGGAAGAAGGCTTACTGTTGGAGAGTAAGTTCAGTAGTTTTCGGTCGTCTGCCACTCTACTGGGGAGTTATCCTAGGTTGGTGAGAGACAAAAGTTAACTGTAATCTGATTGATTTTCAGGCTTCAAGACAACTTGCTGGGGAATTTGGATGGTTTTCGTTGGGGATTAGGAGTTTGAAGTTTTATCTCTGATGAGGATTAAGGGTTTGAAATTTTAGCTCCGTTGGGGATATAGATGATGTACTATAGGGATTGCTCATGGAATAGCCTAAATACGTTTTCCTATCCTTTCAACCTGTCAGTAATTGTTCTTTTCCATCCTTTTTATTTGTAAACAGTAATTATGTTCAAATGCATATGTTCATCAATGAATCATTGGACGATTTTGCAAATAAAAACACAAGTGTAAAGAAAAAGGCAAATAGTTTTCTGTACTTTGAAAGAGATATCTTTGTATTTACTTTGAATAAGTGTTTTGTACAAAGGAGACAGACATCCTAGTAAGAGGATAGTGTCATAAAAGTAAGAGAGAAAAATTTATACAAAGAAAGATAGCTATGTGTAAAAGAAATCCCATGGGGTTCCCATTCTGCTATAGCCTTCGTAACTCCGAATACCTTGTCCATTCGTTGCTTCGTCCGAAGATGATTGGATTGATCAGAAGCTCTAGAGTTTGTCAGTGAAGAGATTGGCCTTAAAGTGATCCGACGAGACATAGTCATACGCTTTAATTCCCTAACTTTTGCCTGGACCTCCCTTTCGGATTTTCAATCCACCGGGAAACCCTTTTTTGCCCAAGTCGCCCTTTTGGGTTTTCAACTTGCCGGGTGTAAATTTTTTTTTGTATCCCTAATTCTTGCCTGAACCTCCCTTTCGGGTTTTCGATTCACCGGGATGCCCTTTTTTTGCCTAGGGGTGTCAACCTAGCGGGTCATTTATGCGTAGTATCTTTTGACTATGTCTGCGTTCGCAGGGTGCGGTAGATCGTCGCCGTCCATGGTGGTTAAGATCATTTCCCCACCAGAAAAGATGTTCTTAATTACAAATGGTCCTTCATAGGTAGGAGTCCATTTGCCCCTGGGATCACTTTGTGGCAAGATAATGCGCTTGATCACTAGATCTCCAACTTGATATACTTGGCGTCTGACTTTCTTGTTGAAAGCCTTGATCATTCGTTTTTGATACGTCTAATCGTGGAAAACAGCAGTAAGTCTTTTCTCATCAATTAAGTTTAGTTGATCAAGTCGATTCTGGATCCAGTCGTCTTCACTTAAACCATCATCCTTCATGATTCTCAAAGAAGGAATCTGAACCTCGATGGGTAAAACAGCCTCCATGCCATATACCAAGGAATAGGGTGTTGCCCCAGTTTATGTGTGTGCCGTGGTACGGTACCCGTGGAGAGCAAACGGTAACATCTCATGTCAGTCCTTGTAGGTGACTGTCATCTTTTGTATAATCTTCTTGATATTTTTGTTAGCAACTTCGACTGCACCATTCATCTTCGGCCGGTAGGGAGATGAATTGTGATGTTGAATCTTGAGCTGCTCGCATAAAGCAGTGATCATAGTATTGTTAAGGTTTGTACCGTTATCAGTGATGATCCTTTCGGGGATACCGTATCGGCAAATAAGATTCTGCTTGATGAAGCGGGCAACAACATTCTTAGTAACGGATGCGAAGGAAGCTGCTTCGACCCACTTGGTGAAGTAATCAATGGCCACCAGAATGAAACGGTGTCCATTGGATGTTGTAGGCTTAATCTCTCCAATCATGTCGA
Source organism: Vicia faba (assembly GCA_948472305.1). NCBI lineage: Eukaryota > Viridiplantae > Streptophyta > Magnoliopsida > Fabales > Fabaceae > Vicia > Vicia faba. The sequence goes on along the minus strand of OX451735.1, from coordinate 677,443,111 downwards.
TTCCCCACATAGCGAAGGGCCAAGGAGCTGTTAAGACATTTAGAGGAACTGGAGGCACGTGTACCTTATCCGCATAGATTTGGCATTTGTGACAGGTGCGGGAGTGTTGATAGCAGTCAGCTTCCATGGTAGACCAGTAATAGCCTGCCCGTAGAATCTTCTTAGCCATCGTATGCCCGCTAGAGTGAGTGCCAAAGGTACCTTCATGCAATTCGGCCATGATCTTTTCAGCTTCAGCTTTTTCCACACAACGGAGCAGAATAGAATCATGATTGTGCTTGTATAGGATGCCATTACTCAAAAAGAACTTTGCCGAGAATCTCCTTAAGAACTTTTTGTCATTGACTGAAGCTCCTTCTGGGTATTCCTGAGCCTCGGGATACCTTTTGACTTCATGAAACCATGGCTGGTCCACTACTTCTTCGGTATTAATCTCGTGACAATGTGCAGGTTCGTCCATCCGTTCAATGGTGATTTGGGGAGCCTCATTATCCCAGTTAAGTTTAAACATGGATGACATTGTAGCTAGAGCATCTACTAGCTGATTTTCTTCTCGCGGGAAGTGCTCGAAGGTAATCTGCTCGAAATGTGGTAACAATGTCAAGACATGTTCTTTGTAAGGGGTGAGGTTTGGATGCTTAGTATCCCATTCTCCTTTGATCTGGCTGATGACCAAAGCTGAATCCCCAAACATAACTAAAGATTTGATTCCCAAGTCTATGGCAGCCTTGAGTCCAAAGATGCATGCCTCGTACTCTACCATGTTGTTCGTACAATTGAAGCAAAGTATGGCGGTGAAAGGAGTATGGAAACCTTCTGGGGATATAAGCACAGCACCGATACCGTTACCAAGTGCGTTGGAGGCCCCATCAAAGTACAGGGTCCATCGGGATCCTTGTTCAGGTTCATCATATGGTATGATATCTTCAATGTTGTCCAATGTCATGATGTCTTCGTCAGGGAATGATCAGCTTGATGGGCCAAATGATCAGCTAGCACACTCCCCTTTATAGCTTTTTGGGTTGTGTACTGTATATCATATTCCGTCAGGATCATCTTCCATCTAGCTATTCTTCCAGATAGAGCAGGCTTCTCAAAGATGTACTTTATCAGATCCATCTTAGATATCAGCAAAGTGGTATGAGTCAACATATACTGCCTTAGCCGGCGAGCAGCCCATACCAAAGCGTAGCAAGTTTTCTCGAGCAGTGAATATCTGGTTTCACAGTCGGTAAACGTTTTGCTAAGGTAATAAATGGCAAGCTCTTTTCGGCCAGACTCGTCATGCTGCCCCAGTACGCACCCCATTGAATTCTCTAAGACGGTCAGATACATGATTAGCGGTCTTCCCTCGACGGGTGGCATCAAGATAGGAGGTTATAGCAAATACTCCTTGATTTTATCGAAAGCAATCTGACAGTCATCGTTCCATCGAACTACCTGATCTTTCTTCAACAACTTGAAGATTGGTTCACAAGTAGATGTTAGGTGAGAAATGAACCTAGCAATGTAGTTTAGGCGTCCCAAGAAACCTCTGACATCCTTCTCAGTGCGAGGAGCAGGCATTTCTTGTATAGCTTTGACTTTGGAAGGATCAACCTTGATGCCTTTGTTGCTGACAATGAAACCTAAGAGTTTACCGGACCGGACTCCGAATGTACACTTGTTTGGGTTCAATCTAAGCTTGTACTCCTTCAACCTGACAAACAACTTTTGCAAGTGATCAAGGAGTTCTTCTTTAGTTTGTGATCGGGCTATCATGTCATCTACGTAGACTTCTATCTCATGATGTATCATATCATGAAATAAAGCTACCATGGCGCGTTGATAGGTTTCCCCGGCATTCTTCAGTCCAAATGGCATCACTTTGTAGCAGAACATACCCCATTGTGTGACAAAAGTAGTTTTCTCCATGTCCTCAAGTGCCATTTTGATCTGGTTATAGCCTGAAAATCCGTCCATGAAAGAAAATACTTTGTGTTGAGCTGTGTTGTCAACCAGGATGTCGATGTACGAAAGTGGAAAGTCATCTTTAGGGCTGGCCCTGTTTAAGTCTCTATAATCCACGCACATTCTCACTTTGTCGTCCTTCTTAGGCACGGGCACAATGTTAGCAACCCATTGAGGATAGGAAGTAACAGCCAGAAATCCAGCATTGAACTGTTTCATAACTTCTGCTTTGATCTTCTCTGACATATCAGGTCTCATGCGGCAGACCTTTTGTTTCACTGGTGGATAGTCTTCTCTTGTGGGTAGACGGTGTACCACAATGCTTGTACCGAGTCCCGGCATGTCTTCGTATGACCAGGAAAAGATCTTAACATAATCATGCAATAGTTGAATTAGGCGCTGTGATGCGGTGGGAGAACTGACTTGAGGTTTTGCGTTCGTGTTCGCAAATGTTGCCGTTTAGCAAGAGTCGCCACCGACTTTTCTTTTATCCAAAAGGAAAGGTAAAAAAGCACAGGAAAGACCTTTGAGATTGTTTTTGGGTTCGGGGGGGGGGGGGGGGTAGATTATGAAAAGGGAAGGTGCTAGCACCCTTTTCATCCATGGATTTCCATGGGCTCTTAGTTACTTGTTTTAGATCACTTGCTTTGCTTTTTCAATTGTTTGAAATGGTGCTTTGTGTGGTTTTGAAAGTATTTTGAAAAGAGGCCATCATTTAGTTAATCTTTGTAATGATTCTTGTTTGTAAGAATGTATACAAAGATGTTTGTCTTTTAAAAAATGTTTCAATGTTTTGAAAGTTGTTTGGAAATGTTTTGAAATTGTGTGTGTTTGTTTGAAAATAGCAAGGATGGTTTGAAAGAGATCAAGTAACTAGGAGTTATCTACCCTACTCAAAAGTCTTTCCTACACATTTTTATTCCTTTGATGTTGTTAACCTACCATTGTTTTGGTAGATAACCCTATCTTTGAATGTTAAACGGGACGGGCGTGGGTCATCGTATGGCCATGATAACAATATTGCCAAGTATCTTAGCAAGTTTTTGAGGGACTAGATCATTTTTGTTTAGGCAACCAAGATAGCGTCATCGAGGGACTATGATCTTTTTTTTTTGATTGATTTTGTTTTGCCAAGATACCTAGCATACATACCATGGCCATTTTAAGGCAACAAAGTGGATGAAACCCTAGGGGTGCTTGTGTGTAAGGTGTTGTCATTTTTCATGCATTTTTGTCTTGTATTAAGTCATGTTATTTGTTTGATTTTTTTTGGTCTTTGCATACAAAATCCTAGTTTACTATCATGGTATATGAAAGCAATAAAATGCGTAAAGTAAATCTGGACAATTACAACAATATTATGGGGAGGGGATACAAGTTTTGAATAAGGGGATATTGCTCAAAATAAAACCCTAAAACTATTACAACCAAATTGAATTTATTGTACAAATAAATAAATAAGCAAATATTTAAATATGCAACAAAATGTAAATATGCAAGAAATGTTTTTGTATTAATTTTATGTATGAGAAAAATGAGTTTATTTATGTCTTAAAAATAAGAAAATAAAATTGATTATTTTTGAAAGGGTGAAAACCCTAATTTTGTTTAAAAGAAATATATGCTATATTATTTATTTATTTCATTTATGTACAAGGAAATAATTAAAAAAATATATACAAAATGTTAAAAAATTAAAATATGCATGAAAGTAATATTTTAAGTGTATGAATAATAAAAAATAAAAATATATGATATTTTTATATTATTTACAAGTTTTATTTAAGAAAATAAAGTATATTATTATTAATAAACTATTTTTATGCCAAAAAATAATTAAAATAATAAAATAAAATGCAAAAATTAAGAAAATATTTTTGGGTTTTTTAATGTTCAGGAAAAAAATAATAAAGTCAGATAACATAAGAGAAATAAAAAAATATATATAAAATATAGCAAATGGGCCAAGGGGGTGCAGAAAGTAAACAGGGGTGGTGTGAATAGAAACAAGCCCAAAGCCCTGGCCCAGAACAACTTCATCCTTGACCTCTGTCTCTCCAAACGCACGTGTCCTGTGTTTGATTCTGTAACTCTCTATTCTTTGCAGAAAAACAAAATCTTGCAACATGAAACTTGTAGCATTTTTAGTCATGATTCCAATGATATAAAAAACATGACCTAACTCTAAAAGACCAAAGAGAATTTTAATGGACCTAATTTCTGACCTAGTTTTTTCAGCAACTTTAACAATCAAATACTCCTAGCTCAGTTAATATAAATGGAAGCTATGCATATGTACAGCTCAAGCACGTTAAGGACTACATTTTTGCTTCACAAACCTAAGCTTAAGGATGCCTAAATAAGGAGTTAGAAACTTGACAAATACCTTGTTCAGTTGAGTTTGGATATGGCAATGTGGGTACTTTGAGTGAGGCCTGAAGTTCTTCTGAACTTGCTTGAAGTTCCCTCAACCTTTCCCAATGCTCAGCTTACCTTGTAGATGCCTGAATCTTCCTATAGAAGTCAACCTGCAAACTCAAAAAATGGAAATGGTGAAGCTCGAAACAGGGGTTACAGTTGCTTGACAAAGGCCTGGACAGCTTAGGTGTGAGGTATGGAATATGTTTGCAGTGATTCAAAGCAAAACGCACGAGGCAATATGGAAATGGCTTGTGATTTGCAGAGATTGCCCTGTTCTGAGAAGAAATGGGGTTTTTGTGTTTTAGGGTGTTTGAGAGGTTGGCAATTTGTGTATTCTGCTTGTTACAATGTTCTGAGGTTTTGTGAAATGATACAAAGGCTTTCTTTTATCAGATATCCAAGTTGTATTGACTTTTGCCAAATTGCTTGCTTTTGAAGAAAAGTTGGAAGTGACAATGCCAAAGCCTGTACAGGCTTGCTTGCTAGCTGCACATAGTTGGTACAAATTGCCTGATATTTGTGGACTTTGTTTGCAGCAAGAGATTAGGTCCATGGCTCAAGATAAACAAAGTTGCTAAAAGCATGCTTTATCAAAGTAGCATTGTTACCTTTATGCCATTTTTGGATTAATTCAATGTACAAAGCTCCATAGCTCAGAACAAAGCCATTATCCAATGTGTTTGCATTCAATTTTGGAGTATAGAAGGGATTAGAACCTGTAAAACCAAGTACAAGCATGTTTGAAACTGATTTGCAACTTGTAACATTGTGAAAATGCCTTGGACAAAAGTGATAATTTCCATTTTCATTTCTTCGATTCTCCCTAACCATAAATGATCTTGGAGAGTTCTTGGACATTTTGGAAAGCTTGTAACATTATCTACAATCCATATTTGAAATGAATTTTGAGATTCCTCTTGGAACTAGGTGAAAAGTTGCCATGAATTTAGGTCAAAAATCTGCCTAAACTAGGTCAAAATTTCACTAAGTTAAAAAGTTTATGGACCTCTATTCACAAAACCATAAATTGAGATCCAAGCATCTTTTTGGAAAACTTTGTGAATCAAAGTTGTATTTTCATGGAGGACTAAAACTTTCATGTTGGAAGTTTTATTTGAATCCAATTGCATCATGGTGAAAAAGTTGGGAAAAGCTGGGAAAAAATAAGAAATTTTCATAACTTAGAAAAATTCTAAGTTATGAAATTTTTCAAACTTAAACCCTAATTTCCAATTTTAAGTTTCTTGGTGAAAAAGTTTCACATTTTTACATATCTTGATGAAATATGACCCTTGGCATTTGATTTTGACCAAAAAAAGTCAAAGTTTGACTTTTCAATGTACAGTTGATTTTTGATCAGTTGACTGGAAATTCATCTGTCAATCCAATGCATTTGAGATCTTTTGAACCTTGTGATTAGGTCAAGATTGTGCCATTGATTCCTTGAAACCATGCTTGAACCCAATTTTCCATTGGCTAGGTTAAAAATCAGAAATTGCCCTTTCGCAGTCAAAACCCTAAAAATGACCATTTTGCCCTTTTGATGATCTGATCAAATTTCTTGAGGAGTTGTGGTCCAAACTTTATCAAATGGTTCATATGAGTCTATAATGTTGATGTGGATAAAAAATTATGAGGTTTGACTTTAAATTGGCCATGGTTGACTTTTTCCCCAATACAGCTGATTTTTAGGTCAATTATCCAATTGACTGGGCAAAAATGTGGTTCAAGGCTTGAAACTTGGTATGAGCAATCTTATAGGTCCAACATGAAGTACGAAAGTCACATGATGCATTGGAAGTCCAAAAATCCCTGTGCAAACTCAAACCCTAATTTCAGGTTATCAGTGCAAGGAGAGGTCTTGAGCTGAGCAAACCCTAATCTGGTCTTGAGTCCAAGAAGTCTTGTGAGGAAAATTTTGATAAAATGAGAGGGAAAATTTTGGGGTACAACAGCTGCCCCTGTTCAATCTTCTTGAACTTGAAGAGTTAGATTGGCGAGTTTGTCGTTCGTGACTCGAAGGTAAAAGATGATTGGGCACTAGAGTGCCCGTAAATTTGCACTCGTCAAAATGTAGTTGAGGAAATGGGCTTAAAGATGCCATTTGGAGATGTGATAGAATCTTGTTGGAAATGGGCTTGTAGATGCCATCCAAGACTGTGTTGTAAATCAGGAGAATGAACATCAGAATGGTATCCGTATCTGGAATGTATCTGAGTTGTATCGTGAGGTTTGAATCTGAATAAGTGACAGAATGGCTTCCGTGTCTGGAGCGTATTTGGACTGTATCTTGAATAGGTGACAGAATGACTTCCATGTTTGGAGTGTATCTGAGCTGGGGAAAATATTTGAATGAGTGACAGAATGGCAACCGTGTCTGGAGCGTATCTGGACTGTATCTGAAGTTGAGGTCTGAATGAGTAACAGAATGACTTTCGTGTCTGGAGTGTATCCGTACTGTATTTGAATAAGAGATCTGCAAGTTGAATCTGAATGAGTATCAGGATGGCATCCGTGTCTGGTGCGTATTTGAACTGTATCTTGATTTGAAATCTGAATAAGTATCAGAATGACTTCCGTGTCTGGAGTGTATATGTACTGTATCTTGATTTTGAATTCTGAATGAGTAACAGAATGAATTCCGTATCTGGAGTGTATCCGTATTGTATCTGAATAAGAGATCTGAATGAGTAACAGAATGACTTCCGTGTCTGGAGTGTATCTGCACTGTATCTGAAATCTTTGAATATTTGTTAAAGATAGTTGTTAATCTTATCCTGAAAAGGGTAAAATGTTAGCTGAAACACAAAGTTATGTTGCATGAAATGTATGATGCAATAAAATGTGTTTTATCAATTTTTATGATATATGAGTGTAATGTATGTGCATGTATTCTGATTTGCTGTATTGCTGAGGAAAATAAATCCTTGATAGCTGGAGATAATAAAATCCTTGACTGCTGCCGGCGGAAATAAATCCTTGACCGCTGCTGGAGACTCAAAATCTTTGATTGCTGAGGATGAGAAATCCTTGGTGACTGTTGGGGATGGAAAATCCCTGACAACTTCTGTGGGGATGAAGAATCCTTCATGTCTGGAAGTTGGAGTATTGACAAAATCTGTTGTGAGAGTAATGTCAAACTGCTTGAGAAATCTACTTGGGAAATCCAAAGAACTTTGAAGACTTCTACTTGGGGTTAAATAACAGGAATCCTTACTCGGCTGGGGAATAGGGAAAATTCAGATGATTTCTACGGGGAACTAAGAATGAGAATCTTCATTCTGTTGAGGAGTAATGAAAACTTTGATGACTTCATGCTGAGGAGTGGTGAAGAATCTGGCAACTTCATTGGGTAATCAAGAATGAGAATCTTCATTCTGTTGGGGAGTAAAAACTCTGTGGGGAAGAAGGCTTTCTGCTGGAGAGTAAGTTCAGGACTCTGGGGGAAAAAGCTTATTCCTGTTTGGAAAAAGTTCAGGAGTTTGGGTTGTATGCCACTCTACTGGGGAGTTATCCTAGGTTGGGGATAAAAGTTAACTGTTATCTGGTTGATTCTCAGACTTTAAGACAACTTGATGTGGAATTTGGATAAACTGGATGGTTCCCGCTGGGGATTGATAGTTAGAGATTTGACTCGACTGGGGAAGAAGGTTTCATCTTCGTTGAGGGTCTGTAGTTCAAAGTTTTTACTCCGCTAGGGATTGGGAGTTTGAAGTTTTAACTCTGATGGGAATTAAGGGTTTGAATATATAACTCCGCTGGGGATATGTATTTCAAGGTTTTAGCTCCACTGGGAATCTAGATGATGTACTGCAGGGGATTTCTCTTGGAATAGCCTAAAGACGTTTTCCTATACTTTCAACCTGTCAGCAATTATTCTTTCCCATTTCATTTATTTGTAAACATGTGATTATGATCAAATGCATATGCTCATTAATAAATCATTTGACGTTTTCAAATAAAACACAAGTGTAAAGAAGAAGAAAAGGCAAATAGTTTTCTGCACTTTGAAGTATCTTTGTATTAACTTTGTGTAAGCATTTTGTACAAAGGAGACATACATCCTAGTAAAAGAACGTTGTCATAAAAATGAGAAAAATTTATTCAAAGAAAGATGGCTATGTGTAAAAATTCCATGGGGTTCCCATTCTGCTATAGCCTTCGTAACTCTGAATATCTTGTCCATTCATTGCTTCGTCCGAAGATGTTTGAGTTGATCAGAAACCCGGAGCTTGTCTGTGAAGAGATTGTCCTTAAAGTGATCCGACGAGACATAGTCATACGCTTTAATTCCCTAACTTTTGCCTGGACCGCCCTTTCGGGTTTTCAGTCCACCGGGAAACCCTTTTTTGCCCAAGTCGCCCTTTCGGGTTTTCAACTTGCCGGGTGTACAAATTTTTTATTTATCCCTAATTTTTGCCTGAACCGCCCTTTCGGGTTTTCGATTCATCGGGATTCCCTTTTTTGCCTAGGTGTGTCAACCTAGCGGGTCATTTATGCGTAGTATCTTTTGACTATGTTTGTGTTCGCAGGGTGCGGCAGGTCATCGTCGTCCATGGTGGTTAAAATCATTACCCCACCAGAAAAGATGTTCTTGATTACAAATGGTCCTTCGTAGGTAGGAGTCCATTTTCCCCTGGGATCACTTTGTGGCAAGATAATGCGCTTGATTACCAGATCCCCGACTTGATATGTCTGGCTTCTGACTTTCTTGTTGAAAGCCTTGATCATCCGCTTTTAATACGTCTGACCATGGCAAACAGTAGTAAGTCTCTTCTCATCAATCAAGTTAAATTGATCAAGCCGGGTCTGAATCCAATCGTCTTCACTCAAACCAGCATCCTTCATGATTCTCAAGGAGGGAATCTGAACCTCAATAGGCAAAACAGCTTCCATGCCGTATACCAAAGAATAGGGTGTTGCCCTAGTTGATGTGCGAGCCATGGTACGGTACCCGTTGAGAGAAAACGGTAACATCTCATGCCAGTCCTTGTAGGTGACTTTCATCTTTTGTATGATCTTCTTGATATTTTTGTTCGCAGCTTCGACAGCACCGTTCATCTTTGGCCGATAGGGAGATGAATTGTGATGTTGAATCTGGAACTGCTCGCACAAGGAGGTGATCATGGTATTGTTAAGGTTTGTACCGTTGTCAGCGATGATCCTTTCAGGGATGCCGTACCGACAAATGAGGTTCTGCTTGATGAACCGGGCAAAAACATTCTTTGTGACGGGTGCGAAGGAAGCTACTTTGACCCACTTGGTAAAATAATCAATGGCCACCAGAATGAAACGGTGTCCATTGGATGTTGTAGGCTTGATCTCTCCAATCATGTCGATTCCCCACATAGCGAATGGCCAAGGAGTTATTAAGACATTGAGAGAACTGGAGGTATATGCACCTTGTCCGCATAGATTTGACATTTGTTACAAGTCCTGGAATGTTGATAGCAATCAGCTTCCATGGTAGACCAGTAATAGCCTGCCCGAAGGATCTTCTTAGCCATCGTATGCCCGCTAGAGTGAGTGCCAAAGGTACCATTGTGCAGTTCAGCCATGATCTGTTCAGCTTCAATCTTGTCAACACAACGGAGTAGAATGCAATCATGATCGCGCTTGTACAGGATATCGTTACTTAGGAAGAACTTAGATGATAATCTCCTTAAAAACTTTTTGTCGTTAACTGAAGCTCCTTCAGGATATTCTTGAGCCTCGAGATACCTTTTGACTTCATGAAACCAAGGTCGGTCCACTACTTCTTCGGTATTAATCTCGTGAAAATGTGCAGGTTCGTCCATCCGTTCAATGGTGATTTGGGGAGCCTCATTATCCCAGTTAAGTTTAAACATGGATGACATTGTAGCTAGAGCATCTGCTAGCTGATTTTCTTCTCGCGAGAAGTGCTCGAAGGTAATCTGCTTGAAATGTGGTAACAATGTCAAGACATGTTCTTTGTAAGGGATGAGGTTGGTATATTTAGTGTCCAACTCTCCTTTGATCTGACTGATGACCAAAGCTGAGTATCCAAACACAACCAAAGATTTGATTCCCAGGTCTATTGCATCCTTGAGACCAAATATACAAGCTTCATACTCGGCCATGTTGTTGGTGCAGTTAAAGAAAAGTCGGGAAGTGAAACATGTATGGCAACCTTCTGGGGAGATGAGTACCGCGCCGATACCGTTGCCAAGTGCATTGGAGGCCTCATCAAAGTACAGGGTCCATCGGGATCCTTGTTCAGGTCCGTCATATGGCCTGAAACCTTCAATGTTGTCCAATGTCATGATGTCTTCGTCGGGGAAGTCAAACCTCATGGATTGGTAATCTTCGACAGCTTGATGGGCCAGATGATCGGCTAGCACACTCCCCTTTATAGCTTTTTGGGTCGTGTACTGTATATCGTATTCCGTTAGGATCATCTTCCACCTAGTTATTCTTCCAGATAGAGCAGGCTTCTCAAAGATGTACTTGATCGGATCCATCTTAGATATCAGCAAAGTGGTCTGAGTCAACATATACTGCCTTAGCCGGCGAGCAGCCCATACCAAAGCGCAGCAAGTTTTCTCGAGCAGTGAGTATCAGGTCTCACAGTCGGTAAACATTTTGCTAAGGTAATAAATGGCATGCTCTTTTCAGCCAGACTCGTCATGTTGGCCCAGTACGCACCCCATTGAATTCTCTAGGACAGTCAGATACATGATTAGCGGTCTTCCTTCGACGTGTGGCATCAAGATAGAAGGTTCTGGCAAATACTCCTTGATTTTATCGAAAGCAACTTGACAGTCATCATTCCATTTAACTACCTAATCTTTCTTCAACATCTTGAAGATTGGTTCACAGATAGATGTCAGGTGAGAAATGAACCTTGCAATGTATTTTAGGCGTCCCAAGAAACCTCCGACCTCCTTCTCAGTGCGAGGAGCAGGCATTTCTTGTACAGCTTTGACTTTGGCAGGATCAACCTCGATGCCTTTGTTTTTGACAATGAAACCCAAGAGTTTACCGGACCTGACTCTGAAAGTGCACTTGTTAGGGTTCAGTCTGAGCTTGTACTCCTTCAACCTGACAAACAGCTTTTGCAAGTGGTCGAGGTGTTCTTCTTTTGTTTGTGATTGGGCTATCATGTCATCTACGTAGACCTCTATCTCATGATGTATCATATCATGAAACAAAGCTACCATGGCGCGCTGATAGTTTATCCCGACATTCTTCAGTCCGAATGGCATCACTTTGTAGAAGAACGTACCCTACTGTGTAACAAAAGTAGTTTTCTCCATGTCTTCAAGTGCCATTTTGATCTGGTTGTAACCTGAAAATCCGTCCATGAAAGAAAATACTTTGTGCTGAGCTGTGTTGTCAACCAAGATGTCAATGTGCGGTAGTGGAAAGTCATCTTTAGGGATGGCCATGTTTAAGTCTCTATAATCCATGCATATTCTGACTTTGTCGTCCTTCTTAGGCATGGGCACAATGTTAGCAACCCATTATGGATAGGAGGTAACAGCAAGAAATCCAGCATTGAACTGCTTCATAACTTCTGCTTTGATCTTTTCTGACATGTCGAGCCTCATGCGGCGGACTTTCTACTTAACTGGTGGACAGTCTTCTCTTGTGGGCAGACGGTGAACCACAATGTCTGTATCGAGTCCCAACATATCTTCGTAAGACTAGGCGAAGATCTTAACATATTCATGTAACAGCTGAATTAGGAGTTCTTTGACACTTGGATCTAGGTTGGCACCCACTCTGACTTATTTTCTGTCTTCCTCAGTACCCAAGTTGATTGTATCTAACAGCTCCTCATGAGGTAGAATAGCCCTTTCTTCCTGTTGTAACAGTCTAGCCAATTCTCTCGGTACCTCACAATCTTCCTCACCTTCGTATTCGGCATGGTAGACCAGATCTTCAGAGTCACTGAAGGCCATAGCAGAATTGTTACCCATGGAATCCGGGATGGAAGGGTACCTGCATTTGTGAGTGTGGGTGTGTGTAAGGGATAGCCACCTTTAAACAAATAAAATGTAAAAATAAAGACAATGAACACAAAAGTTTATATGTGAAAACGTCCATGATTCATTAAAATGGCATATGAAGATGAAAAAATAAAATCCTTAGAAATGGACCTATGTGCCTCGGGTAAGGCACAAGGTTAAAAGAGTACGAATTGTTTGAGAATTATTACAAACCAACAGAAATGTTTGAAAGATAAATTACTGCGGTATGAAAGTAATTGGAACAAAGTCTTTTGCTTCCCAGTTGCACAGTCCTCCGTCAACAGTAGGGAAAATCCAGTCTTCCAAATTGATCTCATCTTCACTATCCTCCAAAGAATTGACTCCGTGATGGGTGATCTTCACTGGTGGCCCTCCAGTACGGGTGCGGCGTACAGCCTTTTGAGCAGAAGAAGTGAACCCCAAACCGAATTTATCTGATTTGTAAGGAAAATCTGGAAGCTTCCCCCAGATTGTGCTTCCTCCTTCTTCAATCACAGCCTTTGCATCTTTGAGAGACGACATCCGAGGTGGAGGTCTGGTAATCATGGGTACAGAAGACACTGTCTTGGTTGCCGCAATCTCCTGAGCTACCTCTTCGGAATACTGAAAAGGGGTTTCGATGAATTCGCCATCTAATTCTACATAGCGGAAAGAATTTAGATGGCTTATCATGTATTCCTCTTCGCTGTGAACAGTTATAATTTTCCCCTGGACAGGGTACTTGAGCATTTGATGCAGAGTGGAAGTGACGGCTCCATCATTGTGAATCCAGGGTCTTCCCAACAAGCAAGAATAGGAAGGACGGATGTCCATCACATAGAATATGGAGTTGAAGATTTCAGTTCCCACCTTAATCGGGACGTCGACCTCCCCGTGGACCATCCTCTTAGAACCATCAAAAGCTCTGACAATGATGTTGTTGGGTTTCAGGGTTAAGCCTTCACAATCCAGTCTATCCAAGGCTTTCTTCGACAAGACATTTAAAGACGAACCAGTGTCTACCAGTACGTGTGCTAGGGTAGTCCTTCTGCATTCCACCGAGACATGAAAAGTGTCATTATGTTTTCTCCCTTTGGATGTTAAATCAGCATCGGAGAATCCTAGACCACTGTCAGGTGTTAAGCTAGCTACACATTCCTGGAACTGATCTGTGGAGGTTTCCTGTGGTACATGAGCCGTCTTCAAAAATCTTATCAAAGCTTTAGCATGAGCCTCTGAACAAAGCAGCAGGGCCAACATAGAGATCTTTGAGGGGGTTTTCCCCAGTTGTTCCACAACATTATAATCACTTTTCTTGATTATTTTCAAAATTTCTTCCATTTCTTTTTGAGAGGTTTCAGGGATGATCAACGGTTGAGCCCTCGTCCTGACGGGCTCTTCTTGGATCCCTTTCCCTTTATCATCAGCAGCAGCAGAGGGGACAACCATAGGAGTTACAACTTCTTCAATAATTGGAGTTCTCGCAGATATGTTGACCGGTACAGGGGTAACCTTAGGAGCAGCTCAGGGTCCAAAGATTTCCTTTGGAGGGGCAATCTCCGGAGATAAAATTCTTCCATTGCGGGTGATTTTGCTCGTTCCAGCAATGTTTCCAATGTCGGAAGTCTCTTCATCAGAACTCTCTTCAGTTGATTCAATTTGTTTAATACCGTGGTAGTAGATTTCTCCACCATAGTTCCACGGTATTGATTTGTCGAACTTGTACGGGACGGGCCCGGGCATGGTTATCTTCAAAGGTGTAGTCTTTGGAGCGGATGTAATCTTAACAGGTCTTTTGGAGACCTTGAAAATATTGGCGGATATGATTATTATTGAAACATCGTTGACAGGAGTCGTTGTAACAAGAGTCTTTTCAAAAAGGATTTCTTGGTTATCCATTAGGCGCTGGATGCCTAACTTCAACAATGGACAGTCGGTTGGTAAGGATGAACAAAGGTAGCAATCTTCTTCACAACCTGGGAAAATCCCAGCCTTCAGCAAATTCAACTTGATTATCGGTAGCGGAGTTATCAAATCATCAAAAGTAGCAACAAAAAGATCTTCTTCAACAGCATGGGCATTGTGGCCATGCTTTGGCATTGGAGCAGAGATTACATTAGGCTTTTCAGGGGCGTCGAATTCAACTTCCTTAGCGTCTATCAAATCCTTAATCTTATTCTTGAGGGCCCAACAATTGTTGGTGTCGTGCCCCAGGCTGTCTGAATGATAAGCACACTTCACGTTCGAATGGTAGTACGGAGAAGCAGTATTCGGATTCTTCGGGGCCTCTTTCAGACTGGAAAGGTTTAACTTCAAGAGATGGGGTAGAACCTGAGTAGGAGTCATGTTTATCCGGCTGAATTACCGTACAGGCCTTTCCACCCTTGCTTGGTTGGTTCTTGGTTGATTGTTTCTGGGCTGATTAGCTGCAGACTTCTGAATCATTACGGCCCCCACCGCTGTCCGGCGCTCAACTCTTCATTGACCTCTTTGGGAGTAGACAGCTGATACTTCCTTCTTTGCTGAAAAAGTCTTTTTGATGGCAGCGGAAGCAGATGCATCTTTTTGAATTTTCCCGCTTTTTATGTCAGCTTCAACTCTCTCACCAGTTAGAATCAACTCAGTGAACCCCACAGATGAACTTCCAATCAGGTGATTAAAGAAAGGCCCTGACAGAGTTCCCAAGAACATGTCTACTAGCTTCCTCTCAGATAGAGGTGGTTGTACTCGTCCCGCCAAGTCTCTCCATTTCTGGGCATACTCTTTGAAGCCTTCATTTGAGACCATGCCCATACTCTGTAATTGAGTACGGGTTGGTGCTAAGTCCGCATTGTATTGATACTGTTTATAGAAGGCGGCTGCCAAATCTTCCCAATTATGCACATCAGACCTCTCCAACTGGTAGAACCAATCCAGCTGCGTCCCCGGTAAACTGTCCTAGAAAAAGTGAACCCACGGGTCTTGGGACAAGACAACCCATCTTACTTAGCAAAAAGAGGCACCTTAAACTTGGGAGGGATTACAATTCCAGATACCAACCTTAACTCTTCAAAGTCCAGCCCAGGCACTCTCTGTATCTCCATGGCAGCTAGGTGCTCTTCCAGATTTTTGTATTTGTCATCTGCAGGAGGGTACTGCTATTCAGAATAGTCTTCATCCTCCTCCTCTTCTGCTTCCTCAGAATAAGATGGCACTGCAGTTTCGTTTCCCTTTCTTACCCATTCATCAGATGTTGAGGGAAAATCCAAAGTCCGTCTGGCTTGACCTTCAAATCTTCTGCCCATGGTAGCCACACCAGCTCTCTTCTTCTTCTTTTTCTCTCTTTCCTTCTCTATAAAGGTCTTGAGCTCCTCCTGGCCCTTGGCCAAGGTCAGAAGTAGCTGTTGAAACTGTGAATTCTGAGCTTGCAAGTCTTTGACTGTTTGTTTAATATCCATCTTGCTGAAATAAACAGCAGAGAGATGAGGAAACTTGGTGTGAAGACCTGTTTATGCATATGATGAATGATATGTATTCATGTAATGCTTTCAAGGATTCAGAAATTCAAATTTGTTTTAAACAAAAAAAGAAACACACGTCATATTAATAAGATAGAATTTGTTAGTACATTAATACCCCATGGGCAAAATAATACAAAATTCTAAGGTAAAAAGACGTTGCACATCCTTTTTGGTGCAATGTAGGTGTTGAGAGTCTGCTCTTCGTGAAGTTGACGAGTGAGTTTCAAAACCTTCTTCTCGCTTGCGTAGAATTGGGCTTCGAAAGTATCGCGCTCTCCCTTGAGCTGTACCTAACTCCTTTGTAAATCTTCAAGTGATGTTGGCATGTCAGGATGTAGGAGGGTGTATGGAACCTCTCCTTCCATAACAGGCTCTATAATCACAGGGAGAATGTAGGGGTAAGGCATCATAAGACTTTGGGCGCGGGTTCGTACCCACTTGAGGTAAGGCTCAAGGGGGATGAAATTCTTGTGTCCCAAGGTCTTACTGTCTACCTTGTTGGGCATCCTCCAAGCTCGGATAAACCTTTGTCGAAGTCCTTGATCGTCGTTGTCGAAGTCGAAAACCAAGTCTGGAATCAGCATGTCATGTGGGCCATCCCTTCGGGCATACCCAAACTGTCTTAGAGCCAAGCAGGGGTTGTAGGTGATGCCTCCCCTAATTCCTAGTATAGGGACATTAGGAAATTCTCCACAACGGTCAATGATGATGACATTCTCCTTTGATCGAGAAGACCAATGAATATCTGAATGCGTAAGGGTCATCAACCGTTGTGACCACCTCAAGCCTTGCTCATTCTTCAAGACTGATTGGGGAAGATGAGAAATAAACCACCTTGCCAGTAGAGGAGTGCAACACATGAGAACACCTTTTTTCCTCATTGTTCGAGTGTGAAAAGAGTGGAGGATATCCCCAAGCAATGTAGGCACCGGGTTGCGAGCCATGAAGATTTTGACAGCACTCACGTCTATGAGTTGGTCAGGGTTAGGGAACAAGACCATCCCATAGATGAGAAGAGCTACAATATCCTCAAAAGCTTGTAAGTCCAATGAATCCCAGCAGCTTTGGGCCTTCTCAAACAAGAACTTTGCCAAGAAGCCTTTGACACCACTTCTAGTTTCCCAATGTGTTGTGACGTCAGAGGAGTGCAAGTGCAGGGCTTGAGCAATCTCTTCTGGCTTTGGATCTCTTTCCGTACCATTGAAGGGTAGTTGATTGAGAATAGGAATCCTCAAGAGTTGAGAAAATTCCTCCAAAGTAGGCACAAGCTGGTAGTCAGGAAATGTGAAGCAATGATGTAAAGGGTCAAAGAACTGGAAGAGAACTTTCAGCATATCCTCCTCAGTGTTGGCAGTGAATAAGTTGAGAAAACAACCATGCCTCTCAGTGAATGGAGAATTCTCAAGAATCCTTGAAGCAACTCCTTGAGTTGCGGAGGAATTCTTACAAGGTTGACTTGGATAGTTTTCCTGCGAAGTGAATCCATTACCTACAAAACAGGAACAAAGATGAAAATCCAAATCCTTGAAATGGTTAGTGGATGCATATGATGCTTCATGATTTCCAGAATGTTATGCACAATTATATATGTACAAACAAGTCATACAAGTTCCTAGTTTAGGCTTGCATGGGGTTTCATAGGTAAGTACCCTCTTGAAGGTTAGTTGGTTCAACCTGTCCTAGAAATAGTAATCGGGTTCTAAGGAGCTCAATATCACTGGATTGTTTTCTGTGTTCATTGTTTCAGTTTAGCCACTTTACTGGCGACCGAAATATTCCAAGAAAATAACCCTCAATGAGTGTAGTATCGAGTATCTATCAACTTCGGACTGCACCAAAGCCGGTCATCTCACTACATCCTAAAAGGCCAAGTTGGTCAAGTAAAGGTTATAAAAGTTCATTAGTGCTTCATGACATCACCCAGCGGCCCCGTATTCTCTTTGATTGACTCAAAGGCTACCGGTACCAACAAATATGTCGCACTAACATAGCTATTGCTTAGACCGTGTCGGTATACCCCGCATAGTTTCCACAACTAATTGTTATTTACCTATGAATGTTTCCCAAATTCGGGTAGAGGATTCAAACCCAAACAATAGAACCAAAGTGTAAAGCAAACAAATCCAGCAAGATAGGCATGTAAAGGTGATCTAAACCCTAAGGTAATCCCATTTTTATATGATTCCCTAGTAGAGTCGCCAGTTCTGTGATGCGGTGGGAGAACTAACTTGAGGTTTTGCGTTCGTGTTTGCAAATGTTGCGGTTTAGCAAGAGTCGCCACCGACTTTTCTTTTATCCAAAAGGAAAGGTAAAAAAGCACAGGAAAGACCTTTGAGATTGTTTTTGGGTTCGGGGGGTAGATTTTGAAAAGGGAAGTTGCTAGCACCCTTTTCATGCATGGTTTTCCATGGGCTCTTAGTTACTTGTTTTAGATCACTTGCTTTGCTTTTTCAATTGTTTGAAATGGTGCTTTGTGTGGTTTTGAAAGTATTTTGAAAAGAGGACATCGTTTAGGCAATCTTTGTAATGATTCTTGTTTGTAAGAATGTATACAAAGATGTTTGTCTTTTGAAAAATGTTTCAATGTTTTGAAAGTTGTTTGGAAATGTTTTGAAATTGTATGTGTTTGTTTGAAAATAGCAAGGATGGTTTGAAAGAGATTAAGTAACTAGGAGTTATCTACCCTACTCAAAATTATTTCCTACACATTTTTATTCCTTTGATGTTGTTAACCTACCATTGTTTTGGTAGATAAGCCTATCTTTGGATGTTAAACGGGACGGGCGTGGGTCATCGTATGGCCATGATAACAATATTGCCAAGTATCTTAGCAAGTTTTTGAGGTACTACATCATTTTTGTTTAGGCAACCAAGATAGCGTCATCGAGGGACTATGATATTTTTGTTTTGATTGATTTTGTTTTGCCAAGATACCTAGCATGCATACCATGGCCATTTTAAGGCAACAAAGTGGATGAAACCCTAGGGGTGCTTGTGTGCAAGGTGTTGTCATTTTTCATGCATTTTTGTCTTGTATTAAGTCATGCTATTTGTTTGATTTTTTTTTTGTCTTTGCATACAAAACCCTAGTTTACTATCATGGTATATGAAAACAATAAAATGCGTAAAGTAAATCTGGACTATTACAATAATATTATGGGGAGGGGGATACAAGTTTTGAATAGGGGGATATTGCTCAAAATAAAACCCTAAAACTATTACATCCAAATTAAATTTATTGTACAAATAAATAAATAAGCAAATATTTAAATATGCAACAAAATGTAAATATGCAAGAAATGTTTTTGTATTAATTTTATGTATGAGAAAAATGAGTTTATTTATGTCTTAAAAATAAGAAAATAAAAATGATTATTTTTGAAAGGGTGAAAACCCTAATTTTGTTTAAAAGAAATATATGCTATATTATTTATTTATTTCATTTATGTACAAGGAAATAATAAAAAAAATATATATACAAAATGTTTAAAAAAATTAAATATGCATGAAAATAATATTTTAAGTGTATGAATAACAAAAAAATAAAAAAATATGATATTTTTATATTATTTACAAGTTTTATTTAAGAAAATAAAGTATATTATTATTAATAAACTATTTTTATGCCAAAAAAATAATAAAAATAATAAAATAAAATGCAAAAATTAAGAAAATATTTTTGGGTTTTTTAATGTTCAGGAAAAAAAATAATAAAGTCAGAAAAGATAAGAGAAATAAAAAAAATATACAAAATATAGCAAATGGGCCAAGGGGGTGCAGAAAGTAAACAAGGGTGGTGTGAATAGAAACAAGCCCAAAGCCCTGGCCCAGAAAAACTTCGTCCCTGACCTCTGACTCTCCAAACGCGCGCGTCCTGTGTTTGATTTTGTAACTCTCTATTCTTTGCACAAAAACAAAATCTTGCAACATGAAACTTGTAGCATTTTAGTCATGATTCCAATGATATAAAAAACATGACCTAACTCTAAAAGACCAAAGAGAATTTTAATGGCCCTAATTTCTGACCTAGTTTTTTCAGCAACTTCAACAATCAAATACTCCTAGCTCAGTTAATATAAATGGAAGTTATGCATATGTACAGCTCAAGCATGTTAAGGACTACATTTTTGCTTCACAAACCTAAGCTTAAGGATGCTTAAATAAGGAGTTAGAAACTTGACAAATACCTTGTTCAGTTGAGTTTGGATATGGCAATGTGGGCACTTTGAGTGAGGCCTGAAGTTCTTGTGAGCTTGCTTGAAGTTCCCTCAACCTTTCCCAATGCTTAGCTTGCCTTGTAGATGCCTGAATCTTCCTATAGAAGTCAACCTGCAAACTCAGAAAATGGAAATGGTGAAGCTCGAAACAGGGGTTACAGTTGCTTGACAAAGGCCTGGACAACTTAGGTGTGAGGTATGGAATATGTTTGCAGTGATTCAAAGCAAAACGCACGAGGCAATATGAAAATGGCTTGTGATTTGCAGAGATTGCCCTGTTCTGGGCAGAAATGGGGTTTTTGTGTTTTAGGGTGTTTGAGAGGTTGTCAATTCGTGTATTCTTCTTGTTAAAATGTTATGAGGTTTTGTGAAATGATACAAAGGCTTGCTTTTATCAGATATCCAAGTTGTATTGACTTTTGCCAAATTGCTTGCTTTTGAAGAAAAGTTGGAAGTGACAATGCCAAAGTCTGTACAGGCTTGCTTGCTAGCTGCACATAGTTGATACAAATTGCCTGATATTTGTGGACTTTGTTTGCAGCAATAGATTAGGTCCATGGCTCAAGATAAACAAAGTTGCTAAAAGCATGCTTTATCAAAGTAGTATTGTTACCTTTATGCCATTTTTGGATTAATTCAATGTACAAAGCTCCATAGCTCAGAACAAAGCCATTGTCCAATGTGTTTGCATTCAATTTTGGAGTATAGAAGGGATTAGGACCTGTAAAACCAAGTACAGGCATGTTTGAAACTGATTTGTAACTTGTAACATTGTGAAAATGCCTTGGACAAAAGTGATAATTTTCCATTTTCATTTCTTTGATTCTCCCTAACCATAAATGATCTTGGAGTGTTCTTGGACATTTTGTAAAGCTTGTAACATGCTCTATAATCCATATTTGAAATTAATTTTGATATTCCTCTTGGAACTAGGTGAAAAGTTGCCATGAATTTAGGTCAAAAATATGCCTAAACTAGGGCAAAATTTCACTAAGTTAAAAAGTTTATGGACCTCTATTCACAAAATCATAACTTGAGATACAAGAATATTTTAGGAAAACTTTGTGAATAAAAGTTGTAGATTTCATGGAGGAATACAACTTTCATGTTGGAAGTTTTCTTTGAATCCAATTTCATCATGGTGAAAAAGTTGGGAAAAGTTGGGAAAAAATAAGAAATTTTCATAACTTTGAAAAATTCTAAGTTATGAAAATTTTCAAACTTAAACCCTAATATCCAATTTTAAGTTTCTTGGTGAACAAGTTTCACATTTTTACATATCTTGATGAAATATGACCCTTGGCATTTGATTTTGACCAAAAAAAGTCAAAGTTTGACTTTTCAGTGTACAGTTGATTTTTGATCAGTTGACTGGAAATTCATCTGTCAATCCAATGCATTTGAGATCTTTTGAACCTTGTGATTAGGTCAAGATGGTGCCATTTAGTCCTTGAAACCATGCTTGAACCCAATTTGCCATTGGCTAGGTTAAAAATCAGAAATTGCCCTTTCTCAGTCAAAACCCTAAAAATGACCATTTTACCCTTTTGATGATCTGATCCAATTTCTTGAGGAGTTATGGTCCAAACTTGATCAAATGGTTCATATGAGTCTATAATGTTGATATGGATCAAAAATTATGAGGTTTGACTATAAATTGGCCATGGTTGACTTTTTCCCCAATACAATTGATTTTTAGGTCAACTTTCCAATTGACTGGGCAAAAATGTGGTTCAAGGCTTGAAACTTGGTATGAGAAATCTTATAGGTCCAACATGAAGTATGAAAGTCACATGATGAATTGGAAGTCCAAAAATCCTTGTGCAAACTCAAACCCTAATTTCAGGTTATCAGTGCAAGGAGAGGTCTTGAGCTGAGAAAACCCTAATCTGGTCTTGAGTCCAAGAAGTCTTGTGATGAAAATTTTGATAAAATGAGAGGGCAAATTTTGGGATACAACAGGCGCTCCTTGACACTCGGCTCTAGATTAGCACTTATCTTGATTTCCTTTTTATCATCCTTAGTACCCAAGTTGATTGTATCCAATTGCTCCTCATGAGGCTGAGTTGCTCTTTCCTCTTACTGTAATAATCTGGCCAATTCCCCTGGCACCTCGCAATCTTCCTCACCTTCATATTCGGCTTGGTAGATCAGATCTTCAAAGTCACTGAAGGCTATAGCAGTATCGTTACCCATGGGATCCGGAATGGAAGGGTACATGCATTTGTGAGTGTGGGTGTGTGTAAGGGATAGCCATCTTAAAACAACAAAATGTAAAAGAAAGACAATGAGCACAAAAGGTTTAAATATTAAAAGCGTCCATGATTCATTAAAATGACATATGAAATGAAGATAAAAACCTTACAAATGGACCTATGTGCCTCGGGTAATACACAAGGTTGAAAAAGTACGAATTATTTGTAAATTATTACAGATCCAACAGAAATGGAAAAGATAAATTACTGTGGTATGAAAGTAATCCGAACAAATTCTTTTGCTTCCCAGTTGCACAGTCCTCCGCCAACAGTAGGAAAAATCCAGTCTTCCAAGTTGCCCTCTTCTTCACTGTTCTCTAGTGCATTAACCCCTTGGTGGCTGATCTTCACAGGTGGCCCTCCGGCATGGGCACGGCGCACAACCTTCTGACCAGTCGAAGTAAACCCCAAGCCGAATTTGTCTGATTTGAAAGGAAAGTCTGGAAGCTGCCCCCAGATGGTGGATCCGCCTTCTTCCACCACTGCCCTTGCATCCTTCAGAGAATACATTCGAGGTACAGGTCTTGTGATCACAGGAGTTGAGGATACCGCCTTGGTCGCTGCTATTTCAGGAGAGACTTCTTCAAAATGTTGGAAAGGGGTCTCTATGAATTCGCCATCTAACTCCACATAACGGAAGGAATTCAGATGACTAATCATATATTCCTCTTCTCCATGGACAGTTATAATCTTCCCTTGGACGGGGTACTTAAGCATTTGATGCAAGGTAGAGGTGACAGCTCCGGCATTGTGAATCCAGGGGCGTCCCAACAGGCAAGAATAAGAAGGACGGATGTCCATCACATAGAATATTGAATGGAAAATCTGAGTTCCCACC
Source organism: Vicia faba (assembly GCA_948472305.1). NCBI lineage: Eukaryota > Viridiplantae > Streptophyta > Magnoliopsida > Fabales > Fabaceae > Vicia > Vicia faba. The sequence continues at coordinate 677,419,957 of OX451735.1, read as the reverse complement.
TTGATTGGGATGTCCACCTCTCTATGGACCATCCTCTTAGATCCATTAAAAGCTCTAACCACTATATTGCTGGGTTTTAGAGTTAGCCCCTCACAATCCAACCTATCAAGGGCTTTCTTCGGCAAGACGTTTAAAGATGACCCAGTATCAACCAATACATGAGCTAGGGTTGTTCCTCTGCACTCCACTGAGACATGTAGTGCATCATTGTGTTTTCTCCCTCGGGGTGTCAAGTCAGCATCGGAGAAACCCAAGCCATTGTCAACTGTCAGACTGGCTACACACTCTTGGAATTGATCAGCCGAAGTCTCTTGTGGCACGTGCACTGTTTTCAGAAACTTGACCAAAGCTTTAGCATGTGCCTCAGAGCACAGCAGCAAGGCTAACATAGAGATTTTGGAGGGGGTCTGCCCCAGTTGTTCGACCATATCATAATCACTTTTCTTAATGATCCTCAGAATTTATTCCATCTCCTTCTTGGATGTCTCAGGAATGACTAGTGACTGAGCCTTCGTCAAGACAGGCTCCTCTTGAACATTCTTTCCTTTTTTTCTCAATAGCAGAAATAGGGATGGGAATTGCATTGTCATTGTTGGTGGGTACACTTGTAGGTACAATTACTGGTGTAGAGGTTATCTTTGGAATGACCACGGGTCCAAAGACTGTTGTCGGAGGAGCAATCTCTAGAGAAAATATTCTTCCACTACGAGTAACCTTGCTTGTTCCGGCAATGTTACTGATGTCGGTATTATCCTCTTCGGAGCTTTCTTCTTCAGCAGTCTGTCAATTTTTTTGACACCATGGTAGTAGATTTCTCCACCATAGTTCCATGGTACCATTTTATCGGATTTATATGGGGCAGGCCCGAGCATTGTTATCTTCAACGGAATAGTTACTGGAGCGGATGTAATCCTAACGGGTTTTTTAGGAACCCTGGAAGGATTGGTGTATATGGTTATTATTGAAACTTCTGAAATTGGAATGGGTGAGACAGGAGCTTTCTCAAACAAAATTTCCTTGTTATCAATCAGTTGTTGGATTCCTTTCTTCAACAGAGGACAGTCAAAAGATGAGGACAGAAAAGCATGGCAATCTTGGTCACAACCTGGGAACACCCCAGCTTTCAACAAATTCAACTTGATGGTTAGGAGAGGAGTTAACAGTTCATCCACAATGGAAACAAACAAATCTTCTTCTACAGCATTGGCATTGTGCCCATACCTAGGCATCAGTGCGGAGATAACATTTGGTTTTTTAGGAACTTCAAATTCAACTTCCTTTGCATCAATCAGATATTGAATCTTATTCTTCAGATCCCAACAGTTGTTGGTGTCGTGCCCTGGACTTTCTGAATGGTACGCGCATCTGGCGTTCGGATGGTAGTGTGGAGATGCAGTATTAGGATTTTTTTGGGCCTCTTTTAGCATGGCCAGGTTCAACTTCAAGAGATATGGTAGGACTTGAGCAGGAGTCATGTTTATCTTGGTGAATTTCCTTACAAGCCTTTCCACCCTTTGCTGGTTATTTCTCGGCTGATCATTTCTCGGCTGGTTGTTTCTTGGCTGGTCTGATGCAGACTTTTGAATCATAACGGCCCCCACTGTTGGTCGTCTTTCAATTCTTCCCTGATTCCTCTGGGCATAGACAGCAGACACTTCCTTCTTTCCAGTGAAGGGTTTTTTTGCAGCAGTTGAGGCAGACGCGCCCTTCTGGATTTTCCCATTTCTTATACCAGCCTCCACTCTTTCGCCAGTTAGAATCAATTCAGTGAAACCTACAGAGGAGTTTCCAATCACGTGAATAAAGAAAGGACCTGACAGAGTTCCTAGGAACATATCAACTAGCTCTCTTTCTGACAAAGGTGGTTGCACCCTTCCGGCTAAATCCCTCCACTTCTAGGCGTAGTCTTTGAAGCCCTCAATTGTAGCCATAGCCATACTTTGTAGCTGAGTACGGGTTGGCGCCAAGTCGGCGTTGTATTGATACTGTTTATAGAAGGTGGCTGCCTATTCTTCCCAATTATGGACATCTGCTCTCTCCAACTGGTAGAACCAATCAAGTTGCGTTCCTGATAGGCTGTCCTGGAAAAATGGACCCACAGGTGTTTGTCAGAAGAATGTGGTTGAATCTTTCTGACATAGGATCTGAGGTGCATCTTTGGGAAAGACACCCTATCATACTTAGCAAACAGCGGCACTTTAAATTTTGGAGGGATTACTATTTCAGAAACCAACCCTAACTCCTCAAAATCCAGCCCCAGTACTCTCTGTATCTCCATAGCAGCTAGACGTTCTTCCAAGTTTTTGTATTTGTCATCAGCCGAAGGGTACTGCTATTCAGAATAGTCCTCATCTTCCTCTTCTTCTACTTCAGAATCTGATGGCACTGTCGTTCCTTTACCTTTTCCTTCCCCCTCTTTAGATGTTGATGGGAATTCCAAAGTCCGTCTGGCTTGTCCTTCAAACCTTCTGCCCATGTGTTTACCGTGGGAATTGGTAAACAACCGCTGATCTTCCAAAAGGTTACTTATTTGGTGACTCGCAGGATCGATCAGATTGATCCTAAGACATGGTTGATTTTGGGGTTTTGACTAAGTTTAATAATGATTAAATGACAAGAAAATAAAGAAGCTTTATGTAAATTGCATGAAGAAGAAAACTTGACAGAATAAAGAAAGGCTTGAAATGAAAGGCTTCGACTGGAAAAGTAAAGGAGAAAGCAAGTAAAGTTTCTGGAAAATAAATGACTTTGATTAATTAAAGTGGTGTTTCACACATACATTCTCAACAATTCTTTCTCTCACGCTGGGTACTCGAATCTATATGAGTAACTTGTATATAATTGTGAACACACGCGAAAAACTGCGTGAACTACTAATATTTATACTAAACAAATCCAAAATAACCGTCGGGCAGTTATGCTGCTTCGAGATGACTCCACTTGGCACGTTCACAGCGTTCGACGCTCCAGATCTTGGCACGTTGCACTTGGTAACCGCTGGGAACCGTTTTCCCTCCAAACGTTTGAATCTCAAACCGTTCCACTCTGAACAGTCGAACACCTTCGTCGAGAAGCACCTTCGACGTCGAAGGCAACAAGATTCTTCCTTAGAAGAAATTCTCTAAGTACATTGCCATCTTCTGATGAGCATTTCGACAGAACCAGCTGGTCGAAACCATTCTTCAGCTTTAATGGCTTATATTAATAAAACAAGGGAGTCGAATTTAGGAGCCAACAAATTTCCCCCCAAGAATGCCTTATTTCGACTCTGAAAAGAAAAAGGCATTCTTTGAAATTCCATTCGACACCTGTCTTTTATTCTTAGCCACAAATTAACCTGTGCACTTTTTGTCTTCTACCAACCACTGACAATCCCAAGAAAAAGCCATCATTTCATCCGTACCTAAGACGTCACCTCAGTACGGCGTTTAGCGTGCCCAATGTCTTTTCACAAATTGTCATCATGACAATTTCCCAAAAACGAGGGCGCACGCTACACCTTTTCATTTCTGCAGAACGGCTATATCAACAGGGGGATGCCACGTGTCCCACTATCTTCTGCAACATTAAATGGCCTCGAATTTGGGGATTTCCCAACCACTATAAATAGCGCTAAGTACCCATTGTGGGACTTTTTCACGCTATTCTGCATTCAAACATCCTTGTTGAACACAAAATCTCTGCAAACTTGCAAACACTTTGTTCTTCACTTCATCTTCAACCTTAACTCAACAATGGCCTCAGGTTCCTCTACCGCTCCTAGTTCTAACATCCCTTCCAGAAATGCTAAACCCAAGATCTTCTCAATTGTCCCCATAGTTACCCCTACAGGCCAACGAAGGGTTCCTGAACCCCTAGAAACTGCTGAGCGTGAAGCTTATTCACACCAACTAATGATTCTGGTTGGATACTCCAACCAAATCTTCGCCATGTCTGGCCCGTTATCCCCATGCATCGATGAAGCCATGAAGATCAAGAGCTTCTTTCCAGTGCTTGAAAAGCTCAAACCTGTTGGGTGTTCTAAAAAAGATGCAGAGGACAACGAAGATCCCGCTAAGGAGAAGATAGATCTTCGCTTCTTCAATAGGGGTGTTAGGGCTTTCAGGTCTAGCCCTAGCCTCACACCTGACTACAGCGCTTGGCTGGAGAAGATGGAAAAAAGCCAGACTTCGATCTGGAAGAACTTGGGGATATACGACCTAGTCATGTTGTCGAAGACGGGTCTCAACTACTCCCCTGAGATGCTGATAGCCTCCTTGCTTTTCTGGGATTACACTCATTTCACCTTCGACCTTCCTTGTGGAATGCTAACACCCACGCTTTTCGACGTGGCTGCCATCACTGGCCTTCGACCCACTGGGGATTATTTCGACCCAGAGGAAATGTCGGAGGATCAGATTGGATTCTCAGCTACGAAACCCACTTATACCACCTATATCAACCATTACCATGATAGGTCGACAGCCACTGTTACGGATGTAGAGCATATTGCGTTTCTAGCCCTTTGGCTATCACGCTTTATGTTCTGCACAAAGTCTTTACAGGTGACAAAGAAGATGGTCACCCTCGCCACCCAGCTTCACCATGGCCAAAATATTTGTTTGGCAGAGTTAATCTTGGCGAATCTGTACGAGTCGATCAGCAGCGGAGCGACTCTGTTAAAGATCATCGAAAACAGAGCCAGTATGTTGCTTGCAGGACCTTTTTGGCTACTTCAGCTGTGGCTCAATGCCACTTTCGAGTCTTTCTTACCTCAAAAGACTCAAATAAATGAGCAAGCTCCTGAGATAGCAAATAGGCGTATCGAAGGCACCAGATTAGCTCTACTGACCCCGACTGAAGATGGGTTGGAGCTTCAACTGACTTTTGCAAACTTCGTCTTGATGTTTGCAAGAAGAAAAGAATTTGCTTCGACCATGGCTCCCTTCGCTCGACGAAAGGTTGGTCCAGAATGGTTCACCAGGCCCCATCCCAAGTCGTCAGGTGACCCTCAGGTCGAAGAACACACAATAATGTGGGAAGCATTTCTCACACCTAGAATAATGCCACTGCGTTTTAAAAGCTCCAAGACTCACTTGAGCTTGATCGCGTATCAACCAAACTTGGTCTCTCGACAGTTTGGTATTATTCAATCACTTCCTTCTCCTATTTTTCCTAGGGAGAAATCCATGTTATATTTTTGCAATGACTATACTGAAGATGCTGCCACCAAGCATATTGGCAGGTATGCAGGTCGAACAGTACTTTCACTGTTCGATTATCAACTTAACTTCCTCTACTCACCATCCTTTGAAGACTGGTGGAAGAGTTACTACGCTGAAGAGTTCTTCGACGAGAAAGACTTTGTGGACGAACTTCAGAAGTCTTTCGTTCTAGTCCTTGACAAAATAAAGAAATGTAAGTTCATTCTCCAAATTATTTTGTCTTTCCATTTCGACTGGTAGCCTGTTAATTATAACTTGTCTTCTTTCAGTTGTTCGAAAGCCTGCAGCCAAGAAAGCTGCAGAAGTCCATCAGGGAGGAGGTCCCTTGACAAAACCTCCACCACCGGCGAAAACTACAGCACCGGCAAAAACTACAACAAGCCATCAGGGGGAAGGTCCTTCGAAAAAACCTTCAGCACCGGTAACCAGACTTTTATTATTTTCTTCTGGTTTTAACATTCTGACTTTCGATGTAGCGTTCTAAATCAAACTCCAATTGGTTTTCAGGCACCTTCACCCAAGAAACGACCCGCACTTACGGTCGAATCTGGGAGTGACGAAGAAGACGACTCTCCCCCCGCTCCTCTAAAACGGAGAAAACTGAAGAAAGATGCTCCTTCTCCTGAGACTCGACCCACAATCAGAATAAAGGTTGCAGGGAGAAAACCCAGGCCACCTCCAGTGATTATCGAAGAGCCAACGGAGGAGGAGCTAAATGTTTTGCTCAATAAACCTGTCGAAAGTGATAATTCCAGCCTCGGGGCTGAAGTTCCTCTGCAGGTATTTTCTCTGACCATTTTTTAACTCAAGTGTCGATACTCACGTTCGATTGTGTCTCTTTTTAAACTAGAAGATTCTTCCTCTTCTATTTTCAGGAAACCACTGAAAGTTCAGCACCAAAGACTTCTGAAACACTGGACTCTGCTGAACTCAGCATGCCACAAGAGAAGGAATTGGCGAACGATGAAGCCAATGCTGAAACAGAAGAGCAACAACCAAAGGAGATTCAAGTGGTCGATCTGTCAGAGGAACAACATGGCGAAGGGGATCACACTGATGCTGGCACTGCTGAACTTCAGGTCGAAGATAGTCATGTCGATGCAAACGCTACTCAACAGCTTCAACCCCAAGACAACGCTGCTGCAAAGGTTACCACCTCGACAAAGCATAAGTCCAAAGAAGACTTAGCACTCTTGAAGCAAACTGATCCCATTGGCTATCTGAATGCCATTATCGAGAGCAGGGGAAGTTCATCTGATATTAGTCAGGAGGCTTCTACTCAATCGGGGAAGTCCACTGAGACTTCTCCTCTCGATGAGGCTTTGACGAAGGTCAAGGCTCAGTTCTTCAAGAAAGATTTGATGAAAGCTTTAGAGGGGGATCCTACTGCTCTGTCGTGTTTGGGAGCTTTATCATGGAGTTATACTCCATTGTTGATCAAGTCTCAGCAGACTATCGACGACAGAGGGGCTTCAACAGCCAGCTCGAAGCGTTACATGGCAAAAGTTCTTCTGCCTGGACTGCAGTAGCTGAGACGACTTCTCGAATTGCAGAGTTGTCGAAGCAGAAAGCATCTAAGCAAGAAGAAATTGACGCCATAGATCGAGACAATGCCTCCATAAAGGCGCAAATCGAAGAGCTGGAGGCCAAGATGAATGCTAATACGAAGTGCAAGGAGGAGCTTCTCTCGACCGTTTCAGACACAGAGAGCCAAGCTGAAGTCTCACGAGGCCTAGAGTTTGCTGAGAAAGCCCAAGCCTTCGATGACCAAATTGCCAAGCTTGCCCAGGCGAATGCCTTGTGCAACAAAAGACTGGAGTTGCAGCAGGCCAAGTACCTTCGACTCAAAGATTCTATCCCCTTCTGATTGACTCAGCCCTTTAACCATGTATTGTAATATGTATTTGACAATGTCGCCATTTTGGCTAATTTATAAAATTTTCCATTTTGGCTTATTTATGGTTAATTTAGTCATTACTTGCTGTTTATTTTGATCTCTTGGAGCATGGGTTTATACTTTTTCAAATATTTGCCATTTACTCTCAAGAGTCTTTTATCTTCACCTAACTCTTCGACTTCATAAGCTCCACCAGAAAAAGTTTGGATAATTCTGAATGGTCCTTCCCATTTGGGTGACCATTTTCCCATGCTTCGATCCCTTCGATCCATGGGAAGAATCACCTTCCAAACTAATTCTCCAGGCGAGAATGCCTTAGGTTTCACTTTTTTATTGTAAGAGTCTTCTACTCTTTTCTTCTGAATCCTTAGTAGGTCGAGAGCGCGCAATCTTTCTTCGTCTAAATCTACTAGTTCGTCTAACATCATATCCCAATAAACTTCAGAGGGGATATCATGGTGTCTCTGAACCCTTGCAGATTGAAGACAAATTTCCGCTGGCAACACTGCGTCATGACCAAAAGTTAGCCTATATGGTGTTGTACCTATGGCTTCTTTTGGGGACGTTCGACAGGCCCACAAAATCTGGTCTAACGTCTTATGCCAATTTTTTGGCTTCTTCCCAACATGCTTTTTTATCAAGCCAATCACTATTTTATTCGCTGCTTCGACTTGACCGTTTTCCTGTGCATAATAAGGCGTTGATGTTAGGAGTCTAAAGCTTGTTTCTTGAGCGAATTCCTGCATCTTTCGACCGGTGAAAATTGATCCTTGATCAGTAGTTATAGTTTCATGGATTCCATATCTAAAGATAATGTTCTTTTGAATAAATTCAATGACATTTTCTTGGTCTACATTGACTAAAGGAATAGCTTCGATCCACTTAGTAAAATAATCAATGCCTACCAATATATACTTCTGGCTCTTTGATGATGCTGGTCGAATCTCTCCAATAAGGTCCAACGCCCATCCTCTAAAGGGCCAAGGTTTCACTATCGAGTGAAGTTCGCTTGTTGGTACATGTTGGATGCCTGTATGGACTTGACATTCTTGACAACTCTTCGCGAACTCGACACAATCTTTCAACATTGTGGGCCAGTATAGTCCTTGTCGAAACAACAACCATTTCATCTTATGGCCTACTTGGTGAGCCCCACATGCTCCAGCGTGCATAGTCGAAAGGGCTATGTATGCTTCAGTTTCACTTAAGCACTTTAGCAATACCCCTTCAGGCGTCTTTTTAAATAACTCATTACCCATGAGTACGTAACTTAACGCCCTATATTTTGTTTTTCGTTCTGTCGAAGCTGCTGGATTTTGTAGATAATCCACAATGGATTTCCTCCAATCTTGCTCTGACAGATTGTCTATGAACGAAATTTCGAAGTTCCTTTGATCAGCATACCCTAGTCTTGTCGATTCCAAGTCTGTTTGGTGACAGACAAGTTGCTTTTATCTTTTCTCGAACTTCGATTGCTCTTTGTAATCTCGTTTTTGAAATTTTGTACCCAGATGCAATTTGTGCCAAATCGTTGGCTATTTGATTTTCCAACCTGGGTATGTGTCGAATGTTGATCATTTCGAATTTTTTCAATAAACGATTTGCTATCACAAAGTACATAATGAGATTTTCTCTTATGCATTTATATTCTTTTGTGACTTGCTTAATGACTAACTCTGAGTCTCCCATTATTTCGACTCGAGTTGCCCCCAATTCCAACAATATCTCAAGGCCAGTAATTAGAGCTTCGTACTCAGCCTCATTGTTCGAACAAGTACCTGATATCTTGTACTTGAATGTTGTTGGAATTTTTTCTGGAGAAATAATCAAGACCCCTACTCCTGTTCCGTCTTTATGGCTGGAACCATCGAAGTAGAGTTTCCAAGGCTCTATCTCCACATAATTAATACTCTCAACTTGAATTGAGTGGTCGACTATAAAGTCTGCCACCACTTGTCCTTTCACTGCCTTAAGAGGCATAAAGGTCAAGGAGTACTCAGTTAATGCTAGCGCCCACTTGCCAATTCGACTGTGCAGGATGGGTTTCGACAACATGTACTTGAAAACATCAAAATGAGACGAAACATACACATCAACTGGTTTTATATATTGTTTGAGCTTTGTACAAGAGAAATACAGACATAGACACAATTTTTCAACTTCGCTATATCTAGTTTCTGCATCGTTCAAAACTCTACTAAGATAGTAAATGGGTCTTTCGACTCCATTTTCATCTTCTTGGGCTAACATGCTTCCCAAAGTTTTTTCGGATGCAGCTATGTACAATCTCATACTCCTGTTGCTGCAAGGAGGCACAAAAATAGGTGGCTTTGTGAGATACCCTTTGATTTTGTCGAAGGCTTCTTGTTGCTCTTGCCCCCAGTCGAACCCTTCCTTATTCAGGCGAAGTAAGGGTGAAAAGGCTTGAGCTTTCCCACTTAGGTTAGATATGAATCTCCTCAGGAAATTTATCTTGCCCAGCAGAGATTGCAATTCCTTTTTGTTCGCTGGCGCTTTCGCTTCCAGAATTGCCTTCGTCTTGTTCTGATTGATTTCGATTCCTTTCTTGTGGACGACGAAGCCCAAGAAATCTCCAGCTTTTACACAGAATGCACACTTCAAAGGGTTCATCTTCAGACCATGTTCTCTCATTCTTTCGAATGATTGTCGAAGGTGGTCTATATGGTTCTTCCTGGAAACAGATTTTATAACAATGTCATCAATATATACTTGCATAAAGGTGTTAATAAAATCATGGAAGATGGAATTCATCGCTCGCTGATATGTTGCCCCAGCGTTCTTTAGGCCAAAAGGCATCACTACCCATTCGTAAGTGCCTAAAGCCCCAGGGCATCGAAAAGCTGTTTTCGACACATCTTCTACAGCAATGAAAATTTGATTATATCCTGAATAACCATCGAGCATACTCAGGTACTCGTAGCCAGCGGCAGAATCGACTAGCATTTCCGCCACGGGCATAGGATATTCATCTTTGGGTGTAGCAGCATTCAAATCTCTGAAATCTATGCACACCCTCAATGTACCATTTTTCTTAATCACTGGCACAATGTTTGCAATCCATTCGACATACCTCGTAACGCGTATGAATTTGCACTTCAGCAGTCTTTTGACCTCCGTTTTGATCTTCGACAGTATTTCTGGAGCGAAGCGTCTTGGACTTTGCTTGATTGGCTTCTTCCCAGGTTTGATTGGCAACTGGAGTTCTACCAATCCTCTGTCGAGACCGGGCATCTCGTCGTAATCCCATGCAAAACAGTCCTTGAACTCTTTTAGCAAATGGATTACTTCCAACCTGAGTTTTGGGTCAATTTTTGCGCTAATGTAAGTTGGCTTCTTCTCTAACCCTTCGCCCAAGTTGATTTCTTCTAAAGGATCCTGAGCTAGCATCTTGATGTTATTCGCTAAGGGGTCCTTTTCGAATCCCAAAGGCTCATCGTCGTAGATGGCGTCGAGCCTTTGTTCCTGCATCCCTTCTGGCATGATATCAGGAGGTTCTGGATCGAAGTCCTTTCCAGGACCTGCAGAAGGTAACTCTTGATCATTGGCCTGTGTGGCCATATATTTTACTTCGGCTTCGAGAGCCGTTATCATCCTTGTTTCGGCTACGTAAGCCGAAATTCGCTGCAGAGATTGTGACTCAGTCATTGTCACTGAATTCACTTCCCCAACCAGTTGGTTGGATATCAGTTAACCCACTAAAGTCAATGTGGGACAAGTCTTCTCTGTCCCATTGAAAACCATGCTCAGGGTGCAGGTATAGGGAACAAAAAGTATTTGGCGCTGGCGCCAAGTCGAAGTCAGGTGTTTGCCATGGCCCAATGTGAGCCAGGTTCTTGTCGAAGTCTGCCAGCCCTAGGTGATTTACTTCGCCCAGGTAATAGCTTTGGTCCGCTTCTATGTTTTCGACCATTCCATCAGGACGCCATAGTAGTAACCTCTGGTGCATTGATGATGGTACAACTCCAACACCATGAATCCATTCACGGCCCAACAAAAGATTATAGTTAGGTTTGGCCGATATGACCATAAACATAGTTGGTCGGAGGATAGATCCCACCTTGATGTCCAGTTGGATCACACCCATAGTGGTCCCTATGCCGCCTTCATAATTCGACAGGACCATGTTGTGAGGCTTGATATTCTCATCGCTTTTGCCTATTTTTCTTAGCATAAAGTGAGGGATGATGTTGATGGTTGCCCCACAATCTACCAAGATTTTATTTACTGTGGTTTCTTCGAGTTTAGCCCTTATAAATAAAGGCTTAAGGTGATTTTTCATCGCCTCTGTAGGAGGTTCGAAGAACCCATTCTGCTCTTCAGTAGCGCCATTATCCATGACGAAATAGCACACTGGCCTATGCTTGGCCATTTCCTGTTCAATTTCCCAATCGCTTGTTTCGACCTCCACCTGGCGGTTGAACTCTCTGGGCAAAACTGAGACTATGTTCACCATGATATCTAAAGTGTCATCAGACTCAGAACCATCTTTGTTATCAACTTCACCTTGGTTAGGCCAAACTAGCCTATTGGTTACTGGTTGTCTTTCCAGAGGCTTCCTCTGCTTTCTCTGAGGAACATTTGAACTGGTTTCTGCCTTTGGTTCATTAGCAGCTTCCCTCTCAGCTTTTCGTCGCCTCTGGTATCTCCTCCACTGAGATCGAGACATGGGATTCTTCCCTTTGTAGTTGCTTGATACCCGTGTCACTTTAGGGGTAGAAACCTGAGGCTCTTTCTTATGTATAAGAGATGAACCTCTTGGCACTTCGAAGGAGTGCCATCTTTCCTCGCTTGGTCTCTTTCGACCAGATGTTTTGTACCAAGTATCAACTGGCACATTAGTTGGAGGCCTGAAAGTCAGTGGCCTCTTTTCTTGATTTGAACCTTTTTGGTAGGTTCTTCTGGGGTCATGTCGAGTATCAACACTTTCCCTTTTCCTGTTTGCTGCTCTTACACCTTGAATATGTTCAACAGCTTTTTTGTCGAAGATCGAACTGCATCGAGGACACAGCATCACTTCTGACTTCTTTTTCTGGCATCTTTGCAGGAAATCTGCCAGATTTTCATTTTCCCGAGGGAAAGCAGTTTTGTTGGCTTGTTCTTGCCTAATGGCCTCCTCTGATGCTTTTGGTTCAGAGACTTCGACCATGTTGACATTCATGGTGTCTTTGGTGGCAAGAGTCAACTGCTTCATCTGAATCTCCAAGTCCTCTGTCTGGCTTTGAACTGCAGCCAAGTGAGAACTGGGTTTTGTTCCAGATTTTTGGGCTCCAACTGTCTCCAGCTTTGGGCTTTCGACCGCCTTTTGGACCGCTTCAATTGTCTTTCTGGATAGATTCCCAGAAAAATTGCCAAAGATTGGAATGTTGACATGGTCCTTTGTGACTTCGACCATGGTGATTCCTGGCCTCTTCGACTGGCTTCTGGATGCCTCGATCACGTTCACCTATGAAGGTTCAGTATAATTGGCTTCAGCCTGCAAAGGGTTGGAATCCACAGTCATGGGGGTCTTGTCAGCAAACTTCAACCTCCCTTCTTCGATAGCGTCTTGTACAAGATTCCTGAAAAGAAAACATTGAGACGTTTTATGGCCCAGAAAATTATGATATTTACAAAAGCCTCTTTTCTTTCTTTGATCAAGAGGAGGCACTTTTATCCCTGGGGGTACTATCATTTGGCCATCTTTTACAAGTAAGTCAAAGATTTCATCACATTTTGTAATATCAAAACTATAAGTCTTTTTGGGGAACCTATCGTTGGTCTTTTCTGGACCAGTGGGATTTTTTCCACTTGAGGGGACTAACAGCTTGCAAGAGTATGGTGGCCCTTGTTTCAGTTCCGCTAAATCGACCTCGCTTTCTTCGACGGTTATGGTTTCGTCGAAGGTTTCTGGATCTTCATCATCCATTTCGACATACGCTATCCTCTCTCTTTTATGAGTTTTTGTCGCCTTGGCTTTTTCAGCCTTAAGGCATTCTACCTGTCGAACTCTATCGGCCAATTGGGCCATGTCTCTCAGGTATTGAGTGTCTAACTTCTTCCTAATGGAATAATCTAAGCCGCCTGCGGCTATTTCGACTAGCTCATGTTCTGGCACTTGCGTAAAGCATCTTGCTTTGAGCAACCTAAACCTATTTAGATATTCGTCTATAGGTTCAGTGAAACGTCTCTTTACACTGGCCAATTCTTTCAGGCTTATCTTGGTTTGTCCCATGTAGAATTGCTCATGGAACAATCTCTCCAACTGGGTCCAATGATGGATTGAATTGGGGGGGAGAGTTGTAAACCAAGTAAACGCGTTCTTTGTTAAAGAACTTGGGAAGTACTTAATCCTCAGGTTTTCGTTGTTTGAAATATCTCCTGGTTCGATCAAGTATCTCGCCACATGTTCGACAGTAGATTCTGTCGTGTCCCCTGAGAATTTAGTGAACTTAGGGACTTTACATCTGGGAGGTAAGTCTGTTTGTAACACGTATTCTGACAGTGGGGATGTGAAGTTGGGCCTACGAAAGCCCATGTTCATCCCATTTTGCGTCATGATTCTTTCGATCATGGCTGCCAGATTATTTTCCAAACCCATGTTTTGGTATTGGATGTGCTGAACCACTTCGTCGGCATTTTGGTTTCTGTTAACTAACCTTACCTCTGGGGCTATAACCCTAGGTTCTTCGACAGGCTGCTCCAATCGTGCCCTAAGGTTTTCTTCGACAGGCTGCTGGACTTGGTTGATAGTGGTTTCTTCCTCTAAGAGTATACCTTGGTTTCCTCTTATTTGCGCCCTTTGGGGCTGTCGAATAGGTTGGGGTACTCCAAAGAAATCAGCCAAACGCGTCATTTGCGTTGTCATCTGCTGATTCGACTGGGTGGTGTTTTGTATTAGAGGATTCAGCACTGTACTTAAAGTTTGTGCCAACATTTGAACCATATCATGGTTGCTTTCGTCCATTTGTTTCCTCAAGACTGCTGTCGAGGCATTTGTAAGGCCATGTGCTACTTGGGACGTTCCTCCTAAGAGTTGGGTCCTATTTCTGTTCGCCATACCTACTCCAGAACCTTGGAGTGGCGAAGAGGCACTCACTAAAGGGTCTGAAAAAGTGGACGCAGCGTTCGTCAGGCTAGCCAATTCAGAAGTTGGCATGCCATAGAGTGGTTCTCGATTTTGACCGCCTGTCATAAATCCTGGGGGAACATAAGGCCTTGTGCCTAGATTCCCCCTTGGTGGGGGAGTTCCCAAAGGCACTCTGGGGCCAGTGAACGGAGGTAATGGCCCCGTCGCTGTGATCGTTACTGCTGGTGTTGAACCAGCGGTTATCGCTTCACTTACGGTTGGGATAACCGTTGTTCCCACATTCGTTTGTGGGATTTCGTTATTGTTTGGCGGATTCGCCATCGCTTCTCTTCTTCTGGCAGTATTGGTATTGTTAGTGTATATTCTACCACTTCTCAATAACATGCAATACTTCTCGAAAAAGATGATATTCTGTATAAAAAGGTTAAACTTCAAAATCAACACAAGGTCCCATCAGGTGTGCCAATTTGTTTACCGTGGGAATTGGTAAACAACCGCTGATCTTCCAAAAGGTTACTTATTTGGTGACTCGCAGGATCGATCAGATTGATCCTAAGACATGGTTGATTTTGGGGTTTTGACTAAGTTTAATAATGATTAAATGACAAGAAAATAAAGAAGCTTTATGTAAATTGCATGAAGAAGAAAACTTGACAGAATAAAAAAAGGCTTGAAATGAAAGGCTTCGACTGGAAAAGTAAAGGAGAAAGCAAGTAAAGTTTCTGGAAAATAAATGACTTTGATTAATTAAAGTGGTGTTTCACACATACATTCTCAACAATTCTTTCTGTCACGCTGGGTACTCGAATCTATATGAGTAACTTGTATATAATTGTGAACACACGCGAAAAACTGCGTCAACTACTAATATTTATACTAAACAAATCCAAAATAACCGTCGGGCAGTTACGCTGCTTCGAGATGACTCCACTTGGCACGTTCATAGCGTTCGACGCTCCAGATCTTGGCACGTTGCACTTGGTAACCGCTGGGAACCGTTTTCCCTCCAAACGTTTGAATCTCAAACCGTTCCACTCTGAACAGTCGAACACCTTCGTCGAGAAGTACCTTTGACGTCGAAGGCTACAAGATTCTTCCTTAGAAGAAATTCTCTAAGTACATTGCCATCTTCTGATGAGCATTTCGACAGAACCAGCTGGTCGAAACCATTCTTCAGCTTTAATGGCTTATATTAATAAAACAAGGGTATCGAATTTAGGAGCCAACACCATGATAACCACACTGGCTCGCTTCTTCTTCTTTTTCTCTTTCTCCTTCTCTAGCAGAGTCTTGAGTTCCTCCTGCCCCTTGGCTAGGGTCATGAGCAACTGTTGGAATTGTGAATTCTGAGCTTGCAAATCTTTGACTGTTTGTTCAATATCCATCTTGCTGAAATAAACAGCAGAGAGATGAGGAAACTTGGTGTGAAGACCTGTTTATGCATATGATGAATGATATGTATTCATGTAATACTTTCAAGGATTCAGAAATTTAAATTTGTTTTAAACAAAAAAAAAGAAACACACGTCATATTAATAAGATAGAATTGTTAGTACATCAATGCCCCTTGGGCAAAATAATACAAAATTCTAAGGTAAAAAGACGTTGCGCATCCTCTTTGGTGCAATGTAAGTGTTGAGATTCTGCTCTTCGTGAAGTAGCCGAGTGAGTTCCAAAACCTTCTTCTCGCTTGCATAGAATTGGGCTTCGAAAGTATCGCGCTCTCCCTTGAGATGTATCCAACTCCTTTGTAAGTCTTCGAGTGATGTTGGCATGTCAGGATGTAGGAGGGTGTATGGAACCTCTCCTTCCATGACAGGCTCTATAATCACTAGGAGAATGGAGGGGTAAGGCATCATAAGACTTAAGGCGCGGGTTCGTACCCACTTGAGGTAAGGCTCAAGTAGGATGGAATTCTTGTGTCCCAAGGTCTTACTGTCTATCTTATTGGGCATCCTTCAAGCTCGGATGAATCTCTGACGTAGTCCTTGGTCTTCGTTATCAAAGTCAAAAACCAAGCCTTGAATCAGCATATCAGGTGGGCCATCCCTTCGGGCATAACCAAACTGTCTCAGAGCCAAGAAAGGGTTGTAGGTGATGCCTCCCCTAATGCCAAGTAGAGGGACATTAGGGAATTCCCCATAACGGTCAATGATAATAACATTCTCTTTTGATCGAGAAAACCAATGAATATCTGAATAGTTAAGTGTCATTAACCGTTGTGACCACCTCAAGCCTTGTTCATTCTTCAAGACTGATTGGGGAAGATGGGAAATAAACCATCTTGCCAGGAGAGGAGTGCAACACATGAGAACACCTCTTTTCCTCATTGTACGAGTGTGAAAAGAGTGGAAGATATCCCCAAGCAGTGTAGGCACCGGGTTGTGAGACATGAAGATTTTGACAGCGCTCACGTCTATGAGTTGGTCAGGATTAGGGAACAAGACCATCCCATAGATGAGAAGAGCTACAATCTCCTCAAAAGCTTGTAAGTCCAAGGAATTCCAGCAGCTTTGGGCCTTCTAAAATAGAAACTTTGACAAGAAGCCTTTGACACCACTCCTAGTTTCCCAATGGGTTGTGACATCATATGAGTGCAAGTGCAGGGCTTGAGAAATCTCTTCTGGCTTTGGATCTCTTTCCGTACCATTGAAGGGTAGTTGATTGAGAACATGAATCCTCAAGAGTTGAGAAAATTCCTCCAAAGTAGGCACAAGTTGGTAGTCAGGAAATGTGAAGCAATGATGCAAAGGGTCAAAGAACTGGAAAAGAACTTTCAGCATATCCTCCTCTGTGTTGGCAGTGACTAAGTTGAGTAGACGACCATGTCTCTCGGTGAATGGAGAATTCTCAAGAATCCTTGAAGCTAGCTCCTTGAGTTGTGGAGGAATTCTTACAAGGTTGACTTGGATAGTTTTCCTGCGAAGTGAATCCATAACCTACAAAACAAGAACAAAGATGAATCTCCAAAATCCTTGAAATGGTTAGTGGATGCATATGTTGCTTCATGATGTCCATGATGTTATGCACAAGTATATATGTACAAGCAAATCACACAAGTTCCTAGTTTAGGCTTGCATGGGGTTTCATAGGTAAGTACCCTCTTGAAGTTTAGTTGGCTCAACCTGTCCTAGAAATAGTAACTGGGTTCTAAGGAGCTCAATATCACTAGATTGTTTCCTTGTTCATTGTTTCAATTCAGCCTCTTTACTGGCGACCGAAATATTCCAAGGAACCAACCCTCAATGAGTGTAGTATCGAGTATCTACCAACTTCGGACTGCACCAAAGTCGGTCATCTCACTACATCCTAAAAGGCCAAGTTGGTAAAGTAAAGGTTCTAGAAGTTCGTTAGTGCTTCATGACATCACTCAGCGGCCCCATATTCTCTTTGATTGACTCAAAGGCTACCGGTACCCACAAATATGTCACACGAACATAGCTATTGCTTAGACCATGTCGGTATACCCTGCACAGTTTCCACAATGTATTGCTATTTACCTATGAATGTTTCCCAAATCCGGGTAGAGGATTCAAACCCAAACAATAGAACCAAAGTGTAAAGCAAACAAGTCAAGAAAGATAAGCATGTAAAGGTGATCTAAAACCCTAAGGTAACCCCACTTTATATATCTTCCCCAGCAGAGTCGCCAGTTCTGTGATGCGGTGGGAGAACTGACTTGAGGTTTTGCGTTTGTGTTTGCAAATGTTGCGGTTAGCAAGAGTCGCCACCGACTTTTATTTTATCCAAAAGGAAAGGTAAAATAGCACAGGAAAGACCTTTGAGATGTTTTCTTGAGTTAGGGAGTAGATTATGAAAAGGGAAGGTGCTAGCACCCTTTTCATCCATGGTTTTCCATGGGCTCTTAGTTACTTGTTTAGATCACTTACTTTGCTTTTGCAATTGTTTGAAATGGTGTTTTATGTGGTTTTTAAAGTATTTTGAAAAGAGGCCATCGTTTAGGCAATCTTTGTAATGATTCTCGTTCGTAAGAATGTATACAAAGATGTTCGTCTTTTGAAAAATGTTTCAATATTTGAAAGTTGTTTGGAAATGTTTTGAAATGTGTGTGTGTTTGTTTTGAAAATAGCAAGGATTTGTTTGCAAATTGATCAAGTAACTAGAAGCTATCTACCTACTCAAAAGTCTTTCTTGTACATTTTTATTCCTTTGACATTGTTGATTTACCATTGATTTAGTAAACAACCCTATCTTTGGATGTTAAACGGGACGGGCGTGGGTCATCATATGACCATGATAGCAATGTTGCCAAGTATCTTAGCATGCTTGAGGGACCAAGATCATTTTGCTTAGGAAACCTTTTGATAGCGTCATCGAGGGACTATGATCTTTTGTTGTGTTTTGTTTTGCCAAGATACCTTGCATGCATACCATGGCCATTTTATTAGGCAACCAAGTGGGTGAAACCCTAGGGGTGCTTGTGTGCAATGTGTTGTCATTTTACATGCATTTGTTTGTCTTGTGTTAGGTCTTTGCTATTTGTTTGATTTTTGTCTTATCATACAAAACCCTAATTTACTAACATGGTATAAATGCGATAAATTGCGTAAAGTAAACTAAACTATTACAACAATTATTATGGGAGGGGGATACAAGTTTTTGAATGGGGATATTTACACAAAATAAAACCCTAAAATACTATTACAAACCAATTGAATTATTGTCCAAATAAATAAATAAACAAGTATTTAAATATGCAATAAAATGTATTTATGCAAAAATGTCTTGTATTTAATTTTATGTATGAAAAAATAAAATTATTTAAGTCCTAAGAAAAAATAATATTGTTATTTTTGAAAGGGGTGAAACCCTAATTGTTTTTTTAAAAGAAAATTATGCTTTCTATTATTTATTTTGTCTATTTTTTGTATAAGAAAATATAAGTGAAATTATTTACAAATATTAAAAATTAAAATATATGTGGAAATAATATTTTATGTGCATGAATAATAAAAATAAAAATGTATGATATTTTTAAATGTGTTTACTATTTATTTTAAGAAAATAGATTCTATTCATTCTAAATAATCAATATTTTATGCAAAAAATAAGATAAAAAATAAAATAAAATGCAAAAAATTAAGAAAATATTTTTGTGATTTTTTAATGTTCAGAAAAAAAATAATAAAGTCAATAAACATAAAAATATATGAAAATATGCAAAAATATAAAAATATGCAAAGGGGGGTGCAAAAGTAAAACGGGGGTGCAAAAAGTAGAAACAAAAAGGCCAAGATTGCAAAAAGCCCAGATGGAGCTTCGTCCCTGTCCTTCAGCATCTCCTTCTCCCGCGTTTATGTCCAATCCTGCAACTCTCTATTCTTTCCACAAAAATAAAAACTTGCAACATAAAAAATGTAGCTTGGAATCTCACGATTCCAATGATATAAAAAACATAATCTAACTCTCAAGGATCGTGGAGAATTTCTGTAGTCCTAATTTCTGACCTAATTTTTTCATGAGCTTCAAGCTTCAAATTCTCACTACTCAGTTAATATAAATGACAACTATGCATATGTACAGCTTCACCATGTTAAGGACTACATCTTTGCTTCACAAATCAAAGCTTGAGGATTCCTAAATAGAGAGATAGAGTTTTTAAAAATACCTTGTTCAGCTGAGTTTGGATATGGCAATGTAGGGACTTTGAGGGAGGCCTGAAGATCGTGTGAGCTTCCTTGAAGTTCCCTCAAGCTACTCCAATGCTTAGCTTGCCTTGAGGATGCTTGAAACTCCCTAAATGAGTCAACCTGCAACCATCAAGTTTGAAAATGGTGATGTCTGAAATAGTGGTTACAGCAACAGGACTAGGGCTTGGATAGCTTTGGTAGGATGTATGGAAGATGTTTGAAGTGTTGAAACAAGAAACGCACGAGCCAATATTGAAATTGCAAGAGTTTTGCAGAAGCTGCCCTGTTTGGGCAGAAATTTGTGTTTTCTGAGTTTTTGAGTGTTTGGGATCTTTTGCTTTTATGCTTAGGCTTGTAACAAGTTTGTCAAGTCGTTTTGAATGATGCCAAGCCCTCCATTTATCAGATGTACAAGCTCTCTTGACTGTTGTAACTTTTCTTGCTTTTGAAGAAAAGTGAAATGACTTGAGCCAAAATAGTGTACTTGCTAGTTCTAGGGCTGCCAAGGGTTGGTAAACATTGCCTGATATCTGTGGACATTGCTTGTAACAAAGAAATAGGTCCATGGCTCAAGAATTGTAAAGTTTGCAAAAGCATGCTTTATGAAAATGGCAATGTGCCATTTATGCCATTTATGGATTAATCTCTTGTGCAATGCTCCAAAGGTGAAAACAAAAGCTTTAACCATTGAGTTAGCATTAAATTATGGAGTGTAGAAGGTATTTAGGACCTGTAATGCAAGGTACAAGCATGCTTGATCAGATTTGCAACTTGATGCATTGTGAAAAATGGCTTGAACAAAAGTGACAAAATGCCATTTTCTCTTCTTCGATTCTCCCTAACCACAAATGATCTTGGAGAGTTCTTGGACATTTTGGAAATCTTGCAACATTATATAGAATCCATCTTTGAAATTCATTTTGAGATACCTCTTGGAACTATGTGAAAAATGTCCATGAAGTTAGGTCAAAAACCTGCCTAAATTAGGGCAAATTTTCACTAAGTTATTTAGTTCATGGACCTCTATTCACAAATTCATAACTTGAGATACAAGCATATTTTTGGAAAAATTTGTGAATCAAAGTTGTAGATTTCATGGAGGACTACAACTTTCATGTTGGAAGTTTCCTTTTAATCCAATTGTATCTGGTGAAAAGGTTGTGGAAAGTTGGGAAAAAATAAGAAATTTCCCATACTTAGAAAAATTCTATGTTATGAAAAAATTCAAATTAAAATCCTAATTTGCAATTTTAGGTTTCTTGGTCAACAAGTTTCACATTTTGACATATCTTGATAAATTATGACCTTTGGCACTTGATTTTGACTAAAAGGTTAAAGTTTGACTTTTCAATGTACAGTTGACTTTTGATCAGTTGACTGCAAAATTCATCTATCAATTCTATGCATTTGAGATCTTTTGAACTATGTGATTAGGTTAAGATGATGCTATTGAGTCCTTGAAATCATGCTTGAACCCAATTGGTCATTGGCTAGGTTAAAAATCAAAAATTGCCCTTTCCCAGTCAAAACCCTAATTTTGACCATTTTGCCCTTTTGATGATTTGATCAAATTTCTTGAGGAGTTGTGATCCAAACTTGATCAAATGGTTCATATGAGTCTAAAATGTTGTTTTGGATCAAAATTTATGAAGTTTGACTGTAGATTGGCCATAGTTGACTTTTTCCCCAATACAGCTGATTTTTAGGTCAACTGTCCAATTGACTGGTCAAAAATGTGATTCAAGGCTTGAAACTTGGTATGAGCAATCTTAGGGGTCCAAGATGGTATATGAAAGTCACATGAAGCATTGATGGTCCAAAAATCCTTGTGCAAACTCAAACCCTAATTTTAGGTCATCAGTGCAAGATGAGATGTCTTGAGCTGAGCAAACCTTAAATTTGTCTTGAGTCCAAAGAGTCTTGTGAGGAAAATCTTGATAAATGAGAGGGCAAATTTTGGGGTACAACAGCATTTAACATATATATTAAAAAAAGGTATAAAAAATGTTTAAAAATAAAAGGTAAGACCATAGAAAAATCAGAAAAGGGCTCAAATTATTTTATAAATTTTTTGGTAATTTTTTAAAGTCACAAACTATTTTTAAAATTAAAAGAAAGGTGTAAAATAAACCAAAAATGATTTTAAAAAAATAGCAAAGTCAGAAACAAAAATAAAATAAGGCCACCAATATTTGTCACAATATCATTAGATCATTCCATAATTTTTTTCAGAATTTAAAAATGCATAAAAGTATTTTTAAACATTTAAATCAATTTGAATAAAGTGAAAATTTATAAAAAATACCAAAACACAAAATTAAATTATAAAAAAATAAAAATCAGAAAGAGAATAATCCAAAATATTTTCCATAATTTTTTTAGATATTTTGGATTTAAAATGAATTTTCTATGATTTTTGAAGTTTAAAACAATTAAATATAAAAAATCAGAAAAGAAAATAAAAATAAAAATATGTGGACCGTTGGATGAGAGTCAAAATGCATTAGTAATCAAATCCAAGGGATCTGGCGCATTGTGCATATCATGGTCATTAGTGAATAAAGCACTGAATGAATTATTAAATCAGAATTCAAAAATAACAAGTGGTGCACCATCATTGGTTGGAAGATGACACGTTGGTCATCTTCAACCTCCAGCCAACGTGAATTGCGGGTCTCTCAAACTGTAAAATCAGAAGCTCAGACCTATGACATTCGCTTCGTCTCTTCAAGACGAAGACAACCACACCTTCGCGACAAATTTATATAAATTGTAGCTCAAGCAATTTGGAAGGAAAGTTTTGAAAAGGGATTTGAAATTTCATGGTCAAAACGTGTTTCCAGTTGAAAGCAAGTGTTGCGACTAGAACCAGGGCAATGAGAGCATCACAATGATATCAAAGTTTTGAAGAATTGATGAAGGAATCTACCTATTGAAGTTGAGTTGCAGAGCTCTGAAACTGGACTTCTATGGAGCAATATAGGGCACGATTCTTGAATGTAATTATATGGTTAGCTTCAGGGAAGATCAAGGAAGGTGAATTGATGGATAAATTGGATTGAAAAAGGCTTGGGAATAGATTTCGAAGTTGCTGAATTCTGAGTTATGGAACAAGTTTAGCAGGGTGATTCTGGCTATCCAAGCTTGAGGAAATGAATGGGGAATGACCCTTTATTTATAGGGAATCAAATGGAATCTCCAAGCTTGTGAAATGATGAAGTTTGGAGGGAAATCGTGTGAAGTTGCAAACAAGAAAAGTGTGACTTCCAATTTGATCAAAACTCATCCAAAACACGCGTTTTGCTATGCTAATCACTTTTGGAACTTCATTAAACATGTTTAGAGGCATAAACATGCAGAAACAAAGTGTTTAGAAGCCAAATCAAGGATTTCAAACTTCTGACTTGGTGAAAAAATCAGTTTCAAAGTGCCAAATTCTGACCAATGGCATTCTCAACTCAAGGGGTCTTAGGGCATGATTCTTGATGTTTCAGAAAGATAAGGTTACAATATTTGCAATGGAAAAAGAATGGAATTAAATGGATGCTTGAGCTGAAAGTTGTGTTGAGTCAAAGTTGGAGTAAAATGTTGACTTTCCATACTTAGAAATATTTCAAAAAAATTCTTCAAAAGTGACATATAATGTTTTGCATCCAAACATAGCCTTCCACTTGGAATTTGCTCTTGACCAAAAAATATGGCATGAAGTAGATATCTTGAATGAAATTTGGGACTTGAACCATCCAAAATATCCAAAAATTGAGAGAGTTATGAATTGTTGAAGTTGGCAAAAAATCATGAAATGACCTATAATCTTTTGTATCCTTAGGGCATCTTCCATCCATTTTCTCACTTTGCACATAAAATAAGGCATAAAGTTCACATCTTCAAGATCATTATGAAAAAAGAGTGGGCTCAAGGTGATAATAATTGACCAAGTTATGATCATTTGAAGTCACACATGAGAAATTGGGGGTTCATTTGGAGGACTTGTGATCTTTCTTCATCATCAAGATTCTTCCACATGAAAACTCCTTGGAACTTTTGAAGTGATTTGTTGATAACCCTTTAAAGAGAAGAATGTTTTTGGAATCACTCAAAAATACCAAAAGATGAGCAAGATATGCTTCTTTGAAGTTCAAAATCCTAGCTCATAGATCAAGAAAATGCCTTGAGAAACCTTGACAATTTTGAACAACCTTCTTGTACCAACATTCTTGCTTTGTAAATAGAAGTTGTTGAGGATGACAATGAGAACTCATATCCATCAAAACCACT
Source organism: Vicia faba (assembly GCA_948472305.1). Classification (NCBI taxonomy): domain Eukaryota; kingdom Viridiplantae; phylum Streptophyta; class Magnoliopsida; order Fabales; family Fabaceae; genus Vicia; species Vicia faba. The sequence continues at coordinate 677,395,840 of OX451735.1, read as the reverse complement.
TCAATATCTTGAGAATTGAGAGGAATATGCACTTGTGACCAATGGGAACAAAGCCTTATCCAAGCAAGCCAACTTCTCCAATCAACCCCTTGTATTTTTGAACCAAATTTGATAATCTTGAAATATGGTGAACCAAAATAACCTTGCCATGCCATTTCCTCCAAAAAAAATCCAATGGTGAGGTTTGAACTTCTCAAGCTTTAATGACTAGGGCATGTAAATAAACTCATGAACCCATGGAGCAACTTGTTGAATCTTATTGCCTTTACCTACATTAATAGTGAGACAAAACAACATTGCACTTTATTAATTAAAAGGAAATTCAAAACAAAACATGCATGATCACAAAAGAAAAGCAAGTCAAGGTGTTTGGTGATTCCTCAAAGAGCAAAGTTAAATATAGGGAGGGGAACCAATAATCCTAATGTGATCTTGTTGTGATGGAATCAACATGGTATGATGAAGGGATCTTAGAGGCAAAATTAAGATACAATAGTCATGGTAGTCATCTAGTTTAGTTTTTCCTATCTAGTTTTTATGGGTCGAGTTTTGTCTTGTTTTGTTCCTCACTCTTGGGATTCTTTCAGTTCCTTCATACTGTCTATCTTGGGTTGAGACTAGCAGGTGCTCCTAGAATCACGCACTCTAGCCACTCTGCCCCGTGTACTTTTCTAGAGTTTAGTTTTGCCTATTCTTTATGGTTTGAGTCTTATCTCACCCCTTTTATGATCCGGTTTTATCCTGACACATTTATTCTGAAGTTTAGTTCGTCTACTCTTCTAAGTTTTAGTTTTGTCTCAACTTTGTTAAAAACAGTGTTACTGCTTTATTCTGACGCATGTCTTGGGAGGTCGTATTTTCATTACACCCTTTGTTTGCTAAATCTAATTTCGTTTTGTATCTTCTTAATCCCACGTCTATCGGCATTCTTTATCTTTGGGGGGTTATGCTTCTTTTTCAAGAGTGTAAATTTTCGGGTTCTTTTGTATTCAATCATCTTCAACTCTGAATGCTCGAAAGTTGTCACTTTTCTCACTTATCATGTTAAAGATAATTGAATAGGGGCAGTTGTTGCACCCCAAAATTTACCCTCTTGATTTCCAAAGTTTTTATGGCTTATGTTTCATCATACATATTCGTGCAATGTGAGAGGGTCAAGGTATTCTTATCTTCTTGGTTTTCTTCAAGCTGTGAAAGTGGTTGTATTGGCAGTCAGTTCAAGATGGCTCTCATATCCTCATTATTTTGATCATTCAGGCTACCAAGGCTTCTTATACTTCAGGACACTTCATTTGACTCCTTGTTTCATCAAAGGGTTGAAAAGTTGTTAGGGTTTTCAGTTTGATGCTAGGTTTTTCAGTTGAGAAGATCACATAATTTGGCTTTGATGTTGAGTTACTTCTTCGTCCAATATACCTCCTAAGGGTTGTGATATGGCCGCCTATAATGGATCCTTTCTCCTCAAGAGGCATTGTTTCTCCTTTTTAGGATTTCGTTTGTTTAGATATAAATTGTGAGCCATAATGTGTTGAGCTTAGAGATTCTTCGTGCTAAAGATTTCATTCCTCCTAGTATTGGTTGCTTGACACACAAGTATTGGTTTAGATTGAAATTTGAATTGAGATAAGGATCCATGGAGAGTTTGAAGACTTAATTTAATTAAAAAAATATTCTTGCGAGTTTGTTAAGGTGTAAGCATCATATGATTTACTTGTAATACTGGTTATCAGGAGTGAAAGGCACACACTTTGGTTACAAGTTTATTCAAATAGGCTTGTTTTCAGAAATTCATCACGAATATTAATTCAAGTGTTGATCTAAATTCAATTCAAATTAATTATCCATTATTCTAGTTCATACCAAAGATACAAGTTTCGATCTATTCATTTAAATTCCATTCAAATTATTGGCTCATCGAAATTTCAAGAAAACATCTTCCATTCAAGTTCTATATTAAATGTTGAAGTTACGAGTTTATTACAAAGTTGTCTTTGGTTTTACAATTACTACAAAGGTTCATGGGCCTAAAATTACAAGACCAATGGGAAGTTTTACAAAGCCAATAAAAGAGAGTTCTAAACCTACTCTAAGTTCCTATTGAGATTCTATTGATTTCAAATGCTTCACTTCTTCAAAATTCCCTCCAAGAACTCTTTGATGGCAGCCTCGGAATCCTTGCATTCTTTGCCTCTGCCTTGTCATCTCCATCTCTTCCTCTTCAACTCACATGAAACAAGAATAAGAGAATGGTTAGCAAATAATCAACACTTGAATAGGAGAATAAGAAACTTTTAAAGAGGCTTTCACGACTCATCATGAGGGTTCGTGCAAGGAATTAGTTTATTAGGGAATTTTATCATGTTCAAGCAACCAAGGCCTCATAGCAAAATCAGAATTTTATCATAGGCCTACTCAACCAATTGTAAATCACAAAAAGGTTTTTTGGTTCACGAAAGGAAGTAAAAAAGCAGCAAAAGACAACAGCAAAGTTCATATCTCAACTAGCAAATCTGAGATCACAATTGATAAGCCCAACAATCAAAAAGCCTCATCATAATTCTGGCCCAACATAACAGATGCAGCAAGTAGCAAAGCTCAGTAGTACATCATCACAACATTACAAGGCAAATATCAGAAAATAAAACAAACTCAGGATTGCAACAGTCCAGCCCAGCAAAACAATTTGTTATCACACACATCACAGGTCCAACAAAATAATGCACGTATCAGAAATCAGGGCCCAACAGCAAGCAACAGGATCACATCTCAGCAAAGAAAACATCACAAATTATCACAAAAAAATATATAATAACAGATATCAGATGGATCAAAGCCCGCATTAAATTTTATTCAAAGCCTGATAACAAACAAAATCAACGAGCCTGTCAAGAAAAATCACAGCATAAAAACCCTAAATCGTATCAATATTTAAACATTTATTGGAACTGAAATCAGGGGATAGTACACAAAAAAATCAAAAGTTGCACGCATCACAAAACCCAGAAAAGCCTTAAGTTATCATCACTTTCCTCTCATGCAAAAACCCTTCAGAATTTTGGTTTCTTTCAGAAATTGCATGTTTCTGATTTCATGAAAAAAGATGAAGAAGAAAGCAAATTGCAAGTCAGTGTGAAGAGAGAGAAGAAGATTAGAGAGATATCACCGAGCAAGTATAGAAGTGACACCTTCTCTATTCATCATCATAATCAAAGCAACCGCGAGTACCTAAATCGCAAAAAAAATTCGAGCGTCTAGGGTTCCAAATCCCTTTCAAGATCTACAACTAACAAGGCTTCATCTGCAAAATCGGACACCAGATTTGTAATCAGAGAAGAAATACAAAGCGACTGATGTAAGAAATTTAAGGATCATAGCAAGTTCGCCGCTCGCCACCGCTGACGCGAGGCGATTTCTGACACGACGAAAGCGTCTTCTCAGACGAGCTCTAAAGGAAGAGAAAGATGAGAGAATGACAAGAGTGGAAAGAGAATGGATCATCGTTTGTCCGTTTGTTTTGGTTAATTATGGTTTAAACAAATGCTTTGCTAATATAATCTTGATTAATACACTAATTGGGCGATGACAATTGTCACCGTCCTTGTGGACTTTTTTCTAATTTTGTGCAGGTTCCTTGCCGGTCCTACCATACTCCCTCACATCGTCACTGTCAGGTCTTATCAGATCTGGATCCAACATCCAAAAGTGAGTCCTCATTGTGCTCTCATCTTGGAGCGCCTCACCAGACCCCTTTTGCCCATCATCCTGCGTTTAAAAATCAAGCTTATGGTGCACCTCTCTCCATTACCATCAGATCTCAGTTGATTTAAATTCAACGCTCAGAATTGCTGCCCTATGATGCACCAGCATGAAGTTCACACACTGGATCACACAGACCCCATCCAGCATGGTGGGTCTTTTTGTCCTTGGGCTTAAGAAAAATTTCTTTCAGCACCCTCATTTATGTTTATTTCAGGCCCATCCTCTATTTTCCTTTATATTTGTTTATATTATATTATATTGTTCAATTATTTTGATTTCTATCAAATTAAAAAATAAAAAAATACAAAACATATTTTATTTTCCTAAATAAATAATTAAACTAAAAAAATATTTTTTTATATATTATTAATTATTATTTTTAATTAATTTTATTTAATTAAATAGATTTTTTTAGTTTAATTAATTGTTTGTTTAATTAGATTGGGTTGTATTGATTATTTATTTAGACTTTTTATCGTATTATCGATTCGACTCATCCCCATTCGTAAACTTGTATCCCACATTCCCATATGGTTTGTAATAGTTTAGGATTTTTATTTCTTTGTTATTTTCTTTATATGTTTAAAATTTGTTATTACCCATATTTTATTCAAAGTAGGACACTTAGCCTCCTCTTGGGCTCATCATCAATGAAAAGGTATCCACCTACAAATGCACACTTGCATACATTTCATAGTTTGGTCCTGGGCTTTTCTACAGCAATAACTATTCGATCAATTGTTCCAATTGGTCGTTTATAATACTAGTGCCACGCTAGTCCCACTTTCTAGGAGCATGCATATAGCCACCTTGTATGGGCTTTTGATTTTTATCTTATGCATTGAAGCAACTCTCTTCTCTCCCCTTGGTCCACATACCAAGCATCTTCATAAAGGGTCTCATAGTTGAGTTTGGGCATGGCCATTCTCACGAGGTTAATCAAGTTTTGCCTTTGGTTAACCATAACCCGAATCAACCACTTTGGTCCATATACCAAGTGTTTCCATGTATAAAGGGTATCATGGTTGAGGGTAGGAGCACCTACTCTCACGAGATTAATCAAGTACACCCCTTGGTTAATCATAACCTGATTCAACTCCCATACCCTAAGCACTCTCCTTATCTTGTGGATATTTGTGTTATGACCTTGCGATTGATCGTTGATGCAACCCGGGTATGCCTAATTAATGGTTGATTGAGGAGGTTCAAGGAGTCGTTATGTAGAGTTGTCTTATCTCATACACTTCGAAGAGGCAACAGACCTACTCCGTTAGGTATCATTCTGACCCCATTCTTATCTCTGCATTTTAATGCTTTCTAGAGATCATGTCAAGCAGGAATAGAGATGCGTGAAAGGGACCTCCGTTGCTGATATCTATCAGGAATCCCTCTGGTTTATTTTAATACATTTTTAAGGCAATTCCTCATATGTGCCTTGCTTGCTACTCATGTTTGTTTGCTTTTGCCAAAGCACTTATTTGCTCGCTTGTTTGGTATTTACCATGCTCCCTTAGGACCGCTCGTTTAGGATAGTTTTCGAGCTAGACATTAGGATAGATATCCATGCATGTTAACATAGGGTAGAAACTACCCTTTCATCCTCAACCTTAGGGCCAATCATTGTATGATAACCTTAGGGATAGTGTTGGGCTAGTCTCCCTTAGTTATTTTTTCCTTTCTTTACATATTGCATCTTAAAACTAAATCTTCTTCTTGGCAAATCATAAAACGTCTTTAATGAACTTAAATCCTTCTTCAAGGTAAAAAATACAAACCAATCTTAATTGTTTGTGCGCATTTTGTCTTTGTTTTAAAACTTTGTTAAATTGATGTTTTGTCATCCTTGCCATGATATTTTGTTATTTTTCACCGATGTTTCGCCACCGCACATGTTTGTTATCCTACTTTGATTCTCAATATCATTGTTAGGTGCGATGTTTTATCATCTGAGTTGTTGATGTCTCGTTATCTTTTCCATGCTATCTCGCTATATTTTAGCTGATGTTTTGCCATCGCATATGTTTGTTGTCGGTGTTTCACCATCGCGTATGTTTGTTATCCTACCTTGATTCTCAATATCATTTTTATGTGTAATGTTTTATCATCTGAATTGTTGATGTCTTATCATCTTTGCCATACTATCTTGCTATCTTTTTTGCTGATGTTTCACCATCGTATATGTTTGTTGCTGATGTTTCGCCATCGCATATGTTTGTTATCCTACTTTGATTTTCGATATCATTGTTAAGTGTAATGTTTTATCATCTTGTCTGATATTTTGTTATCATGCTGACGTTTTATCATCTTATCCGAGTTTGTGTTACCATGTGATGTCTTGTCATCCTTTTTTATTGTTTATCATTGTTGTTGATGTTTTGTCATTTTATCTTATGTTTTGCCATTTTGATTGTTATTTTTGTATTCTTAACAAAAAACACAAACCAACCAAAAATATATGAGCCGAACTACGGCTGCTCTAATTCCTTAAAAGGGATACGTAGGCGGAGGCTTTAGTGGGGCCTAATCGAGCATATCTTTGTAAATATTCCTTTCTTTTACCCACACTTTATTTTCCTTTTTCTTAGCATGCATTCCCTTTTTAGCTTTAAGCCTTAGACATAGAGTTTAGACACACATTAGATTAGAACAACAAGAGTAGATACCGTAGAGTACTACGGGCGTGTGGGATGCTAATACCTTCCCCTCGGGTAACAGACTCCCTTACCCGATCTCTCGGTCGTTTGACCGTGATTTGTCCCTCTTCAGGTTTTCTCGATGTTTACCTTTCCCTTTCGGCGGGATAAAATACGTTCGGTGGCGACTTCATTGATTTTTATATCAGATGACTGTTCGGCCGGTTGATTCAATAGATATGCGAATTTTCAAGGTTATATTATTTATCCTCTAGGTCGTGAAGAATATATAAGCATATTCTTGTGTCATTTATCCTCTAGGTCGTGATAAATGCACAGGTTCATCCTCGTATTGTTTACTCTCTAGGTTGTAGTAAACACAATGAAATTTGCGATATAATTCATTGTGTTAGTCTCCATGCGGCAATGTATGATCAAGCTATTTTTTTTCATCCCCTAGGTTATGATGAATATACAAAATCTATGTCCTAAGCTTACTATATTAGTCTCGAAGAATTAGTAAGTCAATTTTTAAACATGTGTTATTTACCTCCTAAGTTATGGTAAATATGCGGGGGAAAATCTACGATCTCTTTTAGGTATCGACGAGTTATCTGCGTCGTCATATCTAAACTTTTTGTTCAAACTCAGGTAAGATGATACGTCATCATATGTTCCTACTTTCTCGGTACTCATAGGACCGTTGTACAACGTATACTTATAATCTTGTGGTCAAATGTTGGGGTCTTCCATTATTTAATAACCCCCCAATTCAAATGTGTGAGACCTGCGTATTCTCGCACCGTTCAATCGAAAGGTAATTAAATAGGGACAGTTGTCATACCCCAAAATTGTCTTACTAATATTACTAAATCAATCTATTCTTTTTGTTACTAGTTTTAGCACTATTATATTTTTTGAAACAATTGGGGGGGGGGGGGGGGGGGGGGGGGGGGGGGGGGGGTTATCTCTTGTCAAAAAGGGTCTATTGCTATAAGTTGAATCAGACGGCCCGTTAAGGTTTTTAAAGGCCCATTGTTAGCTCATGGACCAATTAACCAAAGTCAACTCCTGACTTTTAGGTTATTCAATTATATTTTAGTCAATTAATTTTTATTATTCAATTACTCTTTTTTGTTCAATTTTTATTATTACTATTAGTTATTATTTCAATTATTATTAGTACTCTTTTATTACCAGCACTATTAGTATATTTATCAATAAAATAATTTTATTTTATGTATTATTATTTAATTTTTATTTCTACTATCATTATTATATTATCATCTATTATATATTTATTATCAATGTTATCGTTATAATTTAAAATTATTATTATGTTGAAATATGTTGACAAAGTCAAAATTAGGACTATGGTTTTCCCCCTCCTTCACCCAACAACGCAGCATCCATACTCATCTTCTTCGTTAAGCGAACAAAAAGCCCAAAAACGCAATTGAATTAAATCTTTCATAAAACAAATCAAATTAAATATTGCATAAAATAAAATTAAATCTACAGATGCAAAATCAGTCTAAATCATAAGATTTTCAATAAAGTCTCAACTAATACAAATCATTTACAATCTCGATCTACAAACAAAATCGTCCAAATATTGAATCAATTACAGAACCGTATCAATTTACAATCAATACCTAATCAATTTCTAATCAATCTAAACCTAATTTACAATCTAATCGGATCTAGTCCCTAATTTCTTCAATCAATAAATATAACGACAATTACGATCTAAGTCTTCCAAATTCCTAATTCAATCAGCAAATTTGTAACTGCAAATCAATATAATTTCCTAATCTGTTTTAATTTCTGACCTATATAAAGACCTAAAATTCTAAAAGAAAATGGGGAGAAAAAAAAGAAGGAGAAGAAGCAGAAGCCGCGAATCAACCTTCTAGCTTGAGATTTGGGTTTCAATTTTTGAAACCCCAGATCTGTGTTTCATCATTGTCGCCTTCAAGCCATCAACATTGTCTCACCATCATCTCACGCACCTGCCAAACATAAGAGAAGAAGAAAAGGATTAGACTAAGGGAAAAAGAACCAGAAAGAAATTCACATAAAGATTCACTACAACGTACGGTAACCCTCTATCCTTAGCTTTTAGGGCTCGACTAATAATTGTGATTGGTGTTTTGTTTGTGTTTAATTGTGTGATTTTGGTCTGAATTGGGATTTTTAGGCTTTCATTTAGGGTTAGGGTTCATTAGGATTCTTGTTTATGGTTAGGATTCATCAGGGATAGGTTAGGGTTCTAATGATTTTTGCTTTCTAGGTTTTGGGTTAGGTTAGGGTTCTAATGATTTTTGGTTTCTGGGTTTTGGGTTAGGTTAGGTTTCTTCACGAACCCTTAGGGTTCTTAGGGTTCATACATGAACCCTAGGGTTCGTAGGTTTCTGGTTTGGACTGCTCCGTGTTTTTGGGTTCTGCGTGAAGAATGTTTGAATGCTCATGAATTTTTGGGTTTCATATGGATAAACATATGGACCCAGATGATGGTTTGGTTTGAATGTGGCGGTTCCTTGGAGAAGCAGCGGGCGGAAGCGATTTCTGGCCGGTGGCGCCCAAGGTAGAGTCGATTTCTGGTGACGCAAATCTAGAGAGAAGCTGGAGCTTCTCTCTCTAACCTCCAACAAACATTTGTTTAATTTTGTAAGAAGAGAGAGAATGAGAGCAAAAAAATGAGCCTTGAGCTCAAGAATTTTCTTTTATAAAGCTCTCCCACACTCCTAATGCGCACCAGGTGGCTACTTGAGAGCCCTTGGATGGGGTGACCGTTGACTGGTCACATGCGCCTTTCCCCATCGTGCAACCTAGTCAAGTTCGCATTTGAATTCTCCATTATGATTACCTTCAAATCAACACTCCAGGACTAGATCTTGAGGGTTTTTGGATTAGACGAATGCTTTTGATCTATGCTAGTCCATCATAAACGCGTGTACTCACCCATACACTGTTCAGGCAGACCCGGTGTTTTTCTTGGGCTCTTTTTCAAAATCTTGGGCTTTAACCCTTTCTAATCACACCCCATATTTTACTTCATCAACTATAATTCTTACCCCATTGCGCTTTGAGCCTAAATCCAATATCTGAATTTAGGGTCTTACTATTCATACCCCCATCCTTTTACTAACCAACTGACTTCACACCCCCTGCATTTTTAATTAAAATCAATTTATTTTTATAAATTTATTTTGTTATCTTCTATTATTTTGCATAATTAATATTTAATATATTTATATTAAATTCTAATTTTTATTTATTTATTAATTCAAATGCTTTTTTAAATGCTAACTCATTTAAATACTTTAATTGCATTAAATTATTTTTCTCATTCATTAAAAATATTTTTTTGTCATATTGTATAACATATTTGAAAATATCTAACCAATCAAATTACTAACAATTTTCTACTAACTTAGTTCAAACCTATATATATTTTCAAAAAGGATTATGGAAATGTCTTCTACCGACTGCGAACTTTGTCTAGCAGCTCTGCAATTTACAAACTCAGACTTGGTTCAAGGAGAATTCAAGATATTTCCATAATCCATAAAAAACACTAATCAAACAACTACGAACTACGAATTAGGACTCGGATTCCTCATAAGAGGGTACATAGACATATGACTTAAAATCGTGACGAGTTCTCCTAATTAAAATTAAAACTCTATTTCTTAAACCGTAAACCTAAACCCTAGTATCCTTGTGACCAAGGTAGATGAGGGGTGCCTAACGCCTTTCCTTCGTCAAAAATGAGTCAAAAAACTTTGAATCTCTTATCAAATTAATATTATCTATTATATTCCCTTCCCTAGGATAAAAATTAATAGTGGCGACTCTTTTTTTTAAACTGGTTATAACAGTCTTGAAATTGGTTTTTAAAGTGCCAAAACTTCATTTGTGAACACAAATTTTGGTGTTTTCTTGCACCAGAAGAAATATGCATAAGATATCTTAAAGAAATTCAAGATGAGCATTTGCAACCTTGAAATTACTCTCATGGAAACATGTACTAAGATGAAGAAGGGAAACAATGATAAGCTTGTAGATGTAACCTTCTATAAGAATATATTTTCTCACTAAGATATTCATGCAACACTAGACCTTGATAATTGCCAATATGATTGATTGGTAATAAGATACATGGAGAAATAAAGATCATGACATCTACTTGTATCTACAAGAATCCTTATATACATCAAATGCACTAGAAGTTATCACACACTAATTCCACTTCAAGAGAACACTAAAAAGGAGGCTATTACGTATGGCTATCCGCGTTCCGTTTGGGAAGGAGATAATAAATTACAACAACTTTTTTATTCATCATTGGAGCATTTCCAACTTCAATGAGCTCAAACAAATAAAGAATGTTTATTCTATCATACTGTGATGTTGAGTATGTTGCAACCTCATTTGGCCCTTACTAAGCATTGTGGAAGAGTTAATCTTGTTAATCATCTAATGAGTCATGGAAGAAGAAAGTATATAAAAAGAAAGTATCATTTCTTAAGAGACCCAGTTAGCAAGGATAAATTGAAGATTGAATATGTCAAGACTAAACTACAATTTATTGGAATGAGAAGGCTAACATTTCTAAATTATGAGTATTGGAAAAAAAAGATTTTATGATCTAAAAAATTAATTGGAATGAGAAGGCTAACATTTCTAAATTATGAGTATTATAGAAAACGTAAACTCCGTCTTAGTGGTTGTTTGATTGTGTTACAAGTAAATTACTTGCAACACAAATAAACCGTTACAAATTTATTATTTAAAAAAATCAACTATTGATTTTTCCCATATATATATATATATATATATATATATATATATATATATATATATATATATATATATATATATATATATATATATATATATATATATATATATATATATATATATATATATATATATATATATATATATATATATATATATATATATATATATATATAGGGAAAGGATCAATTGACCCCAAGGTGTCATGACATCAAATCTTACCCGTTTATTATTATTAATCTAAAGTTTAAGATATATTCACTTAAAAACTTGCACATGAGTTTTTTAAGGAAATTTATCTTAACCTTTGAACTAATAATAATAAAGGGGTAGGTTTTGGTGTCATGACACCTTGGTGTCGATTGATCTTATCCTATATATATATATATATATATATATATATATATATATATATATATATATATATATATATATATATATATATACACTACAAAAAAGGCCTTTAACAACGGTTGGAAATAATATATAATCGCGCAGGTCTAGACATTGTTATATAGAGTGTGGTTGTATATGTGTTATTTTTCAATCACGGTCCAGTAACCGTAATAGTAAACTAGAAAGTGTGCGCCTTATAACAACGGTTATGAGAAATAACCATTGTGATATAGTTTATGAATAAATCACATTTGTATCATATCAGTATTGCACCCCAAAATTTACCCTCTTCATTTTACTTGCATGGCTTGTGTTCATCATACATACTCATGCATTTTCATGATAGGATCAAGGTATCTAGGTTTCTCAAACTCCTATACAAGATATTGAATGGTTGATTGTATTGACACTTAGGATAAGAAAGGTCTCACACCCTCAATATTAGAGTCTATCAAGCTACAAGAGTTTATCATACCCCAAGATGTCTCAATTGTCACTTTAATTCATCAGGAGTTTAAGATTGCAAGTGTTGACTCTTGAATCACATTTTCCCCTATTCAGCTCTCAAATTAGGGTTTCGACCAGTAGAAGAGTTCGGGGCTTGTAGGAGTAAAATTTGTGAAGTATCATCTTCTCATCATTATATGAAGCATCCTTGTTCAAAGAATCTCTCAATTTGTCCAGAGGAATGAAGATCTTGAAGATTGATCACCATCTCCTAACACAAAGGGCTAAAATTAGGGTTTTGACTTTAATCAGGAGTTCTCTAAATTTTTGACCCAAACTTGATTCCATGCTTCTCTACATGTTTATGATCCTCTATGAGTGGAAGATTGATCATCAATTTTGATTGAAAGAGGTTCAATTGATCAAAAGGGGTAAAACAGTCATTTTGACTAAAGTCCACCAAAGTCAACGGTTGACCAAGGGGAATTTTGGTTAACTACCAATTCAAGTATTCTATTTTTACATTTCATGATCATTGGTGTCTTAAAATCAAGAGAAGAGGTTAAATTGGAGATAGCTTGTTCAAGAAGTTACTTGGATACTTAGAAGAATTTCCAAGTCCTTAAGTCCCTATAGTACTAAACTTTGGACATCTATAACTTTCTCATTTTTTATTCAATGGAGGTAAACCATACATGCTTGGAAAGCTTAAGAAAAATACTATAAGTTCGTCAATGTGTGTCCCAATCCCCAAAAGTAAAGTATTTGTGAGATATGGAGTTTGGAAGTTTAAGGCATAAAGCTGAAAATTCCTAGCAAGCATGCACGTCAGACCCAGTCATTACATCAAACACTTGGTGTGCCATTTCCATGGCTGATTATCTCTTGATTCAAGCTCCAATTTAAAAATTGAAAAGAAAAAAAATAAGTTTGTAGCTAGATGTATGAGCTTCACAATTATCATTGAATCATGTCAATTGGCCAAAAATGGAGAGAGAGATATGAAATCGTGAAGTTGGTATTTTGCACTGGTCAAGTTGACAGGCATCATGCATGCATGCACGCGCGCATGCCCCGGCCTGCAAATCCTATTTTTTCCTCAAATTTAAACCAACCTCTCTTCATGATCCAAGCATCATTTTCAAAAATTCAAAACCTTATGGTAATCTTCATCATGAGAGCTTTCTAAAGGCCTCGAGAACATCAAAAATGCACGAGCCATTTGAGATCATGTTGAGGTATGAGTGAGCTGATTGTTAAGAACATGTATGCATGCAAGGTTCATTCGAGTTTCTAACTTTGTGTGCAGCTGAAGTTTTACTACAAGGAGCATATCTCATACTCATATACATGTACCCTTCTTACTTAGATAAGCCAAACAAGGCGCAAGACATCAGCTCTCACACATTTCTCATTTTTTCCATATTTAGCAATATTTTTTCCATTCAAGTTATCCCATGTGTTTGTATAAGCCAGGTCACTATTTAAGCTTTATTCATTTCTTCCCAAAACGGCTGCAAGACCAATAAAAAAACAACATAATATGCAGCAAGCTTCAAAATTGTTTCCAACGGCTCCAAACTGCAAATGACCCTCATACCCTTAGCAAAGCTTCCTCAACACTCTTTCCCATTCTATATAAACTCCTCTTTACCTTCATTTCAGGGGAGAGCTTCATTTTACATTCACAACAAACCTCTAAAAATTCTCCTCAAAGCTCAATCTTCTCTCTCAAAACAGAATTTCCTTCTTCAAATTCTTTTCTCAAATTCTTAGCTCAAGCTTTGTTTTCTACACAGTTATACTACTGTGAAGTGGAAAGAGAAAGGTGCATTGGATTTATTGCAATTTCAGAGGCATTAGAGTGAATTTATTTTTCACTCACTCGAGGTAAGTGTTCTTGAGCTTCGATCTACATTTCTTGCTAACATTTATGATGTAGATCTTGTATGATAATGTAGCTGGACAAATCTTATATCTGATGTGTGTTCATATGTGATTTGAGGCTCAATACGTGATCTGCAAGTGGTGTACAAATTTCTTATTATAGTGATTTCATGTTCACTTTGCGCTTTAATATTGCTATATTTTAAAAATCTAAGTTTATCTGATCAATCCTTGAAGTTTTGTGATGAATTTTGATGTTTGGATCATTGGATTTGGTTAAGAATTGGAAGAGAAATCTGGATTTGAAGTGTTGTTGATGGATCTATTTTTTTGAACATATTATAAATTCATCTAAGCAGTGATTTTCACGCCAGCTTTTCTCTATGATTTGTGCATGGATTGTAGAAATTTTTGTTTCTATTATGATCATCATACTTTGATCTCAAATTTGATGTTTACATCATGTGTTTTCATCTAAAAATGAAAGAGAAATTGTGGCCTAAAAATCATGTGATGAAACATGTTAGAGTTTGTTGCTAGGACAAGAATGATTATGTGGCGCGCTTCAATTGAACATGATTTGAATATGTTTTACAGCGTGTTTTCTTTTTAACATGTATAATAGACTTTAGCATATTTGAATTTTAATACATTTTCATTTTTTTTCTTTAATTTTTGTTTTAATGTTTTCTATCACTTAAAAATTATCAAAAAAAAAATATTAGACTTCATTTTTAGTCTATTTTCATATTATGATTTTTATTTCTTATTTTTATCATTTTTAGAGGATTAAATAAATCAATTAATTCAATTAGGGTTTTCATCATCTTTTAGGTTCTAGAATTTTATTTTCCAACTTTTACTAACCTAAAAAATCCACAAAAAATATCCTGAGCTTCATTTTGAATCTACTTCATAAAAATACTTTTTGTTTGATTTTATAAAATTTTGTGACAAGATAATTAAATCGATCATTTAGTTTTATCCTTTTCTTTACTTTTTTTTGCTACATTGTGCAAATAATTTTTGTTTAATATTTTCCTCTTATGATAAAAATCCAAGAAAATATATTTACTGACTCTTAGGTGCTAAACTAATTTTTTATGCGTTTTAATTGAATTTAATTTTTTTCCTATTTTTCCAAATTTTAGAAATTTATATTAGTTTTTGGTCTTTCTTCTTGCTTAAGCCTAAAGAAATATGTGAAAACCTAAAAAAATCAAAGAAAATTTGTTTGAACTTCTTGGATGACTTGAGTTAGTAAAAATCATTTGTGTTGAATTTTAGATTTTGATCTTACATTTTTTTTACAAATATTTTTCTAAAACTCGCTAGTTTGACTCTTTTGTTAACTAATCTTGTTAATTCCCAATCATTTCCACCTATTCAAGTTAATCCAATAAATTTAAATTATGTTTCTAACTTTTATAAGTCTTTAGGAAGTTAGGATTTAATTGAATTGATTTTACAAGTTTTTTCCCTATTTTTAACCTAATTTTGATTTAGGAGCATGCATAGGGCCTTACCTTGACCAAAGTACTTGTGTTTGAAAACTTGTGTGCATAGTTTAGGGTTAATTCATGGTATAATATATACTACTGACTTGGTACTATTTAATTCCATTTCTCTTTTTTTTTATCATACTTCTAACATATTTCCTTCCCATCAAACCTTGAATGCATCTTATCCACCTTTCTTGGTGTGTTTAAGATCTATGGCTTTTGTTTTGTCACAAAAATGTTGAGTGTTCTTGGTGCTTGGTCATCCCTTGGGTGATGATCTATCATCCCTTTTCCCTCCTTTTATTGGATTCCCCTCTCTTTGCTTTATTCTCTTCTTGCCATGCTTCCCATAAGATCTCCAATTCACTCTTTTCTAAGTGTGAATTGAATATACTTTAGGATTGTATCTATGTATGCCAATATAAGGTAGATGTTTCTCTCTTTTATCCTCAACTATAGGATCAATAATGCATGACAACTTTAGGGTTATTTTTCTAGTCTCTCCTTAGACTTTTCTTTCTTTTTTTGTATCTCATTTAAACAAAAATTTCTTTTTCTTGCAAACTTCAAAACACTTATTAATTACAGATGAGAATCATACCTTTGTTGAGTATGGGAGATGATAAGCGGATTTCTTATCGATATTATTGTTCTTTCATTCTAGGATTTGGCGTGGTTCAAGTCTCAAAGATTCCTTTCATGGATAAGTGTAAAAGTGGCTAATATCTCTCTCTTGAGATCAACTATCTATTATCCGCAACAAAAACACCAACCAACGCAAACTCTTTTTCTCTTTGGGCTTTTCTTTCAAAAAAAATTCAAAAGAACATGTTATTTCACTTATGTGCTGACGCGTAAGTCTTCAAAGGTCAAGTTGCGGCAGAAGGTGAAATTAATATTGTTCGTTAAAAAATACAAAATAAACAGAAACTTTTGAGCCGAACTGCGACGCTCTGATTCCTTAAAAGGGATACGTAGGCATCTGGTCACGGGGTTCAGTCGAGCTACCTTTGTAATATTTCCTTTTTTTCCTCGTGTTTTCTCTTTTATATGCATTCCCCTTTGCATATTTCTTTTTGGCTCTTAAGCTTTAGACATAGATTTTACACACCCTTAAATTATAACAAACACAAGTGGATCTTGTGAAGTACCACAAGTGGAGTACCACTGATCTTGAGGAGAGCAAGAAGAAAAAGAAGAAGAATAAGGGTGAGAAGACATATGATTTTTTCGATTCTGATGATGATGATGAATCGGATTATACTTGGTCAAATTTTCTCTGGACCAGAGGATTCAGATATGATTATTAAGGTCTTTTGTAATGAAAGTTTATGTAATAAAATTTTAATCACTCTGCTTAACTCTAGGGCTTTATCACTTTCTTAAGGTCATCAACTTAAACTATCAACTTAAATTATCAACTTAAACTATCAGCTTAAACTATCAAGTATAAAATCTATCAACTAATATACATACATCTTCGAAAAGCTAAAATAACAAACATATAATTCAAAATTTAATAATTTGCGATGAACTTAATCGTAAGAAACCATTTGATAGTTGCATTCCTGTCAAGTTCACTACATCTACAATTTCAACATCAACAATGCAATTCAAACCCTACTTCAACTATTACATTTCATAAGAAAGTAAACATTAAACGTAAAGGAGATAACAAAATATAACATCTTCAAATTTTCATAAAATCTCTCTCATTTTAGTTTGTTCTTCAAACTCTTGCTCTTCTTCTTTGAATCTTCATACATAATCTTCAAATAACTCATAGCTTCCACAACTTCCAACTCTAACGTCATAATTCTGACTTTATTTCCACTTATTTTCTCTCATGTCTTCATCCCATATGAATAAATTACATGTTTCATCACTCCTCCAAAATGGACATCTCTAAAAAAGTCTTCCTTTATTTTGTGCCTTCTTGCATTGGTACTAAACAATACGACCATCACAACCACAGAAATTTGCAGATCGAGATTTTCCAGAAGAAGACATACAAACACATTTGGATGATTTTGTCTTCAAATATGGCGTTGGTGTTAGGGTTGTTTCGTCTTGTTTCTTTCTTTAGTGAAAAAATTTATATTGGGAGTTTAATATATATAAATTTATTATGACGGTCATTATTGTGAACCGTAATGATATATATTTTGCATAATTTAAATTTCATAGAAAAAGCGCTAGTGTGTAACAACGGTTTTACAAAACAACTGTAGTGATAACCATATTTATTTTTAATCTAAATATAAATAAAATAAAAATGTGCGCATTAATGTAAAATGAATAAACTATTTGAGGGTGATGAGGTTCGAACTCATGAAACCTTGATAGTATCACCATAGTGTTCTCATCAATTGTTATTATACCTTTAAAAATTTTATTTAAAAAAATTGTTAGTACGTGAGTTTAGAAGTGTCACCACGGTCTTTGGAAGAATCGTAGTAACTTTGACGTTGTTGCATGCGTGTTTTGTAATATATATATATATATATATATATATATATATATATATATATATATATATATATATATATATATATATATATATATATATATATATATATATATATATATATATATATATATATATATATATATATATATATATATATATATATATATATATATATATATATATATATATATATATATATATATATATATATATATATATATATATATATTATAATATTGCTAAATCATTTATTAAAAGTCTCTTTCTTCCTAATTATCTTGTATCTCTCTAAATTTCAACACCACTATCTTATGTTTATTAAATTGTGAATCAAGAAATCCCAACATATTTATCTTCATTAGCTTTATTATGGTATACTCTTGATTCTTGAACTCATTTCAAATTTTATCACTTTTTATTCATTTAAATGTGAGCACATTTTTATGCTTCATGGAAAGAGTTTTGTCATGTCTAAAGCTATTTTTGAGTGTGACATGTGTGGTTTATGCCATAATTATTTTTTTGTTGGTTACTTTTATCATATATATTTTTTAATTTTGTCTTGAATTATTTATGTTTCTTATATGAATGAACTAGATTCCAAATTATTAAAAATTATATTTTTGTTGATAGATAGTTACGCGTTCTAAATTTTGAAATAAGG
This sequence comes from Vicia faba, assembly GCA_948472305.1. Classification (NCBI taxonomy): domain Eukaryota; kingdom Viridiplantae; phylum Streptophyta; class Magnoliopsida; order Fabales; family Fabaceae; genus Vicia; species Vicia faba. The sequence continues at coordinate 677,377,276 of OX451735.1, read as the reverse complement.
CTTTGAGAAGAGTTTCTTCAACTATCACTTTTGAAATAAGAGTCTTATGGTGGTTGACATAATTGATTTTATTAAAATTGAATTTGATAGAATTGATTTTTATAAAATGAATTTATTAAAATTGATTTACGCTTAGATACATTTTTATAAAGTGAGTTGAACAATAAATTTTAGTGTAAAAATTATTGAGAATCAATTCTATAGATAAATGTTACAAATTATAGTTTCAAGTAGAATCAATTCTACTTTGATAAAACAAACACCTTAAAATCATTCAAAATTAATTCTACATCTCTAAAATTGATTTTGAATATTTCAAAAGTCAATCCAAATATGTTAGATGTTAAGTTAGTTGAAATGTAACTAACTCTAACTCACTATATATACTTAACACATTGTATTGGTACAAGTTAGTTCCGAAAAATATACAAGTTATCTTCTTCTTCTTTGCAATACTAGCTTTCTCTTTCCATTTCAATGGTGTATATGTAGTAGTTTCACATGGTATCATCGACTTGTGGCTAGTGTCTCATTACAATTCTGATGCATTCTTCACAACTCTTTCTTCTCCCTTTTGAGATCTGCCTTTCATCATCTTCATTCGTTTTTCTTTTCATCATGTCCACCAATAGGTCTTCAAATTCTTCTACTTTCAGCCATGGCAACAACACGATTTTAAATGCAAACAAAGGTTATCAAAACGATGCCCGTAATCCATATTTCATGCACCCTAATGAGAATCATGCTCTTGTTCTTGTTTATCCTATCTTGAATGCCGGTAAATACCATTCTGGGTCAAGATCTATGATGATGGCGTTGAGATCAAAGAACAAACTATATTTCATCACTGGTGTTTTAAATCGACCACCTGATGAAGATCGTGATTCCATCGCTTGGGATTGATGCAACACGGTGATAATGTCATGGCTGAATAATTCTGTTGAATCAGAGATCTCGCAGAGCATTTTATGGATGGAAACAACTTCAGGCATATGGAAAGAGCTCAAAGATCATTTTTATCATGGAGATATATTTAAAATCTCAGATATTCAAGAAGAGATTTGCGCCCTTAGGCAAGGTGACTCCTCTATTTCCTCTTACTATACAAAACCGATAATGTTGTGGCAAGAATTGGACAATTTTCGTCTCATTCCTACTTGTGAATGTGATACTTCTTGTTTATCTATTGATAAGATGCGTAGCTATCGTGATTCTGATCAAGTAATCCAGTTTATTAAAGGATTGAGTGATACTTATTCTGTTGTTAGATCCCAAATCATGTTAATGGATCTCCTTCCTAATATTTGTAAAGTTTACTCATTACTTGTTCAACAAGAAAGACAGTTCATTGTTCCAATTGATGAATAATTTTTTAGGTTTTCCTGTTAATCAATCTCAAGGAAAAGGCAACAATAATTTTTGAGGATAGGGCTCAAGAGGTGGTAGGTCCAATAATGGTTGTGGTAGAGTTATGAGAATGTGAACTCGTTGTGGTATGACCAATCACACCATTGACACATGCTTCAAGAAGCATGGTTTCCCTCCTCATTGGCAGCAACAAGGCCAATTCAACAATATTTCTATCAATCATGAGAATGAAGATGAAGTTCAACATGAGTCTTCTAAAGAGAAACTTAATGTAACTGCATCTGGCATCACTTGCTTTACACCTGCTCAACACAAGGCTCTCCTAGAATTACTTCAATAATCCTTTATTTCTCGCACTGTTAATCATCTTGTTACTTAAACTAAGTCCAGCTCTGGTATTATCTGCACTTTTCCAACTCAAGACACAGTTGAATCATTTATCCTTGACACAGGAACAATTGATCATGTGTGTTTCTCTAAAAGATTATTCTCATGTTTAATAAGAATTCATGAAATAAATGTTAAATTGCCAAGTGGATCCTTAGTTTCACATAATTTTGCTGGAACTATTCATTTTGATGATAATTTTATGTTGACTAATGTGATGTATATGCCACACTTCACATTCAATCTCATTTTGGGGCCTAAACTCACATCTAGCTTGGATTGTCAACTAATTTTTTATAATTCTACTTGTTTCATACATACCACTTACTCCAAGAAGATGATTGGTGCAGTTGAATTAAGAGGAGGAATGTACATTCTCAATCAACCTCTAGTTGTCATTCCCTCTATTACGCATTCTTACATCAACTCCCTATCCTCCCCATATAATCTTGAATTAGCCATTAATTATGTATCCCCTAGCCATAAAACTGATTATAACATTTGGCATTTGAGACTTGGTCATCTTTCCAATGCCAAGTTGATTGACATAAAGAAATTGTTTCCCTTTTAACTATTGCATCTTCTGATATACCTTGTGATATTTGTTCCTATGCTAAACAAAAGTGATTACCATTCCTTAATAGTAATCTTAAGTCCAATGACATTTTTGAATTAGTTCACATGGACATTTGGGGACCTCTATACATCCCCTCCATTAATGGTCATAGGTATTTCCTAACTGTTGTTGATGATAAGAGTCATTTTACAAGGATTTTTCTCATGAAAAATAAATCTGAAACTGGAAATCTGATAAAAGCCTTTGTATCCATGGCCTTAACCCAACACAATAAAGTCATTAAGTGCATTAGATCAGATAATGACAATGAATTCTTACTACATGATTACTACAAAACCAATGGCATTATACATCACACCTCTTGTGTTGGTACTCCTCAATAAAATGGGATAGTTGAGAGGAAGCACCAACACATTCTCTCCATCACTAGAGCCCTTTTATCCAAGTCCAACTTCCCAAACTTTTTTGGTCTTATGCAGTAAGCCATGCCATCCATATAATCAATAGACTTCCCACACCTTTCTTGAACCATAAGTTACCCTTTCAATTTCTCCATAATTATATTCCTAATATAAACTACCTTAGAGTGTTTGTCTCTCTATGTTTTACTTCTAAATTACAAGCACATAGAAAGAAACTTGACCCTATATCTAGAAAGTGCCTTTATTTAGGTCTCAATCTTGGAGTTAAGGGTCACATATTGTTTGACTTACACTCCAAGGAAATCTTCTAATCTAGGGATGTTGTTTTCTTTGAAAACATTTCCCCCTATAATCAACCTCCAACCTCCTCACCTACAAATTCTACTCAGTCTCCTCACCCTTCTTATTCTAATTATTTTTTTACTTCCCTTACATTGTTTATTCTAGCACACAACTTACTGACCATCAACAACTTTCTTCACCAGATCCTACATCAGCCTACAGTTTTGATAATTCCTATCATCATAATTCTCCTACCATTTCTTCATCTTCCCAAACTATTCGCGTCCCTAGAATTTTGACTAACCCTAATCCTCCATTAAGGAGATATGTCAGAACTAGCAAACCTCATACCTACCTGCAGAATTACCATTGCAACTTGATTGGGAATATAGTTCAGATCAACAATTCAATTGCTACTCAATCATCTTCTTAAAGTAAATATCCCTTATCTCACTTTCTCTCTTATCATAATATTTCTCATGTATACAACCAATATGTTCTTCATTTTTCTTCTATTCTTGAGCCTCATACATATGAAGAAGCCAATGGTAACAAACATTGGAGTGATGTTATTCAGTCTAAATTGAATTCTCTCAATAGAAACTTGGACATTGGTTCCATTACCTCAACATAAAAGAGCTATTGGATGTAGATGGATTTTCAAACTTAAACAAAATGTTGATGGTTCTGTAGAGAGGTACAGAGCATGATTAGTAGCCAAGGGCTTCACTCAAACTGGAGGTTTGGATTACATGGACACCTTCAATCCTATTGTTAAAATAACCACTATCAGAGTATTCTCAGCCATTGATGTTTCTCATCATTGGCATGTGTTTCAATTGGATGTTAACACAACCTTCTTACATGGTGATCTTAATGAAGAAGTCCACATCACTATTATGGAAAATCCAATTAACAACGGTTGGGAAAGATATATAAAAATGTGGGCCCATGTGTTGTCATGTAAAGTGTCGTTAAATATATGATACTTACAATCACAGCCAAGTAACCGTTGTAATAAACTGGAAAGTGTGCTCTTTATCACAACGGTTTTCCAAACGACCCTTGTGATAAATTTAATGATCTTGGGTTCGATTCTCAGATGTGCCCTTTTGATGTTTATTCCTTTCTGGAAAGCACGCGAGATATTATAACAGTTATGAATATAACTGTTGTTAAATATTCTGCATAATTAACATATATTATCCTTCTTTTACAATTCATCCCATTTTTTTAACCTGTATTATTGTTCACCATTTCACATCAGAAAATAAAACTCACATTTGTGATAAATTTATCTGAATGATATTAATTGTATCATATTCATAATATCATATAATTGTATCATATTCAATTGTATCATAACAAACACCCTACAATTTATCAGAACAAACAATCTACAGTTTACACATTATATAACATCACATAATTGTAACTTGGAGTTTTGGTGTCTTGTCTCTTGGTGTCTTGACTCTAAAGACCTATAATTTCAAATAACTATACTTGTTAGTAAAAACACTTGGAAACTATAACATACATGAATATATTATGAATAAAGAACAAATTGTACCTGTTAATTTTACCAATGTCTTCTTCATGATTGATTCGAATAGCATGGAGAACATCTCCATCAACTTTATCATATAAGGTAGGAACTTGTGTTGTGTAAGAAGGTGTAGACAGAATATCAAGACTTTCATCAATAAGAGTAATGTGTTTTCCTTGGATAACAATTGATCATTTACCGATATGTCTGATGGGTCGGTAACATAGAAAATTTGTTTTGCTTGAGAAGCCATGATGAATGGTTCGATCATAAAAGATGCCTTACCAAGATCGACCCGGGTGAATCCTAAGTTATCAATGTGTACACCATTACTATTGTTGAGAATCCACTTGCATTTAAATAAAGCCACTTTAAAAATAACATAATCAATATCCCAAATCTCATCAATGACACCATAAAACACAGTAGTTACCAATACAGGATTCTTATCTTTTGAACTAGAGAAATACATTGATTTGGATTCAACCATAACCCCACTATTTTTCATTATACTATGATCATATTTTGATTTTGTATAAAATCTCTAATGACCAATGTCGTATGCAGTCCAAGTAATGACACAAAATTTTGGCTCGTACAATAACCATTTAAGTATCTCGGATGTACTACGATCATTAGCTACACTTTTGTTAAACCAATCTATGAATCTATTGTTATGCTCTATCAACAACAACTTGTCACTCATTCAGGGATATTTTTCCTCAAAAGTCTTTTATGAGTATCTATGAAAGGTTGAACTTCATTTATATTATTCAATATATAGAAATGTGCTTGAATAACTATATCCTGAGCCATTGACTTAACATTTAGACCTTGAATACTTCTTCCGTCTGTGTGATCAAAGTGACAATATTTTGGAATGCCTATAGAATCTGCTTTCGAAAAATAGTTTGTACAAAACTCAACAGCTTCTTCAGTGATGTACCTTTCAACAATGGAAGCTTCCAGTCGGTGATGATTCTTTGTATATCATTTAAAGATATTCATATATCACTCTATTGGATACATCCACCTTAAATAAATTGGACCATAAAATCTTATTTCTCTTATTAGATGAACAATTAAGTGAACCATAATGTCAAAAAATGATGGAGGAAAATACATCTACAATTGACACAAGATTATGGAAGCCTCATCTTCTAATTCATCTAATTTTTTGAAATTAAGAACTTTATTACATATGGAATTTAAGAATGAGCACAATCTCGTTATAGTTACTCTCACATTCTTTGGTAAGATCCCACGAATAGCCACTAGTAGAAGTTGTTGCATTAATACATGACAATCATGAGATTTTAAACCAATTAACTTGAGATCTTTCATTGATATAAGTTTCTCGGTGTTTGATGAGTAACCTTGCGGAACTTTAATACCTTGCAAACACTCGCATAAAATTTTCTTTTCATTTTTAGATAGAGTGTGACATGCTGGAGGCAGATAAGTTATTTTTCCTTTGTCTATTGGAGCCAATTGCTTTTGTATACCCATCGCCTCCATATCAATACGGGAAGCCTTACTATCTTTATTTTTTCCTGGAATATTTAGAAGTGTGTCAATCAAACTATCACACACATTTTTCTCCACGTGCATCACATCAAGACAATGTCTAACATCAAGACTTGACCAATATGGAAGATCAAAGAAGATGGACCTCTTTTTCCATATATTTTTTGCAACTACCCCTTTTTCTTTTTCTCTCTTCCCGGAGACAACATTAATGTGTTTCCGTCACTGATAAACTTTATCCCGGTTAAAGGTTTAGGAGCCTCATCAAACTCTTGCTCTCCATTAAAAGCCTTCCGCAATCTACGATAAGGATGACCAGATTTTAGAAATTTTCGATGCCCAAGGTAAATTGTCTTTTTTTTTCTAAACTCAAGTTGGTGATAACAAGTATTATCTTCACAAATAAGACACACTTTATGTCCATTGACACTATATCCATCCAAGTTACTATAAGCGGGAAAGTCGTTGATTGTGCAAAATAACATTGCAAGCATCTTAAACTTTTCCCTGGAATATGTATCCTCAACCTCAATGCCTTCATTCCACAAGAGTCGTAAATCATCAATTAATGGACTTAGAAAAACATCTATGTCGTTACCAGGTTGTCGTGGTCTAGAAATCAACATACTTAATAGTATATACTTATGCTTCATGCACAACCAAGGAGATAGGTTGTAAATATGAGAAGAACATGCCACGAAGAATGATTAGTGCTCAGATTGCCAAAGAGGTTTATTCCATCGGTGAAAATCCCAAGCCTAAGGTTTCTTAGCTCAACTCCAAAATCCAGAAATAACGAATCAATTTTCTTCCATTGCAACGAGTCAGCTACACGGTGAATGTTTCCATCATGATTCCTTTCATCTGCATGCCATCTAAGATTCTTTGCGTCATTCGAATTAGCAAAAAGTCTCTTAAATCATGAAATTATTGGCAAGTACATAACACTTTAGCAGGAGGATGCTTCCTACTAACATTATCGTAGTCATTATCATCACCATTGTTGGCATTTTGCTTGTAACGTGACACACCACATTTCAGACATTGATACAAGTCTTCATACTCTTTCCTGTATAATACGCAATCATTAGGGAAATCATGTATTTTGATATACTCCAGATCCATTAGACAAAATATCTTCTTGGCCTCATAGCAATGATCCGATAATTTGTTATCTTCTGATAACATTTGCTTTAGTAATTCAAGTAATTCCGTGAAACTTTTATCCGACCATCCATTTTTTGCCTTCAGATTAAAAAACTTTAACACCTCTGACAATCGTGTAAAATTTTGGCATCCCTTATATAAAGGGGTGTCTTTATCACTATATATAGTATCATAAATATGAGCATTCTTAAAAGAAGATTCTACAATATCACGGAACATATCCTCTAGTTGATCTTCCATATATTCATCTTCATCCACTCTTTGAATTTGTGGTTCCCAACTTTCCTATTTATCCACCTAACCATGCCACGTATATATTATATAATTTTGACATATACCATCACAACAAAGGTGTTGGAATATTTATTCTTTTGTACCCTTATCGATATTCGTGCAAACAACACAAGGACAATAAAAGATACCATCACTGTCGGGAAGATGTTTATCATTGTATTCAAGGAATTTAAGAACTCCTTTCTCATAAACTAGACCTAATCTATTGGCTTTCATCTAAATATGATCCATAAAAACTTCTGAAGTTTATACACGTATAATAATGTGAATTACACGCCAAGATCTAACCTAAATACTAACTCGAGAATATGCAAATCTAAACCTAAAGCATATGAAAAATATACTCTCATACTGACTTGAGTATATATACAACATAAACAAAGAAAAAAGTAATGAAGATGTTTAAGAGTACTGTACTTCGAAGCTAAAAAATCAAATTAACAAAGAGGGTGAAGATTTGAGCATATACAACATAAACCAAGAAAAAATGAATGAAGATGTTGAAGAGTACCGTACTGCGAAGCTGGAGAATCAAATAAACAAAGAGGGGAAAATTTTAACATATACAACATAAACAAAGAAAAAAGAAATGAAGATGTTGAAGAGTACGATACTGCGAAGCTGAAGAATTAAATGAGCAAAGAGGGTGAAGATTTGAGCTCCAAATGAATGGATACGAATATTTGAGCCATTGTTGTCGTCCCTGGCTCGCTTGTTTACCTAGGGTGTCTTATGAAAGAAATATAAAATGAGTTTTATTTTAATTTATCAGTAAACCCTTTAATCGCGGTTGGACAAATCAATCGTAGTGGAAACTTAAGTCCTATAACAACGGTGGAGGTATTCACCGTTGTTAAATTATTTACAATTTATTTTTTAAATAATGGAAATATGTGACACACGCTTAATGTACTCTAAAAAATGGGAAAAAAATGTGATTGCTGGGAATCGAAGCGTGCTACATATCATTTTTTACTACATGTGAAAGGCAGTTGTGTCCAGATCATCATCTGAAGCTGAATATCGCGCATTAGCACAAGCAACATGTGAAGGGCAATGAATTCTTTATCTCCTGCAAGACTTTCAAGTTGAACATCCAGCTCCATTTGTGATTTATTGTGATAACAAATCAACACTTCATATAGCAGCTGCAGCGGTGAAAAATTGGAGGTTAAATCATTGATTGACTTAACTCACAAAAGCTAGAGTCACTACCGCACTTTATTGTTTCCAAAGAAAAATGAAAAAGGAGCAAATAAAACCCACAAAAATAAAGAGATAAGGGTACAAAGGTTGATTATGCAAAGGGAATGTATTAACACCTTATGCATATATAATACTCTATAGGAATCTCTTGAAACATCTGTGTTTTGGCTAAAAATAAATTGTTTGCGAAAGAGTGTGGAGAAACGAAGAATATATATATATATATATATATATATATATATATATATATATATATATATATATATATATATATATATATATATATATATATATATATATATATATATATATATATATATATATTATTTGACCTTGATTAAGAAAAATAATTCTTGTCTTTTTAATTTAATTAAAACAAGTTAAAGAAGTCAATTGCATTATCTAACCAAAAGAGTTAATTAGATAACAAATAAATAATAAAATTTAGCTAAGACTAGGTGTGAATAGGAGTGGCAAAGTGGGCGGCCCGTCCCACTTAGGCCGGTTCCGTTTAAGCCCGTATAAAAGTGGGGCGGGATGGGGCGAACAAACTTAGGCATCCGAGCTCAAAAGTCAAGTCCGCCCTATTTACTAACCAGTTGACGGTTGGCAGGTCGGCTCGTCAATTTTTTTTTTATTTTACAATTTAATTTATTACATAATTTACAAAAAAAATTGTCATTACTAAAGAAGCCGATAAAAGATATTTTTTAACAACGTATAATATAACTTCAACATGTCTTAAGTCCAAACACTTAAACAATTAAAATAGATAAAGACCAATTTCAGAAAAAACATACCGAAATAGACTCTAGCGCGATAAAAAAATGTATCAAAATAAATAAATAAAAACACATATCATCATAATCATTTTTAAAAACTAATTACCAAAAGAACCCAATTAATAATTTGCACAAGACAAACAATGATAACATTATGGTGCATAAAATATCATAATGCATAAAATAGTAGTGTACAAAATCTTAACACCTGACTTTCTCACTATTTCCGTCATATAGACTATTATGTTGACTGATTCTTTAATAGTTATATCTTAAATTTGTCACACGTATACTCTAATCGAATTCTTCATTTTCTTAAAATTAACATTTGTTTCTAAAGAAAATATGTGAGCTAATGTATTGACAACTTAATAATTCTTCATGCTATACAGTTGTTCTTGTATTTCAAGTTTTTCCAACCAATACATGTATTAGAAAGTTATATAAAGAACCTTACAATTATAATTCAATTTTTCTGTATAATAATTTAGAATGTAATTCAATCACCATAACCTAAAAGAATATTGTTGTTTTTATAGTTAAAATTGTCTTAATTCTAAGTAAAAAATAAAAAGTTATAACAAAAAGTCTGCGGGCAAAATCCACTCCGCCCTGTCGAGACGGACCAACTTAAAATATCAAACCGAAAATCACAGTCCAATCTACTAAAATAGTGGATCAAACAGATTAGACCGACGGACCTGATATGTTTTACCACCTCTAAGTGTGAAGAAAAAATGAGAGTGATGATTAATAAGAGTTTAGATCTCAATTGAATTAAATCTAATAAAACAAAACCTAATTAAATTTAAATAAAATAAAGAGTCAATAAGAATAATAAAATAAAAAATAATAAAAAAAGAAAGAAAAAAAGAAAATGTCGTATATGGGTTTTCCCTTCATTTATCTAGTACAGTATACTAAATAAAAATAAAAACATTAAGGAAAACAAATTAAGAAAACTTTAACTATGATAAAAATTAAATAGTAAATGAAGTGGAGTTAACAAATGGGCGATCTCGGTACTCAATTCAATTTTTATTAATTTTGACTTTTCTAAGATATGACCATCCATTAGGAAATGGACACGTGGCATGGAAATTTAAAGAAAAACAATATCTGTAGTTTTAGAAAAGTAGAATCATGAGAATCTCTTCTCTATTTGAACACAAAATAAATAAGGTGGAATTATACAAGATCCAAACCCTTTTTCTTATTAAAAAATAAATCAAATTTCAAATCAAGCTACACAAAGTTGAAAGCAAAATAACACAAGTATCTGTCACCGAAGTTAAATGGGGGACTCACGATCTAGGTGGTTGACAACGGCGGTAACTCCGACGGAGCAAGGAGACCACGGTGACCGGAGAATGTGGTGCGCGGATGGACGTTTCGCCGGTCTGGAGTGTGGCAGATCTGTGAACGAAGGAGCGGCGGACTGTTGTGGCCGTGGTGACGGCAAATGCGTGGCGGTACGTTGTTCCGGCCGATTTCCTCTTCTTTGCTTTCTTACGATTTGTCACTGAATCTAAAAAAAAAGAGAAAATCTTATAATAATATTGTACTATGAGAATTAAAATTATTGTTAATTTATACTTAGATTTATGAGACAACTTATTATTTTTTTTTGTTATTGTTCTCTATTGATGAGGATAATTAGAATGGTAATTGTTGGAAATCTTGGTATGATGTAAACTTGGAGTGGGAGTTGGAATAATTTATTGACATTAAATGGGCAATAAATGAGCACAAGTAAGAATTAGCATGAAAGTGAATTTTAAAAGATTCATTTTAGTCCCAAAAGTGGAAATTAATTAATATTAATATTATTATTAATTAATAGATGGTGATGTGTCATGCACAAAAGACCAAGTTTAACCATTATTGACTGGTTTTTGCTTGCCCTCCAAAAGACCAAGTCTTAACCTAATTATTCACAGGTTATTAACTGGGTCAATTCCACCTCTCCCACGATTTTCTCCCACCAGACCTGTTCCATTCAGTTGGACCTTTTCACTTATAAATTAAGTTGTTTCGGTTCATTTGGGCAGTTCCAGAATTTACTTCTACAATTCTTCTCTCTTCTCTCTCATCACTCACTTCATCTATAATTTTCTTCTCTCTTATTTTCGACTGGATCACTTCGTATCCAGATACTAAGACTGGTTAATTATCATCCGAAGGTGTCATTCTACGAACGACTAATTATAGTGCAAGTAATTGTCGTAATTGAACGGGCTGTTTTATCTTGGAGGCGTCGTCGAAACTCGACTACTTTGCATTAATATTGGCAGTACGACGAAACGTCTTAAAGAAAGTGACCTAGTACGCGACTCGTCCTGATACTTTTCCTTTGTGCCATTTTTTAAAATCCGGTTTCTACAATTTTAAGACGTTTTCATAACTGCCATGGCTACTGAGGAAATTATCGGTACTAGCGCTGCCGCTTCTGTCTCTGACAAACCATTTAAGTTTGAGGGTTCCAATTTCAAACGTTGGCAAGCTAAGATGAAATTTTTCTTAACTTTAAAGAAGGTTGCCTACGTTCTGACTGAGGATATCCCTGTTGCTCCATCTGGATCAAATGAACTAAGTAATGGTAAGTCAACCGTGGAATCAGACGGAACTTCTAAAACGTCTGACTTAGACTCCGCTGCTAAAGTTGCGGCAGATAACTTACAACTCCAAAAAGAAATCGCCTTATGGCAAGAAAATGACTACCTCTGCAAAAATCACATTCTGAACAGTCTTGCTGATGATCTCTATGATTACTACAGCAATTACAAGACTGCTAAACAGGTATGGGAGGCTCTGCAGAAGAAATATGATATTGAAGAAGCTGGTGCAAAAAAATATGTTGTCAGTCGCTACTTGAATTACAAAATGGTGGATGAAAGGTCTGTGGAAGCTCAAAGCCACGAGATACAGAAGATTGCTCATGAAATCATAACTGAAGGTATGCCCCTCAATGAACAATTTCAAATTGCTGTTATAATTGACAAGCTGCCTCCTGGTTGGAAAGATTTTAAAAACCTACTCCGACATAAAACTAAAGAATTTTCAATCGAGAGTTTGATTACCCGCCTTCGAATTGAAGAGGAAGCTCAAAGACAAGATCAGAAAGATGAAGTCTTAGTTGTTTCAAACAACAAAAAGAAATTCGGTGCGGTTTTGAAGCCTACGGGCAAACCTTTAAAGAATCAGAACCGTAATACTGTGAACCGAATTAAGAATGGGAATCCCTCTAGGGCCCCATATACTTCAATTCCTAGGCAGCAACCACCATCCCAGAGAAATGATGCTCCGGTTTTCACTTGCTACAATTATGGGAAACCGGGTCATATGGCTAAGAAATGTAAGAGCAGGCCTAAATCTGCTACTGACCCAAATGCACAGGTAAACCTGACTGATGAGCAATTCATTGCTATGATCACTGAAGTCAACATGGTTGATGGAAGCGATGGATGGTGGATAGACACTGGCGCCTCTCGCCATGTTTGTAATGATCGTGCTATGTTTAAGACATACATGAATACTGAAGATAAGAAAGTGTTGTTGGGAGATGCCCGCACCACTAATGTTGTTGGAATTGGAGATGTTGAGCTGAAGTTCACTTCAGGAAAGACCTTGATCTTGAAGGACGTCATGCACGTTCCTGAAATTAGGAAGAATCTTGTTTCTGGTTTCCTTTTAAATAAGGCTGGGTTTAGTCAAACTATAGGGGCAGACTTGTACACCATCACTTAGAATGGTATTTTTGTTGGGAAAGGGTACGCCACTGATGGCATGTTTAAGTTAAATGTTGATTTGAATAAAATTTGTCCTTCTGTTTATTTTCTGCGTGATTTTAATATTTGGCATGCTAGATTTTGTCACGTCAATAAGCGAATAATGTATAATGCAAGCAACTTAGGCCTGATCCCTAAACTAAATGTCAATGATTCAAATAAATGTGAATATTGTACTCAAGCTAAGATAATTAAGACATCGCATAAATCAATTCTAAGAGAATCTGATCCCCTAGATCTTATACACTCTGATATATGTGAATTAGATGGAACTTTGACTAGGAATGGTAAACGTTATTTTATCACCTTTATTGATGATTGTTCTGATTATACTTATGTATACTTAATGAAGAATAAAAGTGAAGCACTTGATATGTTTAAGTTGTATGTAACCGAAATTGAGAATCAACTTAGTAAGAAGATCAAGAGACTTTGTAGTGATAGGGGAACTGAATATGACTCTGGTCTATTTAAGGACTTTTATAAAGAATATGGAATTATACATGAAACGGCTGCTCCATATTCTCCTGAAATGAATGGTAAAGCAGAAAGAAAGAATAGAACTCTTACTGAACTTGTCGTTGCAATTATGATGAATTCTGGTGCTGCACCTCACTGGTGGGGGGAAATTTTATTGACTGTTTGCTATGTCCTGAATAGAATCCCCAAGTCAAAATGTAAGATCTCTCCTTACGAGATATTAAAGAAAAGACAACCAAACTTTTCTTATTTGAGAACTTGGGGCTCTCTGGCTTATGTCAGAATTCCGGATCCGAAGCGAGTTAAACTCGCTAGTAGAGCATATGAATGTGTTTTCATTGGATATGCAGCAAACAGTAAAGCATATAGGTTTTATGATCTAATAGTAAAAGTGATCATAGAATCAATGATGTTGAATTCTATGAAGACAAATTTCCCTTCAAATTGAGAAATAGTGGGGGCACACAATCGAGTCACACTCCTGTGATAAGAAGCACAGAATGCAACGACAATATAGAAACAGAACTTCGACGAAGTAAACGAGTAAGAGTCTCTAAAGACTATGGGCCTGACTATGCGGCTTATAATGTAGAAGAAGATCCAATGAATCTTCAAGAAGCCTTGTCCTCTCTGGATGCTGATTTATGGAAAGAGGCTATCAATGATGAGATAGAATCTCTAGAATCCAATAAGACCTGGAACTTAGTAGACTTGCCTCCTGGTTGCAAACCAATTGGTTGTAAATGGGTTTTGAAAAGAAAACTAAAACCTGATGGAACTATTGATAAATACAAGGCTCGCCTTGTTGCCAAGGGTTTTAGACAAAGAGAAAATATAGATTTCTTCGACACCTTTTCTCCTGTCACTAGAATTACATCCATTAGGGTACTTATTTCAATAGCTGCTATTTATAACTAAATAGTACACCAAATGGATGTAAAAACAACTTTTTTAAATGGTGACTTAGAAGAAGAAATCTATATGGAACAACCAAAAAGGTTTGTAATCTATGGACAAGAAAACAAGGTCTGTAAGTTAAATAAATCGTTGTATGGACTAAAACAAGCTCCTAAGCAATGGCATGAAAAATTTGATAACTTAATGATATCAAGTGGGTACAAAGTGAATGAAAGTGACAAATGCGTTTACTATAAATCTGAGAACCGCATTTGCACTATCATATGTCTTTATGTTGACGATCTACTCATATTTGGATCTAACATTCAGACCATTAATGATGTGAAATCATTATTGTGCAACAACTTTGATATGAAAGATCTCGGAGAAGCAAATGTGATCCTTGGCATCAAGATCACGAGATCCGAACAAGGAATTTCTTTGGATCAATCACATTATGTGGAGAAGATCTTAAAGAAATATAATTACTTTGAATGTAAACCTGCATGCACACCATATGATCCAAGTGTGAAACTATTTAAGAACACTGGAG
Organism: Vicia faba; assembly: GCA_948472305.1. Taxonomy (NCBI): domain Eukaryota; kingdom Viridiplantae; phylum Streptophyta; class Magnoliopsida; order Fabales; family Fabaceae; genus Vicia; species Vicia faba. The sequence goes on along the minus strand of OX451735.1, from coordinate 677,362,000 downwards.
AAAGTGTCAGACAATCAGAGTATGTGAGCATCATTGGCAGTCTAAGGTATGCCACTGATTGTACTAGACCCAAGATTGCATATGTCGTAGGATTGTTATGCAGGTTTACGAGTAGACCGAGTAAAGAGCACTGGAAAGCTATTGAACGAGTCATGAGGTACCTCAAAAGGACCATGGATCTCGGCCTACATTATCATAAGTTTCCTGCTGTACTAGAAGGGTACAGTGATGCAGATTGGAATACTTTGTCAGATGATTCCAAAGCTACTAGTGGCTATATATTTAGCATAGCTGGAGGAGCTGTATCTTGGAAATCAAAGAAACAAACTATTCTAGCTCAGTCCACAATGGAATCTGAGATGATAGCACTAGCCACAGCTAGTGAAGAAGCAAGTTGGTTGAGATGCTTGCTAGCTGAGATCCCTTTATGGGAAAAACCTATGCCAGCTGTGTTGATCCACTGCGATAGTACCGCGGCTATTGCAAAAATTGAGAACCGTTATTATAACGGTAAAAGACGGCAAATAAGAAGGAAGCACAACACTGTTAGAGACTGTATCTCTAAAGGAGCTGTAAGAGTGGATCATATACGCACTGATGAAAATTTAACAGATCCTTTGACGAAAGGATTAGCTAGAGAGAAAGTCCATAATACATCCAAAAGGATGGGACTAATGCCTATAAAGAAATGAGTTGCTCATAATGGTAACCCGACCTAGATGACTGGAGATCCCAAGAAATAGGTTCAATGGGTAATAACAAGTTATGAGTAATATGAGATGATCATGCAAGTAAAGCATGAATCCTGAAGTAATAAGAGGATGAGATAATAGAAACTCTTAATGAGATCTATACTCTGTATGAGGGAGTACCTAGACTACATGAGTACTCTTGATAGACTCACCTATGTGACTGTGGAACTTAGGCCGGTTCCTATGGAATTACGAGGCAGGATTCCTAGAGCCTTCACTAAACCGGGATATACGTGTAGGGCCATTAAAGCACGGGCTATTAGAATACACCTTAAGAAAAGGTTGTGTGCGGGTCTGATGTCTGAGATAGAGTTCAAGACAATAGTGTCACTCTTGTTGAATCAGAATCCTACTTGCTACGCAAAGGTTCAAGTCGTAGACACCTTTGTTTATGCACAACCTTAGAAACATTTGACGGACTTCTAAAAAATCACCTTTTAAATTCAAGTGGGGGATTGTTGGAAATCTTGGTACGATGTAAACTTGGAGTGGGAGTTGGAATAATTTATTGACATTAAATGAGCAATAAATGAGCACAAGTAAGAACTAGCATGAAAGTGAATTTTAAAAGATTCATTTTAGTCCCAAAAGAGTGGAAATTAATTAATATTAATATTATTATTAATTAATTAATAGATGGTGATGTGTCATGCACAAAAGACCAAGTCTTAACCTAATTATTGACTGGTTTTTGTTTGCCCTCCAAAAGACCAAGTGAGATGTGAGATTTTTCTATGTATATGAAGTTGAGTCGTGTTTGGATCAATTAAACAAACATGAGAGAGGCAGGTTTTTGTAGGTGAAAGTTGTGTAATGTTTGTAAGAAAGTGATGGCAGAGGAAAATTGGATTTGTAAAGTGTAAGTAATATGTATGTGTGTTGGTCCTATGAGCAGTGTCCTCTTGTTCTACTTATACTAAAAATGTAGGTTAACATATATAGTAATAATCAAGAAAATTAATTAATATATCAATAATTTTATTTGATTTTAATTCTTGATATAATTAATCAATTAAAATAAATTTTCCTAAAATAATAACTATCCTAAAAATGTAATATTCTAAAAGTTGAACAAAATCTTGTTAAATCTTTTTTATTTTATTTTATAATTTTTGGCTAATTTTGAATAAAAGTGCATAAAAATAAAAAATCAATTTTTAAAATATAGTTAATTAAAAAATTCGAAAATTAAATAAAAATAAATTTAAAAATGCAATTTTAAACCTTTTTTTGTAATTTTATTGGATAAAATAAAAATAAAATTAGAAAATAAAGTATAAATAAATAAAAGAGAAAAATATAAAAAATGATGGGAGTTGGGATTTGAATTTGTGACTTTTCGCTCATACTTTCAAATTTTTATCAACCATGTTATCTCATTCATTCGAAATAAAATGAAATAATAAATCATATAATAGTAAAAGATCTGGACAAAATTGGAGTATGACATGTATGGTATGCAAATGATTTAATGGAGTGATGCATATGAAATGAGAAACATAAGTCAAAGAGGAATCAAGAAGACAAATTTTAGAGTACAACAGCAGCTACACTGTGTTTCATGAAAGGACAAAACACATTGAGATTGATTGTCATGTAATGAGAGACAAAATTCAGGCATGAATTCTTCATTCTCCCTATTGCTTCAAATGTCAAGTAGTAGATATTATGACAAAATCTCGCATGTAAGGCCCTTTAATAATTTTCAAAGCAAGTTTAAAATGATGAATATCTATTACAGTTTGAGAGGGGATATTAAGCATGATGAACAATCCATGCAATAAGATTACTTTGCATACAAGTTACAGCTATATCAATAGTTAATTAAGTAGTAAATAGTTGATTATCAAAGTTAATTGAAATATAAGTAACTCTATATCACTGTATATACTTAACACATTGTATTGGTACAAATTAGTTGTGAAAAATATACAAATTAAATTCTTCTTTGCAATATTAGCTATTTCTTTTCCATTTCAATGGTGTATGTGTAGTAGTTTCACACTAGAAGTCTAAATAAGTTTTTGGAAATATTTTGTAAGGGTGGTGAGGTTTGTGATTGCTTGTTCAAGTGACTAGCTCAAATTATTCCTTTCTTCCAATTCGCTCTCAATCCATATTGACTTAATTTATTATAGAAACGGGTGTTTCCAGATTGCAACGCATAAGGATATTTTAGTACATTTGCTTATTTATCTAAATACTATTAATAACAGTATTTATTAAAGAAAATTCAATTTACCATTGAATTAAACATAAATAGTTATTATTTTAAAAAGTCTGAACTAAATTAACACACATAATTTGAGACGAAAAAAATATAATTGAAACATATGCATAAAAAATGTCAATGTTTCCTGCAATTTTTTATGTTTGACATATTTAAGGATTTGGCCGATTTTGTTGTTTTTGGTTTCGAAAGAGTTTCTTATGAATATTTTTTTAATAATGATTAATATCTATAATGCAGTAATAACTTTAAAAAAATTTAAATTATAAATATTTAATTTGAATAACTATATTCAATATATATTTTGTGAATTAAAGAATTATTTCGATACAAAAATAAATAAAAATTAATCATTATAAATATCAAACATATAAAAAAAGAAAAGATTTAATCTCAAATAAAATATCAACTATGAATATTCTGCCTACTACTTTTTCTTAATATATAAATGTTATTTAAAAAGTTAAAGGCTAAAAGAAGTATATTCCTAAAAATACTTTTTCTTAAAAATATACAAAAAAAAAATTAAATAGAAAAAGTGGGGATGAAGATCCAAAAATAGCAGTTGAATCCATTAATTGACTTATATATAGTACTAGATGATGTAGCATAGATATTTTGATAGATGTATTATAGATATTGAGAGTTTCTTTCTCTATTTAGTAGTGGTGAAAATCACTACTAAAAATCCGAAAATATTTTTTGAAGATGCATTTTCGAATTTTCCTATCAGTGTGTTTTAGATTTGTATCTCTGAAGATATTATATTTTCACGTTTTAATATTTAAATGTTGGATTTTAAATTTCAGTGAATGTTACGAAAATGCATATCTGAAACATATGTACAGTCGGATATGCATATCCGAAACTTCCTCTGTTTGTATCATTTTTGTTTAAAACAACATCATTATCCATACCTTTGAAATGGACAACTTTTTGTAGGATTATTTGAAAAATATGAAACACGAAGATGATAATACGGACATAACGATTAGATTAGATGTTCAGACAAACAGAAACATGATGTAGTACATAAGTTGTTCGGAAAATATGTAATGTCAAAATATTACATTCAAAACATAAAACAAAACATAACATAGGCTACTACTATTGTGTATGCCTAATCCTAACACCATGTGACATTCTCTGCCTACTGTCGCATTGGATGCCTCCGTAACCATCCTCCCAACGATGGCAACCGCCTCAGGACCTCCTCTCTCAATAATCTTAGAATCCAATGCCTCATGCCCAATTAGGTGTATCCACTGACAGATCGACAAGAGATCAGTGGCATGATCATCCTCAGTCTGCTGGTTCTCCAAGAGCTCCTCATGAGCTGACCTAGGCGAACGTCCAGGACCATCCCGTGTCATGATAGAGTGTGACACATTAAATAACCATGTCACATAACCATTAGCACAATGCCAATTCAGGGACGCCGACATCATCTGATACTCCTGTGGCACCAAATGATTCTCCCAATCCTGGAAGATGCCATCGAGATCCCGTCAGACACAATGGTGTCAGGAGCAATCTGGAAATGAGATCTCGATATCGTCTGCACATAGCTAAACTGTCAGATACACCGCTCCGAAAGATACCGAACCATAAGATTCGACCCACAAGCTAGCCACCCAGAGTATAATGAGATCGGATCGAATAGGACAACATCCCTGTAATCCTCAAATGGCGTCAATTTGATGTCATCATGATTAGTACGATCAAGATTCAGCCGGTAAAGCGGAACTTTATGTTTTCCTCTATGGAGGACATACTTTGCAGCCATCGACATGTCATGGGTATAAATCGGGTCTGGTTCGAAACCATGAATCCAGTGGAAGTGAGAGATGATCCAGCTCTGAAACAGAAATCATAGAATATGTAAGTACAAATTTTTAAAAAATAAATAAAATGTAACAGTTGAAATAAAATGTATTGTGAGGAGTGTGCAAGAGCCATTGAGTTGTCTAGTCCTCCAGTTTGAAGCTTCACTAAGCTTCTGGTACAGGTATACCAAAATAGAGGGCCCCCAGTTCCAGTCACGAACTGTAGTCAAATCCAGAAAATACCGGAGGTATGTCACATCAACACAGTAGGAACTTTTGTCCACAAATATGAACGTGCCAACCAAGAACATATAGTAACACCATAAAACACACTTTTGGTGGTACTGAACAAAAACCTCATCCCCCTTATCCTCGGACATTGCTGTTGTAACCCAATTGCTCTTCATATAGATCCTTCAAGTGCGAGAATTTTACATACGACCCATTAGTGATTCTGCAGTCATCAGTTGTCCTATATGGATCAACACCCAGATACTTGACCATTCATTCGATTGCCTCAGCTCGTGGTATCTTGTGATGGTTAAGTAACCTCTCTCTGATAGGTAAGTGGATCAAGAAAGCAACGTCATCAAGTATGATCATCATCTTCCCAATAGGAATGTGGAAAGACAACGTCTCCTTGTGTCACCTCTCGGTAAATTCCCCCAGTATAACATAGTCCGACAAGTTCGGATCCAACAACGGCCTCATGGAACCAAGCAACCCTAGGCACAAATAATTTAACTATTTTCCGAAAATGGTTTACAGACTTAATCGGTAACCGTTCCTATAAAAAATGCAACAAAAATAAAATTAATGAGTAAAACTTTAAAATGAAAAAGTGCAACAAGAAATATACCTCTTCATCCTAAACATGTCGAGCGGCATGATCATGATAATAGATCAACAGGGAGGTGTCATAAGGCCCTCTAGGATAACCTATGTTCTCCTCCTCAGGTACCTTAACATGCTCGGGTACCTCATCTCCCTCAGGTACCACAAACTCCTCGATAACGTCTCCCTCATCAGATATCTGCTCATGCGCTCGAGAGGTAGATGCCTGAGACAGACGACTCCTCGGTGCATAAGAAGAAGAAGAAGAAGAAGAAGAAGCTCCAGGAAAATCCTTCTATTGTACTTGACCCCGTCCTCGAGGCCTGATAACCTGCTGCGTAGCTCTCTCTCGCCGGGCACAAGAAGTCTGGCTTGGCCTCCCTTGTCTCAAACGATTGTTCCACTCCAGGTTGTCCGCCATATTCCTGAAAAATTAATTTAAATTGTTAATTAAAAAAACAACTCAGGCAAGAATTCAGATGTGCACATCTGAAACTGGTCCAGAGGGATTTCGGATGTGCACTTCCGAAACCACCTGCGAACCAGCCATTTTCAAGAAGCAACTTCTTCTTTCCCTAAATCAACCAAATATCTTTTTTGTTACCCAAACACCAACTATTTAACTACTCTAACATCAACCTACACAATGTCAATGATTCTGACTAAGATAATAAACTATTGTAATATTGCATAGTAAATCAAATGGAATTAGAGAGAACTTACACAAACTTGGAGTTTTGGGGATGAGTTGGAATGACTTGAAAAGAGCTGAAATGGGGAGATGAGTAGAAATGAATTTGTTCTTCAAGTTTGGAAAGTAGAAATTTATGGTTTTGGTGTAGAAATGTGAAGGTTTTGTGTTTGAATGGAAGGGTTATATTTTGTTCGTTGTTTTAAAAACAACATAATGACTTCAGATGTGCATCTCCAAAGTCATTAATTATGGGGTAAATTCGGAGATGCACATACGAAGTCACCTTTTTGACCCAAAAAATGACTTAGAATATACACATGCAAACACACCTGTTTTTTTGTCAAATATGATGAGTTTGGAAATGTATATCCGAATTATGGATACATTTAAGGAATTTCGCCAAAGGTCTAGAAGAAGTACACTAGGTGTTAAAAGAAATTCTTTAGATATTTTAATAGCATTCGTTCAACAACATAAACATAGAGGATATTTTGATAACATTCATTTTGAACCAAGTGTTCCTCTTTATGTGTCCCACTTTCTCTCTATGTCCCTACTTTCTTTCCTTATGTGTTTCCATTTCCCTTTGCAAAATAATGAGAATTCATTTTCCCACCTAGTAGGCTTCTTTCTCACCTCTGGTAAAATTTCCAAAATATCCATGTAGTGGTAGAAATATTGAGACTATGCCATCAGATTGACTTAACTCGCACAGATCAAATAAAAATCGCTATTGCGCTTTATTGTTTCGAGAGAAATGTGGAAAGAGCGAATAAACCAAAAAGAGAGGGGGAGAGAATCTAGGTAAGGGAGTTGGTTATGTAAAGAGAATGTATTAGCATCCTAAACATCTACTGTACTTTGCAGGAACCGCTGCAAATTTATGTATTTTGGCTATAAATGGTGTATACAAAAATAGATGGTGGAGATGAGAAAAGAAATATTCTTTACAATTTTCACTTGCCGCGGTTGTGAACCTTTAGTGCCTACGTACCACCTTCAGTGTAATAGAGGATCAGGATACTCGTAGTTCACCTCAAAAATTTTAAAACACATGTGTGTTGGTTAATTTTAAGAGAAGAGACATCATCGTCATATCCGAGTGAAAAACATACTTACTACCCACGATTATGAGATAGGAGAATTTGTGTTATCTCAAAGTGGAGGATATAGCTTGTATTTTAAAATCAATAAAGACTCACTCAACATCCAATTGTAAAATATCTCACTTCACTATATATCGTAGAAGTATAATAATTCGCATCACTACAAGGATCGACAAAAGTCTAATATTTTGAGAAAAAGTTTTAAAGTAAAAAGCCAAAGTGGCAAAGTTGTTTGAATGAGTTTGATTGACTTTTAGTATTCTCACAAAAAAATGTCAAAGTATGATTAAGTTGGTTAAAGTTTGATTAAGAAAAGATATTTTTTAAATGCATGGACCTAAGTCCAAGTTTTTTATGAAAGCGATTCAAGTTAGAAAACAAGAAGAGTTTTGAAAAGGAAGGAGAAGACTTTGAAATTAAAGAAGATGGGAGGAGATGAAGGGACTATCCTAAAGCATAAAGTAAAAGCTAAGGAAAATAAACTTCTAACTAACAAGAAGACAACACTTGACATAAAGAAGTCAATATAGAACTTACATCCTTTGGATTGAAACGAAGCGAGCAAAGATACTAAACCTCTCAAGAATACCAAGCTTCAGATGCATTAAGTCTTCACAAAAATAGTCCAAGTAATCTTAAGGCTTTTTAATGTTCAAGTTGATTATTAAGTGTCTTCAAAAAGAAAATGAAAGCTCAAGTGAGAAAAATAAAAATGACATACAGATAAATGCTCAAGTGAGCAAAGATAAAATGACATAAAGATAAATGCTCAAGTGAGCAAAGATGAAAAATAGCATAAAATGTAAATGTTAAAGTAATTAGTGCATAAAAATAAAGGCATAAAATAAAGGGCATAAAATAAAAGCACAAAGTAAAAGCACAAAGTAAATTCAAATGTTAGTGAATTAGAAGTTAGAGGTTAGTTGAATGACCATCTTGAAACTTGCATTTGAAAACTCATTAGAAGATTGATAAAATTAAAGCTTCTCAACTACAAGATTCATTTACTTTTTGTCAAGTATATCATTCATTTCAAGTACTCAAGGCAAGCATATATGATCAATGATGTTTAAATGACTCACTTAGACCAAAATTCATGAAAGTTCATTAGAGGGTTGATAAGATCAAAGCCTCCTAACAATGAACCTCAAGGTTATTGGATCAAAAGTTTCAAATTAAACATACTTGGGCTTGCAAACATAGATTTAGGCCACAAATGATTATTTTTTGAATCAAGACAAATTTAGCGTTATGTTAAGCAATCGTAAGTGGACTTATGTAGAAGTCACTCCTATTTTGAGACCGGTCAATAACAACCTATGTACCACATATTAGAGAAATGATATGTAGATTATTCTCCAACAACATGTAGTAAAAGTAAGAAAAGGATAAGATGAAGAGGGATGAAATGTATCAGATGAAATTAGGGTTTCATATATCATCAACATCATTCATCAATTTTGATGGATTTGGTTTTTTAACCTATCAACACCCAAGATCCAATAAGGTTAAGGAACTTGTTCTAAAATAATACCTAAATCAGGACCAAACAAAAATAATAAAATAAAATTCAATAAAACAATATTTAAATGATTAATAAAAGGAAAATAATTGGTAAAATACACAAAGTATATTAAAACATCAAATAAAAATTTAAAAAAAATTCATAGGTCAAACATGAGTCAATAAGTGTTGACAAAAAAAATTTAGAATTTTTTAAAGTCAGAAACTATTTTTTAAAATTCAAATAAATAAGCAAAATAAACCAAAAATTATTAAAAAAAATAGTAAAATCAGAAATAAAAATGAAATAAGTTCACCAATATTTATCAAGAGGTCATTGGATCCTTCCATATTTTTTTCTTCAGAATTTAAAAATCAAGAAAAATATTTTTAAACAATTAAAACAATTCAAATAAAGTGAAAAATCATAAAAAAATACTAAATCACAAAATAAAATTGTGAATAAATAGAAATCAGAAAGAGAAAAATCAAAAGTATTTTTGAGATTTTTTTTAGAACTTTAGAAGTTAAAATGATTTTTTATGAATTATTGAAATTTAAAATAATAAATCAAAAATCAGAAAATAAAAATAATGTCAAAATAATATGGGTCGTCCGATCATAGTCAAAACGCACAGAATCAGTTAAAATCAGGTCAATGAAAATAAAATAATTGTCATGCTATCATTGGTTGAAGAACCTCACGTAGGTCGTCTTCAACCTTCAGACCTCTGCGCGTTGGGTTTTTATGAAATTCTTCAAACGCAATCGTTAGAAACTTAAACAAATATAATTGGATTCGTATATTCCAAACGATACTAACATTACCCTCGCAAAAAATTTCTTTAAACCATAGCTCAGTCGATTTGAGAAAAACCAGAAGAGAAAATTTGGAAGGGAATTTGAAAATTCATGAGCAAAACTCATTTTCAATTAAAAACTAATGATGCGATCAGTATCATAGTGATAAGAGATACATTGTAGCAATAAGTTTGGAGAGAATTGATGAAGGAATCTACCTGTTGAAGTTCAAATTCAAATCTCTAAAACTGTACTTGGCTAGCACGATTCAGGACACCTAAGACCTGGTTCTTCTTCTGTTAGCTTTAGTGAAGTTCAAGGATGAAGAATCGGCAAAGAAATTGGACTGAAAGATGTTTTAGAATTAAATTCGAAGTTGCAGAATTATGAGTTATGAAGAGAGTTCAACAAAGGTTCTTTGGCTCTCTAAAGCTTACCAAATGGGTGGGATATCACCCTTTATTTATAGGGAAGCAAATGGGATGCTCAAGCGTGTAAAATGATGAGATTTTGAGAGAATTCGTATGAAGTTGCAAGCATAAAAAGTGTGACTCATTTTTTCTCAAAACTCATCCAAAACTTGTGTTTGAAGGTCTAATAACTTTTGGAAGATTGTTAAGCATGATTAGATGTAAAAACGCGCAACAATTTTGTGATTAGAGGCCACATTGACCAATTTGCAATCTGAGTGTTTTGACAAAATCAGTTTCAAGGTGCCAACTTTGAATCTATGGTGCACCAAATTCAAGAGGCTTTATCACATGATTCTTAGAGCATTTGAAAGACAAGATTAAAAACTTCACAATGTGTCGAGAAAGACACCATTTGGATACTTGAGAAAAAAGTTATGTCCAATTAAATTTGTGACAAACACACCAATGTTTTGTACTTAGAAAAATTATAAGTGTTGAACTTCAAAATGACCTATAATGTTCTTCAAAATTAAATGACTTTCTACTCAAAATTTGGTCTTGATATCTGAAGATGACATAAAGTAGACCTATTGAATTGAAGTGTGGAATTGAGATCACTCAAAAATCATAAAAATTGAAAGAGTTATGGTGTTTGGAAGATGATGAACGAATTTGGGGAAATTCACAAAAGACCTATAATCTTTTCAATTCTTCAACAACTTTCCAAGCATCTTCAAGTATTACACATAAAAAAAAGGTTGTAGTAGACATCCCAAAGATGGAAAAGAATGGGCTCAAGGTGATAAAAATTGACCAAGTCATGATCATTTGAATTCAAACACTATAATTTAAATGCCTTTCAAGGAGACTTGTAATCTTTCTCAATCATTAGTGATCTTCCATCAAAATTAGTCTTAAATCTCTGAAGAGATATTGTTAAGGACCCTTTAAATAGAATCATGGTTTTTGAATCACTCAAAAATCTCAAAAAATGAGCAAGATATGGCTCTTGGAAGTCAACAAACCCTATATCAGAGAGTGTCAAAATGACTTAAAACCCCTTTTAACTTTTTGATGATTTTTCTTGCACAATTGGATCTTGTCATGTGAAGACAGGATGTTGTAGATGATGATAAGAATTCATAGCAAAAAGAACCAACTCAAAATGTTGAAAATTGAGAGAGTTATGCACTTGTGTTCACTGAATCTATTATTTGCTCAATTAGGTCAAACTTGTTGAGTCAACCTTGAATCTCTTTGAACTTTCTTGGCAAAATAAAGCCTGATGAATCATAAGAGGCCTTGAAATGATGTTGTCTTGAAGCACACTCAAAGATGGAGCTTAAGTCTCAATGAAGCTTGTTGAAGAAGGCATGAAAATAAACACATAAACCTATGAATCTTCTTGATGAATGCGACTACCAAATTTGAGGAGATCTTGACCTAAATAGAATGAGAGAGTTTTTTGAACCACAAATCTTTGATATCATAGATAGAGCCTTGAAGCTTGAGATCTTGCAATCCATTAGAGAACCATTTGATTAAGAATCACCCCCCTTAAACCCTAGATTAAAGGGTGAGATGAATACAATTGTGATCACCTACAATTGTAGCATTCAAAGAAACATATATACACATATTAATGTTAGTTAAAAGAATACATGTACAAGATACACAATTCAAGGTGTTTGGTAATCCCTCAAGAAAAAACTTAAAGATAAGATAAAGAGAGAAACAACTCTAATGTGTGTGTCTTGATGCATTGTGACATGAGATGATGAGAAATCTTAGGGGGGAAAATTAGGGTATATTACAATCCCCAGACTTCGAATATGCATATCTGAAGTCACCAAATTTCAATTTTTTACAGGTTTGTTCGGATATGCATATCCAAAATAATCCAATATCTCAAATTTATTTTGATTTTAGTTTGATTTTTATTCTTATGAGATATATATTTATTTAATATAGAAGATCTCTATAGTTTATAAATTATTCATCCTTTTTTTACAAGAGTCTCTTCATTTAATATTAAATATCCTATTTTAATATTATTAATTATTAATAATATTCAACTTTTAATTATAATATAAATATATTTTTAATATGATAATTTTTTTAATTACAACATAATAACTAATTATCAATTCTATAATAAAAACTAAAAAGTGTCATCTAAATTAAATTTAACTTTTAAAATTATAATTAAAAAATATTTCTTATATTTTTTATCAAATATTATTCATAATTTTAAATAAATAATTAAAAAACAATTACATTTCACTATTATAATTAAAATTTTAATTATTGTATTCATCGTTTAATTTCATATCATAAATTTACTTTAATATTTATTTTTTAATTATAAATTTAAATGATTTGTTATTAATAATAACTTAATTTAATTATATTATAAATAAATATTTTTTCGAAATAAAATCAAAATAAATTTAGGATATTGGGTGACTTCGGATATGTATATCTGAAATCACCCAATTTAAATTTTTTATGAGTTATTTCATATATATATATATATATATATATATATATATATATATATATATATATATATATATATATATATATATATATATATATATATATATATATATATATATATATATATATATATATATATATATATATATATATATATATATATATATATATATATATATATATATATATATATATATATATATATATATATATATATATATATATATATATATATATATATATATATATATATATATATATATATATATATTTAAAATCATCTAATATCTCAAATTTATAAAATATATTCGAAAATACATATCTGAAAAATATTTTTAGATTTTTAAATATGAAAATCACCATTATTAAATATAAAGAAAAATTCTCAAAATAATTCCTAAACATTCAAAATTAAAACACACACTATAATATATTAATAATGCATGTATCGCTTTCCCAACGAGAACTCATGCTAATTAAGTAATGGAAAATGAAAAGGAAAACTACCGAATCAGAGCAAACTTTATATAAAAAATAAAATAAAAATGAAATTAGTTGGTTTAATTCTCGTACCTACACATTTAATGCTAAGAATAGTATCTACTTATTTAAATTAGTTATCTACTTACAGGTTTAGGAGAATAGTTATCTACTTATTTAATTAGTTAATTATGGTAAAGTTTAAAATATGATCTACAAATAAAATCATTGTATATATTTATGAAAAAAATAGATGATTTATTGATAGTATAAAATAATTTTATACTCTCAATCGATCACTACTATCTATTCAATTATATCATTTTTTTATTTAAATTTTTTTTAATAATACAACACACTGTTGATTTTTTATTGTATAATAATATAAAATTAATTATTTTATATTATTAGTACATATATATTACACCCTATATTTATTAACATCTTTTATCAAAATAATTTACCAAAAAATCGATATTTTTTAATTAAACTATAAATATACTTCGTAATAGCAAATAAGCTAAATATTTAATATTAGTTTATTTTGAGCATGATTATTTTAACATCATAATAGCATTATATATATATATATATATATATATATATATATATATATATATATATATATATATATATATATATATATATATATATATATATATATATATATATATATATATATATATATATATATATATATATATATATATATATATATATATGTGTGTTTTGGAGACAAATATTTGTCTATATATATCCACTACAAGACACACTTTTTCCTTTTTATATAGGAGTTTGTTGTAACTGATTTGTGATGGATCTTTGTAAAATTAATGTGCTGAGTCGTAGGATTGTTTGGATGGCTCTGATTGACTTGTCCTTTCTGACTACTTGTAAATAGACATTTGATCCGCATACACCGCATTTGATAAATTTAGTATTTGGGCTTTCTTTCTTCCTGGATTATTTTGGTCGACTAAGAATGTAAGTATAGAATGTAATTTAATAGGGAGGTGAATTAAATTTTCCATATTTTTAGACTTTTCGTGCTTAGAATCTTAACTTGAAATTTTATCGGAAATGAAATATCTAATTAATGAGCAAATGAGTAAAATGCAAAACTTAAAATGCAGAAAAGTAAAAAAAAAACAAATATGTATATGAGTTCCCTTTATCAATCAAGAGTATGTCTAATCCCTTCATACTCTTTGAAGGATTTTCATTATTTCATAATTTGTACAAACCTCACACCAAAATCACTCATACACTCTTCTAATATAAACAAGTAAACACACCACTTTCTTTTTCACACTTTGTTTAGAAAGCACACCGGTTTCTTAACAATCACCGACACTTGATGATCAAAACAAGATTTTTTAGATTTGAAATATGTTGTTGCACTTGAACTAATTCCTATACATAAATTGATATTCTCTTCCAATGAAAAATTCAAACATAATACTATTATATGCTCAGAAACTTTTTGCAAATGATTTAAAAATTATGCAAAAAAAAATCTAGAATATAAATTTTGAATTGAAGTAAAAATTTGAATGGAAGAGGCGATTTGAAATCACAAATTTAATTCCATAAATACATTGCAACATGTCTCTAGAAAGAGTGACAATGTTTGGAAAAATTATCATGAGTATTTGCAATGCTTTGGAAAAGGCACTATAATCAAATGGAATGAAAACGTATCAAATTGGTTCATATTTTTCCAAAAAATCACAGGTGCAACCCGTTGCATATTTGGAGCAATCGGTTACAGTAGTTATAACGCTGAAAAAAATTAAGAAAGAGAGTTGGAACAATCGGTTTCTTATTTCATGCAACCGGTTGCACTGTCATATTTTTTGAAAAATTTCTATAAAAAGTTATGATTTGAAAGAATATGTTATATGGATGACATGAAAATCTTTAGAGGTGTTGAAATAAAGTTTCTTTAAGCATCTAAAGATTATATAAACATATGAATTGTCATTAGAGTATCTTGATCAATGCTCCAACTTAATACTTGGAGATGAGCAATCCTTGTCGTGGAGAATTTTGACTCTTAAATACTTTTACTTCTTGATACTCACTTTGTCTTCATTATAACTTATATTCCAGTTATGCTTCACTTCACACAAAATATTTCCCCCCATGCTCTTACCCTTGTCTCAATAATGGTAGAAGATTTGCTATTGCTAATGCCCGCGTGTTGGAAATGGAGAGATAATAACTGACAAGAGCCCCTTAGTTCAGTGATTCATATGATTTCCTCTAGAAGGTATAACGCCAATTAGATGGTCGAGAAGGAATCTCATTTGTTGATAGTGGGATGTCATTTGACGACTTAGATTTATTTGAGGAAATCTTATGGTTTTTTTAACAGACTTCACCTGTTTGCCCCTTTACACTTCTATCTTTGTGGGAAATTTTTGTCACTTAGTCTTTTTGTCTCTGAAAGTTTTAGGCATTTTGATCTGGTCATATTTTTGACAAATTTTTGCAGCTAACTTGACTCGTGTATGCGTTGAACTTCTATTTGCATTTTGAGATTTTAGCTTTCTTGTCTTTCCTTTCGATTTTTAGGGTTTCCTTTTTCTTGATTGCTTGTTTTCTCTTTGAATACCACCTTGCATTAGCCTCAGCCTTGTAACCATGGTTATTTCTTATGTGTCCTCCAAAAGAGTTTTTATTGACATTTCTGAGATTTGAGTCAGCTATGAGATTTCGGGTATTGCGTCCTACTTTTCCCCGAAAAAGTAACTTTTCTCAAACGATGATAGATGTAGGTCTTCTTGAGGATTAGTGTTTTATTCCTCCCATCAAAGATCAAAGGGTATGTCGCCCTTATAGTGGGTGTGCCATACCATTCCATGAGTGTATATTTTCCTTAGTTTGTTAGCGCCTCCAGTTCAATGAATTTAAAATCAATATTTTGAATCTTTTGTTGGCTTCCCCTTACAATTTCATCCTGTGAATTAAGCTTTTGTTAAGTTTTTATATAATTGGTGTGACTATAAAGGTAGCGTTCCAAAGTTGACTTTTTTTCCACCTTTACAAAGTGCATCTAAATATGCAGATGACTTAGGCATCAATTATTTGCGATAATTTACGAGATATTTTAAACCTTATTTTGATAGTATAAAGAATTTCAAAAACTATTTTTCTCGGTGGTTCCTTACACGGAGGGCCCATTTACAAATATATAATATGGATCCTGAAAATCCCTCTTCATGTTCGGAAATTTTCTGAAAGTACTGGGCTCAAGGTCACTTCCTGGCTGATGTTGGGCTATATTATTATAAGGACGAAGATTTATCCTAGGAAGGGATGTATTTAAAGAGTCACTTGATATCATTTATCAAGAACTTAGTTATATGGGCAGAAAGCAATCGAAAAGGTGGATAAATACTCAATGGCTTATGGGCGCCAACTCTAAGGAAGAAAGGAGAAAGATTTTTGGTAAGTAGGTTTCCCGAAGGGCTGCTTCTTGTTTGTTTTTCCTAGCTTTTGAGGCTAAGGATGTCTCCAATTTTCTCACTACTATCAAAACTAACTTGGATCCTCTAGGATATCTTGGTACTCTGCTAACAGCTGGTTCAAGCGATGGTCAATAAGGATGAAGCTCTATCCAAATTGAAGCGGCTTTGGAAGCTTCCCACAAGAAAATTGATGACTTAGAGAAGGCCTTGAAGGATACCGGGGATGATCATTTGAAAAGTCAAGTTGGTCTTACTAACACGTGTGGGGAAAAAATATCCCTTTGTAAAGAATAATATAAGTTTTTGTAGGAAGGTTTTTCTATAGCCATAGATACCCTTGGAAGGTCCCTTAAGCAGGTTGAGCATTTCTATTCAACTGATCCCGTCTTTTAGGCCCAATTTTGCCTTGACCAAATGATTTTAGATGGTGAAGTAGTCTTTTTGTATAAATTATATATTTTTTTTTTTTAGGATGAGCATTTTGGTCATGTCTTATGTAACTTCTACTTATAATATATGAATATATTTATCTATTCACTACGTGGTTAACTCGTACATGTGTTGTTAGAGTTATGCTTCCATTCTCCGAGAATTTTCTCACTTGTTTATTAGGTCTCTCTAGGGACCATGCCAGGCTAATGATTGTTTCCCCTTTCACTTGTGGATTCGACAATTTTGGGTTGTTTTTCCTTTAGTCATGTATCCCTATTTGTCTGTCCAATGGCATCTTCTTTGTCATATTCAAATTTTGTTCAATTGCCCTACCAGCGAGGCAACTTTTATCTCCATTTTAGTAGCTATTCCCTTCTTTTTCTCTTGTTGTAGAGCCTTATAGATTCTTTTGGCTCATCTTAAGTTCACGCTTATCGTAGCTGGTTCACCATGGACATTGTGATATTTCATCTTAAGGTAGATTAGGGGCGTTACCCTTCTAGGGTTGCTCCATAGGGGCGACCCAAGATACATTTATAAACCCTTCAGCAAGGGATGACCAAGAATTGGGTGTCAATAGTTTTAACATTTTGTCATTCTCCTAAGTTGACCATTAGTTCCACATATCCTCATGGGCGGGTCACAGTACCATTAAAATCTTGTAAGTCTGACCTTTCATATGAAAATAACTTTTCTTTCTTCAATCCCATCTTCTCAAAGAGGTTGTCATACACAATGTTACAAGAAATTCCTATATATTAGAACCCGAGAGACGTTAAAGTTAGCCACGATCACTGTTATTACCAAGGGGAAATATCTCATTCGAGACTCCTCCTACTTTCTCGCTCTCCCAGAATTCGAGGATAGGCCTTTTCGGGGCGGCGGCTGAGGGAAATTTATCTTTCTTGTTGGCGGTTATTAGTTCAATAATCTTCCTTTTGATTGTACATTTGGATGGTATTATAGGCTTGGGGATCCTCCCGTTATAGAAGCAATGTACAGGCGCTTGCCTTTACATTCCTCTTCCTTTTAAGTGTCCCTAGTCGCCCCTCTGGTGACCACCTTTATTATCATGTTGGGAGAATGCCCTTTCTTCAGAGACTTTTCCTTGTTACTCTTCCCCGTTTCTCTTCCCATATTTAGTATACTCTGATAGTATTCCCTCTTGATGAGCCCTTCAATTGCATTCTTTATTTGAATGTAATCATTTGTATTGTGGCCATGTCATTTATGGAGCTGAAAATATTTTGACCTATCAATCTGGGAGGATTCTCTGACTGAATAAGGATTCATTATTTTGGTTTCCTTAAACTTGGTATTAACACACTCTATAAGAATCCTTTTGTGGGAGGTGTTCAACAGTGTGTAGGATTCGAATTTTAAATGAGGTCTCTGCTCATGCTCTTCCTTAGATTTTCAAGATTCTTTGTCTGTCGTTCACCCATATTCGGGGATACTTATCAATTGTCTCTTCTTTATGGTGAAATATGTCATAAACTTCCCACAAAACTATGACCACGAGTCCATGCTTCTGTCAACATATTATATTACAACATGACTAACTAAAAAAATTAAAATGAGGCAGCAACCTTCTTCATAGGTTTAGATCATAATGACAATTCTTGGTTCATATCCCTTCAACTAGTTCATTTCTTCCACAAGTTTGATATTTTATTTAATTGTTGACTCGCCTAACATGTGCCTTGTCATAGGACCTCTTAGGATTTGGATTAATTTACTTATATATCATAGTTTTCCAAGTCCTCATCAACTTTGAATGAGACATAATTGATATTGTGAATCTATGTACTTGCAGGTATAATAAACAAGTGATCCAAGATGATAAAGTTCATGGATAACAATATTCAAGAAACATTGGATTAGATTTGATAATGACATGGTTTTGATGATGACAACACTTGAAGTAGTAACAACACTTGAAGTCAAACAACTACTAAAGTTAGCTCTAGATTCAAGAAGTAACTACTTAGCTTTGATAGTGACATGGTTTTGATGATAACAACACTTGAAGTATTAACAACACTTGAAGTGGTTTTGATGATAACAACACTTGAAGTCAAACAACTACTAAAGTTAGATCAAGCGGTCAAAGATACACAAGGTAGTTGATCAAGATCAAGTTATCCTTTTGGATCACGCTAAAGTTAGCTCAGCTGAATAATTAGATTTTATGATCATTAGTGATTTAAAACATCACAAATTATGACAATAATACAAAAATATCTCAAGCCTCGTCAAGAAAACTCAAGGCTTTTATGTTATAAAATCAAAGATCATACCAAGACTTGAAGCTTTAGAGTGTGAATTAGAGAAAGTGTGAAAAAATCTCTTGATTGCATCCATCTTAATGATCAATGTATTATAAAGACAAAATAGTGTTTCTAGAAGTTGTAAGGATAAATCACACAGCCTTAAAATATAGAGAAGCCTTTCATTTTTAATGAAAATCAACCAAAAAATGTTTTGGAGCCTAGCAAGTTGATTACGAGATTGTCTTCTTAATTAATGAATGTTTTTTAAGTTGTTTAATCTATTATATGTATACGCTAATTTATTGTATGATGTCTAATCAATTATGTAATGGATTATGACATGCTCTTAATGATTGGTAATGACTTTCTATCAAAATCTTCCAACTTGGGCAACAATAATCGATTATTTGCACTACCTAATCAATTAGGTCATTTGTTTGGCCCATAGGTTGTTTCAAGATTTACTCCATTCATTAGCCTATAAAAAGATAAGTTCTCTATCATTTCAAATCATCCAGAAAACGTGAAAACCTCGTTTTTCATTTCTCTCATAATCTCTCTAAACCATTCTTACTTTTCTCATATAGTGCTTTGAGACATTCTTGAGTTTAGAGAGAAACTTGTTCTAGGTGAGGGCTTAATTTTAAATTTACCAAGAGTATATTTTCAAGTGAATAAATAATTCTTAATTACAAAGTGATTATTTTGGTTGGCAGTTAAACCATTGTAAAAGCCCCTTGTTTTTTTTTGGGGATTAGAATAAGACGAAGTTAGGTCTGTGAGTTGTGCCATTGAAGAAAAGCTCTCTTTTGGGTTTGTGAAGAATAACTAGTGAAAAATATTTACAACGATACTTAAGCTCATCCTAGACAAAAGCTATATTGGTTTTAGATCATGCTAGTGTAAAATCTCAATCGTTTTCCGAGTTCAACCTGGTTAAAAGCTCAGTAGGTTCGAAATCAGCCATGTAAAAATCTTGATTTGGATCGTGGTAAGCTTGTGTAAAACCTTGGTTAAATTTGGAGGATAGTCAAATCAAAACTCCATCTTTGTTAGAGATAAGTCTATGAAAAATCTTTGTTTGGCTTAGAGACTAACCGCTCGAGGCTCTATTCGCTATTTGGTTTAGAGACTAACTACTTCAAGCTCCAGTTTGTTGTTTTGTTGGAAGTTAGCCTAAAACTTCATTTCCTTGTATAAGGGGGTTTGTGAGCTTAACCTTATAAAATATCTCAAGAAATAGTGGATACTCTCAAGATCAGTTCTTTGGGAGAGGATAAATCACATCTATAAGACTGAACCTCTATAAATTTTTGGTGTTGTTCTCTCTTCCCTTATCTCTTTTATTTTCCACTGCATACTCAAACATTTTGATATAATGTTTTTAAACTCTGACTTTTAAAATGATTTTCTTTTAAATCAACAATTTTCAAATCTCCAAAATTCACCCGTTATTATGTATAGAGTCACATGTTCAACATATATTTGTGCATCATATGACAATACAATTACTTGATGTTGATTTAACTCATATAGTCATTGTCAATTTTGAACAAGGGACGCAAAAGAATTATTTTATGTAATTTCCAAGGCTCCCAAAATTTACTATAGAACCAAGTAAGGTAATGATTATTAAGGCACCAAACTCGTGAGACATAAACTTGAGGATGACTCACAAGGCATAAATTTTATGGACCTCGCGTGGTGTTAAAGACGAATTATTCACTTTGTAAAATTCTAAAGAAGTCTGATATGGAAAGAAGGACGACATCTTGGTAAGTAGAGAGTATGCCATCAATTTTGTACTAAAAGGTAGTATTGAATCTAAGGTTCTGTCAAACTTCCTAGTAGATTTCAGCTCCCCAGTGAGCGAGGAGGTTCCACACATCTAAACTCTATCAGTAGATGGCACCTCAAACCTTAGGGGTAGTCGCATCGAAGTATTACAAGAAGTCCTATTCAACAATCTTATAAAGCAATCCTAGAGGTTCGAGTTTAGAGCCAGTAATAACCAAGCTAAAAATGAAGCTCTAATTGCAAAAATGAAAGTTGCCATATAAATGAGGGTTCAAATCTTAGAGCACGAAAAGACTCTCAATTGATTTCCACTCAAGTAGGTGGTAAGTATCAAATAAAGTAGGTTTACCTTGTCAAATACATCTAGAGAATACATGACTTAGCTAAACATTTCAAGTACTTTGAAATAATTTATGTACCTAGAAAATAAAACGTCCAAGTGGATTTATTATCAAAACTTTCCAACACCAAGAAGCTAGGTTATAACAGAATCGGGATACAGAAAACCTTAGTTATGCCTTACATAGTGAAGTAGGAATTTGATTCCATTGACGTTGTCGACACCCCCAAATTCAATGGCACTTATAGTGAGCTATCTCACAATATAAGAACTTCCTCTAGACGAGGTTAGAGCTAAAAAAGACCTTAAAGCTAGCAGTGAAATATACCATGGTAGCAGGAATATTATACAAGATTAGAAGGGACTCCACCAAAACTAGAATTCTTGGGTGAGGATGAGACTACCTTGGTTATCACTGAGGCACGTGAAAGGTTTTGTGGAAGCCACATTAGTGGACGAGCACTCCCTCATAAACTAATAAGGTTCAAATAATATTAGTCGTCCTTGGTTAAGGATAGATCAAAGTTTATTAGAAAATACAACAAATCAGTAGAAGGTTTATTACCCTGATCTGCATTCACCAAGGACTCCAAGAGTTGGGATAACAGTCAAACCATCTAGAAAATCTTCGGTTGATATTTTCTACAACAGGTATCGAGACAGGGGCATTCTACTACAAGGTCACCGCCATTTTCTCAGCTTACAACCTAGTGAAGTCAGGTGTTCTCATACCCTCGGCAAAGCAAAATATCCAAATTACTGCTCCAATGAAAATTCCCCAATGAGGTCGCCAAGCTTATCGGGATTCCCCAAGCGGATTACAGAGTGTCCGTTCCCCAACGGAAACATTCTGAATAAAGCAGATTCTCATCTAGAAACAGTTCAGGTACGATCCAAGGACGGATGTCATCCTGACACTTATTCAAATTATCCTCTAGCAACAGTTTAGATATGATCCAGAGACGCATGTCATCCTGATACTTAGTCCAAACTATCTTCTAGCAAACAGTTCAGATACGATTTAGAGACAGATGTCATTCTGACACTTATTTCAACACATAGATCCATCCACAAAGCCTTCATAGGTACTTTCTCCAACAGGTACAGGGGCAGAAACGTCTTGATGCGAAGTCACTGCTACGTCCTCAGCATACGTCCCAGTGACGTCTATATTCCCCACATAGTAGAGGCAACCAATTGTTTTAATCTCAGCTTCCCCAAACAGGAGTTACTTTCCCCAGCAAAATTCCTTCAGAGAGCCGATATCTATATTCCCCAGCCGAGTTTTATAATCGCAAACAGTTTATAAATATTTCTCCCGAGCAGAGTTTATCTCTCTGAATGCAGAACCTCCTCTCGAGCAGAGTTTATTTCCCTGAATGCAGAAGTTCAATCCCCAACAGAGTTTGTTTCTACAGCTACGAAAGTTTATCCCCCAGCGGAGTTTATTTCTCTGAATCGGAAAAATCTTCCAGCAAAGCATCTCCCTCTCAAACAGAGTTATTCCCCCGCAGAGCTATTCTCAAGCAGAGTCTCTCCCCGGCAAAATATTCACAAACAGAAAGGAGTAAATACATGGCCTAGTCATCTCCGTTCACCATCCCTAGCGGAAGTAGAAGAACCACTTTTTCTACAACAGTCAGGAATTCAATTTCCAATACTCTCCAGCAGCAGTCATGGATTTATTTTCCCAGACTCAGATATGTCACAATAGCATCTCATGTTCATATATCATGACATGCACATACATATTGCATATAACATAATCTCATTTATTTTGAGAACATCATCGCACAATGCATTTCATGCATCGCATATAACTAATCTTATACATTTTCAGGAAAGATGGTTATCATCAACAATTCCAACAGTTCAAGGTTAAATCCATGAAACTATATATGTCATATCTGCAGACAACTAATGGAAAATCAGTTCCCAAAACCAAACAGGTTAACTAATCTACGTGATCAAATGAAGCAGCCCTACTATCCAAGCTTTCATTTCGAAGTAACCTTACTATCCAGGTTCCTTCTCATAGCCCTACTATCCAGGCTTTCATTTCGAAGTAACCCTACTATCCAGGTTCCTTCTCATAGCCCTACTATCCAGGCTTTCATTTCGAAGTAACCCTACTATCCAGGTTCCTTCTCATAGCCTTACTATCCAGGCTTTCATTTCGAAGTAACCCTACTATCCAGATTCTTTCTCATAGCCCTACCACCCAGGCTTTCATTTCGAAGTAACCCTACTACCCAGGTTCCTTCTCATAGCCCTACTATCCAGGTTCCTTCTTATAGCCCTACTATCCAGGCTTTCATTCCGAAGTAACCTACTATACAGATTCCTTCTAATAGTCCTACTATCCAGGATTTCATTTTGAAGTAACCCTACTATCCATGTTCCTTCTCATAGCTCTACTATCCAGGCTTTCGTTTCCAAGTAACCATACTGTCCAGGTTCCTTCTCATAGCCCTACTATCTAGGATTTCATTTCGAAGTAACCCTACTATCCAGGTTCCTTCTCATAGCCCTACTATCCAGACTTTCATTTCGAAGTAACCCTACTATCCAGGTTCCTTCTCATATCCCTACTATCCAGGCTTTCATTTCGAAGTAACCCTACTATCCAGGTTCCTTCTCATAGACCTATTATCCAGGCTTTCATTTCGAAGTAACCCTACCATCCAGGTTCCTTCTCATAGCCCTACTATCCAGGCTTTCATCCAGGTTCCTTCTTATAACCTTACTATTCAGTCTTTCATTTCGAAGTAACCCTACTATCCAGGTTCCTTCTCATAGCCCTACTATCCAAGCTTTCATTTTGAAGTAACCCTACTATCCAGGTTCCTTCTAATAGCCCTACTATCCAGGATTTCATTTCGAAGTAACCCTACTATCCAGGTTCCTTCTCATAGCCCTACTACCCAGGCTTTCATTACGAAGTAACCCTACTACCCAAGTTCCTTCTCTTTTATCTTGGGACAACAGTTTACAACACTGTAAAACCTGGACCCGGCCAGATACGGTCGATCTCATATTCCCCAGTAAGTCATTGTGAAGCCTGGAATATGACCAGATAACAGTCAACCTTATCATCCTCAACCAGTCACTGTGAAGCCTGGACTCTACCAGATAACAACTCACTTTTGTCTCATCAATCAAGAGTTAATTCCCCAGTAGAGTAATGGACAATCAAAGTTCCTAGACTCTATTTCCCAGGACATAAATCAACATTCCCTGGCGAAGTCCTCCTCAACGACAGGTGTAGTACCCCAAAATTTGGTATCCCATTTTTCATTCAAGATACTATCCTAGGGTTTCTCGAATACTCAAATTGGCTCAAAAGTTGATCAGACGGATTCTCTTCCTAGACAGTAAGTCCACAATTAGGGTTTTGCATTTCTCAAAGAAAATTAAGTCTTCAAGGTCTCAATTGGTCTTCATAGGTTTTTATGTCTCCTCAAGGTTTGTTTAAGCCAGTTTCCAAACCTTGCATTGTAAGTTTTCTCAATCAGTGGTCCAGATAACTGAAAATGACTACATCAACTTGAAAATCGACCCTTTTGCGAGAACAAATTCAAACAATCGTAACTTCTTCATTATTCAATATTTTTGAGCGGTTTTTCTTGTGTATGATTCTCCTTGATTCCATCTCCATTTTCTCTTCACAAGTCAAGAGCTGATTACGCATAGAAGATCACCAAAATTCGAATGTGTTGGAAGTCGCATCATGAATTTTGACCTAATTTCAAATAACAGTCGTCTGATTTCTAAGAATTGTGATTTCTTCAAATTACAAGACCTTGAGACGATTATTTATGTTCATGGTTGTTGTACCCCAAAATTTTCCCTCCTTTTTTCACAAGAAATCACAACCCTAGGGTTTTCTCAGATTTTTAAGATTGGCTCAGGAATTGATCAAACAGACTTTTCTTTGGCAGTAAATTAAGAATTAGGTTTTCCCTCGCATTTCTCAGAAGAAGTTGAATCCACAGAAATTCAGTTTACTGTTACATTGTTTTCACATTTTTTCAAAGTTTGCAGTTTGCTGAAAGGTTAACTGATTGTGCTCAAAGCCTGATTATCTGGGATAGGAGTTGAGACATTTATTTGGAATATTAAGGCATCGGCTTGTTAATGGAATGAAAGGTTTGCCATTTAATGGAATGCTTGCTTAACTATACAATGCGTATGTTAATCGGAATGATGTTGCAAAGTTACGAAACTGCAAAGTTTTGGATTATTTGAGATTTAAGTGATCTGGGTTAGAATTGTTGGAATGCAATTTCAATTATTTTTTATTGTGAGAAACTTAAATGATTAAGTAAAGGTGCAAGAAAAAGGGCAAGATATGTGACAATAGAAAGATTCTTTTGGATAAAGATTTTTTATTCAATTCAAATATTGTTACAAAATTATTTAAATATTGTAAGTTTACAACTTATAGTATTTACAATAAAAATTGTTTACAATAATTGGAAAATAAATCTAAATCTAAATCCTAAATTGCTCCCGCGCCCGAGGTCTTTTGCTTCCTCTGTTTCCTCTATCGTCCAAGTTTGCATTCACCTGCAAAAGGAGAAGGAAAAGAAATTAGCACAGTTAACTGAAAAGAATTTTCAAATAGAAAAGGAAGAAAGAAAATCATCACTAAAGTTTGTCGGCCGGAATCAGAATGCTATTTGTTCATCATGTTTTATTTTCCTCTTTGCAAATTACAAGAAGATTGCTCTTCTTGGTTCACAAAGAGAAAAGTAAAAGATATAAAATGTAAGCATACAATTGGTTCAAATGCAAAAAAAAAACATGGGGCATGCTATACAAAGCTGCATACAAAGCAAACTATGCCAAAACTGAATATCAAACCGCAGTAACCAAACATGGCAAGCTAACTAAACATGGCAAACCCAAACTGAATGCAAAATTTTCAAGTAAGCCAACTAGCAAAAGTACACAATGCAGAAAGTATAGCAGTACAGCAGAAAAATGCAACAGGTAAATCCAATTGACAAGCCAAGAGTTTGTCCTAGCCATCATCATTTTCCAGCCTAGACAAACTTTTCAGAAAAAATATAATATAATAAGCAAAAGTGCTTATTTGAGAGAGAGAGAAAGAGAGGACCTTTAGTGAAAAAGTTTGCAGTTTGGCTAAGGCAGGCTGGCATAAACAAGTAAAAATAACAAAAAGATATATAACAGTCTAGCATCAAACACAGAGAAGAGGAATATTAGAGCCAAGCTTGAAAACACAAAAGCTCCAAAACCCTGCATAACTGTAACAAAGCTACAGCAACAAACTTGCAGTTTCCAAACTGCAAATCAAACAAGCCAAAACCTGTTGTCAAACCTGCACAAAGGGAAAACCAAAGCAACCTGCAAACAGTTCCAAACTGCAAACTTACTAAGTTGACCAAGACAACTTGCAAACCTGCAGTTTCAAAACTGCAAAACAAAAATCAACAAGCTCAACAATCCAATCTGCAGAACCAAACTGTTTAGCCAAACTAAAAAACTGCAAACAAACCACAAGCCAAGCCAACCTGTCATTAAAACAACAGACACTCCCAAAAACCCATAAACAAACTCAAAAATCTGTCAAAGCAACCTACCAAACCTGCCTAAACAACTTGTAAACAGGCCAAAATAAAACCACAACAGTTTTCCCACCAACCACCAAACTGTTATCAAATTTGCAAAACTGCAAGCTACACAAACTGTAACAAAGTTACAACAAAAACCTAAACAAGCTCATCAAATGGCCAAAATCTGCCAAGCCTAGTAAAACTGGCAATCTGTAACAAAGTTACAACCATAAACCTTCAAGCCTGCTTGTCAAACTAACCAACAAATCATCAAGTTTACCAAAACAAGAAAACAAGTTTCAGATTTTATTCATCATCATTAACAAAAATCAAAACGAAACAGTTTTCAGAATCATCATCATCAAACAATCAGAGCCAAGAAGAAAGAGGAAGAGTTTTAGAAGCAAAACAACATAGGGTTTCAGAAGCGTGTTCATCATCAACGAAAATCAAAACAAAACAGTTTTCAGAATCATCATTATCAAAACATCATTAGCCAAGAGAAGAGGAAGAGAAAATCAAAAGCAAAACATTGTTTTAGAAACACATTTATCATCAACATCAAAACAAAGAGAAAGGAAGAGGTTCAGAGGTAATAAAAAGAACCAACAAGAGTTTCAGATTTTTATTCATCATCAATAACAATAAACATTCAAGTCTCAGAAGTTCATCATCAATATACAACAAAAAAAGATACCAGAAGCCAGAAGCGTGTTCATCTCCTCTTCCTCCGCCTAGCCTCCAAGGAGCGCCACCGGCCGGTCTCACATCTCTCTCCCTCCATCTTTTTTTTCAGAAAACAAAAACTCAAGGTAAGCTTTTTCCTCAAACTTTCGCTGCATCTCACACATAAACATCAAAGGATTAAAACGAAGTAACATGAAGCAAACAATCAAACCATGAATTTGTAAAAAACCTAAAAAACAAGAAGTAAATCGTACCGTTTCTCTGAAACTCTGGACCGTTGTGAAGAGAACAAGAATTGGGAGGCAATGCTCCGGTGGCTAGGGCTCATGGAAGGAGTATCAACGCTTTTTGTTTGAGAAAGATGAAGAAACGGAGAAGAAGAGCAAGAGCAGTGTCGTTGTAACCCTAATGTACAAACCCTAGTCTGCCAAAATGAGTGAACCCCAAAACAAAAAAAACGTTGTACAACTCTGCTTTGGGCCTGACCCGCCCCAACCTATGCCCTTAAGCCCATAACACTTTTTGCTTGCACGCCCCACCATCTCTTTTCTGACCCTCCCCCCTTTATGCTTTCTTTCCTTCTCATCTTGGGCTAAATTCAAAACCTAAAGCCCATTCTTTTTTTGATTCACCAAATACTAACTTTTTTTATTTTATTTGTTTCATTTTAGAATAATTTGTTTTTTTTTTATTTTGTTAGTGATAACACTAATAAATTTATTTTCTTAAAATTAATATTATTTTCATCTTTTATTAATTTTAGTTTCATAATAAAAATACAAAAAAAAACTAAAATCTTTGTTTAATTAATCTTTTCTTTTAAACTTTTCGTTACATAATTCCTAAAAAACATAAAAAATAATAATATAATACTTAATCCTTTTTGTTAGAATAGATTTTTTTTAAGTTAATAAATCCATGCATCTCATAACTTACTGATTCTCCTTATTTTATAATTTGTTATATTTTCATGTTGAATTGCGACAGTTCGATTTGGTTGTAACACATGATATTTGGACTTTATTATCCTTATGAGATCCATCCCCATTTGTAAATAATTGTACCCCCATCCCCGGATACTTTTTTTGTAATAACTTAGACTTTAAATTCCCGCAATTTATTGCTTTCAATTATACTGTATAGTAATTAGGCGTGTATAGCAAGATTCAAAATCAGTCGCTAGATGACCTAATCCAAGAACAAAAAGCATGAAAATTGACAAACACAATGCACACTTGCACCTCTAGGGTAACCTCGCTTGTTGCCTCGGAAAATGCAATCGTGTCCATCGAATATGAGACACTCTAGCAAATGCCCCTTCGATAAACAAAGACCGTAGTCCCTCGATGACCCTCGATGTTGCCTTCGATAAAACGATCCCGTCCCTTACGAAATTGCTAGAGCGTCTCACAAGTTGCTTTCAATGATTGTATACGATGACCCGCGCCTGTCCCGTTTAACATCCTAACACAAGGTTATTCACCAAACACAATGGTGAAATAACATTGTCAAAAGGGTTAAAAACATAAGAAAGATATTTGAGTAAAATAGGGTAGACAACTCTTAGTTACTTGATCAAAAGCTTGCAAAATATCCTTGCTATTTTCAAATACACTTCACAAACACAATTTCAAAACATTTCAAAACAAGACTTTCAAACATTGAAACCTTTTCAAAAGACAAAAACACCTTTGTATACATTCAAACAAGAATCATTACAAAGGTTGCCAGAACGATGGCCTCTTTTCAAAACATCTTTCAAAACTACACACAAAGCACCATTTCAAACAATTGAAGAGCACCATTTCAAACAATTGAAAAGCAAAGCAAGTGATCTAAACAAGTAACTAAGAGCCCATGGAAAACCATGGATGAAAAGGGTGCTAGCACCTTCCCTTTTCATAATCTACTCCCCAAACCCAAGAAAACATCTCAAAGGTCTTTCATGTGCTTTTTGACCTTTCCTTTGGATAAAATAAAAAGTCGGTGGCGACTCTTGCTAAACCGAAACATTTGCAAACACAAACGCAAAACCTCAAGTCAGTTCTCCCACCGTATCACAGAACTGGAGACTCTGCTGGGGATATCATTTTGAAAGTGGGGTTACCTTAGGGTTTTATATCACCTTTACATGCTTATCTTGCTTGATTTGTATGCTTTACTTTTTGGGTTCCTTGTTTGGGTTTGTTTTAAATCCTACACCCGAATTTGGGGGCACCTTTTAGGTAAGTAGCAATAAACTGAGAGGGAACTGTGCGGGGTATACCGACATGGTTGAAGCAGTGGCTACGTTAGTGCGACATATTTGTGGGTACCGATATCCTTTGAGTCAATCAAAGAGAATACGGGGCCGCTGAGTGATGTCATTAAGCACTAATGAACTCTTAGAACCTTACTTGACCATCTTGGCCTTATTAGGGGTAGTGAGATGACCGGCTTTGGTACAGTCCGAAGTTGGTAGATACTCGATACTACACTCATTGAGGATTGTTTTCTCGGAATATTTCGGTCGCCAGTAAAGTGGATAAACTGAAACAATGAGCACAGAAAATAATCCAGTGATATTGAGCTCCTTAGAACCCGATTACTATTTATAGGACAGGTTGAGCCAACTAGCTTCAAGAGGGTACTTGCCTACGAACTCCCTGCAAGCCTAAACCTAAGGACTTGTCTGCTTTGTGTGAATGTGATTATCTGTATATACACTTGCTTACTTTTGCATACCTGTACATAACATCATAACATCATAACATCATACCATAGCATTTTCAATAACCATTTCAAGGATCTCGAGGGTCTTTGATGCAGGGTCACGTTGAACCAGACATCTACCAAGGGGCAAGAGGATTCATTTTCCTCTAAACAAACGCCGTCAAAGATCAAGCACAACAACTTGAATCAAGGGCTATGACCCACTCGACATGGTGAGCTTGATTCTCGTGGAAAGACATCCACCGATACAAAGTTCTCCAATCAAAGATGTTGATCGAAGTTCAATCTCTAACATTTTCTTGTGTTTACCCCGCGAGATTCTTGAAAACATGCATCCACATATCATGCATCGTATCATGACAGGTTTTCCCTTTCAGGTTTCCTTATTCTCCTACTGTTTATTTCAGTAGAGGTGGCTCTAGAGAGGACTGTCGAAGATATCCAGGCTCAAAACGCTCAACTTCAAGAAATGTTCTTGAACCTGTCCCAGGGGCAAGAAGAAGTGAAATTTATCCTCACAAGGGGCATGGTCCTAGGAAATCCAGGAGGCATCAGGAATGATCAGTTGGAAGGGCTACAAATTGAGTTGGCAACAATGAAGATCCAGATGATGGGATAACTGGTGGGCCAGATGGCTCTCATTCAAGACATGTCTCAAAGACAAGAAGAGCTCAGGGTCCTCATCAACAAACTGCTTCAAGATAACCAAGTGGGGCAAACAACTAGGTTTGAAGATCAAGTCATCATTCAACCTCCTTTGGGACAAGAAGACAAGGGAAAGGCTCCCCAGCTTGCTTCAGGGTCACAGGCCCAACAACAACATCGCCGGCATCAACGGGGTAATCGGCGTAAGCAAAATACATCTGGAAGACATTTCAATGAGATTGACATACCATTATCTCTAATACTGGAACACTTGTTGGAGGTCAATCTGACTGCTTTAAAGGATCCTCTTCAGAATCCTAATACCTCTACTCCTGGCTATCACCCCGACGCATTTTGTGTATACCACTCCTATAGTCCTGGACATGACACCGACGACTGTTGGGCTTTGAAAAACAAGATCCAAGATTTGATTGACAGAGGAGTGCTGAAATTCATGCCGGATGGCGAGATGAAAATCATCCGCTGAGGGTTCTCCACCTGAAATGACAAGTTCGAACTAAGAGACTTTTGTTTCATTTGAATTTTCAAGTTGTAATTTCTTTTGTTATTCAAACAATTATCTGTTGATGTCAAACTCTGTTTCATTAATGCATTGCATATGTTTGTCTTGAATTCATCCATTCGCTTTCACTATTCTTGAATTATGATTTCTACTTTATTTATGATATTTAACTCTTGATAAAAGTTATAAGTCTTTAGAGGGAGGATGACGAAAAAATTCCATAATCTCATACAGTATGCTTTTGGACAGACCTTGCTAACGATGTACAGGCGTTTCTTTTAAAATCCTAAACACTGGAGTTATAAGGAAGATAATCCCTAGTCAACCCCTTTGATCCAAAGAAGTAGAAGTTTTCTGTTTTAAACACAAATTGAAACCTTTAATCAAACCGGGGGAAGGGTAGTCTCTCAGTTAATTCAAAAGGTGCACGTTAAAGCCGCAAACTCCCATTTCGTAATACAGCAAATGACATCAAAACATTCCTTTGGAACCAAAAGACAGTGATGGTTCCTTATCTTATAGGCAGTCATTATCTCTCAAAAAAAAGAAAAAAAAGCCCACTGAGTCAAAACCTATAAAGGAGACTTAAGAAAGTTGGGGCATCCCGCTGACTGTAATCTCAAAAATAAGAATAGTCAGGCAAAAATTAGGGATAATGAATCAAAAGAAAGAGGTCATTATAAATCCTCAACAACATGAAAAATGTTGCAAAAATGAATGCCTTCCCACAAAATTCAACTTGTGTGGACCATCACCAAAACGTCGTTCCAAACTCGAAAAGAGTTCGACGCACAATTAACTGAGTTTAGGATTGAAGAACATTATGAAGAGCGGATGGGTACAAATATACTTTGAGCCTTTATCTTTTGTTTCTTAAACCGTGAACCGAGCCACGTTACAACCCTCTAAAAGTCCTAATTGAAGCATGGGTTCGTCCGAAAGCATACTGTTACAAAAGGTATCCTAACTCCTGTAAGGCTTTGCTCTAAATCTTGAGCTGGATTTGCCTTATAAAAGTTTTCTGCTAAAAAAATGCATTTTTCAAAACTTCGAGACAAGCATAAACTTTGCATTATTTGAATATTGTTGTTTTCACATGGTTATTTGTTTGACAACAAAGAAATTCATACAGTGAATGATCGGATGAACGAAAGCTCTCTCAGTGAATAAAATCACTTCAAGTAGGATGACACTCCTGTTGCAAAAATCTCCTATCAACAAAGGGGGGACTTGGTATTATCCAGTTAACCTGGGGCAGTCCAATCAAGATTTCAATAAATCTCTCAAGTCCAGTTAACCTGGGGCAGTCCAGTCAAGATTTCAAGAAATCTCTCAATTGTAGATTAATCCGGGGCAAGTCTCCATCACCATCACTTGGGGCATTAAAACGTCAATCTCATCAAAGGGTTACGTACAGTTCAAATTTCCTGGCAATGCCACAAACATCTGATACTAGGGGAAATGACAAATCTCTCCAAAGTCCTTATGAAAAGGAACTCAAGCATCCTCGAGAAGTTTATCACCTCTCTAGCAGACCAACAGTCATGGGTTTATTTCCTCAACACTTGTCAAGGATTTATTCTACAAAACAAAATTACATTTCAACAACATTCATGACATATGCAGATTGATCAGCAGGTAAAGATTCCTTCATCACCTGTTGGAGTAACGATCGTCGAAGATTCCTTCATCACCTGTTGGAAGTTACGGTCATCGAAGATTCCTTCATCACCTGTTGGAAGTTACAGTCGTCAAAAGATTCCTCCATCATCCAGTTGAGTCAAAGCTAATCCAAGACCCTCTCTGTTTTGGTCAGATCGACACTAAGATCTCCCTGATTCTTATGCCGATGGAAGATATTCCAGGTTTTTGACATTTCAGATAAATATCTCAACAATTTATTCTGATTTTCTTCACTATCAGAGATGAAGAATCCTACTCTTTTCTCCTTCACCAGCTCGAGATTTATGTTCCCCAACGAAAGGTTGTCTTGAAAAACATTACACCTCCGTGCATCAGGACATCATGCAACGCAATCTCATTTATTTTGAGAACATCATTGTTTGATATATGCCACTAACCTTTACCTTTCAGGAAAGGTACAATCAAATTCAAGCGACAAATCTTTTCTTCAGTCGAATAACAGACAAATCCCTAAATCTTGATAAATCTTTTCTTCAGTCGAATAAATGACAAATTCCTAAATCTCGACGAAAGCTTTTACTTCAGTTGAATTACGGACAAGTTCCTAAATCTCAGCAGAATGACGGACAAATGAAGTTCCTGAAATTATTTTTCTCTCAAGAATGAAGATTCTCATCCTTGAAACCTCAGAAGATTGACATACTCCCAAGCTCCTGATACCGTTAACAGAATGAAGATTATCATGCTTGAAACCTCAGAAGATTGGCATACTCCCAAGCTCCTGATACCGTTAACAGAATGAAGATTCTCATCCTTGAAACCTCAGAAGATTGGCATACTCCCAAGCTCCTGATACCGTTAACAGAATGAATATTCTCATCCTTGAAACCTCAGAAGATTGGCATACTCCCAAGCTCCTGATACCGTTAACAGAATGAAGATTCTCATCCTTGAAACCTCAGAAGATTGGCATACTCCCAAGCTCCTGATACCGTTAACAGAATGAAGATTATCATCCTTGAAACCTCAGAAGATTGGCATACTCCCAAGCTCCTTATACCGTTAACAGAATGAAGATTCTCATCCTTGAAACCTCAGAAGATTGGTATACTCCCAAGCTCCTGATACCGTTAACAGAATGAATATTCTCATCCTTGAAACCTCAGAAGATTGGCATACTCCCAAGCTCCTGATACCGTTAACAGAATGAAGATTCTCATCCTTGAAACCTCAGAAGATTGGCATACTCCCAAGCTCCTGATACCGTTAACAGAATGAAGATTCTCATCCTTGAAACCTCAGAAGATTGGCATACTCCCAAGCTCCTGATACCATTAACAGAATGAAGATTCTCATCCTTGAAACCTCAGAAGATTGGCATACTCCCAAGCTCCTGATACCGTTAACAGAATGAACATTCTCATCCTTGAAACCTCAGAAGATTGGCATACTCCCAAGCTCCTGATACCGTTAACAGAATGAAGATTCTCATCCTTGAAACCTCAGAAGATTGGCATGCTCCCAAGCTCCTGATATCGCTAACAGAATGAAGATTCTCATCCTTGAAACCTCAGAAGACTGGCATACTCCTAAGCTCCTGATACCGTTAACAGAATGAAGATTCTCATCCTTGAAACCTCAGAAGATTGGCATACTCCCAAGCTCATGATACCGTTAACAGGATGAAGATTCTCATCCTTGAAACCTCAGAAGATTGGCATACTCCCAAGCTTCTGATACCATTAACAGAATGAAGATTCTCATCCTTAAAATCCCAGTAGATTGGCATGCTCCCAACCTCCTGACCCAAACGCCTGAATGAATATTCTCATTCTTGCTTCCCCAGTAGATTGGCATACACCCAACCTCTTGATATTCCCGACAGAATGAAGATTCTCATTCTCAAAGTGGCATATTACTTGAGTTCCTGATATTACCGACATAATGAATATTCTCATTCTCAAAGTGGCATATAACCTAAATTCCTGATATTCCCGACAGAATGAAGATTCTCATTCTCAAAGTGGCGTACAACCTAAACTCCTGAACTTCTTCCAAACAGGAATAAGCTTTTTCTAGAGTCCTGAGTCTTACTCTCCAACAGGATAGCCACTCCGCATCAGTATGGCTATTCCCCACAGAGTTCTTACTCCCCAACAAAATCAAGAGCTTTCTTTACTCTCAACATGAATTTGTCAGAATTTCAAATCCCCTGCAGATCGAAGATTCTCATTCTTGACTCCTCAGTACAAATTCCCCTAGAAGAATGAAGATTCTCATTCTCAATTCTCCATAGAGTTTTCAGATATTACCCAGCGGAGTTCTCCTCAAAAGAAAAAACAGGAATCCCCAGTAGATTGGCATACAATCCAAACTCCTGACTTTCCCCAGCAGTGGTCCCAGGACTTCTCATTCTCAAACGATCAAAGGATTTTCAATCCCCAGCAGAAGTCAAGGATTTATTCTCCCCGACAGCCGTCAAAGATTTTATCATCTCCATCTATCCAGGATTTATCTTCCTCAGCAAGACAGCTCATAAGCTCACATACACATACATTGCATTCATACATCATAAACATTGATAGAACACATATAGTGCATCACACATTTAATGCAACATAACCTTGTGTTTCAGCTAATATTTTACCCTTCGCAGGATAAGTTTAGCAAGCTTCAAACTTCAAGGAATCATGAAAACAGTTTACGGATGCTTCCCAACACGGATGTTAATCCATCGCTTATTCAGATTCAACTTTTGAAAATAGTTTACGGATTCACCAAACACAGATGCTAATCTATTGCTTATCCAGGCCCCCAGCTCAGAGACGTTCCAGACCTGGATACATTTCTAATACTCATTCTTTCGCCTACAACATACAGTTCAACATTCTCCAATGGCATCTTTAAGCCCATCTCCGGCAAGGTTCTGTTACGTCCCCAAATGGCATCTTTAAGCCCATTCCCTCAACTATGCTCTGACGAGTGCAAATTTATGGGCACTATGGTGTTCAATCATCTTTTACCTTCGAGTCGCGAACGGCAAAATTGCCAATCTAACTCTTCAGGTTCAAGAAGATTGAACATGGGCAACTATTGTACCCCAAAATTTGCCCTCCCTTTTTCACAAGAAATCACAACCCTAGGGTTTTCTCAGATTTTTAAGATTGGCTCAGGAATTGATCAAACCGACTTTTCTTTGGTAGTAAATCAAGAATCAGGTTTTCCCTCGCATTTCTCAGAAGAAGTTGAATCCACAAAAATTCAGTTTACCATTACATTGTTTTCACATTTTTTCAAAGTTTGCAGTTTGCTGAAAGGTTAACTGATTATGCTCAAAACCTGATTATCTGGGATAGGAGCTGAGACTTTTATTTGAAATATTAAGGCATCGGCTTGTTAATGGAATGAAAGGTTTGCCGTTTAATGGAATGCTTGCTTAACTATACAATGTGTATGTTAATCGGAATGCTGTTGCAAAGTTACGAAACTGCAAAGTTTTGGATTATTTGAGATTTAAGTGATCTGGGTTAGAATTGTTGGAATGCAATTTCAATTATTTTTTATTGTGAGAAACTTAAATGATTAAGTAAAGGTGCAAGAAAAATGGCAAGATATGTGACAATAGAAAGATTCTTTTGGATACAGATTTTTTATTCAATTCAAATATTGTTACAAAATTATTTGAATATTGTAAGTTTACAACTTATAGTATTTACAATAAAAATTGTTTACAATAATTGGAAAATAAATCTAAATCTAAATCCTAAATTGCTCCCGCGCCCGAGGTCTTTTGCTTCCTCTGTTTCCTCTATCGTCCAAGTTTGCATTCACCTGCAAAAGGAGAAGGAAAAGAAATTAGCACAGTTAACTGAAAAGAATTTTCAAACAGAAAAGGAAGAAAGAAAATCATCACTAAAGTTTGTCGGCCGGAATCAGAATGCTATTTGTTCATCATGTTTTATTTTCCTCTTTGCAAATCACAAGAAGATTTCTCTTCTTGGTTCACAAAGAGAAAAGTAAAAGATATAAAATGTAAGCATACAATTGGTTCAAATGCAAAAAAACATGGGCCATGCTATACAAAGCTGCATACAAAGCAAACTATGCCAAAACTGAATATCAAACTGCAATAACCAAACATGGCAAGCTAACTAAACATGGCAAACCCAAAATGAATGCAAAATTGTCAAGTAAGCCAACTAGCAAAAGTACACAATGCAGAAAGTATAACAGTACAACAGAAAAATGCAGCAGGTAAATCCAATTGACAAGCCAAGAGCTTGTCCTAGCCATCATCATTTTCCAGCATAGACAAACTTTTCAGAAAAAATATAATATAATAAGCAAAAGTTCTTATTTGAAAGAGAGAGAGAGAGAGAAAGAGAGGACCTTTAGTGAAAAAGTTTGCAGTTTGGCTAAGGCAGGCTGGCATAAACAAGTAAAAATAACAAAAAGATATATAACAGTCTAGCATCAAACACAGAGAAGAGGAATATTAGAGCCAAGCTTGAAAACACAAAAGCTCCAAAACCCTGCATAACTGTAACAAAGCTACAGCAACAAACTTGCAGTTTCCAAACTGCAAATCAAACAAGCCAAAACCTGTTGTCAAACCTGCACAAAGGGCAAACCAAAACAACCTGCAAACAGTTCCAAACTGCAAACTTACTAAGTTGACCAAGACAACTTGCAAACTTACAAACCTGCAGTTTCAAAACTGCAAAACAAAAATCAACAAGCTCAACAATCCAATCTGCAGAACCAAACTGTTTAGCCAAACTAAAAAACTGCAAACAAACCACAAGCCAAGCCAACCTGTCATTAAAACAACAGACACTCCCAAAAACCCACAAACAAACTCAAAAATCTGTCAAAGCAACCTACAAAACATGCCTAAACAACTTGTAAACAGGCCAAAATAAAACCACAACAGTTTTCCCACCAACCACCAAACTGTTATCAAATTTCCAAAACTGCAAGCTACACAAACTGTAACAAAGTTACAACAAAAACCTAAACAAGCTCATAAAATGGCAAAAATATGCCAAGCCTAGTAAAACTGGCAAACTGTAACAAAGTTACAACCATAAACCTTCAAGCCTGCTTGTCAAACTAACCAACAAATCATCAAGTTTGCCAAAACAAGCAAACAAGTTTCAGATTTTATTCATCATCATTAACAAAAATCAAAACGAAACAGTTTTCAGAATCATCATCATCAAACAATCAGAGCCAAGAAGAAAGAGGAAGAGTTTTAGAAGCAAAACAACATAGGGTTTCAGAAGCGTGTTCATCATCAATGAAAATCAAAACAAAACAGTTTTCAGAATCATTATCATCAAAACATTAGTAGCCAAGAGAAGAGGAAAAGAAAATCAGAAGCAAAACATTATTTCAGAAACACATTCATCATCAACATCAAAACAAAGAGAAAGGAAGAGGTTCAGAGGTAATAAAAAGAACCAACAAGAGTTTCAGATTTTTATTCATCATCAACAACAATAAACATTCAAGTCTCAGAAGTTCATCATCAATATACAACAAAAAAAGATACCAGAAGCCAGAAGCGTGTTCATCTCCTCTTCCTCCGCCTAGCCTCCAAGGAGCGCCACCGGCCGGTCTCACATCTCTCTCCCTCCATCTTTTTTTCAGAAAACAAAAACTCAAGGTAAGCTTTTTCCTCAAACTTTCACTTCATCTCACACATAAACATCAAAGGATTAAAACGAAGTAACATGAAGCAAACAATCAAACCATGAATTTGTAAAAAACCTAAAAAACAAGAAGTAAATCGTACCGTTTCTCTGAAACTCTGGACCGCTGTGAAGAGAACAAGAAGTGGGAGGCGACGCTCCGGTGGCTAGGGCTCATGGAAGGAGTATCAACGCTTTTTGTTTGAGAAAGATGAAGAAACGGAGAAGAAGAGCAAGAGCGGCGCCGCTGTAACCCTAATGTACAAACCCTAGTCTGCCAAAATGAGTGAACCCCAAAACAAAAAAACGTTGTACAACTCTGCTTTGGGCCTGACCCGCCCAAACCCTATGCCCTTAAGCCCATAATGCTTTTTTCTTGCACGCCCCACCATCTCTTTTCTGACCCTCCCCCCTTTATGCTTTCTTTCCTTCTCATCTTGGGCCAAATTCAAAACCTAAAGCCCATTCTTTTTTTGATTCACCAAATACTAACTTTTTTTATTTTATTTGTTTCATTTTAGAATAATTTGTTTTTTTTATTTTGTTAGTGATAACACTAATAAATTTATTTTCTTAAAATTAATA
This sequence comes from Vicia faba, assembly GCA_948472305.1. Lineage (NCBI taxonomy): Eukaryota > Viridiplantae > Streptophyta > Magnoliopsida > Fabales > Fabaceae > Vicia > Vicia faba. The sequence continues at coordinate 677,322,476 of OX451735.1, read as the reverse complement.
TTATTTTCATCTTTTATTAATTTTAGTTTCATAATAAAAATACAAAAAAAAACTAATATCTTTGTTTAATTAATCTTTTCTTTTAAACTTTTATTTACATAATTCCTAAAAAACATAAAAAATAATAATATAATACTTAATCCTTTTTGTTAGAATATATTTTTATTTATTTTAAGTTAATAAATCCATGCATCTCATAACTTAATGATTCTCCTTATTTATAATTTGTTATATTTTTATGTTGAATTGCGACAGTTCAATTTGGTTGTAACACATGATATTTGGACTTTATTATCCTTATGATATCCATCCCTATTTGTAAATAATTGTACCCCATCCCCGGATACTTTTTTTGTAATAACTTAGACTTTAAATTCCCGCAATTTATTGCTTTCAATTATACTGTATAGTAATTAGGTGTGTATGGCAAGATTCAAAATCAATCGCTAGATGACCTAATCCAAGAACAAAAAGCATGAAAATTGACAAACACAATGCACACTTGCACCTCTAGGGTAACCTCGCTTGTTGCCTCGGAAAATGCAATCATGTCCATCGAATATGAGACACTCTAGCAAATGCCCCTTTGATAAACAAAGATCGTAGTCCCTCGATGACCCTCGATGTTGCCTTCGATAAAACGATCTTGTCCCTTACGAAATTGCTAGAGCGTCTCACAAGTTGCTTTCAATGATTGTATGCGATGACCCGCGCCTGTCCCGTTTAACATCCTAACACAAGGTTATTCACCAAACACAATGGTGAAATAACATTGTCAAAAGGGTTAAAAACATAAGAAAGATCTTTGAGTAAAATAGGGTAGACAACTCTTAGTTACTTGATCAAAAGCTTGCAAAACATCCTTGCTATTTTTAAATACACTTCACAAACACAATTTCAAAACATTTCAAAACAAGACTTTCAAACATTGAAACCTTTTCAAAAGACAAAAACACCTTTGTATACATTCAAACAAGAATCATTACAAAGGTTGCCACAACGATGGCCTCTTTTCAAAACATCTTTCAAAACCACACACAAAGCACCATTTCAAACAATTGAAGAGCACCATTTCAAACAATTGAAAAGTAAAGCAAGTGATCTAAACAAGTAACTAAGAGCCCAAGGAAAACCATGGATGAAAAGGATGCTAGCACCTTCCCTTTTCATAATCTACTCCACGAACCCAAGAAAACATCTCAAAGGTCTTTCCTGTGCTTTTTGACCTTTCCTTTGGATAAAATAAAAAGTCGGTGGCGACTCTTGCTAAACCGAAACATTTGCGAACACAAACGCAAAACCTCAAGTCAGTTATCCCACCATATCACAATGGTCATATGTGATGTCGCTCACGGGTTTATCTTCAAAGAATCGAAGGAAAATTGTGTTTGGAAAACTTTAAAATTATCAAATCGTCGCAAGGCATTTGTTGACTTTGAATGTTCTTAATCACAGTTTTTTTTAAAGATTGACAGATATTCTCGAAGCATGTTTGTTTGGAAATAAAATTCCATTTTTTATCGAGCATAGCACGCAAGTTCATTTTAAATGCAAACTTGACTGGGACAAGATGTGAAGGTTAAGGCTGTCATTTAAGCAACCATGATTGTGGATTCCATTAGTCAAAAAGATTTGAGCTCTTAAAACATTTATTTTGTTTAAGAATACAAAGTACATGATTTATCTGACCATTTTGTGATTGCTTGAAATGCAAGTTACCAAACCAAAATTTTTCTATCCAAAGTATTCAATTGAGGATTGCAAGTTTTGTACAATAAATTCTACCACACCAAATTTTATTCAAATGCTTGATATTATTACATTACAAATGAAATTACAATTTGTTTGTCTTGTTTACAAAAAATCTCAAGTTCTTGTTTACAAAAAGAATTTTTATTTTCTTCTTCAAGTCTTCATTTTCATCTTCAAGAAATCAATCCAACCTTTGTTTGCATCCAAGTCTCGCTTGCCGTTCTTGAAACAAGAAGAGGAAAAGTTAGCAAGCATCTGAAAAATTCAAGAACTTTTGTTTAGAACAAATTTTATCTCATCATTAGGGTTTGCATTTTAAAATCAGAAATCAACAGGTTTATTGGTTTAATCACAATCCACCTCTTCCTATTTTGCAAATCACAAAAACTTGGATTTTGGTTCACAAAAAAAGGAAAAAAAGTTTACAAAGGCAACAAGTAAAGTTGCAAACAGCCAAGTTGCCCATGGCTGCAAACAGAAAACAACAACATCAACACAAAAACAAGCCAAACTGCATCACAAAGGCAGCAGGAAGTAACAGTCCAAATAGAAGGCAACAAACAGCAATCCAAACTGCAGCAGGAAAAGCAGACCAAACATTGCAGAAGCAAAGTCAATGTAATAAACAAGAACTGTAAACAGCAGGCAGCAACACATGTATAAGGCAACAACAAGTAAAATAATGCAAGCTAACCATCAAATGGCTAAAACCCTAGACATCATCATTTTCCTAAATTAGCAAACCCTTCATAATGTACTGAAAAGCCAAATATGGCTTTGTTTCATGGAAATATGAAGAGAAAAGATATAGGGTCAGAGGAAAGATATCACCCAACCAACAAATAATCCAAAGTCATGCCAAGACAAACAGGCTGTGATTGCTACAAAGGCCTGCTAAAAAAACAGTCCAAGAAGACCTGCTCTTAAAGCATCCCTATGCTGCCCATAGCAGTACAAGACTTGTCCATAATCCTGCATCATAAACAGTCCAAGGGTTGCACTAAAATGGCAAAACATCAACCTGCACTCAAAAAGACCACAAAGCAGTTAAACAAGTTATCAAAAATTCCCTCCATTTTCCTACTATCTCTCCTATATAACAGTGGCCAAACTTGTTCAAAGGAGGAGCTGATTTTTCCATCCCAACTAAAAATCCTCATGCTGTCATAAAACCCCAAAATAACAGGAAATATACAAAACCAGCAAATATACAAACCAGTAAACAGCAAAAACCAGCAAAGGCCAAGATAATACAAAACAAAAAAAAAACTCATTATAAACCAGAAGCCATCAACAAACAGCAAAAATCAGAAAAAGATGGGATCACAAAATTTCACAGAAAAAACACTAACACAGTAAAATTCAAACACAATCTCCATAAAACAATTTGAACATCCAACTGTCCACCTTCTTTACACAACCCAGTTTGTTTCTTCAATCTTCAACCTCACCAATTTCTCAAAATTCCATCAGCTCCCCTGTCAAAGCAACAATCGCAAAGTCACCAACAACAAGGTCAAGCCCAACGTTTTCAGAAGAAACAGATCTATACGGAAAACTCCTTGTCATTGTTCTGCATTCATCATCAATATCAATTTTCCTGCATGCATTATTTCACTATTATAACCAAATTAAAAAAAAACAACATTAAAAAACCTAACCCTTTTACCCATTACGATCTGATTCAACCAGTTCTCGAACCCTAAGCCATGGCAACGTTGGTCCCGCAATCAATGATCCCAATTCTTCATTAACACCGCCAGGACTGACTGGCTCGATAGGATCAAGTTGTTTTTGGTCAGGCTGACGTTGGATTGAGCGATATGAGGGATTGAAACCATTGAGAAAAAGAGCCAAAATAGCTTAATCGTGAAATCTAAGAATCGTAATTGTGAAATAGCTCTGAAATTCGTTTTGTGTTGTTGATATTATCTCGAGAAACCAAAACTATGTTGTTATTGCTGTTAGTGAAGAAGAAGTGAGAAGGTGGATTGGAGTTTTGTTGAGATCTTGAGATGGAGAGAATTAGGAAAAGGTTTGATCGATCTAGGATTTTTTTTCAAAGAGCTATTTGTGGTTCAGATGAGAGGCGTTGGGTTATACAACCCGTTTGGTTGGGTGAGGAACTGGGTCCGGACCCGACCTGGTCTGACCCAACCCATTAGTTTTTTTGGGTATGTAGAACCTTAGGTCTTCTCACTTTAAATTCATTAGGCCCAGCGGATCCAGGCTATCTCCACCTCACTTCTGTTTCAAACCACCCCCCCCCCCCCCCCTTTCTCATATTTACTTCAATTTAGTTTAATCTTAATTTAGTATTAATTTAGTTTTAGGTTTTTTAAAAGTAGCTTAGTTATATATTAGTAACCTTAAAATTAATTTAGTTTAAATCTAATTTTATTAATCTTTAGTATAAATCTTTGAATTCAGTTAAATAAAAAACATAGAAATCTCAAAATTAATTTATTTTCTTATTCAGTTTAGTTATAATTTTAATTTAGGAAAATTCTGTAAATAATTTTACTAATTATTTTTTGCTTAAGCTTTAATTTATTTAATTTCTTAATAACAAAAACCCTAAAAGACAAAAATAGGTTTACATTTGATTTATTTCTTTAGCTAATTATAAAATAGGTCTTTAGTTTCTTTTTAAATTTTTCTCACAAACAAAAATGCCAAGAATTTTAGTTCCATACTTTGTTAATAAATTTTTATTTCCTAGACTGTTATAACTGTAATTAATCGCTCAAATTCGATTTGGTTGTATTGTTTGCCTATTTTGGACCTTTTAATCGCATTCGACTCATCCACATTTTTAAAAATTGTACCCTCATTCCCGAAAGCTCTGTAATAGCGTAGAATTTCCATTTCTGCAATTTACTGCTTTCCTTATACTGTATAGTAATTAGGCGTGTATGGCAAGATTCAAAAACAATCGCTAGATAACCTAATTTCAAAGACAAAATTAACTTGAAACGAGCACACTTTTTCACACGCGCACCTATAGGGTAACCTCGCTCGTTGCCTCGGAAAAAAATTCATGTCCCTCGAATATGGGACGCTTTAGCAAAGACCCTTCGATGAAAGATCGTAGTCCCTCAATGACCCACGACATTGCCTTCGATAAAACGATCTAGTCCCTTACAAAAAATTACGATTGACCCGCGCCTGTCCCTTCACATCCAACGATGGGGATTCTTACCAAATCAATGGTAAGATAGCCACATCTAAAGGAGGAAGAAAAGAACAGTTAAGACCTTTTGAGTAGATAGATTCGCTCCTAGTTACTCGCTTGCTCACGACAAAAAAACCTTTTCACACCAATGCTTTCATCTCAAAACATTTTCAAAAGAAAAAACATTTTGTATACATTCTTATAGGGATGAGAACCATTGCAAAAACATCTTTTCAAAACCACTTTCAAAAAACACATTCCACAAACACATCTTTGAACTATTTTTCGAAATAAAACTTTGTACGCGTTCTTATAGAAACGAGAACCATTACAAAGATATTTTCAAAATACTTTCAAATCCCATATCACAAGCACATTGTCAAAGCAAAAGTAAGTGATCTAGCAAGTAACTAAGAGCCCGTAGATAACTACGGATGAAAAGGGTGTTAATACCTTCCCTTTTCATAATCTACCCCCCGAACCCGAGAAATAATCTCGAAAGGTCTTTCCTGTGCTTTTTTACCTTTCCTTTTCGGATAAAAGAAAAGATGGTGGCGACTCTTGCTATCTGCATAAATGCGATCAAAACGCAAAATGACCCGAGTCAGTTCTCCCGCCGTATCATAGAACTGGCGACTCTGCTGGAGATTTTAAACTAAAAGCAGGGTTACCTTAGGGTTAGATCACCTTTACTTGTTTCTTTGCATGCTTTATATTTTGTTCTTTTATATTGGGCTTGCTTTGATCCTCCACCTGGATCTGGGACACCTTTTTAGGTAAGTAGCAATAGATTGTGGAAACTGTACGACATAGACTGATATGGTTGAAGCAATGGCTATGTTAGTGTGACACATTTATGGGTACCAGTATCCCTCTTGGTGAATTGAGGAGAATACGGGGCCGCTGAGTAGCGTCATGAAACACTAATTGACTTTAGAACCCTAATTGAACAAACTTGGCCATTAGGACATAGTGAGATAACCGATTTCGGTGTAGAGCTGAAAATTGGTTGATACTCGATACTACACTCATTGAGGCTAGACTTTTAGGATACCTCGGCTGCAAGAAAAGATTGATTATGCTGAGACAATGCCTAAGAGAAAGGTCGATGATATTGAGATCCTGTAGAACCCGATCATTATTACTAGGACAGGTTGAACCAACTAAACTTCAAGAGGGTACTTACCTACAAACTCCATGCAAGCCTAAACCTAAGGACTTGTCTACTTTGTGTGTATATATAACAACTTGCTTACTTTGCATACTTGTACATGACATCATGGCATCATGCTCATGCTCTTCCTTAGATTTTCCAGATTCTTTGTCTGTCGTTCACCCATATTCGGGGATACTTATCAATTATCTCTTCTTTATGGTGAAATATGTCATAAACTTCCCACAAAACTATGACCACGAGTCCATGCTTCCGTCAACATATTATATTACAACATGACTAACTAAAAAAATTAAAATGAGGCAGCAACCTTCTTCATAGGTTTAGATCATAATGACAATTCTTGGTTCATATCCCTTCAACTAGTTCAGTGCTTCCATAAGTTTGGTATTTTATTTAATTAGTGACTCGCCTAACATGTGCCTTGTCATAGGACCTCTTAGGATTTGGATTAATTTACTTATATATCATAGTGTTCCAAGTCCTCATCAACTTTGAATGAGACATAATTGATATTGTGAATCTATGTACTTGCAGGTATAATAAACAAGTGATCCAAGATGATAAAGTTCATGGATAACAATATTCATGAAACATTGGATTAGATTTGATAATGACATGGTTTTAATGATGACAACACTTGTAGTAGTAACAACACTTGAAGTCAAACAACTACTAAAGTTATCTCTAGATTCAAGAAGTAACTACTTAGCTTTGATAGTGACGTGGTTTTGATGATAACAACACTTGAAGTAGTAACAACACTTGAAGTGGTTTTGATGATAACAACACTTGAAGTCAAACAACTACTAAAGTTAGATCAAGCGGTAAAAGATACACAAGGTGGTTGATCAAGATCAAGTTATCCTTTTGGATCACGCTAAAGTTAGCTCAGCTGAATAATTAGAGTTTATGATCATTACTGATTTAAAACATCACAAATTATGACAATAATACAAAAATATCTCAAGCACCGTCAAGAAAACTCAAGGCTTTTATTTTATAAAATCAAAGATCATACCAATACTTGAAGCTTTAGAGTGTGAATTAGAGAAAGTGTGAAAAAATCGCTTGATTGCATCCATCATAATGATCAATGTATTATAAAGTCATAATAGTGTTTCTAGAAGTTGTAAGGATAAATCACACAACCTTAAATTATAGAGAAGCTTTTCATTTTTAATGAAAATCAACCAAAAAATGTTTTGGAGCCTTGCAAGTCGATTACGGGATTGTCTTCTTAATTAATGAATGTTTTTTAAGTTGTTTAATCTATTATATGTATACGCTAATTTATTGTATGATGTCTAATAAATTATGTAATGGATTATGACAGGCTCTTAATGATTGGTAATGACTTTCTATCAAAATCTTCCAATTTGGGCAACAATAATCGATTATTTGCACTACCTAATCAATTAGGTCATTTGTTTGGCCCATAGGTTGTTTCAAGATTTACTCCATTAATTAGCCTATAAAAAGAGAAGTTCTCTATCATTTCAAATCATCCAGAAAACGTGAAAACCTTATTTTTCATTTCTCTCATAATCTCTCTAAACCATTCTTACTTTTCTCATATAGTGCTTTGAGACATTCTTGAGTTTAGAGAGAAACTTTTTCTAGGTGAGGGCTTAATTTTAAATTTACCAAGCGTATATTTTCAAGTGAATAAATAATTCTTAATTACAAAGTGATTATTTTGGTTGGCAGTTAAACCACTGTAAAAGCTCCTTGTTTGTTTTTGGGGGATTAGAATAAGACGAAGTTAGGTCTGTGAGTTGTGCCATTGAAGAAAAGCTCTCTTTTGGGTTTGTGAAGAATAGCTAGTGAAAAATATTTACAACAATACTTAAGCTCATCCTAGACAAAAGCTATATTGGTTTTACATCATGCTAGTGTAAAATATCAATCGGTTTCCGAGTTCAACCTGGTTAAAAGCTCAGTAGGTTCGAAATCAGCCATGTAAAAATCTTGATTTGGATCGTGGTAAGCTTGTGTAAAACCTTGGTTAAATTTGGAGGATAGTCAAATCAAAACTCCATCTTTGTTAGAGATAATTCTATGAAAAATCTTTGTTTGGCTTAGAGACTAACCGCTCGAGGCTCTATTCGCTATTTGGTTTAGAGACTAACTCCTTCAAGCTCCAGTTTGTTGTTTTGTTGGAAGTTAGCCTAAAACTTCATTTCCTTGTATAAGGGGGTTTGTGAGCTTAACCTTATAAAATATCTCAAGAAATATTGGATACTCTCAAGATCAGTTCTTGGGGAGAGGATAAATCACATCTATAAGACTAAACCTCTATAAATTTTTGGTGTTGTTCTCTCTTCCCTTATCTCTTTTATTTTCCACTGCATACTCAAACATTTTGATATAATGTTTTTAAACTCTGACTTTTAAAATGATTTTCTTTTAAATCAACAATTTTTAAATCTCCAAAATTAACCCCTTATTATGTATGGAGTCACATGTTCAACATATATTTGTGCATCATATGACAATACAATTACTTGATGTTGATTTAACTCATATAGTCATTGTCAATTTTGAACAAGGGACGCAAAAGAATTATTTTGTGTAATTTCCAAGGCTCCCAAAATTTACTTTAGAACCAAGTAAGGTAATGATTATTAAGGCACCAAACTCATGAGACATAAACTCGAGGATGACTCACAAGGCATAAATTTTATGGACCTCGCGTGGTGTTAAAGACGAATTATCCATTTTGTAAAATTCTAAAGAAGTCTGACATGGAAAGAAGGACGACATCTTGGTAAGTAGACAGTATGCCATCAATTTTGTACTAAAAGGTAGTATCGAATCTAAGGTTCTGTCAAACTTCCTAGTATATTTCATCTCCCCAGTGAGCGAGGAGGTTCCACACGTCTAGTCTCTATCAGTAGATGGCACCTCAAACCTTAGGGGTAGTCGCATCGAGGTATTACAAGAAGTCCTATTCAACAATCTTATAAAGCAATCCTAGAGGTTCGAGTTTAGAGCCACTAATAACCAAGCTAAAAATGAAGCTCTAATTGCAAAAATGAAAGTTGCCATATAAATGGGGGTTCAAATCTTAGAGCACGAAAAGAATCTCAATTGATTTCCACTCAAGTAGGTGGTAAGTATCAAATAAAGTAGGTTTACCTTGTCAAATACATCTAGAGAATACATGACTTAGCTAAACATTTCAAGTACTTTGAAATAATTTATGTACCTAGAAAATAAAACGTCCAAGTGGATTTATTATCAAAACTTGCCAACACCAAGAAGCTAGGTTATAACAGAATCGTGATACAGAAAACCTTAGTTATGCCTTACATAGTGAAGTAGGAATTTGATTCCATTGATGTTGTCGACACCCCCAAATTTAATGGCACTTATGGTGAGCTATCTCACAATATAAGAACTTCCTCTAGACGAGGTTAGAGCTAAAAAAGACCTTAAAGCTAGCGGTGAAATATACCATGGTAGCAGGAATATTTTACAAGATTAGAAGGGACTCCACCAAAACTAGAATTCTTGGGTGAGGATGAGACTACCTTGGTTATCACTGAGGCCCGTGAAAGGTTTTGTGGAAGACACATTAGTGGACGAACACTCCCTCATAAACTAATAAGGTTCAAATAATATTGGTCGTCCTTGGTTAAGGATAGATCAAAGTTTATTAGAAAATACAACAAATCAGTAGAAGGTTTATTACCCTGATCTGCATTCACCAAGGACTCCAAGAGTTGGGATAACAGTCAAACCATCTAGAAAATCCCCGGTTGATATTTTCTACAACAGGTATCGAGACAGGGGCATTCTACTACAAGGTCACCGCCATTTTCCCAGCTTACAACCTAGTGAAGTCAGGTGTTCTCATACCCTCGACAAAGCAAAATCTCCAAATTACTGCTCCAATGAAAATTCCCCAATGAGGTCGCCAAGCTTCTCGGGATTCCCCAAGCGGATTACAGAGTGTCCCTTCCCCAATGGAAACATTCTGAATAAAGCAGATTCTCATCTAGAAACATTTCAGGTACGATCCAAGGACGGATGTCATCCTGACACTTATTCAGATCATCCTCTAGCAACAGTTCAGGTATGATCCAGAGATGCATGTCATCCTGATACTTAGTCCAAACTATCTTCTAGCAAACAGTTCAGATACAATTTAGAGACAGATGTCATTCTGACACTTATTTCAACACATAGATCCATCCACAAAGCCTTCGTAGGTACTTTCTCCAACAGTTACAGGGGCAGAAACGTCTTGATGCGAAGTCACTGCTACGTCCTCAGCATACGTCCCAGTGACGTCTATATTCCCCACATAGTAGAGGCAACCAAAAGTTTTAATCTCAGCTTCCCCAAACAGGAGTTACTTTCCCCAGCAAAGTTCCTTCAGAGAGCCAATATCTATATTCCCCAGCCGAGTTTTATAATTGCAAACGGTTTATAAAGCTTTCTCCCTAGCAGAGTTTATCTCTCTGAATGCGGAACCTCCTCTCGAGCAGAGTTTATTTCCTTGAATGCAGAAGTTCAATCCCCAACAAAGTTTGTTTCTACAGCTATGAAAGTTTATCCCCCAGCGGAGTTTATTTCTCCGAATCGGCAAAATCTTCCAGCAAAGCATCTCCTCTCTCAAATAGAGTTATTCCCCCGCAGAGCTATTCTCAAGCAGAGTCTCTCCCCGACAGAATATTCACAAACAAAAAGAAGTAAATCCATGGCCTAGTCATCTCCGTTCACCATCCCTAGCGGAAGTAGAAGAACCACTTTTTCTACAACAGTCAGGAATTCAATTTCCAATACTCTCCAGCAGCAGTCATGGATTTATTTTCCCGGACTCAGATATGTCACAATAGCATCTCACGTTCATAAATCATGACATGCGCATACATATTGCATACAACATAATCTCGTTTATTTTGAGAACATCATCGCACAATGCATTTCATGCATCACATATAACTAATCCTGTACATTTTCAGGAAAGATGGTTATCATCAACAATTCCAACAGTTCAAGGTTAAATCCATGAAACTATATATGTCATATCTGCAGACAACTAATGGAAAATCAGTTCCCGAAACCAAACAGGTTAACTAATCTACGTGATCAAATGAAGCAGCCCTACTATCCAAGCTTTCATTTCGAAGTAACCCTACTATCCAGGTTCCTTCTCATAGCCCTACTATCCAGACTTTCATTTCGAAGTAACCCTACTATCTAGGTTCCTTCTCATAGCCCCACTATCCAGGATTTCATTTCGAAGTAACCCTACTATCCAGGTTCCTTCTCATAGCCTTACTATCTAGGCTTTCATTTTGAAGTAACCCTACTATCCATATTCTTTCTCATAGCCCTACCACCCAGACTTTCATTTCAAAGTAACCCTACTACCCAGGTTCCTTCTCATAGCCCTACAATCCAGGTTCCTTCTCATAGCCCTACTATCCAAGCTTTCATTCCGAAGTAACCTACTATCCAGATTCCTTCTAATAGCCCTACTATCCAGGCTTTCATTTTGAAGTAACCCTACTATCCAGGTTCCTTCTCATAGCTCTACTATCCAGGCTTTCATTTCCAAGTAACCATACTGTCCAGGTTCCTTCTCATAGCCTTACTATCTAGGATTTTATTTTGAAGTAACCCTACTATCCAGGTTCCTTCTCATAGCCCTACTATCCAGACTTTCATTCCGAAGTAAACCTACTATCCAGGTTCCTTCTCATAGGCCTACTATCCAGGATTTCATTTCGAAGTAACCCTACTATCCAGGTTCCTTCTCATAGACCTACTATCCAGGCTTTCATTTCGAAGTAACCCTACCATCCAGGTTCCTTATCATAGCCCTACTATCCAGGCTTTCATCCAGGTTCCTTCTCATAACCCTACTATTAAGGCTTTCATTTCGAAGTAACCCTACTATCCAGGTTCCTTCTCATAGCCCTACTATCCAGGCTTTCATTTTGAAGTAACCCTACTATCCAGGTTCCTTCTCATAGCCCTACTATCCAGGCTTTCATTTCGAAGTAACCCTACTATCCAGGTTCCTTCTCATAGCCCTACTATCTAGGCTTTCATTTCGAAGCAACCCTACTACCCAGGTTCCTTCTCTTTTATCTCCAGACAACAGTTTACAACACTGTAAAACCTGAACCCGGCCAGATACGATCGATCTCATATTCCCCTGTAAGTCGCTGTGAAGCCTGGAATATGACCAGATAGCAGTCAACCTTATCATCCTCAACCAGTCACTGTGAAGCCTGGACTCGACCAGATAACAACTCACTTTTGTCTCATCAATCAAGAGTTAATTCCCCAGTAGAGTAATGGACAATCAAAGTTCCTAGACTCTATTTCCCAGGACATAAATCAACATTCCCTGGCGAAGTCCTCCTCAACGACAGGTGTAGTAACTCAAAATTTTCCATCCTATTTTCATTCAAGATACTATCATAGGGTTTCTCGAATACTCAAATTGGCTCAAAAGTTGATCAGACGGATTCTCTTCCTAGACAGTAAGTCCTCAATTAGGGTTTTGCATTTCTCAAAGAAAATTAAGTCTTCAAGGTCTCAATTGGTCTTCATAGGTTTTCATGTCTCCTCAAGGTTTGTTTAAGCCAGTTTCCAAACCTCGCATTGTAAGTTTGCTCAATCAGTGGTCCAGATAACTGAAAATGACTACACCGACTTGAAAATCGACCCTTTTGCGAGAACAAATTCAAACAATTGTAACTTTTTCATTATTCAATATTTTTGAGCGGTTTTTCTTGCGTATGATTCTCCTTGATGCCATCTCCATTTTCTCTTCACAAGTCAAGAGCTGATTATGCATAGGAGATCACCAAAATTCGAATGCGTTGGAAGTCGCATCATGAATTTTGACCTAATTTCAAATAACAGTCGTCTGATTTCTAAGAATTGCGATTTCTTCAAATTACAAGACCTTGAGACGATTATTTTTGTTCATGGTCATATGTGATGTCGCTCACAGGTTTATCTTCAAAAATCGAAGAAAAATTGTGTTTGGAAGACTTTAAAATTATCAAATCGTCGCAAGGCATTTGTTGACTTTGAATGTTCTTAATCATAGTTTATTTAAAGATTGATAGATATTCTTGAAGCATGTTTGTTTGGAAATGAAATTCCATTTTTTATCGAGCATAGCACGCAAGTTCATTTTAAATGCAAACTTGACTGGGACAAGATGTGAAGGTTAAGGCTGTCATTTAAGCAACCATGATTGTGGATTCCATTAGTCAAAAAGATTTGAGCTCTTAAAACATTTATTTTGTTTAAGAATACAAAGTACATGATTTATCTGACCATTTTGTGATTGCTTAAAATGCAAGTTACAAAACTAAAATTTTTCTATCCAAAGTATTCAATTGAGGATTGCAAGTTTTGTACAATAAATTCTATCACACCAAATTTTATTCAAATGCTTGATATTATTACATTACAAATGAAATTACAATTTGTTTGTCTTGTTTACAAAAAATCTCAAGTTCTTGTTTACAAAAAGAATTTTTATTTTCTTCTTCAAGTCTTCATCTTCATCTTCAAGAAATAAATCCAACCTTCGTTTGCATCCAAGTCTCGCTTGCCGTTCATGAAACAAGAAGAGGAAAAGTTAGCAAGCATCTGAAAAATTCAAGAACTTTTGTTTAGAACAAATTTTATCTCATCATTAGGGTTTGCATTTTGGAATCAGAAATCAACAGGTTTATTGGTTTAATCACAATCCACCTCTTCCTATTTTGCAAATCACAAAAACTTGGATTTTGGTTCACAAAAAAAGGAAAAAAAGTTTACAAAGGTAACAAGTAAAGTTGCAAACAAACAGCCAAACTGCCCAAGGCTGCCAACAGAAAACAACAACATCAACATAAAAACAAGCGAAACTGCATCACAAAAGCAGCAGGCAGCCACAGTCCAAATAGAAGGCAACAAACATCAATCCAAACTGCAACAGGAAAAGCAGAACAAACATTGCAGAAGCAAAGTCAATGCAATAAACAAGAACTGTAAACAGTAGGCAGCAACACATGTATAAGGCAACAACAAGTAAAATAATGCAAGCTAACCATCAAATGGCTAAAACCCTAGACATCATTATTTTCCTAAATTAGCAAACCCTTCATAATGTACTGAAAAGCCAAATATGGCTTTGTTTCATGGAAAGATGAAGAGATAGGGTCAGAGGAAAGATATCACCTAACCAACAAATAATCCAAAGTCATGCCAAGACAAACAGGTTGCTATTGCTACAAAGGCCTGCTACAAAAACAGTCCAAGAAGACCTGCTCTCAAAGCATCCCTATGCTTCCCATAGTAGTACAAGACTTGTCCACAGTCCTGCATCATAAACAGTCCAAGAGTTGCACTAAAATGGCAAAACATCAACCTGCACTCAAAAAGACCACAGAGCAGTTAAACAAGTTATCAAAAATTCCATCCATTTCCTACTATCTCTCCTATATAACAGTGGCCAAACTTGTTCAAAGGAGGAGCTGATTTTTCCATCCCAACTAAAAATCCTCATGCTGTTATAAAACCCCGAGATAACAGGAAATATACAAAACCAGCAAATATACAAACCAACAAATAGCAAAAACAAGTAAAGGCCAAGATAATACAAAACCAAAAAAAAAACCTCACTGTAAACCAGAAGCCATCAACAAACAACAAAAATCAGAAAAAGATGGGATCACAAAATTTCACAGAAAAAAAATAACACAGTAAAATCCAAACACAATCTCCACAAAACAATTTGAACATCCAACTGTCCACCTTCTTTACATAACCCTGTTTGTTTCTTCAATCTTCAACCTCACCAATTTCTCAAAATTCCATCAGCTCCCCTGTCAAAGCAACAATCGCAAAGTCACTAACAGCAACGTCAAGCCCAACGTTTTCAGAAGAAACAGATCTATACGGAAAACTCCTCGTCATTGTTTTGCATTCATCATCAATATCAATTTTCCTGCATGCATTATTTCACTATTATAACCAAATTAAAAAAAACATTCAAAATGCTAACCCTTTTACCCATTACGATCTGATTCAACCAGTTCTCGAACCCTAAGCCATGGCAACGTTGGTCCCGCAATCAACGATCCCAATTCTTCATTAACACCGCCAGGACTGACTGGCTCGATAGGATCAAGTCGTTTTTGGTCATGCTGTCGTTGGATTGAGCGATGTGATGGATTGAAATCATTGAGAAAAAGAGCCAAAATAGCTTAATCGTGAAATCTAAGAATCGTAATTATGAAATAGCTCTGAAATTCGTTTTGTGTTGTTGATATTATCCCGAGAAACCAAAACTATGTTGTTATTGCTGTTAGCGATGAAGAAGTGAGAAGGTGGATTGGAGTTTTGTTGAGATCGTGAGATGGAGAGAATTAGGAAAAGGTTTGATCGATCTAGGATTTTTTTTTCAAAGAGCTATTTTTGGTTCAAATGAGAGGCGTTGGGTTATACAACCCATTTAGTTGGGTGAGGAACTGGGTCCGGACCCGACCCGGTCCGACCCAACCCATTTTTTTTTTTTGGGTATGTATAACCTTAGGCCTTCTCACTTTAAATTCATTAGGCCCAGCGGATCCAGGCTATCTCCACCTCACTTCTGTTTCAAACCCCCCCCCCCCCCCCCTTTTCTCATATTTAGTTCAGTTTAGTTTAATCTTAATTTAGTATTAATTTAGTTTTAGGTTTTTTAAAAGTAGCTTATTTATATTTTAGTAACCTTAAAATTAATTTAGTTTAAATCTAATTTTATTAATCTTTAGTATAAATCTTTGAATTCAGTTAAATAAAAAACATAGAAATCTCAAAATTAATTTATTTTCTTATTTAGTTTAGTTCTAATTTTAATTTAGGAAAATTCTGTAAATAATTTTACTAATTATTTTTTGCTTAAGCTTTAATTTATTTAATTTCTTAATAACAAAAACCCTAAAAGACAAAAATAGGTTTACATTTGATTTATTTCTTTAGCTAATTATAAAATAGATCTTTAGTTTGTTTTCAAATTTTTCTCACAAACAAAAATGCCAAGAATTTTAGTTCCATACTTTGTTAATAAATTTTTATTTCCTAGACTATTATAATTGTAATTAATCGCTCAAATTCGATTTGGTTGTATTGTTTGCCTATTTTGGACCTTTTAATCGCATTCGACTCATCTCCATTTATAAAAATTGTACCCTCATTCCCGAAAGCTCTGTAATAGCGTAGAATTTCCATTTCTATAATTTACTGCTTTCCTTATACTGTATAGTAATTAGGCGTGTATGGCAAGATTCAAAAACAATCGCTAGATAACCTAATTTCAAAGACAAAATTAACTTGAAACGAGCACACTTTTTCACACGCGCACCTCTAAGGTAACCTCGCTCGTTGCCTCGGAAAAACATTCATGTCCCTCGAATATGGGACGCTTTAGCAAAGACCCTTTGATGAAAGATCGTAGTCCCTCAATGACCTGCGACGTTGCCTTCGATAAAACGATCTAGTCCCTTACGAAAAATTGCTAAAGCGTCTCATAAGTTGCTTTCGATGATTGTACGATTGACCCGCACCTGTCCCTTGACATCCAACGATGGGGATTCTTACCAAATCAATGGTAAGATAGCCACATCTAAAGGAGGAAAAAAATAACATTTAAAACCTTTTGAGTAGATAGATTCGCTCCTAGTTACTCGCTTGCTCACGACAAAAAAACCTTTTCACACCAATGCTTTCATCTCAAAACATTTTCAAAAGACAAAACATTTTGTATACATTCTTATAGAGACGAGAACCATTGCAAAAACATCTTTTCAAAACCACTTTCAAAAAACACATTCAACAAACACATCTTTGAACTATTTTTCAAAACAAAACTTTGTACACGTTCTTATAGAAACGAGAACCATTACAAAGATATTTTCAAAATACTTTCAAAGCCCACATCACAAGCACATTTTCAAAGCAAAAGTAAGTGATCTAGCAAGTAACTAAGAGCCTGTAGATAACTACCGATGAAAAGGGTGTTAATACCTTCCCTTTTCATAATCTACCCCCCGAACCCGAGAAATAATCTCGAAAGGTCTTTCCTGTGTGTTTTTATCCTTTCCTTTTTGGATAAAATAAAAGTCGGTGGCGACTCTTGCTATCCGCATAAATGCGATCAAAACGCAAAATGACCCGAGTCAGTTCTCCCGCCGTATCACAGAACTGGCGACTCTGCTGGGGATTTTAAACTAAAAGCGGGGTTACCTTAGGGTTAGATCACCTTTACTTGTTTCTTTGCATGCTTTATATTTTGTTATTTTATATTGGGCTTGCTTTGATCCTCCACCCGGATTTGGGACACCTTTTTAGGTAAGTAGCAATAGATTGTGGAAATTGTACGACATAGACTGATATGGTTGAAGCAATGGCTACGTTAGTGTGACACATTTGTGGGTACCGGTATCCCTCTTGGTGAATCGAGGAGAATACAGGACCGCTGAGTGGCGTCATGAAACACTAATTGACTTTAGAACCCTAATTGAACATACTTGGCCATTAGGATATAGTGAGATAACCGGTTTCGGTGTAGAGCTGAAAATTGGTTGATACTCGATACTACACTCATTGAGGCTAGACTTTTAGGATACCTCGACCGCAAGAAAAGATTGATTGTGCTGAGACAATGCCTAAGAGAAAGGTCGGTGATATTGAGATCCTGTAGAACCAGATCATTATTACTAGGACAGGTTGAGCCAACTAAACTTCAAGAGGGTACTTACCTACAAACTCCATGCAAGCCTAAACCTAAGGACTTGTCTACTTTGTGTGTATATATAACAACTTGCTTACTTTGCATACTTGTACATGACATCATGGAATCATACCATAGCATTTTTAATAACCTTTTCAAGGATCTCAAGGGCCTATGATGCAGGGTCATGTTGAACCAGATGCCTATCCAGGGGCAAGGGGATTTATTTTTCTCTAATCAAACTCTGCCAAAGACCAAAGCACGGTAACTTGAGTCAAGGGCTATGACCCACTTGACATGGTGAGCTTGATTCTAGTTAAAGGACATTCACCGACACGAAGTTCTCCAGTCAAAATTTTTGATCAAAATTCAACTTCTAACATCTTCTTGTGTTTACCCCGCAAGATCCTTGAAAACATGCATCCACATATCATGCATCATATCATGACAGGCTTTCCCACACAGATCTCTCATCTACTTATTGTTTATTTCAGTAGAGATGACACTAGAGCATACTATCAAGGACATTCAGACTCAAAACGCTCAGCTTCAGGAAATGTTCTTGAACCTATCCAAGGGGCAAGAGGAAGCGAAAGCACTCCTCACTATGGGCTTGACCATGGAGAATCCTGAGGACGACAAGGATGACCAGCTGGAACGGCTACAAACTGAAATGGCAATAATGAAAGTCTAGATGATGGGGCAACTGGTGGGCCAGATGGCTCTTATCCAAAACTTAGCTCGAGGACAAGAGGAGATAAGGACCCTCATCAACGAGCTTCATCAAGACGGATACAACCAAATGGGGCAAACAACTAGAATTTGGGGATCAAGTCATTAATCATCCTTCGATAAAGAGTGGACCTTTCCAAATTTCTGCCATGTCACGGGCCCGACAACAACCTCTCCAACAACAACAACAGGGGAATCAACGTAAAGAGGTCGCACCTAAGAGACAATTCACCGGGATCGGCATTTCACTAGCTCAGGTACTATAACACATGTTGAAGGTGAAGCTAATTACATTAAAAGCTCCCCCCAGAATCTTAATACTGCTGCTCCTAATTACCGTCTGTTGTACCCCAAAATTTTCCCTCCCATATTTCTCAAAACATTGCAAGAAAGATCTCCAAATTGCTCAAAGTAGCTCAAGGGTTGGCCAGACAAGCTCTCTCCTAAGGCAGTCTACCCCAAATTAGGGTTTTGTGTTGCATCAAGATCCTTGAGTCCAAGTGACCCCAAGTTCTCACCAATGTCCTAATATGTTCTCAAGATCATCCATGTCAAGTTTCAAGCCTTGCAGAGGAATTTGCTCAGTCAATTGCTCAAAGGTCCAAAAATCGACTGTGCTAGGGCAAAAGTCAACTGTGACCCCCATACAGTCAAACCTCAAGATTTTTGGTCAAAATTCTCATTTTGAAGTATATTTAATCATTTGATCAAGGTTTGATCATGATTCATCAAGGATTGCTCACAATTCATCAAGATTCAAAAGTTGCTAAATTAGGGTTTTGCAAGAAAAGTCAACCCAACTTTTACCAAGCATAACTATCTCATACTTTATGAGAAATGACCCATCCAAAGCTAATTTTGAAGAGGATGCAATTTCCTACAATCCATATTCATATCCCAAGATCAAAATATTCACTCACAAGAAGTTATGAATTTGGACATTATAGGTCATTTTGAAAAGTCAACAAAAACACCTTTTTTGTCAAAGCTTCATACATGATCATGGAATATCAAATTGAGATGAGACCAAAAGTGTTGCTTATAGGACATCTCAAGCTTTATAAAAAGTCCAAGAAAACCTCCAAAAGTTCAAAATTGAAGAAGTTATGCAGTGTTGAAGTTGGACTTTTTTGCAAAATTGCCAAAAGTCAACTATCCCCAAAACTTCAAATTTTGCCAAATGGGCCCATTCTTTTTCACTTGTTTTGGGTTGGAATTATTGCCCACGTGCTCTAGCCTTGGCCATGTGTCTATATCATATTTTTATTAATTATTTTAATTTTGATTTGAATTAATTTGATTTAAATCAAATAAAATCAAATAAAATCCAAAGCATTGATAACAATGGATCTTTTGATTGTTTCAGGCTTTAATCACAGCTAGCAAGGCATTGAAACTCGAATCAAGGCAAGTTGTATACAAAAAGATTCAAATCAAGCCAAATTTGGAAGGTTGTAAAAAGAAAATCAAATCAAATATCCAAGCATTGAAAGAGAGAGATTTGGACTGAGTTTGCAAACCTAATACATTGTGCAATACATAAGGGTCGTGTGCAGACCAAAATAAGTGTTGGAGATCAGTTCGAGAGCAAGAACAAAATTTGCAAAAACACCAAAAAAGTGTGAGATCGAAATCAAGTCTAGAGGCAGTTTCAAGGCTTGGTGTTGATCTCAATCTCTTCCTGGAAATCTCCACAAGCCAAACCAATTAAAACCACGCATTTCCAAGCCCTCCAGAGCACTGTAAGTCACTCACGAACTCACCCTTTTCTTGATTTCGTATTTTTAAATTTAGGCATAATTAGCATGAATTGATAGCATATTCTGAATCTACAAATCATTTGCAAGCTTTTGGTATTATTCAATTGCATCTACATGACCTGTAACGAGATCCACCATTGTTAGGGTTTCGTTTTTGTTTTTGGGGGTTTTCGTTTCAGGAACAATTAGCCCTAATAATGGGCATGGTTGTGATCAACAGAAGATGACGAATCTAACCATGGTGTTAGAATTCATTTACATGGCCTGTACAAGATTTTAGAGATGCCTGATTTGTAGTGACGGACATCTGTCCGTGGGTATAGCTCGTTTTATTTTTAACTACGGTTCAAGGAAGGGGACGATGAGTTGTTGCTTCCCCATTCGTCTGTTTAAACGTCCACGCGTTTTTTTTTTGTTTCTGTCCACTAATGCTCGCTTTTGTATTTCATTATTTTCCTCTAATATTATAACAAATAAACACAAGCGCTCCAGTGGTAGCCACGTTGGCCTTAAGGCGTTCAGAGGCTGGAGGTCAGGGGTTCGATCCCTGCCTCCAGCAATTTGCATTTTCTTGTTTATTTTCAGGCAATCCAGTATGCGCCTAAGCAGGAGTTCCATCATACTCCCTCACCAATCAACATGCCAGATGGCCAAATGGCTAGATCTGGTGGCCAATATTGGAAGAGCACCATATGCCAAGTCAATGCACGTACGCTGGATTGAAAAAGTTAATGTGGACTTCACAATTGGGCCCAGAATTTCTGCTATTGACACCCTTGCAAATCAGGCCCAATCCCTATCTCTCTTCATATTTTCTTTTTTTATTTAGTTACTTAATTTTATTTAATTAATTACTAACCAATAGAATAATTTATTTTTATCAAAAAATTACAAAATATTTTTTATCCAATTAAATTTCAGAATTTTATTTTTTTCTTTAATAAATATTAATTAATTAATTAGGTAACTTTAATTTATTTTGCAAATAATAAAAAAATAAATTAGAATAATTAGGTTTTTATATTAATTTATTTATTTTATTTTCTTTCTTAAAATAACAAAAACTCCAAAAATATGTCATTAATTATTTTTTTCATTAATTAATTTAATAACCAATTAACTTAGCATTTAATTTTAGGATTTAATTTCTTTTCTTAAAAATAAAAACAAAAAAAAAAATTCTTTTGATTAGAAGGGTCAAAACCCTAATTTCGCATTCGATTTAATTTCGCATCGCGCGCTTTTTTTTTCTTTATCCAATTAATGTATCTGCTCCCGGTTTGTAATAATTAATTAGGATATTTATTTTACCGCTTTATTTTATTTTCAAAGGGTTGCTTTTGGCGATGCAAATACCCGACGCCTTGTAATAATTTAGTTTAAATTCCGCACCTTTAATTTCTGCAAATATTCAACTGTTAGATGTTTGATAATAGGGCTTGCATGACAAGAATGAATGCTTAATCTAAAAATCAATTAGATCACCCTAAACATGTGCAAAGATAAAAATAACTGAAAACAACACACTCGCACATGCGCACTCATAGGGTACACCCCACTTGGTTGCCTTCGTACACGGTCATTGAGTATAGGTTGTTTTAGAGGTTGCCCTCTTGTCTAAAAGATCATAGTTGCCTCAAAGTGGTTGCCTCAGATATCGTTGCCTCGAATAAATGATCTAAGACACTAGGGTTACCACTAAGACATCCTAACATTGCTTTAGTGACTGTATGTCCCTCTTTCGAATTGACCCTCAAACTCTAACGACGGTGCTACCCACTCACTAATAGTGGGATAGCATTTTCTAAAGGAAATAAGCATAGAACGATTCTTTTTTTGAGTAGGTAGATTAGTTCTTAGATACTTGCTCATCTAAAAAACAAATTTTTCATACTTACACTTTTTTACAAACAAGTTTTCAAAAACACTTCATTACACTCTTGAAGACAGAAGCAAGAGTTAAATCGAAGTTAAAACAAAAACTTTTTCAAAACCCACAAACACAAAGAAAACAATTTTAAAAATGATGAGCAAGTACCTAAGAGCCCGTAGATAACTATGGATAAAAAGGGTGCTAATACCTTCCCTTTCTATAAATCTACCCCCCCGTACTCAGAAATATCTCGAAAAAGGAATTTTTATGTGCTTTTTTTCCTTTCCTTGTTGGATAAAATAAAAGTCGGTGGCGACTCTTGCTTACCGCGAAATTTTGCAAACAAACGCAAAACGCAAACCAGCATTCCAAAAACAGTCAGTTCTTCCACTATATCACAGAACTGGCGACTCTGTTGGGGAAGCGATAAGTGGGGTGTACCTTAGGAATAGTTCATCATAATGTTTTCAATTACTTGGTTTGTATGCTTTATCTTTGTGGGTTTGAATTGGAGTTACTATAGATCCTAACCTGGATCTGGGGATACCTTTTAGGTAAGTAGAAATAGACTGTGAGGGAACTGTACGGCGTAGGCCGATACGGTTGAAGCAATAGCTACGTTGGTGTGGCACTTTAGTTTGTACCAATATCCCTTGTGGAGGAACAAGGAGAATATGGGTCAGCTAAGGGGTCATTAAGCACCAACTGACCTTAGAACCTATAATTGACCAACTTGGCCATAGAAAAGTAGCAGTATGCTACACTCATTGAGACCAAACTCTCACGATGATTCCGACTGCAAGAAAAGGTTGCCAAACTGGAATTATGACTGATCAAGGGTGATCAGTGATATTGAGATCCTCTAGAACCCGGTTACTATTACTAGGACAGGTTGAACCAACTAAACTGAAAGAGGGTAATACCTAAACTCCATGCCAACCTGAAATCTAAGGGTTACTGTGTGACTTGTTTGCCCTTACCATGTTTGCTATCTGTGAATACTCGTGGTGCGTTTCATTCATAACATCATGCATCATGACATTGCATGCATCTTGCATCAAACTAACCTATTTCAAAGACAGAGGGGATTCATCTTTGTTCTATTTTGTAGGTCATGGCCTCTATGCGTAGAAACACTATTCGGATCAGCTTTGTACAAATTCCTACTCAGCTTAGAGATTTGGTTTCCAAAGTTCTAGATACTTCCTCCTTTATCAGAAGACATGGTCACCTCCTTGGTTTGGTCACTTCTAAGATGGATAAGCAAATGATGAGTGTCTTGTTCCAGTTCTTTGACTCATTACACCACTGCTTCACCTTCCCGGACTATCAGTTGGTCCCTACTCTGGAAGAGTTCTCCGATCTACTTGGTATTTCTATTCTAGAGCAGACGCTGTTTACAGGTTGGGAGAAAGCTCTTAGGCTAGAAGATGTTTCTACAGCCCTACATCTGACAAAGGCTGAAGTAATGTCTAATTGGGAGACTCGGAGTGGGACAAAAGGCTTCTTGGCTAAGTTCTTGGTTGATCGGGCTAATCAGTTTTGGGACAGTTTAGACTTTCAAGCATTCGAAGATATCCTGGAACTTCTCATTTATGGTCTGGTTTTGTTTCCTAATTCAGATTCTTTCGTCAATGTGAATGCAGTAAAGATCTTCATGTCCCGTAATCCGGTGCCCACTCTCTTAGGTGATATTCTGCATGCTCTTTATGCCCGTACTGCTCGGAAACAAGGAACCCTTATGTGTTGTGCACCATTGCTGGCGAGAAGGTTTATTTCTCACCTCCCCAAATCCGTTTTGAAGAACAAGGAAGGTATGGGATGGACCTACAGAATTATGTCCCTTGATCATACGTACATCATTTGGAGCACTAAAGACATGGAAGAAGTGGCTGTTATCGAACGATGCGGAGAATACCCCAATGTTCCTTTGCTCGGAATTAGGGGAGGGATAGCCTATAATCCTTGTCTGGCCTTACGACAGTTTGGGCGAGCTAGAAAGGAAGGTCCTCATGAGTTGCTGATTCTGAGTATTGTCTTTGACTACCAAGGGGATAGTGAGGAACATCGCCACAGGTTCATACGAGCTTGGAATAGGGTTAACAGGTCTGATCCGCATGAGCTAGGAGCAAAGACTTCTCTTCCAATGGAGCCATATCTCCGGTGGGTTCGAGCCCGTGTCCAAAAGCTGGGGATGCCATACGAAGCTGTCTTACCGGTAATTGTTGAGAGTACTGATGAAGAAGGGGTCCCTCATACTGTCCTCCACCCATACATGCCTACTGACATTGGGGCATTAAAGAGGTCGTGGATCCAGTTAAGAGAAGAACGAGATACTTACAGAGAAAAGTATCATGAGCAGGAGCGGAAGATTCTAAAGCTTACAAGACAACTGGAGAATGAGAAGGTCCTCAACGATTATGTCAGCACCAACAGAAAACGAACATGGGAGCACTGATGTCCTTTGTTATTTCTAGTTTTGATTTACTTTTTCAGTTTTTCTTTTTGTAACGCCTTAAAGGCATTTGTCAAACATTATTTCAAGTTTTTAATCTAATAAAAGTGTGTTTCCTTTTGGTTTACGAATTTGAATCCCTAAAGTCTTTGAAATCATATCATACGCATTCCATTCCCATGCACCTCATAACAGGTACCCTTACAGGTCTCTTATCTTCTTCGCTGCTTATTTTAGCATCATGTCCGCTAAAACATACACTGATCAAGCTATTAAGGCTCTTCAAGCTCAAAACGCTCAGTTCCAGGAAATGTTCATGAGCCTGGCCAAGGGGAAGAAAGATCTGAAGACTCTTATCTTGAAGGATAAGAAGAAGAAGAAGAAGAAGAAGAAGAAGAAGAAGACAATCCTCCTGAATATGGGTCATAGGTTTGGAAACATGTTGCAGGAAGAAGTTGATTTGTCCCACTCATCTGGAGGGGGAGGAAATCAGGAAGAAAGGAGGGCTCCTAGCCCTGTGGTTTCTGACAACGAGACTGACTTTGATGAAGACCAGTATCCTCCTGCCAAGGATGGGTGTAAATAGCTTAAAGACCGGTTAAGCGTGATGGAGATCCAGAAGACACCTGGATTGGATTTTGGAGAGTAGGGTCTAGCATTTGGGGTGGTGATTCCCCACAAATTTAAAGCACCAGTCTTTGCTAAGTACGACGGGGTCTCCTGCCCAAAGCTACACCTCCGTTCGTATGTTAGAAAGATCCAGCCATACACCGTTGACAGGAATCTCTGGATCCACTTCTTTCAAGATAGTCTTTCAGGGACTCAACTTGAGTGGTTCTATCAACTAGAAGGAGCTAACATCCGTAATTGGGAGGACCTTGCTGCTGCTTTTTACAAGAAGTACCAATACAATGCCGACCTTGCTCCTACGCGTACCTAACTTCAGGGTATGTCCATGGGTGCGAGCGAAGGTTTCAAAGATTACGCTCAGAAGTGGAGGGATCTTGCTGGTAGAGTCCAACCCCCGTTGGCTGACAGGGAGTTAGTGGATATGTTTCTGGGGACCCTATCTGGTCCGTTTTTCAACCATTTGATCGGAAGTTGATCGTCAGGTTTTACTGAGTTAATTATGACTTGGGAGAGAATTGAAGTCGGTATCAAGAGCGGCAAGTTACAGAAAGGTGCTTCGTCAAGTACCGAGAAGAAGCCTTTTAAGAAGGAATCAAGTGAAATTTACCTTTCCAAGAGTCATAATAAACCTGAGCTCCGCCAAGCAGTAAATGCGGTAGTTATTTCAAGACCAATTGTTGCCACACAACGCAACACTCAGCCAAGGGAAGAGAGGCCTCAAAGACAGTTTACTCGACTTAGCATGAATTTATCTCAAATTCTACCACAGTTGTTGAAGACTAACTTGGTGATTCCAAGGGAAGCTCCGAAGAATCCCAATGCCACCTCACCGCTGTACAATCCAAACGCCCGTTGTGCTTATCACTCTGATAGCCCGGGGCATGATACCAATAATTCCTGGGCCTTGAAGAATAAGGTACAAGATCTGATTGACATTAAGGAGATCGAGTTTGAGGCGCCTGAGAAGCCTAATGTCATAACGGCTCCTATGCCAAAACATGACGCGAGAGTAAATTCTATTGGGGATGATGACGTTGAAGAATATGAGTTTGACAGCTGGATCTACCCCACTACCAACGGTGGCTTGAGAAATTGGATGGTAAAGGATTCCATGCCCGTTTCTTTTACACAGTAATAGACTTTTGTTTCGAATTTGTAACAGACAATTTTAAAGTTTACAACCTGGTGCCTTACCCGAGACATCGTGGCTTTGTTTGTGAGGGCTTTATGTGTGTCATATCCATATATCATTAATAAAAGCATTGGACATTCTCTTGCATTTCAAATTTTGCGCTCTTTGTTTTTCCTTTTCTATCTTGCAAAACAACTATTTTACACACACTCACTGTTGTACCCCAAAATTTTCTCTCTCATTTTATCAACATTTCTCATCACAAGACTCTTGGAACTCAAGACCAGGCTAGGGTTTGCTCTGCTCAAGACACCTCTTTGCACTGTTGACCTAAATTTGGGTTTGAGTTTGCACATGGATTTTTGGACCTTCAATGCCAAAATTGACTTTCATACTTCATGTTGGACTCATAAGTTTTCCCATACCAAGTTTCAAGCCTTGAATCTAATTTTTGCCCAGTCAATTGGATAGTTGACCTAGAAATCAGCTGTATTGGGGAAAAAGTCAACTGTGGCCAATTTACAGTCAAACCTCATGAATTTTGACCCACATCAACATTATGAACTCATATGAACCATTTGATCAAGTTTGGACCACAACTCCACAAGAAATTTGATCAGATCACCAAAAGGGCAAAATGGTCATTTTTAGGGTTTTGACTGTACAAAGGCAATTTTTGACTGTTTGACCTAGCCAATGGAAAATTAAGCTCAATCATGGACTCAAGGACTCAATGACATTATCTTGACCTATTCAACAAGTTCAAAAGATCTCAAATGCATAGGATTGACAAATGAATTTTTCAGTCAACTGATCAAAATTTGACTGTACACGGAAAAGTCAAACTTTGACTTTTTGGTCAAAATCAAGTGC
The DNA here is from genome assembly GCA_948472305.1 of Vicia faba. NCBI lineage: Eukaryota > Viridiplantae > Streptophyta > Magnoliopsida > Fabales > Fabaceae > Vicia > Vicia faba. Next base: position 677,295,180 of record OX451735.1, on the reverse strand, counting down.
CAAGGGTCATTTTTCATCAAGATATGTCAAATTATGAAACTTGTTCATCAAGAAACCCAAAATTGCAAATTAGGGTTTGAAATTGAAAAATTTCATAACAGAAATTTTCTAAGTTATGAAATTTTCTTAATTTTTCCTAACTTTGTCCCACATTTTCACCATGATGCAAATGGATTCAAACAAAACTTACAACATGAAAGTAGTAGTCCTCCACAAAGTCTACAACTTTTATTCACAAAGTTTTCTGAAAAGAAGCTTGGATCTCAAGTTATGATTTTTGGAACAAGGGTCCCTAAAACTTTTAACTTAGAGAAATTTTGCCCTAGTTAGGCAGGATTTTGACCCATCTTCTTGGCCATTTTTCACATAGTTCCACTTGGAGTCTCAAGTTTCACTTCAAATATGGATTATAGTACATGTTGCAAGCTTTCCAAATTATCCAAGAACTCCTCAAACACATTTGTGGTTAGGGAGAATCGAATGCTTGAAGTTGGCAAAAACTCACTTTGTAACCATGGCCAATACATGTTCATACAAGTTGCAAAATCTGTCCAAACTAGCTTTGTACTTAATTACAGGTCTCTAAACCCTTCAACACTCAAAAATTGAATGCAAACTCATTGGACATTGGTGTTATTCTGACCATTAGAGCTTGGCACAATGAATAAATCCATTTTTGGCATAAAGATAACACTTCCATTTACATAAAGCATGCTTTATGTCAAATTCCATTTCTTGAGCCATAAACCAAGCCCTTTGCTGCAAAGAAGGCTCCCTAATGTCAGGCAAAGCTCAACCACTTTGTGCAGCTAGGGTACAAGCCAGTACATCCATAGCATTGTCAACTCTCACTTTCACTTCAAAACCAAGTAATTATGCAAAAAGTCAAGAACTTACACATCTGATATAATCAACTCTGGCCAACATTCAAAACAATTTTTTCACATCCCTTGGAGCCAGAAACACGAGCCATTCATCCCTCAAACACCCTTGTACATAAAAATCAAATTTTCTTGCAAAAACAGGCCAGGCCCAGCAGAATCACTTCCATTTTCACATCCACTCGTGCGTTTTGCTTGTAACCAGTTCCAATACCTTCCATTCAACTCACTCAAGCTATCCCAAGCCTCCATTTCCAACTATAACTCCATTTACAGTGTTCACCATTTCTGTTTTGAAGCTTTGCAGGTTGAGTTCCATAGAGAGATTCAGACCATTTCAAAACAAACTAAGCATTGGGAAAGGTCCAGGGAACATCAAGCAAGCTCAAAAGAACCTCAGGCCTCACTGAAAGTTGCTGCATTACCATACTCGAGCTTGACTGAAACAGGTATTTCTCAAACTTCTATCTCTCTATTTAGGAACATTTAGCCTTAGGTTTGTGAATGAAAGATGTAGTACTCATTGCCATGAAGTTGTATATATGCTCAATTTTCATTTATATTAAGCGTGCAAAGAGAATTTCATCCATGAACATGCTGAAAAAACTAGGTCAGATTTTAGGGCCAGAGAAATTCTCTCTGGTCTTTCAGAGTTAGATTATGTTTTTTATATGGTTAGAATCGTGGTTTGATGCTCTACAAATTTCATGTTTTGAGTTTTGGCAAAAGATCACAAATACAGGAGTTAACATTTGAACAGGGCAAGCGCGCGTTTTTGTCAAAGCGCGCGTTTTTGTCACAAGGAAGAAGATGAAGTGCAAATGGGATGGGCCTGTTTGTTCTCACTTTTGACACCGCTCTCTTTCAGTTTCACACCCCCTGGCCCATTTTCTTTATATTTTGTTATTTTTGTATTTTAAATTCATTTCTGATTTTGATTATTTATTTCCAAATATAAAAATGCTCCAAAAATATTTTCATTAATTTTTTACATTTATTTAGCATATTATTCCATTTTTTCTAACATTAAAACCTTTTAATACTTTTCATTATTTGTTTAAACTTAAAAATAATGTGAATAATACTTTTATTTTTTATTTCTTATTTTTATTTCACACTGAAAATATTTTCTTGAATATATTATATTTTGTAAATATTTTATTTTATTTTATATATATATATATATATATATATATATATATATATATATATATATATATATATATATATATATATATATATATATATATATATATATATATATATATATATATATATATATATATATATATATATATATATATATATATATATATATATATATATATATATATATATATATATATATATATATATATATATATATATATATATATATATATATATATATATATATATATATATATATATATATATATATATATATATATATATATATATATATATATATATATATATATATATATATATATATATATATATATATATATATATATATATATATATATATATATATATATATATATATATATATATATATATATATATATATACATATACCTTTATTTTATTAAAAACATAGAATAAAAATATAAAATATTACCTTTTTATTTTTTATACTAAAAAATACCTTTTCTTAAATATATTTCATTTTTGTACATATTAATATATTTTTGTATATAAATAATATATAATATTATTTTCTTAAGGAAAATTAGGGTTTACCCCTTAATTAAATAAAATCAACTTTTTATTTTAATTCTTTACACCTTTTTCACAATAAAAATACTTTACATGCATAAATAAATAAAAACTTCTTTTTTGCATAATACATTTCATTTAATATTTATTTATCTTGTTTATTTAAATATTGTACATTTAAATATTGATGTATTTATAATTCAATTTGGATGTAATAGTAATCTAGGGTTTATATTTCTTGTCAAATACCCCCTATTCAAAATTGTACCCCCATCCCCATAATCATGTTGTAATAGCTTAGAATTTAAATTCTCCCACTTAACGCTTTCAATTATGCCATGATTAGAGAATTAGGGTTTGTATGCTAAAATCAAATTAATAAATAGTTTGACCTAATCAAAGACAAAAATGCATGAAAAACAAACACAATGCACACTTACACCCCTAGGGTTACAATCCACTTGTTGCCTTCAAAAATGGGCCATGGTATGCATATCAAGTACTTTGGCAAAACAAAAACAAAATAAAAGATCATAGTCCCTCGATGACGCTATCTGAGTTTCCTAAACAAAATGATCAAAATCCCTCAAGAAAATTGCCAATAATACTTGACACAATTGCTATCATGGTCTATACGATGACCCGCGCCTGTCCCATTTAACATCCTAACACAAGGTTGTTCATCAAATACAATGGTGAAACAACACTGTTAAAAGGGTTAAAAACATAAGAAAGATCTTTGAGTAAAATAGGGTAGACAACTCTTAGTTACTTGATCAAAAGCTTGCAAAAACATCCTTGTTATCTTCAAAACACACTTCACCACACAATTTCAAAACCCTACTTTCAAGCATTGAAAACTTTTCAAAAGACAAAAACACCTTTGTATACATTCAAACAAGAATCATTACAAAGGTTGCCACAACGATGGTCTCTTTTCAAAACCACACACAAAACACCATTTCAAACAATTGAAAAGCAAAGCAAGTGATCTAAACAAGTAACTAAGAGCCCATGGATAACCATGGATGAAAAGGGTGCTTGCACCTTCCCTTTTCATAATCTACTCCCCGAACCCAAGAAAACATCTCAAAGGTCTTTTCTGTGCTTTTTGACCTTTCCTTAGGATAAAATAAAAAGACGGTGACGACTCTTGCTAAACCAAAACATTTGCAAACACAAACACAAAACCTCAAGTTAGTTCTCCCACCGTATCACAGAACTGGCGACTCTTCTGGGGAATACTTTAAAAGTGGAGTAACCTTAGGGTTTAGATCACCTTTGCATGCCTTGATTGTTTTGATTGCTTTATATTTTGGTTCTCTTGTTTGTGTTTGAATCCTTCACCCGGATTTTTGGGAAACATTCATAGGTAAATAACAATACATTGTGGAAACTGTGCGGGGTATACCGACATGGTTGAAGCAATAGCTATATTCGTGCGACATATTTGTGAGTACCGGTAGCCTTTGAGTCAATCAAAGAGAATACGGGGCCGCTGAGTGATGTCATAAAGCACTAATGAACTCTTAGAACCTTACTTGACCATCTTGGCCTTTTTTTAGGGGTAGTGAGATGACCGACTTTGGTGCAGTCCGAAGTTGGTAGATACTCGATACTACACTCATTGAGGGTTGTTTTCTTGGAATATTTTGGTCGCCAGTTAAGTGGCTAAACCAAAACAATGAACACAGAAAATAATCCAGTGATATTAAGCTCTTTAGAACCCGGTTACTATTTATAGGACAGGTTGAGCCAACTAACTTCAAAAGGGTACTTACCTATGAAACCTCATGCAAGCCTGAAACTAGGATCTTGTGTGACTTGCTTGTACATATGTTTGTGCATACATCATGAACGTCATAAAGCATCATATGCATCCACTAACCATTTCAAGGGTTTGGATCTTCATCTTTGTTCTTGTTTTGTAGGTCATGGAATCTCTTCGCAGGAAAACAATTCAAGTCAACCTTGTGAGAATCCCTCCTTAGCTCAAGGAGCTTGCTTCCAATATTCCAGAGAATTCTCTCTTCAGTGAAAGACATGGTAGACTTCTCAACTTAGTTAACTCCAATATTGAAGAAGATATGGTGAAAGTTCTCTTCCAGTTCTTTAACCCCCTACACCATTGTTTCACCTTCCCTGATTACCAACTAGTACCTACTTTGGAGGAATTTTCTCAACTCCTGAGAATTCCTATTCTTCATCAACTACCCTACAACGGTACGGAAAAAGAACCAAAGCCTGAAGATGTTGCTCAAGCCTTACACTTGCAACCATCTGATATCAAAGGTCTTTGGGAATCCAGAAGTGGAGTCAAGGGTTTCTTGGCAAAGTTCCTGTTTGAGAAGGCACAAGACAAGCTTTTGAGGAGATTGTAGCACTTCTCATCTATGGATTGGTCTTGTTCCCAAACCCTGATCAACTTATAGATGTGAATGCTGTCAAAATTTTCATATCCCGGAATCCTGTGCTTACATTGCTTGGGGACATCCTACACTCATTTTACACACGAACAATGAGGAAAAGAGGTGTTCTCATGTGCTGTACTCATCTTCTAGCAAGGTGGTTTATTTCTCACCTTCCCCAATCAGTTTTAAAGAATGAGCAAGGTTTAAGGTGGTCACAACGATTAATGACCCTTACACATTCTGATGTTCATTGGTGTTCTCGGTCCAAAGAAAATGTCATCATCATTAATCGTTGTGGGGAATTCCCTAATGTCCCACTACTCGGTATTAGGGGAGGCATTACCTACAACCCCTGTTTAGCTTTGAGACAATTTGGATATGCTTGGAGGGATGGCCCTCATGACATGCTGATTCCTGACTTGGTTTTTGACTTCAACAACGATGCACAAGGACTTCGACAAAGGTTCATCAGAGCTTGGAGGATGCCCAACAAAGTGGATAGTAAGACACTGGGGCACAAGAATTCCATCCCCCTTGAGCCTTATCTCAGGTGGGTACGAACTCGCGCCCAAAATCTTATGATGCCATACCCTCACATTCTCCCCATGATCAAAGAGTCTGTTATGGAAGGAGAGGTTCCATACACCCTCCTACATCCAGACATGCCGACATCATTGGAAGAATTACAAAAAAGTTGGATCCAACTCAAGGAGGAACATAATACTTTTGAAGCCAGCTTCTATGCCAGTGAGAAGAAGGTTTTGGAGCTTACCCGCCGACTTCATGAGGAGGAAACTCTCAACACTTACATCGCACCAAAGAGGATGCGCAATGTCTTTTTACATTAAGAATTTTGTAATATTTTGCCCATGGGGCACTTATGTACTAACAAATTTCTTCTTAATATGACGTGTGTTCTTTTTGTTTGCAACAAATTTGAATTTCTGAATCCTTGAATGCATTACATGAATAACATATCATTCATCATATGCATAAATAGGTCTTCACACCAGGTTTCCTTATCTTTCTGCTGTTTATTTCAGCAAGATGGATTTGGAGCAGACGGTTAAGGATCTGTAAGCACATAATTCTCAATTTCAGTAACTCCTCATGACCTTAACAAAGGGTCAAGAGGACCTTAAAGCACTGTTGGAGAAAGATAAAGAGAAAAAGAAGAAAACACCCGGTGTGGTCATTATGGGAAGGAGGTTTGAAAACCATGCTAGAAAAGTTCTCGAGTTCCCCTCGACGTCTGATGAAGGCGGTGGTAAAGGAAAAGGAACTGCAATGCCTTCTGAATCTGAAGTTGAAGAAGAAGAAGGGGAAGAAGACGAAGATTACTCCGAACAGCAATATCCCCCGACGGATGATAAATTTAAAAATCTTGAGGATCGGCTGGCAGCCATGGAGTTGTAAAGGGTACCTGGTTTAGATTTCGAAGAACTAGGGTTGGTCGCTGGGATCGTTATTCCTTCCAAGTTCAAAGTTCCTACATTTGCTAAGTATGACGGTCTGTCGTGTCCAAAGATGCATATAAGATCCTACGTCCGAAAGATCCAACCCCACTCATCTGATAAGGATCTTTGGGTCCATTTTTTCCAAGACAGTTTGTCAGGAACACAATTGGACTGGTTCTATCAACTCGAGAGATCGGAGGTTCATAACTGGGAAGACTTAGTTGCTGCTTTCTATCGATAATACCAATACAATGCTGATTTAGCGCCTACTCGTACTCAACTACAGAGTATGGGTATGTCTTCTAACGAGGGGTTTAAAGAGTATGCTCAGAAGTGGCGTGATCTGGCTGGAAGGGTGCAGCCACCATTGTCGGATAGAGAGCTGGTTGACATGTTTTTAGGGACCCTGTCTGGCCCTTTCTTCAATCATTTAATTGGGAGTTCCTCCGCGAGATTCACCGAATTGACCGGTGAAAGGGTCGAGGTTGGCATTAAAAGTGGTAAGATTCAGAAAGATGCCTTCGCGTCCACTGCCATTAAGAAGACCTTCCCAGCTAAGAAGGAAGCTTCTGCTGTTTATTCTCAGAAAAGCCAAGGAAGAACCGAGCGCCGGCCAACTGTGGGGGCTGTAATGATCCAAAACTCTTCAAATGATCAACCTCGCAGCAATCAGCCAATATCTAATCAGCAAAGGGTAGAAAGGCCACAATGACAATTCACCCGAATCAACATGACACCGGCTCAATTACTCTCTCATTTGCTAAAGCTGAATCTTACCAATTTGAAGGAAGCGCCAAAGAACCCTAATACCTCTTCTCCATATTACCACTCCAAGCAAAATGTGCTTACCACTCTGACAGTGTAGGGCATGATATCAACAACTGTTGGGCTCTTAAGAACAAAATACAAGACCTGATTAACGCCAAGGAGGTAGAATTCGATGCGCCCGAAAAGCCGAATGTGTTTTTTGCCCCAATGCCCAAGCACGATCATAATGTTCATGCCGTTATGGAAGACCTTTTGACCTTTCCTTAGGATAAAATAAAAAGTCGGTGGCGACTCTTGCTAAACCGAAACATTTGCGAACACAAATGCAAAACATCAAGTCAGTTCTCCCACCGTATAACACTCACATATACAGGTCTACATCCACTCTGGATCCCACTGATAACGACTCTGCTACTGCCAGTAATGACTTTGAAAGTCCGATCAACCAAGTCGAGGACGAAGGTGAGGATGATTGTGAAGTGCCTGGTGAACTTGCTAGACTGTTACTTCAGGAAGAGAAGGCCATACAGTCGCATGAAGATCCAGTGGAAACGGTAAATCTGGGTACAGAGGTAGACAAGAAAGAGGTCAAGATCGGTGCAAATCTGGAGTCTAGTGTTAAGCAACGGTTGATTCAGATGTTGCGTGACTATGTTGAGATCTTTGCCTGGTCTTATGAAGATATTCCTGGGTTGGATATTGATATCGTGGTTCACCGATTTCCTACCAAGGAAGATTGTCCTCCAGTGAAACAGAAAGTTTGCCGAATGCACCCAGAGATGTCTGAGAAAATCAAGGCTGAAGTTATGAAGCAGTTTGATGCCGGTTTTCTAGCAGTTACTTCTTACCCACAGTGGGTGGCCAACGTGGTTCTGGTGCCGAAGAAGGATGGTAAGGTTCGAATGTGTGTTGACTATAGGGATCTGAACAGGGCAAGCCCCAAGGATGATTTCCCTCTACCTCATATCGATGTTCTGGTTGACAACACCGCGTAACACAAGGTCTTCTGCTTTATGGATGGTTTCTCCGGTTATAATCAGATTAAGATAGCCCCCGAAGACATGGAGAAGAAAACCTTTGTTACTCAATGGGGTACCTTTTGCTACAAGGTCATGTCGTTTGGATTGAAGAATGCTGGGGCAACGTATCAGCGCGCCATGTTCGCTTTATTCCACGACATGATCCATCATGAGATTGAGGTATACGTTGACGACATGATTGCAAGGTCCCAGACGGAAGAGGAACATATTGACCATCTTCAGAAGCTATTTGACAGCTTGAAGTTGTACAGACTGAGGTTAAACCCGAACAAATGCACCTTCGGGGTGAGATCTGGTAAGCTGTTGGGTTTCGTTGTAAGTGATAAAGGTATTCAAGTGGACCCTCCAAAGGTGAAGGCTATACAGGAAATGCCAGCTCCTCGAACTGAAAAAGAAGTCAGAGGCTTTTTGGGACGTTTGAACTATATTGCCTGATTCATCTCACACCTGACTGCTACTTGTGAGCCGATCTTCAAGTTGCTGAAGAAAGATCAAGTGGTAAGATGGAACGATGAATGTCATGCCGCTTTCGAGAGGATCAAAGAATATCTCCAAGAGCCACCTATTTTGATGCCTCCAGTTGAAGGGAGACCTTTAATCTTATACTTGACAGTACTCGATAATTCAATGGGGTGTGTGCTGGGGCAGCATGACGAGTCTGGCCGAAAAGAGCATGTTATTTACTACCTTAGCAAAAAGTTTACCTACTGCGAGACCCGATACTCGTTGCTTGAGAAAACTTGTTGTGCTTTGGCATGGGCTGCTCGCCAGCTGAGACAGTATATGCTGACTTACACTACTCTATTGATATCAAAGATGGATCCAATCAAGTATATCTTCGAGAAGCCTGCCTTATCCGGAAGAGTAGCAAGATGGCAGATGATCTTGACTGAGTATGACATCCAATACACGACCCAAAAGGCAATCAAGGGAAGTGTGTTGGCAGACCATCTGGCACATCAGGCAGTGGATGATTACCAATCTATGAACCTTGAATTCCCGGATGAGAACATCATGTTGGTAACTGACTATAAGACACCTGGACCGAATGAAGGACCCGAGGAAGGATCCAGATGGTCTATGTACTTTGATGGAGCTTCAAACGCTTTGGGTAATGGCATTGACGCCATGATCATATCTCCTGAAGGCTCTCATACTCCATTCACCGCCCTACTATGTTTCAACTGCACCAACAACATGGCGGAGTATGAGGCGTGCATTATGGGTCTTCGAGCAGCTATTAACCTAAGGATTAAGTTCTTAAGTGTTTTCGGAGATTCCACTCTCGTGATCTGTCAGATCAAAGGCGAGTGGGATACGAAGCACCCAAATCTTATTCCTTACAAGGAGTATGTATTGAGGTTACTTCCCCACTTCGAGGAGTTAACCTTTGAACACTTCCCCAGAGAGGAGAATCACTTGGCGGACGCGCTAGCTACGATGTCTTCTATGTTCAAAGTCAGATGGGACAATGAAGCTCCCCAAATTACCATTGAGAGGTTGGAAGAACCTGCACATTGTTGTGATGTTGAGACTGAAGAGGTAACAGAAAAACCCTAGTTTTATGAGGTGAAGAGGTATCTTGAAGCTCAGGAATACCCCGAGGGTGCATCTGTTACTGATAAGAAGTTTCTGAGGAGGTTTGTGGCGAAGTTCTTCATCAGCAATGGCATTCTTTACAAGCGTAACCATGATTCAACCTTACTGCGTTGCATGGATAAGAACGAGGAAGAAAGGATTATGGTAGAGTTACATGAAGATACTTTCGGGACTCATTCCAGCGGACATACCATGTCAAAGAAAATCCTTCGGGCAGGGTACTATTGGTCTACTATGGAAGCCGACTGTTATCAGCATTCTCGGACCTGTCATAAATGCCAAGTCTATGCTGATAAGGTGCACATACCTCCAGTACCTTTGAACGTCTTGACAGCTCCTTGGCCGTTCACGATGTGGGGCATCGACATGATCGGTGAGATCAGACCTACTGCGTCTAATGGGCATCGTTTCATTCTGGTAGTGATTGATTACTTCACGAAGTGGGTTGAAGTAGCTTTCTTTGCTACTGTAACCAAGAACGTCGTGGCACAGTTTATTCAGTACAATCTGATCTGTCGATATGGTGTACCAAAGAGGATCATTACAGACAATGGTACAAATATCAACAATAAGATGATCACCGAAGTCTGCAAGAAGTTCAAGATACAGCATCACAACTCTTCTTCTTACCGGCCGAAGATGAATGGGGCTGTAGAAGCGACCAATAAGAACATTAAGAAGATAGTGCAGAAGATGATGGCGATGTACAAAGTTTGGCACGAGATGTTACCGTTTGCTCTTCATGGGTACCGACCTCAGCACAGACGTCAACAGGGGCAACACCATATTCCTTGGTTTATGGCATGGAGGCCGTCTTGCCCATTGAAGTTCAGATACCCTCTCTTCGGATTATGAAGGATGTAGGTTTGAGCAAAGATGACTGGATTCAGACCCGGCTTGATCAGCTGAACTTAATCGATGAGAAAAGGCTTACTGCTATTTTTCATGGTCAGACGTATCAAAAATGGATGATCAAGGCATTTAACAAGAAAGTCAGACGATAAGAATATCAAGTTGGGGACCTGGTTATCAAGCGCATCATACTGCCACAAGGTGATCCAAGGGGCAAATGGACCCCTACTTACGAAGGGCCATTTGTGGTTAAGAACATTTTCTCAGGAGGAGCAATGATTCTAACCACCATGGACGGTGACGACCTTCCCCACCCCGTCAATGCAGACATAGTGAAAAGATACTACGCATAATCAAAGACCCTCTAGGTTGACTGGCCTAGGCAAAAATAAGGGCTTCCCGACAAACCAAAAGGGTTCGGGCAAAAATAAGGGATTAAAATGAAAAAATCTGTACACCCGGCAAGTCGAAAACCTGAAAAGGCGGCTTGGGCAAAAAAGGGTATCCCGGTGGACTGAAAACCCGAAAGGGCGGTCCAGGCAAAAATTAGGGATTAAAGCATAACACTATGTCTCATTGGATCACCTTGCAAACAGACTTCGGTATCGACTATCAAGCTCAGACGGCGCCAAACAATCTGATCTACCTTCAGCCAAGTAGCAAAGTGATGAGACGCTCGAGGACATAAAGGCAATAGTAGAGTTGGAACCTAGTGGGATTATTCACATAGCTGTTTTTTTTGTTTTTCACAAATTGTATAAACTCTATTGATCGGCGGTGTTCTCTTACTAGGACGTCAGCCTCTTGTACAAAAAACACCTATTTACAGGCCAAACTTCAAAATCAATACAATTCATTTTCATGAATAAATTTTTTCTTTTTTGTTTTGTTTTGCAAAGAACGTCCAATGTTCAGTTTTTGATATATGCATTTGACATTAATTGCTGGTCATAAATATTTACATACGAAACAAAAGACGATTACTTGTAATATCAGAAACAGGGGCAAACGAAAAATGTCCAAACCGTACAGTTGCTCTGTCCACCAGGTATAGGGATAGACCTAGCTGGAGGAAACGATTGAAAGTATATTCATTCCCCGCAGAGTAAGAGAAAGACAGTGGTGTTAGCTCTCCCCAGCTGAGAATCGCAACTGTAACTGAATCGGTAATATTCTCCCCAAGCAGAATTTATCTACCATCAGCACTAAGAAGTCTTGTCATCCCCCAGCGGAGTATATAAAAAATATATATCCCCAACGGAGTATATAAAATATATATATCCCCAGTGGAGTTTGAAAAATTTGATCCCTAGTGGAGTTTGAAGAATCGTCCCCAGTAGACTCTGGAAGATTATCCCCAATAGAATCTAAAAGGGCTATCCCCAGTAAAGTCATAGTTGGAAAATCATCCCCAGTGGAGTTCTTCCTCTCACAAATAGGAATTCAATCCCAACAGGTTCATTATCACCAACAACGATAGTTCCTCCCCAGCTGAATTCATCAGTGGAATCCTCAATAGATTATTTATTCCCCACAGAGTCATTCTCTCATCAGTTTATTCCCCAACGAGTTATCCTCTTCTGCAGGTTTAGTCTCACAAATATCTTCATCCACTATCTCCAGTGGAAACGAAAAAATTCATTCTTTTCTCCAACAACAATCCAAGATTTATTTTCCCCAACTAAAACATCACATTTTCATACATCATGACATGCATACGCATCATACAACACAATCTCATTTATTTTGAGAATATCATTGCTTGATACATATCATGCATTACATACAGCTAACCTTTACCTTTCAGGAAAGATTTTCACAAAATTCAAGCTATGAAGCTTCTACCACGGTCGAATTACGGATGAGTTCCTAAATCTCGATAGATATTTTCCTAGTGGAATTACGGAGAAGTTCCTAAATCTCCACAGAGTTGTTGAATTACGGACGATGTTCCTAAATCTCAGCAAAGCAGTTGAATTACAGACAAGCTCCTAAATCTCAGCGAAGTTGTTGAATTACAGACAGGCTCCTAAATCTCAACAAAGCAGTTGAATTACGGACAAGCTCCTAAATCTCAGCTAAGTTGTTGAATTACAGACAGGCTCCTAAATCTCAGAAAAGTTGTTGAATTACGGATAAGTTCCTAAATCTCGACAGATATGTGCCTCGGTTGAATTATGGACAAGTTCCTAAATCTCAGCAGAGATGTTTCCTCAGTTCAATTATAGATGATTTCCTAAATCTCAACAGATGGTTGTTTAATTGAATTACAGACAAGCTCCTAAATCTCGACAAAATCAGTTGAATTACGGACAAGCTCCTAAATCTCGACAAAATCAGTTGAATTACGGACAAGCTCCTAAATCTCGACAAAATCAGTTGAATTATGAAAAAGCTCCTAAATCTCGATAAAATCAGTTGAATTACAGACAAGCTCCTAAATCTCGGCAAAGTCAGTTGAATTACGGACGAGCTCCTAAATCTCGACAAAGTCAGTTGAATTACGGACTAGCTCCTAAATCTCAGCAAAGATGTTTTCTCAGTTGAATTACGGACGAGCTCCTAAATCTCAGCAAAAGTTGTTCCCTCATTTGAGTAAGGATGATTGAAGTTCCTAAATATCAACAGAGATGACTTACCAGCAGAATGACGGACGACGAAGCTCCTAAATTTCTATCTCTCTCCATGAAAGATCAGACTTCCCCAGCGGAATCTTCCTCAACAACAGGTATACAAACTCTCGCTAAGGAATCTCTTATGCGATCGACACTCTTCCAAATGGCATTTGTAAGCCCATTCTCGACATCACAAGACAATTATCACTTCATGCGAGTGCAAATTTCTGGGCACTCTAGTGTTCAATCCACTTCCACCTTCGGATTACGAAAGGCACGAAAGCCAATCTACATCCTCAGGTTTAAGAAGATTGAACAGGGGCAGCTATTGTACCCCAAAATTTTCCCTCCCATATTTCTCAAAACATTGCAAGAAAGATCTCTAAATTGCTTAAAGTAGCTCAAGGGTTGGCCAGACAAGCTCTCTCCTAAGGCAGTCTACCCCAAATTAGGGTTTTGTGTTGCATCAAGATCCTTGAGTCCAAGTGACCCCAAGTGCTCACCAATGTCCTAATATGCTCTCAAGATCATCCATGTCAAGTTTCAAGCCTTGCAGAGGAATTTTGCTCAGTCAATTGCTCAAAGGTCCAAAAATCGACCGTGCTAGGGCAAAAGTCAACTGTGACCCCCATACAGTCAAACCTCAATATTTTTGGTCAACATTCTCATTTAGAAGTATATTTCACCATTTGATCAAGGGTTGATCATGATTCATCAAGGATTGCTCACAATTCATCAAGAATTAAAAGTTGTTAAATTAGGGTTTTGTAGGAAAGGTCAACCCAACTTTGACCAAGCATAACTTTCTCATACTTTATGAGAAATGACCCATCAAAAGCTCAGTTTGAAGAGGATGCAATTTACTACAATCCATCTTCATATCCCAAGATCAAAATATGCATTCACAAGAAGTTATGAATTTGGACATTATAGGTCATTTTGAAAAGTCAACAAAAACACCTTTTTGTCAAAGCTTCATACGTGAGCATGGAATATCAAATTGAGATGAGACCAAAAGGGTTGGTTATGGGACATCTCAATATTTCTAAAAAGTCCAAGAACACCTGCAAAAGTTCAAAATTGAAGAAGTTATGCATTGTTGAAGTTGGATTTTTTTTTGCAAAATTGCCAAAAGTCAACTATCCCCAAAACATCAAATTTTGCCAAATGGGCCCATTCTTTTTCACTTGTTTTGGGTTGGCATTATTTCCCACGTGCTCTAGCCTTGGCCATGTGTCCATATCATATTTTTATTAATTATTTTGATTTTTATTTGAATTAATTTGATTTAAATCAAATAAAATCAAATAAAATCCAAAGCATTGATAACAATGGACCTTTTGATTGTTTCAGGCTTTAATCACAGCTAGCAAGGCATTGAAACTCGAATCAAGGCAAGTTGTGTACAAAAAGATTCAAATCAAGCCAAATTTGGAAGGTTGTAAAAAGAAAATCAAATCAAATATCCAAGCATTGAAAGAGAGAGATTTGGACTGAGTTTGCAAACCTAATACATTGTGAAATACATAAGGGTCGTGTGCAGACCAAAATAAGTGTTGGAGATCAGTTGGAGAGCAAGAACAAAATTTGCAAAAACACCAAAAAAGTGTGAGATCGAAATCAAGTCTAGAGGCAGTTTCAAGGCTTGGTGTTGATCTCAATCTCTTCCTGGCAATCTCCACAAGCGAAACCAATCAAAACCACACGTTTCCAAGCCCTCCAGAGCACTGTAAGTCACTCACGAACTCACCCTTTTCTTGATTTCGTATTTTTAAATTTAGGCATAGTTAGCATGAATTGATAGCATATTCTGAATCTACAAATCATTTGCAAGCTTTTGGTATTATTCAATTGCATCTACATGACCTGTAACGAGATCCACCATTGTTAGGGTTTCGTTTTTGTTTTTGGGGTTTTTCGTTTCAGGAACAATTAGTCCTAATAATGGGCATGGTTATGATCAGCAGAAGATGACGAATCTAACCATGGTGTTACAATTCATTTACATGGCCTGTACAAGATTTTAGAGATGCCTGGTTTGTAGTGACGGACATCTGTCCGTGGGTATAGCTCGTTTGATTTTTAGCTACGGTTCAAGGAAGGGGACAATGAGTTGTCGCTTCCCCATTCGTCCGTTTAAACGTTCGTGCATTTTTTTGTTTCTATCCACTAATGCTCGCTTTTGTATTTCATTATTTTCCTCTAATATTATAACAAATAAACACAAGTGCTCCAGTGGTAGCCACGTTGGCCTTAAGGCATTCAGAGGCTGGAGGTCAGGGGTTCGATCCCTGCCTCCAGCAATTTGCATTTTCTTGTTTATTTTCAGGCAATCCAGTATGCGCCTAAGCAGGAGTTCCATCATACTCCCTCACCAATCAACATGCCAGATGGCCAGATCTGGTGGCCAATATTGGAAGAGCACCATATGCCAAGTCAATGCATGTACGCTGGATTGAAAAAGTCAATGTGGATATCACAATTGGGCCCAGAATTTCTGCTATTGACACCCTTGCAAATCAGGCCCAATCCCTATCTCTCTTCATATTTTCTTTTTTTATTTAGTTATTTTATTTTATTTAAATAATTACTAACCAATAGAATAATTTCTTTTTATCAAAAAATCATAAAAAATACTTTTTATCCAATTAAATTTTAGAGTTTTATTTTTTTCTTTAATAAATATTAATTAATTAATTAGGTTGATTAATTAGGTAACTTTAATTTATTTTTCAAATAATAAAAAAATCAATTAGAATAATTAGGTTTTAATATTAATTAATTTATTTTATTTTCTTTCTTAAAATAACAAAAACTCCAAAAATATGTCATTAATTATTTTTTTCATTAATTAATTTAATAACCAATTAACTTAGTATTTAATTTTAGGATTTAATTTCTTTTCTTAAAAATAAAAACAACAAAAAAACATTTCTTTTGATTAGAAGGGTCAAAACCCTAATTTCACATTCGATTTAATTTTGCATCGCGCACTTTATTTTTCTTTATCCAATTAATGTATCTGCTCCCGGTTTGTAATAATTAATTAGGATATTTATTTTACCGCTTTATTTTATTTTCAAAGGGTTGCTTTTGGCGATGTAAATACCTGACGCCTTGTAATAATTTAGTTTAAATTCCGCACCTTTATTTTCTGCAAATATTCAACTGTTAGATGTTTGATAATAGGGCTTGCATGACAAGAATGAATGCTTAATCTAAAAATCAATTAGATCACCCTAAACATGTGCAAAGATAAAAATAACTGAAAACAACACACTCACACATGCGCACTCCTAGGGTACACCCCACTTGGTTGCCTTCGTACATGGTCATTGAGTATAGGTTGTTTTAGAGGTCGCCCTCTTGTCTAAAAGATCATAGTTGCCTCAAAGTGGTTGTCTCGGATATCGTTTCCTCGAATAAATGATCTAAGACACTAGGGTTACCACTAAGACATCCTAATATTGCTTTAGTGACTGTATGTCCCTCTTTCGAATTGACCCTCAAACTCCAACGACGGTGCTACCCACTCACTAATAGTGGGATAGCATTGTCTAAAGGAAATAAGCATAGAACGATTCTTTTTTCGAGTAGGTAGATTAGTTCTTAGATACTTGCTCATCCAAAAAACAAATTTTTCATACTTACACTCTTTTACAAACAAGTTTTCAAAAACACTTCATTACACTCTTGAAGACAGAAGCAAGAGTTAAATCAAAGTTAAAACAATTTTTTTTCAAAACCCACAAACACAAAGAAAACAATTTTAAAAATGATGAGCAAGTACCTAAGAGCCCGTAGATAACTACAGATAGAAAGAGTGCTAATACCTTCCCTTTCTATAAATCTACCCCCGTACTCAGAAATATCTCGAAAAAGGAATTTTTCTGTGCTTTTTTCCTTTCCTTGTTGGATAAAATAAAAGTCGGTGGCGACTCTTGCTTACCGCGACATTTTGCAAACAAACGCAAAACGAAACCAGCATTCCAAAAACAGTCAGTTCTTCCACCGTATCAAACCATCCCAATGAGAGGTGTGCATACCATTCTAATGGTCCTGGGCATGATACAAACAATTGTTGGGCTCTGAAGAACAAAATTCAAGACCTAATCGATGAAGGAGTGTTGAAATTTACACAAGAAGATCAACTGGAACTCTTCTATCACCCCTCAAGAGTATCCATGTGAAGTGACAATCTGGGCAAGGAAATTTTCTGTTTATTCGAATTTTCAGTTGTAATTTCTTTGTTTGCTTAAACACTTATCTTTATGTCAGACTTTGGTTACTCTCATTAATGCATTAAATATGTTTGTCTTGAATCAATCCGTTCATTTTCATTATATCTAAACTATGCTTTTTACTCCCTTTATGATATTCAACTCTTGTTTCAAAAGTTGCAAGCCTTTAGAGGGAGGATGACGAAAACAATGCCTTCATCTCATACAATATGCTTTTGGATAGACCTTGCTGATGATGTATAGGCGTTTTTTCAAATCCTAAACACTGGAGTTAAAAGGAAGATAATCCCGAGTCAACCCCTTCGAGCCAAAGAAGTAGAAGTTTCCTTTTTACACAAATTGGAACCTTTAATCAAAACCTGGGGCAGGGTAGTCTTTCAGTTAATTCAAATGCGCGTTCAAATTGCAAACTCTCATCTCGTAATAAAATGAATGACATCAAAAACATTCCTTTGGAATCAAAAGACAGTGATGGTTCCCTACCAAATAGGCAGTCATTAGCTCTCAAGAGAAATGCCCAATAAGTCAAAACCTACAAAGGAGACTTAAGAAAAACTGGGCATCCCGCTGACCGTAAGAACAGTCAGACAAAATTAGGGATAATAAATCAAAATAAAGAGGTCACTGCAAATCCTCAACAACATGAAAAATGTTGCAAAAATGACTGCCTTCCGAAAAACATAACTTGTCTGAGCCACCACCAATGCATCATTCCAGACTCAATTGGAGTTCAAACGCACAATTAACCGAGTTTAGGATTGAAGAACATCACGAAGAGCGGGTGGGTACAAATACACTTTGAGCCTTTATCCTTTGTTTCTTAAACCATGAACCTAGACCACGATACAACCTTTCAAAGTCCTAATTGAAGCATGGGTTAGTTCAAAAGCATATTGTTACAAAAGGTATCCTGACTCCTGTAAGGCTTACTCTAAATCCTTATTTAAACTCACACACTTGCAAAACTCTTTTATCTGCTAAAACGCATTTTCAAAATTTCAAGACAAGAATAAATTTTGCATTATTATGAATACCGTCGTTTGCATATGGCTAATTGTTTGACAACAAAGAAATTCACACGATGAATATTCAGCAAATGAAAACTCTCTCAATAAACAAAATCACTTCAAATGGAAAGACACTTCCAATGACAAATATCTCATAACCAAGGGGCACGACATGACCATTGTCCAACACATCTGGGGTAGTCAAGTCGAGATTCAAAGAATCTCTCAAAGACATGTTGAATCAATCAAGGGGCAAATATCCATCTGAATCACTCAAGGGGAAATGTTACGTCGATCATGGGTTGGAACAGAATCCACTATGAAGACTTCCGGTACCATCAAATTGCTTGTCTGTACCTTTAGTATCAGATGGTGTCAGTATCATATTTTCGGATCCTCCCATGACAGTTCTTAGAAAATTCTGAGACTTGACCAAAGATCTTGGGTACCACCAATTTGTTTGTTTGTTCCAGTAGTACCAGATGGTATCAGTATCAGGTCTTTGGTTTCTTCCACAATAGTCTTAGAAAATATCCCTAGAAAGTTCAGGGCTACCAGAAATGTGATTAAAATCTCAAACGTCAAGGTGCACCAGATTAACTCTAGGGGAAAACCGGCTCTCACATATAAAGGGTCATGTGGGACCAAGCAAACATTTTCTGGCATTACTACAAAACTTACTACTATAGACAGTGACAAATCCCCACGAAATACCCTTCATAAGGTGATCCCCGGTGAAGTCGTCAGAGTCACAAGGCTATCCCCGACAAATGCAGAAGCATCTTTAAACAAAAATGGGGCATCCTCCAGCCGATGACATAGTCAAACTCGCCAACAAATAGAGGAGTTTTAATCTTCTCCCAACAAACGCATACATCACACTAGTTCCCAAACAGAGGATACAATTCTTTTGCAGATACGGTTCAAATACGATCCAGATATGGATATCATTCTGATACTCATTCAATATCTCCTTAGATACCATCAAAGCTTAGAATTATTCTGACATTCCCCAGTTGAGCTGGTCTTAATTGAGTTAAAAGCCTTATGGAGTTTTTTTCCGAAGCGCCCTTCCGGAAGATTGGCGACAGGGTTTATTTCTCAAACAAAAGGCAAGATTACCCAGCTTGAATTTGCTTCCCAGACTATCATAAATCAAGGGACCACAACTCCTCTTCCCCAGTAGACTGCTCTACAATTCCCACAGGTGCTTTCTCCAGCAGGAGCGGAAGTAAGGACATCCTACTATAGGATCACTAACGTATCTCCTGTATGAAGCCTAATGGTATCAGGTGCTCTCATATCCCCGACGGAGCAAAAATTCCAATTACCGCTCCAGATATTCCCCAGTGAAAGTCGCCCAACTTCTCAGGATTCCCCAGCAGGATTTCACAAAGTTCACAAGAAATGCACGATGTTTCCCTTCCACAATAGATTTTATTTCTCTAATAATGGAAACTCATCCATCCATGCTTCAACTTCAACAAAATATGAAGACTTACACTCCTTATTCCCAGCAGTACTCATAGATTTATTTTTGCTGAGTCCAACAACATTGCAGCAGAACAATTAATATGTTCATACATTGCATTCATACGTCATGGCATTGGCAACACAAATGCATATAGCGTAATCTCATGCCATGCATTTCATACATCATGGCATCGCATACAACTAACTCTTCATCTTTTCAGGAAAAATCAATCAACAGGAAATTATCATCAAATTTCCGACAGGATAACTATTTATGGACAAATCAATTACAGATCAATTCCCGAGAAAGGACTGGTTAACCATCTACATAACAAATATTTCCTTCATACCTCTGCCGGTTCAGTTTAAATCTCTCAACGGTTTATCCTGATTCTTCCCTGCAGAATTATTCTCAAGTAGAGTCTCTCCCCAGCAGAAGTAGAAGAACCACGATTTTCTACAACAGTCAGGAATGCTATTTCTAATACTCTCCAGCAGCAGTCATGGATTTATTTTCCCAGACTCGGGTCCAAGATTAGCTCCTGAAACTAAACAGAGTAATCATTTGCGCGACCAAATGCAGCTTTACACGGGTTTGTCACGATGCAATCTTACACGGATTTCTCTTATATACAGCTTCACACGGGTTTATCTTGAAAAATATTACATGGGTCCCTTCTCATACATTTGAAAATAAAGTTTCACACGAATTCATCATGAAGTAACCCTACTACCCAGGTTCCTTCTCATAGCCCTACTACCCATACTTTCATTTCGAAGTAACTCTACGACCCAGGTTCCTTCTCATAGCCCTACTATCCAGGATTTCATTTTGAAGTAACCCTACGACCCAATTTCCTTCTCATAGCCCTACTATCTAGTCTTTCATTTCGAAGTAACCCTACGACCTAGGTTCCTTCTCATAGCCCTATTATCCAGGCTTTTATTTCTAAGTAACCCTACGACCCAGGTTCCTTCTCATAGCCCTACTATCCAGACTTTCATTTCGAAGTAACCCTACGACCCAGGTTCCTTCTCATAGCCCTACTATCCAGGCTTTCATTTCGAAGTAACCCTATGACCCAGGTTCCTTCTCATAGCCCTACTATCCAGGCTTTCATCTCGAAGCAACCCTACCATCCAGGTTCCTTCTCATAAGCCCTACTACCCAGGCTTCATTTCAAAGTTACCCTACGACCCAGCTTCCTTATCATAGCCCTACTATCCAGGATTCCATTTCAAAGTAACCCTACGACCCAGGTTCCTTCTCATAGCCCTACTATCCAGGATTTCATCTCGAAGTAACCTTATGACCCAGGTTCCTTCTCATAGCCCTACTATCAAGGCTTTCATATCGAAGCAACCTTACGACCCAGGTTCCTTCTCATAGCCCTACTATCCAGGCTTTCATCTCGAAGCAACCTTACCCAGGTTCCTTCTCATAAGCCCTACTACCTAGGCTTTATCTCGAAGCAACCTTACCCAGGTTCCTTCTCATAAGCCCTACTACCCAGGCTTTATTTTGAAGTAACCCTACTACCCAGGTTCTTATAACCTTACTATCCAGACCCCTGCTGGTTCAGTTTAAATCTCTCAATGGTTTATCCTGATTCTTTCCTCGCATACATTTTCTCTGGTTTAGATAAATCTCTCGATGATTTGTTATGATTCTTCTCTAGAGTCTTGCTGGTTCAGCTTAAATATCTCAACGGTTTATCCTGATTCTTTCCTCGCAGACATTTTCTCTGGTTCAGATGAATCTCTCAATGATTTGTTCTGATTCTTCTCCATATTCTTGCTGGTTCAGTTTAAATCTCTCAACGGTTTATTCCGATTCTTTCCTCGTAGACATTTTCTCTGGTTCAGATAAATCTCTCAATGATTTGTTCTGATTCTTCTCCAGATTCTTGCTGATTCAGATAAATCTCTCGATGATTTGTTCTGATTCTTCTCCTGATTCTTGCTGATTCAGATAAATCTCTTAACGATTTGTTCTGATTCTTCTCCAGACCCCTGTCGGTTTAATTTAAATCTCTCAACAGTTTATCCTGATTTCTTTCCCAGTAGATAATTTTCTCTGGTTCAGATAAATTGCACCAATATTTATTCTGGTGCTTTCCAGTCAAAGTTAATCCAAGACCTCTATTGGTTCAGTTTAAATCGCTCCAAGATTTATGTTGATTCTTTCCAATCAAACAATGTTCAAGACTTCTGCTAGTTCCAGTTTAAATCAACCAAAGGTTTATTCTGATTTCTTTTCCGTAAGAAGTCAAGTTCAGATTTTGTCCACTTCCGTCAATAATCATTCCTGGATGGCATCTACAAGCCCATATCCGACAAGTCTCCATCATTTCCCCAAATGGCATCTTTAAGCCTATTCCCTATGCAATCAACAAACATATCATCAAGTGCAAATTTCTGAGCACTCTAGTGTTCAATCATCTTCTACTTTCAATGCTACGAACGACAAACATGTCGATCTTGCTTTTCAAGTTTAAGAAGATTGAACAGGGGCGGCTGTAGTACCCCAAAATTTTCCCTCCCATTTTTCATTCAAGATACTATCCTAGGGTTTCTCGAATACTCAAATTGGCTCAAAAGTTGATTAGACGGATTCTCTTCCTAGACAGTAAGTACACAATTAGGGTTTTGCATTTCTCAAAGAAAATTAAGTCTTCAAGGTCTCAATTGGTCTTCATAGGTTTCATGTCTCCTCAAGGTTTGTTTAAGCCAGTTTCCAAACCTCGCATTGTAAGTTTTCTCAATCAGTGGTCCAGATAACTGAAAATGACTACATCGACTTGAAAACCGACCCTTTTGCAAGAACAAATTCAAACAATCGTAAATTCTTCATTATTCAATATTTTTGAGCAGTTTTTATTGCGTATGATTCTCCTTGATGCCATCTCCATTTTCTCTTCACAAGTCAAGAGCTGATTACACGTAGAAGATCACCAAAATTCGAATGCGTTGGAAGTCGCATCATGAATTTTGACCTAATTTCAAATAGCAGTCTTCTAATTTCTAAGAATTGTGATTTCTTCAAATTACAAGACCTTGAGACGATTATTTATGTTCATGGTCATATGTGATGTCGCTCACGGGTTTATCTTCAAAGAATCGAAGGAAAATTGTGTTTGGAAGACTTTAAAATTATTAAATCGTCACAAGGCATTTGTTGACTTTGAATGTTCGTAATCACAGTTTATTTAAAGATTGACAGATATTCTCGAAGCATGTTTGTTTGGCAATGAAATTCCATTTTTTATCGAGCATAGCACGCAAGTTCATTTTAAATGCAAACTTGACTAGGACAAGATGTGAAGGTTAAGGCTGTCATTTAAGCAACCATGATTGTGGATTCCATTAGTCAAAAAGATTTGAGCTCTTAAAACATTTATTTTATTTAAGAATACAAAGTACATTATTTATCTTACCATTTTGTGATTGCTTGAAATGCAAGTTACCAACCCAAAATTTTTCTATCCAAAGTTTTCAATTGAGGATTGCAAGTTTTATACAATAAATTCTATCACACCAAATTTTATTTAAACGCGTGATATTATTACATTACAAATGAAATTACAATTTGTTTGTCTTGTTTACAAAAAATCTCAAGTTCTTGTTTACAAAAAGAATTTTTATTTTCTTCTTCAAGTATTCATCTTCATCTTCATCTTCAAGAAATCAATCCAACCTTCGTTTGCATCCAAGTCTCGCTTGCCGTTCATAAAACAAGAAGAGGAAAAGTTAGCAAGCATGTGAAAAATTCAAGAACTTTTGTTTAGAACAAATTTTATCTCATCATTAGGGTTTGCATTTTGGAATCAGAAATCAACAGGTTTATTGGTTTAATCACAATCCACCTCTTCCTATTTTGCAAATCACAAAAACTTGGATTTTGGTTCACAAAAAAGGAAAAAAAGTTTACAAAGGCAACAAGTAAAGTTGCAAACAAACAGCCAAACTGCCCAAGGTTGCAAACAGAAAACAGCAACATCAACATAAAAACAAGCCAAACTGCATCACAAAGGCAGCAGGCAGCCACAGTCCAAATAGCAGGCAACAAACAGCAATCCAAACTGCAGCGGGAAAAGCAGAACAAACATTGCAGAAGCAAAGTCAATGCATTAAACAAGAACTGTAAATAGCAGGCAACAACACATGTATAAGGCATCACCAAGTAAAATAATGCAAGCTAACCATCAAATGGCTAAAACCTTAGACATCATCATTTTCCTAAATTAGAAAACCCTTCAGAATTTACTGAAAAGCCAAATATGGCTTTGTTTCATGGAAAGATGAAGAGAAAAGAGATAGGGTCAGAGGAAAGATATCACCAAGCCAACAAATAGTCCAATGTCATGCCAAGACAAACAGGATGCTATTGCTACAAAGGCCTGCTACAAAAACAGTCCAAGAAGACATGCTCTCAAAGCATCCCTATGCTGCCCATAGCAGTACAAGACCTGTCCACAGTCCTGCATCATAAACAGTCCAAGAGTTGCACTAAAATGGCAAAACATCAACCTGCACTCAAAAAGACCACAAAGCAATTAACCAAGTTATCAAAAATTTCCTCCATTTTCCTACTATCTCTCCTATATAACAGTGGCCAAACTTGTTCAAAGGAGGAGCTGATTTTTCCATCCCAACTAAAAATACTCATGCTGTCATAAAACCCCAAGACAACAACAAATATACAAAACCAGCAAATATACAAACCAGCAAACATCAAAAACCAGCAAAGGCCAAGATAATACAAAACCAAAAAAAAAAAACCTCACTAAACCAGAAGCCAACAACAAACAGCAAAAATCAGAAAAAGATGGGATCACAAAATTTCACAGAAAACACACTAACACAGTAAAATCTAAACACAATCTCCATAAAACAATTTGAACATCCAACTGTCCACCTTCTTTACACAACCCAGTTTGTTTCTTCAATCATCAACCTCACCAATTTCTCAAAATTCCATCAGCTCCCCTGTCAAAGCAACAATCGTGAAGTCACCAACAGCAAGGTCAAGCCCAACATTTTCAAAAGAAACTGATCTATACGGTAAACTCCTCATCATTGTTCTGCATTCATCATCAATGTCAATTTTCCTACATGCATTATTTCACTATTATAACCAAATAAAAAAAACATCAGTCAAAAACCTAACCCTTTTACCCATTACGATTTGATTCAACCAGTTCTTGATCCTATTAAGCCATGGCAACGTTGGTCTGGGAATCAACGATCCTAATTCTTCATTAACACCGCCAAGACTGACTGGCTCGATAGGATCAAGTCATTTTTTATCAGGCTATCGTTGGATTGAGCGATGTGAGGGATTGAAACCATTGAGAAAAAGAGCCAAAATAGCTTAATCGTGAAATCTAAGAATCGTAATTGTGAAATAGCTCTGGAATTCATTTTGTGTTGTTGATATTATCTTGAGAAACCAAAGCTATGTTGTTATTGCTATTAGCGAAGAAGAAGTGAGAAGGTGGATTGGAGTTTTGTTGAGATCATGAGATAGAGAGAATTAGGAAAAGGTTTGATCAATCTAGGATTTTTTTCAAAGAGTTATTTGTGGTTCAAATGAGAGGCGCTGGGTTATATAACCCGTTTGGTTGGGTGAGGAACTGGGTCCGGGCCTGACCTGATCCGGGCCAACCCATTAGTTTTTGTTGGGTATGTAGAACCTTAGGCCTTCTCACTTTAAATTCATTAAGCCCAGCGGATCGAGGCTATTTCCACTCCACTTCTGTTTCACCCCCCCCCCCCCCCCCCCCCTTCTCATATTTAGTTAAGTTTAGTTTAATCTTAATTTAGTATTAATTTAGTTTTAGGTTTTTTAAAAGTAGCTTAGTTATATTTTAGTAACCTTAAAATTAATTTAGTTTAAATCTAATTTTATTAATCTTTAGTATAAATCTTTGAATTCAGTTAAATAAAAAACATAGAAATCTCAAAGTTAATTTATTTTCTTATTTAGTTTAGTTCTAATTTTAATTTAGGAAAATTCTGTAAATAATTTTACGAATTATTTTTTTCTTAAGCTTTAATTTATTTAATTTCTTAATAAAAAAAACCCTAAAAGACAAAAATAGGTTTACATTTGATTTATTTCTTTAGCTAATTATAAAATAGATCTTTAGTTTCTTTTCAAATTTTTCTCACAAACAAAAATGCCAAGAGTTTTAGTTCCATACTTTGTTAATAAATTTTTATTTCCTAGACTGTTATAACTGTAATTAATCGCTCAAATTCGATTTGGTTGTATTGTTTGCCTATTTTGGACCTTTTAATCGCATTCGACTCATCCCCATGTGTAAAAATTGTACCCTTATTCCCGAAAGCTCTATAATAGCATAGAATTTCCATTTCTGCAATTTACTGCTTTCCTTATATTGTATAGTAATTAGGCGTGTATGGCAAGATTCAAAAACAATCGCTAGATAACCTAATTTCAAAGACAAAATTAACTTGAAACGAGCACAGTTTTTCACACGCGCACCTCTAGGGTAACCTCGCTCGTTGCCTCAGAAAAATAGTCATGTCCCTCGAATATGAGACGCTTTAGCAAAGACCCTTTAATGAAAGATCGTAGTCCCTCAATGACCCACGATGTTGCCTTCGGTAAAACGATCTAGTCCCTTACGAAAAATTGCTAAAGCGTCTCATAAGTTGCTTTCGATGTCTGTACGATTGACCCGCGCCTGTCCCTTCACATCCAATGATGGGGCTTCTTACCAAATCAATGGTAAGATAGCCACATCTAAAGGAGGAAGAAAAGAACAGTTAAGACCTTTCGAGTAGATAGATTCGCTCCTAGTTACTCGCTTGCTAACGAAAAAAAACCTTTTCACACCAATGCTTTCATCTCAAAATATTTTGTATACATTCTTATAGAGACGAGAACCATTGCAAAAACATCTTTTCAAAACCACTTTCAAAATACGCATTCCACAAACACATCTTTGAACTATCTTTCGAAACAAAACTTTGTACGCGTTCTTATAGAAACGAGAACCATTACAAAGACATTTTCAAAATACTTTCAAAGCCTACATCACAAGCACGTTGTCAAAGCAAAAGTAAGTGATCTAGCAAGTAACTAAGAGCCCGTAGATAACTACGGATGAAAAGGGTGCTAATACCTTCCCTTTTCATAATCTACCCCCCGAACCTGAGAAATAATCTTGAAAGGTCTTTCCTGCGCTTTTTACCTTTCCTTTTTTTATAAAAGAAAAGTCGGTGGCGACTCTTGATATCCACACAAATGCGATCAAAATGCAAAATGACCCGAGTCAGTTCTCCCGCCGCATCACAGCAGGTACAAGAATTCTCGCAAAGGAATCTCTTATGCAACCGATATCTTTTCTAGATGGCATCTTTAAGCCCATCTCCGGCGATTCTCTATCGCCTTCCAAATGGCATCTGTAAGCCCATTCCCGGTATTATCAATCAGTATTACTTCACGCGAGTGCAAATTTTTGGGCACTCTAGTGTTCAATCATCTTCCACCTTCAGATCACGAAAGACAGACCAACCAATCTACATCCTCAGGTTTAAGAAGATTGAACAGGGGCAATTGTTGTACCCCAAAATTTGCCCTTCCATTTTCACACAAAACATACTCCTAGAGGTCCTCAGTTGCTCAAGTTGACTAAGGATTGACCAGACCAATCCTCCTCCTAAGACAATTAGCCTCAAACTAGGGTTTCACTCCTCATCAAGATGTTTGAGTTCCAAGGGTCCTAAATGGTTTTCATTTCCCTAATATGTCCTCAATATCATCCATGTCAAGTTTCATGCCTTGCACGAGAAGTTTGCTCAGTCAACTGCTCAAATGCCTGAACATCAATTGTACTAGGTCAGAAGTCAATTGTGACCCATATACAGTCAAATTTCAAGATTTTTGGTCAACATCAACATTTTGAAGTGATATCCATCATTTTATCAAGGGTTGATCATGATTCCTCAAGGAATGCTCCTAATTCATCAAAACTCAAAAGTTGCTAAATTAGGGTTCCTATAGGAAAAGTCAACCAAACTTTGACCAGGCATAACTTTCTCATAATTTATCATAAAGTTATCATACAAGGCTCATTTTGAAGAGAATAAAATTCCCTACAACTCATCTTCATCCCTCAAGTTCAATAATTGCACTCATGAAAAGATATAAATTCAGACATTATAGGTCATTTCAAAAAGTCAACAAAAACACCTTCTGGGTCAAAGCTTCTTACATTAACATGGAAGATACAATGGGAATTAAACCAAAAGGGTTTATGATGCAGTAGGAGAACTGACTTGAGGGTTTTACGTTTTATCGCAAATGTTGCGGTTTAGCAAGAGTCGCCACCGACTTTTCTTTTATCCAAAAGGAAAGGTGAAAAAGCACAAGAAAGACCTTTGAGATTGTTTCTTGAGTTCGGGGGGTAGATTATGAAAAGGGAAGGTATTAGCACCCTTTTCATCCATGGTTTTCCATGGGCTCTTAGTTACTCGCTAGATCACTTGCTTTTGTTTGAATGTGCTTGTGGTGTGGGTTTTGAAAGTATTTTGAAAATATAACTTTGTAATGATTCTCGTTTCTATAAGAACGCATACAAAGTGTTTGTTTCGAAAATAGTTCAAAGATGTGTTTGTGAGATGTGTTTTTGAAAGTGATTTTGAAAAGGTGTATTATTTGTAATGGTTATCCTTTCTATAAGAACGTGTACAAAGTGTTTGTCTTTTGAAAATGTTTCAAAGTGAGAGTGTTGGTGCATAAAATGTTTTTGTTGTGAGCAAGCGAGTAACTAAGAGCGAACCTATCTACTCAAAAGTCTTAAACGTGCTTTTCCTTCTTCCTTTAGATGTTTCTATCTTACCATTTATTTTGTAAGAAGCTTCATCGTTGGATGTGAAGGGACGAATATGGGGACGTTTGTATAGTCATAGAAGGCAACCTATGAGACGTTTTAGCAATGTCGTTTAGGGACTAGATCGTTTTACTGAAGGCAACATCGAGGGTCATCGAGGGACTACGGTGTTTTTTTATCGAAGGGCCTTTACTAAAACATCCCATATTCGAGGGACATTACTATTTTCCAATAGGAAACAAGTGAGATTACCCTAGGGGTGATAGTGTGCAAATGTGTTTGATTACATGCATTTAGTCTTATATTTGAAATTTATCTATTTATTGATTTTATTTTGCCATACATCCTATTTACTAGAAATATATGAAAAGCAAGTAAAAATGCGGAAAATAAAATCTAAGCTATTACATCACTTTAGGGGGATGGGGGTACAATTTAACAATAAGGATGAAATGGAGACTGAAATATTACAACCATATCGAATAATACTAAAAACAGTGTAAAAGCAGTGCAAAACAAAGGGAAAGTGTATTTTGAACTGTTATGTGTCGACTCATGCTGTTATGCATCGACACATAGCTTTTCCCTGCTCCTGTAAAACAAAATCAGTTCAGTATGGGTCGACACATAATGGGATGTGTCGACTCATGCACCCTCTTGTATCAACGTGAAACGTGTATGTATCGACTTATAGGCTCTTCCAGCTTCTGTTTTGCAATCTGAACTCAGTATGGGTCGATGCATGGGGGTTATGTGTCGACTCATACCCTATTTTTTCACTAGGATGAGTCGACACATGAGGATATGTGTCGATACATGCTGTATTTTCCTACCTTAAACATTGTTTTTCTTGTCTGTACAGGTTAGCTTACAACATATCATGGATAAATGTAAATAAAAAATGAGTGAATAAGCCTAAATCATAAACAAACGGCCAGTTCAAAGGGATAATAAAATACTACATCTTATCTTCAAGAACAACAAATTGTTAATGATGTATAAGAAGATATCAAGTCAATGTTAGAACAAAGTTTGAATCTACTACCCTAAGTTTAAGTTTTGATGATAACAAAATGAAAAGATATATTAATTATGTGATTCATGTAAGAACTATTTGCTACCTAAAAATTACTTTCTGTTTTACAGAAACTCTGATGGGTATCAGCAAGAGTACATCATAATCAGCATCAGAAAATTAGATATCAACATCAGCATCAGAAGATGCTATATCAGATACCAGAATCAGAAGAACAACTCACGCTTATGCTGAAGCTTGATGAACAGATCTGCGCTCAACACTCTGAACTCTGATAAAGACAACAACAGTTCATTAGCACTTAAGCAGCGTCAGAATGAGCCAAAGCCAGAACACGCTTAAGTGGAAACGGTACTGTGCATTCAAGATGAGTTATTACCAACGACATCATTCCAGACAAGATCTGCTTAATAAGGAAAGATTGTTATTGGCATTGAATCAGAATTATTGCTCCAACGTTCACTAATTCCAATGCTATATAAACAAGTCAATGAAGATTGAATTGGCTAATGCTCTACAACACTCTACACGCCAAAAGCTAATCATCATCTTCCTTACTCTCAGTTTGCTAAAAGCTCCAAAATTCCTTACTCAATTATTTTTAGCAATCTAGTTCTCTTAAGCTTAATTTATGTAGTATCACAGTTGTGATAAACAGTTTTGTAGAAAACATTCACACACCTAGATTTCAATTCTTTGTAAGAAAGTAATTCCTTGAGAAACCGGTTTGTGGTTTGCTTCAAGAAGGCTTTAGTAGTTGTTAAAGCAGATTGTAATATTCAGTTGAATATAGTGGATTAAGACCTCGTTGGAGAGAGGCGAAATCACCTTGACGGGTGGACTGGAGTAGTTTGAGATCAAACGAACCAGGATAAAAATATCGTGTTCATTGCAATTGATTTCCAGTTTTTACAATTCAACCCCCCTTCTTGTGTTTTTCACTTCTTCAGTCAAGAGGACTTACCTTTGGGCTGCACTGGTTGTTTTAGATCTGAATGCTTTTCCAAATGCTGTGATGACTTTGTGAGTCTTCAGAAAGCTGCTCTGGACTGCTGGAACTGAGTTGGACTGTACTGTAATACTTTTGGTATTTTTGATGGTGAAGATGAATAGCACTACAAGGAGTGTTTTTATGTTTGGACCAACTTTGTATGTGATGAAGTGTTTGGCTTATGGAGAGTTTGTATGGTGGAATGATGGGTTGGGGTTCTGTTTTGAATAAGAAAAGAACTTATTTTTTTTTAATGAATGAGATTTTGAGGGTTTACCAATATAACTTCTGGCTTTTCTCCTTGTCCTTTTTCTCTATTTTTTCTAACCTCTATGTCTTATGAGATAGTCCCCTTTTGTAGACCTTTTACTGTGATTTAGGGGGGAAATCAAATAAGTTATTTTGAATTATTTTTGCCTAATATTTTTGATACTTTCTGCACACAAATTTCCTTTGCCATTTTGGTGCAATTTTGGGGCTGTTATGATGCAGGCTTGGGGCAGACTGCATAAAGCAGTTTTTGACTGGTTTTGTGGACATATTTTGGATTGTATAGGACAACAAAAATAGTTTTGTGACAGGTTTATGGTGCAGCATGGCACAAGGTTTTGTAAGACAGCAAATGAGCAAGGGTTTGAAGTGTTGTGGCAAAGTATAGAAGTAACATATCATTTTTTATTCAGCAATAACTTGGGAAGCATAGTTTGTAGTATGAAACAAGTTTGGTTTGTGGAGCAATTTATGCATATTGTATCAAGGACAAAGCATTGTGGCAAGGTTTTGAATCAAAGGAAAAAAAAGTCTAAGCAATACAAAGTTTAGGATTTATAAACTTGCAAAAATGCCACTTTGTAATAACTTCAATTACTTGCATCATTTTGAATTATTTGGAATTGTAGTAAAAATGTCATGAAGCAAATGAAATTAACCAAGTATAGAAAATAATTAGAAAATTTTCAAAGTCTTGCAAAGTTGGATTTTTGATTCTCTTGATTTTTGATGATCAAATTTCATATTTTGGATGTCTTGATGAAATATGATTTTTGGGACTCAACTTTGGTCAAAAAGTCAAAGTTTGACTTTTTAGTGTATATTTGACTTTTCTCACCAGTTGGCTGAATTTGTCTATCAATCCACTGATCTCAAGAGATGAATTGAAATATGAAATTAGGTCAAAATGACGCGCTCGGGTCCTTGAGATCATGCTTCCAACCAATAAGCCAGTTATTAGGTAAAAAATCAAAGTTCGGTCATTTTTCAGTCAAAATCCTAATTTCGCCCATTTTGCCCCTTTTGGTAATTTGAATGACTTTCTTGGAAAATTGTGATCCCAAACTTGAAACTTGACAAAAATAATCCTGAGGGTCCATAATGATTCATGAAATTCATTCGAAACATTAGCAATCCAACTGCCTTTGTACAAACCCAAACCCTAATTTGAGGTATCAGTGTTGGGAAAATTGTTTGACCTAGTTAATACTTGAACAAACTTGAGGTATTGGAGATATTTATAGGAAATATCTTGAGAAACGAGAGGGAAAATTTTGGGATACAATAGGGTTGTTTAGAGGACATCCTAAGCTTTCTAAAAAGTCCAAGAACACCCTCTTAGGGTCAAAATTGAGAGAGATATGCATTGTCAAAGTTGGCCATTTTTGGAAATTTGCACAAAGTCAACAATGCCCAAAATTGCATCTTTTTCCACATGGGCCTATCTTTTCAAGATTGAATCTCAGTCCTAGCATGGCCCACGACCTATGGGACCCTCCATGCCTTATTCACTTATCTATTTAATTTATTTTGATTTTTATTCATTTAAAAATCAAATAAAATCAAATAAATCATATAATTTGTTTTAGGGATGATTTTTGCATTGAATGGAGATCTCATATGCTGTCAATAGCCAAAACAAATCGTGTAAGCTCCAAAGCAAGAAGAAATCTTCAAATATGGAAATATTTAGAATCAAAATTCATGGCCTTAACATCTCTTGATTCTTTCCAATTCTATTACCCTAGATTGATTCTACTACATATAACAATGCATTGCAACCCTAGAAAGAAGAATTCATGCACTGCCTGCCTCTCTAAGAGCAAGAACAAAGACTCAAATTTTGGACAAAAAGTGAGAATCGGATTTCTTCCTACAAGGAGATTCAAGGACTTGAAGGCTTGCAATCCATTCCTCGGCGTGTTTGGGAGCTATCTGGAGCATTACCACACATCAACACCTTCAAAAACAGCATATATAGAAATCACAGTTTGCTCTTATAACTATGGACTTATAGCTATGGACTTTGTCTGTAGAAATAAGTCCAATACCTAAAACGACGGTTCTGCAAGGAATACGATGGCGTGTCCAAGCTTGGTTGGACAGTTTAAATCTCACGCGTTTTTTCTTATAACACTAACTCATGATTAATTATATTATTTGTTGTTTGTTTCTATTAACGAAAGGCCAATTGGCCCAGTGGCAAGCAGAAAAGGTTTCAGGGCGCGCGCGTGTAGGTGGTCAGGGGTTCGATCCCTGCCTCCTACATAATATTTTTCTTAACGTTTAACTGCAGATCCAGTAGTACCACTCTAAACGTGCTCACCATACACCTCAACATCTCATGCTTTGGATCATCCACTGATCAGATCCAACATACATCAAGCAAACAATGTAGGGTGAACCCTCAGATGAGAGCCACACTGGATCCAACGCAAGGCAGATGAGCCAGCTATTCTGGGCCTGGGAAATTCCAATTCACACCCTGTGATCGGTGGAAATAGAACTGACTGTTTTAAAGCTGGTTCGTGAAATGTCGCGGTAAGCAAGAGTCGCCACCGTCTTTTATGTTCTCCAATAAGGAAAGGACAAAAGCACAGCAAAATTCCTTTTCGAGATGTTTCTCGGTTCGGGAGGTAGATTATAGAAAGGGAAGGTGTTAGCACCCTTCCTATCCGTGGTTATCCACGGGCTCTTAGGTACTTGCTCTTATGTTTTCAAAATGGTTTGCTTTTCAAGTGTTTGTGGGTTTTGAAAAAGTTTCGTTTGAAAGATTTCTAAGTAACTCTTGTATCTGTCCTCAAGAGTGTATGAAAAATTTGTTTGAAAGCTTTTTGAAAGTGTCAGTGTGAAAAGTTTGTTTTGTTTGTTTTGAAAAGAGCAAGTACCCATGAGATCTACCTACTCTAAGGAATTAGGCTGTGTAAGAGTCCTTTAAACAATGTTATCCCACTATTGAGAAGTAGGTAGCACCGTCGTTGGAGGTATTCGGGTCAATTCGATTATAAGGGAAAATGTGGTCACCAAAGCAATAGTAGGACACCTTAGAAGTAACCCTAATGTCCTAGATCCTTTTTATCCTAGGCAACTGTTTCGAGGCAACTGGATCTTAGACAGGAGGGCGACCTCTAAGACACCCTATACTTGACGACCACGTTCGAGGCAACCAGTGAGGCGTACCCTAGGAGTGGCATGTGCTCGTGTGTTCAATTAAATTTATGTTTATCTTTGATCATGCATTTATGAGCTACAAGTTGTTTTTAATTTGTCATTCAGTCTTGCATGCATATTAACAGTTAAGAGTGCGGAAAATAAAGTGCGGAAATATGAATCTACGCTATTACAAGGCGCGGGTCTATACATCGCCAAAGACAAGAACCCGTTTTGGAAAATAAATACGGAAAGGTAAACAAAGCAATAAATTCCTAATTAACTATTACATCCTTTGAGCAGATACATCAATAATCAAAATAATGCGCGAAAGAAATTAAATCAGGACGTCCTAGGGTTTTTTGACCCTTCTGAGAAATATAAATTTTTAGTCTTGTCCTTTTTGCAATTAATCAAATATTAAACCTAAACCTAATTAATTAATTAATTAAAAGAAAAGTGTTTTTTTGTGTTTTTTAAGTTTTTAATGAAAATAAGATAAAGAAATTAAAAGTCAAAAGAAACCCTAGTTCTAAATTTATTTTATTAAAAAAAAAGAGTCAAAATTGAACCTAATTTAAACTAATTTATTTGTTAGTATTTTATTTACAAAAAAAAAAGTCCTTTTTTATGTTTTATGTTTTTTATGAAAATAAAAAGAAGAATTAATAAGTTAGTAAACAAAACCCTAATTCTAAATTAATTTTATTTATTATAAAAAAGAAATTAAAATTACCTAATTAAACTAATTAATTTGTTTACATTTTATTCACAAAAATAATAGTTAATAGTAAAATTAGTAATTAATAAAATATTTACAATTTTTTTGATCTCTGAATTTATTATAAAAAAATAGTTTATTGTTTAATAATAATAATAATAATTAAAAAAAGGAAATTATAAGGAGAAGAAAATAAAAAAAGTAACAAAACCATGGGGGGTGATGACCCATTAAGGAGGTTTAGTGAAGCAATTTTGGCCCAATAGCACAAAGCCCTTGTTGACTTCTGGAATCAGGTGCGTGCTCATTGACTGAAGAACATGGTATTCCTTCTCCCCTGGCCTTTGGATGGCTGCTTGAGACACTTGGCACGCTGGATGAGTGAGGTTCATAGTGGAATACATGGAAAGCGCTGCATGGGAATTTGTTAGAAAAAATAATATTGAGGTTTGGGTGGACCTGGGAATCGAACCCAGGTCCCATTGATTGCCAGACACGTCCTCTTCCACTAAGCCAAGCGCACGCTTTTGTTAGTATAATACACAACAAATATAATTAAAAAACAAATTAACATGTTGCATCAAACAAAATCACGCGTGTAAGTTTGAACTACCCAACCACATACGTACAGCTCATCATCTTCCTCGTTTCCCTGTAAAACAAAAACAAGATAGCGGGGGTTTTAAACCCCCACAACCTGCAACAGAAAAAAATAGCGAATAGAACTGTATGCCATATAAATTAGGCGCGATAGTCTTGTTCAATTCGTCTTGTCCAGGCGGTTTCAACCATATGCGTGAGATAGTCCAATTTTACTGTATGTGGAAAGCCCTAATCTGAGAGCTCTGAAACCCTAGAATTCAACAATGGTGGTTCACGCTTCAGGGCGCCATAATGCAATTCAATCACACTAATAGCTTCGTATGAGTCCTATAAACACAACACAATCAATAAAAGATGTTAAAAATGCATGAATCGATGGTTATGATTTTGAAAAAAAGTGGTAAACCGTATGACTGTGTAGAACGATCCTTTGAGTGTTAGGGCTTGTTCTTGATTGCAAATCGTCCCTGAATGTCCCAGCAAGGTATTGGAATCAAGAAAGGGCTTTGAATTGTCCTGGAAGGTTGAATTCAGTTTTCAACTTTTCTTCAATTTTTGGAATTTGGTTTATGGTGTTTGATAGCAGCTTGCACGTCCAAGGCTTTAGGGTTTGGCTATGCTCTTATAGTAGAATGGATTTAGGGTTCAATCTTTGTCCAAGAATCCATGAAATTATGTTTTGCATCTTTGATTTCAATCAAATCTTTTTGCACATTTTTGATTGATAAAACTTGCTAAAATTGGATATTTTGGTCCCCTTGATTGGCAAACGAAATCTTCAGCATGTGTTGGTCATATTTGCTCCACAAAAGATTTGAAAATAATATCTTTTGAATTTTCCTACAATTAAATGAATTAAATGAATTAATATTAATAAAAATTCAATTAATTAATTAAAAATAAGAAAATAAATCAATTTAAGCTCAATGGGTCGTGCATAGGCCTTGGACAATGTTTCAAGAAAGAATTTAAGGCCCATTAGCAAAAGTGAAGTGTTTTAGGCAAAGTTGACTTTTGTAAATTCCCAAAAATTTCCCAACTTCTCCAATGCATATCTTGCTCAATTTTGATCATATGAACATGTTCTTGGACATTTTGGAAAGGTCTTGAAGTCCTCTAACCAATGCCTTTGGTCCCATGTCATTTTGATTTACCAATATCAAATTATGGTCTTTGACTTAAAGTGTCTTTCTGTTGACTTTTGAAAGTGACCTATAATGTAGAAATTGATAACTTTTTGTGAGAGCATTTCTTGGACTTGGAATGTGAAGATGAGTTGTAGGAAATGTCATCCCCTTCAAAATGAGCATTGGATTGGATTTTTTCTGATGAACCATGAAAAAGTTATGCCCTGGTCAAATTACAGTTGACTTTTCAGTTGTCCAAAAATAGAAACTTTTGGCATCTTGATGATTTTTGAGCCATGATTGTGGAATCATGATCAAGACTTGATCAAATGATGATCGTGGCTTCAAAATAAGATGTTGACCAAATTTTTTGACTTTTGACTACCAAATGACCATTTTACCCCTGCAGTTGACTGTGAAGCAAATAAGGCTTTTGACTGTGCAACTTGATGCTGTGAGACTTGCAACTTGGTATGTAGATGCTTGACAATGTACAGAGGCCTATATGACTTGATTGAGCCCTTGAAAACCTCAACTTCCTTGCAAGAACCAAAACCCTAATTTTGCCTGGCTTAGGAGATGTTTGAGCTGTGCAACCCTTGAGAAGTCTTGAGCAAATTGAAATGATGCTTGTCAAAACTATGAAGAATATGGGAGGGCAAATTTTGGGGTACAACAGTTGCCCCTGTTCAATCTTCTTAGACCTGAGGATGTAGATTAGCTTGCGTGCCTTTCGTGATCCAAAGGTGGAAGATGATTGAACACTAAAGTGCCCAGAAATTTGCACTCGCATAGTAGAATATCAGCAATGTGATGGCGGGAATGGGCTTACAGATGCCATTTGGAGATATGATTGATGGGGGGATGGGCTTATAGATGCCATCTGGAGCTGTGACAGAACTTTGTCGGGAATGGGCTTATAGATGCCATTTGGAATCTGTTGGTAGGTGGATGGGCTTATAGATGCCATTGGGGGTGTCGATCGCATAAGAGATTCCTTAGCGAGAACTTGCGTACTTGAGAAAGAAAGATGGTTTCCTGGCCTGTTACAGGGGTTGATCTTCAAACTCTTCATGCAGATATGCCCTGGCTAGATACAGGTATCGAATCTACAAACAATCATTCACAGATATGCCCTGGCTAGATACAGGAATCGAATCCGGAACTTCAAAAGGTTGCTTACAGACGTGCCTTGGCTGGATACTGGTATCGAATCTACAAACAATCGCTCACAGATATGCCCTGGCTAGATACAGGAATCAAACCCGGAACTTCAAAAGGTTGCTTACAGACGTGCCCTGGCTGGATACAGGAATCGAATCTCTAAACTCTTCATGCAAACGTGCCCTGGCTAGATACAGGAATCGAATCTACAAACTCTTCGTGCAGACATGCCCTGGCTAGATACAGGTGTCGAATCTACAATCAGTTACTTACAGATATGCCCTGGCTGGATACAGGAATCGAATCTGGAACTTCAAAAGGTTGCTTACAGACGTGCCCTGGCTGGATACAGGAATCGAATCTCTAAACTCTTCATGCAGACGTGCCCTGGCTAGATACAGGAATCGAATCTACAAACTCTTCATGCAGACATGCCCTGGCTAGATACAGGTGTCGAATCTACAATCAGTTACTTACAGATATGCCCTGGCTGGATACAGGTATCGAATCTACAAACAATCGCTCACAGATATGCCCTGGCTAGATACAGGAATCGAATCCGGAACTTCAAAAGGTTGCTTACAGACGTGCCCTGGCTGGATACAGGTGTCGAATCTCTAAACTTTTCATGCAGATATGCCCTGGCTAGATACAGGTATCGAATCTCTAAACTCTTCATGTAGATATGCCCTGGCTAGATACAGGTATCGAATCTACAATCAGTCACTCACAGATATGCCCTGGCTAGATACAGGAATCGAATCTGGAATTCTTCGTCTACAGATATGCCCTGGCTGGATACAGGTATCGAATCTCTAAACTCTTCATGCAGATATGCCCTGGCTAGATACAGGCGTCGAATCTACAATCAGTTACTCACAGATATGCCCTGGCTAGATACAGGAATCGAATCTGGAATTAATCGCTCTCAGATATGCCCTGGCTAGATACAGGTATCGAATCCGGAATTGCGACAGTTGATAGTAATCATCTTTGGATTGACCTTTTCCTGGAAAGGCAAAACATTAGTTGTATGCAATGTCATGATGTATGAAATGCATGATGTCATGATGTTCTCAAAATGAGATAGTGTCGTATGCACTTTATCATGTATGTAAATAGGATGTATGAAATGTGAAATGTCTATGAATGTATTTTCGTCTAGGAAAATAAATCCTTGACGAGTGCCGGGAGCTTGTTGAATCCTGGGCTGATGCTGAAGAGTAGCGTTCTTTATTTCCGTTGGGGATGATGATTGCAAGAATAAACCGGTAGGAGAAGATGACTCTGTTGGGGAATAAACTTGTTGGAGAGATTACTCTGCAGGGAATACTCTGTGGGAAGAGATACTTCGCTGAGATTTGATGATAACTTCGCTTGGGATTCTGTTGATAAGCTTTGTTGAGGAACTTGATGAACTCCGCTGGGGGATAGGAAGAATTTCGCCGAGGACGATCTTTCCGTGGTAATTAGCTGAGGATAACCCAGTTATAAGCTCTGGTGGGGAATAACCTTTGAATATGGTCGGGGAGAGATGCATGTACTCTGCAGGTGATAAGCTTCCAGAATCTACTGGAGATAAGCTTCCAGAATCTACCGGGGATAAGCTTCCAGAATCTACTGGGGAGGATGATTCAACTCTCCTGGGGAAGCTTTTGGACTGTACTAGGGAATGGCTCCACTGGGGTGTCTGGTATTCTGCCGGGGAACAATCTTATATTAAGACTGCCGGGGATGCTTGTTTAGGAACATCTGTATACTCCACTGGGGAATGTTGAGATCTTCTGGGGGATACCCAACTTCCTTAAGGCTGACAGTAGGATAACTCTTCTTGGGGAGAGTGTTGCTGACTTGCTGGAGATGCTATGCCTTTTTAGGGCTGAGGGGATACCAACTCTGCTCGGGGGAGAGCATCGCTGAATCTTGTCTTACTCGACGGGGAGTGAAGGTATCCTTGGTCACGTTCTTCAGCCGATCTTACCTTGGTACCTTGGTGGACAGAGCAACTAGATTGCTTAGACAACTCATTATTGCCCCTGTTTCTAATGTCACCTGTAATTAATCCTTTGTTTCGCATGCAAATATTTATGAGTTAGCAATTAATGTCAAGTGCATATATCAAAAATGAACATTGGACGTTCTTCGCAAGACAAAAAAGGAAAAATAATTGGCAATTTGTCTGGAAAAGTGAATTTGTATTGATTTTTGAATTTTCCTGTAAATAGGCGTTTTTATGTACAAGAGGCTGACGTCCTAGTAAGAGAACACCGCCGAACAACATAGAGTTTATACAATTTTGAAAAGGAAAACAAAACAGCTATGTGAAAGATCCCACTGGGTTCCAACTCTACTATCGCCTTTATGTCTTCAAGCGTCTCATCACTTTGCTGCTCAGTTGAAGATGAAGCTGATTGATTGATGCCGTCTGAACCTGATAGTTGATGTCGAATTCTGGATGCAAGGTGATCCAATCAGACATAGTATTACGCTTTATCCCTAACTTTTGCCTGGACCTCCCTTCCGGGTTTTCAGTCCACCGGGATACCCATTTTTGCCCAAGCCGCCTTTTCAGGTTTTCGACTTGCCGGGTGTACAGATTTTTTCATTTCATCCCTTATTTTTGCCCGAACCCTTTTGGTTCGCCGGGAAGCCCTTATTTTTTCCTAGGTGTGTCAACCTAGCGGGTCTTTAGTTCATGTGTAGTATCTTTTTACTATGTCTGCATTGGCGGGGTGAGGAAGGTCGTCACCGTCCATGGTGGTTAGAATCATAGCTCCTCCTGAGAAGATATGTTTAACCACAAATGGCCCTTCGTACGTAGGGGTCCATTTGCCCCTGGGATCACTTTGAGGAAGAATGATGCGCTTGATTACCAGGTCTCCGACTTGATACTCTTGTGGTCTGACTTTCTTGTTAAATGCCCTGATCATCCGTTTTTAGTGCGTCTGACCATGACAAATAGCAGTGAGTCTCTTTTTGTCAATTAGTTTTAATTAATTAAGCCGAGTCTGGATCCAGTCATCTTCTCTTAAACCTGCATCTTTCATTATCCAGAGAGAGGGTATCTGGACTTCGATAGGCAAGACTGCCTCCATGTAGTAGACCAAGGAAAAGGGTGTTGCCCTTGTTGACGTCCGTGCTGAGGTACGGTACCCATGAAGGGAAAACGGTAACATCCCGTGCCAATATTTATAGGTCACTGTCATCTTCTGCACAATCTTCTTGATATTCTTATTAGCTGCTTCTACAGCCCCATTCATCTTCGGCCGGTAAGGAGAAGAGTTGTGGTGTTGTATCTTGAATTGCTTGCAGAGCTCAGTGATCATTTTGTTGTTAAGATTGGTACCATTATCCGTAATGATCCTTTCCGGGACGCCGTATCGACAGATCAGGTTATGCCGAATGAACCGTGCCACGACGTTCTTGGTTACCGTAGCGTAGGAAGCTGCTTCGACCCACTTCGTGAAGTAATCAATCGCTACCAGGATGAAGCGATGCCCGTTGGATGCCGTAGGTATGATCTCGCCGATCATATCAATGCCCCACATTGCAAAAGGCCAAGGTGCTGTCAAGACGTTCAGAGGTACTGGAGGAATGTGCACCTTATC
Source organism: Vicia faba (assembly GCA_948472305.1). Classification (NCBI taxonomy): domain Eukaryota; kingdom Viridiplantae; phylum Streptophyta; class Magnoliopsida; order Fabales; family Fabaceae; genus Vicia; species Vicia faba. The sequence continues at coordinate 677,253,601 of OX451735.1, read as the reverse complement.
TGCATATATCTGGCATTTGTGACATGTCCGAGAATGTTGATAAGAGTCGGCTTCCATTGTGGACCAGAAATATCCTGCCCGAAGGATTTTCTTTGCCATGGTATGTCCACTGGAATGTGTTCCGAAGGTACCTTCATGTAGCTCTGCCATGATCTTTTCTGCTTCCGTCTTATCCACACAACGCAGTAAGGTCGAATCATGGTTTCGCTTGTACAGAATGCCATTGCTGAGGAAGAACTTTGCCGCGAACCTTCTCAGGAACTTCTTGTCATTAACAGATGCACCTTCGGGGTATTCTTGAGCTTCCAAGTACCTCTTCACTTCATGATACCAAGGTTTTTAAGTTACCTCTTCAGCCTCAAGATCACAGCAATATGTAGGTTCATCCAACTTCCAGATAATGATCCGGGGAGCCTCGTTGTCCCATTTGACTTTGAACATAGAAGACATCGTAGCTAACGCGTCCGCCAACTGATTCTCCTCTCTTGGGAAGTGTTCAAAAGTTATCTCCGTGAAATGGGGGGTTAATGTCAGCACACATTCTTTGTAAGGAATAAGATTTGGGTGTTTCGTATCCCACTCGCCTTTGATCTGATTGATCACGAGAGCGAAATCTCTGAAGACGCTCAGAAACCTGATCCTTAAGTCAATTGCAGCTTGAAGACCCATGATACATGCTTCATACTCCGCCATGTTATTGGTGCAGTTGAAACATAATCGGGCAGTAAGTGGAGTGTGAGTGCCTTTGGGGGATATGATTACAGCGCCAATACCGTTACCCAAAGTGTTTGAGGCTCCGTCAAAGTGCATGGACTATCGGGATCCTTCCTCAGGTCCTTCATCCGGTCCAGGTACTTCACAATCAGTCACTACCATGATGTTCTCGTCTGGAAATTCAAAGTTCATAGATTGGTAGTCGTCCACTGGTTGGTGTGCCAAATGGTCTGCCAATACACTTCCCTTGATTGCTTTCTGAGTCGTGTACTGGATGTTGTATTCTGTCAAGATCATCTGCCATCTTGCTATTCTCCCGGACAGAGCAGGCTTTTCGAATATGTACTTGATTGGATCCATCTTTGAAATCAACAGAGTAGTGTGAGTCAACATATACTGTCTCAGCCGGCGAGCAGCCTATACCAAAGCGCAACAAGTTTTCTCGAGCAGTGAGTATCGGGTCTCACAGTCGGTAAACTTTTTGCTAAGGTAATAAATGGCATGCTCTTTTCGGCCAGACTCGTCATGCTGCCCCAGCACACACCCCATTGAGCTGTCAAGTATTGTCACGTATAATATTAGAGGTCTCCCTTCAACCGGTGGCATAAGAATGGGTGGTTCTTGGAGATACTCTTTGATTCTGTCGAAAGCGGCCTGACATTCATCGTTCCAACGTACTACTTGATCTTTCTTCAGTAGCTTGAAGATTGGTTCACAGGTAGCAGTTAGGTGCGAGATGAATCGGGCAATGTAGTTCAGCCGTCCTAGAAAGCCTCTGACTTCTTTTTCTGTCTTGGGAGTTGGCATCTCTTGTATGGCTTTCACTTTGGCAGGGTCCACTTGAATACCTTTGTCGCTCACGACGAAGCCTAGCAATTTTCCAGATCTCACCCCGAAGGTGCACTTGTTCGGGTTCAACCTCATCTTGTACAACTTCAGACGGTCAAACAGCTTCTGTAGATGGTCAAGGTGTTCCTCCTCAGGCTGGGACCTTGCAATCATGTCGTCGACATATACTTATATCTCATGATGGATCATATCATGAAATAAAGCAACCATGGCACGTTGGTAGGTTGCCCCAACATTTTTCAACCCAAAAGGCATGACCTTGTAGAAAAAGGTGCCCCACTGAGTGACAAAAGTGGTCTTCTTCATGTCTTCAGGAGCCATCTTGATCTGATTATAACCTGAAAAACCATCCATGAAGGAGAACACCTTGTGCTGAGCAGTATTGTCAACTAGAACGTCGATGTGAGGCAGAGGGAAATCATCCTTAGGGCTCGCCCTGTTCAAATCCCTGTAATCAACACACATTCAGACCTTACCATCCTTCTTCGGCACGGGAACCACGTTGGCAACCCACTGAGGGTAAGAAGTCACTGCTAGAAACCCGGCATCAAATTGTTTCATAACCTCAGCCTTGATTTTCTCGGACATCTTTGGACGCATACGGCGGACCTTCTGCTTTACCGGAGGGCATTCTTCCTTGGTAGGCAGGTGATGAACCACAATGTCGGTATCCAACCCAGGCATGTCTTCGTAAGACCAGGCAAAGATTTCCACATAATCATGCAGCATTTGAATCAACCGTTGTTTCACACTGAGCTCCAGATTGGCACCAATCTTGACTTCCTTTCTGTCTGTCTCAGTACCCAGATTTACCGTTTCCACTGGCTCTTCATGTGGCTGAATGGCCCTCTCTTCCTGGAGTAACAGTCTTGTAAGCTCACCAGGCACCTCACAATCATCTTCACCTTCGTCTTCGGCTAAGTTGATCGGATTTTCAAAGTCATAACTGGCAGTAGCAGAGTCGTTACCAGTGAGATCCAGAGTGGATTGGAACCTGTATAGGTGAGTGTGTGTAAATATAGCTGTTTTGCAATATATAAATAAGGAAAGGGAGCACAAGATTTGAAATGCGAAAAATGTCCAATGCTTTTATTCATGATATATGAAAATGACAAGTAATAAGCCCTCACAAATGAAGCCACGGTTCCCCGGGTAAGACACCGGGCCATAAAGTTTCAAATTATTGTTTGTTACAAATTCAAAACAAAGGAGTTCATTACTGAGTGACAAAAGTAATAGGTATGTAGTCTTTGGCAGTCCAGTTGCTTGGTCCACCATTGGTCGTTGGGTAGATCCAGCTGTCAAATTCAGATTCCTCCACGTCGTCTTCAATAGCATTCACTCCCGGGTTGGTGATGAGCACATGAGGTTTTCCAATCCTCGCCTTGCGAACATCCCTATGAGCTTCTGCAGTGAAACCCAAACCAAACTTGTCAGTCTTCGGAGTGAAATCAAGAAGTCGGCCCCAGTTTGCACACTCACCCTTCTCAACCACAGCCCGGGCATCCTTCAAGGAAGCCATCTTCAAAGGAGAGTCCTCTTCAGTCATAGTCTCTGCTGACGCCAATGTCTGAGGCACCTCTTCAAAATGTTGAAAGGGGGTCTCAATGAATTCCCCATCCATCTCTATGTACCGGAACGAGTTAAGGTGGCTGACCATGTATTCCTCCTCCCCCTGCACTGTGACAATCTTCCCTCTGATCGGGTACTTAAGCTTCTGATGTAATGTGGAGGTCACAGCTCCAGCCTTGTGGATCCATGGACGACCCAGCAAACAAGAATAGGATGGACGAATGTCCATCACATAGAAAGTAGAATCAAAAACTTGAGAACCAACCCTGATTGGAATGTCAACCTCACCATGTACCATCCTTTTGGACCCGTCAAAGGCCCGGACAACAATGTTACTTGGCTTGAGCTCTAAACCTTCACAATCCAGCCTGTCTAGAGCTTTCTTGGGCAATACATTTAATGAAGAACCAGTGTCAACCAGCACATGGGCAAGAGTAGTGCCCCTGCATTCAATGGAGACATGCAGGGCATCGTTATGGTTCTTTCCCTTGGCAGTCAGATCGGCGTCAGAGAAACCCAACCCATTATCAACAGTCAAGTTGGCCACACAATCGGTAAATTGATCGGCAGACGTCTCTTGTGGCACGTGGGCCGTCTTCAGGAAGGAAATCAGAGCCTTGGCGTGGGCCTATGAACACAACAACAGTGATAACATAGAAATTTTTGATGGGGTGTGCCCCAGCTGCTCGACTACATTGAAATCACTCCTCTTAATGATCTTGAGGATCTATTCCATCTCTTGCTGGGAAGCTTCAATAGTGGTTGTCTTTGGTGCCTCCGTCCGGGCAGGCACATCAGCGGCAGTCCCTTTGCCCCGAGCGTCAGATGACTCGGCAGCAGGGGTAGAAACAGGAACTTGATCATGAAGGGAAACAGGCACACTGGCAGGTGTGATGATAAGAGGTCTCTGGATAGCGGGAGGTGCAATATCAGGTGAGAAGAGCCTACCACTACGAGTGACTTTAGCAGGCCCAGTGATGTTGGTGATGCCGGTACTGGTATCAAATTCTTGTTTAACTCCCAGCACATAAACATCCGCCCCATAGTGCCAAGGGATAGCTTTGTCAGATATATAGGGGAGGGGCCCTGGAACAGTGATGATGATAGGTGCGACCTTCTGAACAGACATGATTTAGACAGGCTTCTTTGAGGGATCCTTAGGAGAGTAAATAGTAACAATAGAAACTTCTTCAGCAGGGGTAACAGGAATAGCAACCTTCTCGAACAAGATCTCTTTGTTATCCATCAGGTTTTGGTTGCTTGACTTCAACAAAGGACAACCAGCAGGGGAAACAGCACATAGATGGCAACCTTTACTACAACCCAGAAATAAACCGGCTAGCAACAAGTTCCTTTTGACAGTCGATAACGGAGTAACAATCTCATCCACAGAGGCTACATACGGATCTTCTTCCACAGCATTCACTCCATGCTGGGGCATGGGAGTAGTCACAACATTGGGCCTTTCGGGCGCCTCGAACTGTATTTCCTTAGCATCAATAAGGTCCTGAACCTTATTCCTCAGAGCCCAACAATCATTAGTAGAATGCTCCGGGCTATCAGAGTGATAAGCACAACGGGCGTTGGGGTTGTACTTCGGAGAAGTTGTATTCACTACCTTCGGAGCTTCCTTGATAGTTACCAGATTGGTTGACAGCAGTTGCGGAAGGATCTGAGACAAGGTCATACTAAGCCGAGTGTACTCCCTTCTGGGTCTCTCACCCCTTGGTTGGTTATGTTGCCGAGGAGCGGAAGCAAGCTTTGAAATTACCACCGCGTTGACAGTTTGGCGGCGTTCCGGTTTATTCTGTTTCCTCGACCCATAAACAGCACTGGATTCCTTTTTGAAGGGTTTCTTTTCAGAACTTGAGGATGCACTTTTCTGTATCTTCCCCGACTTAATACCAGCTTCTATCCTCTCACTAGTTAAGATCAAATCTGTGAACCCAGCAGAAGAGTTACCAATCAGGTGATTAAAGAATGGACCAGACAGGGTCCCTAAGAACATGTCCACAAGTTCACGGTCAGTCAACGGTGGATGTACCCTGCCAGCCAGGTCTCTCCACTTTTGTGCGTACTCCTTAAAACCTTCTCCCGATCCTAGCGACATACCCTGGAGTTGGGTACGTGTAGGAGCGAGGTCGGAATTGTACTGATACTGCTTATAAAATGCAGTAGCCAAGTCCTCCCAGTTTCGAATACTAGCTCCATCCAGCTGATAGAACCACTCGAGTTGAGCCCCTGAAAGGCTATCCTGGAAGAAATGGATCCATAAGTTCTTGTCTGCAGTGTAAGGTTGGATCTTCCTCACATAAGATCTGAGATGCAGCTTAGGATAAGATGCCCCGTCATACTTCGCAAAAGAAGGTGCCTTGAACTTGTGCGGGATCACCACCCCAGAAGATAAACCCATATCTCCAAAATCCAACCCAGGCACCTGTTGAATCTCCATGGCACTCAGACGATCCTCTAATTGCTTGTACCTGTCCTCAGCAGGAGGGTACTGCTCATCATTGAAATCCGTCTCGTTGTCGGAGACCACAAGACTAGGAACCCTTCCCCCTTGGGGACTGTCTTTCCCTACAGAGGAAGCAGCTTGATCAGCCTCATTTTGCAGTGTATTACCAAACCTCCGTCCAGTGTTGAACAGTACAGTTCTCTTCTTCTTCTTCTTCACCAGCAGAGCCTTTAATTCCTCTTGACCTTGGGCTAAGCTCATGACCAGCTCTTGAAACTGGGCGTTATGGGCCTGGAGGGCCTTGATAGCTTGTTCATTGGATGACTCAGGATTCATGATGACTGCTGAAATAAACAGCGAAGAAGATTAAGCAACCTGTAAAAAAGAGTACCTGTGATGCATATGATGAATGGAATGCGTATGATTTGTGATTTCAAAGACAATCGGGGTTCAACTTTGTAAACAAAAAAGAAACACACTTCATTAGATTAAACTTTGGAATTTAAATTGTTCAAGGAATTGCCCTTAGGCGTTACAAGAATGAAAATACTGAAAAGGAAATGAAAGCTGTAAAAGAAACATCCAAGGCCCATCAGTGCTCCCATGGCCTTCTCTTCTCAGTCCGGATATAGTCATTAAGGACCCGCTCGTTCTCTAACTGCTTAGTCAGCTTATGGATTTTCTGTTCCTGCTCGTTGAACCTTTCCCGATAAGAATCCCGTTCTTCCTGTAGTTGCTCCCAAGACCTCTTTAGTGTATCAACATCAGTGGGTATCTGAGGAGGGAGAACAGTTGGAGGAACCCCGTCTCTATCAGGAAATTCAAGAATGATAGGCCTGACAGCTTCGTATGGCATACCTAACTTCTGAGCACGGATGCGGACCCATCTGTAGTAGGATTCCATAGGTAGAGAAGTCTTCGGTCCCAACTCATATGGGTCAGCTTTGTGAATTATGTCCCAAGCCTTGATGAATCTACGACGTAGCTCGTCATTATCTACCTGAAACTCAAAACTGATGTGAGGTACCAATATCTCATGAGGCCCTGCTCTTCTGGCTCTTCCAAACTGACGGAGAGCTAAACATGGATTATAAGATATTCCTCCCTGGGTGCCGATCAATGGAACATTAGGATATTCTCCGCAACAATCAATAACAGCTACCTCATCCAAACCTCTGAGAGTCCAAATGATGTCATTATCAGTGAGAGACATTAACCTATGGGCCCAGCCCCTTCCTTCTTTGTTCTTCAACACGAACTTAGGGAGGTGCGAAATAAACCACCTTACTAACAAAGGAACACAACACCACAGATTTCACCGTCTTCGGGCGGTACGAGCATAGAGTTGTTGCAGGATATCACCCAAGAGAGTGGGTATAGGATTCCGAGACATGAAGATCCTTATGGCATTAACATTAATGAAGTTATCAGGATTTGGAAACAGAACCAGACCGTATATTAAGAGAGCCATAATGTCTTCGTACGCCCTGAAGTTTAAGTCATTCCAGAAACTGTTAGCTTTACTAATCAGAAACTTAGCCAAAAAGCCTTTAACTCCGCTTCTAGTCACCCAGTTATCCATTACCTCTTTGGTGGTCAAAGGAAGGGCTGCAGCAATCTCCTCAAGCCTAAGAGTCTTTTCCCAACCAGTGAAGGGAATCTGATCCAAGATAGGGATACCAAGCAAATCAGAGAATTCTTCCAGGGTAGGGACCAACTGGTAGTCTTGAAAGGTGAAGCAATGGTACATGGGATCATAAAACTGGGTCAGGACACTCATCAGTTGTTGGTCCCACTTTGAAGTGACTAAACCGAGAAGAGAACCATGCCTCTGGATGAAGGAAGTAGTATTTGGAATTCTGTCAACCAATTCTTTGAGCAAATCAGGTGGGTGAACAAAGTTGAGCCGGATAGTATTCCTTCGCATAGGCATCATGATGTCCTACAAAACAGAGCAAAGATGAAACCCTCTTGTCTTTGAAATGGGTCAGCCCTTATGAAGGATGCATGCAATGTTATGATGGTATGATGTTATGATAAAGCACACCACAAGTATTCACAAAGGCAAACATGATAAGGCACACAAGTCACACAAGACAGCCCTTAGAGTTTAGGCCAGCATGAAGTTCAGGTACTACCCTCTTTCAGTTTCGTTGGTTAAGACCTGTCCTATCAAAAGTAACCGGGTTCTAGAGGATCCCAATATCACTGACTACCCTAAATCGGTCATAACTCCAGCGTCGCAATCTTTTCTTGCGGCCAGAACCATCGCGAGAGTTTAGCCTCAATGGGTGTAGCATACTGCTACTGTTCTATGGCCAAGTTGGGTCAAATTAGGGTTCTAAGGTCGGTTGGTGCTTAATGACTCCTCAGAAGACCCATATTCTCCTCGTTGCAACACAAGGGATATCGGTACAGACCAAGGTGCCACACCAACGTAGTCACTGCTTCACCCATGTCGGTCTACGCCGGACAGGTCCCTCACAGCTTATGCTACCTAAAAGGGTATCCCCAGATCCGGGTTAGGATCTATGAAACTCCGATGCAATGCCCACAAAAATTAAAGCAATCAAAGCAAGCAATTGAAAACATAAGTATGATCTAATCCTAAGGTACACCTCACTTTTATACAGTATCCCCAGCAGAGTCGCCAGTTCTGTGATCGGTGGAAATAGAACAGACTGTTTTAAAGCTGGTTCGCGAAATGTTACGGTAAGCAAGAGTCGCCACCGTCTTTTATGTTCTCCAATAAGGAAAGGACAAAAGCACAGGAAAATTCCTTTTCGAGATGTTTCTCGGTTCGAGAGGTAGATTATAGAAAGGGAAGGTGTTAGCACCCTTCCTATCCGTGGTTATCCACGGGCTCTTAGGTACTTGCTCTTATGTTTTCAAAATGGTTTGCTTTTCAAGTGTTTGTGGGTTTTGAAAAAGTTTCGTTTGAAATATTTCTAAGTAACTCTTGTATCTGTCCTCAAGAGTGTATGAAAAATTTGTTTGAAAGCTTTTTGAAAGTGTCAGTGTGAAAAGTTTGTTTTGTTTGTTTTGAAAAGAGCAAGTACCCATGAGATCTACCTACTCTAAGGAATTAGGCTGTGTAAGAGTCCTTTAAACAGTGCTATCCCACTATTGAGAAGTAGGTAGCACCTTCGTTGGAGGTATTCGGGTCAATTCGATTATAAGGGACAATGTGGTCACCAAAGCAATAGTAGGACACCTTAGAAGTAACTCTAATGTCCTAGATCCTTTTTATCCGAGGCAACCGTTTCGAGGCAACTGGATCTTAGACAGGAGGGCGACCTCTAAGACACCCTATACTTGACGACCACGTTCGAGGCAACCAGTGAGGCGTACCCTAGGAGTGGCATGTGCTCGTGTGTTCAATTCAGTTTATGTTTATCTTTGATCATGCATTTGTGAGCTACGAGTTGTTTTTAATTTGTCATTCAGTCTTGCATGCATATTAACAGTTAAGAGTGCGGAAAATAAAGTGCGGAAATATGAATCTACGCTATTACAAGGCGCGGGTCTATACATCGCCAAAGACAAGAACCCGTTTTGGAAAATAAATACGGAAAGGTAAACAAAGCAATAAATTCCTAATTAACTATTACATCCTTTGAGCAGATACATCAATAATCAAAATAATGCGCGAAAGAAATTAAATCAGGACGTCCTAGGGTTTTTTGACCCTTCTGAGAAATAAAGAAATTTTTAGTCTTGTCCTTTTTGCAATTAATCAAATATTAAACCTAAACCTAATTAATTAATTAATTAAAAGAAAAGTGTTTTTTTGTGTTTTTTAAGTTTTTAATGAAAATAAGATAAAGAAATTAAAAGTCAAAAGAAACCCTAGTTCTAAATTTATTTTATTAAAAAAAAGAGTCAAAATTGAACCTAATTTAAACTAATTTATTTGTTAGTATTTTATTTACAAAAAAAAAGTCCTTTTTTATGTTTTATGTTTTTTATGAAAATAAAAAGAAGAATTAAAAAGTTAGTAAACAAAACCCTAATTCTAAATTAATTTTATTTATTATAAAAAAGAAATTAAAATTACCTAATTAAACTAATTAATTTGTTTACATTTTATTCACAAAAATAATAGTTAATAGTAAAATTAGTAATTAATAAAATATTTACAATTTTTTTGATCTCTGAATTTATTATAAAAAAATAGTTTATTGGTTAATAATAATAATAATAATTAAAAAAAGGAAATTATAAGGAAAAGAAAATAAAAAAAGTAACAAAAACATGGGGGGTGATGACCCATTAAGGAGGTTTAGTGAAGCAATTTTGGCCCAATAGCACAAAGCCCTTGTTGACTTCTGGAATCAGGTGCGTGCTCATTGACTGAAGAACATGGTATTCCTTCTCCCCTGGCCTTTGGATGGCTGCTTGAGACACTTGGCACGCTGGATGAGTGAGGTTCATAGTGGAATACATGGAAAGCGCTGCATGGGAATTTGTTAGAAAAAATAATATTGAGGTTTGGGTGGACCTGGGAATCGAACCCAGGTCCCATTGATTGCCAAACACGTCCTCTTCCACTAAGCCAAGCGCACGCTTTTGTTAGTATAATACACAACAAATATATTATTAAAAAACAAATTAACATGTTGCATCAAACAAAATCACGCGCGTAAGTTTGAACTACCCAACCACGTACGTACAGCTCATCATCTTCCTCGTTTCCCTGTAAAACAAAAACAAGATAGCGGGGGTTTTAAACCCCCACAACCTGCAACAGAAAAAAATAGCGAATAGAACTGTATGCCATATAAATTAGGCGCGATAGTCTTGTTCAATTCGTCTTGTCCAGGCGGTTTCAACCATATGCTGAGATAGTCCAATTTTACTGTATGTGGAAAGCCCTAATCTGAGAGCTCTGAAACCCTAGAATTTAACAATGGTGGTTCACGCTTCAGGGCGCCATAATGCAATTCAATCACACTAATAGCTTCGTATGAGTCCTATAAACACAACACAATCAATAAAAGATGTTAAAAATGCATGAATCGATGGTTATGATTTTGAAAAAAAGTGGTAAACCGTATGACTGTGTAGAACGATTCTTTGAGTGTTAGGGCTTGTTCTTGATTGCAAATCGTCCCTGAATGTCCCAGCAAGGTATTGGAATCGAGAAAGGGCTTTGAATTGGCCTGGAAGGTTGAATTCAGTTTTCAACTTTTCTTCAATTTTTGGAATTTGGTTTATGGTGTTTGATAGCAGCTTGCACGTCCAAGGCTTTAGGGTTTGGCTATGCTCTTATAGTAGAATGGATTTAGGGTTCAATCTTTGTCCAAGAATCCATGAAATTATGTTTTGCATCTTTGATTTCAATCAAATCTTTTTGCACATTTTTGATTGATAAAACTTGCTAAAATTGGATATTTTGGTCCCCTTGATTGGCAAACGAAATCTTCAGCATGTGTTGGTCATATTTGCTCCACAAAAGATTTGAAAATAATATCTTTTGAATTTTCCTACAATTAAATGAATTAAATAAATTAATATTAATAAAAATTCAATTAATTAATTAAAAATAAGAAAATAAATCAATTTAAGCTCAATGGGTCGTGCATAGGCCTTGGACAATGTTTCAAGAAAGAATTTGAGGCCCATTAGCAAAAGTGAAGTGTTTTAGGCAAAGTTGACTTTTGTAAATTCCCAAAAATTTCCCAACTTCTCCAATGCATATCTTGCTCAATTTGGATCATATGAACATGTTCTTGGACATTTTGGAAAGGTCTTGAAGTCCTCTAACCAATGCCTTTGGTCCCATGTCATTTTGATTTACCAATATCAAATTATGGTCTTTGACTTAAAGTGCCTTTCTGTTGACTTTTAAAAGTGACCTATAATGTAGAAATTGATAACTTTTTGTGAGAGCATTTCTTGGACTTGGAATGTGAAGATGAGTTGTAGGAAATGTCATCCCCTTCAAAATGAGCATTGGATGGGATTTTTTCTGATGAACCATGAAAAAGTTATGCCCTGGTCAAATTACAGTTGACTTTTCAGCTGTCCAAAAATAGAAACTTTTGGCATCTTGATGATTTTTGAGCCATGCTTGTGGAATCATGATCAAGACTTGATCAAATGATGATTGTGGCTTCAAAATAAGATGTTGACCAAATTTTTTGACTTTTGACTGCCAAATGACCATTTTACCCCTGCAGTTGACTGTGAAGCAAATAAGGCTTTTGACTGTGCAACTTGATGCTGTGAGACTTGCAACTTGGTATGTAGATGCTTGACAATGTACAGAGGCCTATATGACTTGATTGAGCCCTTGAAAACCTCAACTTCCTTGCAAGAACCAAAACCCTAATTTTGCCTGGCTTAGGAGATGTTTGAGCTGTGCAACCCTTGAGAAGTCTTGAGCAAATTAAAATGATGCTTGTCAAAACTATGAAGAATATGGGAGGGCAAGTTTTGGGGTACAACACACCCCCCAGAATTAATTCCAGCATCAAGCCCATCTCAATTTTTTTGTTTTAAATTTCTTTAACCTTTTTTGTTTTATTTATTTTTAATTGCTTTAAAAATATTTTTTAATTAAATTTCAAAATCATAAAAACACAAATAATTAGAATTAGGTTTTCTCATAAAATATTTAATTTCATTAATTAATTAGGTTAATTAGGATAATTTAAATTCCTTTTTTTCATAATTAAAATTAATTAGAATTAGGATAATTTGCAAAATTAATTACTTTCTCAAAAAATCCAAAATATTTTTCTTCCAAATCAATTAGATTCTTTAAACTTTAATTCCTCGTTTAATTTATTCTTGCGCGCATTTATTTATTTTTCCAATTAATGTAATTGCTCTGAAGTTGTAATAGCTTTCACTTAGGTTTATTATTATTTTCATTTACTGCTTTTCCCCAAGTTTTTGATTATGTAATCCCCCTCCCCAAGGCCTTGTAATAGCTAGGTTTAAATTTCTCGCATTTTACTTTTATTCATAATAAACTGTTAGATGATTGATAATAGGATTGTATGCGAAAAACAAATCAATAATTTAAAACAATAGAAAACCCTAACTGTGCAAAGATAATTGACTGAAAAACAAACACTTGCACATGCTCACTCCTAGGGTTTTTCCCCACTTTGGTTGCCTTCGGTAAACGGTCATGAAGTATAGGGAGTTTTAGTGGTTGCCCTCTAGTCGCAAAAGATCAAAGATGACCCATTCGAATGTTGCTTCAGAAAGATCTTTAAGACTCTAGGGTAACTACTAAGGTTTCCTAATCATTGCTTTAGTGATCGTACTCATCTCTTTCGATTGTCCTTCAAACCCCAATGATGGAGCTTCCTACTCCTTAATAGTAGGGTAGCGTTGTCTAAAGGAAATAAGAAAATGAACAGTCTTTTTCGAGTAGGTAGAAACTCTTAAGTACTTGCTCAAAACAACAATTTTTCAAACAAAGTTTTCAAACAAAGTTTTCAAAAACACTTTATCATACTCTTGAGGACTGATACAAGGGTTACCATAAAGTGAAACGTCGCACTAAGGCAATTTCAAAACTTTCTTAAAAAGCACACAAACACACAAAAGCAATTTAAAAATGAGCAAGCACCTAAGAGCCTGTGGAAAACCACGAATAGAAAGGGTGCTAACACCTTCCCTTTCTATAATCTACCCCACGTACTCATAAACATCTCGAAAAAGGTTTTTTCTATTCTTTTTCCCTTTTCTTTTGTTGGATGAAATAAAAGACGGTTGCGACTCTTACTTACCGTACATTTACGAACAAAAAACGCAAAACCATTAGTAACAAAAACAGTCGGTTCTGCCACCGTATCATAGAACTGGCGAATCTGCTGGGGTCTTTGAATAAAGTTGGGTTTACCTTAGGATCTAGGTCATTTTTAATTGCTTTCTTGTTTGTCTTGTCTGCTTTATCTTTAAGGGTTTTTGCTTGGGTATTGTTGGAGATCTTACACCCGGATCTGGGGACACTTTTTAGGTAAACAACAATAGATCGTGGAGACTGTACGCCGTAGACCGATATAGTTTAAGCGATGGCTGTGTTGGTGTGACACTTTTGTTGGTACCGGTATCCTAAGTGTTAAAACGAGGAGAATACGAGGCCGCCGCGTGGTGTCGTGAAGCACTAACGAACCTTAGAACCTTAGTTGAATAAAATTGGCCATTAGAAAGTAGTGAGATAGCCGGCCTTGGTATAAAGCTGAGGATTGGTTGATACTCGATGCTACACTCATTGAGATCAGAATTTCAGGATATTTCAGCCGCAAGAAAAGATTGCCTGAGCTGAAACAATGCCCGATAAAGGATGATTAGTGATATTGAGAATCCTTAAAACCCGGTTACTTTTCTAAGACAGGTTTGAAACCAACTAAACTTCAAGAGGGTACTTACCTATGGAATCCATGCAATTATAAACCTAAGGTTACTTGTGTGACTTGTTTGCTTTCTTTTCCTAACAATTTGAACTCATTGCAGGGCTTTGTTTGTATTCCTTGCAGGACCTTGTTTATATAAATCCAATAAATTGGTTTCTTACCCTCCATTTTTGCTTGATGCATAGCGTACGCATCATAGCATCATAACATGACATATCATACTAACCATTTCAAGGATCTCGAGGGCCTGTGATGCAGGTTATGATGAACCAGACGTCTAGCATGAGGCAAGGGGGTTTATTTTCCTCTAGCCAATGTCGTCAAAGACCAAAACACGATAACTTGAGTCGGGGGATATGACCCACTTGATATGGTGAGCTTGACTCTCGTAGAAGGACACTCAACGATAAAAAGTTCTTCAATCAAAGTTCAAAATTCAACTTCTGACATTTTCTTGTTTACCCCACGAGATCCTTGAAAACATTACATACATATATCATACATATCATTGCATAACAGGTAATCTCCAGTACAGGTTTCTCATCTTCTTCGCTGTTCATTTTAGCAATGACTCTCAAACAAGACAACAGAGATCTCCAAACTCAAGAAGCTCAATTCATAGAAATGTTCCTAAACCTATCCAAGGGGCAGGAAGAGTTGAAAGCACTCCTCACCGTGAACCTGGCCAAGAAAAGTCCTGAAGACAATAAGGACGAACGGTTGAAAAAACTGCAAGCTGAAGTTGAAACAATGTGAACCTAGATGTTGGGGCAGAGGGCTCTTATCAAAGGCCTAGCCCGGGGACAAGAAGAGTTGAGAGCCATTATCAAGAAACTTCATCAAGACGGCTGCAGCTGTATGAAGCAAACAGTCGAGGTTGGGGACCAAGTCATTGATCAACTTTCGAGAAGACAAGAGGCTGGTTTGATGGAGAGTGGACTTTTCCCAATTGCTACCACATCACGGGTCCAACAACAACCTCGCCAAAAACAACGGGTTAATCAGAGTAAGCTGGATGTACCCAAAAGGCAGTTTACCAAACTCAACATGTCATTGTCTCAAGCTTTGCAACACCTATGAGGATGAATCTGATTACGTTGATAAGACCTCATCTGAATGCCAAGACTTCTTCCCCTAACTACAATCCTGATGCAAGATGTGTATACCACTCCAACAGCCCGTGGCATGATACTGACGACTGTTGGAGGTTGAAACACAAAATTCAAGACCTGATTGATGAAGGAGCATTGGAATTCACACAAGATGGTCAACTGGAATATTTCTGTCATTCCTCCAAGGCCCACCATTTGAAGTGACAAGTTCTGACAAGAGGGCTTTTCGTTCATTAGAATTTTCAATTTGTAATTTTATTTTGATTGTTCAAACATTTATTCATATCAAACCTTATTATTTCATCAATGTATCGCATATGTTTGTCTTGAATCAATTCATTCGTATTCACTATTTCAAAATTGTGTTCTTACTTCCTTTTTGGGATATTCAACTCTCGATTAAAAAGCTGTAAGCCTTTAGAGGGAGGATGACAAAAACGATACCACAATCCATACAGTGTGCTTTTGAACAGACCTTACTGACGATGTACAGGCGTTGTTTCAAATCCCAAACAGGGGAGTTATAAGGAAGATAAACCCTAGTCAACCCCTTTGAGCCAAAGAAGTAGGAGTTTTTATTTTTACACAAATTAAAACCCTAAATCATAACCTGGGGTAGGGTATTTTCTCAGTTAATTCAGGTGCGCATTCAGTCATAATCTTCCGCTTTGTACACAATCAAAGACGTCCTTCCAAATCAAAAGATGGTGATGGTTTCGCATAATCATTAAAACTGGCAGTCATTATCTCTCAAAATAAAAGCCTGCTAAGTCAAAACCTACGAAGGAGACTTAAGAAAAATGGGGGAATATTGTTGCTATAATCACAAAAGAAATAGTTCAAGCAAAAGAAGGGATAACGAAAAAAGAGGTTACTACAAATCCTGGACAAAAAAAGATTACAAAAATGACTGCCTCTTTCAAATAAACTTTCAGTATCCGAACAATCACCGGAACATTAAGGACAAGATGCCAGATTCAATTGGGATTCAAAATGCACAATTAACTGAGCATAGGACTGAAGAACATCACGAAGAGTGGGTTGGGTACAAATAAAATTTGAGTCTTTATCCTTTGTTTCTTAAAACTGTGAACCATGCCACGTTATAACCCTTAAAAGTCCTAGATGAATCATGGGTTAGTTCAAAAGCATACTGTTAGAAAAGGTATCCTGACTCCTGTAAGGTTTTCCATAAATCACGAGTTGATATCACTCTCTTACAAAAAAAATTGTTTTACTAAAAAATTATTTTTCAAACTTCAAGACAAACATAAGCTTTGCATTATTAAAATACCATTGTTTGCATATGACTATTTATTCAACGGCAGAGAAATTCACACGACGGATATTCGATGAACAAAAATCATCTCAGTGGACAGAATCACCTCAAGTGGAAAAACACTTCCAACTAAGGGGCACGGCGTGATCATTGTCCATCATTTGGGGCAGTCAAGATTCAAGGAATATCTCAAAGATGCTAGATAGCCAGGGACAGATCCCCATTTGAATCACTTGAGGCATTCGACATGAATTCCAACAGCGAACCCTGTACGATCAAACAAACACTTTCTGGCAGTGTGACAACACTTACTACTAAGGACAGTGACAAGTCTCCGCACCCGGTGAACATGGACATAGTCAGAAAAGATTACGCATGAAAATACCCGCTAGGTTGACTGGCCTAGGCAAAAATAAGGGCATCCCGACGAACCAAAAGGGTTCGGGCAAAAATTAGGGATAAAAACAAAAAATTGTACACCCGGTAAGTCGAAAACCTAAAAAGGCGGCTTGAGCAAAAAAGGGTATCCTGGTGGACTAAAAATCTGGAAAGACAGTCCAGGAAAAAGTTAGGGTTTAAAGCGTACGACTACGTCCCGTCATCTCGTCACTTGTCTAATCAGTAGAAGGTTTATTACCCTGATCTGCATTCACTAAGGACTCCAAGAGTTGGGATAACAATCAAACCATCTACTAAATCCCTGGTTGATATTTTCTACAATAGGTATCAAGACAGGGGCATTCTACTACAAGGTCACCGCCATTTTCTCAGCTTACAACCTAGTAAAGTCATGTGTTCTCATACCCTTGGCAGAGCAAAATCTCCAAATTACTACTCCAACGAAAATACCCCGATGAGGTCGCCAAGCTTCTCGGGATTCCCCAAGCGGATTACAGAGTGTCCCTTCCCCAACGAAAACATTCTTAATAAATTAGATTCTCATCTAGAAACTGTTCAGGTACGATCCAAGGACGGATGTCATCCTGACACTTATTCAGATCATCCTCAAGCAACAGTTCAGGCACGATCTAGAGACGAATGTCATCCTGATACTTAGTCTAGACTATCTTCTAGCAAACAGTTCAGATATGATTCAGAGACAGATGTTATTTTAACACTTATTTCAACATATAGATCCATCCACAAAGCCTCCGCAGGTACTTTCTACAACAGGTACAGGGGCATAAACGTCTTGATGCAAAGTCACCGTTACATCCCCAGCATACGTCCCAGTGACGTCTACATTCCTCACAGA
Source organism: Vicia faba (assembly GCA_948472305.1). Classification (NCBI taxonomy): domain Eukaryota; kingdom Viridiplantae; phylum Streptophyta; class Magnoliopsida; order Fabales; family Fabaceae; genus Vicia; species Vicia faba. The sequence goes on along the minus strand of OX451735.1, from coordinate 677,235,987 downwards.
GTAGAGGCAACCAAAAGTTTTGATCTCAACTTCCCCTAATAGGAGTTACTTTCCCCAACAAAGTTCCTTCAGAGAGCCGATATCTATATTCCCCAACCGAGTTTTATAATCGCAAATGGTTTAAAAAGCTTTCTCCCAAGCAGAGTTTATCTCTATGACTGCGGAACCTCCTCTCGAGCAGACTTTATTTCCCTGAATGTGAAAGTTCAATCCCCAACAGAGTTTGTTTCTCCAGCTACGAAAGTTCATCCCCCAGCGGAGTTTATTTCTCCGAATCGGCAAAATCTTCCAGCAAAGCATCTCCTCTCTCAAACAGAGTTATTCCCCCGTAGAGTTATTTTCAAGTAGAGTCTCTCCCCGACAGAATATTCAAAAACAGAAAGGAGAAAATCCATGGCCTAGTCATCTCCGTTCACCATCCCCAGCGGAAGTAGAAGAACCACTTTTTCTACAACAGTCAGGAATTCAATTTCCAATACTCTCCAGCAGCAGACAGGGATTTATTTTCCCGGACTCAGATATGTCACAATAGCATCTCATGTTCATAAATCATGACGTGCGCATACATATTGCATACATCATAATCTCGTTTATTTTGAGAACATCATCGCACAATGCATTTCATGCATCACATATTACTAATCATGTACCTTTTCAGGAAATATGGTTATCATCAACAATTCCAACAGTTCAAGGTTAAATCCATGAAACTATATATGTCATATCTGCAGATAACTAATGGAAAATCAGTTCTCGAAACTAAACGGGTCAACTAATCTACATGATCAAATGAAGTATCCCTACTATCCAGGCTTTCATTTCGAAGTAACCCTACTATCCAGGTTCCTTCTCATAGCCCTACTATCCAGACTTTCATTTCGAGGTAACCCTACTATCCAGGTTCCTTCTCATAGCCCTACTATCCAGGCTTTCATTTTGAAGTAACCTACTATCCAGGTTCCTTCTCATAGCCCTTGTTGTACCCCAAAATTTGCCCTCCCATATTTCTCAATACACTTCAAGTGAGGTCCTCAAATTGCTCAAGGAAAACCAAGGGTTGACCAGACAAACTCTCTCCTAAGGTAGTCTACCTCAAATTAGGGTTTCAGGTTGCATCAAGATGTTTGAGTACAAAGGATCCCAAATTCTCACCATTGTCCTAATATGTTCTCATGATCATCCATGTCAAGTTTCAAGCCTTGCAGAGGAAGTTTGCTCAGTCAATTGCTCAAAAGCCTGAAAATCGACTATGATAGGGCAAAAGTCAATTGTGTCCTACATACAGTCAAACTTCAAGATTTTTGGTCAACATCCTCATTTTGAAGTATTATTCATCATTTGATCAAGGGTTGATCATGATTCCTCAAGTATTGCTCACAATTCATCAAAACCCAAAAGTTGCTAAATTGGGGTTTTGTAGGAAAAGTCAACTCAACTTTGACCAAGCATAACTTTCTGATACTTTATCAAAAATGACCCATCCAAAGCTAATTTTTAAGAGGATTGAATCCCCTACAATTCATATTCATCTCCCAAGTTCATAATATGCACTCATAAGAAGATCTAAATTTGGATATTATAGGTCATTTTGAAAAGTCAACAAAAACACCTTTTTTGTCAAAACTTCATACATGAACATGTAAGAATCAATTGAGATGAGACCAAAAGGGTTGCTTAGAGGACATCTTAAGATTTCTAAAAAGTCCCATAAAACATCTCTAGGGTCAAAATTGAAGGAGTTATGCATTGGCAAAGTTGACCCTTTTTGCAAAATTGCCAAAAGTTAAAAGTGGCCAAAATTGCAATTTTTGTCAAATGGGCCCAATTTTTTATGATTGCATTGAGTTTGTAACATGACCCATGACCCATGATCTCTCCCACTTGTCTTTATTTCATTTTTGTCATTTATTTTGATTTTTATTTCAATTAAATCAAATAAAATCAAAACAAAATCATGAAAATATCAAAACTAATCAAAGCTTGAGATTTTGTGCATGTTTAGGCCTCTTATACAGCTGGAAAGAGAATCAAATCATGCAAGCTTCATTTGGATACAAAAAGATTGGATTTGGCTTGATTTGGAAAGATTTGCATAAGGATCAAATCATGATTCAATCATCTTAATTGAAAAAGATTTGAAGCAAATTTGTAACCTAATTCATTCTAGGGTACATATAGAACAAGTGCAGATAAAAAAAAACAGGGAGGAGAGGCGTGTAAAATAGAAATCAGAATTGCAAAAACTTAAGAAAAGTTGCAAATTGTTTTCTTAGTTCCAGGCTTCCTCAAGCCATTCCAGTCACACAAATCACTTCCTGGACGTTCTAGGATCCTTTTACAATCATTAACAAGCCTCCTAACGCCCAGAATCACATTGTAAGCATCTCACGACATCCATGCTTTCTTGAATTCGAATATCACAATTCTGCCAATTTTAGCATGATTTAATTGCATATTCTGAATCCTTGAATCATTTGTAAGCTAACGGTAATACTTAATTGCATTTTCATTAACTGTAGAGCAAGATGCCATAGTTAGGGTTCTTGGCTCGATCTTGGGGTTTTTCTTTACAGGTACAATTGGCCATAGATAAGGGTACCATGATGCTCGTGAGGTTTCCACGAGTTAATTGGTACCATCGTTTTGCATTTATCATGCTTGTATGGAATTCTGGAGAAACACAGGGTTGTACCTACGCCCATTTGTCCGTAGGTAAAACTTTCTGATCTTTTAGCAACGAAGGGAGGAAGAAGATGATGGCGTGGCGCCCCATGAATGGCCCATTCAAATTTTTGCGTGTGGGATAATTGTTATTTTTTTGTTTTCCATATAATATTTATTTGTTATGATTCATACAACTAACAAAGACAGCCCTGCTGGCAAGCATGCGTTAGGAAAAGCCAAAGGGCCTGGGTTCGATCCCCAGGTCCCCATATTATTTCATGATATTTTTTCTTGCATAATCAGGCACACGTGCATACAAGGAGACCACCATGCACCATCAGCTTTCAACCATCAGATCCATAACAAGCCAAATCCAAGGCTTCTCACATGAGGGCCTATCATGGGCGTGAGTCAAGCCAATGTACAGGATTTGGAAAAGTCAATAAAGGCCAAAAATTGTTGGGCCTAGAAGTTATATTGGCACCCCCCTTCTTGCTACAAAACCAGGCCCATTTCGTTTTCTTCTATATTTTTCTTTTATTTAAATTTCTTTCATTTAATTTATTTTCTAATCACAAATTAATTTCTTTTCTTACAAAAAAATCATAAAATCAATTTCATCAATTTAGAATTTAGGTTTTACTTTATTTTATCAAAATCAATTTTATATTAGTTAAATTTAATTTTAGGGTAATTCTAACTTTTTGTAAATAATTTAAAATCAATTAGAAAATTAGGTTTGTTCTTGATTTAATTTTTATTTCTTTTCACAAATAATAAAAATACAAAAATAGTTAACTTAATTATTTTTTCTCAAATAAAATTAATTAGTCATTAGGTTTTCTTTATTTAGTCGATTAAAATCTTATTTTATCAAATAATCAAAAACCACAAAAATGATTTTTCTTTCAATTAGGTTCAGACGGGGTCAAAACCCTAAATTTTTTCTCGTTCTTAATTCATCGCGCGTGTTTACTATTTTTTGCGATGTTAATGTAACTGCTCATGGTATGTAATAGTTAATTAGGATTTTTCTTTTATTTATCATTTTATAGGTTTTTGGCTATGTAATTAATCCCCCTCCCTGAAGCCTTGTAATAGCGTAGTTTTTTTTTATTTCTCACATTTTAATTCTCGCAAATATTAACTGTTAGATGTATGATAATAGGATTGTATGACAAGATTACATGACAATTTAAAATGGTTAGCAAACCCTAATGTGGAAAGATAATAACTTAAAATCAGATCACTCGCACATGCGCACTCCTAGGGTATACTCTCACTTCGGTTGCCTTCGGTGAATGATCATTAAGTATAAGGTGTTTTAGTGGTTACCCTCTTGTCTAAACAAAGATCAAACGTCCCGCTCGGAAATGTTGCCTCAGAAAGTTTACCTCGGAAAAGTTGCCTCGGAAATGTTGCCTCGAATATGATCTTAAGACATTAGGGTTATTACTAAGACATCCTAACATTGCTTTAGTGATCATACGTCCCTTACGAATTGACCCTCACAAATCCAACGACGGTGTTACCTACTTCTCAATAGTAGGATAGCATTGTCTAAAGGAAACAAGAACAAAAACATTCTTTTTTCGAGTAGGTAGATGTTAGTAGGTACTTGCTCAAAAATCAAACTTTTTCACACTTACACTTTTCCAAACAAAGTTTTCAAAAACAATTTGTAACACTCTTGAGGACTGATACAAAGGTTAAAACGAAGTAAAACAAAAACTTTTCAAAACACACAAACACGAAAGTAAATTTTTAAAATGATGAGTAAGTACCTAAGAGCCCGTAGAAAACTACGGATAGAAAAGCTGCTAATACCTTCCCTTTCTATAATCTACCCCCCGTACTCAAAATCTCGAAAAAGGAATTTTTCTGTGCTTTTTTTCCTTTCCAGTTGGATAAAATAAAAGTCGGTGGTGACTCTTGCTTACCGCTACATTTTGCGAACACAGACGCAAAACGCAAACCAGTATTTTCTCAAAACATTCCGGTTCTGCTACCGTATCATAGAACTGGCGACTCTGCTAGGGAATTTTATAAGTGGGGTATACCTTAGGATTAGTTCATCATAATTGCTTCTCTTGTTTGTTTTGGTTGCTTTACTTTTAAGGGTTTTTGTATTGGGAGTTACTATAGATCCTAACCTGGATCTGGGGGACACCTTTTAGGTAAGTAGCAATAAACTGTGAGGGAACTGTACGGCGTAGACTGATACGGTTGAAGCAGTAGCTACGTTGATGTGGCACATTGGTTGGTATCGGTATCTCTTGTGGAGAAACGAGGAGAATACGAGGCTTCTATGTGTGTCGTTAAACATCAACTGACCTTAGAACCTATAATTGACCAACTTGGCCACTAGTAAGTAGTGAGATAGCCGGCCTCGGTGTAAAGCTGAGAACTGGTTGATACTCGATGCTACACTCATTGAGACCATACTCTCGAGATAGTTTCGGCTGCAAGAAAAGATTGCGTGAGTTTAAACCATGACCGATGGAGGATGGTCAGTGATATTGAGAACCTCTAGAACCCGGTTACTATTGCTAGGACAGGTTGAAACCAACTGAACTTCAAGAGGGTATTACCTAGACCTCATGGAAGCCTTAAACTTAAGGGCTATTGTGTGACTTGTTTGCCTTTTCCATGTCTGTTATCTTCTATACCTGTTGTTTGTTTTACCATGATGTCATGCATCATAATATAGCATGCATACTTCATTATACTAACCATTTCAAAGACCGAGGGGAGTTATCTTTGTTTTGTTTTGTAGATTATGGCTTCCATGTGCAGAAACACCATCCGAGTTAACTTTGTGCAAATACCTTCTCAACCCAAAGAGTTAGCCTCAAGAGTTTCTGAAACTTCTTCGTTCATTAAAATACATGGTCAGCTTCTTATCTTGGTTACCTCAAAGTTTGATTAGCAAATGACGAGTGTGCTTTTCCAGTTCTTCGATCCTGTGCATCATTGTTTCACTTTTCCAGACTACCAGTTGGTTCCCACTTTGGAAGAGTTCTCGCACTTATTGGGTATATCCATCCTAGAGTAGGTGCCTTTCACAGGTATAGAAGAGACTCCTAGACCAGAAGACATTGCTTCAGCTCTGCATCTGAAACGGGCTGATGTAGTATCCAATTGGGAGACACGAAGCGGGGTTGAAGGTTTCTTAGCCAAGTTTCTGATGGATCAAGCTCAGTTATTCTGGGGTAATTTGGATTTCCAGGATTTCGAAGATATCTTGGCTCTCCCTATCTACGGTTTGGTTCTCTTCCTGAATCCGGATTCCTTTATAGATGTGAATGTGGTTAAGATCTTCCTGTCTCGCAATCCGGTGCCTACTCTACTAGGTGATATCTTACATGCCCTATACACTCGTACTGTGCAAAGAAGAGGGACTCTCATGTGTTTCATGCCGCTGCTGGTGAGGTGGTTTATTTCGCACCTCCCAAAATCTGTGTTGAAGAATGAAGAAGGTTTAGGATGGTCTTACAGGTTGATGTCACTTGCCCATACATACATTCTTTGGAGTTCCAAGGCTATGAAAAGCAGTGTTGTCATTGATTGTTATGGGGGATACCCTAATGTCCCGTTGCTTGGAATCAGAGGGGGTATAACCTACAACCCTTTTCTAGCTTTACGACATTTTGGTCGTGCTCGGAGAGACGGTCCTCATGAGCTACTTCTTACAGATATTGCATTTGACTACAAAGAGGATGTCGACGAGCATCGCCGGAGGTTTATACGAGCTTGGGGCATGGTGAACAGATCTTATCCCCAAGAGCTAGGACCAAAGACTTCTCTCCCTATGCAACCTTATCTCTAGTGGGTCCGAGCTCGAGCCCAGAAGCTTGGAATTCCTTATGAAGCTGTGTTACCAGTGATTCTTGAGCCTACCAATGAAGAGGGCATCCCTTATACAGTCCTTTATCCCTACATGCCCACTAATCTTGGGGCATTGAAGAGATCCTGGATTCAGCTAAAAGAGGAGAGGGATACCTACCGGGAAAAGTATCATGAGCAAGAAAGGAAGATCTTGAAGCTCTCCAGGCAACTCGAGAATGAAAGAACGATCAATGACTACGTCATCACTAAGGGGAAGCGTCCATGGGATTTCTGATTTTGCTTTTCTAGTTTAGATTTGTTTTCCGCTTATTTCTTTGTAACGCCTCAAAGGCATTGTTGAACATTTTTACAAGTTAATCTAATAAAGTTTGTTTTATTTTTGGTTTGCAAATTTAAATCTCCCAAAGTCTTTGAAATCATTACATACGCATCCCATTATCATGCACACCGTTACAGGTACCATCACAGGTTTCTCATCTTCTTCGATGTTTATTTCAGCAGTTATGTCTTCCGATCAAGCTATCAAAGATCTTCAGGCACAAAATGCCCAATTCCAAGAGATGTTCTTGAGCTTGGCTAAAGGGCAAGAGGATTTGAAAGCTCTCATTATGAAAGAGAAAGAGAAGAAGAAGAAGAAGAAGAAGAAGAAGAAGAAGGTCGTTCTTTTGAGTATGGGTAAAAGGTTCGGGGATAGGTTGAAACAGTAAGCTGATATGTCCCTTTCATCCAAGGAAGGGGAGAACCAAGAAGAAGAAAAGGGCCTCAGCCCTGCCATTTCTGATGATGACACTGATTATGATGAAGAGCAATATCCTCCTGTTGAGGACAGGTACAAACAACTAGAAGACCGTCTGAGTGCTATGGAGATTCAGAGGATCCCTGGTATGGATTTTGGAGAGCTGGGGTTGGTATCGAGAGTGGTGATCCCTCATAAGTTCAAAGCTCCGGTTTTTGCTAAATACGACGGGGTATCCTGTCCAAAACTCCATCTCCGCTCGTATGTCCGGAAAATTCAACCCCACACTGCTGATAGAAATTTGTGGGTACATTTCTTTCAGGATAGTCTGTCAGGGACTCAGCTTGAATGGTTTTATCAGTTGGAAGGAGCCAATGTCTGAAACTGGGAGGACCTTGCTGCTGCTTTTTACAAGCAGTATCAGTATAATACCGACCTTGCTCCTACTCGTACCCAGCTTCAGGGTATGTCTATGGGTGCAAGTGAAGGTTTTAAGGACTATGCTCAAAAGTGGAGAGATTTGGCTGGAAGAGTCCAACCCTCTTTGTCTGATAGGGAGTTGGTTGACATGTTTCTGGGGACGTTATCTGGTCCATTTTTCAATCATCTGATCGGCAGTTCATCATCTGGGTTCACTGAGTTAATTTTGACGGGAGAGAGAGTAAAAGCTGGTATCTGAAGTGGTAAGATACAGAAGGATACTTCATCAAGTGCGGTGAAGAAGCCTTTCACTGGTAAGAAAGAAACTAGTGCAGCATATGGCTCGAGGAGCCAAAACAGACTTGAATACCATCAAGCAGTGAATACGGTAGTGATATCAAGACCCACAGTTGCTCCACAACACAACAATCAACAAAGAATGGAAAGAACGCAGAGGCAGTACACTCGGCTCAATATGACCTTGTCTCAAATTCTACCACAATTATTGAAGACCAACCCGGTAACTCTGAGGGAAGCCCCGAAGAATCCCAACACCACATCTCTGCTATATAACCCGAATGCCCGCTGCGCCTATCATTCCGAAGGTCCAGGTCATGATACAAACAACTATTGGGCCTTGAAAAACAAAGTGCAAGATTTGATCGAAGCCAAAGAGATTGAGTTTGATGCTCCGGAGAAACCCAACGTCATAACTGCTCCCATGCCCAAGCATGACTCGGGAATCAATGCTATTAAGGTTGTCTCCGCCACGGAAGATGCTGATGATGAGAACCCGAATGTCGACAGCTGGATCTACCCTACAACTAATGGTGGATTGAGCAATTGGACGGAGAAAGACTTCATACATGTTTCCTTTATTTCACAGTAATTGACTTTTGTTTTGAAGTTTGTAATAAACAGTTTGAAACTTTATGGCTCGGTGCCTTGCCCGAGGCACCTTGGCTTCGCTTGTGAGGGCTTATTACTTGACATTTCATATATCATCAATAAAACATTGGACGTTTCTTGAATTACAAATTTTGCGCTCATTGTTTTTCTTTTCTGTCTCTTACTTTATCAAAACAGCTATGCTCTTACACACACTCACGTATCATAATGCAGATCCACATCCACTTTGGATCCCATTGATAACAACTCTGCTACTACCAGTTATGACTACAAAAATCTGATCAACAAAGCCGAGGAAGAAGGTGAGGATGGTTGTGAGGTGCCCGAAGAACTTGCCAGACTGTTACTACAGGAAGAGAGGGCCATACAGCCTCATGAAGAGCCAGTGGAAACAGTGAATTTGGGTACCGAGGAAGACAGGAAAGAGGTCAAGATAGGTGTGAATCTGGAGCCTAGTGTTAAGCAACGGTTGATACAAATGCTGCGTGACTATGTTGAGATCTTCGCCCGGTCCTATAAAGACATGTCAGGTTTGGAAACTGATATTATGGTACACCGCCTTCCAACCAAAGAAGACTGTCCTCCGGTAAAGCAGAAAGTTCTCCGTATGCGCCCTGAGATGTCCGAGAAAATCAAAGTTGAGGTCATGAAACAGTTTGACGCCAGATTTCTAGCTGTCAATTCTTACCCGCAGTGGGTTGCCAACGTGGTTCCGGTGCCTAAGAAATATGGTAAGGTACGGATGTGTGTGGACTATAGATATTTGAATAGGGCAAGCCCCAAGGATGATTTCCCGCTTCCTCACATTGATGTTCTGGTCGACAACACTGCGCATCATAAGATCTTCTCCTTTATGGATTGTTTTTCTGGTTACAATCAGATTAAGATGGCTCCCGAGGACATGGAGAAGACAACCTTCGTTACACAGTGGGGCACCTTTTGCTACAAGGTCATGCCATTCAGATTGAAGAATGTTGGGGGCACTTATCAGCGCGCCATGGTCGCCCTGTTCCACGACATGATTAATCATGAGATTGAGGTTTATGTTGATGACATGATCTCCCGATCCCAGAATGAAGAAGAACACCTTGAACATCTCCAGAAACTATTTGACAGGTTGAAGATGTACAAGCTAAGGTTGAACCCAAACAAGTGCACATTCGGGGTAAGGTCTGGTAAGCTGCTGGGTTTCGTACTCAGTGATAAAGGTATTCAGGTGGACCCTGCAAAGGTGAAGGCTATACAGGAGATGCCAGCTCCCCGCATAGAAAAGGAAGTCAGAGGCTTTTTGGGACGTCTGAACTACATCACCCGATTCATTTCACATCTGACAGCTACTTGTGAGCCAATCTTCAAGTTGCTGAAGAAAGATCAAGTGATAAAATGGAATGATGAATGTCAGACCGCTTTCGAAAGAATCAAGGAATACCTCCAAGAGCCACCAATTTTTATGCCTCCAGTTGAAGGAAGACCTCTGATCTTATACTTGGCAGTACTGGATAATTCAATGGGGTGCGTGCTGGGGCAGCATGACGAGTCTGGCCGAAAAGAGCATGCTATCTACTACCTTAGCAAAAAGTTTACCGACTGTGAGACCCGATACTCACTACTCGAGAAAACTTTCTGCGCATTGGCATGGGCTGCTCGCCGGCTGAGACAGTATATGCTGACTCATACCACCTTATTGATATCAAAGATGGACCCAATCAAGTATATATTCGAAAAGCCCGCCTTATCCGGGAGAATAGCAAGATGGCAGATGATCTTAACTGAGTACGACATCCAATACACAACCCAAAAAGAAATCAAGGGGAGTGTGTTGGCGGATCACTTGGCGCATCAGGCCGTGGATGACTACCAATCCATGAATTTCGAATTCCCGGATGAGAACATCATGTTGGTGACCGACTGTGAAAAACCTGGACCGGATGAAGGACCTGAGGAAGGATCCCGATGGTCTATGTACTTTGATGGAGCCTCAAACGCATTGGGTAATGGTATTGGCGCTGTGATTATATCTCCTGAAGTTTGTCATACTCCATTCACCACCCGATCATGTTTTAATTGCACCAACAATATGGCGGAGTATGAAGCGTGCATCATGGGCCTGCGAGCAGCTATTGACCTAAGGATTAAGTTCTTAAGTGTATTCGGAGATTTCGCTCTAGTGATCAGTCAGATCAAAGGCGAGTGGGATACGAAGCACCCAAATCTTATTCCTTTCGAGGAGTATGTACTGATATTGCTCCCACACTTTGAGGAGATAACCTTTGAACACTTCCCAAGAGAGGAGAATCAATTAGCGGACGTGCTAGTTACCATGTCTTCTATGTTCAAAGTCAGGTGGGACAATGAAGCTCCCCAGATTACCATCGAGAGGTTGGACGAACCCGCACATTGTTGTGACATTGAGACTGAAGAGGTAGCAGATAAACCTTGGTTTCACGATGTAAAGAGGTATCTTAAGGCTCAAGAGTACCCCGAGGGTGCATCTGTTAATGACAAGAAGTTATTGAGAAGGTTCGCTGCGAAGTTCTTCATCAGCAACGGTATTCTCTACAAGCGTAACCATGATTCAACCTTACTGCGATGTGTGGACAAAAGCGAGGCAGAAAGGATCATGACAGAGTTACATGAAGGTACCTTCAGAACGTATTCCAGTGGACATACCATGGCGAAGAAAATTCTACGGGTAGGATATTATTGGTCTACTATGGAAGCCGATTGTTATCACCATTCTCGAACCTGTCATAAGTGACAATTCTATGCTGATAAGGTGCATGTACCTCCAGTTCCTCTGAATGTTTTGACAGCTCCTTGGCCTTTTGCAATGTGGGGCATCGACATGATAGGTGAGATCAGACCTACTGCGTCTAACGGGCATCGTTTCATCCTGGTAGCAATTGTTTACTTTACGAAGTGGGTTAAGGCAGCTTCCTTTGCTACAGTAACCAAGAACGTCGTGGTGTGGTTCATCCGACACAATCTGATCTGTCGCTATGGTGTACCAGAGAGGATCATTACGGACAATGGTACAAATCTAAACAATACAATGATCACCGAGCTCTGCAAACAGTTCAAGATACAGCATCATAACTCTTCTCCCTACCGGCCGAAGGTGAATGGGGCTGTTGAAGCAGCTAATAAGAACATCAAGAAGATTGTGCAGAAGATGACAGTGACATACAAAGATTGGCATGAGATGTTACCATTCGCTCTTCATGGGTACCGCACCTCAGCGCAGACGTCGACAGGGGTAACACCCTACTCTCTGGTGTATGGCATGGAGGCAGTCTTACCCATCGAGGTCCGGATACCCTCTCTCCAGATTATGAAGGATGCAGGTTTGAGCGAAGATAATTGGATCCAGACCCGACTTGATCAGCTGAACCTAATCGACGAGAAGAGGCTTACTTCTATTTGTCATGGTCAGGCGTATCAAAAACGAATGATCAAGGCTTTTAACAAGAAAGTCAGACGATAAGAGTATCAGGTCGGGGATCTAGTGATCAAACGCATCATACTGCCGCAAGGTGATCCCGGGGGCAAATGGACCCCCAAGTAGGAAGGGCCATTTGTGGTTAAGAACATTTTCTCGGGAGGAGCTATGATTCTAACCACCATGGATAGTGACGACCTTCCTCACCCCGTCAATGCAGACATAGTGAAAAGATACTACGCATGATCAAATATCCGCTAGGTCGACTGGCCTAGGCAAAAATAAGGGCTTCCTGGCGAACCAAAAGGGTTCTGGCAAAAATAAGGGATGAAAGTAAAAAAAAACTATACACCCGGCAATTTGAAAACCTGAAAAGGCGGATTGGGCAAAAAAGGGTATCCCGGTGGATCGAAAACTCGAAAGGGCGGTTCAGGCAAAAATTAGGGATTGAAGCGTAACACTATGTCTCATTGGATCATCTTGCAACCAGATTTTGGTATCAACTATCAAGCTCGGACGGCGCCAATCAATCTGATCTACCTTCGACCGAGTAGCAAAGTGATGAGACGCTCGAAGATATAAAGGCAATAACAGAGTTGGAACCCAATGGGATTGTTTCACATAGCTGTTTTTATTTCTTTTTCACAAAATGTATAATTCCCTCGACGGTGTTCTCTTACTATGACGTCAGCCTCTTGTATAAAATGCCTATTATAGACCAACAATTTCAAAATCAATACAATTCATTTTCACAAGAAATTTTGATTTGTTTTTCTTTTCCTGTTTTGTTTTGCAAGAACATCCAATGAACCATTTTTGATATATGCATTTGACAATAATTGCTGCTCATAAATATTTACATGCGAAATAAAAGACAAATACTCGTAATTTTAGGAACAGGGGCAAACAAGAAATGTCCAAACCTTACAGTTGCCCTACCCACCAGGTACAGGGATAGACCCAGCTGGAGAATATGACTGAAGGTACATACATTCCCCGCAGAGTAGGAAGTATCCGAAGACAGTGGTATTAATTCTCCCCAAGCAGATTTTATCTATCACCAACAATAGAAATTCACCATCAGTGGAGTTTATTTCTTCCACAAGCAGAAACTCAATCCCCATAAGAGTTCATTATCACCAGCAACGGTAATTCATCCCCAGCTGAGGTGGTTTCTCCAAATCAGCAGATCTTCTAAGCAGAGTATCTCTCTTCCCCACAGAGTCATTCTCTCGCCAAATTATTCTCCAGCAGAGTCTCTCCCGGAGGTTTGTTCTCGAGCAGAACAGACGCAAGTCTCCAGCTAATCATCTTCGGTCGTTATCCTCAGCGAGCGCAAAGAACTCGAATCCTTGAACTCTTCAACAGCAGTCCCGAATCTATTCTCCCCAGCTAGAGAATATCACAAGAACACAGCATATTCATACATCGTGACATGTGCATACGCATCATACAACACAATCTCATTTATTTTGAGAACATCATTACTCAATACATTTCATACATTATGACATTACATAATGACTAACTCTTTACCTTTCAGGGAAAGATACAATCAAGTTCTCATAAGTTTTCTCTGGATCAGTCAAATCAATACTAAGATTTCTATCCCAATTCAAGCTATGAAGCCCGGATTTGACCGGATAATATCTTGATTCCTCCAAAACACCATGAAGCCTGGAATCGACCAGATAGTGGTACATCATAAATTCAAGCTATGAAGCCCGGATTCAACCGGATAATATCTTGATCTCTCCAAAATACTATGAAGCCTGGAATCGACCAGATAGTGGTATATCCCGAATTCAAAGCTATGAAGCCCGGAAATCGACCGGAAAATAGTTGAATCCCCAACAAGTTACTGTGAAGCCTGGAAATCGACTAGATAGCAGTATAAGACACCATGAAGCCTAGAATCGACCAGATAGTGGTATGTTATAAACACAAGTTGTGAAGCCCGAAAATCGACCGGATAATAGCTTAACCCTCAGCAAGTTATTGTGAAGCCTGGAAATCGACCAGATAGCAATACAAGATGCCATGAAGCTTGGACTCGACCAGATAATGGTATAAGACACCGTGAAGCCTGGATTGCTACCAGATAGTGGAAAAGGATACTGAAGCCTGGATTACGACCAGATAATAGTATAAGGTATTGCGAAGCTCGTAATTCGATCGAATAGTAGTTTACCCGGCCAATTACTAAGAAGCCCGAAATCGACCGGATATTAGTACACCTTAAATTCAAGTTGAAGCCCGGATACAACCGGATAACAACTTAATTCCTTCTGAAGCCTGGAGCACGACCAGATAAGAAGTGAGAAATTGCGAAGCCTGGATTACGACCAGATAACAAGTTTAATCTCATCCCCCCAGTAAGTCACTGTGAAGCCTGGAGCACGACCAGATAGCAGTCGATCTTATTTTCCTTAGCAAATCACTGTAATGCCTGGAGCACGACCAGATAACAGTTCATTTGCACCTCTTCGACCAAGAGGTGGTCCCCCAGTAGAATAACGGACGATTGAAGCTCCTAAAATGCTACTTTTACCAAGACAGAGACTAGCACTCCCCAGCGTAGTCCTCCTCAACAACAAGTATATGGGCTCTCACAAAGGAATCTCTTGTGCGATCAACACTTCTTCTGACGGAATCTTTAAGCCCATATTTCGACATCAACCTCCAAATGGAATCTATAAGCCCATCCCCGACATCGCAAGACAAATACCACTTCATGCGAGTGCAAATTTCTGGGCACTCTAGTGTTCAATCATCTTCCACCTTTGGATCACGAAAGGCAGACAAGCCAATCTACATCCTCAGGTTTAAGAAGATTAAACATGGGCATATGTTGTACCCCAAAATTTGCCCTCCCATATTTCTCAATACACTTCAAGTGAGGTACTCAAATTGCTCAAGGAAGACCAATGGTTGACCAGATAAACTCTCTCCTAAGGCAGTCTACCTCAAATTAGGGTTTCAGTTTGCATCAAGATGTTTGAGTCCAAAGGATCCCAAATGCTCACCATTTTCCTAATATGTTCTCAAGATCATCCATGTCAAGTTTCAACCCTTTCATAGGAAGTTTGCTCAGTCAATTGCTCAAAAGCCTGAAAATCGACTATGATAGGGCAAAAGTCAACTGTGTCCTACATACAGTCAAACTTCAAGATTTTTGGTCAACATCCTCATTTTGAAGTATTATTCATAATTTGATCAAGGTTTGATCATGATTCCTCAAGGATTGCTCACAATTCATTAAAACCCAAAAGTTGCTAAATTAGGGTTTTGTAGGAAAAGTCAACTCAACTTTGACCAAGCATAACTTTCTCATACTTTATCAAAAATGACCCATCCAAAGCTCATTTTGAAGAGTATGGAATTACATACAATTCATCTTCATCTCCCAAGTTAAAAATATGCACTCATAAGAAGATATAAATTTGGACATTATAGGTCATTTTGAAAAGTCAACAAAAACACCTTTTTTGTCAAAACTTCATACATGAACATGGAAGACTCAATTGAGATGAGACCAAAAGGGCTGCTTAGAGGACATCTTAAGCCTTCTAAAAAGTCCAAGAATACATATCTAGGGTCAAAATTGAAGGAGTTATGCATTGGAAAAGTTGACCCTTTTTGCAAAATTGCCAAAAGTCAAAAGTGGCCAAATTTGCAATTTTTGTCAAATGGGCCCAATTGTTTATGCTTGCATTGAGTTTGTAACATGACCCACGACCCATGATCTCTCCCACTTGTCTTTATTTCATTTTTGTCATTTATTTTGATTTTTATTTCAATTAAATCAAATAAAATCATGAAAATATCAAAATTAATCAAAGCTTGAGATTTTGTGCATGTTTAGGCCTCTTATACAGTTGGAAAGAGAATCAAATCGTGCAAGCTTCATTTGGATACAAAAATATTAGATTTGGCTTGATTTGGAAAGATTTGCATAAGGATCAAATCATGATTCAATTATCTTAATTGAAAAAGATTTGAAGCAAATTTGTAACCTAATTCATTCTAGGGTACATATAGAACAAGTGCAGGTCAAAAAAATAGGGAGGAGAGGCGTGTAAAACAGAAATCAGAATTGCAAAAACTCAAGAAAAGTTGCAAATTGTTTTCTCAGTTCCAGGCTTCCTCAAGTCATTCCAGTCACACAAATCACTTCCTGGACATTCTAGGATCCTTTTACAATCATTAACAAGCCTCCTAACGCCCAAAATCGCACTGTAATCATCTCACGACCTCCATGCTTTCTTGAAATCGAATATCACAATTCTGTCACTTTTAGCATGATTTATTTGCATATTCTGAATCCTTGAATCATTTGTAAGCTAATGGTAATACTTAATTGCATTTTCATTAACTATAGAGCAAGATGCCATAGTTAGGGTTCTTCGCTCGATCTTGGGGTTTTTCTTTACAGGTATAATTGGCCATAGATAAGGGTACCATGATGCTGTGAGGTTGCCACGAGTTGATTGGTACCATCGTTTTGCATTTATCATGATTGTATGGAATTCTGGAGAAACACAGGGTTGTACCTACGCCCATTTGTCCGTAGGTAAAAGTTTCTGATCTTTTAGCAACGGAGGGAGGAAGAAGATGATGGCGTGGCGCCCCATGAATGGCCCATTCAAATTTCCGCGCGTGGGATAATTGTTATTTTTTTGTTTTCCATATAATATTTGTTTGTTATGATTCATACAACTAACAAAGACAGCCCAGTTGGCAAGCATGCGTTGGGAAAAGCCAAAGGGCCTGGGTTTGATCCCCAGGTCCCCATATTATTTCATGATATTTTTTCTTGCATAATCAGGCACACGTGCATACAAGGAGACCATCATGCACCATCAGCTTTCAACCATCAGATCCACAGCAAGCTAAATCCAAGGCTTCTCACATGAGGGCCTATCATGGGCGTGAGTTAAGCCAATGCATAGGATTTGGAAAAGTCAATAAAGGCCAGAAATTGTTGGGCCTAGAAGTCAGATTGGCACCCCCTCTTCTTGCTAAAAAATTTGTTTTAGGGATGATTTTTGCATTGAATGGAGATCTCATATGTTGTCAATAGCCAAAATAAACTGTGCAAGCTCCAAAACAAGAGGAAACCTTCAAATATGGAAAGATTGGAATCAAAATTCATGGCCTTAACATCTCTTGATTCTTCCTAATTCTATTACCCTAGATTAATTCTACTACATATAACAATGCATTGCAACCCTAGAAAGAAGAATTCATGCGCTGCCTACCTCTCTAAGAGCAAGAACAAAGACTCAAATTTTGGACAAAAAGTGAGAATCATATTTCTTCCTACAAGGAGATTCAAGGACTTGAATGCTTGCAATCCATTCCTGGGCATGTTTGGGAGCTAAGTGGAGCATTACCATACATCAACACCTTCAGAAACAGCATATATAGAAATCACGGTTTGCTCTTGTTCTTGAAATTAGTCTTTGGAATTTACGCTTGATAAACTATTTCTAGGTATATATGCATGCTTGTATAATCATTTAGAACGTGTTTGCATAATCAATTATGTGTTTTGATTCCTGTTTGATGGAATGCCATTGTTAGGGTTCAGAGCTTCGTTTTAGGTCTTTCAGATATAGGTACAATTGGGTCTAATGAAGGACACCATCATGATCAGAAGATCAAACCCAATTGATCCATGGTCTTGAATTTGATTTATATTATCTAGATATGATTTTTGGGATGCACAGGTTATAGCTATGGACTTTGTCTGTAGGTATAAGTCCAATACCTAAAATGACGGTTCTGAGAGGAAGACGATGGCGTGTCCAAGCCTGGTTGGACAGTTTAAATCTCACATGTTTTTTCTTATAACACTGACTCATGATTAATTATATTATTTATTGTTTGTTCCTGTGATACGGTGGGAGAACTGACTATGGGTTTTGCGTTTGTTTTCGCAAATGTTTCGGTTGAGCAAGAGTCGCCACCGACTTTTTATTTTATCCTAAGGAAAGGTTTAAAAAGCACAGCAAAAACCTTTGAGATTTTTCTTGGGTTCGGGGAGTAGGTTATAGAAAGGGAAGGTATTAGCACCCTTTCTATCCATGGTTATCCATGAGCTCTTAGGTACTTGCTTAGATCAACTTGCCTTGGTTTTCAATTGTTTGAAATGGTGCTTGGTGTGTGGTTTTTGAAAATGTTTTAAAAAGATGCCTTGTATAGGCTACCCTTGTAACAATTCTTTACTCGAATGTTTTACAAAAGGTGTTTTGTCTTTTGAAAAGATGTTTCAAGGTTTTTTGAAAGTTTGTTTTGAAAGTGTTTGTGAAGTGTGGTTTGAAAAATAGGCAAGTGTTTTCTTTGCAAATTGACAAGTACCTAAGAGTTATCTACCCTAAAATTCTCAAAGATTTTTGTTATGTTTTAAACCTTTTGACAATTTTGTTCCACCATTGCATTTGGTGGACAATCTTGTATTAGGAGGTGAAAGGGACGGGCGCGGGTCATCGTTTACACCATAATTGCAATAGTGCTAAGTCTCTTTGGGCAATTTCTCTTTGAAAGGGACTTGATCATTTTAGGCAACTTTTCGAAAGCGTCATCGAGGGACTATGATCGTTTGATTGTTTGTTTTACCCAAAGAAACCTAACATGCAATATGGCCCAATTATTTGAAGGCAACAAAGTGGAATACCCTAGGGGTGCAAGTGTGAGATGTGTTGTCCATTTTCATGCTTGATTATCTTGAAATTAGGTCAAAACTATTTTGTTCGCTTTATTCGCATACAAACCCTAATTCTAGCATGGCATATTTAAAAAGCGTTAAAGTGCGAAAAGTAAAATTCCTACACTATTACAACACAATAATATGGGGAAGGGGGTACAAATGTTCAAATGGGGGATATTTAGACAAGAAATTAAATCTAGCTATTACATCAATTTTGGAATATTTACAAGATATTTAATTTGCACAAATTAAATAGAAATGAAACAAATATGCAAGAATGCAAAAAAGGTTTTTTATATGCATGAAAAAAGGTATTTTTATATGTCCAAATAAATAAAAATAAAAGAGTATGATTTTTGGAGTATTTTCATATTTAGGGCAAAACCCTAATTTACAAAATAAAATGCATTATTTATTCAATATATACAATATTTATTATTTACATACAAAAATAAAAATGAAGTATATTTGTGAAAAAATGTATTTTTAGTGTTAAATATTAATAAAATAATATTATGTATATTTTTGGTATTTTATTCTAAGTGTATTATATATATATATATATATATATATATATATATATATATATATATATATATATATATATATATATATATATATATATATATATATATATATATATATATATATATATATATATATATATATATATATATATATATATATATATATATATATATATATATATATATATATATATATATATATATATATATATATATATATATATATATATATATATATATATATATATATATATATATATATATCTTTATTATTTACTAAATAAATATTATATATATGAAAATAATAATAATTAATATTTATGAAAAATATATATTTTAGATAAAATATCTTAAGGAGATAAAACAAAATAAAAATGAAAATAAAATGGTGTTTACATTATTTTTCCCTATTTATTCTAAATAATATATTATATGCTTATTTGTATACAATAATCAAATAAATACCTAAAAAATATAAAAATGATGCAAACAATATTTTTTATGTTTTTAATATGATAAGAATAAATAAATGAGTCAAAATGAAAAAAGAAAAATCAAAAAATCATAAAAACAAACAAAATGGACTTGGGGGGTATGAAAGTGGAAACAGGGTGTGAAAAGAAAAGACAACACAGGCCCAGCCCATGTGGCTTCTTCTTCAACCTTCAGACAAAAAATGTTCCAAAACGCGCGCGCCTGTACTCAAGTTCAAACGTCCTGATTCTTTGAGCTTTTGCACAAACTTTCAACACAAAAAATGTTAAGCATTGAATCACAATTCCAAATATATAAAGAACACCTCCTAACTCTCAGAAATGAGAGAGAATTTTGACATTCCCAAATCCTGACCTAAGTTTTCTGCCATATTCAAACCTTAAATTCTCACAGCTCAAGCAAAAGAAATGAAAAGTAAAAGCATGTACAGGTTCAGTGGCATGAGTAGAATATTTCTTATTCACAAACCTAGAGTTAATGATGCCTATACTAAGAGTTAGAAGTTCACCAAAATACATGTTCAGTTGAAGTTCTATCTGGCAATGGGGAAGCTTTCAGTGCAAGGTGATGGTTGGTATAGCTTCCTTGAGGTGTGGTGATGTTGTTCCAATGTTTACTTTGCCTTGAGACACCTTAAATCGAGCTGTGGAACTTCAACTGCAAAATGAGAAAGTGAAAATGGTGGAACTTGTTAGAGGAATTACAGGTCGTGTTTCAGGTCTTGGTTAGCTTGCATTGATGGTAGGGAATGAGTTTGAACAGGTTTGGGCAAGAGAGCATGAGAGGAATGAGAGATGGCACTCAAACTGCAGGCCCTGCCCTGTTTTTGCAGTTTGAGAGTGATTATGGCAATGGAGAGATACTGGAGGTCTTAGGGTCGTGTGTTAGCTTAGTTAGGATGTCTTCAATGTGTTTCAAAAGTTTACTTAAGGGTTTGTAAGCTGATCTCTAAGTTGTTGTACAAAATGCAATGTTACTTACACTTTAAGCAACAAATGCCCAAGTTGTGTTTAGGCTGCTAGAGGCCCCCATAATATGCTGCATAACTCAGTCTTGATCAGTGTGATCAATCCCTAAACTTGTGCCAAAGAGATCTTAACTGTACTTCTTGGATTTTCAATTGGACATAAAGCTTGCTTTTTCAAAAATGGATAAAGTGCTTTATCTATTTTGGGATTAATCTACTATGCAATGCTTGAATCCATAGAACATGGTCTTGGCACAAAGAGTTTGCATTAAATTTATGAGTTTTGGATGGTTTAAGGACCTGTAATCAAGATATGCAAGCTGAGATTGAAAATGCCTAGTGTTATGGACATGTAAATTGACCAATTCAAAAGTGAGTTTTTGCCAAATTGTGAAATTCGAATCTCTCAAGTTATGAGGTTGTTTGATGAGTTCTTGGACATTTTGGAAAGCTTGGAATGTGTACTACAATCCAACTTTGAAATTCAAATTGAAATTCCAAGTAGAAGTGTATGGAAAATGGCCTTGAAGTTGGGTAGAAAACCTTGTCAAAATAGGTTAAAATTTCACTAAGTTAAGAATGGTTTAGTACCCTTATTCAAAAAAATTGTAACTTGAGATACAAGCCTCATTTGGGAAAAATTTGTGAATCAAAGTTGTAGATTATGCAACAAGCTACAACTTTCATGTTTTGACTTTTGTTTGAATCCAAATAGATCTTGGTGAGAAAGTGGGGCAAAGTTGGGAAAAAATTAGGTTTTTTCATAACTTAGAAAAATTCTAAGTTATGAAAAATTCTCATTTCTAACCCTAATTTGCATTTTTTGATTTCTTGGTGAACAAGTTTCATGATTTGGCATGTTTTGATGAAAAATGAATCTTGACTCTTGATTTTGACCAAAAAGTCAAAGTTTGACTTTTCAGTATACAGTCAAAATTGATCAATTGACTGGGAAATTCAACTGTCAATCTTGTGTACTTGGGATCTTTTGAGTTTGTTGAGCATGTCAAGATAATTCCATGGGGTCCTTGAGTCCATATGT
Organism: Vicia faba; assembly: GCA_948472305.1. NCBI lineage: Eukaryota > Viridiplantae > Streptophyta > Magnoliopsida > Fabales > Fabaceae > Vicia > Vicia faba. The sequence goes on along the minus strand of OX451735.1, from coordinate 677,214,227 downwards.
GAGCTTGGTTTGCCATTGGCTAGGTCAAACAGTCAAAAATTGCCTTTGTGCAGTCAAAACCCTAAAAATGACCATTTTGCCCTTTTGGTGATCTGATCAAGTTTCTTGTGGAATTGTGATCCAAACTTGATCAAATGGTTCATATGAGTTCATAATGTTGGTGTGGGTCAATTTTCATGAGGTTTGACTGTCAATTGGCCACAGTTGACTTTTTCCCCAATACAGTTGCTTTCTAGGTCAACTGTCCAATTGAAAGGGCAAAACTTGGAATCAAGATTTGAAACTTGATGAGGATAAACTTGGGAGTCCAATATGAAGCAAGAAAGTCATCTTAGGCATTTTGGGTCAAAACATCTTTGTGCAAACACAAACCCTAATTTGGGTCAACAGTGCAAGGAGAAGTCTTGAGCAGATGAAACCCTAACTGGATCTTGAGCTTCAAGGGCTTTGTGGTGAGAAATCAATGAGAAATGGGAGGGCAAATTTTGGGGTACAACAGTTGCCCATGTTCAATCTTCTTGAATCCGAAGAGTTAGATTGGCAAGTTTGCCTTTCGTGACTCGAGGGTAAAAGGAGATTGGACACTAGAGTGCCCTTAAATTTGCACTCATCAAAGCAAAAGATGCGGGAATGGGCTTAGAGATGCCATTTGGAGATGGGCTTAGAGATGCCATCTGGAGGGGCGACAGAATCTTGTCGGGGATGGGCTTAAAGATGCCATCTGGATTGAGTATCAGGAAGGTGTCCAAGCTTTGGACCATCTCTGAACTGGGGGTCTGAATAAGCAATAGATTGACATCCGTTGTTGGGAGGAATCCGTAAACTATTTTCAAAGGTTGCATCTGAACAAGTGATAGATTAACATCCGTTGTTGGGAAGAATCCATAGACTGTTTTCAGAAGTCTGGAGAAGAAACTGAACAAGCGATAGGTTAACATCCGTTACTTGGAGAACCCGTAAACTATTTTCAGAAGTCTTGGAGTTGAATAAGCAATAGAGCAGCATCCGCTATTGGGAAGCGTCCGTAAACTGTTTTCAAAGGTGAGAAGAGTCTGAACAAGCGATAGGTTAACATCCGTTACTTGGAGAACCCGTGAACTGTTTTCAGAAATCTTGGAGTTGAATAAGCAATAGAGCAGCATCCGTTGTTGGGAAGCGTCTGTAAACTGTTTTCAAAGGTTGCATCAGAATAAGTGATAGATTAACATCCGTTGTTGGGAAGAATCCATAGACTGTTTTCAGAAGTCTTGAGAAGAAACTGAACAAGCGTTAGGTTAACATCCGTTACTTGGAGAACCCGTAAACTATTTTCAGGAATCTTGAAATTTGAGGAGGAACCGGTGTAGGGTTGCCTGATGATGAGTCCGTGTAAAACTGCATCTGAAACTGTTAATGATAGCCTTTTATTCTTATCCTGAAAAGGACAAAATGTTAGCTAAACACAAAATTATGTTGCATGAAATGTATGATGCAATATATGTTATATCGATGTTTATGATATGAATGTAATGAATGCGCATGTAAGCTGATGAGCTGTCTTGCTGGTGATAGATGAATCCTGAATGGCTGAAGATAAAAGCATCTTGACTGCTGCCGGGAAGAACAATTCCTTGGCTATTGCTGGGGAACAAGGAGCTTGGGTTGTATACCAAGCCTCTGGGGAATTCCTGATGACTTCTACTGGGGAGTACCAATCTAGTAGACTCATGCTGGGGATGCAAGACTGAGAATCTTCAGTTTGGTGGGAAGCATCTCTGGCGACTTCACTGGGGAACTCAAGATTTGCTCTCCTAAAACTCTGTAGGGAGAAGGTTCAATAGTCTGGCTTCGCTGGGGATTCTGAAACTTAAACTCTGAGGGGAATTGAATTCCGAAGGATCCTCTGGCCGGGGGATTGTAAAGATAAGTTACGTTGGGGAATCTTGATGAACTCCGCTGGGGATAGGAAGAATTTTGGCGAGTGCGATTTTCCGTGGCAATAAGCTGAGGATAACCCAGTTATAAGCCCTTGTGAGGAATAACTTTGAATAAAACTCGGGAGAGACGTCCGTACTCTGCGGGGGATAAGCTTCCAAAATCTACTGGGGATGAGCTTCAAGACTTGTTAGGGATATGGATTCCAAATCTCCTGGGGGTTTCCTTGGAAAGGGTATCAGGTTATCCAACTGTACCTTCGTCCTATCAGTAATCCTCTTTCTTGGTTCATAAGGAAATGATTATGTTCAAATGCATATGCCTGTTTAACAAAACATTGGACGTTTCTCAAAATAAAACAAATAGTGCAAGAGAAAAGAAAAGGAAATGACACAAATTTCTGGGAAAAGTATTTGTATTGATTTTCTATGAGTATATTTGTACAAAGGAGACAATCATCCTAGTAAGAGGATTTTGTCGTAAATATTTGAAAGATTTATACAAAATAAGGATGGCTATGTGAAATAATTCCATGGGATTCCATTCCGCTATAGCTTTCACAACTCTGAATATCTGTCCATTCAATGCTTTGTTTGACGATGACTGGATTGATCAGAAGCCTGGATCCGGTTGATGAAGAGATTGTCTTTGAAGTAATCCGACGAGACATAGTCATACGCTTTAATTCCCTAACTTTTGCCTGAATCGCCCTTTCGGGTTTTCGATCCACCGGGAAACCCATTTTTGCCCAAGCCGCTCTTTCAGGTTTTCAACTTGCCGGGTGTACAGATTTTTTTCGTTTTTATCCCTAATTTTTGCCTGAACCGCCCTTTCGGGTTTTCGATCCACCAGGATGCCCACTTTTGCCCAAGCCACCCTTTCGGGTTTTCGACTTGTCGGGTTATTTTATGCGTAGTATCTTTTGACTATGTCTGCGTTCGCAGGGTGCGGCAAATCGTCGCCGTCCATGGTGGTCAGAATCATTGCCCCACCAGAAAATATGCTCTTGATCACAAATGGTCCTTCATATGTAGGAGTCCATTTGCCCCTGGGATCACTTTGCGGCAAGATAATCCGCTTGATTACGAGGTCTCCGACTTGATACACTTGACGTCTGACTTTCTTATTGAAGGCCTTGATCATCCGTTTTTGATACGTCTGACCATGGCATATAGCAGCAAATCGTTTTTCGTCGATCAGATTGAGTTGATCAAGTCGGGTCTGCAACCAATCATCTTCATGCAAACCTGCATCCTTCATAATCCTAAGAGAAGGAATCTGAACTTCCATAGGCAAAACAGCTTCCATGCCATAAACCAAAGAAAATGGGGTTGCCCCAGTTGAAGTACGTGTCGTCGTACGGTATCCATGTAGAGAAAACGGTAACATCTCATGCCAGTCTTTGTAAGTGACTGTCATTTTCTGAATGATCTTCTTAATGTTTTTGTTCGCAGCTTCAACAACACCGTTCATCTTCGGCCGATAGGGAGATGAATTGTGATGATAAATCTTGAACTGTTCGCACAAGGCGGTGATCATTGTGTTATTCAGATTTGTACCGTTGTCTGTGATGATCCTGTCTGGAACACCATACCGACATATGAGATTTTGCTTGATAAAGCGGGCAACCACATTTTTAGTAACAGAGGCGAAGGAAGCTGCTTCGACCCATTTGGTGAAATAGTCAATGGAAACCAGGATGAAGCGATGTCCGTTGGAAGCCGTGGGCTTGATCTCCCCAATCATATCAATGCCCCACATTGCAAAGGGCCACGGAGCAGTCAGAACGTTGAGAGGGACCGGAGGGATATGAACTTTGTCAGCGTAGACCTGACATTTGTGGCAAGTACGGGAATGTTGATGGCAGTCAGCTTCCATGGTAGACCAGTAATAGCCTGCCCTTAGGATCTTCTTAGCCATTGTATGCCCGCTCAAGTGAGTGCCAAATGTGCCGCTGTGTATGTCGGTCATGATCAACTCTGCTTCAGCTTTGTCTACGCATCGGAGTAATACACAATCATGGCTTCGTTTGTAAAGGATGCCGTTGCTCAGGAAGAACTTAGCAGCGAACTTCCTTAAGAACTTCTTGTCATTTACGGAAGCTCTTTCGGGATAATCTCTAGTCTCGAGATACCTTTTGATTTCATGGAACACGGGTTGTTCCACTACTTCTTCGGTATTAATCTCGTGAAAATGCGCAGGTTCATCCATTCGCTCGATGGTGATTTGGGGAGCCTCGTTATCCCAGTTGAGTTTAAACATGGAGGACATTGTGGCTAGAGCATCTGCTAGCTGATTCTCTTCTCGCGGGAAATGCTCGAAGGTGATTTGCTCGAAATGAGGCAACAATGTCAGGACATGTTCTTTGTATGGGATAAGATTAGGATGTTTGGTATCCCACTCTCCTTTGATTTGACTGATAACCAAAGCCGAGTCCCCAAATACGATCAAAGATTTGATCCCCAAGTCTATAGCAGCCTTGAGACCAAAGATGCAAGCTTCATACTCAGCCATGTTGTTTGTGCAGCTGAAGCAAAGTTGGGCCGTGAAAGGAGTGTGACAACCTTCCGGAGAAATGAGTACTGCGCCAATACCGTTTCCAAGTGCATTTGAAGCCCCATCAAAGTACAGGGTCCATCGGGATCCCTTTTCGGGTCCGTCATACGGTCCGTTACTTTCAATATTGTCCAAATTCATGATATCCTCGTCCGGGAAATCAAATCTCAAGGGTTGATAATCTTCGATAGCCTGGTGAGCTAGATGGTCAGCTAGTACACTCCCTTTTATAGCTTTTTGGGTGGTGTACTGAATGTCATACTCAGTTAAGATCATTTGCCATCTAGCTATCCTTCCAGATAAAGCGGGCTTTTCGAAGATATATTTGATAGGGTCCATTTTGGAAATCAACAAAGTAGTATGAGTCAACATATACTGTCTTAGTCGGCGAGCAGCCCATACCAAAGCGCAGCAAGTTTTCTCGAGCAGTGAGTAGCGAGTCTCACAGTCGGTAAACTTTTTGCTAAGGTAATAAATAGCATGCTCTTTTCGACCAGACTCGTCATGCTGGCCCAAAACACACCCCATTGAGTTATCCAAGACAGTCAAATACATGATCAATGGTCTTCCTTCGACGGGTGGCATCAGAATAGGAGGTTCTAGAAAATACTCCTTGATTCTATCAAAAGAAGCTTGGCAATCGTCGTTCCACTCGACTACCTGATCTTTTTTCAAGAGTTTGAAAATTGGCTCACAGGTAGAAGTCAGATGCGAGATGAATCTGGCAATATAGTTCAAGCGCCCCAAGAACCCTCTAACCTCCTTTTCAGTATGGGGAGCAGGCATCTCTTGTATTGCTTTTACTTTTGCGGGATCGACTTCAATGCCTTTGTTGCTTACAATGAATCCCAGGAGTTTACCAGACCTAACTCCAAAAGTGCATTTACTTGGATTCAGCCTGAGCTTGTATCTTTTTAACCTGGCAAACAGCTTCTCCAGATGTTCAAGGTGCTCTTCCTCTGTTTGTGACCGAGCTATCATATCGTCTACGTAAACTTCAATCTCATGATGTATCATATCATGAAACAAAGCTACCATGGCGCGTTGATAAGTTGCCCCTGCGTTCTTCAGCCCGAACGGCATCACCTTGTAACAGAAAGTACCCCATTGCGTGACAAAAGTTGTTTTCTCCATATCCTCGGGGGCCATTTTGATTTGACTGTAACCCGAGAATCCATCCATGAAGGAAAACACTTTGTGCTAAGCTGTATTGTCGATCAAAATGTCAATGTGAGGTAGCGGGAAATCATCTTTGGGGCTGGCCCTATTCAAATCCCGGTAGTCCACACACATCCTGACTTTGCCATCCTTCTTAGGTACTGGCACGATGTTAGCGACCCATTAAGGATAGGACGTAACAGCCAGAAAGCCAGCGTCAAATTGCTTCATTACCTCTGCTTTGATCTTTTCAGACATATCAGGCCTCATTCGGCGAACTTTTTGCTTGATCGGTGGACAGTCTTCTCTTGTGGGGAGACGGTGAACCACGATGTCTGTGTCTAAACCCGGCATGTCTTCATAAGACCAAGCGAAGATTTCAACATACTCATTCAACAACTGTATCAGGCTTTCCTTGACATTCGGTTTCAAATTGGCACCCACTTGCACCTCCTTCCGGTCTTCCTCGGTCCCTAAGTTGACAGTTTCTAATGACTCTTCATGCGGTAAGATGGCCCTTTCCTCTTGTTGCAGAAGTCTGGCTAGTTCCCAGGGTACTTCACAACCTTCATCATCTTCATACTCGGCTAGATTGACCAGATCTTCAGAGTTATTGAAAGATATAGCAGAGTAGTCACCCATGGAATCCGGAGTGGATAGGTACCTGCATTGGTGAGTGTGGGTGTGTGTAAGGGATAGCCATCCTTAAACAAAAAATGCAAAAGGAAAGAAAATGAACACAAGCAGTTTATCAAATGAAAAACGTCCAATGAATCATTAAACATGGCATATGGATATGAAAAATAATCAAAACCCTTACAAGTGGACCTACATGCCCCGGGTAAGGCAGGAGGTGAAAAGATAGTGTATGGATTGTTTGAAAGTAAATATTACAGACCAAATAAGAAATGTTTAACAGATAAATTACTGATGAATAAAAGTGATGGGGACAAAGTCTTTTGCCTCCCAGTTGCTCAATCCTCCTTTGACAGTTGGATAAATCCACTCTTCAATGTTGCTCTCCTTGTCTTCATCCTCCAAAGCGTTGATTCCGTCGGGAGAAATTTTAACTGGCGCTCTTTCAATCTTTGACCGGCGCATAGCTTTTTGGCCTGCGGTAGTGAACCCTAATCCAAATTTGTCTGTCTTATGTGGAATGTCAGGTAACTGCCCCCATGCTGAATTCTTCCCTTCTTTTATTGCGGCCCTTGCGTCCTCCAGAGATGCCATCATGGCCATCTGCCTCGGTGTCTCATCTGCCAACTTGGCTACTGCTATTTCAGGAAGGACTTCTTCGAAATGTTGAAACGGTGTCTCAATGAATTCCCCTTCAACCTCCACATATCGGAAAGAGTTCAAGTGGCTAATCATGTACTCCTCTTCACCATGGACAGTAATGATCTTTCCCTTGACAGGATACTTCAACATCTGGTGCAAGGAGGAGGTGACTGCCCCAGCATGGTGTATCCAAGCCCTACCCAGCAAGCAAGAATATGACGGACGGATGTCCATCACATAGGAAGTGGATTTAAACACCTCAGTGCCTATCTTGATGGGAATTTCAACCTCCCCATGGGCCATTCTCTTCGAACCATCGAAAGCTCTGACAACAATATCACTCGGCTTCAATTCCAATCCTTCACAATCTAGTCGGTCCAAGGCCTTTTTAGGAAATACATTCAGCGACGAACCAGTGTCAACCAAGACATGTGCGAGAGTGGTTCCTCGGAACTCGACTGAGATGTGCACAGCATCATTGTGATTCCTACCTTTAGGAGTTAGGTCGGCATCAGAAAAACCTAATCCATTGTCCACAGTCAGGCTAGCCACGCAATTCTGAAACTGATCTGCAGAGGTTTCCTGGGGCACATGGGCTGCCTTTAGGAATTTTATCAGGGCTTTAGCGTGCGCTTCCGAGCAAAGTAGTAGTGCCAGCATGCAAATCTTGGAGGGGGTTTTCCCCAGCTGTTCTACCACATCGTAATCACTTCTTTTGATTATCCTCAAAATCTCATCCATTTCCTTCTTGGAGGTTTCCGGGATAACCAGGGGTTGAGCCCTCATCCTGACGGGCTCATCTTGGATTCCCTTACCTTTGTCAGCAGCGGTGGGAGAGGTAGTACTAGGAACAACAACATCTTCAATCAAAGGAGTTCTAGCAGAAAGTTTTATTGGTGCAGGGACGACCTTGTCAGCTGATGAGGGTCCAAAGACTGCTCTTGGAGGGGCAATCTCTGGAGAAAATATTCTCCCGCTCCTGGTGATTTTGCTAGTGCCCGCAATGTTACTAATGCTGGCTTCTTCATCATCCGAACTTTCTTCAGTTATTTCTATTTGTTTGATACCATGGTAGTAGACGTCGCCGCCATAGTTCCAAGGTATCGACTTCTCAGAAACATAGGGAACAGGCCCTGGCATTGTTATCTTCAAAGGAACAGATTTCGTAGCTGGTGTAATCTTAACAGGCTTTTTGACGGCCTTGGAAAGATTGGCGTGAATGGTTATGATTGAGACATCTTCAGTATGAACTGGAACAACAGAAACTTTTTCAAACAAAATTCGTCGACTATCTATAAGGCCTTGGATGCCTTTCTTCAGTAACGGACAATCAAACGGCAGAGAGTAACAACAATAGCAGTCTTCTTTACATCCCGGGAAGATCCCAGCCCTTAACAGATTCAACTTAATGGTTAGCAATGGGGTAGTCAGATCATTGACATCAGCGACATACAAATCTTCTTCAATGGCATTGACGTTTCGGCCGTGTTTCGGCATGGGTGCAGATATCACATTAGGCTTCTCCGGAGCGTCAAACTCTCTCTCCTTCGCCTCTATCAGGTCTTGGATCTTATGCTTGAGTTCCCAACAATCATTGGTATCGTGCCCAACATTGTCTGAATGGTAGGCGCATTTAGCATTAGCATGATAATGCGGAGAGGACGTATTCACATTCTTTGGTGCCTCCTTGATGGTGGCGAGATTCAACTTCAATAGATGGGGAAGCACTTGCGCTGGAGTCATATTAATGCGGGTGAACTGTCGTTGTGGCCATTCCACCCGTTGTTGATTTGGTCTGGACTGGTTATAACGAGGCTGCTCACTTGGAGTGTTTTGAATCATTACGGCCCCCACGGTTGGCCGACGCTCCGTCTTCCCTGCTCTTCTCTGAGAATATACCATAGCTGTCTCCTTCTTAAAAGGCTTCTTCTCAACACTTGCAGCAACACCCTTCTGAATCTTTCCTGACTTGATGCCAGCTTCTATTCTTTCGCCTGTTAAGATCAAATCGGTAAAACCCGCGGAAGAGTTACCAATCAGATGATTGAAAAATGGCCCAGATAGAGTCCCTAGAAACATATCAACAAGCTCACGATCGGTTAAAGGAGGCTGCACCCTGCCAGCCAAATCCCTCCATTTTTGTGTGTATTCTTTGAATCCCTCGCCTGTTCCTAGCGACATACCCTGAAGTTGGGTACGAGTAGGAGCAAGGTCAGAATTATACTGGTATTGTTTGTAGAAAGCGGTGGCCAAATCTTCCCAATTTCTGACACTGGTTCCTTCTAGCTGATAAAACCACTCCAACTGAGCTCCCGAAAGGCTGTCTTGAAAGAAATGAATCCAGAGGTTTTTGTCTGCCGCATAGGGTTGAATCTTTCTCACGTAGGACCTGAGATGCATTTTTGGACAGGACAGCCCATCATACCTCACAAACACTGCCACTTTGAATTTTGGGGGAATCACAATCCCGGCAACCAAACCCAAGTCTTCAAAATCCAAACCCGGTACTCTTTGTAATTCCATGGCGGCCAATCTGTCTTCTAAACCCTTGTATTTATCATCAGCTGGAGGGTATTGCTGGTCAGAATAATCTTCATCCTCTTCAACCTCTTCTTCTTCCGCATCAGACTCGGAAGGTACCGCAGCTCCACCTCCTTTGCTGGTTCCTTCATCAGAGATAGGAGGAAATTCAAGCACTCTTCGAGCTTCTCCATCAAATCTTCTACCCAAAGTAGCCACCCCGAGTCTCTTTTTCTTCTTCTTCACTGGGTCTTTGTTCCCCAATTGAGTTTTGATATCCTCCTGACCCTTAGCCAAGGTCATCAGGAGTTGCTGGAACTATGCATTCTGAGCTTGCAGGTCTTTGACTGTTTGCTCGAGATCCATCCTACTGAAATAAACAGCAGACAGATAAGGAAACCTGGAGTGAGACCTGCTTATGCACATGATGAATGATATGCTTATGTATGTAATGCATTCAAGGATTTAGAACATTCAAAATTGTTTCAGACAAAGAAGAACGCACGTCATATTAATAAGAAGAAATTTGTTAGTACATAAATGCCCCATGGGCCAAATATTACAAAATAAACTTCTTAAGGCAAAAAGACATTGCGCATCCTTTTTGGTGCGATGTAGGTGTTGAGGGCCTCTTGCTCATGGAGTCGGCGGGTAAGCTCTAGAACCTTCTTCTCACTGGCATAGAAGCTAGCTTCAAAAGTATTCCGTTCTTCCTTGAGCTGAATCCAACTTTTCTGCATTTCCTCCCACGATGTAGGCATGTCTGGATGTAGGATGGTGTAGGGAACCTCTCCTTCATTGACGGGCTCTTTAATCACAGGGAGAACATGAGGATAAGGCATCATCAGACTTTGGGCTCGGGCTCGTACCCACTTGAGATAAGGCTTAAGAGGGATGGAGTTCTTGTGTCCCAGAGTCTTGCTATCGACCTTGTTGAGTTTTCCCCAAGCTCTGATGAATCTTTGGCGAAGTCCTTGCGCATCGTTGTCGAAGTCAAACACTAGGTCAGGAATCAACATGTCATGAGGGCCATCCCTCCGTGCATATCCAAATTGCCTCAAAGCTAGGCAAGGGTTGTAGGTGATACCTCCTCTGATTCCAAGTAAAGGAACATTAGGAAACTCTCCACAACGGTCGACGATGGTGACATTTTCTCTGGACCGAGAACACCAATGTACATCAGAGTGAGTAAGAGTCATCAACCGTTGGGACCACCTTGAGCCTTGGTCATTCTTCAAGACATATTGTGGAAGGTGCGAAATAAACCACCTTGCAAGGAGAGGAGTACAACACATGAGAACACCCCTCTTTCTCATTGTTCGTGTGTAAAATGAGTGAAGGATGTCCCCAAGCAATGTTGGTATTGGATTTCTGGACAAGAAGATTTTGACGGCGTTGACATCTACCAATTGGTCAGGATTTGGGAACAAGACCAACCCATAGATAAGGAGTGCCACAATCTCTTCAAAGGCTTGTAGGTCCAATGAATTCCAACATTCTTGTGCCTTCTCAAACAAGAATTTGGCTAAGAATCCCTTGACGCCGCTTCTGGTTTCCCAATGCCCCTTGATGTCGGATGGTTGTAGATGTAATGCTCGAGCAACATCTCCCGGCTTTGGTTCCTTTTCCGTACCGTTGAAGGGTAGTTGATTAAGGATAGGAATTCTCAGGAGTTGAGAAAACTCCTCCAAAGTGGGTACCAACTGGTAATCAGGGAAAGTGAAACAGTGGTGAAGAGGGTCAAAGAACTGGAATAGCACCTTCATCATGTCTTCTTCAATGTTGGTGTTGACTAGGCTGAGCAGTCTACCATGTCTTTCACTGAAGGATGAATTTTCCGGAATTCTTGAGGTGAGCTCCTTGAGTTGAGGAGAGATTCTCACAAGGTTGACTTGAATGGTGTTTCTGCGAGGAATTTCCATGACCTACAAAACAGGAACAAAGATGAAGATCTAAACCCTTGAAATGGTTAGTGAATGCATATGATGCTTTATGATGTTTATGATGTATGCACAAAACATCTGTACAAGTAATTCACACCAAACCCTAGTTTCAGGCTTGCATGGGGTTTCATAGGTAAGTACCCTCTTGAGTGTAGTTGGCTTAAAAACCTGTCTTATAAATAGTAACCGGGTTCTAAGGAGCTCAATATCACGGGATCATTTTCATTGTTCATTGTTTCAGTTTAGCCACTTAACTAGCGACCAAAATATTCCAAGAAAACAACCCTCAATGAGTGTAGTATCGAGTATCTACCAACTTCGGACTGCACCAAAGCCGGTCATCTCACTACCCCTAATAAAAGGCCAAGATGGTCAAGTAAGGTTCTAGGTCATTAGTGCTTAGTGACATCACTCAGCGGCCTCGTACTCTCCTTGATTGAACTCAAGGGTTACCGGTACTCACAAATATGTCGCACTAATATAGCTATTGCTTCGACCGTGTCGGTATACCCCGCACAGTTTCCACAACGTATTGCTATCTATGAATGTTTCCCAAAAATCCGGGTGTAGGATTGTAAACCCAAACAATAGAGCCAAGATATAAAGCAAACAATTCAAACAATTTGTCATGCAAGGGGGGGATCTAAGCCCCAAGGTTACTCCACTTTTAAAATTGTCCCCAGCAGAGTCGCCAGTTCTGTGATACGGTGGGAGAACTGACTATGGGTTTTGTGTTTGTTTTCGCAAATGTTTCGGTTGAGCAAGAGTCGCCACCGACTTTTTATTTTATCCTAAGGAAAGGTTTAAAAAGCACAGCAAAAACCTTTGAGATTTTTCTTGGGTTCGGGGAGTAGGTTATAGAAAGGGAAGGTATTAGCACCCTTTCTATCCATGGTTATCCATGGGCTCTTAGGTACTTGCTTAGATCAACTTGCCTTGGTTTTCAATTGTTTGAAATGGTGCTTGGTGTGTGGTTTTTGAAAATGTTTTAAAAAGATGCCTTGTATAGGCTACCCTTGTAACAATTCTTTACTCGAATGTTTTACAAAAGGTGTTTTGTCTTTTGAAAAGATGTTTCAAGGTTTTTTGAAAGTTTGTTTTGAAAGTGTTTGTGAAGTGTGGTTTAAAAAATAGGCAAGTGTTTTCTTTGCAAATTGACAAGTACCTAAGAGTTATCTACCCTAAAATTCTCAAAGATTTTTGTTATGTTTTAAACCTTTTGACAATTTTGTTCCACCATTGCATTTGGTGGACAATCTTGTATTAGGAGGTGAAAGGGACGGGCGCGGGTCATCGTTTAGACCATAATTTCAATAGTGCTAAGTCTCTTTGGGCAATTTCTCTTTGAAAGGGACTTGATCATTTTAGGCAACTTTTCGAAAGCGTCATCGAGGGACTATGATCGTTTGATTGTTTGTTTTACCCAAAGAAACCTAACATGCAATATGGCCCAATTATTTGAAGGCAACAAAGTGGAATACCCTAGGGGTGCAAGTGTGAGATGTGTTGTCCATTTTCATGCTTGATTATCTTGAAATTAGGTCAAAACTATTTTGTTCGCTTTATTCGCATACAAACCCTAATTCTAGCATGACATATTTAAAAAGCGTTAAAGTGCGAAAAGTAAAATTCCTACACTATTACAACACAATAATATGGGGAAAGGGTACAAATGTTCAAATGGGGGATATTTAGACAAGAAATTAAATCTAGCTATTACATCAATTTTGGAATATTTACAAGATATTTAATTTGCACAAATTAAATAGAAATGAAACAAATATGCAAGAATGCAAAAAAGGTTTTTTATATGCATGAAAAAAGGTATTTTTATATGTCCAAATAAATAAAAATAAAAGAGTATGATTTTTGGAGTATTTTCATATTTAGGGCAAAACCCTAATTTACAAAATAAAATGCATTATTTATTCAATATATACAATATTTATTATTTACATACAAAAATAAAAATGAAGTATATTTGTGAAAAAATGTATTTTTAGTGTTAAATATTAATAAAATAAAAATATGTATATTTTTGGTATTTTATTCTAAGTGTATATATATATATATATATATATATATATATATATATATATATATATATATATATATATATATATATATATATATATATATATATATATATATATATATATATATATATATATATATATATATATATATATATATATATATATATATATATATATATATATATATATATATATATATATATATATATATATATATATATATATATATATATATATATATATATATATATATATATATATATATATATATATTATTTACTAAATAAATATTATATATATGAAAATAATAATAATTAATATTTATGAAAAATGTATATTTTAGATAAAATATCTTAAGGGGATAAAACAAAATAAAAATGAAAATAAAATGGTGTTTACATTATTTTTCCCTATTTATTCTAAATAATATATTATATGCTTATTTGTATACAATAATCAAATAAATACCTAAAAAATATAAAAATGATGCAAACAATATTTTTTATGTTTTTAATATGATAAGAAAAAATAAATGAGTCAAAATGAAAAAAGGAAAATCAAAAAATCATAAAAACAAACAAAATGGGCTTGGGGGGTATGAAAGTGGAAACAGGGTGTGAAAAGAAAAGACAACACAGGCCCAGCCCATGTGGCTTCTTCTTCAACCTTCAGACAAAAAATGTTCCAAAACACGCGCGCCTGTACTCAAGTTCAAACGTCCTGATTCTTTGAGCTTTTGCACAAACTTTCAACACAAAAAATGTTAAGCATTGAATCACGATTCCAAATATATAAAGAACACCTCCTAACTCTCAGAAATGAGAGAGAATTTTGACATTCCCAAATCCTGACCTATGTTTTCTGCCATATTCAAACCTTAAATTCTCACAGCTCAAGCAAAAGAAATGAAAAGTAAAAGCATGTACAGGTTCAGTGGCATGAGTAGAACATTTCTTATTCACAAACCTAGAGTTAATGATGCCTATACTAAGAGTTAGAAGTTCACCAAAATACCTGTTCAGTTGAAGTTCTATCTGGCAATGGGGAAGCTTTCAGTGCAAGGTGATGGTTGGTATAGCTTCCTTGAGGTGTGGTGATGTTGTTCCAATGTTTACTTTGCCTTGAGACACCTTGAATCGAGCTGTGGAACTTCAAATGCAAAATGAGAAAGTGAAAATGGTGGAACTTGTTAGAGGAATTACAGGTCGTGTTTCAGGTCTTGGTTAGCTTGCATTGATGGTAGGGAATGAGTTTGAACAGGTTTGGGCAAGAGAGCATGAGAGGAATGAGAGATGGCACTCAAACTGCAGGCCCTGCCCTGTTTTTGCAGTTTGAGAGTGATTATGGAAATGGAGAGATACTGGAGGTCTTAGGGTCGTGTGTTAGCTTAGTTGGGATGTCTTCAATGTGTTTCAAAAGTTTGCTTAAGGGTTTGTAAGCTGATCTCTAAGTTGTTGTACAAAATGCAATGTTACTTACACTTTAAGCAACAAATGCCCAAGTTTTGTTTAGGCTGCTAGAGGCCCCCATAATATGCTGCATAACTCAGTCTTGATCAGTGTGATCAATCCCTAAACTTGTGCCAAAGAGATCTTAACTGTACTTCTTGGATTTTCAATTGGACATAAAGCTTGCTTTTTCAAAAATGGATAAAGTGCTTTATCTATTTTGGGATTAATCTACTATGCAATGCTTGAATCCATAGAACATGGTCTTGGCACAAAGAGTTTGCATTAAATTTATGAATGTTGGATGGTTTAAGGACCTGTAATCAAGATATGCAAGCTGAGATTGAAAATGCCTAGTGTTATGGACATGTAAATTGACCAATTCAAAAGTGAGTTTTTGCCAAATTGTGAAATTCGAATCTCTCAAGTTATGATGTTGTTTGATGAGTTCTTGGACATTTGGGAAAGCTTGGAATGTGTAATACAATCCATCTTTGAAATACAAATTTAAATTCCAAGTGGAAGTGTATGGAAAATGGCCTTGAAGTTGGGTAGAAAACCTTGTCAAAATAGGTTAAAATTTCACTAAGTTAAGAATGGTTTAGTACCCTTATTTAAAAAAATTGTAACTTGAGATACAAGCCTCATTTTGGAAAACTTTGTGAATCAAAGTTGTAGATTATGCAACAAGCTACAACTTTCATGTTTTGACTTTTGTTTGAATCCAAATAGATCTTGGTGAGAAAGTGGGGCAAAGTTGGGAAAAAATTAGGTTTTTTCATAACTTAGAAAAATTCTAAGTTATGAAAAATTCTCATTTCTAACCCTAATTTGCATTTTTTGATTTCTTGGTGAACAAGTTTCATGATTTGGCATGTTTTGATGAAAAATGAATCTTGACTCTTGATTTTGACCAAAAAGTCAAAGTTTGACTTTTCAGTATACAGTCAAAATTGATCAATTGACTGGGAAATTCAACTGTCAATCTTGTGTACTTGGGATCTATTGAGTTTGTTGAGCATGTCAAGATAATTCCATGGGGTCCTTGATTCCATATGTGAGCTTGGTTTGCCATTGGCTAGGTCAAACAGTCAAAAATTGCCTTTGTGCAGTCAAAACCCTAAAAATGACCATTTTGCCCTTTTGGTGATCTGATCAAGTTTCTTGTGGAATTGTGATCCAAACTTGATCAAATGGTTCATATGATTTCATAATGTTGGTGTGGGTCAATTTTCATGAGGTTTGACTGTCAATTGGCCACAGTTGACTTTATCCCCAATACAGTTGATTTCTAGGTCAACTGTCCAATTGACTGGGCAAAACTTGGAATCAAGATTTGAAACTTGATGAGGATAAACTTGGGAGTCCAATATGAAGCAAGAAAGTCATCTTAGGCATTTTGGGTCAAAACATCTTTGTGCAAACACAAACCCTAATTTGGGTCAACAGTGCAAGGAGAAGTCTTGAGCAGATGAAACCCTAATTGGATCTTGAGCTTCAAGGGCTTTGTGGTGAGAAATCAATGAGAAATGTGAGGGCAAATTTTGGGGTACAACAGTTCCTATTAACAAAAGGCCAATTGGCCCAGTGGCAAGCAGGAAAGGTTTTAGGGCGCGCACGTGTAGGTGGTCAGGGGTTCGATCCCTGCCTCCTACATAATATTTTTCTTAATGTTTAACTGCAGATCCAGTAGTACCACTCCAAACATTCTCACCATACACCTCAACATCTCATGCTTTGGATCATCCACTAATCAGATCCAACATACAGCAAGCAAACAACGTAGGGTGAACCCTCAGATGAGAGCCACACTGGATCCAACGCAAAGCAGATGGGCCAGCTATTCTGGGCCTGGGAAATTCCAATTCACACCCCCCAGAATTACTTCCAGCATCTGGCCCATCTCAATGTTTTTGTTTTAAATTTCTTTAACCTTTTTTGTTTTATTTATTTTTAATTTCTTTAAAAATCTTTTTTAATTAAATCTCAAAATCAAAAAAACACAAATAATTAGAATTAGGTTTTTCATAAAATATTTAATTTCATAAATTAATTAGGTTAATTAGGATAATTTAAATTCCTTTTTTTCATAATTAAAATTAATTAGAATTAGGATAATTTGCAAAATTAATTACTTTCTCAAAAAATCCAAAATATTTTTCTTCCAAATCAACTAGATTCGTTAAACTTTAATTCCTCGTTTAATTTATTCCCGCGTGCATTTATTTATTTTTCCAATTAATGGAATTGCTCCGAAGTTGTAATAACTTTAACTTAGGTTTATTATTATTTTCATTTATTGCTTTTCCCCAAGTTTTTGATTATGTAATCCCCCTCCCCAAGGCCTTGTAATAGCTAGGTTTAAATTTCTCGCATTTTACTTTCTGTCATAATAAACTGTTAGATGATTGATAATAGGATTGTATGCAAAAGATAAATCAATAATTTAAAACAGTAGAAAACCCTAACTGTGCAAAGATAATTGACTGAAAAACAAACACTTACACATGCTCACTCTTAGAGTTTTTCCCCACTTTGGTTGCCTTCGGTAAACGATCATGAAGTATAGGGAGTTTTAGTGGTTTCCCTCTAGTCGCAAAAGATCAAAGATGACCCATTCGAATGTTGCCTCGGAAAGATCTTTAAGACTCTAGGGTAACTACTAAGGTTTCCTAATCATTGCTTTAGTAATTGTACTCGTCCCTTTTGATTGTCCTTAAAACTCCAACGATGGGGCTACCTACTCCTTAATAGTAGGATAGCAATGTCTAAAGGAAATAAGAAAATGAACAGTCTTTTTCGAGTAGGTAGAAACTCTTAAGTACTTGCTCAAAATAACAAATTTTCAAACAAAGTTTTCAAAAACACTTTATCACACTCTTAAGGACTGATACAAGAGTTACCATAAAGTGAAACGCCGCACTAAGGCAATTTCAAAACTTTTTTAAAAAGCATAAAAACACACAAAAGCAATTTAAAAATGAGCAAGTACCTAAGAGCCCGTGGAAAACCACTGATAGAAAGGGTGCTAACACCTTCCCTTTCTATAATCTACCCCCCATACTCAGAAACATCTCGAAAAAGGTTTTTTCTGTTCTTTTTCCCTTTTCCTTTGTTGGATGAAATAAAAGACGGTGGTTGTTGTACCCCCAAAATTTGTCCTCTGATATTTCTCAACACATGGCAAGAGAGGCCCCCAAATTTCTCAAGGAAGTTCAAGAGTTGACCAGACAAACTCTCTCCTAAGATAGTCTATCTCAAATTAAGGTTTCTATTTTCATCAAGATGTGTGAACCACAAAGGACTCAAGTGCTCACCATTGTCCTAATATGTTATCAATATCATCCATGTCAAGTTTCAAGACTTGTAGGAGAAGTTTGCTCAGTCAATTGCTCAAATGCCTAAAAATCGACTGTGTTAGGTCAAAAGTCAACTGTGGCTCACATACAGTCAAACTTCATGTGATCAGGTACACTACAATCTCAAGCGCCCACCATATGCCATCAATATGCAACCATCAGATTCATCAGCAAGCTAGATCTAACGTGCCAGCATTGAAGGACCATGATATGCACTCAAGTTAACACCTCACCAAACCAAGCGTGGTCAATACAGGCTTGGATTATTTGGGCCCAAAAATCAGATTGGCACCCCTCAGGATTGCTAATGCTATCAGGCCCACTTCTTTTCTTTCTTTCTTATTTTTATTTCTTTTAATATTTTTCTTTAATTATTTTAATTCACAAAAACTAATCATTATTTCTTATAAAATCATAAAATCAAGAATTCACAAAAAAATTAGAATTAGTTTTTTTTATTATCAAATTTAATTTAATTTAGTTTAACTTAAGGAAATTTTAATTTATTTTCACAAATAAAATCAAATAGAAATTAGGTTAAATTCTTGATTTAATTCTTTTATTTTGTCTCAATAAAATAAAATACAAAAATAGGTTTTAGAGTAGATTAATTTACCTTTTAATTTAAAATAATTAGAACTTAGGATTTTCTTTTTAATTTAATTGTTTCATTATTTTCTTAAATAACAAAACATGACAAAAACATCTTTTTTAAATCAATCGCAAATAGGTTTAGTCAAGGGGCAAAACCCTATTCGTTTCGTATTTAATTCACCGCGCGCTTGTTAATTATTTTGCCAATATTTTGTAAGTGTGCATGGTTTGTAATAGTTTAATTTAGGGTTTTATTTACTGTTTAAAATTCTCAGGTTTTGGCTATGTAATTAATCCCCCTCCCCGAAGCTTTGTAATAGCGTAGGTTTATTTTCTCGCATTTTTAATTCCTACAAATATTTAACTGTTTAGATGTATGCTAATAGGATTGTATGACAAGAATGCATGACAAATTAATACGGTTAGAAAACCCTAATGTGCAAAGATAAATAACTGAAACAAATCACTCGCACATATCACTCCTAGGGTATATTCTCACTTCGGTTGCCTTCGGTAAATGATCATTAAGCATAGGGTGTCTTAGTGGTTTCCCTCCTGTCTAAAAAAGATCAAACGTCCCATTCGAATGTTGCCTCGGAAATGTTGCCTAGAATATGATCTTAAGACTCTAGGGTTATTACTAAGGTGTCCTAATTTTGCTTTAGTGATCTTACGTCCCTTTCGAATTGACCCTTACAACTCCAACGACGGTGCAACCTATTTCTCAATAGTGGGATAACGCTGTCTAAAGGAAACAAGAATAGAAACAATTTTTTTCCGAGTAGGTAGATGCTAGTAGGTACTTGCTCAAATCAAAACTTTTCACACTTACACTTTTCAAACAAACTTTCAAAACAACTTCGTCACACCTTTGAGGACCGATACAAGGGTTATCACGAAGTCAAACTTTTCAAAAACAAAGCACAAACACAAGCAATTTAAAAAATGAGCAAGTACCTAAGAGCCCATGGAAAACCATGGATAGAAAGGGTGCTAACACCTTCCCTTTCTATAATCTACCCCCCCCCCCCCCCCCCCCGTACTCAAAATTTCGAAAAAGGATTTTTTCTGTACTTTTTTCCTTTCTGATTGGATGAAATAAAAGTCGGTGGCGCTCTTGCTTACCGCGACATTTTGCGAACACAAAACGCAAAAACGCAAACCAGTATTAACAGTCGGTTCTGCCACCGTATCACAGAACTGGAGACTCTGCTGGGAAATTATAAGTGGGGTATACCTTAGGATCTAGGTCATTATAATTGCTTCTCTTGATTGCTTTGTTTGCTTTACTTTTAAGGGTTTTGTTTAGGGTTATTATAGATCCTACACCCAGATCTGGGGAATACCTTTTAGGTAAGTAGCAATATACTGTGAGAGAACTGTATGGCATAGACCGATACGGTTGAAGCAGTAGCTACGTTGGTGTGGCACTTTGGTTGGTACCGGTATCCCTTGTGGAGAAACGAGGAGAATATGGGGCTGTTGTGTGGTGTCGTTAAGCATCAACTGACCTTAGAACCTTTAATCACCCAACTTGGCCATTAGAAAGTAGTGAGATAGCCGGCCTCAGTGTAGAGCTGAGAACTGGTTGATACTCGATTCTACACTCATTGAGATCATACTCTCGGAATATTTCGGCCGCAAGAAAAGATTACGTGAGCTGAAACCATGACCGATGGAGGATGGTCAGTGATATTAAGATCCTCTAGAACCCGGTTACTTTTCTAGGATAGGTTGAACCAACTTAACTTCAAGAGGGTATTACCTTTGACCTCATGCAAGCCTTAAACCTAAGGGCTTTGTGTGATTTGATTGTGTTTGCAATATTTGTGTTTGCTATACCTGTGGTTTATCATGACATATAACATGGCATTCATGCTTCATTACACTAACCATTTCAAAGACCAAGGGAATTTATCTTTGTTCTGTTTTACAGATCATGGCTTTCGTGCATAGAAATACCATCTGAATCAACTTTGTGCAGATACCTTCCCAACTTAAAGAGATAGCATCAAGAGTTTCTGAAACTTCTACTTTCATTAAGAGACACAGTCAACTTCTCAGCCTAGTTACTTCAAACCTTGATGAACAGATGATGAGCGTACTATTTCAGTTCTTCGATCCCAAGCATCACTGCTTCACCTTTCTAGATTACCAGCTGGTACCCACCTTGGAAGAATTCTCTCATCTATTGGGCATATCCATTCTTGAACAGGTACCCTTCACAGGTATGGAAGAAGTTCCTAAGCCAGAAGTTATTGCCTCAACTTTGCATTTGAAACGGGCCGATGTGGTATCTAATTGGGAAACTCGAAGCGGAGTTGAGGGTTTTCTAGCCAAATTTCTGATAGACCAGGCTCAGCTATTTTGGGATGATTTGGATTTTCAAGCTTTTGAGGATGTCTTGGCTCTTCTTATCTATGGTTTAGTTCTCTTCCCTAATCCGGGCTCCTTTGTAGATGTGAATGCTATCAAGATTTTCCTTTCTCGCAACCATGTGCCTACCTTGCTTAGAGATATCTTGCATGCTCTTCATACTCATACTATGAAGAGAAGAGGGACTCTTATGTGCTGCATGTCATTGCTGTCGATGTGGTTTATTTCTCACCTCCCTAAGTTTATGCTGAAGAACGAAGAAGGTTTGGGTTGGTCGCACAAAATAATGTCACTCGCTCATACAGATATTCTTTGGTGTTCCCGGGCTATGGAAGACACTGCTATTATTAACCATTGTGGGGGGTGCCCTAATGTCCCATTACTTGGTATTAGAGGGGGTATAACTTATAATCCTTGTCTAGATTTGCGACAATTTGGTCGTGCTCGAAGGGATGGTCCCCATGAGTTACTTCTCAAGGACATTGTATTCGACTATAAGGATGATGTTAAGGAGCATCGTCGGAGGTTCATACGGGCTTGGGGCATGGTAAACAGATCTGACCCCAAAGATTTGGGACTGAAGACTTCCCTTCCTATGCAGCCTTATCTCCAATGGATCCGAGCTCGTTCCCAGAAGCTTATGATGCCTTATGAGGCCGTATTACCAGCGATTGTGGAGCCCAGTAATGAAGAAGGCATTCCTTACACGGTTCTCTATCCTTACATGCCCACTGATCCTGGGGAGTTATAGAGGTCTTGGATTCATATGAAGAATGAGCGGGATACTTACCGGGAGCAGTTCCATGAGCAAGAGAGAAAGGTTTTAAAGCTCACCAGGCAGCTCGAGGAAGAAAGAGTGCTCAATGACTATATTAGCACAAAGAGAAAGCATACATGGGACTTTTGATTTTGCTTTTCTAGTTTTAGATTTGTTTTATTTACTTATTTTGTAACGCCTTAAAGGCATGTTGAACCTTCAAATTTAAGCTAATAAAGTTTTTGTTTATTTTGGTTTGCAAATTTAAATTTCCCAAAGTCTTTGAAATCATTACATGCGCATCCCATTATCATATACATCATTACAGGTACCACTACAGGTTTCTCATCTTCTTCGCTGTTTATTTCAGCAAAAATGTCTTCCGATCAAGCCATCAAAGATCTTCAGGCACAAAACACCCAGTTCCAACAGATGTTCATAAGTCTGGCTAAAGGGCGAGAGGATCTGAAAGCCCTCATTCTGAAAGAGAAGAAGAAGAAGAAGACTGGTATTCTAAATATGGGTAGAAGATTTGGAGAAAGGTTGTAGCATCAAACTGATCTGACCTCTTCATCCAAGAAAGGGGAGAACCAAGAAGGGGAAAAGGATCCTAGTCCTGCAGTTTCTGACAATGATACTGATTATAATGATGAGCAATATCCTCCTACCGAGGATAGATACAAGCAGCTAGAAGACCGTTTGAGTGCTATGGAAGTTCAGAAGATACCTGGGTTGGATTTCAGAGAATTGGGACTGGTATCAGGAGTGGTCATCCCTCATAAGTTCAAAGCTCCATTTTTTGCCAAGTATGATGGAATGTCCTGTCTAAAACTCCATCTCCGCTCGTATATCAGGAAGATCCAACCCCACACCGCTAACAGGAATTTATGGGTACACTTCTTTCAAGATAGTCTGTCAGGGACTCAACTTGAATGGTTCTATCAGTTGGAGGGAGCTAATGTCCGAAACTGGGAAGATCTTGCTGCTGCTTTCTACAAGCAGTATCAGTATAATGCCGACCTTGCTCCCACTCGTACTCAACTCCAGAGTATGTCCATGGGTGCAGGTGAAGGTTTTAAAGATTATGCTAAAAAATGGAGAGACTTAGCTGGAAGAGTTCAACCCCCATTATCTGATAGGGAGTTGGTTGACATGTTTTTGGGGACGCTGTCTGGTCTGTTCTTCAATCACTTAATAGGCAGCTTGTCATCTGGTTTCACCGAGCTAATTTTAACTGGAGAGAGAGTAGAAGCTGGAATTCAAAGTGATAAAGTACAGAAGGATGCCTCCTCGAGTTTAGCAAAGAAGCCTTTCGCTTGTAAAAAGGAATCCAGTGCAATCTATAGCCCGAGGGGCCAAAGCAGATCTGAACACCGTCAAACGGTAAATGTTGTAGTGATACCAAGACCCGCAGTTGCTCCACAATGCAATAATCAACAAAGGGTAGAAAGACCACAACGGTAGTTTATCTGCATCAACATGACTTTGGCTGAAGTTCTGCCTCATCTGTTAAAATCCAACTTGGCGACCTTAAGAGAGGCTCCCAAGAATAAAAACATTACTTCTCCTAGATACAATCCCAACGCGCAGTGCACCTACCATTCTGGGAGTCCTGGCCATGATACAAATGATTGATGGGCTATGAGAAACAAAGTACAAGATCTGCTTGAAGCCAAAGAGATAGAGTTCGATGCTCCAGAAAAGTCGAATGTTATAACTGCTCCCATGCCCAAACATGGTCGTAGAGTTAATGTTGTTGACATCAATTTATTTGTGACCTCTGGTGAAGAAATTTTTACTCCCCTTATGACTGTTAAGAATAATTTGTTGTTGGCCGGTTTATTTCTGGGTTGTGGCGAAGGTTGCCACATGTGTTCGATTCTACCTTTCGGTTGCCGTTCGTTGAAGTCAGGTGTTCAGCGCCTGATGGACAATAAAGATATTTTGTTCGAGAAGATTATGATTCCTGTTGTTCCAAACGAAGATGTTGCCATTATAACCATGTCTGCCAATCCTTCCAAGGTTTCCTCGAGAAGACCTGTTAGGATTACACATGTCCAAAGAATTGCTCCGTTGATAATCATTGTTCTTGGTCCCATCACGTACACCTCTGATAAGGCTGTCCCATGGCATTATGGTGCTGATGTGTACTATCATGGTATTAAGCAAGATCTGAAGAATGAAGAAGTTGATACTGATGTCAGTAATATTGTCGGGACTAGTAAGGTTACCCGAAGTGGAAGGATTTTCTCTCCTGAGATTGCTCCGTCGATCATCAAGCCTACTGTTATTCCAACTACTGCTCCAACCAGCACTCCTAACATTTCTCATGTTCCTACTCCAGTTATCACCCCTGCTGCTGAGCCATTTGGGACTCGGGGCAAGGAAATCATAGGTGAGCCTGCCCGGACGGAGGCACCTAAGAAAATCGTTGTGGAAGCCTCTAAACAAGAAATAGAGGAAATACTGAAAATTATCAAGAAGAGCGACTACAATATGGTCGAGCAGCTGGGGAAGACCCCATCAAAGATATCCATTTTGTCTCTGCTATTGTGTTCTGAATCCCATGCGAAGGCTTTGATTGCATTTCTCAAGACGGCGCATGTGCTGCAGGAAACTTCAGCAGATCAGTTCAAAGATTGCGTGGCCATCCTAACTTCTGACAATGGGCTGGGTTTTTCAGATGCGGATCTGACGCCGAAAGGAAGGAAGCATAATGATGATTTGCATGTCTCAATCGAGTGCAGGGGCACCACTATGGCTCATGTGCTGGTAGATACCGGGTCTTCACTGAATGTTCTGCCAAAGAAAGCGTTAGACCGCTTGGATTGTGAGGGTTTGACTCTAACAACCTAGTAACATTGTGGTAAAGGATTTTAACAGATCAAAGAGAATGGTACACGGGGAGCTGGACATCCCTGTCAAAGTGGGTTCTCAGACCTTTGGGTCCACCTTCTACGTAATGGATATCAGGCCGTCGTATTCTTGCTTGCTGGGTCGTCCTTGGATCCATGAGGCTGGGGCAGTTACCTCCATACTCCATCAAATGCTAAAATATCTGGTGAATGGAAAGATTGTCACAGTGCGAGGTAAAGAAGAATATATGGTGAGTCACCTTAAATCCTTCTGCTACGTAAAGATGGACGGGGAATTCATAGAAACTCCTTGTCAGAATTTCGAAGAGGTCCCTCAGATCTTGGCATCGACTAAAGTTACTACCGGAAAACCTCCATTGAAGATGGCTTTTCTCAAAGACGCCAGGGTTATGGTTGAAGAAGGTGGGTGTACCAATTAGGGTCATCTCCCTGATTTTACTCACAAAACTGACAAATTTGGTCTGGGCTCTACTACAAGGGCTCAAAGGGCTGTTAGGCGTGCTCGGGCTGGAAGACCTCCTCTACACATCAGCAATCAGGGAATTAATGCAATTGAGGACAGTGAAGAAGATTCAGATATCGACAGTTGGATCTACCCAACAACCAACGGTGGACCGAATAACTGGATGGCGAAGGACTTCATACCTGTTTCTTTTATTCCGCAGTAATTGACTCATTTGTTTTAAGATTTGTAATAAACAATTTGAAACTTTACGGGCCGGTGCTTTGCCCAAGGCACCTTGGCTTTGCTTGTGAGGGCTATTATTTGTCATTTCATATATCATTAATAAAGCATTGGACGTTTCTTGCATACAAATTTTTGCGCTCCTTGTTTTTATTTACTGTCTCTCACTTTATCAAAACAGTTATTCTCTTACATACACTCACGTATCATACTGCAGATCCATATCCACTCTGGATCCCATTGATAACAGCTCTGCTACTGCCAGTTATGACCTCAAAAATCTGATCAACCAAGCCGAGGACGAAGGTGAGGATGATTGTGAGGTTCCTGGAGAACTTGCTAGACTATTACAGCAGGAAGAAAGGGCCATACAGCCTCATGAAGAGCCAGTTGAGTCAGTAAATTTAGGTACATAGGAAGACAAGAAAGAGGTTAAAATAGGTGTGAATCTGGAGCCTAGTGTCAAACAATGGTTAATACATATGCTACACGACTATGTTGAGATCTTCGCCTGGTCCTATAAAGACATGCCTGGTTTGGACACTGATATTGTGGTACATCGCTTGCTGACTAAATAAGACTGCCCTTCGGTAAAGCAGAAGGTCCGCCGTATGCGCCCTGAAATGTCAGAGAAAATCAAGGCAGAGGTCATGAAACAGTTCGACGCAGGATTCTTAGCTGTCACTTCTTATCCGCAGTGGGTTTCCAACGTCGTTCCGATACCTAAGAAGGATGGTAAGGTACGGGTGTGTGTGGACTACAGAGATCTGAATAGGGCAAGCCCCAAGGATGACTTCCCACTTCCTCACATTGATGTTCTAGTCGACAACACCGCGCATCACAAGATCTTCTCCTTCATGGATGGTTTTTCTGGATACAACCAGATCAAGATGGCTCCTGAGGACATGGAGAAGACAACCTTCATTACGCAGTGGGGCACCTTCTGTTACAAGGTAATGCTTTTTGGGTTGAAGAATGCTGGGGCAACTTATCAGCGCGCCATGATCGCTTTGTTCCACAATATGATTCACCAAGAGATCGAGGTGTATGTTGATGACATGATAGCCAGGTCCTAGACTGAGGAAGAGCACCTTGATCATCTCCAGAAATTGTTCGACAGGTTGAAGACGTACAAGCTGAGGTTGAATCCGAACAAGTGTACCTTCGGGGTAAGATCTGGTAAGCTTCTGGGTTTCGTTGTCAGTGACAAAGGTATTCAGGTGGATCCTGCAAAGGTAAAATCCATATAAGAGATGTCGGCTCCCCGTGCAGAGAAGGAAGTTAGAGGTTTCTTGGGACGTCTGAATTACATTGCCAGGTTCATTTCACATCTGACTGCTACTTGTGAGCCAATCTTCAAGTTGCTGAAGAAAGATCAAGTGGTAAAATGGAACGAATGCCAGACCGCTTTCGAAAGAATCAAGGAATACCTTCAAGAACCGCTAATTTTGATGCCTCCAGTTGAAGGAAGACCTTTGATTTTATACTTGACAGTGCTAGACAATTCAATGGGGTGTGTGCTGGGGCGGCATGACAAGTCAGGTCGAAAAGAGCACGCCATTTATTACCTTAGCAAAAAGTTTACCGACTGTGAGACCCGATACTCATTGCTCGAGAAAACTTGCCGCGCTTTGGCATGGGCTGCTCACCGACTGAGACAGTATATGCTGACTCACACTACTTTGTTGATATCAAAAATGGATTCGATCAAGTATATTTTCGAGAAGCCCGCTCTCTCCGGAAGGATAGCAAGATGGAAGATGATCTTAACTGAGTACGAAATCCAATACACAACCCAAAAAGCAATTAAGGGGAGTGTATTGGCGGATCATTTGGCGCATCAGGCCGTGAATGACTACCAGTCCATGAATTTCGAGTTCCCGGATGAGAATATCATATTGGTAAGCGACTGCGAAGAACCTGGACAGGATGAAGGACCTGAGGAAGGATCCCAATGGTCAATGTATTTTGATGGAGCCTCGAACACATTGGGTAACAACATTGGTGCTGTAATTATATCTCTTGAGGGTTGTCATATTCACCGCCCGATTATGTTTCAACTGCACCAACAATATGGCAGAGTATGAAGCATGCATTATGGATCTTCGAGCTGCTATTGACCTAAGGATTAAGTTCTTGAGTGTATTTGGAGATTCTACTCTGGTGATAAGTCAGATCAAAGGCAAGTGGGATACGAAGCACCCGAATCTTGTTCCTTACAAAGAGTATGTACTAACATTGCTCCCACACTTTGAAGAGATAACCTTTGAACATTTCCCACGAGAAGAGAACCAGTTGGCGGACGCGCTAGCTACCATGTCTTCCATGTTCAAAGTCAGGTGGGACAATGAAGCTCTCCAGATTACCATTGATAGGTTAGAAGAACCTGCACATTGCTATGACATTGAGACTGAAGAGGTAGCAGATAAACCCTGGTTCCACGAGGTAAAGAGGTATCTTGAGGCTCAAGAATACCCCGAGGGGGCATCTGTTAATGATAAGAAGTTTCTAAGAAGATTCGCCGTGAAGTTCTTTCTTAGCAATGGGATCCTCTATAAGCGTAACCATGATTCAACCTTATTGCGGTGTGTGGACAAGAACGAGACAGAAAGGATCATGGCAGAATTACATGAGGGTACCTTCAGAACTCATTCCAGTGGACATACCATGGCAAAGAGAATCCTACAGGCAGGATATTACTGGTCCACTATGGAAGCCGATTGTTATCATCACTCCCGAACCTGTCATGAGTGCCAAGTCTATGCTGATAAGGTGCACGTACCTCCGGTTCCCCTGAATGTCTTGACGGCTCCTTGGCCCTTTGCAATGTGGGGCATCGACATGATCGGTGAGATCAGGCCTATTGCGTCTAACGGGCATCGTTTCATTCTGGTAGCCATTGATTACTTTACAAAGTGGGTTGAGGCAGCTTCCTTTGCTACAGTAACCAAGAACATCGTGGCGCCATTCATCCGACACAATATGATCTGTCGATATGGTGTCCCAGAGAGGATTATTACTGACAATGGTACAAATCTCAATAACACAATGATCACCGAGCTCTATAAACAGTTCAAAATTCAGCATCATAACTCTTCTCCCTACCGGCCGAAGATGAATGGGGTTGTTGAAGCGGCTAACAAGAATATCAAAAAGATTATACAGAAGATGACGGTGACATACAAAGACTGGCACGAGATGTTACCATTCGCTCTTCATGGATACCGTACCTCAGCACGAACGTCGACAGGGGCAACACCCTATTCTTTGGTGTACAACATGGAGGCAGTCTGTGATACGGTGGGAGAACTGACTAGGGTTTTGCGTTTGTTTTCGCAAATATTTCGGTTGAGCAATAGTCGCCACCGACTTTTTATTTTATCCTAAGGAAAGGTTTAAAAAGCACAGCAAAAACCTTTGAGATTTTTCTTGGGTTCGGGGAGTAGATTATAGAAAGGGAAGGTATTAGCACCCTTTCTATCCATGGTTATCCATGGGCTCTTAGGTACTTGCTTAGATCAACTTGCCTTGGTCTTCAATTGTTTGAAATGGTGCTTGATGTGTGGTTTTGAAAATGTTTTGAAAAGATGCCTTGTATAGGCTACCCTTGTAACAATTCTTTACTCGAATGTTTTACAAAAGGTGTGTTGTCTTTTGAAAAGATGTTTCAAGGTTTTTTGAAAGCTTGTTTTGAAAGTGTTTGTGAAGTGGGTTTTGAAAATAGGCAAGTGTTTTCTTTGCAAATTGGCAAGTACTTAAGAGTTATCTACCCTAAAATTTTCTCAAAGATTTTTGTTATGTTTTAAACCTCTTGACAATTTTGTTCCACCATTGTATTTGGTGGACAATCTTGTCTTAGGAGGTGAAAGGGACGGGCGCGGGTCATCGTTTAGACCATAATTGCAATAGTGTTAAATGTCTTTGGGCAATTTCTTTCTTTAAAAGGGACTTGATCATTCATTTAGGCAACATTTTGAGGGACTATGATCATTTGATTGTTTGTTTTACCCAAAGAAATTCAACATGCAATATGGCCCAATTATTTGAAGGCAACAAAGTGGAATACTCTAGGGGTGCAAGTGTGGAATGTGTTGTCCATTTTCATGCTTGTTTGTCTTGTATTAGGTCCAACTATTTTGTTCGTTTTATTCGCATACAAACCCTAATTCTAGCATGGTAGGTTTAGAAAGCTTTAAAGTGCGAAATTTAAATTCCTACACTATTACAACACAATAATATGGGGAGGGGGTACAATGTTTCAAATGGGGTATATTTAGACAAGAATTTAAACCTAACTATTACATCATTTTTTTCTTTGAATATTTACAAGACAAATAATTGTATAATAAAATGGAAATTGAAATAAATATGCAAAATGTAAAAAAGAATTTTTATGTGTATGAAAAAAAAGAATATTATTTATGTGAAAATAAAAAGAGAAATAAAAAGGTATTATTTTTGGAGTATTTTCAAATTTAGGGCAAAACCCTAATTCTATTAAATAAAATACATTATTCATTTATTATGTACAAATATTTATTTATATATACAAAAATAAAATAAAATGAGGTATTTGTCAAAAATGTATTTTTATATTAGATATTAATAATAACAAAAAGAAAACAAAAGTGTATATATTTTGTATTTACCCTAAATATATTAATAAATATATGTATATATGTATATATGTATTATTTTAGATATGTATTATATATATATGAATAACAATAATATTTAATATTTGTAAAAAATATTTTTTATATAAAGTATTTTCAGAAGGTAAAGCAAAAATAAAAAAATGTAAAAAATATATTTACATTATTTTAGTATTTTGAATAGAAAAGTATATGTATTTATTGATTTATGTACAAACTAAAGGAAAAATCAAATAAATACATGATAAATTCAAAAATGACGAAGAAAAATATTTTTATATTTTTAATATGCTGACAAAAAATAAATGAGCCAATCAAAAAAAGAAAAAGTCAAAAACATTAAAAAATGAATGAAATGGGCTCAGGGGGTGTAAAACAAAAAAAGTGGTGTGAATAAGAAAAACACTCAGGCCCAGCCCAAGAAGCCACTGTCTTCAACCTTCAGATAGAACCAGTTCAAAAAACGCGCACCCTTCTTCTCAACCTCTAACTCCTGATTCCTGACTTTTCAATGAAAACTCATAACATAAAAAATGTTCAGCATGAAGAGACGAATCCAACCATATGCAGAACTTGATCTAACTCTCTAAGATGAGGGAGAATTTCTTCTCCCCCAAATCCTAACCTAGATTTTCTGCAATTTTCAAACCTTAAATTCTCACAGCTCAAGCAAAAGAAATGAAAAGTAAAAACATGTACATGTTCAGTGGCATGAGTAGAACATTGTTTATTCACAAACTTAGAGCTAATGATGCTTAATAAGAGAGATAGAAGTTCACCAAAATACCTGTTCAGCTGAAGTTCTATCTGGAAATGAGGAAGCTTTCAGTGCAAGGTGATGATTGGAAAAGCTTCCTTGAGGTCCAGGGATGTTATTCCAATGTTTACTTTGTCTTGAAAGCTTTTGAATCGTGCTAGAGCACTTCACCTGCAAAACAAGAAACTGAAAATGGTGGAACTGGTTAGAGGGATTACAGGTCGTGTTTCAAGGCATGGTTAGCTTGCATAGATGCTAGGGAATGTATGTGAACTGGTTTGGGCAAGACAGCTTGAGGGAAATGGAAGATGGCACTCAAACTGCAGGCCTGGCCCTGTTTTTGCAGTTTCAAGGTGATTCTGGGATTTGGGGTGTATGAGAGGTGTTAGGGTCGTGCAATAGCTTGGTTGAGATGTCTTGAGTATGTTTGTCAAGTTCACTTAAGGGTTTTCAAGCTGATATGAGAGTTGTCCCAAGTTATGATGTGTTGCTTACACTTTAAGCAAGCAATGGTTACTTTGTGCCTCTAGCCTGTACAGGCCCTCATACTATGCTGCATAATCCCTCCTTGATCAGTGTGATTAATTCATAAACCTGTGCCAATTAGATATGGACTGTACTTCTTGGATTTGTAATTGGACATAAAGCTACCTTTTGCAAAAATGGAAGAAATGCTTTATCTATTTTGGGATTAATCCTTTATGCAATGCTAGAACACAAAGAACATGGTCTTGGCACAAAGAATATGCATTAAATTTATGAGTGTTGGATGGTTTAAGGACCTGTAATCAAGATATGCAAGCTGAGATTGAAATGCATAGTGTTATGAACATGTACATGGCCAAGAACAAAAGTGACTTTTTCCCATTTTGCAAAATTCGATTCTCCCTGACCATGAGGTTGTTTGAGAAGTTCTTGGACATTTTTGAAAGCTTGGAATGTGTACTACAATCCATCTTTGAAATGCAAATTGAAATTCCAAGTGGAAGTTTATGGAAAATGGCCTTGAAGTTGGGTAGAAAACCTTGTCAAAATAGGTTAAAATTTCACTAAGTTAAGAATGGTTTAGTGCCCTTATTCAAAAATTTGTAACTTGAGCTACAAGCCTCAAATGGGAAAAATTTGTGAAACAAAGTTGTAGATTATGCAACAGGCTACAACTTTCATGTTTTGACTTTTGTTTGAATCCAAATGGATCTTGGTGAAAAAGTTGGGCAAAGTTGGAAAAAAATTAGGGTTTTTTATAACTTAGAAAAATTCTAAGTTATGAAAAATTCTAATTTCTAACCCTAATTTGCATTTTGTGATTTCTTGGTGAACAAGTTTCATGATTTGGCATGTTTTGATGAAAAATGAATCTTGACTCTTGATTTTGACCAAAAAGTCAAAGTTTGACTTTTCAGTATACAGTCAAAATTGATCAATTGACTGGGAAATTCAATTGTCAATCTTGTGTACTGGGGATCTTTTGAGTTTGTTGAGCATGTAAAGATAATTCCATGGGGTCCTTGAGTCCATACATGAGCTTGGTTTGCCATTGGCTAGGTCAAACAGTCAAAAATTGCCTTTGTGCAGTCAAAACCCTAAAAATGACCATTTTGCCCTTTTGGTGATCTGATCAAATTTCTTATGGAATTGTGATCCAAACTTGATCAAATGGTCCATATGAGTTCATAATGTTGATGTGGGTCAATTTTCATGAGGTTTGACTGTCAATTGGCCACAGTTGACTTTTTCCCCAATACAGCTGATTTTTAGGTCAACTGTTCAATTGACTGGGCCAAACTTGGAATCAAGGCTTGAAACTTGGTATGGATAAACTTGGGGGTCCAATATGAAGCATGAAAGTCATCTTAGGCATTTTAGGTCAAAACATCTTTGTGCAAACATAAACCCTAATTTGGGTCCACAGTGCAAGGAGAAGTCTTGAGCAGATGAAACCCTAACTGGATCTTGGGCTTCAAAGGTTTTGTGATGAGAAATCATTGAGAAATGGGAGGGCAAATTTTGGGGTACAACAGTTGCCCCTGTTCAATCTTCTTGAATCCGAAGAGTTAGATTGGCAAGTTTGCCTTTCGTGACTCGAGGGTTAAATGGAGATTGGACACTAGAGTGCCCGGAAATTTGCACTCGTCAAAGCAATGGATGCGGGAATGGGCTTAGAGATGCCATTTGGAGATGGGATTAGAGATGCCATCTGGAGGGGTGACAGAAACTTGTCGGGGATGGGCTTAAAGATGCCATCTGGAATGAGTATCAGGAAGGTGTCCATGCTTTGGACCATCTTCGAACTGGGGGTCTGAATAAGCAATAGATTGACATCCGTTGTTGGGAGGAATCCGTAAACTGTTTTCAGAAGTTTGAGAAGAGTCTGAACAAGCGATAGGTTAACATCCGTTACTTAGAGTACTGTGAACTGTTTTCAGAAATCTTGAAGTTTGAATAAGCAATAGAGCAGCATCCGTTGTTGGGAAGCGTCCGTAAGCTATTTTCAGAAAGTTGCATCTGAACAAGTCGATAGATTAACATCCGTTGTTGGGAAAAATCCATAAACTATTTTCAGAAGTCTCGAGAAGAATCTGAACAAGTGATAGGTTAACATCCGTTACTTGGAGAACCTGTGAACTGTTTTCAGAAATCTTGAAGTTTGAATAAGCAATAGAGCAGCATCCGTTATTGGGAAGCGTCCGTAAGCTGTTTTCAACGGTTGAGAAGAGTCTGAACAAGTGATAGATTAACATCCGTTGTTGGGAAGAATCCGTAAACTATTTTCAGAAGTCTTGGATTTGAATAAGAACCGGTGTAGGGTTGCTTGATGATGAATCCGTGTAAAACTGCCTCTGAAACTGTTAGGGATAGCTTTTTATTCTTATCCTGAAAAGGACAAAATGTCAGCTGAACACAAAATTATGTTGCATGAAATGTATGATGCAATATATGTTATATCAATGTTTATGATATGAATGTAATGAATGCGCATGTAAGCTGATGAACTGTCTTGCTAGGGATAGATGAATCCTGGATGGCTGAAGATAAAAGCATCATGACTGCTGCCGGGAAGAATAATTCCTTAGCTGTGACTGGGGAATAAGGAGCTTGGGTTGTATACCAAACCTCTGGGGAATTCCTGATGACTTCTACTGGGGAGCACCAATCTAGCAGACTTATGCTAGGGATACAAGACCGGGAATCTTCAGTTCGGTGGGAAGTGTCTCTGGCGACTTCACTGGGGAACTCAAGATTTACTCTCCTAAAGCTCTGTGGGGAGAAGGTTCATTAGTCTGGCTCCGCTGGGGATTGATAATTTGAAGCTTTGAGGGGAATTGGATTCCTAAGGACCTCCTGGCTGGGGGATTTGCAAAGATAAGTTACTGCTGGGGAATTCTGATGAACTCCGCTGGGGATAGGAAGAATTTTGGCGAGTGCGATCTTCCGTGGTTGTTAGCTGAGGATAACCCAGTTATATGGCCTTGTGAGGAATAACTTTGAATAAAACTCGGGAGAGACGTCCGTACTCTGCAGGGAATAAGCTTCCAGAATCTACTGGGGGTGAGTTTCAAGATTTGCTAGGGATATGGATTCCAAATCTCCCGGGGGTTTCCTTTGGAGGGTATCAAGACATCCAATTGTACCTTCGATTTATCAGTAATCCTCTTTCTTGGTTCATAAGGAAATGATTATGTTTCAAATGCATATGCCTATTTAACAAAACATTGGACGTTTCTCAACATAAACAAATAGTGCAAGAGAAAAGAAAAGGAAATGACACAAATTTCTGGGAAAAGTATTTGTATTGATTTTCTATGAGTATATTTGTACAAAGGAGACAATCATCCTAGTAAGAGGATTTTGTCGTAAATATTTGAAAGGTTTATACAAAATAAAGATGGCTATGTGAAATAATTCCATGGGATTCCATTCTGCTATAGCTTTCACAACCCTGAATATCTGTCCATTCAATGCCTCGTTTGACGATGACTGGATTGATCAGAAGTCTGGAACCGGTTGATGAAGAGATTGTCTTTGAAGTGATCCGACGGGACATAGTCATACACTTTAACTCTCTAACTTTTGCCTGAATCGCCCTTTCGGGTTTTCGATCCACCGGGATACCCATTTTTGCCCAAGCCGCCCTTTCGGGTTTTCAACTTGCCGGGTGTACAGATTTTTTTTTATTTTTATTTTAATCCCTAATTTTTTCCTGAACCGCCCTTTCGGGTTTTCGGCTCACCGGGATGCCCATTTTTGCTCAAGCCTCCCTTTCGGGTTTTCGACTTGTCGGGTTATTTTAAGCGTAGTATCTTTTGACTATGTCCGCATTCGCAGGGTGCGGCAAATCGTCACCGTCCATGGTGGTCAGAATCATTGCACCACCAGAAAATATGCTCTTGATCACAAATGGTCCTTCATATGTAGGAGTCCATTTGCCCCTGGGATCACTTTGCGGCAAGATAATCCGCTTGATCACAAGATCTCCGACTTGATACACTTGACGCTTGACTTTCTTATTGAAGGCCTTGATCATCCGCTTTTGATACATCTGACCATGGCATATAGCAGCAAGTCGCTTTTTGTCGATCAGATTGAGTTGATCAAGTCGGGTCTGCATCCAATCATCTTCATTCAAACCTGCATCCTTCATAATCCTTAGAGAAGGGATCTGGACTTCCATAGGCAAAACAGGTTCCATGCCATAAACCAAAGAAAATGGGGTTGCCCCGGTTGAAGTACGTGTCATCGTACGGTATCCATGCAGAGCAAACGGTAACATCTCATGCCAGTCTTTGTAAGTGACTGTCATTTTCTGAATGATCTTCTTAATGTTTTTGTTCGCAGCTTCAACAGCACCGTTCATCTTCGGCCGATAGGGAGATGAATTGTGATGATAAATCTTGAACTGTTCGCACAATGCAGCGATCATTGTGTTATTCAGATTTGTACCGTTGTCTGTGATGATCCTGTCTGGAACACCATACCGACATATGAGATTTTGCTTGATAAAGCGGGCAACCACATTTTTAGTAACAGAGGCGAAGGAAGCTGCTTCGACCCATTTGGTGAAATAGTCAATGGCAACCAGGATGAAGCGATATCCGTTGGAAGTCGTGGGCTTGATCTCTCTAATCATATCAATGCCCCACATTGCAAAGGGCCACGGAGCAGTCAGGACGTTGAGAGGAACCGGAGGGATATGAACTTTGTCAGCATAGACTTGACACTTGTGGCAAGTACGGGAATGTTGATGGCAGTCAGCTTCCATGGTAGACCAGTAATAGCCTGCCCTCAGGATCTTCTTAGCCATTGTATGCCCGCTCAAGTGAGTGCCAAATGTGCCGCTGTGTATATCAGTCATGATCAACTCTGCTTCAGCTTTATCTACGCATCGGAGTAATACACAACCATGGCTTCGTTTGTAAAGGATGCCGTTGCTCAGGAAGAACTTAGCAGCGAATTTCCTTAAGAACTTTTTGTCATTTACGGAAGCTCCTTCAGGATAATCTCTAGTCTCGAGATACCTTTTGATTTCATGGAACCAGGGTTGTTCCACTACTTCTTCGGTATTAACCTCGTGATAATGCGCAGGTTCATCCATTCGCTCGATGGTGATTTGGGGAGCCTCGTTATCCCAGTTGAGTTTAAACATGGAGGACATTGTGGCCAGAGCATCTGCTAGCTGATTCTCTTCTCACGGGAAATGCTCGAAGGTAATTTGCTCGAAATGAGGCAACAATGTCAGGACATGTTCTTTGTATGGGATAAGATTAGGATGTTTGGTATCCCACTCTCCTTTGATTTGGCTGATGACCAAAGCCGAGTCCCTAAATACGATCAAAGATTTGATCCCCAAGTCTATAGCAGCCTTGAGACCAAAGATGCAAGCTTCATATTCAGCCATGTTGTTTGTGCAGCTGAAGCAAAGTCGGGCCGTGAAAGGTGTGTGACAACCTGCCGGAGAAATGAGTACCGCGCCAATACCGTTTCCAAGTGCATTTGAAGCACCATCAAAGTACAGGGTCCATCGGGATCCCTTTTCAGGTCTGTCATACGGTCCGCTACCTTCAACGTTGTCCAAATTCATGATGTCCTCGTCTGGGAAGTCAAATCTCATGGGTTGATAGTCTTCGATAGCCTGATGAGCCAGATGGTCAGCTAATACACTCCCTTTTATAGCTTTTTGGGTGGTGTACTGGATGTCATACTCAGTTAAGATTATTTGCCATCTAGCTATCCTTCCAGATAAAGCGGGCTTTTCGAAGATATACTTGATAGGATCCATTTTGGAAATCAACAAGGTAGTATGAGTCAGCATATACTGTCTCAGTCGGCGAGCAGCCCATACCAAAGCGCAGCAAGTTTTCTCGAGCAGTGAGTAGCGAGTCTCACAGTCGGTAAACTTTTTGCTAAGGTAATAAATAGCATGCTCTTTTCGACCAGACTCGTCATGCTGGCCCAAAACACACCCCATTGAGTTATCCAAGACGGTCAAATACATGATCAATGGTCTTCCTTCGACGGGTGGCATCAGAATAGGAGGTTCTAGCAAATACTCCTTGATTCTATCAAAAGCAGCTTGACAATCGTCGTTCCATTCCACTACCTGATCTTTTTTCAAGAGTTTGAAAATCGGTTCACAGGTAGAAGTCAGATGTGAGATGAATTTGGCAATATAGTTTAAGCGCCCCAAGAATCCTCTAACCTCCTTTTTAGTATGGGGAGCAGGCATCTCTTGTATTGCTTTTACTTTTGCCGGATCGACTTCAATGCCTTTGTTGCTTACAATGAATCCCAGGAGCTTACTAGACCTAACTCCAAAAATGCATTTACTTGGATTCAGCCTGAGCTTGTATTCCTTTAACCTGGCAAACAGCTTCTCCAGATGTTCAAGGTGCTCTTCCTCTGTTTGTGACCGAGCTATCATATCGTCCATGTAAACTTCAATCTCATGATGTATCATATCATGAAATAAAGCTACCATGGCGCGTTGATAAGTTGCCCCTGCGTTCTTCAGCCCGAACGACATCACCTTGTAACAGAAAGTGCCCCATTGTGTGACAAAAGTCGTTTTCTCCATATCCTCGGGAGCCATTTTGATTTGATTGTAGCCCGAGAATCCGTCCATGAAGGAAAACACTTTATGCTGAGCTGTATTGTCGATCAAGATGTCAATATGAGGTAGCGGGAAATCATCTTTAGGGCTGGCCCTATTCAAATCCCGGTAGTCCACACACATTCTGACTTTGCCATCTTTCTTCGGTACTGGCACGATGTTAGCGACCCATTGAGGATAGGACGTAACAGCCAGAAAGCCAGCATCGAATTGTTTCATTACTTCTGCTTTGATCTTTTCAGACATGTCAGGCCTCATTCGGTGAACTTTTTGCTTGATCGGTGGACAGTCTTCTCTTGTGGGGAGACGGTGAACCATGATGTCTGAGTCTAAACCCGGCATGTCTTCATAGGACCAAGCGAAGATTTCAACATACTCATTCAACAACTGCACCAAGCGCTCCTTGACTTTTGGTTCCAGATTGGCACCCACTTGCACCTCCTTCCGGTCCTCCTCGGTCCCTAAGTTGATAGTTTCTAATGGCTCCTCATGCGGTAGGATGGCCCTTTCCTCTTGTTGCAGAAGTCTGGCTAGTTCCCCGGGTACTTCACAACCTTCGTCATCTTCAAACTCGGCTAGATTGACCAGATCTTTAGAGTTGTTGGAAGATATAGCAGAATAGTCACCCATGGAATCCGGAGTGGATGGGTACCTGCATTGGTGAGTGTGGGTGTGTGTAAGGGATAGCCATCCTTAAACAAAATGCAAAAGGAAAGAAAATAAACATAAGCAGTTTATCAAATGAAAAACGTCCAATGAATCATTAAACATGGCATATGGATATGAAAAATAATCAAAACCCTTACAAATGGACCTACATGCCCCGGGTAAGGCAGGAGGTGAAAAGATAGTGTACGGATTGTTTGGAAGTAAATATTACAGACCAAATAAGAAATGTTTAACAGATAAATTACTGATGAATAAAAGTGATGGGGACAAAGTCCTTGGCCTCCCAATTGCTCAATCCTCCTTTGACAGTTGGATAAATCCACTCTTCAATGTTGCTTTCTTTGTCCTCATCTTCCAGGGCGTTGATTCCGTAGGGAGAAATTTTGACTGGCGCCCTTTCAATCTTCGCACGGCGCATAGCTTTCTGGCCGGCAGCTGTGAACCCTAACCCAAACTTGTCAGTCTTATGCGGAATGTCAGGTAACTGCCCCCATGCTGAATTCTTCCCTTCTTTTATTGCGGCCCTTGCATCCTCCAGAGATGCCATCCTGGCCATCTGTCTCGGTGTCTCAGCTGCCAACTTTGCTACTGCTATTTCAGGAAGGACTTCTTCGAAATGTTGAAACGGTGTCTCAATGAACTCTCCTTCAACCTCCACATACCGGAAGGAATTTAAGTGGCTAATCATGTACTCTTCTTCGCCATGGACAGTGATGATCTTTCCCTTGACAGGATATTTCAATATCTGATGTAAGGAGGAGGTGACTGCACCAGCATGGTGTATCCAAGGTCTACCCAGCAGGCAAGAGTATGATGGACGGATGTCCATCACATAGAAAGTGGATTTAAACACCTCGGTGCCTATCTTGATGGGAATTTCAACCTCTCCATGGACCATTCTCTTCGAACCATCGAAAGCTCTGACAACAATATCACTCGGCTTCAATTCCAATCCTTCACAATCTAGTCGGTCCAAGGCCTTCTTAGGCAAAACATTCAGCGACGAACCGGTATCAACCAAAACATGTGCAAGAGTGGTTCCGCGACACTCGATTGAAATATGCAAAGCATCATTGTGATTCCTGCCTTTAGGAGTTAGGTCGGCATCAGAAAAACCTAATCCATTGTCTGCAGTCAGGCTAGCCACGCAATTTTGAAATTGATCCGCAGAGGTTTCCTGGGGCACATGAGCTGCCTTTAGGAATTTTATCAGGGCTTTAGCGTGCGCTTCTGAGCAAAGTAGTAGTGCCAGCATGGAGATCTTGGAGGGGGTTTGCCCCAACTGTTCCACCACATCGTAATCACTTCTCTTGATTATCCTCAAAATCTCGTCCATTTCCTTCTTGGATGTTTCCGGGATTACTAAGGGTTGAGCCCTCGTCCTGACGAGCTCATCTTGGATTCCCTTACCTTTGTCAGCAGCGGTAGGAGGGACAGTACTAGGAACAACAACATCCTCAATCAAAGGGGCTCTAGCAGAGAGTTTTATTGGTGCAGGGATGACCTCGTTAGCTGATGAGGGTCCAAAGACTGCTCTTGGAGGGGCAATCTCTGGAGAAAATATTCTCCCGCTCCTGGTGATTTTGCTGGTGCCCGCAATGTTACTAATGCTGGATTCTTCATCATCCGAACTTTCTTCAATTACCTCGATTTTCTTGATACCATGGTAGTAGATGTCACCGCCATAGTTCCAAGGTATCGACTTCTCAGAAACATAGGGAACAGGCCCTGGCATTGTTATCTTCAAAGGAACAGATTTTGCAGCTGGTGTAATCTTAACAGGCTTTTTGACGGCCTTGGAAAGATTGGAGTGAATGGTTATGATTAAGACATCTTCAGTATGAACTGGAACAGCAGAAACTTTTTCAAACAAAATTTGTCGACTATCCATAAGGCCTTGGATGCCTTTCTTCAGTAGCGGACAATTAAACGGCAGAGAGTAGCAACAATAGCAGTCTTCTTTACATCCCGGGAAGATCCCGGCCCTTAACAAATTCAACTTAATGGTTAGCAGTGGAGTAGTCAAATCACTGACATCAGCAACATACAAATCTTCTTCAATGGCATTGACATTTCGGCCGTGCTTTGGCATGGGTGCAGATATCACATTAGGCTTTTCTGGAGCATCAAACTCTACCTCCTTAGCCTCTATCAGGTCTTGGATTTTATGCTTGAGTGCCCAACAATCATTGGTGTCGTGTCCAACAGTGTCTGAATGGTAGGCGCATTTAGCATTGGCATGATAATGCGGAGAGGACGTATTCACATTCTTTGGCGCCTCCTTGATGGTGGCAGGATTCAACTTCAATAGATGGGGAAGCACTTGCGCTGGAGTCATATTAATACGGGTGAACTGCCGTTTTGGCCGTTCCACCCGTTGCTGATTTGGTCTGGACTGGTTATAGCGAGGCTGCTCACTCGGAGTGTTTTGTATCATTACGGCCCCCACAGTTGGCCGACGCTCCATCTTCCCTGCTCTTCTCTGAGAATACACCATAGTTGTCTCCTTCTTAAAAGGCTTCTTCTCAACACTTGCAGCAACACCCTTCTGAATCTTTCCTGACTTGATGCCAGCCTCTATTCTTTCGCTTGTTAAGATCAAATCGGTAAACCCCGCAGAAGAGTTAACAATTAAATGATTGAAAAATGGCCCAGATAGGGTCCCGAGAAACATATCAACGAGTTCACGGTCGGTTAAAGGAGGCTGCATCCTGCCAGCCAAATCCCTCCATTTTTGTGCATATTCTTTGAATCCCTCGCTTGTTCCTAGTGACATACCCTGAAGTTGGGTACGAGTAGGAGCAAGATCAGAATTATACTGGTATTGTTTGTAGAAAGCGGTGGCCAAATCTTCCCAATTTCTGACACTGGTTCCTTCTAGCTGATAAAACCATTCCAACTGAGCTCCCGAAAGGCTGTCTTGAAAAAAATGAATCCAAAGGTTTTTATCTGCCGTATAGGGTTGAATCTTCCTCACGTAGGACCTGAGATGCATTTTGGGGCAGGACAGCCCATCATACCTCACAAACACTGGCACTTTGAATTTTGGGGGAATCACAATCCCGGCAACCAAACCCAAGTCTTCAAAATCCAAACCCGGTACTCTTTGTAATTCCATGGCAGCCAATCTGTCTTCTAAACCCTTGTATTTATCATCAGCCGGAGGATATTGCTGGTCAGAATAATCTTCATCCTCTTTAACCTCTTCTTCCTCCGCATCAGACTCGGAAGGCACCGCAACTCCATCTCTTTTACTAGTCCCTTCATCAGAAGTAGGAGGAAATTCAAGCACTCTCCGAGCTTCTCTGTCGAATCTTCTCCCCAAAGTAGCCACCCCAATCCTCTTTTTCTTCTTCTTCACTGGGTCCTTATTCCCCAATTGAGTCTTGATATCCTCCTGACTTTTAACCAAGGTCATCAGGAGTTGCTGGAATTGTGCATTCTGAGCTTGTAGGTCTTTGACTGTTTGCTCGAGATCCATCCTACTGAAATAAACAGCAGACAGATAAGGAAACCTGGAGTGAGACCTGCTTATGCACATGATGAATGGTATGTGTGATCGGTGGATCTGGAACTGACTGTTTAACGCTGGTTCGCGAAAATGTCGCGGAAGCAAGAGTCGCCACCGTCTTTTATTTTCTCCAAATGGAAAGGACAAAAGCACAGAAAAATTCCTTAAAAGAGATTGCTCTCGGTTCGGGAGGTAGGTTATAGAAAGGGAAGGTGTTAGCACCCTTTCTATCCATGGTTATCCATGGGCTCTTAGATACTTGCTCAATGTGTTTTCAAAAATGTTTGCTTGCTTTTCAATTGTGGGTTTTAAAAGTTTCTTTGAAAAATTTCAGTTCGACTCGTACGTCAGAGTGTTTGAAAATTTTGCTTTTGAAAGCTTTTGAAAATGTGTTGGTGAAAAGATGTTTTGATTTGTTTGAAATTAGAGCAAGTATCCTTGAGAACCTACCTACCCTAAGGAATTCGTCTGTGTAAATGTCCTTTAAAGTAGTGCCATCCCACCATTGAGAGGTAGGTAGCACCACCATTGGAGGTGTTCGGGTCAATTCGAGTTTTAGGGACATGGTGATCACCGGAGCAATGGGAAAACACCTTAGAAGCTACCCTCATGCCAGGTTCCCAGATCATGAGGACTTACTAAGACATCTTCTACTCGACGATCACCTTTCGAAAGGAAACAGTGAGGCGTACCCTAGGGGTGGTGTGTGCGGTCCGTGTGTCATGTTTCAATTATTTTGTCTTGTCATGTTTGTTGTGATCTACGCTTGATTTTAGTTTTAGGGCCATTCATTCTTGCATGCATTTAACAGTTATAAAGTTTGCGAAAAAATAAATCTAAACTATTACAAATGGCGCGGGTCCACATCGCCAAAATAAACCGAACCCGATTTGACTGAAAGTAAAGAAGCAATAAAATAAAAATGCGAGAAATAAATTTACAAGGCTTTGGGGCATATACATAATTATTTAAACGATATAAATAAACGCGCGAAATAAAATAAAAAAACAAAACTAGGGCGTTGGACCCTTTGGCAAAAGTATTTAAAGTTAATGAATTAATTAATTTGCACTAATGAAGAATTAAAATTAAAGAAAAAGGAATGTTTTTTATTATTTTTTTGTATTTTTTAGATTGAATAAGAAAAAGGATTAATTATAATTAAAGTAAAATGTCCAAACCCTAATTCTAACATTTTTTAAGTTTATTGGGAAAGAATTAAATTAAAAACTTAAATTAAACCTTAAATTATTTATGTGCAATTTTTAATTTATGAAAATAAATAACTAATATTATTATTCTGAAAAAAGGGAAAAAATAAAAAAAGAAAATAAAAAGTTATTAAACCTAAATTCTATTTTTTTGATTTTAGTTATTAAAAAGAATTGAATTTGTAACCTAATTAAAACTAAATAATTACAAGCATTTATTTATGAAAATAATAAAATAAAAATTATATTTTTTGGTCTTTTCTGATTTTTGAATGTTTTTTATATTTTTGTAAAAAATAAGTAACTAAATAAATAGCAAATAAAAGAAATAAAAAAAGGAAAATTAAAGAAAGAAAAAAATAATAAGGCAAACCAGGGGGGGTAGTCCCCAATTCAGGAGGTACAGGCCTGGGAATTCTGGCCCAATTAGTTGTGAATCGTTGACTTTTTCCAATCAGGTGTAATGCATTGACTGGCGTATGGTATGTTCTTTACACTGGAGCCATTGATCTGCATTCATTAGGCACGTGGACTTTTGGATCTTGAAACATATGGTGCGCCTCAATGCTTATGCTGCATGGGAAAGTGATGGGAAAAATAATATGAAGAATAGACAGACCTGGGGTTCGAACCCAGGTCTTAGACAATGCATAGGAAACCACCTGCCAGCTGAACCACTCAATTTCAATTAATATAATATGGTTAATAAATAATAAAAAGAATAAACAAAACGTTAATGATTCAGCGCGCGCGTTTTTAAACCAACGAATCAGCAATTGCCACGGTATCTTCGTCTTCACGTCCCTGTAAACAAAAGTGTATGGCCACGGTTTTGCAAGTGTGGTGTTAGGGGACTTTTGGAGAAATAGCGAATAGAGCTACGTGAATCAGAAATTAATCGCGAGTATATCATTCTTTTCGTCCAGATGCCTGGAATGTAGTGGTGTGACTTTCATGGGCTAATTGTTCCTGGTCTGAAAACCCCTAAATTAAAAAACCTGCAACCCTAGAAATTGGTTATGGCAAAATCGCATACGATGCATGATTATTCAATTAAATACCATGGTCAGCTTTAGAACTTCATAAGGAACAAGAATCAACAAAGAAAAAGTGCAAAGGATGCTTAA
Organism: Vicia faba; assembly: GCA_948472305.1. Taxonomy (NCBI): domain Eukaryota; kingdom Viridiplantae; phylum Streptophyta; class Magnoliopsida; order Fabales; family Fabaceae; genus Vicia; species Vicia faba. The sequence continues at coordinate 677,169,689 of OX451735.1, read as the reverse complement.
AAAATAATGCACGATTTCAACAATTTCTCTTTACAGTTTGAGTTGTAGCTACCGTTTCTTCGCGTTTTGATTGAGGTTAGGAATTGGGATGTGTTCAGAAAGGGTCCAGGAAGCTATTAGAAAAAGAATTAAGGCTTAAAACTCTCTCCAACTTTGATTTCAGAATTGTGCTTTTTTGGACAATTTTCAAAATGTTCAATCCACTTTTGAGCGCAGCATATGATGTATTATGGTTAGGGTTTGACTTAGGGCTTATGCTGGAAGGGAATTGGCTTGCTAACTGACCTAGATTCATGCTCATGAGGGAATTAGTCCTAGGGTTTCCACCATTGACCACTTTTCCTTCTTTTAAGCCAAGACTAAGACTTAGTGTGAAACTTAACCCTAGCCTGAGTTTTTGAGTTGGCCCATGATATATGGAAATTGTTCAAGTTCACATGACACTATTCCATTGGTTTTTGAATTTTATTTGAATTTTCAAAGATTTAAAATGAATTAAATTATTAAAAATTAAATAAAATAGAAAAATCAATATTTGGTCTTGAAATTAATCATGGGACACGTGTGTGGCATGACAAGGATGAATCAAGTGGAAGAAAGTGGGCCCTTTTGTCAAAAATTGGAGTTTCAAGGATAGTTGACTTTTGCCATTTCACAAAAATTTCCCAACTTCTACAAGGCATAACTTGCTCAATTTTTAAGCTTTTCACATGTTCTTGGACATTTTGGAAAGGTCTTTGAGTCCTTTAACCAATGCCTTTGGTCCCATGTCATTTTGATTTACCAATCTCAAGTTATGGCCTTTGACTTAAAGTCCCTTTTTGTTGACTTTTGAAAATGACCTATAATGTTGAAATTGATAACTTTTTGTGAGAGCATTTCTTGGACTTGAAGTATAAAGATGAGTTGTAGGAAATGTCTTTCTCTTCAAAATGAGCTTTGGATGGAATTTTTCTGATAATCCATGTGAAAGTTATGCTCTGGTCAATTTCAGTTGACTTTTTCAACTGTCCAAATATAGCAACTTTTGCATCTTTGATGATTTCTGAGCCAAATTTTGAGAATCATGATCAAGAATTGATCAAATGATGTTTGTGGCTTCAAAATGATATGTTGACCAAAAATTTGAACTTTTGACTGTCAAATGACCATTTTGCCCCTACAGTTGACTGTAGTGCAATTTAGGGTTTTGACTGTGCAATCTTGAGCTGAATGCCTTGAAACTTGATATGGGGATGTTTGACCATGTTTGTAAGCATATGAGACTTGATTGAGCCTTTGAAAACTTCCTTTTCTTGATCAGAACCCAAACCCTAGTTTTGACTGTATGGGAGACTGTTGCACTGCACAACCCTTGGGGCATTTTGTAGCTTGGCTTGGCAATCTTTTTTAGGAATATGGGAGGGCAAATTTTGGGGTATAACAGTTGCCCCTGTTCAATCTTCTTAGACCTGAGGATGCAGATTGGCTGACGTGCCTTTCGTAATCCGAGGGTAAAAGATGATTGGACACTAGAGTGCCCGGAAATTTGCGCTCACATGTTAGCAATGATGGTGGAATGGGCTTATAGATGCCATCTGGATGTTCGATTGCGTAAGAGATTCCTTGGCGAGAACCTGCATACCTGCAAAAGAGAAAATGAGTACCTGACACGTTGCAGGAGCTGATTTTTAGATGTCTGGTATAGATGTGTCCTGACTGGTTACAGGAGCTGAGTCTGGAGCTTCAAACGGCGATGAAAGAACCAGGGATGATTACTTCCTTAGCATGAATGGTAAGAGAACCTTGGGCGATTTTAACTTCAACAACGCTCGTTGAGAAAAATCTTGGGTGTCTTCTACTGGGATAAGAATCAGGGAGATCTTAGGGTCGATCTGACTGAACCAGAGAGGCCTTTGACTGGGTAAGAATCAGGAAAATCTTAGGGTCGATTTAACTGAACCGGTCTAGGTCTTGAAATGTCTTCAACTGGATGAGCATCAGGGAGATCTTAGGGTCGATCTGACTGAACCAGAGAAGGCCTTTGACTGGATAAGCATCAGAAAAATCTTGGGGCGATTTAACTGAACCGGTCTAGGTCTTGAAATGTCTTCAACTGGATAAGCATCAGGGAGATCTTTAGGGTCGATCTGACTGAACCAGAGAAGGCCTTTGACTGGATAAGCATCAGAAAAATCTTGGGGCGATTTAACTGAACCGGTCTAGGTCTTGAAATGTCTTCAACTGGATAAGCATCAGGGAGATCTTAGGGTCGATCTGACTGAACCAGAGAAGGCCTTTGACTGGATAAGCATCAGGAAAATCTTGGGACGATTTAACTGAACCGGTCTAGGTCTTGAAATGTCTTCAACTGGATAAGCATCAGGGAGATCTTAGGGTCGATCTGACTGAACCAGAGAAGGCCTTTGACTGGATAAGCATCAGGAAAATCTTGGGACGATTTAACTGAACCGGTCTAGGTCTTGAAATGTCTTCAACTGGATAAGCATCAGGGAGATCTTAGGGTCGATCTGACTGAACCAGAGAAGGCCTTTGACTGGATAAGCATCAGGAAAATCTTGGGACGATTTAACTGAACCGGTCTAGGTCTTGAAATGTCTTCAACTGGATAAGCATCAGGGAGATCTTAGGGTCGATCTGACTGAACCAGAGAAGGCCTTTGACTGGATAAGCATCAGGAAAATCTTGGGACGATTTAACTGAACCGGTCTAGGTCTTGAAATGTAGCTTGAGAACTCAACTGGATCTTTCCTGAAAGGTAAAAGTCAGTCATATGCAATGCATGATATGGATCAAGCAATGATGTTCTCAACATAAATGAGATTTGTATGATGCAGTGCGTTATGCATGCTATAATGATGTATGTGATGTTTTATGTATTTTTTCGTCTAGGAAAGTAAATCCTTGACGGGTGCCGGGAAGTCGTATCCTGGGCTGATATTGAGGAATAAACTTGTACTTCCGCTGGGGATGATAGTTGTTGCAAGGATACCGGTAGGAGACGATGACTCCGTTGCGGAATAAACTTGGCGAATGGAAGATTCTGTGGGGAGAAAAGATACTCTAGCGATCATGCTGGAAAGCAATACTCTGTGGGAAGAGTGATGCCTTGCTGAATGTTGATAGTAACTCTGTTGGGGATACCGTTGTTGTATTGGAAGTGTGAATAGACTTCGCTGGGGATAGGAAAGAACTACGTTGACGACGACCTTCCCTTGGCTTTTGGCTGAGGATAACCCAGTTATACCCTGTTGAGGAAATAACTCTTTAAATCAAGCCAGACGACGCGTTCGCGTTCTGCGAGGGGATAAGCTTCCAGAATTTACTGGGGATAAGCTTACTGCTTGGGGAGATGAATTCCATCTTTCCTGGGGAACTTGGATGGGACTCTCCTGGGGAATTTAAGATATGCTGGGGAAGTGATTCCTTTGAATGTCGATGTATGCCGCCGGGGAACAATCTTTAGACCAAGACTGCCGGGGATGCTTGTTAAGAATATATGCTGCTAGGGGAATATTGGGATCTACTGGAGGACACCCAACTTCCATAAGGTTGATAACTGTTTTGCTTGAGGGGAGTATACTGCTTGCTGTCTCACTCTCTGGGGAATTTAAGATGCCTGGTTAGGTTCTTTAGCTGAACCTACCTTGGTACCTTGGAGGATAAAACAATTAGACTGCTCAGACAACTCTTTATTGCCCCTGTTTCTAGTGTCACCTGCAATTAATTCTTTGTTTCGTATGCAAATATTTATGAGCTAGCAAATTATTGTCAATGCATATATCACAAATTGAACCTTGGACGTTCTTCACAAAACAAAACAGAAAAGAAAAATAGTTGGTACGTTTAACTGAAAAGTATATTTGTATTGATTTTGAATAGCCTGTGAATAGGCGTTTTGTGTACAAGAGGCTGACATCCTAGTAAGAGAAACGTCGCCGAGCAAAAGAGTTTATACAAGTTTTGTACAAAAGAAAATAAACAGCTGTGTGAAATATGAATGATCCACTGGGTTTCAACTCTGCTATTGCCTTTATACTCCGTGCGTCTCATCACTTGATGACTTTAGTTGAAAGTGAAGCTGACTGGTCAATGCCGTTTGAACTTGATGTAGATACCGGATTCTGGATGTAAAGTGATCCAATGAGACATAGTATTACGCTTTTATCCCTAATTTTTGCCTGGGCCGCCCTTTCGGGTTTTCAGTCCACCGGGATACCCATTTTTGCCCAAGCCGCCTTTTCAGGTTTTCGACTTGCCGGGTGTACAGATTTTTCATTTTCATCCCTTCATTTTGCCCGAACCCTTTTGGTTCGACGGGAAGCCCTAATTTTTGCCTAGACATGTCAGCCTAGCGGGTCTTTTTTCATGCGTAGTATTTTTTAACTATGTCTGCATTGGCGGGGTGAGGAAGGTCGTCACCATCCATGTTGGTTAATATCATTGCTCCTCCTGAGAACACATGCTTAACCACAAATGGCCCTTCGTACGTAGGGGTCCATTTGCCCCTTGGATCACTCTGGGGAAGGATGATTCGTTTGATCACCAGATCCCCGACTTGATATTCCTGTGGTCTGACCTTTTTGTTAAATGCCCTGATCATTCGTTTCTGATACGTCTGACCATGACAGATAGCAGCAAGTCTCTTTTCGTCAATAAGGTTGAGCTGATCAAGTCGTGTCTGGATCCAATCATCTTCATTCAGATTTGCATCCTTCATTATCCGGAGAGAAGGAATTTGTACTTCGATCGGCAAGACTGCCTCCATGCCATAAACCAGAGAGAAAGGAGTTGCCCCGGTTGACGTCCTAGCTGAGGTACGATACCCATGCAGAGCGAACGGTAACATCTCGTGCCAATCTTTATACGTTACTGTCATCTTCTGCACGATCTTCTTGATGTTCTTATTAGCTGCTTCTACAGCCCCATTCATCTTCGGTCTGTACGGAGAAGAATTGTGGTGCTGTATCTTGAACTGTTCGCAGAGCTCAGCGATCATCTTATTGTTCAGGTTGGTACCGTTATCTGTAATAATCCGCTCAGGGACACCGTACCGACAGATCAGATTGTGCCGAATGAACCGTGCCACAACGGTCTTGGTTACCGTAGCATAGGATGCTGCCTCAACCCACTTCGTAAAATAATCAATTGCCACTAGGATGAAGCGATGTCCATTGGATGCCGTAGGTTTAATCTCGCCGATCATGTCTATGCCCCACATTGCAAATGGCCAAGGCGCAGTCAGAACATTCAGGGGAACTGGAGGAACATGCACCTTGTCTGCGTAGATCTGGCATTTATGGCATGTCCTAGAATGTTGGTAGCAATCAGCTTCCATGGTGGACCAGTAATACCCTGCCCGCAGGATCTTCTTTGCCATGGTATGTCCACTGGAGTGTGTACCAAAGGTCCCTTCATGCAGCTCTTCCATGATTCTTTCTGCTTCAGTCTTATCTACACAACGCAGTAGGGTCGAATCCTGGTTTCGCTTGTACAAGATGTTGTTGCTAAGAAAGAACTTGGCTGCAAACCTCCTCAGGAATTTCTTATCATTGACAGAGGCACCTTCAGGGTATTCCTGAACTTCCAGATATCTCTTCACTTCGTGGTACCAAGGCTTCTCAGTCACCAATTCAGTCTCGAGATCACAACAGTATGCCGGTTCGTCCAGTTTCCAGATGATGATCCGGGGAGCTTCATTATCCCATTTAACCTTGAACATTGAAGACATTGTAGCTAACGCATCCGCCAACTGATTCTCTTCTCTTGGAAAGTGCTCAAATGTTATCTCTGTGAAGTGGGGGATCAAGGCCAACACACATTCTCTGTAAGGAATCAAGTTTGGGTGTTTCGTATCCCACTCTCCTTTGATCTGATTGATCACAAGAGCGGAATCTCCGAAGACACTCAGAAATTTGATCCTCAGGTCGATCGCAGCTTGAAGACCCATAATACACGCTTCATACTCCGCCATGTTGTTGGTACAGTTGAAACACAGCCGGGCGGTGAGTGGAGTATGAGTACCTTGTGGAGATACGATTATGGCGCCGATACCATTTCCTAAAGCATTGGAGGCTCCGTCAAAGTGCATAGACCATCGGGATTCTGGTTCAGGTCCTTCATCCGGTCCAGGTATTTCACAGTCAGTTACTATCATAATGCTTTCATCTGGAAACTCGAAGTTCATTGATTGGTAGTCATCCACAGCTTGATGTGCTAAGTGGTCTGCCAATACACTTCCCTTGATGGCTTTTTGGGTCGTGTACTGAATGTCGTATTCTGTCAAGATCATCTGCCATCTTGCAATTCTCCCAGACAGAGCAGGCTTTTCAAATATGTACTTTATAGGATCCATTTTTGAGATTAACAAGGTAGTGTGAGTCAGCATATACTGTCTCAGCCGGCGAGCAGCCCATACCAAAGCGCAGCAAGTTTTCTCAAGCAGTGAGTATCGGGTCTCACAGTCGGTAAACTTTTTGCTAAGGTAATAAATGGCATGCTCTTTTCGGCCAGACTCGTCATGCTGCCCCAGCACACACCCCATTGCATTGTCAAGCACTGTCAGGTAAAGTATCAAAGGTCTCCCTTCAACTGGTGGCATAAGGATGGGTGGTTCTTGGAGATATTCTTTGATTCTGTCAAAAGCAGCCTGACATTCATCATTCCAACGTACTACCTGATCTTTCTTCAGCAGCTTGAAGATTGGTTCACAGGTAGCAGTTAAGTGTGAGATGAACCGAGCAATGTAATTCAGACGTCCTAAAAAGCCTCTGACTTCCTTTTCTGTCTTAGGAACTGGCATCTCTTGAATGGCTTTGACCTTAGCAGGGTCCACTTGAATTCCCTTGTCACTCACCACAAAGCCTAGCAACTTTCCCGATCTTACTCCGAAGGTGCACTTGTTCGGGTTCAACCTCAGTTTGTACAGTTTCAACCGGTCAAACAATTTCTGCAGATGATCTAGGTGCTCTTCCTCAGTCTGGGACCTAGCGATCATGTCGTCAACATACACTTCTATCTCATGATGGATCATGTCATGAAATAAAGCAACCATGGCACGTTGGTAAGTTGCCCCAGCATTCTTTAATCCAAAAGGCATGACTTTGTAGCAGAAGGTGCCCCACTGAGTAACAAATGTAGTCTTTTCCATGTCTTCCGGAGCCATCTTGATCTGATTGTAGCCTGAAAAACCATCCATGAAAGAGAACACTTTATGCTGAGCTGTATTATCAACAAGGACGTCAATGTGGGGTAGAGGGAAGTCATCCTTGGGGCTGGCCCTGTTCAGATCCCTGTAATCGACACACATCCTGACCTTGCCGTCTTTCTTAGGTACCGGCACCACATTAGCAACCCACTGAGGGTAAGAAGTCACTGCAAGAAACCCGGCATCAAACTGCTTCATAACCTCGGCTTTAATCTTCTCAGACATCTCTGGACGCATACGGCGGACCTTTTGCTTAACCGGAGGGTAATCTTCTTTAGTTGGTAAGTGATGGACCACAATGTCGGTATCCAATCCGGGCATATCTTCGTAGGACCAGGCAAAGATTTCTTTATAGTCATGCAGCATCTGAGTCAACCGTTGCTTCACGCTGAGTTCTAGGTTGGCACCAATCTTCACCTCTTTCTTGTCTTCCTCAGTACCCAAGTTTATTATTTCCACTGGCTCTTCATGGGGTTGAATTGCCCTCTCTTCCTGTTGTAACAGTCTTGCAAGTTCACCAGGCACTTCGCAATCATCTTCACCTTCGTCTTCGGCTAAGTTGATCGGATTTTCGAAGTCATAACTGGCAGTAGCAGAGTCGTTACCAGTGAGATCCAGAGTGGATTGAAACCTGTATGAGTGAGTGTGTGTGTAAATACAGCTGTTTTGCAATATGTAAAGAAAGGAAAGAAAAGGAGCGCAAAATTTGAATTGTGAAAAACGTCCAATGCTTTTATTCATGATATATGATAGTGACAAACAAAAGCCCTCATAAATAAAACCACGGTGCCCCGGGTAAGACACCGGGCCATATAGTTTCAAATTATTGTTTATTACAAATCAAAAACAAAGAAATTCATTACTGGGGAACAAAAGTTATGGGTGTAAAATCTTTAGCAGTCCAATTGGTCAATCCACCGTCGGCCGTCGGGTAGATCCAGCTATCGAACTCTGACTCTTCCACTTTGACTTCCTCTCCAATAGCATTCACTTCTGAGTGGGTGATGAGCACCGGAGGTCTTCCAATTCTCGCCTTGCGCACTGCTTTCTGAGCTTCTGTGGTGAAACCCAGCCCAAACTTGTTAGTCTTAGGAGTAAGATCAGGGAGCTTGCCCCAGTTTGCACATTCACCTTTTTCGATCACAGCCCGGGCGTCCTTTAAGGAGGCCATCTTCATAGGAGAAACCTCTTCATCTGCTTCTGTTGCTGCCAAGGTTTGTGGTACTTCCTCAAAATGTTGAAAGGGGGTTTCAATGAACTCCCCATCCATTTCCACGTATCTGAAGGAGTTGAGGTGGCTGACCATGTACTCCTCCTCCCCTTGCACTGTTACGATCTTCCCCCTGACCGGGTACTTGAGCTTCTGATGCAATGTGGAAGTCACAGCTCCAGCCTTGTGGATCCACGGGCGACCCAGCAAACAAGAATAGGACGGATGGATATCCATCACATAGAATTTTGAATCGAATACCTGTGACCCAACCCTGATTGGAATGTCCACTTCACCATGCACCATTCTTTTGGACCCGTCAAAGGCCCGGACAACAATGTTACTTGGTTTGAGCTCTAGACCCTCACAATCCAGCCTATCCAGAGCCTTCTTGGGCAGCACGTTTAATGAAGAACCTGTGTCAACCAGCACATGAGCAAGAGTAGTGCCCCTGCATTCAATGGAGACATGCAGGGCATCATTATGGTTTTTCCCCTTTGCTGTCAAATCGGCATCAGAGAAACCCAGGCCATTATCAGCGGTTAGGTTGGCCACACAGTCGGTGAACTGGTCAGCAGACGTCTCTTGGGGTACGTGGGCTGTCTTTAAGAAAGCAATCAGAGCCTTTGCATGGGCCTCTGAACACAGCAGCAGTGACAACATGGAGATTTTAGAGGGGGTGTGCCCCAGCTGTTCTACAACGTTGAAATCACTTTTCTTTATTATCTTGAGGATTTCTTCCATTTCCTGCTTGGAAGCCTCAACAATGGTCTTTGGTGCCTCCGTCCTGGCAGGCATATCAGCAGCAATTCCCTTGCCCCGAGTATCAGATGACTCAGTAGCAGGGATGGATACTTGGTCAGGGGGAGAAACAGGCACTCTGGCAGGTGTGAAGATCAAAGGCCTATGAATTGCCGGAGGAGCAATGTCTGGCGAGAACAGTCTTCCACTACGAGTGACCTTAGCAGGCCCGGTGATGTTGGAGACACCAGTATCAATGTTGCACTCTTGTTTCACACCCAGAACATAAACATCCGCCCCATAGTGCCATGGGACAGCCTTATCAGATTTGTAGGGTATAGGCCCCGGAACAGTAATGGTGATGGGAGCACTCTTGTGAACTGACAAAATTTGTATAGGCTTCTTTGAAGGAGCCTTGGAATGGTTGTTGAATATGGTAACGATTGACACTTCTTCAACAGGAGCAGCAGGAACAACAGTCTTTCTGAACAAAATCTCTCTACTATCTATCAGGTTTTGGACACCTGACTTCAGCAGAGAACAACCAGCAGGGGAAGCAACACATAGAGGGCAACCTTCACTACATCCCGGAAATAAACCGGCTAGCAACAGATTCCTCTTGACCATCAGCAACGGAGTAGCAACATCATCCACCGAAGCTACATACAAATCCTCCTCAACAGCATTCACTCCATGCTGGGGCATGGGAGCAGTTACAACATTCGGCTTCTCGGGCGCCTCAAACTGTATTTCCTTTGCATCAATGAGGTCTTGAACCTTATTCTTTAGGGCCCAACAGTCATCTGTGTTATGCCCCGGGCTATCAGAGTGATAAGCACAGCGAGCATTTGGATTGAACTTGGGGGATGCGGTATTGGGAAACTTTGGAGCCTCCCTGACGGTCACTAAATTGGTGGATAGCAACTGTGGCAGGATCTGTGATAAGGTCATGCTTAACCGGGTAAACTCTCTCCGGGGTCTTTCAAACTTTTGAGGATTAGTTGGCCGAGGGGCGGCAGCAGGTTTGGCAATCATTACCGCACTGACAGATTGGCGGTGTTCAGGTCGCTCTGTTCTCCGGGAGCTATATACAGCACTAGCCTCCTTTTTGAAGGGTTTCTTCTCAGTACTGGAGGAGGCAACTTTCTGTATCTTCCCCGATTTTATACCGGCCTCAATCCTTTCACCAGTCAGGATTAGATCGGTAAACCCGGCAGAGGAATTACCAATGAGATGATTGAAAAATGGACCAGATAGGGTCCCCAAGAACATATCTACCAGCTCCCGATCCGTCAATGGTGGCTGCACCCTGCCAGCCAGGTCTCTCCATTTCTGGGCGTACTCCTTAAAACCTTCACCCGACCCTAGCGACATACCCTGGAGCTGGGTACGCGTAGGAGCGAGGTCGGCATTATACTGATACTGCTTGTAAAAAGCAGTGGCCAGATCCTCCCAGTTATGAATGCTGATTCCATCCAGCTGATAGAACCAATCGAGGTGAGTCCCTGAAAGACTCTCCTGGAAGAAGTGGATCCAAAGGTTCTTGTCTGCTGTGTAAGGCTGGATCTTCCTTACATAAGAACGGAGGTGCATCTTGGGACAGGAAGCCCCATCATATTTCACGAAGGCAGGTGTTTTGAACTTGTGGGGGATCACCACCCCAGTAGATAACCCCAAGTCTCCGAAATCCAATCCAGGCACCCGCTGAACTTCCATAGCCTTTAATCTGTCTTCCAGCTGTTTGTACCGGTCTTCAGCAGGAGGGTACTGTTCGTCGTTGAAGTCTGTTTCAGTATCAGAGCCCACAGGAGTAGTGACCTCCCTTTCTTGGTGACTACCTTCCGTCACAGATGGAGGAGTCCTTTCAGCTTCCACCAAAGTGTTCCCGAGTCTGCGCCCAGTGTTAAATAGCACAGTCCTCCTCTTCTTCTTAGTCTTCTTCAGAAGCATGGTCTTCAACTCTTGTTGACCCTGAGCCAAGCCCTTGATCAGCTCCTGAAATTGGGCGTTTTGCGCCTGAAACTGGACGTTCTGCGCCTGAAGAGCCTTGATAGATGCCTCGGTTGATGATTCAGGGTTCATGATGCTGAAATAAACAGCGAAGAACGGTAAACAACCTGAAAAGAAGAGTACCTATGATGCACATGATGAATGATATGTGTTTATGCAATGCATTCAAGAGTTCGAAAATTCAAATTTGTTGTAGACCAAAAGGAACACACGTTATTATTAAGAAAATCATTGTTTAATACATCAAAGCCTCATGGGCAAAAATACAAAAAAGATCAAATCAATCCCAAAATATGTTGCGCATCTTCTTTGGAGCTATGTAAGTGTTGAGGTTCCTTTCCTCGTGCAACAGGCGGGTGAGCTCCAAGACCTTCTTTTCACTGGCATGCAAACTAGTCTCAAGAGAATTCCGCTCTTCCTTAAGCTGGATCCAGCTCTTCTGCATCTCTTCCCAGGATGTGGGCATATCAGGGTGCTGAATAACATGAGGCACCTCTCCTTCCAAGGCAGGCTCTTTGATTACTGGGAGCATGTGAGGATAAGGCATTACTAATTTCTGAGAGCGGGCTCGTACCCATTTGAGGTAAGGCTCCAAAGGGATGGAGTTCCTGTGCCCCAGTGTCTTGCTGTCTATCCTACTAGGCATCCTCCATGCTCTGATAAATCTCTGGCGAAGTCCTTGAGTATCGTTGTCGAAGTCAAAAACTATGTCAGGTATCAACATGTCATGAGGACCATCCCTCCGAGCATAACCAAATTGTCTCCAAGCCAGGCATGGACTATAAGTAATACCCCCTCTGATTCCAAGTAAAGGAACATTAGGATACTCCCCGCAACGATCAATGATAGTGACATCTTCTCTGGACCTAGGGCACCAATGTATATCTGCATGTGTAAGAGTCATCAACCGTTGTGACCATCTCAAACCCCGCTCGTTCTTCAGGACTGATTGTGGAAGGTGCGAAATAAACCACTTTCCCAGGAGAGGAGTACAACACATAAGGACACCTCTTTTTCTCATGGTTCGAGTGTAACATGAGTGAAGGAGGTCCCCCAGCAACGTAGGTATAGGATTCCTGGACATAAAGATCTGGACAGCATTGATATCAACGAGCTGGTCTGGGTTAGGGAACAACACCAAACCATAAACAAGGAGGGCCACAACCTCTTCAAAAGCTTGCAAGTCAAGGGAGTTCCAACATTCATAGGCCTTTTCAAACAGAAACCTGGCTAAGAACCCTTTAATACCACTTCTTACTTCCCAATGTCCCTTGAGGTCAGATGACTGTAGGTGCAAGGCTTTAGCAATCTTTTCAAGCTTAGGTTCCTTTTCTGTACCGTTGAAGGGTAGCTGATCAAGGATAGGGATCTTCAGGAGTCGGGAGAACTCCTCCAATGTAGGTACCAACTGATAGTCCAAGAAGGTGAAACAGTGATGCAGAGGGTCAAAGAATTGGAACAGGACCTTCATCATATCTTCCTCAATGTTGGTATTGACCAAGCTGATGAGACTTCCATGCCTTTCACTGAATGAAGAGTTCTCGGGAATCCTGGATATAAGCTCTTTAAGCTGAGGAGGGATCCTTACAAGACTGATTGGAATTGTCTTTCTACGAACAGTTTCCATGTCCTACAAAACAAGAACAAAGATGAAAATTCGAACCCCTGAAATGGTTAGTCAATGCGTATGATGTTGGATGATGTCATGATGCTATGATTAAACACACCACAGATATTTACAAAGACAAACATGTAAGGCACACAAGGCACACAAGACAGGCCCTTAAGGTTTAAGGCCAGCATGGGGTCTGGGTAGTACCCTTTTGAAGTTGGTGGGTTCAACCTGTCCTAATCAAAGTAACCGGGTTCTAAGGTTCCCAATATCACGGGATTACTTTCATTGTTCATCGTTTCGATTTAGCCACTGAACTGGCGACCGAAATATTCCAGGAAAGCAACCCTCAATTGAGTGTAGTATCGAGTATCAACCAACCTCGGACTGCACCAAAGTCAGTTATCTCACTACCCTAAAGAGGCCAAGATGGTTCAATTAAGGTTCCTAAGGTCTGTTGATGCTTCATGACACCACACGGAGGCCCCGTACTCTCCTTGACTGAACTCAAGGGTTACCGGTACACACCAAAGTGCCACATCAACGTAGCAGACTGTTTCAACCATGTCGGTATACCCTGCACAGTTCCCTCACAGCCTTGTTGCTACTTTCTAAAAGGGTATCCCCCAGATCCGGGTTAGGATCTATAGAACTCCCAAGACAGTCCCACAATTTAAAGCAAGCAAGTCAATACAATTGAAAACACAATGATCTTAGTCCTAAGGTACACCTCACTTTAAATTTAATTCCCCAGCAGAGTCGCCAGTTCTGTGATCGGTGGATCTGGAACTGACTGTTTAACGCTGGTTCGCGAAAATGTCGCGGAAGCAAGAGTCGCCACCGTCTTTTATTTTCTCCAAATGGAAAGGACAAAAGCACAGAAAAATTCCTTAAAAGAGATTGCTCTCGGTTCGGGAGGTAGGTTATAGAAAGGGAAGGTGTTAGCACCCTTTCTATCCATGGTTATCCATGGGCTCTTAGATACTTGCTCAATGTGTTTTCAAAAATGTTTGCTTGCTTTTCAATTGTGGGTTTTAAAAGTTTCTTTGAAAAATTTCAGTTCGACTCGTACGTCAGAGTGTTTGAAAATTTTGCTTTTGAAAGCTTTTGAAAATGTGTTGGTGAAAAGATGTTTTGATTTGTTTGAAATTAGAGCAAGTATCCTTGAGAACCTACCTACCCTAAGGAATTCGTCTGTGTAAATGTCCTTTAAAGTAGTGCCATCCCACCATTGAGAGGTAGGTAGCACCACCATTGGAGGTGTTCGGGTCAATTCGAGTTTTAGGGACATGGTGATCACCGGAGCAATGGGAAAACACCTTAGAAGCTACCCTCATGCCAGGTTCCCGGATCATGAGGACTTACTAAGACATCTTCTACTCGACGATCACCTTTCGAAAGGCAACAGTGAGGCGTACCCTAGGGGTGGTGTGTGCGGTCCGTGTGTCATGTTTCAATTATTTTGTCTTGTCATGTTTGTTGTGATCTACGCTTGATTTTAGTTTTAGGGCCATTCATTCTTGCATGCATTTAACAGTTATAAAGTTTGCGAAAAAATAAATCTAAACTATTACAAATGGCGCGGGTCCACATCGCCAAAATAAACCGAACCCGATTTGACTGAAAGTAAAGAAGCAATAAAATAAAAATGCGAGAAATAAATTTACAAGGCTTTGGGGCATATACATAATTATTTAAACGATATAAATAAACGCGCGAAATAAAATAAAAAAACAAAACTAGGGCGTTGGACCCTTTGGCAAAAGTATTTAAAGTTAATGAATTAATTAATTTGCACTAATGAAGAATTAAAATTAAAGAAAAAGGAATGTTTTTTATTATTTTTTTGTATTTTTTAGATTGAATAAGAAAAAGGATTAATTATAATTAAAGTAAAATGTCCAAACCCTAATTCTAACATTTTTTAAGTTTATTGGGAAAGAATTAAATTAAAAACTTAAATTAAACCTTAAATTATTTATGTGCAATTTTTAATTTATGAAAATAAATAACTAATATTATTATTCTGAAAAAAGGGAAAAAATAAAAAAAGAAAATAAAAAGTTATTAAACCTAAATTCTATTTTTTTGATTTTAGTTATTAAAAAGAATTGAATTTGTAACCTAATTAAAACTAAATAATTACAAGCATTTATTTATGAAAATAATAAAATAAAAATTATATTTTTTGGTCTTTTCTGATTTTTGAATGTTTTTTATATTTTTGTAAAAAATAAGTAACTAAATAAATAGCAAATAAAAGAAATAAAAAAAGGAAAATTAAAGAAAGAAAAAAATAATAAGGCAAACCAGGGGGGGTAGTCCCCAATTCAGGAGGTACAGGCCTGGGAATTCTGGCCCAATTAGTTGTGAATCGTTGACTTTTTCCAATCAGGTGTAATGCATTGACTGGCGTATGGTATGTTCTTTACACTGGAGCCATTGATCTGCATTCATTAGGCACGTGGACTTTTGGATCTTGAAACATATGGTGCGCCTCAATGCTTATGCTGCATGGGAAAGTGATGGGAAAAATAATATGAAGAATAGACAGACCTGGGGTTCGAACCCAGGTCTTAGACAATGCATAGGAAACCACCTGCCAGCTGAACCACTCAATTTCAATTAATATAATATGGTTAATAAATAATAAAAAGAATAAACAAAACGTTAATGATTCAGCGCGCGCGTTTTTAAACCAACGAATCAGCAATTGCCACGGTATCTTCGTCTTCACGTCCCTGTAAACAAAAGTGTATGGCCACGGTTTTGCAAGTGTGGTGTTAGGGGACTTTTGGAGAAATAGCGAATAGAGCTACGTGAATCAGAAATTAATCGCGAGTATATCATTCTTTTCGTCCAGATGCCTGGAATGTAGTGGTGTGACTTTCATGGGCTAATTGTTCCTGGTCTGAAAACCCCTAAATTAAAAAACCTGCAACCCTAGAAATTGGTTATGGCAAAATCGCATACGATGCATGATTATTCAATTAAATACCATGGTCAGCTTTAGAACTTCATAAGGAACAAGAATCAACAAAGAAAAAGTGCAAAGGATGCTTAAAAAATGATGCACGATTTCAACAATTTCTCTTTACAGTTTGAGTTGTAGCTACCGTTTCTTCGCGTTTTGATTGAGGTTAGGAATTGGGATGTGTTCAGAAAGGGTCCAGGAAGCTATTAGAAAAAGAATTAAGGCTTAAAACTCTCTCCAACTTTGATTTCAGAATTGTGCTTTTTTGGAAAATTTTCAAAATGTTCAATCCACTTTTGAGCGCAGCATATGATGTATTATGGTTAGGGTTTGACTTAGGGCTTATGCTGGAAGGGAATTGGCTTGCTAACTGACCTAGATTCATGCTCATGAGGGAATTAGTCCTAGGGTTTCCACCATTGACCACTTTTCCTTCTTTTAAGCCAAGACTAAGACTTAGTGTGAAACTTAACCCTAGCCTGAGTTTTTGAGTTGGCCCATGATATATGGAAATTGTTCAAGTTCACATGACACTATTCCATTGGTTTTTGAATTTTATTTGAATTTTCAAAGATTTAAAATGAATTAAATTATTAAAAATTAAATAAAATAGAAAAATCAATATTTGGTCTTGAAATTAATCATGGGACACGTGTGTGGCATGACAAGGATGAATCAAGTGGAAGAAAGTGGGCCCTTTTGTCAAAAATTGGAGTTTCAAGGATAGTTGACTTTTGCCATTTCACAAAAATTTCCCAACTTCTACAAGGCATAACTTGCTCAATGTTTAAGCTTTTCACATGTTCTTGGACATTTTGGAAAGGTCTTTGAGTCCTTTAACCAATGCCTTTGGTCCCATGTCATTTTGATTTACCAATCTCAAGTTATGGCCTTTGACTTAAAGTCCCTTTTTGTTGACTTTTGAAAATGACCTATAATGTTGAAATTGATAACTTTTTGTGAGAGCATTTCTTGGACTTGAAGTATAAAGATGAGTTGTAGGAAATGTCTTTCTCTTCAAAATGAGCTTTGGATGGAATTTTTCTGATAATCCATGTGAAAGTTATGCTCTGGTCAATTTCAGTTGACTTTTTCAGTTGTCCAAATATAGCAACTTTTGCATCTTTGATGATTTCTGAGCCAAATTTTGAGAATCATGATCAAGCATTGATCAAATGATGTTTGTGGCTTCAAAATGATATGTTGACCAAAAATTTGAACTTTTGACTGTCAAATGACCATTTTGCCCCTACAGTTGACTGTAGTGCAATTTAGGGTTTTGACTGTGCAATCTTGAGCTGAATGCCTTGAAACTTGATATGGGGATGTTTGACCATGTTTGTAAGCATATGAGACTTGATTGAGCCTTTGAAAACTTCCTTTTCTTGATCAGAACCCAAACCCTAGTTTTGACTGTATGGGAGACTGTTGCACTGCACAACCCTTGGGGCATTTTGTAGCTTGGCTTGGCAATCTTTTTGAGGAATATGGGAGGGCAAATTTTGGGGTATAACAGTATGCTTATGTATGCAATGTATTCAAGGATTTAGAATATTCAAAATTGTTTCAGACAAAGAAGAACGCACGTCATATTAATAAGAAGAGATTTGTTAGTACATAAATGCCCCATGGGCCAAATATTACAAAATAAACTTCTTAAGGCAGAAAGACATTGCACATCCTCTTTGGTGAGATGTAGGTGTTGAGGGCCTCTTGCTCGTGGAGTCGACGGGTAAGCTCTAGAACCTTCTTTTCACTGGCGTAGAAGCTAGCTTCAAAAGTATTTCGTTCCTCCTTGAGCTGAATCCAACTTTTCTGCATTTCTTCCCACGATGTAGGCATGTCTGGATGTAGGATGGTGTAGGGAACCTCTCCTTCATTGACGGGCTCTTTAATCACTGGGAGTACATGAGGATAAGGCATCATTAGACTTTAGGCTCGGGCTCGTACCCACTTGAGATAGGGCTCAAGAGGGATGGAGTTCTTGTGTCCCAGAGTCTTGCTATCAACCTTGTTGAGTTTTCCCCAAGCTCTGATGAATCTTTGGCGAAGTCCTTGTGCATCGTTGTTGAAGTCAAAAACTAGGCTAGGAATCAACATATCATGAGGGCCATCCCTCCGTGCATATCCAAATTGCCTCAAAGCTAGGCAAGGGTTGTAGGTGATACCTCCCCTAATTCCAAGTAAAGGAACATTAGGAAATTCTCCGCAACGATCGACGATGATGACATTTTCTCTGGACCGAGAACACCAATGCACATCAGAATGAGTAAGAGTCATCAACCGTTGGGACCACCTTGTACCTTGGTCATTCTTCAAGACAGATTGCGGAAGGGGCGAAATAAACCACCTTGCAAGGATAGGAGTACAGCACATGAGAACACCCCTCTTTCTCATTGTTCGTGTGTAAAATGAGTGAAGGATGTCCCCAAGCAATGTTGGTATTGGATTTCTGGACAAGAAGATTTTGACGGCGTTGACATCTACCAATTGGTCAGGATTTGGGAACAAGACCAACCCATAGATAAGGAGTGCCACAATTTCTTCAAAGGCTTGCAGGTCCAATGAATTCCAACATTCTTGTGCCTTTTCAAACAAGAATTTTGCTAAGAATCCCTTGACGCCGCTTCTGGTTTCCCAATGCCCCTTGATGTCGGATGGTTGTAGATGTAATGCTCGAGCAACGTCTTCCGGCTTTGGTTCCTTTTCCGTACCGTTGAAGGGTAGTTGATTAAGGATAGGGATTCTTAGGAGTTGAGAAAATTCCTCCAAAGTGGGTACCAACTGATAATCAGGGAAGGTGAAACAGTGGTGAAGAGGGTCAAAGAACTGGAATAGCACCTTCATCATGTCTTCTTCAATGTTGGTGTTGACTAGGCTGAGCAGTCTACCATGTCTTTCACTGAAGGATGAATTTTCCAGAATTCTTGAGGTGAGCTCCTTGAGTTGAGGAGAGATTCTCACAAGGTTGACTTGAATGGTATTTCTGCGAGGAACTTCCATGACCTACAAAACAGGAACAAAGATGAAGATCCAAACCCTTGAAATGGTTAGTGAATGCATATGATGTTTTATGATGTTTATGATGTATGCACAAAACATATGTACAAGCAAATCACACCAAACCCTAGTTTCAGGCTTGCATGGGGTTTCATAGGTAAGTACCCTCTTGAGTGTAGTTGGCTTAAAAACCTGTCCTATGAATAGTAACCGGGTTCTAAGGAGCTCAATATCACTGGATTGTTTTCATTGTTCATGGTTTTGGTTTAGCCACTTAACTAGCGACCAAAATATTCCAAGAAAACAACCCTCAATGAGTGTAGTATCGAGTATCTACCAACTTCGGACTGCACCAAAGCCGGTCATCTCACTACCCCTAATAAAAAGGCCAAGATGGTCAAGTAAGGTTCTAGGTCATTAGTGCTTAGTGACATCACTCAGCGGCCCCGTACTCTCCTTGATTGAACTCAAGGGTTACCGGTACTCATAAATATGTCACACTAATATAGCTATTGCTTCGACCGTGTCGGTATACCCCGCACAGTTTCCACAACGTATTGCTATCTATGAATGTTTCCCAAAATCCGGGTGTAGAATTTGCAAACCCAAACAATAGAGCCAAAGTATAAAGCAAACAAATCAAACAATTAGTCATGCAAGAGGGTGATCTAAGCCCTAAGGTTACTCCACTTTTAAATTTTTCCCCAGCAGAGTCACCAGTTCTGTGATACGGTGGGAGAACTGACTAGGGTTTTGCGTTTGTTTTCGCAAATGTTTCAGTTGAGCAAGAGTCGCTTAAGCACAACAAAAACCTTTGAGACTTTTCTTGGGTTCGGGGAGTAGATTATAGAAAGGGAAGGTATTAGCACCCTTTCTATCCATGGTTATCCATGGGCTCTTAGGTACTTGCTTAGATCAACTTGCCTTGGTCTTCAATTGTTTGAAATGGTGCTTGATGTGTGGTTTTGAAAATGTTTTGAAAAGATGCCTTGTATAGGCTACCCTTGTAACAATTCTTTACTCGAATGTTTTACAAAAGGTGTTTTGTCTTTTGAAAAGATGTTTCAAGGTTTTTTGAAAGCTTGTTTTGAAAGTGTTTGTGAAGTGGGTTTTGAAAATAGGCAAGTGTTTTCTTTGCAAATTGGCAAGTACTTAAGAGTTATCTACCCTAAAATTTTCTCAAAGATTTTTGTTATGTTTTAAACCTCTTGACAATTTTGTTCCACCATTGTATTTGGTGGACAATCTTGTCTTAGGAGGTGAAAGGGACGGGCGCGGGTCATCGTTTAGACCATAATTGCAATAGTGTTAAATGTCTTTGGGCAATTTCTTTCTTTAAAAGGGACTTGATCATTCATTTAGGCAACATTTTGAGGGACTATAATCATTTGATTGTTTGTTTTACCCAAAGAAATTCAACATGCAATATGGCCCAATTATTTGAAGGCAACAAAGTGGAATACCCTAGGGGTGCAAGTGTGGAATGTGTTATCCATTTTCATGCTTGTTTGTCTTGTATTAGGTCCAACTATTTTGTTCGTTTTATTCGCATACAAACCCTAATTCTAGCATGGTAGGTTTAGAAAGCTTTAAAGTGCGAAATTTAAATTCCTACACTATTACAACACAATAATATGGGGAGGGGGGTACAATGTTTCAAATGGGGTATATTTAGACAAGAACTTAAACCTAACTATTACATCATTTTTTTCTTTGAATATTTACAAGACAAATAATTGTATAATAAAATGGAAATTGAAATAAATATGCAAAATGTAAAAAAGAATTTTTATGTGTATGAAAAAAAAGAATATTATTTATGTGAAAATAAAAAGAGAAATAAAAAGGTATTATTTTTGGAGTATTTTCAAATTTAGGGCAAAACCCTAATTCTATTAAATAAAATACATTATTCATTTATTATGTACAAATATTTATTTATATATACAAAAATAAAATAAAATGAGGTATTTGTCAAAAATGTATTTTTATATTAGATATTAATAACAACAAAAAGAAAACAAAAGTGTATATATTTTGTATTTACCCTAAATATATTAATAAATATATGTATATATGTATTATTTTAGATATGTATTATATATATATATGAATAACAATAACATTTAATATTTGTAAAAAATATTTTTTATATAAAGTATTTTCAGAAGGTAAAGCAAAAATAAAAAAAATGTAAAAAATATATTTACATTATTTTAGTATTTTGAATAGAAAAGTATATGTATTTATTGATTTATGTACAAACTAAAGGAAAAATCAAATAAATACATGATAAATTCAAAAATGATGAAGAAAAATATTTTTATATTTTTAATATGCTGACAAAAAATAAATGAGCCAATCAAAAAAAGAAAAAGTCAAAAACATTAAAAAATGAATGAAATGGGCTCAGGGGGTGTAAAACAAAAAAAGTGGTGTGAATAAGAAAAACACTCAGGCCCAGCCCAAGAAGCCATTGTCTTCAACCTTCAGATAGAACCAGTTCAAAAAACGCGCGCCCTTCTTCTCAACCTCTAACTCCTGATTCCTGGCTTTTCAATGAAAACTCAAAACATAAAAAATGTTCAGCATGAAGAGACGAATCCAACCATATGCAGAACTTGATCTAACTCTCTAAGATGAGGGAGAATTTATTCTCCCCCAAATCCTAACCTAGATTTTCTGCCATTTTCAAACCTTAAATTCTCACAGCTCAAGCAAAAGAAATGAAAAGTAAAAACATGTACATGTTCAGTGGCATGAGTAGAACATTGTTTATTCACAAACTTAGAGCTAATGATGCTTAATAAGAGAGATAGAAGTTCACCAAAATACTTGTTCAGCTGAAGTTCTATCTGGCAATGAGGAAGCTTTCAGTGCAAGGTGATGATTGGAAAAGCTTCCTTGAGGTCCAGGGATGTTATTCCAATGTTTACTTTGTCTTGAAAGCTTTTGAATCGTGCTAGAGCACTTCACCTGCAAAACAAGAAACTGAAAATGGTGGAACTGGTTAGAGGGATTACAGGTCGTGTTTCAAGGCATGGTTAGCTTGCATAGATGCTAGGGAATGTATGTGAACTGGTTTGGGCAAGAGAGCTTGAGGGAAATGGAAGATGGCACTCAAACTGCAGGCCTGACCCTGTTTTTAAAGTTTCAAGGTGATTCTGGGATTTGGGGTGTATGAGAGGTGTTAGGGTCGTGCAATAGCTTGGTTGAGATGTCTTGAGTATGTTTGTCAAGTTCACTTAAGGGTTTTCAAGCTGATATGAGAGTTGTCCCAAGTTATGATGTGTTTCTTACACTTTAAGCAAGCAATGGTTACTTTGTGCCTCTAGCCTGTACAGGCCCTCATACTATGCTGCATAATCCCTCCTTGATCAGTGTGATTAACTCATAAACATGTGTCAATTAGATATGGACTGTACTTCTTGGATTTTTAATTGGACATAAAGCTACCTTTTGCAAAAATGGAAGAAATGCTTTATCTATTTTAGGATTAATCCTTTATGCAATGCTAGAACACAAAGAACATGGTCTTGGCACAAAGAATATGCATTAAATTTATGAGTGTTGGATGGTTTAAGGACCTGTAATCAAGATATGCAAGTTGAGATTGAAATGCATAGTGTTATGAACATGTACATGGCCAAGAACAAAAGTGACTTTTTCCCATTTTGCAAAATTCGATTCTCCCTAACCATGAGGTTGTTTGATAAGTTCTTGGACATTTTGGAAAGCTTGGAATGTGTACTACAATCCATATTTGAAATGCAAATTGAAATTCCAAGTGGAAGTGTATGGAAAATGGCCTTGAAGTTGGGTAGAAAACCTTGTCAAAATAGGTTAAAATTTCACTAAGTTAAGAATGGTTTAGTGCCCTTATTCAAAAATTTGTAACTTGAGATACAAGCCTCAAATGGGAAAACTTTGTGAAACAAAGTTGTAGATTATGCAACAGGCTACAACTTTCATGTTTTGACTTTTGTTTGAATCCAAATGGATCTTGGTGAAAAAGTGGAGCAAAGTTGGAAAAATTCTAAGTTATGAAAAATTCTAATTTCTAACCCTAATTTGCATTTTGTGATTTCTTGGTGAACAAGTTTCATGATTTGGCATGTTTTGATGAAAAATGAATCTTGACTCTTGATTTTGACCAAAAAGTCAAAGTTTGACTTTTCAGTATACAGTCAAAATTGATCAATTGACTGGGAAATTCAACTGTCAATCTTGTGTACTGGGGATCTTTTGAGTTTGTTGAGCATGTCAAGATAATTCCATGGGGTCCTTGAGTCCATACATGAGCTTGGTTTGCCATTGGCTAGGTCAAACAGTCAAAAATTGCCTTTGTGCAGTCAAAACCCTAAAAATGACCATTTTGCCCTTTTGGTGATCTTATCAAATTTCTTATGGAATTGTGATCCAAACTTGATCAAATGGTCCATATGAGTTCATAATGTTGATGTGGGTCAATTTTCATGAGGTTTGACTGTTAATTGGCCACAGTTGACTTTTTCCCCAATACAGCTGATTTTTAGGTCAACTGTCCAATTGACTGGGCCAAACTTGGAATCAAGGCTTGAAACTTGGTATGGATAAACTTGGGGGTCCAATATGAAGCATGAAAGTCATCTTAGGCATTTTAGGTCAAAACATCTTTGTGCAAACATAAACCCTAATTTGGGTCCACAGTGCAAGGAGAAGTCTTGAGCAGATGAAACCCTAACTGGATCTTGGGCTTCAAAGGTTTTGTGATGAGAAATCATTGAGAAATGGGAGGGAAAATTTTGGGGTACAACACAGCCCTACCCATCAAAGTCCAGATACCCTCTCAGGATTATGAAGGATGCGGGTTTGAACAAAGACGACTGGATCTAAACCCGACTTGATCAGCTGAATCTAATCGATGAAAAGAGACTCACTGCTATCTGTCATGGTCAGACGTATCAAAAGCGAATGATCAAGGCTTTTAACAAGAAAGTCATACGTCAAGAATACCAAGTCGGGGATCTAGTGATCAAACGCATCATACTACCGCAAGGTGATCCCAGGGGCAAATGGACCCCCAAATACGAAGGGTCATTTGTGGTTAAGAACATTTTCTCGGGAGGAGCTATGATTCTAACCACCATGGATGGTGATGACCTTCCTCACCCCGTCAATGCAGACATAGTGAAAAGATACTACTCATAATCAAAGACCCGCTAGGTTGACTGGCCTAGGCAAAAATAAGGGCTTCCCGGCAAACCAAAAGGGTTCAGGAAAAAGTAAGGGATGAAAATGAAAAAACTGTACACCCGGCAAGTCGAAAACCCTAAAAGGCGACTTGGGCAAAAAAGGGTATCCCGGTGGACTAAAAACCCGAAAGGGAGGTCCAGGAAAAAATTAGGGATCGAAGCGTAACACTATGCCTCATTGGATCATCTTGCAACCAGACTTCGGTATCGACTATCAAGCTCAGACGGCACCAATCAATCTGATCCACCTTCTACCAAGCAGCAAAGTGAGGAGATGCTTGTAGATGTAAAGGCAATAGCAGAGTTGGAACCCGATGGGATCATTTCACATAGTTGTTTTTCTTCATTACACAAATTGTAATTACTATTTTTTTCGGCGGCGTTCTCTTACTAGGACGTCAGCCTCCTTGTACAAAATGCCTATTACAGGCCAACTTCAAAATCAATACAATTCATCTTTACAAGAAATTTCAATTTGTTTTTCTTTTTTCTGCTTTGTTTTGCAAGAATGTTTAATGATTCATTTTTGATATATGCATTTGAAAATAATGGTTGCTCATAAATATTTACATAAGAAACAAAAGACGATTACTCGTAATTCCAGGAACAGGGAAAACAAGAAGTGCCCAAACCTTACAGTTACTCTACCCATCAGGTACAGAGATAGAGCCAGCTTGAGAACATGAATAGTGGTACATGCACTCCCCACAGAGTAAAAAGTATCCAAAGACAGTGATGTTAGCTTTCCCAAACAGGACATAACTCTCCCCAGCTGAGGTTCACAATCGCAAAGTAACCAGAACAGGACCTTCTCACAGCCCTACTATCCTGGCTTTCATATCGAAGTAACCCTACTATCCAGGTTCCTTCTCACAGCCTTACTATCCCGACTTTCATATCAAGGTAACCCTACTATCCAGGTTTCTTCTCACAACCCTACTATCCAGGCTTTCATATCAAAGTAACCCTACTATCCAGGCTTTCATATCAAAGTAACCCTACTATCCAGGTTCCTTCTCACAACCTTACTATCTCGGCTTTCATATTAAGGTAACCCTACTATCCAGGTTCCTTCTCACAGCCCTACTATCTCGGCTTTCATATCAAGGTAACCCTACTATCTAGGTTCCTTCTCACAGCCCTACTATCCAGGCTTTCATATCGAAGTAACCCTACTATCCAGGTTCCTTCTCACAGCCCTACTATCCAGGCTTTCACCTCGAAGTAACCCTACTATCCAGGTTCCTTCTCACAACCCTATTATCCAGGCTTTCATATCGAAGTAACCCTACTATCCAGGTTCCTTCTCACAACCCTAATATCCAGGCTTTCATCTCGAAGTAACCCTGTTATCCAGATTCCTTCTTACAACCCTACTGTCCAGGATTTCATCTCGAAGTAACCCCACTATCCAGGTTCCTTCTCACAGCCCTACTATCCAAGCTTTCATCTCGAAGTAACCCTACTATCCAAGTTCCTTCTCATAGCCCTACTATCCAGGCTTTCATCTCGAAGTAACCCTACTATCCAGGTTCCTTCTCACAGCCCTACTATCCAGGCTTTCATCTCAAAGTAACCCTACTATCCAGGTTCCTTCTCACAACCCTACTATCCAGGCTTTCATCTCGAAGTAACCCTGCTATCCAGGTTCCTTCTTACAGCCCTACTATCCAGGCTTTCACCTCGAAGTAACCCTACTGTCCAGGTTCCTTCCCACAGCCCTACTATCCAGGATTTCATATCGAAGTAACCCTACTATCCAGGTTCCTTCTCACGGCCCTACTATCCAGGATTTCACCTCGAAGTAACCCTACTATCCAGGCTTTCATATCGAAGTAACCCTACTATCCAGGTTCCTTCTCACGGCCCTACTATCCAGGCTTTCACATCGAAGTAACCCTACCATCCAGGTTCCTTCTCACAGCCCTACTATCCAGGCTTTCACCTCGAAGTAACCCTACTATCCAGGTTCCTTCTCACGGTCCTCTTATCCAGACTTTCATATCGAAGTAACCCTACCATCTAAGTTCCTTCTCACAGCCCTACTATTCAGGCTTTCACCTTGAAGTAACCCTACTATCCAGGTTCCTTCTCACGGCCCTACTATCCAGGCTTTCACCTCGAAGTAACCCTACTGTCCAGGTTCCTTCTCACAGCCCTACTATCCAGGCTTTCATATCGAAGTAACCCTACCATCCAGGTTCCTTCTCACAACCCTACCATCCAGGTTCCTTCTCACACCCCACTATCCATGTTTTCATATCAAAGTAACCCTACTATCCAGGTTCCTTCTCATAACCTTACTATCCGGGTTCTTCCTCTCTTATCCCCAGACAGCAGTCCACAACACTGTAAGACCGGGACCCGATCAAAGACAATTGATTTCACATTTCCCCAGAAAGTCTTGGTGCAACATATACCCTGACCAAACACACAGTTCAATTCCGTTTCCCAAACCAGAATTATTCCCCAACAGAGTAACGGACAACTGAAGCTCCTAAAACTCTATTTCTCTCAAGACAGAGACTAGCATTCCCCAGTGAAGTCCTCCTCAACAACAGGTATACAGGCTCTCGCAAAGGAATCTCTTATGCAATTGACACTCCTTCGAATGGCATCTTTAATCCTATCTCCGACAATTCTCTAGCAACTACCAAATGGAGTCTATAAGCCCATTCCTGATATCACAAGTCAAGTATCACTTCATGCGAGTGCAAATTTCTGGGCACTCTAGCGTTCAATCATCTTCCACCTTCAGATCACGAAAGGCAAACGGGCCAATCTACATCCTCGGGTTTAAGAAGATTGAATAGGGGCAGATGTTGTACCCCAAAATTTTCCCTCCCATATTTCTCAACAAATGGCAAGAAAGGCCCCCAAATTGCTCAAGGAAGTTCAAGAGTTGACCAGACAAACTCTCTCCTAAGACAGTCTATCTCAAATTAGGGTTTCTATTTTCATCAAGATGTGTGAACCACAAAGGACTCAAGTTCTAACCATTGTCCTAATATGTTATCAAGATCATCCATGTCAAGTTTCAAGCCTTGTAGGAGAAGTTTGCTCAGTCAATTGCTCAAATGCCTGAAAATCGACTCTGCTAGGTCAAAAGTCAACTGTGGCCCACATACAGTCAAACTTCAAGATTTTTGGTCAACATCCTCATTTTGAAGTATGTTTCATCATTTTATCAAGGGTTGATCATGATTCCTCATGGATTACTCACAATTCATCAAAACCCAAAAGTTGCTAAATTAGGGTTTTGTAGGAAAAGTCAACTCAACTTTGACCAAGCATAACTTTCTTATGCTTTATCAAAAATTATCCATCCAAATCTCATTTTGAATAGGATGAAATTCCCTAAAATTCATCTTCAGCTCCCAAGTTCATAATATGCACTCACAAAAAGATAGGAATTTTGACATTATAGGTCCTTTTGAAAAGTCAACAAAAACACCTTTTGGGTCAAAGCTTCATACATGAACATGGAAGACTCAATTGAGATGAGACCAAAAGGGTTGCTTAGAGGACATCCTAATATTTCTAAGAAGTCAAAGAACACCTCTCTAGAGTAAAAATTGATAGAGTTATGCATTGGCCAAGTTGACCATTTTTGTAAAATTGCCAAAAGTCAAATGTGCTCAAATTTGCATTTTTTGCTAAATAGGCCCAACTTTTTATGCTTTCACCTTAATTATAATGTGGTCCACGACTCAAATACTTATGCACAAATTATTTGCTTCATTTTTCAATTTATTTTGATTTTTCATTAATTAAAAAGTGAATTAAATCAAATAAATGATGAAAATTATCAAAGATATGATTTGATTTGTTTTTTTGACAGGTTAGCAACTAAGATATGTTGAGCTTGCAAGATCAATTAGAATCAGTGGCAATTGGTACAAAAATAGAATGATTGGCATGAAAATAGAAAGATATCATATGGCTAAAGAATCAAATCAAATATCATCAAAGCTTAAAGATTCAATCTGTTTTGCAACCCTAATTCATTAAGGGATATATAATGAACAAGAACAAAGCAAAAAAGAAAAAGTTGGCATTCGTGAAAACACCAAAAGAAAACTCAAAAATTTGCAAGAAAGTGAGGGATCGTTCTTGGACTTAGAGAGTGATTCAAGCCATTCTAAGTTTATCAATAGACTCCTGGACATCTCCATAAGGGATCTCAATCAATTGCAAGCATTTTCACACCCGGAATCGTAAGATACAGGCACCATGGTTTGCCTAAAAACTTGATTTCGATTTTATTGATTTACTCATTATAAGCATGTTTTAATTATATATTCTTGTTCATCATTGAGTTTGCAAGCTATTGGTACCACTTAATTGCATTTACAGTGCAGGAATCATAATATGCCATTGTTAGGGTTCCTTTGCTCATTTTAGGGGTTTTCAGTATAGGCAAAATTAGGCATGAATTATGGTACCATGATGCTCGTGAGGATGAGACGAGTTGATTGGTACCCTTACCTTTCATTTATCTTGCTTGTATAGGATTTTTGAATGTCACGGGTTTGTAGCTACAACGAGATGTCCGTAGGTAAAAGTCTTGTTGCCTAAAATGACAGTCTGAGAAAGAAGAAGCTTGTGTGGCAGCGTGTGACTCATCCATTTGAATTTTCGCGCATTTTCTGAATACATTATTTGTTTTGATTATATTGTTTTACTTCTATTATGTGAATAACAAAAGCGTGTAGCACAGATGTCAAGAAGGCACTGGGGGCGAGCATGAGGACCTGGGTTCGATCCCCAGGTCCCAACCTTTGTTTGTATTATTTTGCTTCATGTGATCAGGTACACTACAATCTCAAGCGCCCACCATATGCCATCAATATCCAACCATCAGATTCATCAGCAAGCTAGATCTAACGTGCCAGCATTGAAGGACCATGATATGCACTCAAGTTAACACCTCACCAAACCAAGCGTGGTCAATACAAGCTTGGATTATTTGGGCCCAAAAATCATATTGGCACCCCCCAGGATTGCTAATGCTATCAGGCCCACTTCTTTTCTTTCTTTCTTATTTTTATTTCTTTTAATATTTTTCTTTAATTATTTTAATTCACAAAAACTAATCACTATTTTTTATAAAATCATAAAATCAAGAATTCACAAAAAAATTATAATTAGTTTTTTTTATTATCAAATTTAATTTAATTTAGTTTAACTTAAGGAAATTTTAATTTATTTTCACAAATAAAATCAAATAGAAATTAGGTTAAATTCTTGATTTAATTCTTTTATTTTTTCTCAAATAAATAAAATACAAAAATAGGTTTTAGAGTGGATTAATTTACCTTTTAATTTAAAATTAATTAGAACTTAGGATTTTCATTTTAATTTAATTATTTCATTATTTTCTTAAATAACAAAACATGACAAAAACATCTTTTTTTAATCAATCGCAAATAGGTTTAGTCAAGGGTCAAAACCCTAGTCGTTTCGTATTTAATTCACCGCGCGCTTGTTAATTATTTTGCCAATATTTTGTAATTGTTCATGGTTTGTAATAGTTTAATTTAGGGTTTTATTTACTGTTTAAAATTTCCGGGTTTTGGCTATGTAATTAATCCCCCTCCCCGAGCCTTGTAATAGCGTAGGTTTATTTTCTCGCATTTTTAATTCCTGCAAATATTTAACTGTTTAGATGTATGCTAATAGGATTGTATGACAAGAATGCATGACAAATTAATACGGTTAGAAAACCCTAATGTGCAAAGATAAATAACTGAAACAAATTGGTCGCACATATCACTCCTAGGGTATACTCTCACTTCGGTTGCCTTCGATAAACGATCATTAAGCATAGAGTGTCTTAGTGGTTGCCCTCCTGTCTAAAAAAGATCAAACGTCCCATTCGAATGTTGCCTCGAAAATGTTGCCTCAAATATGATCTTAAGACTCTAGGGTTATTACTAAGGTGTCCTAATTTTGCTTTAGTGATCGTATGTCCCTTTCGAATTGACCCTTACAACTCCAACGACGGTGCTACCTATTTCTCAATAGTGGGATAGCGTTGTCTAAAGGAAATAAGAATAGAAACAATCTTTTTTCGAGTAGGTAGATGCTAGTAGGCACTTGCTCAAATCAAAACTTTTCACACTTACACTTTTAAAACAAACTTTCAAAACAACTTCGTCACACCTTTGAGGACTGATACAAGGGTTATCACGAAGTCAAACTTTTCAAAAACAAAGCACAAACACAAGAAATTTAAAAAATGAGCAAGTACCTAAGAGCCCATGGAAAACCATGGATAGAATGGGTGTTAACACCTTCCTTTTCTATAATCTACCCCCGTACTCAAAATCTCGAAAAAGGATTTTTTCTGTACTTTTTTCCTTTCCGATTGGATGAAATAAAAGTCGGTGGCGACTCTTGCTTACCGCGACATTTTGCAAACACAAAACGCAAAAAAGTAAACCAGTATTAACAGTCAGTTCTGCCACCGTATCACAGTGGCGACTCTTGCTTACCGTACATTTGCAAACGAAAAACGCAAAACCAGTAGTAACAAAAACAGTCGGTTCTGCCACCGTATCACAGGGATAAATGGCGTTCACCCTCTTTCTAAACTTTCCCCTCCTTGTTGGTAGAAGAAGCATCCAATAAGGGGGTATTATCAGTAGAGAAACCTATTTCTTTATCGAGATCATCCACCACCTAGCCATTCTTAGCAACCTTGAACAGGTCGAGCTTGCTAAGATTCGAAGCTAGCTAGAGATATACCACTTGGGCTTTCGCCTTTTCAAAGGATTTTTCTTCAGCATTGACACTATCAATTTGGGCATCCTCTAGGTTTTTCTTCAACGTCTTCTTAAAAAGAGCCTTTGTCTTAGCGGAATCTTTCGGAGCTTTCAACACCGCCTTCACTGAGATGATATTTTCTTCAAGGTAATTTTGGTAGGATTGAGTGAAGATCATTGCAGATGAAACCTTGGAGTCTACAACTCCTTAGTGAGGTTTATACAACTCAAGAAAAATTAAGATTGAGATTTGTATTTCTTAGAAGTTGGATTTAAGTTTACAATATTGTCTCCAGTTATCTATTGTATCAAAGATACTTGTAATATTTTCGAATTAGTAGAAGACCATCAAATTTTCAGTTATTCTCTATTGAAGATTGGACTAGGTACAAGAAATGACGATGCAGTAAACTAGTAAATAATAAATTATGTGTACAATTTTGTTTATCCCTCATTTGAATCCTGCATAAGATTTAATGGATTTCTAGAATTTCATGTTTTTAGGTTTTATTACTTATAGTGACTTAATGTTTATGCTTAGTGAAACAACCGGCTGAACAAATCATCGAGATGAAATCAATGAAGTCGCCATCAAATGTTTTTTATCCCAAAGGAAGGGAAAGGTAAACATCGAATAAACCTGAGAAAGGTGAAATCAAGGTCAAACGATCGAGAGATCGGGTAAGGGAGTCTATTACGCGAGAGGAAGGTATTAACACCCCACACGCCCATAGTACTCTATGGTATTCACTCTGGTTGTTCTAATCACATGGTGTGTTCCAAATATAAGCTCAAGAGCTAAAAGAAAATGCAAAGAGGGAATGCATGCAAAAGAAAAGAGAAAATAATATAGTGAAAATAAAGTTGTACTCGCTTGGACCCTACCCTAATGCCTACGTATCCTTGTTGAGGAATCAGAGTTACCGTAGTTCGGCTCACATGTTTTAATTTGTTTTGTGTTTTTTAATGAACAATATTAATTTTGCCTTCTACCACAACTCGACCTTTGGAGACTCACGCGTCAGCACATAATTGAATTAACATGTTATACCTAACAAGGTATTTGCGAAGTAAACTGCTCAGAGGAGGATAATGCTACATTCATGCTCTAGAAATTTAGACGTAGTTCTACCCGGCCTTTAGGGATTTATGCATCGTGTTGTATAGAGTAGAATTAACACTGAAGGTTCCGAAGAAAGGCCCGAAAGCGGAAAATGTTTGCATTAGTTAATATTTTTTTTACCTTAAAGAAGGATTTGAAAGTTGTTAGATGTTTTATGCATTTTCTAAGAAAAGAGTTTTAGTCTTAATGAAAGGATGCAAAATAAAGGAAAACATCTAAGGGAGACTATATAGTTCTAATCCCTAATGTTATCATACAATGATTCATCCTATGGTTGAGTTTTGAAAGGGAAATCTCTAACATATGTTAGCATGCATGGATCACAATCCTAGTGTCTATCTTAAATCACCACCAAATGATGAATTAAGAAGTCCTAAGGGAGCATAGAAAAGGTTCACAACCTAAACTTATGTCTATCTCGAATCACCACCAAAGGGTGAATCAAGAGCTCCTAAGGGAACATGCCAAAGGTTCACAACCTAAGAAAACATGTACACAAGTATGGAAAGCGAGTAACCCACAAGCTCAAGAGAGAACACACATGCCACGAGTAGTGCATACTAACTTTGGTAAAGGCCTAACCAAGATATAACTGATCGAGTTAGGTACAACATACAGTAGGGATGTTTTAGCCAAGGGGCCATATCAACAGAGGCAAACAAGCGGGAAAGGGGATGAAGCGGGAAGCTTTAGCCAAGGGGTCATATCAACCGAGGAAAACAAGCGGGGAGGGGATAGAAAAAACACAGAGCGTCAACATCGTCCAACGTGAGCTCAAGACAAAATGTGGGGGTTTGATTGCGAAACCCTTTTCCACTTGACGACTCTATAACAAGAGTAGGCACACTCCAAAGCATCGACGCACAACGCGAGTTAAGGATGACACGGACGAGAATGTGTGGGGTTGATTTCTAACCTTTTTGATCGCCTCCTTTTGAGGACTTCAATAAGGGACGGGGAAATAGATGTGAGCACAAATGCAAACACACATGCGGAATACCTACTTAAAGGTAGGATTTTAAACAAACACATATAACATATAAAAATTGGTTCCTCCTACAGGTCATTAAACATCGATTTTAGGCGCACACTCTTTATTTCCTAATTCTCATGATATCTAGAAAGTAGTAAAGTGATGAAATGAGATAAACAAGAGAAATTTACAAACAAACAAGAGTTCGTAGAAAAGAAAAAACAACAGAGAAACCCGGAAAACTTCGAGTGAGCTTCACCAAGAAACAGAGAAGAGTCTGAAATTAAATACTCAGAATAAGCATCGAAGCATCATCAATGTGAAAATAAATCATAATCAAAAACTCAAGCACGTCCACATATCACATGATAAACCCACATAAGACTCAGATCTTGACAAGAAAAGGTGAATCACAAATCTCAAATAATCGAATAATCACTAATTAATTCCTAAAAATAAAAAAATCTAACAATTTTTTATTGATTTTGTCATTTTTATCATGTCAAGAAATCAAGAAAGAAAATTGATTAAAAGCAAGTGAAACAAGATTAAAATAAGAATATCAAATAGAAGCAAAAGGATTTTTTAGAAATTCAAGGTGCAATAAGAAATCACAAGCCTTGTGCTACGCCCGTGTGTAATAAAGTCCAGGATCCTTTTTTGTTCTATTGCAACTCAAACTTCCAAAAAAACACAGACTATGGGCTCATGGTAGGTGCATATGGTCCGGTCTAAACACAACCTGATCCATCAGATTTAGTTTTATTATAAAAATAAAAAAACTAAAGTAAATGAAAGAAGATTGAAAGAGACAGTTTCGATTGGCATGTGAGTTAGGATTTACAATTTCACATGAACACAGAGGTACAAAGGTTTTCTTCTCCATCGAAATTATGCAAAGACACTTCTCTCATGGTGAACGACAGTGTTCTCATCATCTCAAATTCGTTTCAAATCGATTCAACTTTGCAATCCTACTCTGATTCTGATCAAAGCTCCATGGATTTAATTCAACGTTCTTCATCGATGAAATTTGATCGCGCCATAGCTCCTCCTTCTCTTCTCCTTTCTGATGAATCCTCTGTTGTTCACCACTTTAATCATCTCCAAAGCGGCTCAAAATTCCATCGCGATTCAGCTTTCTTCAACACTAAGTGGAGAGATCGAAATCATCTTCATCCTTAATTCCATCTTCCTCGATGAACTATTCAAATGCGCCACCGTGAGACTTTGCTAATTCATCGTCATCTCCAACCTCGAAGCTTCGTCCGTCAACTTCGATTTGCAACGATATCCTAATGATATGACAAGAAGATGACACAATAGAATCTTTAATGACTTACTTGCAAAGTTGTTTCTAGTAGTGTGAATTGAAAACCAGCGGGGAGATTTTGATAACTCAGGTACGTCCTCTTTAGCCTTGTATTTTGAATTCCTCTTCTTCTTCGATTCACTTCCCTATGCGTTCTTTGTTTATCGATTCTTGAAGATGAGATTGTGATGCACTATTTGTTGATTTGTGACACTATTGCAGCGGATTCGGTGGCTTGAATCATGCGAAGATTAGGGGTGTACGAAGATGAGAAGCTCTAGAAGAAGATTGTTGTAGAAGATGATTGAAGATTGGTTCAGAGATGATGAAGGCGACGACGTGGAGGAACTGATGTTGTTGATGCGGTTATTGTCGAGAGAAGAATGTTGAAGATGCAACAATGATGACAATTCTGCAAAGAAGAAAGTTGCAGAGAGAATCTTTGGTTGAAGATTGAAGAAGAAAGCAGAGAGAAGATGAGAGCTCTTTTTGGTGATTCTTCCAACGATTTAAGAATGAATTGTATCTGGTGAGAATTCTCTTTTTATATTTCTGTTAGAGTTTGTAGAAATTCTGTTATGATTGAATTGAATCTGAGCCTTAGGATCTTGAGAGTTTTTTATAGAATGGATGGTGAGATTGAGAGACTTGAGAGTTGTTGAGCTGTAAAATTGTCTTCACGATTTTCTGATATACTTTTCCTGATATTTTCTTTCATATTTTCTTATTATTCCTTCTATTTTATTGAAGTGGCAGTTTGGCTTGTTAATTTGGTTCATGGGTTGATGTAAGTTTCTGAACTGGTTTTGTTTATTATAGTCGGTTGGATTTATATGTGCAAGGCTGAACTTGTTTTTGTGAACTGAACCATTGCAGGTTTTGGCATTGTTTTGTAGCAGATGGCAGCTAGGTAAAATTCGTGTCTAAGTCTTTGAATCATGAAGTTTTGGCCTTAGGCTTAGAACTTAGGTTTGGATGATGGAAAATGGAATTTATGTTTTCATGTAATATTTGATGTAGTTTTTCCCCATGTACGTTGAGTTTCACTTTGTAGTAATGGTAAAGTTGTGAAGATGATGATGGATTGTAACTTGAAAATTGAACTTGAACAATGGTATTTGGAATTTGAATGATGACTTGTAAAATAAACTTAAATGATGATGAATGATTTTGGAATGGTCATGAAATTTCCTTGATGATCTTGAATATATCTTTGTAATGGAATGGTACGAATGGTGAATCCATGAATGATCATGAGCCTTTGGATTTTGATGAATAAAAATCAATGAATAGTCTAGATGATTTTTTGTATTCCCACTTCAATTCTTACTGAAAACCTAAATTTCATCTCAAGCTCAAATTAACTTGTATTGTAATAAACATATAATTGAGAGAAATAAAAATGCCTTGGTCATGAGCAATTCATAACTTCATTTCTTGTACTATGTCTCAAGACCTTGTGCCATTCAATATCAAAGACAAACTTGACTTGCTTAACCACTGACATTAAGACAAATACCTTGAAGAAGATAAGTCTTGAAGCCTAGAGGAACACCTTAACATGAAACCCAATTAACTTCAATTGAATGAAAGGTTAACAAGCTTAAACACCATGAATAAGACCCTAATTCTTGCACGAGATGCTCAATGAGGAAGAAATAAATCGGGGGATTGATGTCGCCAACAAAACCTTGCTTGGGCCCTACTCCAATGCCTATGTATCCTTTTTGAGGAATCAAAGTTATCGTAGTTCGGCTCACATGTTTTGATTTGTTTTGTGTTTTTTAATGAACAATATTAATTTCGCCTTCTGCTGCAGCTCGACCTTTGGAGACTCACGCGTCAGCACATAAGTGAATTAACATGTTCTACCTAACAAGGTATTTACGAAGGGAAAATGCCCGGAGGCAGATAATGCTACATTCGTGCTCTAGAAATTTAGACATAGTGCCACCCAACCTTTGGGGATTTAGGCGTAGTGTTGCTTAGAGTAGAATTAACACATCCTTTTGAAGGTTCCGAAGAAAGGCCCGAAAGCGGAAAAAGTTTGCATTGGTTAATATTTTTTACCTTCAATAAGGATTTGAAAGTTGTTAGATGTTTTATGCATTTTCCAAGAAAAAAGTTTTAGTCTTAATGCAAGGATGCAAAAGAAAGGAAAACATCTAAGAAAGACTATCTAGTTCTAATCCATAATGTTATTATACAATGATTGATCCTATGGTTCAGTTTTGATAGGGAAATCTCTACTCTATGTTAGCATGCATGGATTACAATCCTAGTGTCTATCTTGAATCACCACCAAAGGATGAATCAAGAAGTCATAAGGAAGCATAGAAAAGGTTCACAACTTAAACTTATGTCTATCTCGAATCACCACCAAAGGGTGAATCAAGAGCTTCTAAGGGAACACGCCAAAGGTTTACAACCTAAGAAAACAGTACACAAGTATGGAAAGCGAGTAATCCACAAGTTCAAGAGAGCATACACATGCCACAAGTAGTGCACACTAACTCGGGTAAAGGCCTAACCAACATATAACTGATCAAGGTAGGTACAAAATACATTAGAGAGGCTTTAGCCAAGAGGTCATATCAGCCGAGGCAAACAAGCGAGAAAGGGGATGAAGCGGGAAGCTTTAGCCAAGGGGTCTATCAACCAAGGCAAACAAACGGGGAGGAGATAGAAAAAACACGGAGCGTCAACGTCGTCCAACATGAACTCAAGATAAAATGTTGGGGTTTGATTAGGAAACCATTTTCCACTTGACGACTCGATAACAAGAGTAGGAACACTCTAAAGCATTAGAGTAAAACGCGAGCTAAGGATGACACAAAATAAAATGTGTGGGGGTTGATTGCTAAACCTTTCAGCTCGTCTCCTTTTGAGGGCTTCAATAAAGGATGGGGGAATAGATGCAGGCATAAATATAAACACACGTTCATAATACCTACTTCAAAGATAGGATTTTAAACAAACACAGATAACATACAGAAAGTGATGCCTACTATAGATCTTTAAACAACGACTTTGAGCGCACACTCTTTATTTCCTACTTCTCATGATATCTAGAAAGCAGTAAAGTGTTGAGATGAGATAAACAAGAAAAAAAATACCAAACGAACAAGAGTTCGTAGCAAATCAAACAAAGCAGAGAAACCCAGAAAACTTTGAGTGAGATTCACCAAGCAACAAAGAAGAATCTGAAATTAAATACTCGGAATAAGTATCGAAGCATTATACATGTGAAAATAAATCACAATCAGAAACTCAAGCACGTCCGCATATCGCACGATAAACCTGCATAAGACTCAAATCTTGACAAGCAAAGGTGAATCACAAATCTTAAATAATCGGATAATCACTAATTAATTCCTAAAAGTAAAATAAATAAATAAATCTAACAAATTTTTATTGATTTTTTCATTTTTATCATGTCAAGAAATCAAGAAAGAAAATTGATTAAAAGCAAGTGAAACAAAATTAAAAGAAGAATATCAAATAGAAACAACTGGATTTTTAGAAATTCAAGGTGCAATAATAAATCACAAGCCTTGTGCTAGGCCCGTGAGTAATAAAGTCCAAGATCCTTTTTTGTTCTATTGCAACTCAAACTTCCAAAAAAACACAGACCATGGGCTCATGATAGGTGCATATGGCCCGGTCCAAACACAACCTGATCCATCAGATTTAGTTTTATTATAATAATAAACAACCTAAAGTAAATGAAAGAAGATTGAAAGGGACAGTGTCGTTTGGCATGTGAGCTAGATTTTACAATTTCACGTGAACACAGAGGTACATAGGTTCTCTTCTCCATCAAAATTTTGCAAAGATGTTTCTCTCATGGTGAACGACGGCGTTCTCATCATCTCAACTCCATTTCAAATAGATTCAACTTCGCAATCCTCCTCTGATTCTGATCAAAGCCCCGCCCTCGGATTCGCTTCAACCTTCTTCATCGACGAACTCCGATCGCTGCCATAGGAGGTTTTGATAGCTCAGGTACATCCTCTTTAGCGTTGTATTTTGAATTCCTCTTCTACTTATTATTCGATTCACTTCCTTGTGCGTTCTTTGTTTATCGATTCTTGAAGATGAGATTGTGATGCGTTGTTTGTCGATTTGTGACACTATTGCAGCGGATTCGGTGGCTTGAATCGCGCGAAGATTGGGGGTGTACGAAGATGAGAAGCTGCACAAGAAGCTAGCTGCAGAAGATGATTAAAGATTGGTACAGAGATGATGAAGGCGATGACACGGTGGGACTGATGTTGTTGATGTGGTTATTGCCGAGAGAAGAATGCTGAAGATGCAACGATGATGAAGGTTCTGTAGAGAAGAAATTTGCAGAGAGAATATTTGGTTGAAGATTGAAGAAGAAAGCAGAGAGAAGATGAGAGCTCTTTTTGGTGATTCTTCCATCGATTGAAGAATGAATAGTATCTGGTGAGAATTATCTTTTTATCTTTCTGTTAGAGTTTGTAGAAATTCTGTTATGATTGAATTGAATTTGAGCCTTAGGATCTTGAGAGTTTGTTATAGAATGGATGGTGAGATTGAGAGACTTGAGAGTTGCTGAGCTGTAAAATTGTTTTCACTATTTTTTGATATACTTTTCGTGATATTTTGTTTTACATTTTCTGATTATTCCTTCTGTTTAATTGAGCTGGAAGTTTGGCTTGTTAATTCGGCTCATGGGTTGATGCAAGCTTCTGAATCGGTTTTGTTTATTAATGTCGGCTGGATTTATATGTGCAGGGCTGAACTTGTTTTTATGAACTGAACCGTTGCAGACATGATGAGGGTGCTTTGATGCAGGTTGTTTACGGACAGAGCTTGAATTCAATGGTGCAGGACAAGTAGAAGTTATATTTCTAATAGAGTAGGTTTGATAAGCTGTCTGGACATGTTTTGGCATTGTTTTGTAGCATATGGAAGCTAGGAAAAATTCTTGTCTAAGTCTTTGATTAATGAAGTTTTGTCCTTAGGCTTAGAACTTAGGTTTGGATGATGGAAAATGGAATTTATGTTTTCATGTAACATTTGATGTAGTTTTTCTTCCATGTATTTTGAGTTTCACTTTGTAGTAATGGTAAAGTTGTGAAGATGATGATGAATTGTAACTTGAAAATTGAACTTGAACAATGGCATTTGGAATTTGAATGATGACTTGTAAAATAAACTTAAATGATGATGAATGATTTTGGAATGGTCATGAAATTTCCTTGATGATCTTGAATATATCTTTGTAATGGAATGGTACATATGATGAATCCATTGAATGATCATGAGCCTTTGGATTTTGATGAATTTTGATGAATAAAAACCAATGAATAGTCTTAGATGATTTTTTGTATTCCCACTTCAAATCTTACTGAAAACCTAAATTCCATCTCAAGTTCAAATCAACTTGTATTGTAATCAACAAATAATTGAGAGAAATAAAAATGCCTTGGTCATGAGCAATTCATAACTTCATTTCTTGTACTATGTCTCAACACCTGATGCCATTCAATCTCAAAGACAAACTTGACTTGCATAACCACTGACATTAAGACAAATACCTTGAAGAAGATAAGTCTTGAAGCCTAGAGGAACACCTTAACATGAAACCCACTTAACTTCGATTGAATGCAAGGTTAACAAGCTTAAACACCATGAATAAGACCCTAATTCTTGCACGGGATATTCTTGCAAGGGATGCTCAATGAGGAAGAAATGAATTGGTGGATTGATGTCGCCAACAAAATCTTAGCTCACAAGGTCCTCAGTTGAAATCAATGACCAAACCATAATCCATTTGCATTTGAGGCATCTTAAATGATGTCGTTTGATGAAAGAAGAAGTTCTTAATAAATATGAATACAAAAATCTAGTTCCACCAACCATGATTGAAGAAGGAACCCATTAATTCAAGCTTGAGTGATGTAAAAGCCTCAAAGTAATAGATAACCCCCTAATTTAATGACCTTTGAAGAAGAAATATCAATTAGAGCACAATAGCTGAAAGACCTGACTTTGATCAAACATAAGGAAATAAACCCTGATAGCCTTGTAACTAGATGAAGAAGAAATCCATGAATCGACACCTAATTCCCCACTTCAACACAGAAAGAAGAACCAGAAGAAACATAAGAATTGGGCCTTATTGGATACGAACACCTTAACCCAACAGAAAAACCTAATATTACATAATCACTGAGCCTTTGAACCAAAGTACTTTATTGAGTGCAATGTTATGTAAAATGTCCTAATGGAAATATACAGATGAATGCAAAGCCAAAGCCAGATAAAAGTATCAATTAGGAGAGAAAATTTTTGGGTGCAACAGTTGCCTCTATTTAATTGTCTTTAACCTAAAAGTGAGATTGGCGCTAGCCTTTCGAACTTTCAAGGTAGAAGAAGATTAAATACTAAAAGAACCTGAAAATTTGCACTCTGAAGAACATGTAGGAATTTTTATGATTTTTCTTTCATTGGATGCCTCCACTAACAAGCTTTGGCGGGTAATGGTTTGATATTCCCGAAGGATTTCCTCAGAGGAAAAAGAAGTTATGTTGTCTATCTGCCAAGGCAAATGAACGCTGTTGGAGAATAACACATCTCGTGTACAATGCATAGAACAAACATGGTGAAGATTCACGAATGAAAGACACCGGAAAAGATGAACATAAGTTGAACAAACGACTGTTGAGGAACTATATGTGATAATCTTCAACTCGAGGTTGCAAACTCACGACTCAACAGTCAGAGAAGAAACACATTGACAAACTCACGATTTAGAGATCAGAGAAGAAACAAATTGGAAAACTCGTGGCTCAGAAGTCGGAGAAGAAACAAATCTGACAACCCGAGAGTTGAATGTATGTCAGGCCGAGGGAAGACATACAAATATAAGAGACTAGCCGGAGGTAGACTCTTAACAAAGATGTCACAAATATATGTTCGGAGGTAGAATCTTATCATTATTTTATTCATTTGTACACACATACTCAATTGCATAATTCCCATTGTAAATCTCTTTTATACTTTGCTCCGATGCATTTTCTAAAAATCTATATTTTCGAAAAACATATTTAAAAATTATTTTAGAAGAAGGTCTATTCAACTCACCGCTCACCCTTTTAGACCATAAATATACTCCCATGTTCGCTCCAACACCTACAACAAATATTATATTTTTAAAATGGTGTGGAATAAAGAAGTATTTGAAAATATTGTGTAAAGAGAAGTTCTAGGTTTTCCATTACATGTTAATCAAAAGCTTTTGACGCATTCCTTTATTTCAATTTTTTAACTTGGCTCTTAATCTGTAATGGTTTAATTTATTCAAGAGGTGGATTTTTCTAGATTATGATCGGTGCATATGGATAGTTTAGTACACTTAACTGTTTATCTAACTATTATTAATAAGGTTATTTAATTAAACAAAATATAATTATTGAAATAAACATAAATAATTATTATTTAAAAAGTGTTAACTCCAATAACATAATTTTTTTTTGCCAAGATAACCCACATTTTCAAAACAATTCCCAAAATAACCCACATTTCAAAAAAAAAATCCAATCTACCCTACTCTCAAACAAAAAAAAAAAGGGACGTAGCATTGGTTCTAGGTGAATTACCGCCTACACATATGATTTAAGAGGTGTCGACAAGTGAATTGGTGCCTGCAACTAGTGGCCAACCCAATTAGCGCCTATGTTTTAAATTTTAAAGGTGGCGCCAATTCAATTCGCACCAGTGTGTGTTATGTTTTTTTTTTTATAATGATTAACGGTTTGTATAAAAGTCAGAGTATAAAATATTAATAAATTGATTGGATCCATAGAAACTTGATTTTGGTATGTAATTTGTGATACAGGACAAGACCCTAGATGGGTTTCTATTATTTTTTTCAAATGCAAGAAATTTGGATTTCTATTGATTGCAAATCAGACAGTTATAGTGTTACGAAAACCAAACCCAGATACATCAGAGACATATGTATCACCATTGAAGTGAGCATTAATAATGTATTTGGGAGAAGATGACATAGCTTTTTTTATTTGGTATGAGAGAGACCTTGTGTTAGTTTAGGTTGCTATTAAAATAGTGATATTAATCTGAGTTTTCTTATGCACACTTTAATAGAATTGGACATCACCATGCAAATTTAATAAAACTCGCCAACTCAATTAGAAAATTCTTTAAAAAATTCAACATGGTCGCTAGTCAAATTGGCTCCACTGTACATACATGTGCAATATTCTTGCACATCTATAAAACCTGTGAGATAAGACGTAGCATGGGAATCCTGTCACACCTACACCATGCAGCATGCGGAACTTGCAAGCCCTATGGCACATATACCGTCACCATTTCAATTGGCTTTGGTGTTTAAAATTAAATGTGTTATTACCATGTTCTTTGGATTGGCATAATTTTTTCTAAAACATGGTTTGCAACTTGATATTAAAAGAAATGTTTTAAACATGTTGGTCAAGTTCATTTGAAAGAAGATGTTCTGACAAATGTTGTAACATCCTGATCCAACATCACTATAAGTTGTTTATTATTGACAGATCTTAAATTGATTCTGTGAGATGTAAGTTTTTTTATCTCACTGATTTATCGCAGGTCAAGAATTATAAACCTGGAACAAATATTTTATCTCCAGCTATACACAGGTTGCTAATTAGTTGATTGAGACAATTTAGGAAACCTTGTGTTTTTTCCAAGATTCAAGGAGGTTTTCCTGCATTGATTGGTGCAACCCTCAACATGGACAACAAGGAATATTTGGGTGAAGGTGCAAGGCCCAAGGGTGACTGAGGAGTATTTAGAGAAACTACCTAGACCTAATATTTTTAAGAACTTTGTAAAAAAAAAAGGGGAAGCCAAATTTTCTTAGTCTTGGGTTTAAGAATTCTTCAAGGGAGTTTAGTTTGTTATTTGTATGTTCACACATATCTTGATGCATTTGAGTTAACTGATTGTTACTTGATAGTTTGTCAAGTTATTATCTCACTCTTGAAGCATTTAAGCAAGAGAGTTTGAGCTTTTATAATTTAAGTGTGTTCTTTAATTGTATTCTCTAGTCACTGGTTTGTGGCTTTATAATCAAGTCACTGGGATTGTGGCTGTAGATATCATTGCGGTGATTAGAAGTGAGATGGCAATTTCTCATATCTAGGAGGTGCCTAGGTAGAAGTTGCACTGGGTAGTGGTTAAGTGATAAGTTGTAAACTGAGATTGTTTAGCTTAGAATTAATACTACTAATAGTAGATTTCCTTCCTAGCTTGGTAGCCCCCAGAGTAGGTGAGTTGCACCGAACTGGGTTAATAACTCTCTGTGTTTTTTTACCTTTAGAACTTTATAATTCTACATAGTTTTAATTTTGGTAAAAGTTTTCGTTCAGCCAACAGATGTCATAACATTTGTCATGACATTGTGCTTGTTTGTTGAGACATCATTCTTGACATTTATTTTGTGTGAGCTAGAATTTCAATTGATATCAAAACTACACCATGTTCTGTCTATTGGGTGAGCTCCAGGGAACATATTATTTGGTATTATGGACTACAAAGGTGAACAGTTGGATAAACCACCTATGTCGGATGATGGATATTAAGTTTTTTGGTAGGTTAGGATGATAGCCTTTTTAAAAGCCATGGACAGAAAATCTTGGAAGGTTATGATGAAGGGATGAAGTCATCTTGTCATGAAAGACAAAGATGGTAATTAGTTTTTTAAGTCAAAGGAGGATTGGTCCAAAGAGGAAGACGA
The DNA here is from genome assembly GCA_948472305.1 of Vicia faba. Classification (NCBI taxonomy): domain Eukaryota; kingdom Viridiplantae; phylum Streptophyta; class Magnoliopsida; order Fabales; family Fabaceae; genus Vicia; species Vicia faba. The sequence continues at coordinate 677,125,751 of OX451735.1, read as the reverse complement.
GTTAGCTTCTGCAAACTCCAATGTCTTGGATGCTCTACTTCACGGGGTAGATAAGGATGATCTCAAGAATATAGCTATCTATAGTACTATTAAATATACCTGGGATATTCTCAGGACAAAATATGAAGGTGGTGAATCCTCTGTGAAAGATTCTGTCAATTCTGTTACTGCCTTAACATGAAGGTGAAATTTTGTGGTAGAAGAAAGTTCATATGTTAAAATATTGGCATCCTATTAAGATTTGTACAAAAAGGTTGAGGATGTATGTCAGATAGGAGTAACGCAATGAATGATGATAGCCAAACTTTAAACTGAAAAGGAAGAATACCTAATTGGCATTGCTGAACTATAAAGAGAGGTAACTTTGTTAACATCAAAACTTGATAATTTAATAAAAAATGTCAGGGTGTTAAACAATGGATCTGACGCGCTGGATGAAATCCTTCAAGAAGTAGAAGAAGGAAAAAGATGTACTGGCATAGGGTTTGAATATCAATTCTTGAAAAACCAAGAAAGGAGCCCCTGAGACAAAATTTGTCCCAGCTAAAATAAAGGAAGAATTCAAAATGTCTGATCAAATGTCACAACAGCAGGCCAAACATTAGGAAGCTCAGAAAAAAGTCAAAATTCAACCATTTGTATGTCATTTATGTGGAAGATATGGTCACACAAAGCAAGCTTACAATAGGCTTCATGGATATCACCAAACATCCAGCTCTACCTAGCACAATTGCATCTGTATCCAGAATTGGGAAGGAATGGAAAGTGAAAGATGCTGTCAAGAGTCTCATTGCTCATACCTCTCTTAAAGTCTCGTCTAGTGAAGACTGGTATTTTGATAGTGGATGCTCTAGACATATGACAGGTGTGCAGAACCTATTGGTAGATGTTAAACCTCATAAAAATAGCTATGTCACCTTTAGAGATGGTGCAAAGAGAGTGATTATAGGTATAGGAAGACTAGCTTGTGAAGGATCTCCTAAGCTTGATAGAGTTCTATTTGTAAAAGGTTTGACTGCTAACCTAATCAACATCAGTCAGTTATGTGATCAAGGTCTCAGGGGTTTACTTCACATAATCTAAATGTGTGGTCACTAACAAAGAGAATAAAGTACTAATGAAAGGCGATAGATCTAAGGATAATTTCTACTTATGAACATCTCAAGGAGTTAGTTTCACTTCCACATGTATGTTATCCAAAGAAGATGAGGTCAATTTGTGGCATAAAAAACTGGGTCATTTGCATCTGAGAGGTATGAAGAAGATTGTGTCCAGGGAAGCAATCAGAGGCATCCCGAATATCAAAATTGAAGAAGGAAAAGTCTATGGAGATTGTCAAATTGGGAAGCAACCCAATATGTCACACCTAAAGCTTCAACATCTGACCACTTCAAAACCATTGGAACTCCCTCATATGGATTTGATGGGACCTATGCAGGATAAAAGTCTTGGAGGAAAAAGGTATGATTATGTTGTTATTAATGATTTTTCTAGATTCACTTGGATAAATTTTATCAAAGAAAAACCAGAAGTATTTGACATCTTCAAGGAACCGTGTCAAAAACTTCAAAGAGAGAAGGGAAGCAACATTGTTAAGACCAAAAGTGATCATGGTAGGGAATTTGAGAACAACAAGTTTGCTTATTTTTGTTCCACTGAAGGTATTAGTCATGAATTCTCATCACCTATAACTCCTCAACAGAATGGGATCGTGGAAAGGAAAAATAGAACCTTGCAAGAATCAGTAAGATTTATGCTTCATGTTAAAAAATTTCCATATCATTTATGGGAAGAAGCCATGAACAATACATGTTATATTCATAATAAAGTCACTTTAAGGACTGGTACCTCAAATACTCTATATGAGTTGTGGGTAGGAAGGAAGCCTAAAGTCAAATACTTTCATGTGTTTGGCAGTAAATGCTATATTTTGGCTGATCGTGAGCAACGCAGAAAGATGGATCCTGAGAGTGATAAAGGGATATTTTTGGGCTACTCTACAAACAACATAGCTTACAAAGTGTTCAACACCATAACTCAGGTCATGATGGAAACTATAAATGTTGTGATTGAAGATTCAACCACAAAAAGTGTGCATGATGCTGAAAACAATGTTGGAACATCATTCCAGATGAATGATGAGTCAGAAGAGGTTGAGGAAGAATGCGTCAATACTAAGGATATTAATGTTGAACCAGATGATAATCAAGTCAATAAGGGTCCGTCAATCAAAATATGGAAAGATCACCCCAAATAACTCATTATAGGAAATTCTAATCAAGGGGTCACTACTAGATCACGGAAAGTGGTTTCTAACTCTTGCTTTGTATCCAAAATTGAACACCTAAGAATGTGAAGGATGCCTTAACTGATGAATTTTGGACCAATGCCATGCAAGAAGAGCTGAATACTTTCAAGAGGGGTGAAGTTTGGGACTTGGTTCAAAGGCCTGATGGGAAAAATGTCATTGGAATAAGGTGGGTATACGAGAACAAAACTCACGAAAGTGGAGTTGTCACCAGGAATAAAGCAAGACTTGTAGCACATGGATACACTCATATTAAAGGGATATATTTTGATGAAACATTTACTCCAGTAGCTAGGCTCGAATCAATCAGGCTACTATAGGAGTAGTCTACTTATTGAAGTTTAAATTGTTTAAAATAGATGTAAAAGTGTCTTTTTTAAATCTTTACTTGCATGAAGAGGTTTATGTTGAAAAACCCAAGAGTTTTATTGATCCTACATATCCAGATCATGTGTTCAAACTGAAGAAGGCTCTTTATGGACTAAAAAAGCTCCTAGGGCTTGGTATGAAAGGTTGACAGAGTTGCTGCTCAACAATGGATGCAGAAAAGGAGGAATATGCAAGACCTTGTTTGTTAGGGAGAAGGATGGAAAACTCATGATAGATCAAATATATGTTGATGACACAACATTTGGAGGAATGTCAGATCAAATGATCCAACATTTTGTCATACAAATGTAATCAGAATTTGAGATGAGTCTGGATGTGTGTTTCTACCTAGTTTTGTTTGTTTCCATCTTTGGTTATGTGTTTCCTTTGGATGTACATGTTATTTTTGTTGTTTGTTTCCACTTGTGCTCTTATTTGTGCTTCCATTTTTGTGTATTGCTTGTATACAATATGCCTTCTTGTAATGTGTACATTTACTCTGTTTCTTTTTGTCAAGATTTTTGCTAAAAAGGGGGAGTAAAGTGTTTTGTATTCTGTGGTTTCTTCAATGAAACTATTTAGGGGAGCATGATGCTTCAATGCTGCTTCCTTAGTGATGTGTGCTTCTGCTGCTACTACTGATGTAGTTATCTGTGCAAGATTAGGATATCTTAACAGATATTCAGACATCCTGTGTCTATGTATGTGTTGAGAATTCTGATGTTTAAAATTTCTCTTCTGATGTGGGTTTTTCCTTGAGGAGGAGAACTTATTATGTGTGATAGGGGGAATATTGTACCTGTCTGATTATGTAGTTGTTGTAACTCTGATATGTATATCTTTTATACAGTCTGATCTATTTGTGGTTTTATTCTTCTCTCCAAGACTTTTTGTTATAAGGTTGTTTTAGTCAAAATTTGCTAAAGGGGGAGATTGTTAGTACCATGTTCTTTGGATTGACATAATTTTTTTTCTAAAACATGGTTTGTAGATTGATGTTAAAACAAATGTTTTAAACATGTTGGTCATGTTCATTTGAAAGCAGATGCTCTGACAGATGTTGTAACATCCTGGTCCAATATCAATACATACAATTTATTCTTGACAGATCTTAAATAGACTCTGAGATTTAAGTTGTTTTTATCTCACTGATTTATCGTAGGTTAAGAATTATAAATCTAGAACAAATAATTTATCTCCAATTATACACAAGTTGCTAATTTGTTGATTGAGACAATTTAGGAAACATTGTGTTTTTGTTCCAAGATTCAAGGAGATTTTCCTGCACAAATTGGTGAAGCCCTCAGCATGGATAACAAGGAATATTTAGGCAAAGATGCAAGGCTCAAGGATGACTAAGGAGTATTTAAAGAAACTACCTAGACCTAATATCTTTAAGAATTTTATTTAAAAAAAGGGAAGTCGAATTTTCTTAGTCTTGGGTTTGAGGGTTCTTCAAGGGAGTTTCATTTGTTATTTATATGTTCTCGTGCATCTCTTGATGCATTTGAGTTGACTGATTGTTACTTGACAATTTATCAAGTTATTGTCTAACTCTTGAAGCTTTTAAGCGAGAGAGTTTGAGCTTTTCTAATTGAAGTGTGTTCTTCAATTGTATTCTCTAGTCACTAGTTTGTGTCTGTATATTCTAGCCACGTGAATTGTGGCTTTAGATATCACTGTGGTGATTATGAAAAAACGTATTATTCTTTTGTAAGATCTAGCTAGGTTTAATACTCATGTCCATGAATATGTTTCCCCTAAGAGTTGATTGCACCTTATGCTGAGTTTGCCAATTTTGGACATGTTAGCAAAATCAAGTATTACTCGGTTGATGTTAAGTTTATACTAGTTTTACAAGAAAGACGGTGACCCGAGTCACACACTTTCTTTTTTCCAACCGGTGAATGTACCATAACATTAGAGGGCACATACATTTTTATTAGGGCTTACTATTGATAGTAAGGCGCTAAATGGAAAAACAAACTTTGCAAATACAATTTGCGATGAATTTTTGGGTGCGACTTGTTAGATCATAACCCGAGAGGCCAATGTATCTTACTTTCTCATCTTAAAGAATATTACATCAATTTAACATTAGATGAAAATTCTACTGAAAAACCTCGAATAATAAAAACTAGGTGTTATATTATGTTTTTAATTGGTTCATTCATATTTCCCGAAGGTAGTGGTTCTAGTATGCATGTTATGTACTTACCCTTATTAAGATACATAGATAAAATAGGAACGTCTAGTTAGGGGTCCATTTTTTAGCTTATTTGTATAGTTTTTTTGTGTAAAACGCATCCAATGACACGTCTGCATTTTATGCATGTATTATTTTGCTCCAAGCATGGGGTTGGTCCAGAATGTCATCCCTAACATCCATCAATCGCAACAGCTTCACATTCTCGTACGCACAAAAGTAAGTTAATAACATTAATTCTATTTACTTACTTTACCGATTATTATTTCTAAACAATTTTTTTTTAATTTTTTGGTTTAGATGGTCGACTTGTGGTATGACTTACAACATATGTCCTAGACATTGTCTCACTCACTATCACAATCTCTTGGATCACCTTAGACCAGAAGATGTATTGTCACTAAACAAATCAATCCATAATCATTTATTTTAAATTTTACCCTGTTTATAATCTAATCTATTTTTCCTCTTCAGTTCATTTGGCATCCATATCTACACTTGAAACATCAACATGAAATCAGAGAAGAAGATGCAACTGTTTGAGCTGCATGTACACCATAATGATTGTGTGAAACTATAGTTCGGCATGCTTCAAAACATCCCAGATCCCCCGGCAGACCTCAGACAATGGCATCTATGAAGAGTTAACAACCAAGGAAACTTCATCCTTTGTCATAAGTTTGATATATCTTAGTGTCATAAATGGAAGCATCATCCTGACCATGTCTTATGTGGTGTTGTGATGCTAATCGAAGAAATACCAACTCGTAATTATATGGCTTGGTACAAATCGGTTGGATTTGAGTTTATCGCCGAAGATATGTATCTATACGACCCACGCCAAGTCACTTACACGAAAGAAGCTTCAACATCTAACCCCCCACAAAATTACCAGATCTGTTACTCACAACCACCTACACAACAAAATTACCGACCCATAAACAGACAAACCTACGACCTTAACATATCAGACACACGACCAAAATACAAAGAGCATACCCCATAACATCGCCAACAAGATGATCATTATTAAGACACCTAACATCCATATGCCCCCAACACATTATCCTCCTATAGCCATCATAGCCAAAATACCAAGAGATCATATAACATCAACCCTTCCTCCTACCATAGCCAAGAAACACATACATCACAAAACTAATACATAATATGGTTATCAAACACAACAACAACCATTTATGTTAGACATAGGCAACGTATCTAGAGGGGGGGGGGGGGGGTTGAATAGATAGCCAATTAAAAATTTCAGTAAAATTCTGATTTTGAAAAATTTATTTATCAAAGAGTGTGAGCGTAAGGTTTTCAAAAAAGTCGTATATGCAAACCGTTATTGGAAGTCGGATATGCAAATATAAAAAATTGAATATAGAATGAAATTGATAAATGTAATTAATCTACTTAAATCAATTTACAACTTATTTAACATTTATAGAAAGTTACTAGTAATGTTATTCCAATGATAACAAGCAAAAGAAAAAGTTGAACAATTTGTCGAACACTTGGTGTGCAACACAGTTTTCAGAATTTTCCTTTGATTTAAACAAGCTAAACAATTTTCCAAACACTTGGTGAGCAATCAAAGTTTCAGAATTTTCCTTTGAGTTATGTTGATACGAAAAAGTACTTATAATCAAAAGTGATTATAAGCCAATCAACACACAATCTAAAACCAAAAACAGTTTCGGAAAATTCCCACGTGTTGATAGATAACTCAATGCTATTTGACAAATTGATATATGAAAATTAAAGCAAGTAAAGCAATAAAATAAAATAAAATTTTTGTCTCATGAAACAGTATGAGTCGGCCTGTAGCTTGGATGAGCCGGCTCATAGTGTTAATTTTAACAGCATGAGCCGACCTAAAATGGCCTATGAGCCAGCCTAAACCAAACAAAAGAAAACAACTTATCCAGGATAGTACATATGCTGGCCTAGAATTTCCTATGAGCCGTCCTGAACCAAACAGAAGAAAACAACTTATCCAGGACATCACAGGAGTTGGCCTGAAATGGCTTATGAGTCGGCCTGTATGTGCATTTTTAGTACATAAAATTATTTTTTGAGACATGATCAGTTTTGACTATGTTTCCAATGATTCCTTAGACCTCTAAATGCATAGGTTACCACCCAAAATCAGAGATACCTCACAATATACAAAAATGCAATATTCTTGTAGTTTTGACATCATGCAAAACACATCTTGATGAAGATTGTATTCACATACTCTCCCTTTTTAATGACGGTAAAACTGCAACGATGTTGGCATTTCGTGTTTATTTGACACTTCTCTTGACTATGTGCTTCCCAACTTCATCTAGCATATCCTTCTGCCCCTTTGACAACATTAAAAAGAGAACGAACATATCATTAGAAGTATTGTAGCATTCCATAACAATCAATATATCATACAAAGGAGATTTTTCATAGAAGAGCAACAATCACATATCCCCAGATATATGTAATGATGTGAAATTAATAAATAACTGGCAAACAACATTACAACATATGTAATGTAATTTTATAATGAATAAACAATACAAGTAAGAGCAAACTTTTCAATTTGCGTCTATAGCGTCACAATTATGTAACATAATATAATGGAACTCTCGATGCCGCACACGCATGTGCCTAACATAGCAATAAGAACATGTCGCTACTAAACCAAAATGAAGATGTTTAACAAACCATGTGTAATAGGGTGGGAGAACTGACTTGGATATTTTGTGTTTGATTGCAATTATTGCAGATAGTAAGAGTCTCCACCAACTTTTCTTTTATCCAATAAAGGAAAGGGTGAAAAGAACAGGAAAGACCTTTTGAGAATTTTCTTGAGTTCGGGGGGTAGGTTATGAAAAGGGAAGGTGTTAGCACCCTTTTCATCCATAGTTATCTACAGGCTCTTAGTTACTAGCTCACTTTGAAATGCTTTGCAAAATGTGTTTGTGTTTGTTTGAAAGTATTTTTGAAAAGTGCCTCTGTTTAGGCGAACTTTGTAATGATTCTCGTTTCAGCGAAAATGTATAAAAAGTGTTGACTTTTTGAAAATATTTCATTTGAAAGTATTGGTTTATTTTGAGAGATGTTTTGAAAATGGTTGTGAGCAGGAAACTACGATCGTTCTACCTACTCAAAAAGTCTTTGTTTATTTCCTCCTCCTTTAGATATAGCTATCTTACCATTGATTGGTAAGAAGCCCTATCATTGGATGTAAAGGGACAAGAGTGCGTCGTCATACAGTCATAAAAGGCAACATTGTAGGATACCTTAGCAATTTATCGTAAGGGTCTAAGATAGTTTATCGAAAGCAACATCGAAGGGTCGTCGAGGGCTACAATCTTATATTCGAGGGTCATTGCTAAAGCATCCCATGATCGAGGGATATGACTGTTTTATTTTAAGGAAACAAGTGTGGGTTAACCCTAGAGGTGCACATGTGAAAAGTGTTTTAATTTCATGCAATTTTTTGTCTTTGAATTAGGGTTTTCTATTTATTGATTTTATATCTTGCCATACAAACCCTAATTACTAGCAATTATACTGAAAGCGATAAACTGCGATAATTTAAAGTTCTACGCTATTACAATCATTTGGGGATGGAGATACAATTTACAAATGGGGATGAAAGTAATAAAGTTCTAATCATACTATTACAACCATATTGAATATTGCAAGATAAAATATGCAAGAATATAAAGGCAATGTGAAAGGAAAATAAAATTGTTTTTTGTTTGAGTTCTTTATAAAAAATGTCTTGATTTAATTACACTAATGAAATAAAGAAAATAAATAATTAGCCTAAGTTGATTTAATAAAACTAAACCTAAATTAAAATTAAGAAAAGAAATTAAATTAATTAAGAAAACAATTTTTAGGGTTTTTTATGAAAAGGTTTTAAAGTTGATAAAAAGAAAGTAATTAATTAAATTAAACTTTTGTGAATTAATTAAAAGAGTAAATTAAGAATAAAACATAAGTCTAAATTTATTTAAATTAGAAAAAATAAATTAAGTTCATTAAGAAAATATTTTTGGTCTTTTATTTTAAGAAGTTAAATAAAAATAAATTAAATAATTTAAATTTTTAATATAATATATTTTTAGTATTTTTGATTAATAATAATAATAATAATAATAATAATAATAATAATAATAATAATAATAATAATAGTGATAATAAAAATAAATAAAATAAAATAAAATATAAATATAAATATAAGTCAGGGGGTTTGAAAATAGTTTAAGGGGTTGGTAAGTAAAACTGTTTTAGGTTTTTGGTTTGAGGCCTAACATTGGCTTTTTATTGTAATTAGAAAAGAAAAGAAAATAAAACAAAAGGGTGGGCCTGCGTGTTGTAACAAGTAAACACGGGGGTATGTGAGTAGGAATGGGATTGGACTGGAGTGAGTTTTGATTGAGGCCCAATGAAGTTGGGTTAACTAGTCAGAAGTAATATGGGGGGTGCGCAAGTGGAGAAACTGGGCCTGAAGGTGGAAGTTTTTGTTGAGGCCCATCTATACCCTGAAATAAAAAAAATAAAAATAAAAATTAAACAAATAAATAAATTAAAAAGAAGAAAATTTTGTTTTCTTTAATCAGCAAAAACATAAACACATTTGTTTCTTCCCTGTATTCTCCCATTCTCCTTTGTTCTTGTGGTTCGCCGAAAATCATCCTCAACGGCGGTGGACGGCGAGTCTCACGGAGGAGATGCATTGATCTTAATTTTTTTTTTTTTTACATTTTTGATTTGCCTTGTTCTTCTGATCCTGATTTCAGTGCTTAATTTTGCAGATTGTGAACGGTTTCGTGTAGATCTTAAAGGGCGTGAACGAACCCTAGCAGTTCCGATTTGGCCTCCTTTGAATGGTTTTGGGTGAGATCTTTATGATAGCTTTTTCTCTTCTTCTCTGTTGATTCGGACTTGTGATTTTTATATATTTTTTCTGAAGGGTTATTTTTTTGCGGAAATGATGAATGCTAAGGGTTTATGGTTATAACTCTATTTTCTGTATATTTGTTTGTATATCTCTCTCTCTCTCTGTGAACGAAAAATGATTTTGACCTTAGGGTTTGGTTTGTTGAGACAAGTTTCAAGGGTTTTGGTATACTGTTATGACTGTTGTGTTACAAAAAATGCATGGAAGTTTTGTTATTGTTATGGCTCCCCGGTTTTCTATATCTCTTGGTTTCTATTTTCTGTATATTTTGTGGATTGTTGAACAAAGATTTTTCTGTTGTTGGGGGTTCAGTTTCTCTGTCCCCCTGGTTTTGTATATTTTTGTGAACTCTCTTCTTTTGTGAACTATGGCTCATTTTATATTGTGAGCTTGCTTTCTCAGTTGGACTTGTTTTCTGTAAAAGGTTGGACATTGACTTGAGAGAAATTGTTTTAGTTGGACTTGTCACTTTTGTTGATTTTTTGATAAGTCAACTTTGTTGTACTTATTACTTGTTAGCCATGTTGCTTGCTTTGAATCTGTACTTGTGCTTGGTTTTTCGTACTCTATTACTGGCTGTTTTTTGACTTTGTGCTTGTTGCTTTTGTACTTGCTGTACTGGTTACTTGTGCAGTATATTTTTCCTTTATTGTGAACCAAATAAAACATTGTTTTGAGATTTGTAGTAAAGTACCCTAGGCCTGTGATTTAATTTTGTGAATTTTGACTCTTCATTGAAGTGAAACAACTTGAGGCCTCTTTTTCTGTTGCATGAGAAAAAATTATGTTAATTCTGATTTTTGAACCTTTTGCTAATGAACTGGAAATGTGATTGGAATTCTGTTTTGCACCCTTTTGAATTTGTTTATTGTGAACCAAGTTAATTGTTATTTTCAATAGACCTAGGCCTATAATTAAATCCAATTTTTTGTATGAGGTTATTTTGGCACAAGAACATGATCGAAAACACCTTTTTTCTGATTCCATAAACCAAACCCTAATGATGAATTAACATGCTTTGTAATTTTTCTTGTTCACTTTCGATTGCTTTCTAATTAATTTTTCTTCTCTTGTTTCATGTACTTGGCATTGACATAAACTTGGAAAGATGATAAAGGAAGACTTTGAAGAATGGCAAGGCATTTGAGGAGGAACAAAGAGATTGAAGAATTTTCTTTTCTTTGTATAGAATAAAAATATGAAATTTGTAATTTGTGTTTTAAATGTATAATTGAACATGTATGACTTTGTCACTTATTTGAAACTGTTTTTGGATTTGTAAATGGATTTGAAAATTTGGAATAAACATGAAGTTTTGTAATCTTTTCTTTTTGTAATACATTTAATAAATCTTTAGACCACTTGGAACAAGTATGAAACTTTGTAGTCTTTTAAGATATATTAATGTCAAATGGAAAACTCTTCATTTTTGAATTTAATTCCAAATGGATATGGAAACTTGCATGAAGAATGTAACTTGGTTTCTTGAATTTGTAGTAATAAGTGAAGCTTTGAGATAAAAAGAAACTCCATATTTTTATTTGAAAAGAAACAAGATCGAATTCTTGCCCACTTGCAAAAACTCTTTTTGTTTTCCAAATTTGAGCTCAAAAATCTTGATGTCCATTATGCGATTGAATTCAATCACTTCTACCTTCCAAACAAACATTTGAATGCCAACTTAAAGTGAGGACTCCTTAAATAATTTTCAACAAAAATAAACCAAAAGATGAGAAAACCCTGATCTTGAATCCAAATTCGATTAACTTTCTTCACGAGAAAACAATGTATCATCAAAGATTCCTCAAACTCAACATCATGAATCAAAACCCTAATTCAAGATAAACTCAAATGTAAACCTTAATATTGCACAACCATTGAAACATGAACCTTGATATCAACAAGTGTCACACCTTCAAAAGTCAAAACCCTAGCTCAACCAAAGGACAGGAGAAGTTTTGAACACTTGCAGACTTGAATCCTTGATGAAACAAAGAAATCAATTGACGTGTCTTGAAGCCTGAGAAGCCTTTGGTGTCCTTGAATAGTTTGAAAAACCCTAAGAGAATGTCTTAAAGAAAAGGGAGGGAAAATTTTAGGGTACAACACCATGTAACCAACAACAATAAGAAACACATATTGCAAATAACACACTGTGATACGGAGGGAGAACTGACTTGAGGTTTTGCATTTGTTTTCGCAAATGTTTCGGTTGAGCAAGAGTCGCCACCGACTTTTTATTTTATCCTAAAGGAAAGGTTAAAAAGCACAGGAAAAACCTTTTGAGATGTTTTGTGGGTTCGGGGGGTAGATTATGAAAAGGGAAGGTATTAGCACCCTTTTCATCCATGGTTATCCATGGGCTCTTAGTTACTTGGTTTTAGATCACTTGCCTTGATTTTCAATTGCTTGAAATTGTGGTGTGTGTGTGTGTGTTTTGAAAATGTTTTTGAAGAAGACGCCTTGTCTAGGCAACCATTGTAATGACTCGTGTTTGAGTATATACAAAGGTGTGTATCTTTTCGAAAAGATGTTTCAAAATGTTTTTGAAGGTTTGTTTTGAAAGTGTTTGTGGAGCGTGGTTTTGAAAAGTAGGCAAGTGTTTTTGCAAGTTGGATCAAGTAACTAAGAGTTGTCTACCCCTAAATTTACTCAAAGGTTTTTCTCATGTTTTAACCCTTTTAACAGTATCGTTCCACCATTGTATTTGGTGGACAATCTTGCATTAGGATGTTTAACGGGACAGGCGTGGGTCATCGTATGGACCATGAATGCAATGGTGCCAAGTGTCTTTGGCAACTTTTCCTTTAAGGGACTTGATCATTTTTAGGCAACTTTCGAAAGCGTCATCGAGGGACTATGATCATTTTGATTTGTTTTGTTTTGCCAAAGAAACTCAACGTGCAAGCATGGCCCATTTTGGAAGGTAACAAGCGGGATTACCCTAGGGGTGCAAGTGTGATTGTGTATTGATTTCATGTATTTGTTTTTGTATTAGGTTATCTAGCGTTTGATTTTATGTACATACAAACCCTAGGTCTAACCATGGTATATTTGAAAGCGATAAATTGCGGGAATTTAAAGTCTACGCTATTACAAATAAGTATCCGGGAGTGGGGGTACAAGTATTTACAAATGGGGATGAGACTTTAATGGGAGAGTAGTGTCCAATAAATTACAACCAAATCGAATTAATCGCAAATGTAATATGTAGCAAGGTATAAGAATAAGCAAATGTATATTGTATTTGTGTAAGTGCATGTAATTATTTATAAGGTGAAGAATGTTTAACTTAATGAAAAATTAAGTATTGCTTACTTATTTTGTATTCTTGTATTTTTGTTAAGATGTACAAACAAGAAAATTTAATAAGAGAAAAGAAAATGTTTTTTAAGTTCTATTTATGTATCTACATATTAATGTTTTTTTAATTAGTATTTTTATGTATTAGTATTTTATATACAAAATCTAAATTAAACAAAAAATGTTTCAAATTTAAGAAAATTAATATTTATGTATTAATGCTTTTACGTATGGAAAAGATTCATTAAAAAGAGTTTTAAGATAAAATCTATTAATTAAATCTAATATTTACATATTTTCCAAATGTAATAAAAATAAAAGAGAAATTTGTATAAAAGAATTAAGGTACTTGTTGTACCCCAAAATTTGCCCTCCCATAATCTTCAAAGTTTTGCCTCGAAGGGTTCAAAGTCTACTCAAGGGCTACACAGTCAAACCATCCTCCTAAGCCAGTCAAACTAGGGTTTTGGTTCTTGCAAGGAAGTTGAAGTTTTCAAGGGCTCAATCAAGTCCCACATGATCATATACAGTGTCAAGCATCCATATGTCAAGGTTCAAGACTCACAGCATCAAATTGCACAGTCAAAAATCCTAATTGCTCCACAGTCAACTGCAAGGGCAAAATGGTCATTTGACAGTCAAAAGTCAAAAAATTTGGTCAACATCTTATTTTGAAGCCACAATCCTTATTTGATCAATTCTTGATCATGATTCCACAAGCATGGCTCAAAAAGTCTCAAGATGCAAAAGTTTCTATTTTTGGACAGTTGAAAAGTCAATTGTAACTTGACCAAGGCATAACTTTTTCATGGTTCATCAGAAAAATCTCATCCAAAGCTCATTTTGAAGGGGATGACATTTCCTACAACTCATCTTCACATTCCAAGTCCAAGAAATTCTCTCACAAAAAGTTATCAATTTCAACATTATAGGTCATTTTCAAAAGTCAACAAAAAGGGACTTTAAGTCAAAGACCATAACTTGAGATTGGTAAATCAAAATGACATGGGACCAAAGACATTTGTTAGAGGACTTCAAGACCTTTCCAAAATGTCCAAGAACATGTTCATAGCTTCAAAATAGAGCAAGATATGCATTGGAGAAGTTGGGAAATTTTTGTGAAATGGCCAAAGTCAATTATCCTTGAAACTTCATTTTTGACAAAAGGGGCCCACTTTTTCCACTTGATTCAGCTTGGCCATGCTTCCCACGTGTCCCAAAATTTATTTCAATATTTAAAATTAATTTTTCCATTTTTATTTAATTTTATTTGATTTAATTCGTTTTAAATCTTTAAAATTCAAATAAAAATCAAAGAAATTAATGGAGGGATATATTTTGTGATGATTAGCTTTGATACACCTTAAAACACATTCCAAATTCGTGCATGGCCTATTATGGGCATAAAAATTCAAAATTTCACAAATATGGCAAATGGTTCAATGTTGATTATGGAGGAAATCAAGAACATAATTGCATAAGCTTAATGACCATTATTCTTATTGATACACTTTACATTACTATATATACAAGCCTTCCCAACCTCATTCAAAAAAGAGTGTGTGCAGAAACGGCCAAGAGCAAAACCAAAAATTATTCAAAAAGTGAGAGTTCTAAAACATAGTTGCGAGCATCTTCAGATCAAAACAAGCACGTGGCTCTATTCCTTGCCACACCCTGAAGCTAAAGCAACCTTTGCCCAGTCCTGAGGCTCATACCGCGCTGTAAGTTCTTCCCAGGTCCCCCATATTTCCAAATGCCATTTTTTCTTAAATGTTCTTGTGCAGCATTCCAAGGGGGACTCACCATAAACCTCACAGATCCAAGCAACCATGTGTCCTTCCATGCAGATCCAAAGGTCCAGAAGGCTAGCACACCATGGTCTGGAGTCAACACAGGCGTAGGTTATCCAAGAAAGTCAAACGAGCTTGCCTCAATGGGCCAAGATTTCAGCATTCAACACCTCCAAATTTCAGCCCACACCCCCCTTTTTGGTTTTACTTCTTTTTTTATTTTGTTTTGTTTTTTTCTATTATTTTAATTTCTAACCTTTTTTATTTTTATTATTATTAACAAATTAACTTAATTAACATATTTTCATAAAAAAAAAAGGATTACATCATTATTATTATTATTATTTTATTTTGTAAATAAACATTAACTAAAATAGTTTAATTAGGCCATTTTAATTCCTTTTCTTAAATAATTAAAATAGATTTAGAATTAGGAAAAACTAACTTTTAGTTTTATTTCTTTTTATTTTGTTTCATAAAAAACATAAAAACAAAAAATATTTTCTTTTAATTAAATTAATTAATTAGTCATTAGTTAGCTTTAATTTCATTTTAATTGCAAAAAAGACAAAAAAAATCAATTTCTTTTCTAAAAAAGGGTCAACACCCTTAAGGCATTCCCGGTTAATTTATTCGCGCGCATTTACTTTATTTGATTATTATGTAATTGCCTTCAAGAATGTAATAGTTAAATAGGTTTATCGCTTTATTTAATTTCCGTACTTATTTACTAAAAAACGGGTCTTTGTAATTTTTGGCGATGTATAGACCCGCGCCTTGTAATAGCGTAGGATTTATGTTTCCGCAATTTACTTTCCGCACCCTTTAACTGCTAAACTTGCATGAAAGAATGTATGTAAATAAAAACAACTCGTAGCCCACTAATTAACAAGACAAACATTAACTGAATACAACACACAAATACACACACCACTTCTAGGGTACGCCTCACTTGTTGCCTTCGAAACGTGGTCGTCAAGTATAGGACGTTTTAGTAAGTCCTTATGTCCATGATCCAGTTGCCTCGGAATAGTTACCTCGAAACGGTTGCCTCGGATTAAAAAGGATCAAGGACATAAGGGTAGCTTCTAAGGTGTCCTACTGTTGCTTCGGTGACCACACTGTCCCTAAACTCGAATTGACCCGAACACCTCCAACGGTGGTGCTACCTACCCCTCAATGGTGGGATGGCACTACCTTAAGGACTTCTACACAACTTAATTCCTTAGGGTAGGTAGATGACTCATAGATACTTGCTCTCTCAAAAACAAATCAAAATCTTTTCACACCGACACTTTCAAAAAGCATTCAAAACAATTTTTCAAACACTCTTGAGGACAGATACAAGAGTTATTCAGAAATCTTTCAAAGAAACTTTTTCAAACCCACTCACATTTTAAAAAGCAAACATTTTGAAAACATAAGAGCAAGTACCTAAGAGCCCGTGGATAACCACGGATAGAAAGGGTGCTAACACCTTCCCTTTCTATAAATCTACCTCCCGAACCGAGAAACTATCTCATAAGGAATTTTGCTGTGCTTTTGTCCTGTCCATGTTGGAGAAAATAAAAGACGGTGGCGACTCTTGCTTCCGTGACATTTTGCGAACCAACGTTAAACAGTCAGTTCCAGATCCACCGATCACAGAACTGGCGAATCTGCCGGGGACACTTAAAAGTGAGGTCTACCTTAGGATAGCTCATACTTGTGTTTTCAATTGCTTTGTTTTGTTTGCTTTATTATTGTGGGCACTGTCTTGGGAGTTCTATAGATCCTAACCCGGATATGGAGGATACCTTCTTAGAAAGTAGCAACAAGACTGTGAGGGAACTGTGCGGGGTATACCGACACGGTTGAAGCAGTCTGCTACGTTGATGTGGCACTTTGGTGAGTACCGGTAACCCTTGAGTCAAGTCAAAGAGAGTACGGGGCCGCCGCGTGGTGTCGTGAAGCATCAACTGACCTTAGGAACCTTAATTGAACCATCCTGGCCTCTTTAGGGGTAGTGAGATAACTACTTTGGTGCAGTCCGAAGTTGGTTGATACTCGATACTACACTCAGTTGAGGGTTGTTTTCTTGGGATATTTTGATCGCCAGTTCAGTGGCTAAATCGAAATGATGAACACAGAAAACAATCCAATGATATTGAGATCCTTAGAACCCGGTTACTTTGGATAGGACAGGTTTTTGAGCCCACCAACTTCAAGAGGGTAGTACCTCAAACTTCATGCTGGCCTAAAACTCTAAGGGCTCTTTGTGTGACTTGTGTGCCTTCAAACTTGACTACTTGCATACTTGTTATCTGACACTTGAGTTTCTTGCAGGTTTTGTTTACAGTCCTTAATCTGGACTCATAACAGGGTTTACCTACATTACTCCACAGCATAACATCATACCATCATACCATTGCATACATCCTACATAAGGACTAATCCATTTCAAGGATCTCAAGGGCTTGTGATGCAGGTCATGATGAATCAAATGTCTAGCAAGGGGAAAAGGGGATTTATTTTCCTCTAGCCAAGGTTAACAGCTTGAGTCAGGGGCTATGACCCACTCGATATGGTGAGCCTTGACTCTTGAAGAAGGACTCTCAATAATATGCAGTTCCTTCAATCAAGCCACCGGGTTCAAATTCTAACAAGCTTCTTTGTTTATCCCGCGAGGTCCTCGAAAACATTGCATGCATATCATACATATCATTACATTACAGGTACACTTGTGGCAGGTCACTTACCTTCTTCGCTGTTTATTTCAGCAGTCATCATGAATCCTGAATCATCCAATGGACAAGATATCAAGGCCCTCCAGGCCCAGAATGCCCAGTTCCAGGAGTTGATTATGAGCCTAGCCCAGGGTCAAAAGGAATTGAAGACTCTGATTCAGAAGAAGAAGAACAAGAGGATTGTTTTGTTCAACCCTAGACGCAGATCTGGGAACACACTGCAGAATGAAGCTGAGAGGACTACTCCATCTGTGGGGGAAGGCAGTCACCAAGGGAGAGAGGTTCCTAGCCCTGTGATCTCTGACACCGAGACAGACTTCAATGATGAACAGTACCCCCCTGCTGAAGACAGGTACAAACAGCTGGAGGACCGGTTAAATGCTATGGATATCCAATGTGTGCCTGGGTTGGACTTTGGGGACCTAGGTTTATCTTCTGGGGTGGTGATCCCTCACAAGTTCAAGGCACCTGCCTTTGTAAAGTACGACGGGGTTTCCTGTCCTAAGCTGCACCTCCGTTCATACGCAAGGAAGATCCAGCCCTACACGGCAAACAAGAATCTATGGATCCATTTCTTCCAGGAGAGTCTTTCAGGGACTCAGCTCGATTGGTTCTATCAGTTGGATGGAACCAGTATTTGTAACTGGGAGGACTTGGCAACTGTTTTTTATAAGCAGCATCAGTATAATGCTGACCTCGCTCCCACGCGTACCCAACTCCAGGGTATGTCACTTGGGACGAGTGAAGGTTTTAAGGAGTATGTGCAAAGGTGGAGAGATCTGGATGGAAGGGTGCAGCCGCCCTTGACTGACCGTGAGCTTGTTGACATGTTCTTGGGGACCCTGTCTGGTCCCTTCTTCAACCATCTGATTGGAAATTCTTCTGCTGGGTTTACAGATTTGATCTTGACCGGAGAGAGGATCGAAGCTGGCATCAAGGCTGGAAAGATTCAAGAAGCTGCACCTTCTGATACTCACAAAAATACTTACACTGGGAAGAAAGAGGCCAATGCTGCGTACAACCAAAAGGGTTGCCATGATCAACATGTAGGGGCAGTCCAGATCTCTAATCCTAGGCCTGCTCAACAAGGACAGGGGCATCAACGTAAGGAGGTCGCACCCAAGAGACAATTCACTAAAATCAACATGTCACTGGATCAAGCGCTACAGCAAATGTTGAAGGTATGGCTGATTACCTTGAGGGCTCCTCTCCGGAATCCAAACACCTCTGCTCCCAACTACCATCCTAATGAGAGGTGCGCATACCACTCCAATAGCCCGGGTCATACTACAGACAACTGCTGGCCTTTGAAGAACAAGATTCAAGACATGATCGACGCCAGAGAGATTCAGTTTGAAGCGTCAGAGACTCCAAACATAATTAATGCTCCTTTGCCCAATCATTGAAGGCTTTTGTTTATTTGAATTTCCGAGTTGTAATTTTTTTTTGCTTATACAAACAATTAATGTCATAGCAAACTCATTTATTTCACTAATGCACTGCATATGTCTGTTTTTGAATTAATCCAATTATTTTCATTATATTCAAATTGCTTTCATTTTTTGATGATCAACTCTCAATTAATAATTCTAAGCCTCTTGAGGGAGGATGACGAAAACGATACCATAATCTACAGTATGCTTTTGAACAGACCCTGCTGATGAGGTACATGCATTGTTTCAATTCCTAAACACTGGAGTTATAAGGAAGATAATCCCTCGTCAACCCCTTTGAGCCAAAGAAGTAGGAGTTTTTCTTTTCGAAAATTAAAACCCTTAATCATAACCTGGGGCAGGGTAGTTCTCTCAGTTGATCCAAGTACACAACGAAGAAGTCCTTCCAAAACAAAAGACGATGATGGCTCCGAATAATCATAAAGACAGGCAGTCATTATCCCTCAGAAATAAAAACCCAATAAGTCAAAACCTATGAAGGAGACTTACAAAACGGGGGCATCCCGCTGACTGTAATCACAAAAGAAACAGTCCAGGCAAAAAACAGGGATAACGAAATCAAAAAGAAAAGAGGACCTGCAAACCCTCAACAAGGAAATGACTGCCTATTCAAAATAAAATGTCAACATCCAAACCATCATGGGAATATTAGGACAAAGACTCGAACAAGGTCTAACGCACGATCAACTGAGTTTAGGTTTGAAGAACATCACGAAGAGCGGGTGGGTACAAATGTAATTTAAGCCTTTATCCATTGTTTCTTAAACCGTGAACCAGGCCACGCTACAACCCTTAAAAGTCCTAGCTGAAGCATGGGTTAATTCGAAAGCATACTGTTACAAAGGTATCCTGACTCCTTAAGGCTCGCTGTAAAATCTTGAGTTGACATCACAGTTTACAAAAAAAAATTTCACTTGTTTTTATGAAAAATGCATTTTCAAAAACTTCAAGACAGACATGAGCTTTGCATTTTAATATAACATTGCTTGTTTGAACAGCATAGAAGTTCGCACGACGAATGTATAATGAACAAAAGCATCTCCAATCAAGGGGCATGGCATGATCATTGTCCATCATCTGGGGCAGTTAAGTCAAGATTCAGAGAATCTCTCAAAAGGCCAACCGGCTTGGGGCAAATATCCGTCTGAGTCACTTGGGGCAAATATCCGTCTGAGTCACTTGGGGAAAATCTCCGTCTGAGTCACTTGGGGCATTGGACGATCAAACGAAGATCTTCTGGTGGTATGACGATACAACACTACTGACTGGGGCACCTCCCTACATCCTGAGAGCACGGACATAGTCGAAAAATACTGCGCATAATCAAAGACCCGCTAGGTTGACACACCTAGGCAAAAATAAGGGCTTCCCGGCGAACCAAAAGGGTTCGGGCAAAATAAGGGATGAAAATGAAAAAAATCTGTACACCCGGCAAGCCGAAAACCTGAAAAGGCGGCTTGGGCAAAAATGGGTATCCCGTTGGATTGAAGACCCGAAAGGGCGATCCAGGCAAAAAGTTAGGGATCAAAGCGTACGACTATGTCCCGTCATCTTGTCACTTGCCTACCAGAAGAAGATTTATCAAATCGGCAGTCCTCAAGCACCTCTACAGGTACCTTCTCCTGCAGAAACAGGGGCAATAATGAGTTGTCCAAACGATCTAGTTGCTCTGTCAACCAAGGTACCAAGGTAGGTTCGGCTGAAGAATGTAACCAAGTTACCTCAACTCCCTACAGAGTAAGACCAGATTTCAGCAATACTCCCCCGAGCAGAGTTTGGTCTCCCAATCAACCCTGAAAAGTCACAGTATCCTCCAGCAAGTCAGCGATACTCTCCCCAAGCAGAGTTAGTCTACTGTCAGCCTCAAGGAAGTTGGTTTATCCCCCAGAAGATCTCAATATTCCCCAGTGGAGTATACAGATCTTCCTAAGCAAGCATCCCCGGCAGTCTTAATATAAGATTGTTCCCCGGCGGAATACAGACACACCAGTGGAGCCACTTCCCCAGTACAGTTCAAAAGTTTCCCCAGGAGAGTTGAATCAATCCCCCCAGTAGGAAGCTTATCCCCAGTAGATTCTGGAAGCTTATCCCCTGCAGAGCACGAACGCGTCTCCCCGGCTTTATCCAAAGGTTATTCCCCACCAGGGCTTATAACTGGGTTATCCTCAGCTAATAACCACGGAAAGATCGTCCTCGGCGAAGTTCTTCCCACCCCCAGTGGAGTTCATCAATTCCCTCAACAAAGCTTATCAACAGTATCCCTCAGCGGAGTTATCATCAAATTCTCAGCGAAGTATCCCTTCCCCATAGAGTATTCCCCGCAGAGTATCTCTCCAGCAAGTTTATTCCCCAACGGAGTCATCTTCTCCTACCGGTTTGTTCTTGCAACCATCATCCCCAGCGGAAACGAAGAACTCTGTTCTTCAACATCAGCCCAAGATTCAACTTCCCGGCATTCGTCAAGGATTTATTTTCCTAGACGAAAATACATTCATAAACATATCACCTTTTATACATCTTGCTTACATACACAATGCATGCACATACGCGTCATATCACACAAATCTCAGTTATTTTTTAGAACATCTTAAAATCATGCAGTTCATGCATCATGACATTGCATACAACTGATGTTTTGCCTTTTCAGGAAAAAGGTCAATCCAAAGACGATTACTATCAACTGTCGCAATTCCAGATTCGATACCTGTATCTAGCCAGGGCATATCTACATTAAAGAGATAGCTTAGAAATGCTCCAGATATGGATGCTGTTCTTTTGCTTATTCAAAACTCCTTTTAGATATAGTTCAGATGTGACCCAGGCATGGCGACGTTCTGATACTTATTCCAGATTTCCTTTCAGAGATAGCTTGGAAATGCTCCAGATATGGATGTTGTTCTTTTGCTTATTCAAAACTCCTTCTAGATATAGTTCAGATGTGACCCAGGCATGGCGACGTTCTGATACTTATTCCAGATTTCCTTTCAGAGATAGCTTGGAAATGCTCCAGATATGGATGCTGTTCTTTTGCTTATTCAAAACTCCTTCTAGATATAGTTCAGATGTGACCCAGGCATGGCGATGTTCTGATACTTATTCCAGATTTCCTTTCAGAGATAGCTTGGAAATGCTCCAGATATGGATGCTGTTCTTTTGCTTATTCAAGACTCCTTCTAGATATAGTTCAGATGTGACCCAGGCATGGCGACGTTCTGATACTCATTCCAGATTTCCTTTCAGAGATAGCTTGGAAATGCTCCAGATATGGATGCTGTTCTTTTGCTTATTCAAGACTCCTTCTAGATATAGTTCAGATGTGACCCAGGCATGGCGACGTTCTGATACTTATTCCAGATTTCCTTTCAGAGATAGCTTAGACATGCTCCAGATATGGATGCTGTTCCTTTGCTTATTCAAGACTCCTTCTAGATATAGTTCAGATGTGACCCTGGCATGGTGACGTTCTAATACTTATTCAGATTCCCTTTCAGATATAGCCTAGAGATGCTCCAGATCCGGACGCCGTTCTATTGCTTATTCAGATTCAAACTTCTAAAAGACAACTTAGAGATGCTCCATCCCGGATGCTCTTCTATTGTTCAGTCCAGATACGATCCAGATTCGGATGACATTCTGTTACTCATATACCCCAGACACGGCGGTCATTCTACCATTTATTCAGACATCAGCAATTAGACACAGACTAGATACGCTCCAGACACGGAAGCTATTCTGTTTCTTATTCAGATTCACCTATCCACCATCTTTCCAAATGGCATCTATAAGCCCATTCCCGACAAGGTTCTGTCACACTTTCAGATGGCATCTTTAAGCCCATCCTCCCATCCATCATCTCTCCAAATGGCATCTGTAAGCCCATTCCCGACATCACACTGCTGATACTCTACTATGTGAGTGCAAATTTCTGGGCACTCTAGTGTTCAATCATCTTCCACCCTCGGATCACGAAAGGCACACAAGCCAATCTACATCCTCAGGTCTAAGAAGATTGAACAGGGGAAACTGTTGTACCCCAAAATTTGCCCTCCCATAATCTTCAAAGTTTTGCCTCGAAGGGTTCAAAGTCTACTCAAGGGCTACACAGTCAAACCATCCTCCTAAGCCAGTCAAACTAGGGTTTTGGTTCTTGCAAGGAAGTTGAAGTTTTCAAGGGCTCAATCAAGTCCCACATGCTCATATACAGTGTCAAGCATCCATATGTCAAGGTTCAAGACTCACAACATCAAATTGCACAGTCAAAAATCCTAATTGCTCCACAGTCAACTGCAGGGGCAAAATGGTCATTTGACAGTCAAAAGTCAAAAAATTTGGTCAACATCTTATTTTGAAGCCACAATCCTCATTTGATCAATTCTTGATCATGATTCACAAGCATGGCTCAAAAAGTCTCAAGATGCAAAAGTTTCTATTTTTGGACAGTTGAAAAGTCAACTATAACTTGACCAAGGCATAACTTTTTCATGGTTCATCAGAAAAATCCCATCCAAAGCTCATTTTGAAGGGGATGACATTTCCTACAACTCATCTTCACATTCCAAGTCCAAGAAATTCTCTCACAAAAAGTTATCAATTTCAACATTATAGGTCATTTTCAAAAGTCAACAAAAAGGGACTTTAAGTCAAAGACCATAACTTGAGATTGGTAAATCAAAATGACATGGGACCAATGACATTGGTTAGAGGACTTCAAGACCTTTCCAAAATGTCCAAGAACATGTTCATAGCTTCAAAATAGAGCAAGATATGCATTGGAGAAGTTGGGAAATTTTTGTGAAATGGCCAAAGTCAATTATCCTTGAAACTTCATTTTTGACAAAAGGGGCCCACTTTTTCCACTTGATTCAGCTTGGCCATGCTTCCCACGTGTCCCACAATTTATTTCAAGATTTAAAATTAATTTTTCCATTTTTATTTAATTTTATTTGATTTAATTCGTTTTAAATCTTTAAAATTCAAATAAAAATCAAAGAAATTAATGGAGGGATATATTTTGTGATGATTAGCTTTGATACACCTTAAAACACATTCCAAATTCGTGCATGGCCTATTATGGGCATAAAAATTCAAAATTTCACAAATATGGCAAATGGTTCAATGTTGATTATGGAGGAAATCAAGAACATAATTGCATAAGCTTAATGACCATTATTATTATTGATACACTTTACATTACTATATATACAAGCCTTCCCAACCTCATTCAAAAAAGAGTGTGTGCAGAAACGGCCAAGAGCAAAACCAAAAATTATTCAAAAAGTGAGAGTTCTAAAACATAGTTGCGAGCATCTTCAGATCAAAACAAGCACGTGGTTCTATTCCTTGCCACACCCTGAAGCTAAAGCAACCTTTGCCCAGTCCCGAGGCTCATACCGCGCTGTAAGTTCTTCCCAGGTCCCCCATATTTCCAAATGCCATTTTTTCTTAAATGTTCTTGTGCAGCATTCCAAGGGGGACTCACCATAAACCTCACAGATCCAAGCAGCCACGTGTCCTTCCATGCAGATCCAAAGGTCCAGAAGGCTAGCACACCATGATCTGGAGTCAACACAGGCGTAGGTTATCCAAGAAAGTCAAACGAGCTTGCCTCAATGGGCCAAGATTTCAGCATTCAACACCTCCAAATTTCAGCCCACACCCCCCTTTTTGGTTTTACTTCTTTTTTTATTTTATTTTGTTTTTTCTATTATTTTAATTTCTAACCTTTTTTATTTTTATTATTATTAACAAATTAACTTAATTAACATATTTTCATAAAAAAAAAAGGATTACATTATTATTATTATTATTATTATTTTATTTTGTAAATAAACATTAACTAAAATAGTTTAATTAGGCCATTTTAATTCCTTTTCTTAAATAATTAAAATAGATTTAGAATTAGGAAAAACTAACTTTTAGTTTTATTTCTTTTTATTTTGTTTCATAAAAAACATAAAAACAAAAAATATTTTCTTTTAATTAAATTAATTAATTAGTCATTAGTTAGCTTTAATTTCATTTTAATTGCAAAAAAGATAAGAAAAATCAATTTCTTTTCTAAAAAAGGGTCAACACCCTTAAGGCATTCCAGGTTAATTTATTCGCGCGCATTTACTTTATTTGATTATTATGTAATTGCCTTCAAGAATGTAATAGTTAAATAGGTTTATCGCTTTATTTAATTTCCGTACTTATTTACTAAAAAATGGGTCTTTGTAATTTTTGGCGATGTATAGACCCGCGCCTTGTAATAGCGTAGGATTTATGTTTCCGCAATTTACTTTCCGCACCCTTTAACTGCTAAACTTGCATGAAAGAATGTATGTAAATAAAAACAACTCGTAGCCCACTAATTAACAAGACAAACATTAACTGAATACAACACACAAATACACACACCACTTCTAGGGTACGCCTCACTTGTTGCCTTCGAAACGTGGTCGTCAAGTATATGACGTTTTAGTAAGTCCTTATGTCCATGATCCAGTTGCCTCGGAATAGTTGCCTCGAAACGGTTGCCTCGGATTAAAAAGGATCAAGGACATAAGGGTAGCTTCTAAGGTTTCCTATTGTTGCTTCGGTGACCACAATGTCCCTAAACTCGAATTGACCCGAACACCTCCAACGGTGGTGCTACCTACCCCTCAATGGTGGGATGGCACTACCTTAAGGACTTCTACACAGCTTAATTCCTTAGGGTAGGTAGATGACTCATAGATACTTGCTCTCTCAAAAACAAATCAAAATCTTTTCACACCGACACTTTCAAAAAGCTTTCAAAACAATTTTTCAAACACTCTTGAGGACAGATATAAGAGTTATTCAGAAATCTTTCAAAGAAACTTTTTCAAACCCACTCACATTTTGAAAAGCAAACATTTTGAAAACATAAGAGCAAGTACCTAAGAGCCCATGGATAACCACGGATAGAAAGGGTGCTAACACCTTCCCTTTCTATAAATCTACCTCCCGAACCGAGAAACGTTCTCATAAGGAATTTTGCTGTGCTTTTGTCCTTTCCATGTTGGAGAAAATAAAAGACGGTGGCGACTCTTGCTTCCGCGACATTTCGCGAAACCAGCTAAAAACAGTCAGTTCTATTTCCACCGATCACAGTACTATTTTATATACAAAAATGAATTAAGTTATGTTAGTTTAAGCTATAAAAAGGAGAAATAAAATGATAAGTGAAAAAAAGTATTAGTTTGAATAATATAGGAAATAAATAGAAAAAGAGTTTAAGGACTAAATGGGCTAAAGGGGGTTTTGGGCCCAAACAAAGTTTGAAGTGGTAATCAGAAAGGGGGTGCGTTCCAGATTTGAGGGGTATGCGCGCTGGCTTTTGTATGGGCCTTAGCATTTGAAAGGGGCAAGGCCCAATGCTTCACAAAACATTTGTAAGGGTTTGAGTTATTGTGTTTCAGAAAGAGGAATTAGGGTTAGGCAACAGAGGCGTCGTTCCTCCATTGCTCTTCGTCTTCTTCATTTCCCAAGCCGTAGCCACTGTACAAACCTCCATGTCTGGTTATCACGCGCCACCTCTACCCCCTTCTCTCCATGGATATTCAGGCCACGAAAAAGAAGGTAGCTTTGTTTCCTCTCAACGCATTTTTTAGGTTTTCATTCGAGTGTGTTTCTTTATTTTCGTATTCTGATTATTGACTATCGTTACTTGCTTCTTGTGAGGTGTGAAACGAGAAAAAGAAAAAGGTACTACCTTTGTTGGAGACGGAGGCGGACGGTGGACTTGGAGGCGCTTTGGGCGGCCAGGCGGAGGGAGCGGTGAAGCTGGCTTTTTACTGGAAAACCTGGTATCTTTATTTCGCTTCTTAGGGTTTTATGATGATGATGTCTGAGAACCTTATAACTTTCTTTTCCTCTTCCCTTTTTCCTGCTTCTGTATGCTTTCTTGATGCCTTTGATTGCTTTCTCTTTTGCTTCTGTACGCTGGCCCTTTTCTTTTATTCAATGATGATTATCGGAGATGCCTGGCTTCATCTGTTTCACTTCTTTTCCTCTTCCAATATTTTCTTGCTGATATGCTTGATATGAATCTGAGTGTTGCTTATGTTGTGTTATTGGCCCAATGATGAAATCTTTCTGAGGGTGTAGGATTTGGTTTGTGTTACAGGCCTTTGTGTTGATGGCTTAACACAGGTTTTTGGAAATATTGCTTGTTTGAATAAGGCTTATGCAGGTTTCAGTTATTTGGAGACAGGTTAGGCTTTGTTTGATAAGTTGAAGCTTGACAGGTTGAAAGGCTTCAGGCAGGCTTTTGCTTGAGGCTTAGAGGCTTGGCTTGCTGGTTTTGATTGTCTGTTGATGGTTAAGGCTTGAGGCTTAACACAGGTTATAGGCTTTAAGGCTTTTGATGCAGGCTTCAGTTTGCAATGAGCTTGGTTAAGGCTTTTGTGAGGTTTAGAGTTTAGGCTTGACAGTTCAGGCAGGTTTGATGTTTTGAATGTTTGGGTGTTTGAAGGTTAATGCAGGTTCCTGGCTTTTTGTGAGGTTTAGAGCTTAGGCTTCAAGCTTGTTGAGGCAGTTTGTGTTTCAATGTTACAGTTTTGTTTGTGTTCTTTTTCTTGTGTTATTTATGCCTCTCCTTTACTGTTCTATAACAGTTTTGCTTTTATATTCCTTAAGCCTCAGCCCTGTAAGCCTTTCTTCTCTCTCTCTCTCTCTCTCTCTCTCTCTCTCTCTCTCTCTCTCTCTCTCTCTCTCTCTCTCTCTCTCTCTCTCTTGACAGATTTTAGCATTTTGTATTGCTTAGAACTGCATTATGTTCTAAAAAGGTGACTGGCTGAAAATGATGATTTGAATATCTTGCTCGCACTTTGGTTTTGCCTTGCATACTTCTTATCTCCTTTTTTCCAGATTTTCTGCATATTGTGCTTCTTTGACAGCTTTTGGATAGCCTTTTGTACTTGTTTGATATCTTGATATCTTTCTATATCCTTGGACAGTTTTTGATAGCTTTTGGCTTAGTTTGAAATTGTGACTTTGTAGTTCAGTTTGGACTTTGTTGGCAATTTATGAACTATGCAGCTTGTTGACAATGCAGTATGTTTGAGAATTTGAATTTGTGCAATTATAACTTTTGTGCATTTCATGTCTTTTTGCAAGCATTTTTTCTACCCCTCTTTGTGAACCAAGAGAAATCTTGTGATTTGCAGAGAGGGCAAACTGATTCCGGCCAGTTACCTTTAATGATGAATCCAATTTTTATATGTCTGCTCTTTAATTTTATCTGCATTTGACTTTTTTCTCTTCTTTGTTTTGTAGATAAAGATCAATGGAGCAAAAGAGCATCAGTAGAAGAATGAAGATTTAGGAAATTAGGATAGCTTTATTTTACTTTCAATTATTGTAACATTATTAATGTAAACATCTGTAAATAAATTTACAGTGTACAAATAATAATTGTAACAAATAATTAAAGATGAATAAAATCCACTTTTTGTCAGTTAATTCTTTTTCTTCTTCAACTGTTTATTTAATCATTTATAGTTCTTAAAATTATAATAACTGGAAATAAATCCCAACTATTTTAACTCAGAATAATAAATAATCAATAAACGTCCGTCGTTCCGAATAATCAGAGCATTGCACAGCTAAACAACACACGTCCACATGTCCCTTTTTTATTTGATTAAATCCAACACTGCAAACTCAAATCAAATGCCTCAGTCCATATCTCAGAATAACTTGAAAAGCACTGTAGAATTAATTCTTTTTGAGAAATATGCGCACAAACCCTAGTTCTTGATTAAATACCAAAGAAGCGTTCACCTGATCAAAACTTGAGCCAAAATCAACCAAACCCTAATAATCTGCTTGAACCGTTCCAGAGTCCATGAAAACCCTAATTTTGTCTGACTGATAAGAAAATTCTGTTTGACTGATTCTTACGCCAATCTGAAAAATCAGGAAACGCCCGAGGCTGTGATTTCTTGTGGAAAAATACGAGGGCAAATTTTGGGGTACAACAGTTTCCCCTGTTCAATCTTCTTGAACCTGAAGAGTTAGATTGGCAAGTTTGTCGTTCGCGACTTGAAGGTAAAAGGAGATTGGACACTAGAGTGCCCAAAAATTTGCACTCGGTGATGTGATGGTAGAGGGAATGGGCTTACAGATGCCATTTGGTGATGGGCTTAAAGATGCCATCTAGGGATGTGACAGAACCTTGTCGGGAATGGGCTTATAGATGCCATTTGGAAGTGTAATGGATAGTTGTGGAGATGGGCTTAAAGATGTCATCCGGGGTGTCGATCGCGTAAGAGATTCCTTAGCGAGAACTTGCGTATTTGAGAAAGAAAGATAATTTCCTGGCCTGTTACAGGGGTTGATCTTCAAACTCTTCATGCAGATATGCCCTGGCTAGATACAGGTGTCGAATCTGGAATTGGTCGTCTACAGATGTGCCCTGGCTGGATACAGGTATCGAATCTAGAAACTCTTCATGCAGATATGCCCTGGCTGGATACAGGTATCGAATCTGGAAATTGGTCGTCTACAGATATGCCCTGGCTGGATACAGGAATCGAATCTGGAATTAGTCGTCTACAGATGTGCCCTGGCTGGATACAGGTATCGAATCTGGAAATTGTCGTCTACAGATATGCCCTGGCTGGATACAGGTATCGAATCTCTGAACTCTTCATGCAGATATGCCCTGGCTGGATACAGGTATCGAATCTGGAAATTGGTCGTCTACAGATATGCCCTGGATGGATACAGGAATCAAATCTCTAAACTCTTCATGCAGACATGCCCTGGCTGGATACAGGTATCGAATCTACAATCAATCACTCACAGATATGCCCTGGCTAGATACAGGAATCGAATATGGAATTGTGACAGTTGATAGTAATCGTCTTTGGATTGTCCTTTTTCCTGAAAAGGCAAGACATCAGTTGTATGCAATATCATGATGTATGAAATGCATGATGTCATGATGTTCTCAAGAATAAACGAGATCGTGTGATATGATGCGTATATGCATGCGTCATGGTGTATGATAATATGATGAATGTATATGAATGTGTTTTCGTCTAGGAAAATAAATCCTTGACGAATTTCGGGAGTTTGTTGAATCCTGGGCTGATGTTGAAGAGTAGAGTTCTTCGCTTCCGCTGGGGATGATGGTTGCAAGAATAAACCGGTAGGAGAAGATGACTCCGTTGGGGAATAAACTCGTTGGAGAGATTACTCTGCGGGGAATTACTCTGTGGGAAGAGATACTTCGCTGAGGTTTTGATGAGAGCTTGACTGGGGATTCCACTGATAAGTTATGTTAGGGGATTTGATGAACTCCACTGGGGATAGGATAATCTTGACTGCCGTCGGGGAAAGTGAATTCTTGACTGCTGCAGGGGAAGGCAAGAATCTTTTGATTGTTGAAAGTGAGAAATCCTGGGACCACTGTTGGGGAATCTGGAGCTTGGGTTGTATGCCAATCTACTGGGAATTCTTGTCTTAAGGGGATCTTCACTGGAGAATATTCGAATATTCTGTGAGGTGCTGAGAACGAGAGTCTTCATTTTGCTTGGGGATTGATAGTTGGAAGTTTTAGCTCCACTGGGGATTGACAGTTTTGGCTCCACTGGGGATTTTGAAACTTGACTCTAAGGGGAGTTAGCTTCTGGAAGGTTCTCTGGCTGGGGAAGTCGAGAATCTTTTGATCGTTGCAGGTATTGATCAGGTTGGTCAAGGAGATACTGTCCTGGCTTGTTTCAGGTGTTAATCTCTGACCTGAGAAAGAAAGATGGTTTCCTGGTTTGCTACAAGTGTTGATCTTCAGTCTCTTCATGCAGATATGCCCTGGCTAGATACAGGTATCGAATCTACAATCAAACGCTCACAGATATGCCCTGGCTAGATACAGGAATCGAATTCGAAATTTCAAAAGGTTGCTTACAGACGTGCCCTGGCTGGATACAGGTATCGAATCTCTAAACTATTCATACAGATATGCCCTGGCTAGATACAGGTGTCAAATCCATAATCAAATACTCACAGATATGCCCTGGCTGGATACAGGAATCGAATCTGGAACTTCAAAAGGTTGCTTACAGACGTGCCCTGGCTGGATACAGGTATCGAATCTCTAAACTATTCATGCAGATATGCCTTGGCTAGATACAGGTGTCGAATCCACAATCAAATACTCACAGATATGCCCTGGCTGGATACAGGAATCGAATCTGGAGTTGTGATAGTCGATAGTAATCATCTTTGGATTGACCTTTTCTTGAAAAGGCAAAACATTAGTTGTATGCAATGTCATGATGTATGAGATGCATGATGTCATGATGTTCTCAAAAATAAATGAGATCGTGTGATATGATGCGTATATGTATGTAAGCAGGATGTATAAAATGTGAAATGTTTATGAATGTATTTTCGTCTGGGAAAATAAATCCTTGACGAATGTCGGGAGCTTGTTGAATCCTGGGCTGATGTTGAAGAGTAGAGTTCTTCGCTTCTGCTGGGGGATTGATAGTTGGAAGTTTTAGCTCCACTGGGGATTTTGAAACTTGACTCTGAGGGGAGTTAGCTTCTGGAAGGCTCTCTGGCTGGGGAAATCAGCTTTGAGAATGCTCTTGTTCTGCTGAGGATCCTGAAGTTGAACTCTGTTTGGGGAATTTGAGAATTCAAGTTATGTGCCACTTTGAGAATGAGAATCTTCATTCTTTCGGGAATGTCAGGAATTGGGAGTGTACCAATCTTCTGAGGTGATGAGAATCTTCATGCTGTTAACAGTCAGAAACCGGGAGTATACCAATCTTCTGAGGTTTTGAGGATGAGAGTCTTCATTCTTGAGAGAAACATATTTTTCAGTTGTCTGTTATCTTGTTGGTGGTTGTAATTTTCAGCAGGTGATGAAGAAAATTTGATGATTACTACTCCAAAATATGAAGGAACCTTGATGATTACTACTTCAAGATGAAGGAAACTTGACGATTACTACTTCAAGATGAAGGAACCTTGATGATTACTACTTCAAGATGAAGGAACCTGGATGATTACTACTTCAAGATGAAGGAACCTTGATGATTACTACTTCAAGATGAAGGAACCTTGATGATTACTACTTCAAGATGAAGGAACCTTGATGATTACTACTTCAAGATGAAGGAACCTAGATGATTACTACTTCAAGATGAAGGAACCTGGATGATTACTACTTCAAGATGAAGGAACCTGGATGATTACTACTTCAAGATGAAGGAACCTTGATGATTACTACTTCAAGATGAAGGAACCTTGATGATTACTACTTCAAGATGAAGGAACCTTGATGATTACTACTTCAATATGAAGGAACCTTGATCAGACTGCATATGTTTAGAATGCTGTTGAAAGGTAATTTGTTTTGGAGAATAAATCCTTCACAAATGTTGGGGAAAAAACCCATGACTGCAGGTCTGCTAGAGAGGTTTTATCACAGCCCCCAGTATCAGATGCATGTGATATTGCCAGGAAACTTGGTCTGTTCGTAACCCTTAAGATTGACATTCGAATGCCCCAAGTGATGGTGACAGAGACTTGCCCCGGGTTAATCTGCAATTGAGAGATTTTGTTGAAATCTTGACTGGACTTCCCCAGGTTAATTGAACTTTGAAAGATCTGTTGAAACCTTGACTAGACTGCCCCAGTCTGACTGAATTTTGAAAGATCTGTTGAAATCTTGACTGCACTGCCCCAGGCGTGCTGGATGGTGACATCTCATGTCCCCTTGTTGATAGGAGATTTGTCAACGGAAGTGTCATCCTTTTTGAAGTGATTTTGTTCACTGAGAGAGTTTTCGTTCCTCCGAACATTCGCTGTATGAATTTCTTCGCCGTCAAACAAATAGTCAAATGCAAACAGTGATATTCAAACAATGCAAAGTTTATGTTTGTCTTGAAGTTTTGAAAAATGCGTTTTTTAGCAGAAAACTTTTCATAAGACAAGTTCAACAAAAGATTTTAGAGCAAAGCCTTACAGGAGTCAGGATACCTTTTTGTAACAGTATGCTTTCGAACTAACCCATGCTTCAATTAGGACTTTTGAAGGGTTGTAACATGGCTTGGTTCACGGTTTAAGAAACAAAGGATAAAGGCTCAAAGTATATTTGTACCCACCCGCTCTTCGTGATGTTCTTCAATCCTAAGCTCAGTTAATTGTGCGTCGCACTCTGTTCGAGTTTGTAACGACTTTTTGGGTGATGGTTCACTAGTTGAATTTTGGAAGACAGTCATCATCTCCTTTTTTCTTTTGCAATATTTTTCATGTTGTTGAGGATTTGTAATGACCTCTCTATTTTGATTTTTATTTGTTATCCCTAACTTTTGCCTGATTGTTCCTGTTTTCGAGATTACAGTCAGCGGGATGCCCCAGCTTTCTTAAGCCTCCTTTATGGGTTTTGGCTCAGTGGGCTTTTCCTTTTTTTTTTGAGAGATTGACTGCCTATGTGATAGGGAACCATCACTGTCTTTTGATTCTAGAGGAATGCTTTTCTTGTCATTCGTTGTGTTACGAACTGAGAGTTTGCGACTTCAATGCACACCTTTTTGAATTAACTGAGAGACTACCCTGTCCCAGGTTTATATCAAAGGTTTTGATTGTTTAGAACAGAAAACTCCTACTTCTTTGGCTCGAAGTGGTTGACTAGGGATTATCTTCCTTATAACTCCAGTGTTTGGGAATTGAAAGAAATGCGTGTACATCATCAACAAGGTCTGTTCAAAAGCATACTGTATGGGATTATGGTATTGTTTCGTCATCCTCCCTCTAAAGGCTTGCAGCTTTTTATCAAGAGTTAAATATCATACAGAAAACATAAGAGTAGTGAAAACGAATGGATGAATTCAAGACAAACATATGCAATGCATTAATGAAACAAAGTTTGACATTAATAGATAATTGTTTGAATGACAAAGAGATTACAACTTGAAAATTCAAAGAAACAAAGATGCTCTCAATGATTTGGCATATGAGCAGTGATCACACTTGGAGTCTCCGGAGGGTCAAAACTTTATCTCCTTGGCATCAATCAAGTCTTGAATCTGGTTCTTCAAAGTCCAACAGCTGTGGGTGTCATGCCCAGGGCTGTCAGAATGGTAGGCACATCTCTCGCTCGAGTTGTACTTGGAAGAGGAAGTGTCAGGATTTTGAGGAGGATCCTTCAGCGTGATCAGCTTCAACTCCAGCAATTATTGTAATGCTTGAGACAAAGGCATGTTGATGTCAGTGTACTGCCTTTCTTGATATCTCACCCTACGTCTCTTGCCCCGTTTTTGTTGAACAGGCGTGGGATCAGAGATCAGGATTGCCCCAGCATGTTGATCAAGACGACTCTTTTGACCAGTCACTGCATTGGACTCTTTCTTCCCATTGTAGGGAATTATCTGAACATCAGAGGGAGTAGCTCCTTGGATCTTCCCACTTTTGATACCCGCTTCGACCCTTTCGCCGCTTAGTATGAGCTCGGTGAACCCAGCTGAAGAGCTTCCAATTAAGTGATTGAAGAAAGGCCCAGTCAAAGTTCCCATGAAGATGTCAATCAGCTCCCTATCAGTTAAAGGAGGTTGCACCCTACCAGCCAAATCTCTCCACCTTTGGGCATATCCCTTGAAGCTCTCGCTGGAACCCATGGTCATGTTCTGCAATTGCACACGAGTTGGTGCGAGATCAACATTGTACTGATATTGTTTGTAAAAGGCAGTAGCTAAGTCCCCCCATGTGTGGATGCGAGAACTCTCCAATTGATAGAACCACTCGAGTTGAGCTCCTACCAGGCTTTCTTGGAAGAAATGGATCCAAAGCCTTGGATCAATTGCGTATGGCTGAATCTTGCGGACATAAGACATTAGATTCATCTTAGGGCAAGAAACTCCATCGTACAGAGCAAAGGTAGGGACTTTGAACTTTGACGGAATGATCAATCCAGGAACTAAACCCAAGTCTCCTAGATCCAAGCCAGGTATTTGTTGGACCTCCATAGCACTGAGGCGATCCTCCAACTGTTTGTACTTGTCATCAGCGGGAGGATATTGTTCCTCGGAGTAGTCAGCTTCATCAATCCCCATATTGTGGTCTTCTTCAAGACTATCCCCCTTGTCCTTGAGAAGGAGAGCTTTCAGATCTTCTTGCCCTTTACCCATAGCCAGAAGCATTTGTTGGAATTGAGCATTTTGAGCTTGGAGATCTTTCACCGTTTGTTCCATATCCATCTTACTGAAATAAATAGTAGGAAGATAAGGAGACCTGTATGGGAGAAACCTGTCATGCAATGATATGTATGATATATATGCAATGTTTTCAAGGATCTCTTGGGGTAAACACAAGAGAATGTTAGAGGTTGAACTTTGATCTTTGATTGGAGTTCTTTGCACCGGTGGATGTCTTTCCACGAGAATCAAGCTCACCATGTCAAGTGGGTCATAGCCCCCGATTCAAGTTGTTGCACTTGATCTTTGATTGGAGAACTTTGCATCGGTGGATGTCTTTCCACGAGAATCAAGCTCACCATGTCAAGTGGGTCATAGCCCCCGATTCAAGTTGTTGCACTTGATCTTTGATTGGAGAACTTTGCATCAGTGGATGTCTTTCCACGAGAATCAAGCTCACCATGTCAAGTGGGTCATAGCCCCTGATTCAAGTTGTTGCACTTGATCTTTGATGGAATTTGTTAGAGGAGAAACCTCTTGCCCTTTGGTAGACGTCCGGTTCAACGTAACCCTGCATCAAAAGAACCCTCGAGATCCTTGAAATGGTTTATTGAAAATGCTATGGTATGATGTTATGATGTTATGTACATGCATGCAAAAGCAAGTAAGTGTATATACAGGTAATCATATTCACACAAAGCAAACAAGTCCTTAGGTTTAGGCTTGCATGGGGTTTGTAGGTAAGTACCCTCTTGAAGTTTCGTTGGTTAAGACCTGTCCTATCAAAAGTAACCGAGTTCTAGAGGATCTCAATATCACTGACTACTCTCAATCGGTCATAACTCCAGCATCGCAATCTTTTCTTGCATCCAAAACCATCGCGAGAGTTTAGCCTCAATGAGTGTAGCATACTGCTACCATTCTATGACCAAGTTGGGTCAATTTAGGGTTCTAAGGTCGGTTGGTGCTTAATGACTCCTTAGAAGACCCATATTCTCCTCGTTGCAACACAAGGGATATCGGTACAGAACAAGGTGTCACACCAACGTAGCCACTACTTCACCCATGTCGGTCTACGCCGGACAGGTCCCTCACAGCTTATGCTACCTAAAGGGTATTCTCCAGATCCGGGTTAGGATCTATGAAACTCCGATGCAAAGCCCACAAATATAAAATCAAACAAAGCAAGCAATTGAAAACAAATGTGATCTAAATCCTAAGGTAACCCCACTTTTAAGTTTCTCCCCAGCAGAGTCGCCAGTTCTGTGATACGGTGGGAGAACTGACTTGAGGTTTTGCGTTTGTTTTCGCAAATGTTTCGGTTGAGCAAGAGTCGCCACCGACTTTTTATTTTATCCTAAAGGAAAGGTTGAAAAGCACAGGAAAAACCTTTTGAGATGTTTCGTGGGTTCGGGGGGTAGATTATGAAAATGGAAGGTATTAGCACCCTTTTCATCCATGGTTATCCATGGGCTCTTAGTTACTTGGTTTTAGATCACTTGCCTTGATTTTCAATTGCTTGAAATTGTGGTGTGTGTGTGTGTTTTGAAAATGTTTTTGAAGAAGACGCCTTGTCTAGGCAACCATTATAATGACTCGTGTTTGAGTATATACAAAGGTGTGTATCTTTTCGAAAAGATGTTTCAAAATGTTTTTGAAGGTTTGTTTTGAAAGTGTTTGTGGAGCGTGGTTTTGAAAAGTAGGCAAGTGTTTTTGCAAGTTGGATCAAGTAACTAAGAGTTGTCTACCCCTAAATTTACTCAAAGGTTTTTCTCATGTTTTAACCCTTTTAACAGTATCGTTCCACCATTGTATTTGGTGGACAATCTTGCATTAGGATGTTTAATAGGACATGCGTGGGTCATCGTATGGACCATGAATGCAATGGTGCCAAGTGTCTTTGGCAACTTTTCCTTTAAGGGACTTGATCATTTTTAGGCAACTTTCGAAAGCGTCATCGAGGGACTATGATCATTTTGATTTGTTTTGTTTTGCCAAAGAAACTCAACGTGCAAGCATGGCCCATTTTGGAAGGCAACAAGCGGGATTACCCTAGGGGTGCAAGTGTGATTGTGTATTGATTTCATGTATTTGTTTTTGTATTAGGTTATCTAGCGTTTGATTTTATGTACATACAAACCCTAGGTCTAACCATGGTATATTTGAAAGTGATAAATTGCGGGAATTTAAAGTCTACACTATTACAAATAAGTATCCGGGAGTGGGGGTACAAGTATTTACAAATGGGGATGAGACTTTAATGGGAGAGTAGTGTCCAATAAATTACAACCAAATCGAATCAATCGCAAATTTAATATATAGCAAGGTATAAGAATAAGCAAATGTATATTGTATTTGTGTAAGTGCATGTAATTATTTATAAGGTGAAGAATGTTTAACTTAATAAAAAATTAAGTATTGCTTACTTATTTTGTATTCTTGTATTTTTGTTAAGATGTACAAACAAGAAAATTTAATAAGAGAAAAGAAAATGTTTTAAGTTCTATTTATGTATCTACATATTAATGTTTTTTTAATTAGTTTTTTTATGTATTAGTATTTTATATACAAAATCTAAATTAAACAAAAAATGTTTCAAATTTAAGAAAATTAATATTTATGTATTAATGCTTTTACGTATGGAAATGATTCATTAAAAAGAAACTTTTTCAGAAATCTTTCAAAGAAACTTTTTCAAACCCACTCACATTTTGAAAAGCAAACATTTTGAAAACATAAGAGCAAGTACCTAAGAGCCCATGGATAACCACGGATAGAAAGGGTGCTAACACCTTCCCTTTCTATAAATCTACCTCCTGAACCGAGAAACGTTCTCATAAGGAATTTTGATGTGCTTTTGTCCTTTCCATGTTGGAGAAAATAAAAGACGGTGGCGACTCTTACTTCCGCGACATTTCGCGAAACCAGCTAAAAACAGTCAGTTCTATTTCCACCGATCACAGTACTATTTTATATACAAAAATGAATTAAGTTATGTTAGTTTAAGCTATAAAAAGGAGAAATAAAATGATAAGTGAAAAAAAGTATTAGTTTGAATAATATAGGAAATAAATAGAAAAAGAGTTTAAGGACTAAATGGGCTAAAGGGGGTTTTGGGCCCAAACAAAGTTTGAAGTGGTAATCAGAAAGGGGGTGTGTTCCAGATTTGAGGGGTATGCGTGCTGGCTTTTGTATGGGCCTTAGCATTTGAAAGGGGCAAGGCCCAATGCTTCACAAAACATTTGTAAGGGTTTGAGTTATTGTGTTTCAGAAAGAGGAATTAGGGTTAGGCAACAAAGGCGCTGTTCCTCCATTGCTCTTCGTCTTCTTCATTTCCCAAGCCGTAGCCACTATACAAACCTCTATGTCTGGTTATCACGCACCACCTCTACCCCCTTCTCTCCATTGATATTCAGGCCACGAAAAAGAAGGTAGCTTTGTTTCCTCTCAACGCATTTTTTAGGTTTTCATTCGAGCGTGTTTCTTTATTTTCGTATTCTGATTATTGACTATCGTTACTTGCTTCTTGTGAGGTGTGAAACGAGAAAAAGAAAAAGGTACTACCTTTGTTGGAGACAGAGGCGGACGGTGGACTTGGAGGCGCTTTGGGCGGCCAGGCGGAGGGAGCGGT
Organism: Vicia faba; assembly: GCA_948472305.1. Classification (NCBI taxonomy): domain Eukaryota; kingdom Viridiplantae; phylum Streptophyta; class Magnoliopsida; order Fabales; family Fabaceae; genus Vicia; species Vicia faba. The sequence goes on along the minus strand of OX451735.1, from coordinate 677,086,850 downwards.
GAAGCTGGCTTTTTGCTGGAAAACCTGGTATCTTTATTTCGCTTCTTAGGGTTTTATGATGATGATGTCTGAGAACCTTATAACTTTCTTTTCCTCTTCCCTTTTGCCTGCTTCTGTATGCTTGCTTGATGCCTTTGATTGCTTGCTCTTTTGCTTCTGTACGCTGGCCCTTTTCTTTTATTCAATGATGATTATCTGAGATGCCTGGCTTCATCTGTTTCACTTCTTTTCCTCTTCCAATATTTGCTTGCTGATATGCTTGATATGAATCTGAGTGTTGCTTATGTTGTGTTATTGGCCCAATGATGAAATCTTTCTGAGGGTGTAGGATTTGGTTTGTGTTACAGGCCTTTGTGTTGATGGCTTAACACAGGTTTTTGGAAATATTGCTTGTTTGAATAAGGCTTATGCAGGTTTCAGTTATTTGGAGACAGGTTAGGCTTTGTTTGATATGTTGAAGCTTGACAGGTTGAAAGGCTTCAGGCAGGCTTTTGCTTGAGGCTTGGAGGCTTGGCTTACTGGTTTTGATTGTCTGTTGATGGTTAAGGCTTGAGGATTAACACATGTTATAGGCTTTAAGGCTTTTGATGCAGGCTTCAGTTTGCAATGAGCTTGGTTAAGGCTTTTGTGAGGTTTAGAGTTTAGGCTTGACAGTTCAGGCAGGTTTGATGTTTTGAATGTTTGGGTGTTTGAAGGTTAATGCAGGTTCCTGGCTTTTTGTGAGGTTTGGAGCTTAGGCTTCAAGCTTGTTGAGGCAGTTTGTGTTTCAATGTTACAGTTTTGTTTGTGTTCTTTTTCTTGTGTTATTTTTGCCTCTCCTTTATTGTTCTATAATAGTTTTGCTTTTATATTCCTTAAGCCTCAACCCTGTAAGCCTTTCTCTCTCTCTCTCTCTCTCTCTCTCTCTCTCTCTCTCTCTCTCTCTCTCTCTCTCTCTCTCTCTCTCTCTCTCTCTCTCTCTCTCTCTCTCTCTCTCTCTCTCTCTATCTTGATAGATTTTAGCATTTTTTATTGCTTAGAACTGCCTTATGTTCTGAAAAGGTGACTGGCTGAAAATGATGATTTGAATATCTTGCTCGCACTTTGGTTTTGCCTTGCATACTTCTTATCTCCTTTTTTTCCAGATTTTCTGCATATTGTACTTCTTTGACAGCTTTTGGATAGCCTTTTGTACTTGTTTGATATCTTGATATCTTTCTATATCCTTGGACAGTTTTTGACAGCTTTTGGCTTAGTTTGAAATTGTGACTTTGTAGTTCAGTTTGGACTTTGTTGGCAATTTATGAACTATGCAGCTTGTTGACAATGCAGTATGTTTGAGAATTTGAATTTGTGCAATTATAACTTTTGTGCATTTCATGTCTTTTTGCAAGCATTTTTTCTATCCCTCTTTGTGAACCAAGAGAAATCTTGTGATTTGCAGAGAGGGAAAACTGATTCCGGCCAGTTACCTTTAATGATGAATCCAATTTTTATTTGTCTGCTCTTTAATTTTATCTGCATTTGACTTTTTTCTCTTCTTTGTTTTGCAGATAAAGATCAATGGAGCAAAAGAGCATCAGTAGAAGAATGAAGATTTAGGAAATTAGGATAGCTTTATTTTACTTTCAATTATTATAACATTATTAATGTAAACATCTGTAAATAAATTTACAGTGTACAAATAATAATTGTAACAAATAATTAAAGATGAATAAAATCCACTTTTTGTCAGTTAATTCTTTTTCTTCTTCAACTGTTTATTTAATCATTTATAGTTCTTAAAATTATAATAACTGGAAATAAATCCCAACTATTTTAACTCAGAATAATAAATAATCAATAAACGTCTGTCGTTCCGAATAATCAGAGCATTGCACAGCTAAACAACACACGTCCACATGTCCCTTTTTTATTTGATTAAATCCAACACTGCAAACTCAAATCAAATGCCTCAGTCCATATCTCAGAATAACTTGAAAAGCACTGTAGAATTAATTCTTTTTGAGAAATATGCGCACAAACCCTAGTTCTTGATTAAATACCAAAAAAGCATTCACCTGATCAAAACTTGAGCCAAAATCAACCAAACCCTAATAATCTGCTTGAACCGTTCCAGAGTCCATGAAAACCCTAATTTTGTCTGACTGATAAGAAAAGTCTGTTTGACTGATTCTTACGCCAATATGAAAAATCAGGAAACGCCTGAGGCTGTGATTTCTTGTGGAAAAATACGAGGGCAAAATTTGGGGTACAACACACGCATATAATCAACTCAAGCACAAGTGCAAGATATAAAGAATAAACAAAACACATGCTTTCACAACAAGGACAAACTTATATAAATGTGAAAGAATTAATACATGAAGTCATTATAAGCATATAGGTTAAGAACACACAATGGTTATCAATAAACAATTTTTAGAAATGAATATTCATAGTTTTCATCATTTAAGAGAATATAAAGCATTTTTGGAAATGAACAACTAACATGCATTAAGGAAAAATTTACTTTCAAGGAGAAATTAAAATGATATTACCTCACTCTTGATGCAATGAAAGTTGAACTCACATGATGTAAAATAATCAAACAAATAGTTAGAGTGAAAATATAAAATGCAAGCAACAAAATAGGATTACGCAACATTGGAGATATCAATGATCTCCAATTCCCCACGTATGTTGACAAAAGGTTTGGTTGCGAGTGGTTTAGTGAAAATATACGAAAATTGATTTTTACTATCAACATGCTCAAACACAACATCCCATTTTTCAACATGGCCGTAAAGGAAGTGGTGACGTATCTTGATATGTTTAGTGCGAGAATGTAGCACAAGATTTTTGGTTAGAGTAATGGAACTAGTGTTGTCGTACATGATATGAATACGTGAAATTTTAATACAAAAATCAAGTAGTTGTTGCTTAAGCCACAAAATTTGGGCATAACAACTACCACCTGCCACGTATTCCGCCTTGGTCATTGAAAAAGGGACAAAATTTTCTTTTTGCTATGCCAACTAACCAAGGCTTTTGAAAACATGTGATAAGTTCCACTAGTAATTTTCATATCCAATTTGCAATCGGAAAAATCAGAATCAGAATAACCAACCAAGCTACAATTGTTTCCATTGGAATACAAAAACCCAAACTTAGAGGTACCAATAAGGTATTTAAGAATACACTTAACCTCTTTTAAGTGCGATTCCTTGGGAACAGATTGATATTGTGCACATATACAAACACTAAACATAATATCAAGCCTAATGTGGTAAGATAAAGAAGAGATACATACATACCTCTATACCTTTTGACCTCAATATCCTTACCTTTTTCATCTCTATCCAAGTTACCGTTTGTTACCATAAGTGTGTCAAATTCCTTAGCACCGTCTATACCGAACCTTTTAAGTAATTCGAGACAATACTTGGTTTGACATACAAATGTTCCTTCATCTAGTTTCTTAATTTGTAGTCTGAGAAAGTACTTCAACTCTCCCCTTAGACTAATTTCAAACTCTCCCTGCACAAGCTTAGAGAACTCCCTTACAAGATGCATGTTAGTTGATCCAAAAATGATATCATCAACATAAATTTGAACTAGTAAAATGTGTTTTCCTTGAAGTTTAATAAATAGCGTATTGTCTAACTTCCCTCTTGAGTATCCTTGATCTAGAAAGAACTTGCAAAGTCGTTCATACAATGCCCCAGAGACTTGTTTACGACCATAGAAAGCACGTTTTAGCTTAAAAACATGATTAGGAAACTCATTATTTTCAAAACTGAGAGGTTGTGAAACATAAACTTCGTCACATGTATCTTTTAAGGAACACACTTTTAACGTTAATTTGATATAATTTTAAGTTCTTAGAGAATGCATACGCTAATAAAAGTCGTATAACCTCGAGTCGGGAAACTAGAGCATAAGTCTCCTAATGATCAATGCCTTCCTCTTGGTTTACCTTTGAGCCACAAAACAAGCTTTATTTCTCTTTATCACACCATGTTCGTCAAGCTTATTCCTAAATACCCATCGAGTGCCTATAACTTGATGATTTTGTGGACGAGGGACAAGGACCCAAATATCATTTCTTTCAAATTGATTAAATTATTATTGCATATCCATAAGCCAATGCTCATCAAGTAAGGCATCCTTAGCATTTTTAGGTTTAACTTGTGATACATACGCGTGGTGATAACAAAAATTACTTATCTTAGAGCGTGTTGTTACCCTTTTTGTGATATCACTAATAATTTTGTCGATAGGATGATCCTTGAAGGTTCTCCACTCTAATGGAAGACCATCATCTTCTTGTTGACTTTGGTCATCATCTTTCTTCTACTGGTTTTCATCTTCCTCCTTCTCAATTTCCACCGTCTTAGGTTGATCAATTCTTTTATCAGTGTCTTTGAGTATGTCTTCCTCCTTCTCAATTTCCACAAAACACGATTTTTCCGTTCCACAACACCATTTTATTGTAGAGTTCAAGGAGCTAAAAAGTTTAGTTCAATGCCAAATTTATCACAATATTCTTCAAAGAGGTGTTTTTCAAATTCACCTCCATGATCACTTTGAATGGCAACTATTTTAGAATTCAATTTATTTTGAGATAACTTGGTTAAAGGTGTGAAAGCGGAGACTGTTTCATTTTTACTACGTAAGAAAATAGTCCAATAAAATCTTGAGTAATCGTCTACAATAACAAAACCATAGTAATTACCACCTATGTTTTTGGCCCGTGAAGGTCCAACCAAATCCATGTGAAGGAGCAAAAGAGGTCTCAAAGTTAAAACAACATTTTTAGATTTAAAAGAGACTCTTGTTTGCTTACCCTTTTGACATGCATCACATAGGTGATCTTTTGAAATATTTATTTTAGGTAGACCAATTACTAAGTCTTTTGAAAATATTTTATTAAGTAGATCAAAATTAACATGTGTCAAACGTCTATGACATAGCCAATAGTCTTCACTCATGCTAACATTACATTGGGCATTATTCAAGGAAACTTCTCTTAAGTCAAGCATATATATATATATATATATATATATATATATATATATATATATATATATATATATATATATATATATATATATATATATATATATATATATATATATATATATATATATATATATATATATATATATATATATATATATATATATATATATATTTAAACACACATTCCTTATTTTCATTATATTCTATTATGAAATAATCTTTGGCAAAACTCACCTTATACCCATTGTCACATAATTAACTAGTACTAAGAAGACTGTGTTTAAGGCCTTCAACTAACATAATATTTGAGATAGTAATAGTTGATAGATTACCTATACTACCTTTTCTGAGTATTGCACCTTTGTTGTGATCACAGTAGGATACAAAACTTTTTTTCTTCGTCACAAAGTCGGAGAATAGAGATATGTCTTCCGTCATGTGTCTTCAACATCCACTATCAAGAATCCATCTTCCCGTCATAGCTTCAAGACACTCAACCTACAAAAAAAAAAATAGTAGGTACCCAATTCTCATTGAGTCCTTGGGAGTGAGTGAAAGAATTGTTGTTTTTGGGAAACCATTGGAAATTTCCTTTAGGAACTAAAAAACACATACATTTTCATTTTCAATAGTATGGTTTTTCTTGCAACAATAGTGACAAAATAATCGATGATGATGTTTACTTTTTCTATTTGCATCTCTCTTTATCAAATAATAATTTTTGTGAGGCTTTTCAACCTTTGGAGACTTAATAGCAAAAATTACACGAGGTTGTGATGCCTTGTCCATGTGGGCTTCAAGAGTACTCACTTCTTGTTGTCAAATTTGGCAAGTTTCGCAACCGAATCGACCAGTTTCCTCATCGCCATTTACATAATTTTGACCATCCACAATAGATCACTTTAATACTTCAATTTTATTATTGGTTTCTTTAACCTTTGCTTCCAAATATGTAAAAACGTTTTCATTGGAAGAAACTTTCTTAGAAGCATACAATGTTTCTCTTTGTAGATTATCAAAAGCAATTTTTAACTCTATAAAAGACAACTTATCAATATTAGCATATTTAGAATGACTTACATTCCTTTTCTTGCTTTGATGTTGGTTTTCCATGAAACAATAGTTTTTCTCTTCACCCCTATCACTTGATATTTTATCACTTAAGACATCACTATCACTATCCTAAGCAACATAGGTTTTTCTAGAATTCCTAAAGTTGTTTATTTTGTCCTTTCCTTTCTTATTGGCAAGATATGGACACTCCGATCTATAATGATCAGACTTTTCGCATTCATAGCATATGCCTTTTCCCTTATCCTTTTTGTTGTCTTCATATTTTGAGGATATGGATTGTCTTCTAAATCATACAAGATTACTGTCGGAGTGTTTGACACCATTCTTCTGAATGTATCAATTGTATCTCCTCACAAATAATCTCATTTGTTTATCATATGAATCTTCTTCATCACTAGTATCACTATCATTAGTGTGCTTATCCTTTGAGAACTTTGAAATTGAAGCCTTAAGATCTTTAGACTTCGATACTTCCTTTTTATTACTGTCTTTATCATTTTTCTTCTTTTTCTTAAGCTTCTTTTCATGTTTTTCCAAGCAATTGAGTTCTTGCTCGTGTTCTTCTAGCTTTTCAAACAAAGCAGTGAGATCAAGTGTCGCAAGATTATTAGCTTCCTTGATTGTGGTGACCTTTGGTTGCCAATTCCTAGTAAGACATCTCAAAACCTTTTTAGTAGCAATGACATTAGAAATAAGATTACCTAGCAAATTTAAACGATTAATAAGATGTGATAACCGCTTTTGCATTTGAGCAATGGTTTCACCATGCTTCATGTAAAAGAGTTAAAACTCTTGATTAAGTGTTTTAATTCTAGTTTGTTTGACCTCATTAGTTCCCTCATAGGTAGCTTGTAGAGTATCCCACATAGCTTTAGCTGTCTCACAATGAGAAATGCGATAAAAAACATCAACACCAAGAACAAATATGACAATATTTTTTCGCTTTTCAATCATGTGCCCACTTCTTATTATCATACTTATCCCATAAGTTTTCCAAGTTTGGTACGGTAGCACCTTCAACAACATGTGTCACCCGGTGTCGGACCATTTTGAATGGCTTTCCAAACACCTTTTTCATATGAGTTGACATGAATTTGCATACAAGCTTTTCAATAACTATATTTTTATCCCGTGAAAACTGCTGCTCTTTTATAACCCCATTTAGGATCGTACGCCATTTTCTAATAAGTTTCGAAGCCGGAATGAACATGGCTCTTGATGCCACTTGTTAGACGATGACAACGTATCTAGAGGGGGGTGAACAGATACCCAATTAAAATTCCATAAAAATTCTGCTTTTGAAAATTTTATTTATCAAAGAGTGTGAGCTGAAGGTTTTCAAAAAAGTCGTCTATGTGAACCGTTATTGGAAGTAGGATATGCAAATATAACAAATTGAATCTGGAATGAAATTGATAAATGTAATTAGTTTACTTCAATCATTTATATCTTATTTAACTTTTATAGCAAGTTACTAGTAATGTTATTTCTAATGATAACAAGCAAAAGAAAAAGTTGAGCAATTTGTCGAACACTTGGTGTGCAAAACAATTTTTAGAATTTTCCTTTGATTTAAGCAAGCTAAACAATTTTCCAAACACTTGGTGTGCAATTAAAGTTTCAGATTTTTCCTTTGAGTTATGTTGATATGAAAAAGCACTTTCAATAAAAAATGATTATAAGCCAATCAACAATCAATCTAAAACCAAAAACAGTTTCGAAAAATTCCTACGTGTCGGTAGATAACTCAATGCTATTTGACAAATTGATATATGGAAATTAAAGGAAGTAAAGAAATAAAAGAAAAGAGACACAAAGATTTATCTTCACAGTTCCCCACTTTCGTCTTCGTGTGTGGGTACATCTGCGCCTAATTCCAATAAAATTAGGATAATTCTTACTATACAAAAATTTGATACAAGAGAAGTGTTCAAGAGCAACTCCACAAACCCTAATGCTTGTTGTTGATTCAACCCATTCTCTTCCTTTGATCTTGAGAACTACCAAGGCACAAGAGTTGCAAATTGACTATTTGGACCTTGTTACTCCTTTGCATACTTTATCTCCAAAGCTTTCACGCACCGTCAATTTCACCTATTACAACACAAGAATTCAATTTTGATCCTCCATTCTCTCGCTACTTCCTTTGCGTTCTTTATCTCAAAAGGATCCTTTGCATGCTTTATCTCTAAGGGGATTCACTTGGCCGCAATCTTCTTTTGAATGTATTGCACGAAAACTCCTAAATCACTCAATGATCTTGGAAGACAAACTCACGGTTTTTCTGGATGAAGACCCCTGCAAATCTCAACCCATTATTCTCGGCTACACAAGAACCTAATCAGACATTATCAATCCTCATCTACATGGCACCCCAACAAAGAATAATTATAATAGTTTGTCAGTGTGTATGCATAGGTTGGAGGTTGAAGATGAAGAGAAAATGCAGGCTAATTTAATGGTATCATCAAGTTGAAATGATGCATAAAAGATGTATTTATAGGTATGAAAATATTAGGGCAAAAGAGGAAAATTTGGAATTAAAAGAAAATAAAAAACTGGTCTCATGAAACAGTATGAGTCGGCCTGTAGCTTGCATGAGCCTGCTCATAGTGTTAATTTTAACAGCATGAGCCGACTTGAAATGGCCCATGAGCCAGCCTGAACCAAACAGAAGAAAATAGCTTATCTAGGATAGTACAGGAGCCAACCTGAAATGGCCTATGATTCGGCTTGAACCAAACAGGAGAAAACAACTTATCCAGGACAGTACATGAGCCGGCCTGAAATGGCTTATGAGCCGGCCTTTAAGTGCATTTTTAGTGCAGAAAATGATTTTTTGATACAAAATCAGTTTTGACTATGTTTCTAATGATTCATAAGACCTCTAAATGCATAGGGTGCCACCCAAACTCAGATACCTTACAATATACAGAAATGCAATATTCGTGTAGTTTTGACATCATACAAAACACATCTTGATGAATGTTGCACTCACAATTTCAACCTTTCTCCAATGGATCGCTCATATTAATGTCGCCCTTCAATCATCTCGACCGCACACCAATAACCCAAACACACCCCAACTACTCTGGCATGGGTCACAAACTCAATTACAACAGCGCGTCATTCCATACACAAGACTTCTTAAAAATGAAAGAACTTATTAGTGAATCTGGTGATGATGATGTTCCTAGGACCTCAATTCATCAAACACCTGAGATGAATCAACAACGTGTGTAAGTGCAATTAGTTAGCGTAGCTAGGGGTGTGGAATCGGTGGTCGGTATGACCGACCCGATCAACAACATTAGTGTTTTTTTGTTTTCGTATGTAAACGTAACCTAAATTTGATATTAATATTTTCAATTCCGACTTTTATACAAATTGTCAATCATTATAAACAATACAACCCAAAATTAGTGCCAATTGAATTGACGCCACCTTTAAAAATTAACACATAGGTGTTAATTGAGTTGACAACACTAGATACATACGTCAATTCAATTTGTGTCACCTCTTAAATTTTAAGTGTATACGTCAATTAACCTAGCATCAGTGTTATGTGCTAGTTTTTTTGTTGTTGTTTAAAATAGGATAAATTGAAAAAAATTCTGAAATGTGAATTATTTAAAAATAAAATAAAATGTGGGTCATTTTGGTAAAAATTTCCCAAATAACACAACTAATTTTAGGTAGAAAAAATATAATTAAAAAACATATAAAAAAATGAATGTCAATGCTTTCTGCGATCTTTTATGTTTGATGTTTTTAACTATTTGATCAACTTTGTTGTTTTTGTTTTCGAAACGTTCTCTTATAAGTATTTGTTGAAAAAATAATTAATATTTATAATACAATAATAACTTATAACATTTCTTTTTAATAAATATTTAATTTGAAAGACTATATTTAATATATATTTTTTAATTTAAAGAACAGTTTTAAAACAAATAATTAATTAATTATAATTAAATTGTAATTAATTTATACAGGACTTAAAAAAATTAAATAGAATAGGTGGTGATGAAGATCCAAAAATAGCATAAGAATCTCTCTCTCTCTATATATATAGTGATGTAGCATAGATATTTTGATTGCATTCATTCAACAACAAAAAAACAGATACGATATTTTGATGACATTGTTCGTTTTGAACCAAGTGTTCCTCTTTTATGTGTCCTACTTTCTCTCTCTGTCCCTACTTTCTTTCCAAAATAGTTCATAAGCACTAAAAATTAAAACACACAGTATAATAATGCATGTATCGCTATCCCAACAAGAGGTCAAACTAATTAAGTAATGAAAAATAAGAAGGAAAACTACCGAGTTAAAGCAAACTTTGTATATAATAAATGAATTTAGTTGGTTTATTCCTCGTACCTACACATTTAGTGCTAAGAATAGTAATACTTGGGAGAATAAATTATAGTAGAAGTTGAGGAGAATAGTTGCCTAATTATTAGTGTAGTTGTATGTGTAATGTTTTTAGTATTTTAGAGAATATCTAATGAATGAAATCGTTATTTTTTTTTTTTTAATTGTATGTGATCATAAAGAATTTTCGATGATTTACGAATTTGCGTTGAACAACGGTTGAAAGTGAAGTCGGAGAAGGTACCTGTAAGGTACTTCGATGTCAAAGTAAGATTCAAAGCAAAGTGCAAGTAGAATGTAAGAGATGAATGAGTGAATATCTAACCATCTCAAGTGAGAGGATATTTATAGCTCATAGCGATGGACCAAGGTCCCTATATTGGACTGGTTAAGTTGACCCAAAATAGAGATTGTCAGGACCTACGTGTGTAGTGAAGACCAGCACGTGATCTCCATCCTGAATGAACTTCTCCGAACTATCAGAGAGATATGAATGTGGTCTTTTCGGGGTCAAGAGGACTCCGTAATATTCAGAGGCATTAGACGTCTGTCCTACAAGGAGAGTGAAATCACTGCCCGACATGATTACAGACAGACTCACTTCCTACAACATAATTAGATTGAGACTTGTATGATGTTTAGGACAAGTACAGGTCTAATCTAAAATAGTATTCATTATGCAATAGATTAATTTTAAACTTTTTTAATCAAATTTAATATTTTTATTCTTGCAATCAAACTCTTTCATGAATTATTCCAATTTCACTCATCCGTTCTCTCATTATCAAACAAACATTACACCTTCATTTTCCAATTTCACTCATCCGTTCTCTCATTATCAAACAAACATTACACCTTCATTTTCATATTTATTTTATCCCTCATACACTTCTCCATTTTATTCTATAAATATCATTGTTTCAACTACATCACCAAATTTACAAACACTAACACCCATTCCAATTGCAGTTTCAAAGATATATTTTTCTAAAATTTTAGAAGTATTAGGAAATTTTAAAACTGATTTGAAAGATGATATCCGAAAAATTAATTCAAAAACTTTAAGAACAAAAAAAAAAGAAAAATTCATAGAATTTTACACTGTGAGACTGCTAAAAAAAACATGACTCATTATATATATATATATATATATATATATATATATATATATATATATATATATATATATATATATATATATATATATATATATATATATATAAAAGAGAGAGAAAGACATGATATGCCGATCGTAATTAAAAATTTCTAAAACAAAGAAAAAGATAATAATTAATGTCGTAATCGTTCACCATAAAACAAAAATAAAAAATAAGTTATTATTATTATTATTATTATTATTATTATTATTATTATTATTATTATTATTAAATTATGTTAATTAAATTTTCGGTGATTGTTCACACTACGCATAGTTAAGTGGGGGTTTTGTTACCAGGTCAGGAAGTTAATTCTTAATGAACAACTCATTTAAATCAGCTTCATATATTGCATCAACAATCCATATGTTTACAAACCCTAATTGCATTATTCATGTGCAATTTATAAACGATTCATAACAACACAATTATTGCTCTGTCATAAACCCTAATGCAACATATTTATACCATCAAAAATATAATGATTGACTATTTATTATGAATGATCAAAATGTCGCTACTTCACCATACAACTGTCGGTCATGAAGTAAAATCAACATTGATCATTCAAATGGATAAAAATCATTATACTAACTGTTCTAGATTGGCCCAATGGAAAAGCAGGGTCCAATTCACTTATGCGTGTAGGACGGCCCAATAACCTTGATCCAATAATACATGAAGGATAAAGGACAATTTATCCCTTCTACCCCTCACCTGAGGATCCCTGGTCGGCTGACCACCAGGGTCTGCACGGTTACTTCTGCCCAAACAAGCTATTCCCCTCTCTACTAATCCACACGAGGATAGTCACCCAGGAACGACCAGAAATCACGCTTGCCCGTGAACTCTTCTCTGCCCGTCCTAACGGCTAGTTCCGAGCATTTATACTCGTTACAACGGCTAGTTCCTAGCAGTTACCTATTTTTGAGGAATTTGATATCCAGGCCCAAAAATAGGGACCAATGACTAAGCGTTGGGGGCATTATATAAACCCTCACACTTGTGAGGGCAAGGTATCGAATATTCACCTTAAAAACCATAATCTCTTTCTTGTATCTCTTTGCACTCTTTCTTACAAGACCGTTGGAGTGTGTTGTACCCCAAAATTTACCCTCTCATATTCCTCAAGACATTTCAAGAAAAATCTCCAAGTGGCTCAAGGTTGCTCAAGAGTTGGTCAGACAAGTCATCTCCTAAGACAGTCAACCCCAAATTAGGGTTTTGTGTTGCATCAAGATCTTTGAGTCCAAATGACCTCAAGTGCTCCCCAATGTCCTAATATGTTCTCAAGATCATCCATGTCAAATTTCAAGCCTTCCAGAGGAAGTTTGCTCAGTCAATTGCTCAAAAGGTCCAAAAGTCGACTATGCTAGAGCAAAAGTCAACTGTGACCTACAAACAGTCAAACTTCAAGATTTTTTGTCAACATTCTCATTTTGAAGGATATCTACTCATTTGATCAAGGTTTGATCATGATTCATCAAGGATTGCTCAAAATTCATCAAGACTCAAAAGTTGCTAAATTAGGGTTTTGTAGGAAAAGTCAACTCAACTTTTACCAAGCATAACTTTCTCATACTTTATGAGAAATGACCTATCCAAAGCTAATTTTGAATAGGATGCAATTTACTACAATCCATATTCATACCCCAAGATCAAAAAATGCACTCACAAGAAGTTATAAATTTGGACATTATAGGTAATTTTTGAAAGTTAACAAAAACACCTTTTATGCCAAAGCTTATAACTTGAGCATGGAATATCAAAATGAGATGAGACCAAAAGGGTTGGTTATAGGACATCTCAAGCTTTCTAAAAAGTAAAATAACACTTCCAAAAGTTCAAAATTTAAGAAGTTATGCATTGTTGAAGTTGGACATTTTTGGAAAATTGCCAAAAGTCAGCTATCCCCAAAACTTCAAATTTTGTCAAATGGGCCCATTCTTTTCCACTTGATTTGAGCTTGCATCATTGTCCACGTGTCCTAGCTTCATCCATGAGCCCATATTTCTTTTTTATTATTTTATTTGATTTTTTATTGAATTTATTCATTTTAAATCAAATTAAATCATTTAAAATCCAAAACTTTGATTACATGAGATCTCTTGGCTATTTCAGGATTTAATAGTCATCATTATCATCATCAAACTCGAATCTCACCAATTCATGTGAAAAAGATTGAGATTTGGGCAAATTTGGCAAGTTGTAAAGAGGAGATCAAATCAAATCCCAAGACATTGATATGGGAAGATTCAAACCATAATTCTTACCCTAATACACTCCATAGTACATAAGCAAGCAAAACAGATTGAAACAAGGGTTGGAAAGTGCAGGCATAGGCAGAACAAAGTTTGAAAAAGTCACCAAAAGCTTGAATTCGAAATCATAGCTAGAGGCGTTTTCAGAAGCCAAAACCTATCCCAATCGCTTCCTGGGTGTTCACTTAATCTTCCTGGATCAAAAGCAAGCTTGCTCATACGCCCAAAAGCGCTGTAAGTATCACAATATCTAGCTCTGTTCTTGAAATCATAACTCTCTATTCTTGCATCATTTGAACAAATCATTGACATATTTGTGATCCTCATAACATTTCCAAGCTTTTGGCATTATTCAATTTTGTTTATCTGACATATACTGCAAAATGCCATAGCTAGGGTTTCTTGGATATTTTTGGGCGTTCTTGTTTCAGGAGTAATTGACCACCAAGAAGGGTATGGTTGTGACCGGGATGACGAGACGAGCACAACCATGCCCTTGGAATTCATTTTCATGGCCTACTGCGAATTTTGGAATATGCACGACTTGTAGTGACGGCCTGTGTCCGTAGCTATAGGTTTTACAGGGTTTTAGCCACGGATGGAAGGTTAAAGACGATGCGTGGCGCCCCCTCATTGGGCCATTCAAACCACGCACATTTTTTTAAATATTTTTATGGCAATAGTTTTTGTTTTCATATAATATATATTATTCCTCTTGTATTAACAAACAAGGACAAGTGGCCTAGTGGCAAGCATGCATTGGTAATATCCATCAGGACCTGGGTTCGAATCCCAGGTCCCCCACTTTCTTTAATATTTTTCTTCTTCAGGTGATCATGTACATATCCAAGCATGCAGCATACCATACACCATCAAGCATCCAATGGCCAGATGGCCAAAGGCCAAATCTGGTGGCCAAGATCTAAAGGTCTACCATGGTCCAAGTCAGCGCATGCACACCAAATCCAAAAAGTCAAACAAGGCCAGCGTGTTTTGGGCCTCAGCATTGCTATTCAGACACCCAATTTCAGGCCCAAACCCCTCTCTCTTTCTATTTTATTTATTTTGTATATTTTAATTGTTTTATTATTTTTGTTTAAATTCTAACCAATTGAAAAAAATATTTTCTTTATAAAATTAAAACCACAAAAATATTTTCTTTATCAAATCAAATTTTTATTTTTATTTTATTAATAAACACTAATTAAATTAACTTAGGTTTTAATTAGAATAACTTTAACATATTTTTGTAAATAATTAAAATTAAATTAGATTTAATTAGGTTTTTACTAATTCAATTAATTTTATTTTCTTTCTTAAAATAAAAAAAAACCCAAAAATAATTTATTTTTATTAATTTATTTAATTTAATTTAATTTAGTAATTGATTTAGGTTAATTTCTCTTTATAAAATAAAAAAACAACAAAAAGATATTTTCTTTAATCAAAAGGGTCAAAACCCTAATCTTGCGTCTGATTAAACTTTGTGCCGCGATTTATTTATCTTATCCAATAATGTACTTGCTCCCGGATCGTAATAGCTTAATAGGACTTTTATTTATTTTTTATCTCTTTATTTATTTTTAAAGGGTTTGTCTTTGGCGATGTAAATACCCGACGCCTTGTAATTTAAATTCCGTATTTTATTTCCTCAAAATATAACTGTTAGATGTTTGATAATAGGATGGCATGACAAGACTGAATGTTTTAACCTAAAATCAACTTAGATCACCCTTAACATGTACAAAGATAAAAATAACTGAAAACAACACATTCACACATGCGCACTCTTAGGGTACACCCCACTTAATTGCCTTCACGCGCGGTCATTGAGTATAGGTAGTTTTAGAGGTCGCCCTCTTGTCTAAAGATCATAGTCGCCTCGAAACGGTTGCCTCGGATATTGTTGCCTCAAACAAATGATCTAAGACATTAGGGTTACCGCTAAGGCGTCCTAACATTGCTTTAGTGACCGTAAGTCCTGCATTCAAATTGACCCTTAAACTCCAACGATGATGCTACCTACTCATCAATAGTAGGATAGCGTTGTCTAAAGGAAATTAGCATAGAACGATTCCTTTTTCGAGTAGGTAGATGGTTCTTAGATACTTGCTCTTTCAAAAAACAAAATCTTTTTCACACTTACACTTTTCGAACAAAGTTTTCAAAAACACTTCATTACACTCTTGAGGACAGAAGCAAGAGTTAAATCAAAGTTTTCAAAAACTTTTTCAAACCCACAAGCACAAAGAAAGCAAATTTTGAAAACAATTGAGCAAGTACCTAAGATCCCGTGGATAACCACGGATAGAAAGGGTGCTAATACCTTCCCTTTCTATAATCTACCCCCCGAACCCGAGAAATATCTCGAAAAAGGAATTTTTCTGTGCTTTTTCCCTTTCCTTGTTGGATAAAATAAAAGTCGGTGGCGACTCTTGCTTACCGCGACATTTTGCGAAAACAAATGCAAAATGCAAACCAGCATTCCAAAAAACATTTAGTTCTTCCCACCGTATCACAGAACTGGCGACTCTGCTGGGGAATTAATAAGTGGGGTGTACCTTAGGAATAGTTCATAATGTTTTCAATTGCTTGATTTGTATGCTTTATCTTTGTGGGCTTGAATCGGAGTTACTATAGATCCTAACCCGGATCTGGGGGATACCCTTTAGGTAAGTAGCAATAAACTGTGAGGGAACTGTACGGCGTAGACCGATACGGTTGAAGCAGTAGCTACATTGGTGTGGCACTTTAGTTTGTACCGATATCCCTTGTGGCGCAACGAGGAGAATTTGGGTCTGCTAAGGGGTCATTAAGCACCAACTGACCTTAGAACCTTTAAATTGACCAACTTGCCCATAGAACAGTAGCAGTATGCTATACTCATTGAGACTAAACTCTCGCGATGATTCCGGCTGTAAGAAAAGGTTGCTAAACTGGAATTATGATCGATCGAGGGTAGTCAGTGATATTGAGATCCTCTAGAACCCGGTTACTATTTCTAGGACATGTTTGAACTAACTGAACTGAAAAAGGGTAGTACCTAAGCTCCTTGCCAGCCTGAAATCTAAGGGCTATATGTGTGACTTGTGTGCCCTTACCATGTTTACTATTTGTGGATACTTGTGGTGTGTTTTCTATCATGACATCATGACATTGCATGCATCTTGCATTGGACTAACCTATTTCAAAGACAGGAGGGATTCATCTTTGTTCTATTTTGTAGGTCATGGCACCCATGCGTAGGAACACCATTCGGATCAACTTTGTCCAGATTCCCACTCAGCTTAAGGAATTGGTTGCAAATATTTCAGATACTTCCTCCTTCATCATAAGACATGGTCACCTCCTGGGTTTTGTCACTTCCAAATTGGACGAACAAATGATGAGTGTCTTAGTCTAGTTATTTGATCCACTGTACCACTGCTTTACTTTTCCGGACTACCAGTTGGTCCCTACCTTGGAAGAGTTCTCTGATCTACTTGGTATCTCTATTCTGGAACAGACCCCGTTCACAGGTTGGGAGAAAGTCCTTAGACCGGAAGAGATTGCTTCAGCCCTCCATCTGACAAAGGCTGAGGTAATGGCTAATTGGTAGACTAGAAGTGGAACAAAGGGCTTCTTGACTAAATTCTTGGTTGGTAAGGCTAATCAGTTCTGGGACAGTCTAGACTTCCAGGCTTTTGAAGACATTCTGGCTCTTCTCATATATGGTTTGGTGTTGTTTCCTAACTCAGATGCTTTCGTCGACGTGAATGCAGTGAAGATTTTTATGTCCGGTAATCCTGTGCCCACTCTCTTGGGTGACATTTTGCATTCTCTTTATGCCCGTACTGCTCGGAAGCGGGGAACCCTTATGTGCTGTACGCCATTGCTGGCGAGGTTGTTTATTTCTCACCTCCCCAAATCAGTTTTGAAGAACAAGGAAGGCATGGGCTGGGCCTATAGGATTATGTCTCTCTCTCATAATGACATCATTTGAACTATCAAGGGCATGGAAGATGTGGCTATTATTGATCGATGTGGGGAATACCCCAATGTTCCACTGATAGGAACCAATGGAGGGATCACTTATAATCCGTGTTTGGCCTTACGTCAGTTTGGGCGAGCCAGGAGGGAAGGACCTCATGAGTTGCTAATGCCAAGCATTGTTTTTGATTTCCAAGGGGATAATGATGAGCAACGCCACAGATTCATAAGAGCTTGGGATAGGGTACACAGGTCTGACCCGCACGAGTTAGGTGCGAAGACTTCTCTTCCGATGGAGCCATATCTCCAATGGGTTCGAATCCGTGCCCAAAAGCTGGGAATGCCGTACGAAGCCGTCATTCCTATCATTGTTGAGGTTGCTGATGAAGAAGGGGTTCCTCCTACCATCCTCCATCCATACATGCCTACTGACATTGGGGCATTAAAGAGATCGTGGATGCAGCTGAGAGAAGAGCGGGATACTTACAGAGAAAAGTATCACGAGCAAGAGCAGAAGATTCAGAAGTTGACAAGGCAGCTGGAGAACGAGCGGATCCTCAATGACTATGTCCGCACCGACAAGAAACGACCATGGGAGCACTGATTGTCTTTTGATCATTTCTAGTTTTGATTTACTTTTCAGTTTTTCTTTCTTGTAACGCCTTAAAGGCATCTGTTGAACAATTGATTTCAAAGTTTATCTAATAAAAGTGTGTTTCATTTTTTTTTTACGAATTTGAATCCCTAAAGTCGTTGAAATCATATCATGCGCATATCATTCCCATGCACCTCATAACAGGTACCCTTACAGGTTTTCTCATCTTCTTCGCTGTTTATTTCAGCATCATGTCTTCTGAAACATCAACTGAACAAGCAATCAAGGCTCTACAGGCTCAAAACGCCTAGTTCCAGGAATTGTTCATGAGCTTGGCTAAGCGTCAACAAGATCTGAAGACCCTTATCTTGAAAGAGAAGAAGAAGAAGAAGAAGAAGAAGAAGAAGAAGACGGTCCTATTTAACATGGGTCACAGATTCGGAAACGATTTGCGAGAAGAGGTTGATTTGACCCACTCATCTGGAGGGGGAGATAATCAGGAAGAAAGGAGGGCTCCTAGCCCTGTGGTTTCAGATAACGAGACGGACTTTGACGAATACCAGTATCCTCTGACTGAGGATAGATACAAACAACTGGAAGACCAGTTGAGCGCGATGGAAGTTCAGAAAGTGCCTGGTCTGGACTTTGGTGATTTGGGTCTGTCATCTGGGGTGGTGATTCCCCACAAGTTCAAAGCACCGATCTTTGCTAAATACGACGGGGTCTCTTTCCCAAAACTGCACCTCCGTTCGTATGTTAGGAAGATTCAGCCTTATACCGCTGACAAGAACCTATGGATCCACTTCTTTCAAGACAGTCTTTCAGGGACTCAGCTTGAATGGTTTTACCAGTTAGAAGGAGCTAGTATCCGTAATTGAGAAGATTTGGCTGCTGCTTTCTACAAGCAGTACAAATATAATGCCGACCTCGCTCCCATGCGTACCCAACTCTAGGGTATGTCAATGGGTGCGGGCGAAGGTTTCAAAGATTATGCTCAGAAGTGGAGGGACCTCGCTGGCAGAGTGCAACCACCCTTGGCTGATAGGGAGCTAGTGGATATGTTTTTGGGGACCTTGTCTGGCCCGTATTTCAACCATCTGATTGGAAGTTCATCGTCCGGGTTTACAGAGCTGATCATGACCGGGGAAAGAATTGAGGCTGGTATCAAATCTGGTAAAATACAGAAGGGTGCTTCATTAAGCACCGAAAAGAATCCTTTTAAGAGGGAGTCCAGTGTTGTTTACAGTTCAAAGAGCCAGAATAGACCTGAATGCCGCCAAGCTGTTAATGTGGTGGTTATATCGAGACCTGTTGTTGCTCCTCAGCGCAACAATCAGCCAAGGGCCGAGAGGCTGCGAAGACAATTCACTCAGCTCAATATGACTTTATCCCAGATTCTGCCGCAGTTGTTGAAGACCAACTTGGTGATTCCGAAGGAGGCTCCGAAGACTCCCAACACTACATCACCCATGTACAATCCAAATGCCCGTTGTGATTTTCACTCTGGTGGCTCGGGGCATGATACGGATGACTGCTGGTTTTTGAAGAATAAGGTACAGGATCTGATTGATGCTAAGGAAATTCAGTTTGAAGCGTCGGAAAAGCCTAATGTCATAACGGCGCCTATGCCCAAACATGACGCAGGGGTAAATGCTATCAGGGATGACGATAATGAAGAGTTTGATATTGACAGCTGGATATACCCGACTGCCGATGGTGGATTAAGCAACTAGATAGCGAAGGATTCTATGTCTGTTTCTGTTATCACCCAGTAATGAGACTTTTTGTTTTGTGTTTGTAACAGACAATGTTTTAAACTTTACGGCCCGGTGTCTTACCCGGGGCACCGTGGCTTCGTTTGTGAGGGCTTTATGTGTGTCATCTACATATATCATTAATAAAAGCATTGGACGTTTCTTGCATTTCAAATTTTGCGCTCCTTGCTTTTCTTTTATTATATATTGCGAAACAACTATTTTACACGCACTCACATATACAGGTCTACATCCACTCTGGATCTCACTGGTAACGACTCTGCTGCTGCCAGTTATGACTTCAAAAGTCCGATCAAATTAGTCGAAGATGATTGCAAAGTGCCTGGTGAACTTGCTAGACTGATACTTCAAGAAGAGAGGGCTATACATCCGCATGAAGAGCCTGTGGAATCAGTGAATCTGGGTACAGAGGTAGACAAGAAAGAGGTCAAGATTGGTGCAAATTTGGAAGCTAGTGTTAAGTAACGGTTGATTCAGATGCTGCATGACTACGTTGAGATCTTTGCCTGGTCTTATGAAGATATGCCTGGGTTGGATACCGATATTGTGGTTCACCGCCTGCCTACCAAGGAAGACTGTCCTCCAGTAAAACAGAAGGTCCGCCGAATGCGCCCGGAGATGTCTGAGAAAATCAAGGCTGAAGTGATGAAACAGTTTGACGCCGGTTTTCTAGCAGTTACTTCTTACCCACAGTGGGTGGCCAACGTGGTTCCGGTGCTGAAGAAGGATGGTAAGGTTCGAATATGTGTCGACTATAGGGATCTGAACAGGGCGAGCCCCAAGGATGATTTCCCTCTACCTCATATCGACGTTCCGGTTGACAACACCGCACATCATAAGGCCTTCTCCTTTATGGATGGTTTCTCCGGTTATAATCAGATTAAGATGGCTCCCGAAGACATGGAAAAGACAATCTTTGTTACTCAATGGGGTACCTTTTGCTACAAGGTCATGCCTTTTGGATTGAAGAATGTTGGGGCAGCGTATAAGTGCGCCATGATCGCTTTATTCCATGACATGATCCATCATGAGATTGAGGTATACGTAGATGACATGATTGCAAGATCCCAAACTGAGGAAGAACATCTGGACCACCTTCAGAAGCTATTTGACAGGTTGAATTTGTACAAGCTGAGGTTAAACCCGAACAAGTGCACCTTCAGGGTAAGATCTGGTAAAATGCTGGGTTTTATCGTAAGTGATAAAGGTATTCAGGAGGATCCTGCAAAGGTGAAGGCTATACAGGAGATGCCAGCTCCCCAGACAGAAAAAGAAGTCAGAGGCTTTCTGGGACGTCTGAATTACATTGCCCGATTCATCTCGCACCTGACTACTACTTGTGAGCCGATCTTCAAGCTACTGAAGAAAGATCAAGTGGTAAGATGGAATGATGAATGTAAGGATGATTTCGAAAGGATCAAAGAGTATCTCCAAGAGCCACCTATTCTGATGCCTCCAGTTGAAGGGAGACCTCTTGTTGTACCCCAAAATTTGCCTTCCCATAATCTTCAAAGTTATGACAAGCAAATGGTTCAAAGTCTACTCAAGGGATGCACAGTCAACCATCCTCCTAAGCCAGTCAAATTAGGGTTTTGGTTCTTGCAAGGAAGTTGAGGTTTTCAAGGGCTCAATCAAGTCCCATATGCCCATATACATTGTCAAGCACCTACATGTCAAGTTTCAAGGCTCACAAGGTCAGGTTGCACAGTCAAAAGTCCCATTTGCTCAACAGTCGAATGTAAGGGCAAAATGGTCATTTGGCAGTCAAAAGTCAAAATTTTTGGTCAACATCTTATTTTGAAGCCACAATCATCATTTGGTCAAATCTTGACCATGATTTCACAAGAATGGCTCAAAAATCATCAAGATGCAAAAGTTTCTATTTTTGGACAACTGAAAAGTCAACTGTAACTTGACCAAGGCATAACTTTTTCATGGTTCATCATAAAAATCCCATCCAATGCTCATCTTGAAGGGGAAGACATTTCCTACAACTTGTCTTCACATTCCAAGTCCAAGAAATGCTCTCACAAAAAGTTATCAATTTCAACATTATAGGTCATTTTCAAAAGTCAACAAAAAGGCACTTTAAGTCAAAGACCATAACTTTGGATTGGTAAATCAAAATGACATGGGACCAAGGACATTGGTTAGAGGACTTCAAGACCTTTCCAAAATGACCAAGAACATGTTCATAGCTTCAAAATTGAGCAAGATATGCATTGGAGAAGTTGGGAAATTTTTGTGAAATGGCCAAAGTCAATTATCCTTGAAACTTCATTTTTGACAAAAGGGGCCCACTTTTTCCACTTGATTCAGCTTGGCCATGCCTCCCACGTGTCCCACAATTTATTTCAAGATTTAAAATTAATTGTTCCATTTTTATTTAATTTTATTTGATTTAATTCATTTTAAATCTTTTAAAATCAAATAAAAATCAAAGAAATTAATGGAGGGATATATTTTGTGTTGAATGGATTTGATGCACCTTGAAACACATTCCAAATTCGTGCATGGCCTATTATGGGCATAAAAATTCAAAATTTCACAAATATGGAAAAGGGTTCAATGTTGGTTATGGAGGAAATCTCAAACATGAATGCAATGCTTCAATGACCATAATATTGTTTGATACACATTACATAACACATAGGCAAGCTTTCAGAACAATATTCACGAGCTAGAAACACTAAAAACGGCCAAACACATTTCAAACTTTCAAGAGAAAAAAGCAAAATTGAAAAACTATTTACAGCCTGTTCCAAGCCTCCATTTCAATCCAAATACACTCCTGGCATCCCTAGGAACCTTTGGCAATCAGAACCAAGCGTAATCACTCAAGGAATCATCCCCACCAACTCATACGGTTTGCATACATTCTCAAAATTACATATCACATTCCACGCATTTTTAATACATTCTTTTGGTTGATTTGCATTGCTGACATTATTACCAAGCTTTCCATGTGTTTTAATTTGAGAATAATTCTTTAAATCGAAAAGTGCCATTGACAATTTCTAGGTTTTTCAGAGCTTCGAATTAGGGGTTTCACCATACTGTAAAATTGGAACCTCAAACAAGCATGGTTGAATTCCGTTGGATGAGACGAATAAGATGGACCTATCGCGCCCTTTTTATGTTGGCCCAATTCCTATTCGCTATTTTCTGTCACTGTTTTAGTGGGGGTTAAAAACCCCCGCTATTCGCCTGTGTTTTTATTTTCAGAATGAAGAAGATGATGCGTGGATGAATGGGATTGGTGCGTTCAAATCCCGCGCGCGTTTTTTTTGTTTGTTAGCATATAACGTTTTTATTTTATATAATATTTCTTTTCCATATTACTAACAAATGCGTTTGAGTGCTTCAGTGGTTGGGGACGTGGCCAAGTATCCTTGGGACCTGGGTTCGATTCCCAGATCCCTTATAATTTCCATATTATTTTCTTCAACATTTTCCTGTGCAGATTCCAATATGAGGTGCATCATAAGTCCCACTTCCCAGCGCTGCCATATGTCATCAACGCAGATCCAAAGGACAAAAAGTGTAGCACACCATGGTCTGGAGTCAAGCACGCTGCAGGCAACCATGAAAGTCAAACGTGGCTTAGATTTCAGTGGGCTTGGATTGCTTCAATAAACCTCCTATTTGGCCCACACCCCCTTGGTTTATTTACTTTTTCTTATTTTATTTTGTTTTGACATTTTCTTTTCTTTTATTTATTTGCCTTATTTTTTATTATTAACAATTAACTTAATTAGCACATTTTCATAATAAAAAAAAATGGAATCATCATTATTATCATTATTATTTTATTTTGTAAATAAACATTAACTAAAATAGTTTAATTAGGCCATTTTAATTCCTTTCTAAAAAAATTAAAATAGATCTAGAATTAGGTAAAGTTAATTTTAATTTTATTCCATTTCTTTTATTTCATAAAAACATAAAAAACAAAAAAAATATTTTATTTTTAATTAAATTAATTAATTAGTCATTAATTAGCTTTAATTTCACTTTAATTATAAAAAAACCAAAAAAATCAATTTCTTTTCTTAAAAGGGTTAACACCCTTAGACATTCCCGATTAATTTATTCGCGCGCATTTACTTTATTTGATTATTATTGTAATTGCCTTCAAGAATGTAATAGTTAAATAGGTTTATCGCTTTATTTAATTTCCGTACTTATTTACTAAAAAATGGGTCTTTGTAATTTTTGGCGATGTATAGACCCGCGCCTTGTAATAGCGTAGGATTTGTTTTTCCACAACTTACTTTCTGCACCCCTTAACTGCTAAACTTGCATGAAAGAATGTATGTAAATAAAAACAACTCGTAGCTCACTAATTACAAAGACAAACATAACATGAATACAACACACAAATACACACACCACTTCTAGGGTACGCCTCACTTGTTGCCTTCGAAACGTGGTCGTCAAGTATAGGACGTCTTAGCGGTCCTTATGTCCATGATCCAGTTGCCTCGAAACAGTTGCCTCGAAACAGTTGCCTCAGAACAGTTGCCTCGAAACGGTTGCCTCAGATTAAAAAAGGATCAAGGACATAAGGGTAGCTTCTAAGGTGTCCTAACTGTTGCTTCGGTGACCATACTGTCCCTACAATCGAATTGACCCGAACACCTCCAACGGTGGTGCTACCTACCTCTCAATGGTGGGATGACACTACCTAAAGGACACTTACATAGCTTAATTCCTTAGGGTAGGTAGATGACTCATAGATACTTGCTCTTTTCAAAAACAAACAAAATACTTTTCACACCTTACACTTTCAAAAGCTTTCAAAACAAATTTTTCAAACACTCTTGAGGACAGATACAAGAGTTATTCAGAAATCTTTCAAAGAAACTTTTTTTCAAAACCCACTCACATTTTAAAAAGCAAACAAAATTTTGAAAACATAAGAGCAAGTACCTAAGAGCCCATGGATAACCATGGATAGAAAGGGTGCTAACACCTTCCCTTTCTATAAATCTACCTCCCAAACCGAGAACTATTCTCATAAGGAATTTTGTTGTGCTTTTGTCCTTTTCATGTTGGAGAAAATAGAAGACGGTGGCGACTCTTGCTTCCGCGACATTTCGCGAACCAGCGTTAAACAGTCAGTTCTATTTCCACCGGTCACAAAACTGGCAACTCTGCTGGGGAGACTTAAAGTGAGGTGTACCTTAGGATAGCTCATACTTGTGTTTTCAATTGCTTTGTTTTGCTTGCTTTAATATTATTGGGCCTGTCTTGGGAGTTCTATAGATCCTAACCCGGATCTGGGGGATACCTTCTTAGAAAGTAGCAACAAGGCTATGAGGGAACTGTGCGGGGTATACCGACACGGTTGAAGCAGTCTGCTACGTTGATGTGGCACTTTGGTGAGTACCGGTAACCCTTGAGTCCAGTCAAGGAGAGTACGGGGCCTCCGCGTGGTGTCGCTAAGCATCAACTGACCTTAGGAACCTTAATTGAACCATCCTGGCCTCTTTAGGGTAGTGAGATAACTACTTTGGTGCAGTCCGAAGTTGGTTGATACTCGATACTACACTCAGTTGAGGGTTGTTTTCTTGGGATATTTTGATCGCCAGTTCAGTGGCTAAATCGAAACGATGAACACAGAAAACAATCCAATGATATTGAGATCCTTAGAACCCGGTTACTTTGATAGGACAGGTTTGAGCCCACCAACTTCAAGAGGGTAGTACCCCAAACTTCATGCTGGCCTAAACTCTAAGGGTTGTGGTGTGACTTGTGTGCCTTATCATGTTTGCTTTTTGTGAATACTTGTGGTATGTTTTATCATAGCATCATAACATCATACAGCATCATATGCATCCACTAACCATTTCAGGGGTTCGAATCTTCATCTTTGTTCTTATTTTGTAGGACATGGAAACTATCCGCAGAAAGACAATTCAGGTCAACCTTGTGAGGGTCCCTCCTCAGCTTAAGGAAATTACATCCAGGATTCCCGAGAACTCTTCATTCAGTGAAAGGTATGGAAGACTCATCAGCTTGGTCAACACCAACATTGGTGAAGATATGATAAAGGTCCTCTTCCAGTTCTTTGACCCTCTGCACCACTGCTTTACTTTCCTGGATTATCAACTGGTGCCTACATTGGAAGAGTTCTCCCAGCTTCTGAAGATCCCTATCCTTAGTCAACTACCCTACAACGGTACGGAAAGGGAACCAAAACTTGAAGAGGTTGCTAAAGCATTATGCCTACAACCATCTGACATCAAGGGACATTGGGAAACCAGAAGTGGTATTAAAGGGTTCTTGGCAAAGTTTCTGTTTGAGAAGGCCCAAGAGTGTTGGAATTCCCTTGACTTACAAGCCTTTGAAGAAGTTGTAGTCCTCCTTGTCTATGGGTTGGTGTTGTTCCCTAAGCCAGATAAGCTTATAGATATCAATGCTGTCAAGATCTTCATGTCCAGGAATCCCATACCTACATTGCTTGGGGACATCCTTCACTCATGTTACACTCGAACCATGAGAAAAATAGGTGTTCTTATGTGCTGCACTCCTCTCCTGGGAAGGTGGTTTATTTCGCACCTTCCACAATCAGTTTTGAAGAATGAGCGGGGTTTGAGATGGTCACAACGATTAATGACTCTTACGCATGCTGATATACATTGGTGTTCTCGGTCCAGAGAAGACGTCACTATCATTGATCGTTGCGGGGAGTTTCCTAATGTTCCTTTACTTGGAATCATAGGAGGTATTACTTACAACCCGTGTCTGGCTTTGAGACAGTTTGGTTATGCTCGGAGGGACGGCCCTCATGACATGTTAATTCCTGACATAGTTTTTGACTTCGACAACGATGCACAAGGACTTCGCCAGAGATTTATCAGAGCTTGGAGGATGCCCAACAAGGTAGACAGCAAGACACTGGGGCACAAGAACTCCATCCCCCTGGAGCCTTATCTCATGTGGGTACGAGCCCGCTCCCAGAAGCTGGTGATGCCATATCCTCATGTTCTCCCTATGATCAAAGAGCCAGACTTGGAAGGAGAGGTGCCCTACACTATTCAACATCCTGACATGCCTACATCCTGGGAAGAAATGTAGAAAAGCTGGATCCAACTCAAGGAAGAACGGAATTCTCTTGAAACCAGTCTACATGCCAGTGAGAAGAAGGTCTTGGAGCTCACCCGTCTACTCCACGAGGAAAAGACTCTCAACACTTACATTGCTCCAAAGAGGATGCGCAGTGTCTTTTGGGATTAATTATTTTGTAATGTTTTGCCCATGAGGCTCTGATGTACTGAACAAATTATTTCCTAATAAAAAGTGTGTTCTTTTTTGGCTACAACGAATTTGAACTTTCGAACCCTTGAATGCATTGCATAAATAGCATATCATGCATCATGTGCATAACAGGTACCCCTTTTTCTACAGGTTGCTTAATCTTCTTCGCTGTTTATTTCAGCACTCAAGCATCATGAATCCTGAACTCACTACCGAGCAAGCTATCAAGGCCCTCCAGGCCCAAAACGCCCAATTCCAAGAGATGGTCATGAACTTGGCCCAGGGACAACAAGAGCTGAAGGCTTTGCTCCTGAAGAAGAATAAGAAGAAGAAGAGGACTGTGTTGTTCAACACTGGGTGCAGACTCGGGAATACGTTACAGAATGAAGCTGAGAGGACTACTCCATATGTGGGGGAAGGTAGTCACCAAGGGAGAGAGGTCCCTAGTCCTGTGGTCTCTGACACCGAGACAGACTTCAACGATGAACAGTACCCTCCTGCTGAGGACCGGTACAAGCAGCTGGAGGACAGGTTAAATGCTATGGAGATTCAACGTGTGCCTGGGTTGGATTTTGGAGACTTGGGGTTATCCTCTGGGGTGGTGATCCCACACAAGTTCAAGGCGCCGACCTTTGTGAAGTATGACGGGGCTTCCTGTCCTAAGATGCACCTCCGCTCTTATGTAAGGAAGATCCAGCCTTACACAGCAGACAAGAACTTATGGATCCACTTATTCCAGGAGAGTCTTTCAGGGACTCATCTCGAATGGTTCTATCAGCTGGATGGAACCAACATTCGTAACTGGGAGGATTTGGCCACTACTTTTTACAAGCAGTATCAATATAATTCCGACCTCGCTCCCATGCGTACCCAACTCCAGGGTATGTCGCTAGGATCGGGTGAAGGTTTTAAGGAGTACGCACAGAAATGGAGAGATCTGGCTGGCAGGGTGCAACCACCGTTGACGGATCGTGAGCTGGTAGACATGTTCTTGGGGACCCTATCTGGTCCATTCTTCAATCATCTCATTGGTAATTCCTCTGCTGGGTTTACAGACCTGATCCTGACTGGAGAAAGGATCGAAGCTGGTATAAAATCAGGGAAGATACAGAAAGGTGCGTCCTCAAATACTGAAAAGAAGCCCTTCAAGAAGGAAGCTAGTGCTGTGTATGGTCCAAGGAGGAAGAACAAACCGGAACGCCGCCAAGCTGTCAACGCGGTGGTTATTTCTAAGCCCGCTGCTGCTCCTCAGCAATACAACCAAACCAGAGCTGAGAGGCCCAAAAGGAAATACACTCGGCTCAGCATGACTCTCTCTCAGATCCTGCCGCAACTGCTGTCAACCAGCCTGTTAATTGTCAAGGAAGCTCCGAAGGTGGTAAACACAGCATCTCCGAAGTACAATCCTAACGCCCGTTGTGCTTATCACTCTGATAGCCCGGGGCATTCTACTGATGATTGCTGGGCCCTGAGAAATAAGGTTCAGGACCTTATCGATGCTAAGGAAGTTCAGTTCGAGGCGCCCGAGAAGCCTAATATGGTGACAGCTCCCATGCCCAACCATGGAGTAAATGCTATCAGGGTTGAAGATGAAGTGGAGGAATCCGAATTCGACAGCTGGATATACCCAACAACCAAAGATGGACCTAGCAACTGGACTTCCAAAGACTCTATACCTGTTACTTTTGTCACGCAGTAATGAACTTCCTTGTTTTGGATTTGTAATAAACAATAATTTGAAACTTTATGGCCCAGTGTCTTACCCGGGGCACCGTGGTTTTATTTGTGAGGGCTTTTGTTTGTCACTTCCATCTATCATGAATAAAAGCATTGGATGTTTTTTACATTTCAAATCTTGTGCTCCCTTTCTTTCTTTACATATTGCAAAACAGCTATATTTACACACACTCACTCATATAGGTTCCAATCCACTCTGGATCTCACTGGTAACGACTCTGCTACTGCCAGTTATGACTTCGAAAATCTGATCAACTTGGCCGAAGACGAAGGTGAAGATGATTGCGAAGTGCCTGGTGAACTTGCAAGACTGCTACTCCAGGAAGAGAGGGCCATTCAACCACATGAAGAGCCAGTGGAAATGGTAAATCTGGGTACTGAGACAGATAGAAAGGAAGTCAAGATTGGTGCCAATCTAGAGCTCAGCATAAAACAACGGTTGGTTCAGATGTTGCATGATTATGTGGAAATCTTTGCCTGGTCCTACGAAGACATGCCTGGGTTTGATACTGACATTGTAGTTCATCACTTGCCTACCAAGGAAGACTGTCCTCCGGTTAAGCAAAAGGTTCGCCGTATGCATCCAGAAATGTCCGAGAAGATCAAAGCTGAGGTTATGAAGCAATTTGATGTCGGGTTTCTTGCAGTAACTTCTTACCCTCAGTGGATTGCCAACGTGGTGCCGGTGCCGAAGAAAGATGGTAAGGTCCGAATGTGTGTTGACTACAGGGATTTGAACAGGGCCAGCCCCAAGGATGATTTCCCTCTACCTCACATCGACGTTCTGGTTGACAATACTGCTCAGCATAAGGTATTCTCCTTCATGGACGGTTTCTCCGGTTATAATCAGATCAAGATGGCTCCTGAAGACATGGAGAAGACCACTTTTGTTACTCAGTGGGGCACCTTCTGTTACAAAGTCATGCCTTTCGGACTGAAAAATGTTGGGGCAACCTACCAACATGCCATGGTTGCTTTGTTTCATGACCTGATCCATCATGAGATAGAAGTGTATGTCGACGATATGATTGCAAGGTCCCAAACTAAGGAGGAACACCTTGACCATCTACAGAAGTTGTTTGACCGTCTGAAGTTGTACAAGCTGAGGTTGAACCCAAACAAGTGCACCTTTGGGGTAAGATCTGGAAAGTTGCTAGGCTTCGTCGTGAGCGACAAGGGTATTCAAGTGGACCCTGCCATGGTTAAAGCCATACAAGAGATTCCAACTCCCAAGACAGAGAAAGAAGTCAGAGGCTTTCTAGGACGGCTGAACTATATTGCCCGATTCATCTCGCACCTAACTGCTACCTGTGAACCAATCTTTAAGCTATTGAAGAAAGATCAAGTAGTACGTTGGAACGATGAATGTCAGGCCGCTTTCGACAGAATCAAAGAGTATCTCCAAGAACCACCCATTCTTATGCCACCGGTTGAAGTTAGACCTCTAATACTATACTTGACGGTACTTGACAGCTCAATGGGGTGTGTGCTGGGGCAGCATGACGAGTCTGGCCGAAAAGAGCATGCCATTTATTACCTTAGCAAAAAGTTTACCGACTGTGAGACCCGATACTCACTGCTTGAGAAAACTTGCTGCGCTTTGGTATGGGCTGTTCGCCGGCTGAGACAGTATATGTTGACTCACACTACTCTGTTAATCTCTAAAATGGATCCGATCAAGTACATATTCGAAAAGCCCGCCTTGTCTGGAAGAATAGCAAGATGGCAAATGATCTTGACAGAATACGACATCCAGTACACGACCCAAAAAGCAATCAAGGGAAGTGTAGTGGCTGACCATTTGGCACATCAGGCAGTGGACGACTACCAATCTATGAACTTTGAGTTTCCAGACGAGGATATCATGGTAGTAACTGATTGTGAAGTACCTGGACCGGATGAAGGACCTGAGGAAGGATCCCGATGGTCTATGCACTTTGACGGAGCCTCCAACGCTTTGGGTAACGGTATCGGCGCTGTGATCATATCCCCCAAAGGCACTCATACTCCACTTACTTCCCGACTATGTTTCAACTGCACCAACAACATGGCGGAGTATGAGGCATGCATCATGGGTCTTCAAGCTGCAATTGACTTAAGGATCAAGTTTCTGAGTGTCTTCGGAGATTCCGCTCTCGTGATCAATCAGATCAAAGGCGAGTGGGATACGAAACACCCCAATCTTATTCCTTATAAAGAATGTGTGTTGACATTAATCCCCCATTTCACAGAGATAACTTTTGAACACTTCCCAAGAGAGGAGAATCAGTTGGCGGACGCGTTGGCTATGATGTCTTCTATGTTCAAAGTCAAATGGGATAACGAGGCTCCCCGGATCATTATTTGGAAATTGGACGAACCTGCACATTGATGCGATCTTGAGACTGAAGAGGTAACAGAAAAACCTTGGTATCATGAAGTGAAGAGGTACTTGGAAGTTCAAGAATACCCTGAAGGTGCATCTGTCAATGACAAAAAGTTTCTGAGAAGGTTCGCAGTGAAGTTCTTCCTCAGCAATGGCATTCTCTACAAGCGAAACCATGATTCGACCTTACTGCGTTGTGTGGATAAGACTGAAGCAGAAAGGATCATGGCAGAACTGCATGAAGGTACCTTCGGAACACATTCCAGTGGACATACCATGGAAAAGAAAATCCTTCGGGCAGGATATTTCTGGTCCACAATGGAAGCCGACTGTTACCAACATTTTCGGACATGTCACAAATGCCAGATCTATGCTGATAAGGTGCACGTCCCTCCAGTTCCTCTGAATGTCTTGACAGCACCTTGGCCTTTTGCAATGTGGGGCATTGATATTATCGGCGAGATCAGACCTACGGCATCCAACGGGCATCGCTTCATCCTGGTGGCGATCGATTACTTTACAAAGTGGGTTGAAGCAGCTTCCTACGCTACAGTAACCAAGAACGTCGTGGCACGGTTCATTAGACACAACCTGATCTGTCGATACGGCGTCCCCGAAAGGATCATTACGGACAATGGCACCAATCTTAATAACAAGATGATCACTGAGCTCTGCGAGCAATTCAAGATACAACACCACAACTCTTCTCCTTACCGGCCGAAGATGAATGGGGATGTCGAAGCGGCAAATAAGAATATCAAAAAGATTGTGCAGAAGATGACAATGACCTACAAAGATTGGCACGAGATGTTACCGTTTTCTCTTCATGGGTACCGTACCTCAGCGAGAATGTCAACCGGGGCAACTCCCTTTTCCTTGGTCTATGGCATGGAGGCAGTCTTGCCGATTGAAGTTC
Source organism: Vicia faba (assembly GCA_948472305.1). NCBI lineage: Eukaryota > Viridiplantae > Streptophyta > Magnoliopsida > Fabales > Fabaceae > Vicia > Vicia faba. The sequence goes on along the minus strand of OX451735.1, from coordinate 677,054,378 downwards.
AGATACCCTCTCTCCGGATAATGAAGGATGCAGGCTTGAGCGAAGATGACTGGATCTAGACTCGACTTGATCAATTAAACCTGATTGATGAAAAGAGACTCACTGCTATATGTCATGGTCAAACGTACCAAAAACGGATGATCAGGGCATTTAACAAGAAAGTCAGACCACAAGAGTATCAAGTTGGGGACCTGGTAATCAAACGCATCATTCTTCCTCAAAGTGATCCCAGGGGCAAATGGACCCCTACGTACGAAGGGCCATTTGTGGTTAAACATGTGTTCTCAGGAGGAGCCATGATTCTAACCACCATGGATGGTGACGACCTTCCTCACCCCGCTAATGCAGACATAGTAAAAAGATACTACGCATGATAAAAGACCCGCTAGGTTGACATACCTAGGAAAAAATTAGGGCTTCCCAGCGAACCAAAAGGGTTCGGGAAAAAATAAGGGATGAAATGAAAAAATTTGTACACCCGGCAAGTCGAAAACCTGAAAAGGCGGCTTGGGCAAAAATGGGTATCCCGGTGGACTGAAAACCCGAAAGGGCGGTCCAGGCAAAAGTTAGGGATTAAAGCGTAATACTATGTCTCATTGGATCACTTTGCATCCAGAATCCGGCATCAACTATCAAGTTCAGACGACATCGATCAATCAACTTCATCTTCAACTGAGCAGCCAAGTGATAAGACGCTCGAAGATATAAAGGCGATAGCAGAGTTGAAACCCAGTGGGATTATTCTTTACACATAGCTGTTTTGTTTTCCTTCTTCACAAAATTGTATAAACTCTGTTGGTTCGGAGGCGTTCTCTTACTAGGACGTCAGCCTCTTATACATAAACGCCTATTTACAGGCAAATTCAAAAATCAATACAAATCCACTTTTCAGACCAATTGCCAATTGTTTTTCCTTTTTCTGTTTTGTTTTGTAAAGAACGTCCAATATTCAATTGTGATATATGCATTTGACACTAATTGCTAACTCATAAATATTCAAATACGAAACAAAGGATTAATTACAGGTGACATCAGAAACAGGGGAAGTAATGAGTTGTCTGAGCGATCTAGTTGCTCTGTCCACCAAGGTACCAAGGTAGGTTCGGATGAAGAACATAACCAAGTTACCTCCACTCCCCAGTGAAGTCGCCAAGATTCAGCAATACTCTCCTCAAGCAGAGTTGGTCTCCCAATCAGCCCTACAAAGCACAAGTATCTCCAGCAAGTCAACCACACTCTCCCCAAGCAGAGTTAAGCTACTATCAACCTTAAGGAAGTTGGGTTTTCCCCAGAGATCTCAATATTCCCCAGCGGAGTATGCAGACATTCCTAACAAGCATCCCCGTCAATCTTATTCTAAGATTGTTCCCCGGCAGAATACCAAACATCCCAGTGGAGCCACTCCCCAGCACAGTCTCAAAAGTCTCCCCAGGAGAGTTGAACCATCTCCCCAGTAGGAAGCTTATCCCCAGTAGATTCTAGAAGCTATCCCCTGTAGAGCACGAATGCGTCTCCTCAACCATATTCAAAGGTTATTTCCCCACCAGGATATAACTGGGTTATCCTCAGCTAATTACCACAGAAAGATCGTCCTCGGCGAAGCTCTTCCTATCCCCCAGCGGAGTTCATCAAGTCTTCCAACAAAACACAACAATGGTATCCCCAGCGGAGTTATCATCAACCTCAACGGAGTTATCATTAACCTCAGCAAAGTACCTCTCTTTCCCCACAGAGTTCACTCCCCGTAGAGTAATCTATTCGCTAAGTTTATTCCCCAACGGAGTCATCTTCTCCTACCGGTTTATGCTTGCAACTATCATCCCCAGCGGAAACAAGGAACTCTATTCCTCAACATCAGCCCAGGAGTTAACTTCCTGGCATCCGTCAAGGATTTATTTTCCAAGAAAAAAATACGGTCATAAACGTCACATCTTCAAACATTATAGCATGCACATACGCATCATGAACATACAATCTCATTTATTTTGAGAACATTACGCATTTCATACATCATGACATCGCATACAACTAACGTTTTGTCTTTTCAGGACAAAAGTCAATACAACGATAATTGCTATCAACTGTCGCAATTCCAGATTCGATACCTGTAGCTAGCCAGGGCACATCTGTGAGCGACTAATTCCAGACTCGATTCCTGTATCCTGCCAGGGCACGTCTGAAGAGTTTGAAGATCCGATTCCTGTATCTTGCCAGGGTGTATCTGTTGACGACTATTTTCCGGACTCGATTCCTGTATCCTGCCGGGGCACGTCTGAAGAGTTTGAAGATCCGATTCCTGTATCCTGCCAGGATGTATCTGTTGACGACTATATTCCAGACTCGATTCCTGTATCCTGCCAGGGCACGTCTGAAGAGTTTGAAGATCCGATTCCTGTATCCTGCCAGGGTGTATCTGTTGACGACTATTTTCCAGACTCGATTCCTGTATCCTGCCAGGGCACGTCTGAAGAGTTTGAAGATCTGATTCCTGTATCCTGCCAGGGTGTATCTGTTGACGACTATATTCCAGACTCGATTCCTGTATCCTACCAGGGCACGTCTGAAGAGTTTGAAGATCCGATTCCTGTATCTTGCTAGGGTGTATCTGTTGACGACTTTATTCCAGACTCGATTCTTGTATCTTGCCAGGGCACGTCTGAAGAGTTTGAAGATCCGATTCCTGTATCTTTCCAGGGTGTATCTGTTGACGACTAATTCCAGACTCGATTCCTGTATCCTTCCAGGGCACGTCTGAAGAGTTTGAAGATCCGATTCTTGTATCTTGCTAGGGTGTATCTGTTGACGACTATATTCTAGACTTGATTCCTGTATCCTACCAGGGCACGTCTGAAGAGTTTGAAGATCCGATTCCTGTATCTTTCCAGGGTGTATCTGTTGACGACTAATTCCAGACTCGATTCCTGTATCCTGCCAGGGCACGTCTGAAGAGTTTGAAGACCCGATTCCTGTATCTTGCCAGGGTGTATCTGTTGACGACTATTTTCCAGACTCGATTCCTGTATCCTGCCAGGGCACGTCTGAAGAGTTTGAAGATCTGATTCCTGTATCTTGCCAGGGCGTATCTGTTGACAACTATTTCCGGACTCGATTCCTGTATCCTGCCAGGGCACGTCTGAAGAGTTTAGAGATTCGACTCCTGTATCCAGCCAGGGCACGTCTGTAAGCAACCTGTTGAAGTTCCAGATTCGACACCTGTATCTAGCCAGGGCATGTCTGTGAACGACTGAGCGAAGATCGACACCTGTAACAGGCCAGGCAATTATCTTTCTTTCTCAGGTATGCAAGTTTCTCGCTAAGGAATCTCTTACGCGATCGACACCTAGATGGCATCTATAAGCCCATCCACATACCAACAGTCTCCAGATGGCATCTATAAGCCCATCCTCCTATCCATCAGTCTCCAAATGGCATCTGTAAGCCCATCCCCTACATCACGCTGCTGACATTCTACCATGTGAGTGCAAATTTATGGGCACTCTAGTGTTCAATCATCTTCCACCTTCGGATTACGAAAGGCACGCTAGCCAATCTACATCCTCAGGTCTAAGAAGATTAAACAGGGGCAACTGTTGTACCCCAAAATTTGCCCTCCCATAATCTTCAAAGTTATGACAAGCAAATGGTTCAAAGTCTACTCAAGGGCTGCACAGTCAACCATCCTCCTAAGCCAGTCAAATTAGGGTTTTGGTTCTTGCAAGGAATTTGAGGTTTTTAAGGGCTCAATCAAATCCCATATGCCCATATACATTGTCAAGCACCTACATGTCAAGTTTCAAGGCTCACAAGGTCAGGTTGCACAGTCAAAAGTCCCATTTGCTCAATAGTCAACTGTAGGGGCAAAATGGTCATTTGGCAGTCAAAAGTCAAAATTTTTGGTCAACATCTTATTTTGAAGCCACAATCATCATTTGGTCAAATCTTGACCATGATTTCACAAGAATGGCTCAAAAATCATCAAGATGCAAAAGTTTCTATTTTTGAACAACTGAAAAGTCAACTGTAACTTGACCAAGGCATAACTTTTTCATGGTTCATCAGAAAAATCCCATCCAATGCTCATCTTGAAGGGGAAGACATTTCCTATAACTCATCTTCACATTCCAAGTCCAAGAAATGCTCTCACAAAAAGTTATCAATTTCAACATTATAGGTCATTTTCAAAAGTCAACAAAAAGGCACTTTAAGTCAAAGACCATAACTTGAGATTGGTACATCAAAATGACATGGGACCAAAGACATTGGTTAGAGGACTTCAAGACCTTTCCAAAATGTCCAAGAACATGTTCATAGCTTCAAAATTGAGCAAGATATGCATTGGAGAAGTTGGGAAATTTTTGTGAAATGGCCAAAGTCAATTATCCTTGAAACTTCATTTTTGACAAAAGGGGCCCACTTTTTCCACTTGATTCAGCTTGGCCATGCCTCCCACGTGTCCCACAATTTATTTCAAGATTTAAAATTAATTTTTCCATTTTTATTTAATTTTATTTGATTTAATTCATTTTAAATCTTTTAAAATCAAATAAAAATCAAAGAAATTAATGGAGGGATATATTTTGTGTTAAATGGCTTTGATGCACCTTGAAACACATTCCAAATTCGTGCATGGCCTATTATGGGCATAAAAATTCAAAATTTCACAAATATGGAAAAGGGTTCAATGTTGGTTATGGAGGAAATCTCAAACATGAATGCAAGGCTTCAATGACCATAATATTGTTTGATACACATTACATAACACATAGGAAAGCTTTCAGAACAATATTCACGAGCTAGAAACACTAAAAACGGCCAAACACATTTCAAACTTTCAAGAGAAAAAAGCAAAACTGAAAACCTATTTGCAGCTTGTTCCAAGTCTCCATTTCAATCCAAATACACTCCTGGCATCCCTAGGAACCTTTGGCAATCAGAACCAAGCGTAATCACTCAAGGAATCATCCCCACCAACTCATACGGTTTGCATACATTCTCAAAATTACATATCACATTCCACGCATTTTTAATACATTCTTTTGGTTGATTTGCATTGCTGACATTATTACCAAGCTTTCCATGTGTTTTAATTTGAGAATAATGCTTTAAATCGAAAAGTTCCATTGAGAATTTCTAGGTTTTTCAGAGCTTCGAATTAGGGGTTTCACCATACTGTAAAATTGGAACCTCAAACAAGCATGGTTGAATTCAGCTGGATGAGACGAATAAGATGGACCTATCGCGCCCTTTTTATGTTGGCCCAATTCCTATTCGCTATTTTCTGTCACTGTATTTAGTGGGGGTTAAAAACCCCCGCTATTCGCCTGTGTTTTTATTTTCAGAATGAAGAAGATGATGCGTGGATGAATGGGATTGGTGCGTTCAAATCCCGCGCGCGTTTTTTTTGTTTGTTAGCATATAACGTTTTTATTTTATATAATATTTCTTTTCCATATTACTAACAAATGCGTTTGAGTGCTTCAGTGGTTGGGGACGTGGCCAAGCATCCTTGGGACCTGGGTTCGATTCCCAAGTCCCTTATAATTTCCATATTATTTTCTTCAACGTTTTCCTGTGCAAATTCTAATATGAGGTGCATCATAAGTCCCACTTCCCAGCGCTGCCATATGTCATCAACGCAGATCCAAAGGACAAAAAGTGTAGCACACCATAGTCTGGAGTCAAGCACGCTGCAGGCAACCATGAAAGTCAAACGTGGCTTAGATTTCAGTGGGCTTGGATTGCTTCAATAAACCTCCTATTTGGCCCACACCCCCCTTGGTTTATTTACTTTTTCTTATTTTATTTTGTTTTGTCATTTTCTTTTCTTTTATTTATTTGCCTTATTTTTTATTATTAACAATTAACTTAATTAGCACATTTTCATGAAAAATAAAAAAAAAAATGGAATCATCATTATTATCATTATTATTTTATTTTGTAAATAAACATTAACTAAAATAGTTTAATTAGGCCATTTTAATTCATTTCTAAAAAAAATTAAAATAGATCTAGAATTAGGTAAAGTTAATTTTAATTTTATTCCATTTCTTTTATTTCATAAAAACATAAAAAACAAAAAAATATTTTCTTTTTAATTAAATTAATTAATTAGTCATTAATTAGCTTTAATTTCACTTTAATTATAAAAAAACCAAAAAAATCAATTTCTTTTCTTAAAAGGGTCAACACCCTTAGACATTCCCGATTAATTTATTCGCGCGCATTTACTTTATTTGATTATTATTGTAATTGCCTTCAAGAATGTAATAGTTAAATAGGTTTATCGCTTTATTTAATTTCCGTACTTATTTACTAAAAAACGGGTCTTTGTAATTTTTGGCGATGTATAGACCCGCGCCTTGTAATAGCGTAGGATTTAATTTTCCGCAACTTACTTTCTACACCCCTTAACTGCTAAACTTGCATGAAAGAATGTATGTAAATAAAAACAACTCGTAGCTCACTAATTACAAAGACAAACATAACATGAATACAACACACAAATACACACACCACTTCTAGGGTACGCCTCACTTGTTGCCTTCAAAACGTGGTCGTCAAGTATAGGACGTCTTAGCGGTCCTTATGTCCATGATCCAGTTGCCTCGAAACAGTTGCCTCGAAACAGTTGCCTCGGAACAGTTGCCTCGAAACGGTTGCCTCGGATTAAAAAAGGATCAAGGACATAAGGGTAGCTTCTAAGGTGTCCTAACTGTTGCTTCGGTGACCATACTGTCCCTACAATCGAATTGACCCGAACACCTCCAACGGTGGTGCTACCTACCTCTCAATGGTGGGATGGCACTACCTAAAGGACACTTACACAGCTTAATTCCTTAGGGTAGGTAGATGACTCATAGATACTTGCTCTTTTCAAAAACAAACAAAATACTTTTCACACCTTACACTTTCAAAAGCTTTCAAAACAAATTTTTTAAACACTCTTGAGGACAAATACAAGAGTTATTCAGAAATCTTTCAAAGAAACTTTTTTTCAAAACCCACTCACATTTTAAAAAGCAAACAAAATTTTGAAAACATAAGAGCAAGTACCTAAGAGCCCATGGATAACCATGGATAGAAAGGGTGCTAACACCTTCCCTTTCTATAAATCTACCTCCCGAACCGAGAACTATTCTCATAAGGAATTTTGTTGTGCTTTTGTCCTTTTCATGTTAGAGAAAATAAAAGACGGTGGCGACTCTTGCTTTCGCGACATTTCGCGAACCAGCGTTAAACAGTCAGTTCTATTTCCATCGGTCACACCTCTGATCTTATACTTGACAGTACTCGACAACTCAATGGGGTGCGTGTTGGGGCAACATGACGAGTCTGGCCAAAAAGAGCATGCTATTTATTACCTTAGCAAAAAGTTTACCGACTGTGAGACCCGATACTCACTGCTCGAGAAGACTTGCTACACTATGGCATGGGCTACTCACCGGCTGAGACAATATATGCTGACTCACACCACTCTATTGATATCAAAGATGGATCCAGTCAAGTATATCTTTGAGAAGCCTGCCTTGTCTGGAAGAATAGCAAGATGGCAGATGATTTTGACCGAGTATGACATCCAGTATACGACCCAAAAGGCAATCAAGGGAAGTGTGTTGGCAGATCATCTGGCACATCAAGCAGTGGATGATTACTAGTCTATGAACTTTGAATTCTCGAATGAGAATATCATGTTGGTAACTGATTGTGAGACACCTGGCCCGGATGAAGGACCTGAGGAAGGATACCGATGGTCTATGTACTTTGATGGAGCTTCAAACGCTTTGGGTAATGGAATTGGCGCCGTGTTCATATCTCCTAAAGGCTCTCATACTATGTTTACCACCCGACTATGTTTCAAATGCACCAACAATATGGCGGAGTATGAAACGTGTATCATGGGTCTTCGAGCAGCAATTGCCCTAAGGATTAAGTTTCTGAGTGTCTTCGGAGATTCCGCTCTCGTGATTAGTCAGATCAAAGGCGAGTGAGATACAAAACACCCAAATCTCATTCCTTACAAGTAGTATGTATTGATGTTACTTCCCCACTTCGAGGAGATGACCTTTGAACACTTCCCTAGAGAGGAGAATCAGTTGGCGGACACGCTGGCTACGATATCTTATATGTTCAAAGTCAATTAGGACAACGAAGCTCCCCTGATTATCATTGAAAGGTTGGACGAACTTGCACATTGTTGTGACATTGAGACTGAAGAGGTAGCAGATAAACCATGGTTTCAAGAGGTAAAGAGATATCTTGAAGCTCAGGAGTACCCCGAGGGTGCATCTGTTAATGATAAGAAGTTTTTGAGGAGGTTCGCGACAAAGTTCTTCATCAGCAATGGCATTCTTTACAAGCGTAACCATGATCCGACCTTACTGCGGTGTGTGGATAAGAACGAGGCAGAAAGGATCATGGCAGAATTACATTAAGGCACTTTCGGAACTCATTCCAGTGGACATACCATGGCAAAGAAGATCCTTTGGGCAGGATATTTTTGGTCCACAATGGAAGCCGACTGTTATCATCATTCTCGGACATGTCACAAGTGCCAGGTATATGCTGATAAGGTGCACATACCTCCAGTACCTCTGAAGGTCCTGACGGAACCTTGGCCTTTTGCAATGTGGGGCATTGATATTATCGGCGAGATCATACCTACAGCATCCAACGGGCACCGTTTCATCCTGGTAATGATTGATTACTTTATGAAGTGGGTTGAAGCAGCTTCCTTTGCTACGGTAACAAAGAACTTCGTGGCACGGTTCATTCGGCACAACCTGATTTGTCGATATAGCGTACCAGAGAGGATCATTACGGACAATGGTAGAAATATCAACAATAAGATGATCACTGAGCTCTGCAAGCAGTTCAAAATACATCATCACAACTCTTCTCCCTACCGGCCGAAGATGAATGGGGTTGTAGAAGCGGCTAATAAGAACATCAAGAAGATTATGCAGAAGATGACAGTGACATACAAAGACTGGCACGAGATGTTACTGTTTGCTCTTCATGGGCACCGTACCTCAGCGCAGACGTCAATAAGGGCAACCCCTTATTCCTTGGTATATGGCATGGAGGCCGTACCGCCCATTTAAGTTCAGATACCCTCTCTTCGGATTATGAAGGATGCAGGTTTGAGCGAAGATGACTGGATTCATACCTGGCTTGATCAGCTGAACCTAATCGATGAAAAGAGACTTACTGCTATTTGTCATGGTCAGACGTATCAAAAACGGATGATCAAGGCATTTAACAAGAAAGTTAGACGACAAAAGTACCAAGTTGGGGATCTGGTAATCAAGCGCATTATCTTACCTCAAGGCGAGGGAAAATGGACCCCTACTTACAAAGGGCCATTTGGGGTTAAGAACATTTTCTTAGGAGGAGCTATGATTCTAACCACCATGGATGGTGACGACCTTCCTCACCCCGTCAATGTAGACATAGTGAAAAAATACTACGCCTAATCTAAGACCCGCTAGGTTGACTGACCTAGGCAAAAATAAGGGCTTCCCGGCGAACCAAAAGGGTTCGGGAAAAAATAAGGGATGAAAAAGAAAAAATCTGTACACCCGGCAAGCCGAAAACCTGAAAAGGCGGCTTGGGCAAAAAAGGGTATCCCGGTGGACTGAAAACCCGAAAGGGCGGTCCAGGCAAAAATTAGGGATCAAAGCGTAACACTATGTCTCATTGGATCACCTTGCAACCAGACTTCGGTATCGATTATCAAGCTCGGACGGTGCTAATCAATCTGATCTACCTTCAACCAATAACAAAGTGATGAGATGCTCGAGGACATAAGGGCAATAGCAGAGTTGGAACCCAGTGGGATTATTCACATAGCTGTTTTGTTTAAGTTTTTCACAAATTGTGTAAATTCTATTATTAGGCGGCGTTCTCTTACTAGGACGTCAGCCTCTTGTACAAAAACGCCTATTTACAGGCCAAACTTCAAAATCAATACAAGTCATTTTCACAAATAAATTTGTCTTTTTCTGTTTTGTTTTGCAAAGAACGTGCAATGTTCATTTTTGATATATGCATTTGACGTTAATTGCTGCTCATGAATATTTACATACAAAACAAAAGATCATTACTTGTAATATCAGAAACAGGGGCAAATAAGAATTGTCCAAGCTTTACAGTTGCTCTATCCACCAGGTACGAAGGTAGATTCAGTTGAAGAATAGGGCTTAGGTGCTTTCACTCCCCGCAGAGTAAGACATCAATGTTAACTCTCCCTAGCTGAGACTTGCAACTCTGAATGAATCGGTAATATTCTCCCCAAACAGAGTTTATCTACCATCAGCACTGAAAAGTCTTAATATTCCCCAACGGAGTATAAGAATATTCCCCGGCAGAATATAAGATATTCCCAGCGGAGTTTGAATTTTTTCCCAGTGCAGTCTGAAAAAGCTTCCCCAATGGAGTTTGGAGAATCATCCCCAGTAGACTTTGGAAGATTGTCCCCAACAGAGCTCAAAGGGTTATCCCCATTAGAGTCTAAAAGGTTATCCCCAGTGAAGTCGCAACTGAAAGGTCATCCCCAGCGGAGTTCTTTCCTTTCATAAACAGGATTTAGTATCACCAGCAATGGTAATTCATCCCCAGCAGAATTTATCAGTGGAATCCTCAGCAGAGCATCTCTTCCCCACAGAGTAATCTCCTCATCAGTTTATTCCCCAACAGAGTTATCCTCTCCTGCATGTTTATTCTCACAGTCATCTTTGTTCGCCATCCCCAGCGGAAAACAAAGAATTCAACTCTTTTCTCCAACAGCTATACGGGATTTATTTTCCCCAGCTAAAACATTACATTTCCATACATCATGATACATGCATATACGCATCATATAACACAATCTCATTTATTTTGAGAACATCATTGCTTGATATATATCATGCATTGCATACGACTGGTCGTTTACCTTTCAGGAAGGATGCAGTTAAGTTCTCAGCTATGAAGCTTTTACCCAAGTCGGAGTATTGATCGGTTCTTAAATCTCAATAGAACTATCCTCGGTTGAATTACAGATAAGGTTCTAAATCTCGGCAATTTTCCTCCGTCAAAGTGTGGATCTTAAATCTCAACAAAATTATCCTCCGTTGAATTATAGACAGTTACTAGATCTCGATGAAGATGTTTTCCTCAGTCGAAGTACTGACCGGTTCTTAAATCTCAACTGAATTATCCTCGGTTGAATTACAGATAAGGTTCTAAATCTCGACAATTTTCCTTCGTCGAAGTGTGGACAAGTTCTTAAATCTCAATAGAATTATCCACCATTGAAGTACAGACAGTCCTAGATCTCGATGAAGATGTTTCCCTCAGTCGAAGTACTGACCGGTTCTTAAATCTCAACTGAATTATTCTCGGTTGAATTACAGATAAAGTTCTAAATCTCGACAACTTTCCTCCGTCGAAGTGTGGACAAGTTCTTAAATCTCAACAGAATTATCCTCCGTTGAAGTACAGACAGTCCTAGATCTCGATGAAGATGTTTCCCTCAGTCGAAGTACTGACCGGTTCTTAAATCTCAACTGAATTATTCTCGGTTGAATTACAGATAAGGTTCTAAATCTCGACAATTTTCCTTCGTCGAAGTATGGACAAGTTCTTAAATCTCAACAGAATTATCCTCCGTTGAAGTACAGACAATCCTATATCTCGATGAAGATGTTTCCCTCAGTCGAAGTACTGACCGGTTCTTAAATCTCAACTGAATTATCCTCGGTTGAATTACAGATAAGGTTCTAAATCTCGACAATTTTCCTCCATCGAAGTGTGGACGAGTTCTTAAATCTCAACAGAATTATCCTCGGTTGAATTACCAATAGTTCCTATATCTCGATGAAGATGTTTCCCTCAGTCTAAGTACTGACCGGTTCTTAAATCTCAACTGAATTATCCTCGGTTGAATTACAGATAAGGTTCTAAATCTCGGCAATTTTCCTCCGTCGAAGTGTGGACGTGTTCTTAAATCTCAACAGAATTATCCTTGGTTGAATTACAGATAGTTCCTAGATCTCGATGAAGATGTTTCCCTCAGTCGAAGTACTGACCAGTTCTTAAATCTCAACTGAATTATCCTCGGTTGAATTACAGATAAGGTTCTAAATCTCGACAATTTTCCTCCGTCGAAGTGTGGACAAGTTCTTAAATCTCAACAGAATTATCCTCGGTTGAATTACTGACAAGTCCTAAATCTCGATGAAGATGTTTCCCTCAGTCGAAGTACTGACCGGTTCTTAAATCTCAACCGAATTATCCTCAGTTGAATTACAGATAAGGTTCTAAATCTCGACAAAGTTCCTCTGTCGAATTACTAACAGTTCTTAAATCTCAACAGAATTATCCCTGGTTGAATTACAGACAAGTCCTAAATCTCGATGAAGATATTTCCCTCAGTCGAATTACTGACCGGTTCTTAAATCTCAACCGAATTATCCTCAGTTGAATTACAAATAAGGTTCTAAATCTCGGCAATTTTCCTCCGTTGAAGTGTGGACGAGTTCTTAAATCTCAACAGAATTATCCTCGGTTGAATTACAGACAAGTCCTAGATCTCGATGAAGATGTTTCCCTCAGTCGAAGTACTGACCGGTTCTTAAATCTCAACTGAATTAGTCTCGGTTGAATTACAGATAAGGTTCTAAGTCTCGAAAAATTTCCCCCAGTTGAATTACGGACAAGTTCTTAAAACTCAACATATATGTTCTCTCAGTTGAAGTACAGGCAAGCTCCTAAATCTCAAGAAAGATCAGACTTCCCCAGCGGAATCTTCCACAACAACAGATATACAAGTTCTCGCTAAGGAATTTCCTATGTGATCGATACTCCTGCAGATGGAATCTTTAAGCCCATCCTCCCGCCAGCAATCTCCAAATGGAATCTGTAAGCCCATTCCCGACATCACCAGGCTGATACCGCTTTATGCGAGTGCAAATTTTCTGGGCACTCTAGTGTTCAATCATCTTCCACCTTCGGATCACGAAAGGCACAAAAGCCAATCTACATCCTCAGGTTTAAGAAGATTGAAAAGGGGCAGATGTTGTACCCCAAAATTTTCCCTCTCATATTCCTCAAGACATTTCAAGAAAAAATCTCCAAGTGGCTCAAGGTTGCTCAAGAGTGGGTCAGACAAGTCATCTCCTAAGACAGTCAACCCCAAATTAGGGTTTTGTGTTGCATCAAGATCTTTGATTCCAAATGACCTCAAGTGCTCCACAATGTCCTAATATGTTCTCAAGATCATCCATGTCAAATTTCAAGCCTTGTAGAAGAAGTTTGCTCAGTCAATTGCTCAAAAGGTCCAAAAGTCGACTATGCTAGGGCAAAAGTCAACTGTGACCTACAAACAGTCAAACTTCAAGATTTTTTGTCAAAATTCTCATTTTGAAGGATATTTCATAATTTGATCAAGGGTTGATCATGATTCATCAAGGATTGCTCAAAATTCATCAAGACTCAAAAGTTGCTAAATTAGGGTTTTGTAGGAAAAGTCAACTCAACTTTGACCAAGCATAACTTTCTCATACTTTATGATAAATGACCCATACAAATCTAATTTTGAATAGGATGAAATTTCCTACAATCCATCTTCATACCCCAAGATAAAAAAAATGCACTCACAAGAAGTTATAAATTTGGACATTATAGGTCATTTTTGAAAGTCAACAAAAACACCATTTTTGCCAAAGCTTATAACTTGAGCATGGAATATCAAAATGAGATGAGACCAAAAGGGTTGGTTATATGACATATCAAGCTTTCTACAAAGTCCAAGAACTCTTCCAAAAGTTCAAAATTGAAGAAGTTATGCATTGTTGAAGTTGGACATTTTTGGAAAATTGCCAAAAGTCAGCTATCCCCAAAACTTCAAATTTTGTCAAATGGGCCCATTCTTTACCACTTGATTTGAGCTTGCATCATTGTCCACGTGTCCTAGCTTCATCCATGAGCCCATATTTCTTTTTTATTATTTTATTTGATTTTTTATTGAATTTATTCATTTTAAATCAAATTAAATCATTTAAAATCCAAAACTTTGATTACATGAGATCTCTTGGCTATTTCAGGATTTGATAGTCATCATTATCATCATCAAACTTGAATCTCACCAATTCATGTGAAAAAGATTGAGATTTGGGCAAATTTGGCAAGTTGTAAAGAGGAGATCAAATCAAATCCCAAGGCATTGATATGGGAAGATTCAAACCATAATTCTTACCCTAATACACTCCATAGTACATAAGCAAGCAAAACAGATCGAAACAAGGGTTGGAAAGTGCATGCATAGGCAGAACAAAGTTTGAAAAAAGTAACCAAAATCTTGAATTCGAAATCATAGCTAGAGGCGTTTTCAAAAGCCAAAACCTATCCCAATCGCTTCCTGGGTGTTCACTCAATCTTCCTGGATCAAAAGTAAGCTTGCTCATACGCCCAAAAGCGCTGTAAGTATCACGATATCTAGCTCTGTTCTTGAAATCATAACTCTCTATTCTTGCATCATTTAAACAAATCATTGACATATTTGTGATCCTCATAACATTTGCAAGCTTTTGGCATTATTCAATTTTGTTTATCTGACCCATACTACAAAATGCCATAGCTAGGGTTTCTTGGATATTTTTGGGCGTTCTTGTTTCAGGAGTAATTTACCACCAAGAAGGGTATGGTTGTGACAGAGATGACGAGACGAGCACAACCATGCCCTTGGAATTCATTTTCATGGCCTACAACAGATTTTGGAATATGCACGACTTGTAGTGACGGCCTGTGTCCGTAGCTATAGGTTTTATAAGGTTTTAGCCACGGATGGAAGGTTGAAGACGATGCGTGGCGCCCCCTCATTGGGCCATTCAAACCACGCGCGTTTTTTTAATATTTTTCTGGCAATAGTTTTTTTTCCATATAATATATATTATTCCTATTGTATTAACAAACAAGGACAAGTGGCCTAGTGGCAAGCGTGCATTGGTAATATCCATCAGGACCTGGGTTCGAATCCCAGGTCCCCCACTTTCTTTGATATTTTTCTTCTTCAGGTGACCATGTACATATCCAAGCATGCAGCATACCATACACCATCAAGCATCCAATGGCCAGATGGCCAAAGGCCAAATTTGGTGGCCAAGATCTGAAGGTCTACCATGGTCCAAGTCAGCATATGCACACCAAATCCAAAAAGTCAAACAAGGCCAACGTGTTTTGGGCCTCAACATTGCTATTCAGACACCCAATTTCAGGCCTAAACCCCTCTCTCTTTCTATTTTATTTATTTTGTTTATTTTAATTGTTTTATTATTTTTGTTTAAATTCTAACCAATTAAAAAAAATATTTTCTTTATAAAATTAAAACCACAAAAATATTTTCTTTATCAAATCAAATTTTTATTTTTATTTTATTAATAAATACTAATTAAATTAACTTAGGTTTTAATTAGAATAACTTTAACATATTTTTGTAAATAATTAAAATTAAATTAGATTTAATTAGGTTTTTACTAATTCAATTAATTTTATTTTCTTTCTTAAAATAACAAAAACCCAATAATAATTTATTTTTATTAATTAATTTAATTTAATTTAATTTAGTAATTGATTTAGGTTAATTTCTCTTTATAAAATAAAAAAACAACAAAAAGATATTTTCTTTAATCAAAAGGGTCAAAACCCTAATCTTGCATCTGATTAAATTTTGTGCCGCGATTTATTTATCTTATCCAATAATGGACTTGCTCCCGGATCGTAATAGCTTAATAGGACTTTTATTTATTTTTTATCACTTTATTTATTTTTAAAGGGTTTGTCTTTGGCGATGTAAATACCCGATGCCTTGTAATTTAAATTCTGCAAAATATAACAGTTAGATGTTTGATAATAGGATGGCATGACAAGACTAAATGTTTTAACCTAAAATCAACTTAGATCATCCTTAACATGTACAAAGATAAAAATAACTGAAAACAACACATCCGCACATGCACACTCTTAGGGTACACCCCACTTGGTTGACTTCGCGCGCGGTCATTGAGTATAGGTAGTTTTAGAGGTCGCCCTTTTGTCTAAAGATCATAGTCGCCTCGAAATGGTTGCCTCTGATATTGTTTCCTCAAACAAATGATTTAAGACATTAGGGTTACCGCTAAGGCGTCCTA
Source organism: Vicia faba (assembly GCA_948472305.1). Lineage (NCBI taxonomy): Eukaryota > Viridiplantae > Streptophyta > Magnoliopsida > Fabales > Fabaceae > Vicia > Vicia faba. Next base: position 677,038,212 of record OX451735.1, on the reverse strand, counting down.
ACATTGCTTTAGTGACCGTAAGTCCCGCATTCGAATTGACCCTTAAACTCCAACGACGGTGCTACCTACTCATCAATAGTAGGATAGCATTGTCTAAAGGAAATTAGAATAGAACGATTCCTTTTTCGAGTAGGTAGATGGTTCTTAGATACTCGCTCTTTCAAAAAACAAAACCTTTTTCACACTTACACTTTTCAAACAAAGTTTTCAAAAACACTTCATTACACTCTTGAGGACAGAAGCAAGAGTTAAATTGAAGTTTTCAAAAACTTTTTCAAAACCACAAGCACAAAGAAAGCAATTTTTGAAAACAATTGAGCAAGTACCTAAGAGCCAGTGGATAACCACGGATAGAAAGGGTGCTAATACCTTCCCTTTCTATAATCTACCCCTCGAACCCGAGAAATATCTCGAAAAAGGAATTTTTCTGTGCTTTTTTCCTTTCCTTGTTGGATAAAATAAAAGTCGGTGGCGACTCTTGCTTACCGCGACATTTTGCAAAAACAAACGCAAAACGCAAACCAGCATTCCAAAAAACAGTCAGTTCTTCCCACCGTATCACAGAGTGCCTTGCCGGAACACTCCCTCCTCCTCATTTGCCAGCCTAGAAGGCGAAGTTATCGGCTTGCTTCAGGTTCTGATCAATCAATAAGATAAATGGCACCATTTGTGAGAACCCTATTATCCCCATATTTCTTTCCTTGAAAACCAAATATCAAAGAAAACATCACCAGATTCCGATCATGTTCGATCATAAGGATGTCCATCTCTCTAGGAAAACCGTCATCTCACCGATTCATAAAGCTGACAATGATGACAAACGCCATTTCCTCGAGGACATCCCCGTTAAAAAAGACAAATGCGCGACCTCTCCCTCCTCCATAGAGGATGGTGGTGATGACGTCCATTTCTTGGGAGCTATCAATTCCAAGAAACCCCAAGGGGAGACACTGATTGCTCCTTAACCAGTTACAGTGTTAAGCAGCATCAATCTTTCCATCGCAACCCTGCATGCTACCCTGAACCAAACCAATTCCTGATCCTTCGTCATAACAATAGGATTGAGACCTTAGAGAAGAAACATTCAAGATCTCCTCCTCAAAGATATCGACGATGTGCCTCGCGCAACCCTTCACCACAGCCTCGAGGTCGTCAACCAGTGCGAGGAAAACCTGAGATTACGCGCAACAAAAAACAAAATCACTCACCTCTTCGAAGAGACCGCCGCTCCCCAAAGAAGATACGGACCGAGCCAAGGTTAGACGATCACCATTCACCTCCACCGAGGTCCAATATTAGTCTAAGGAGCCCATCTCCCTGACGACCTGATAGTCCATGCCGAGGAAGAAATTACTCTCCTCCCCGGTCTAAGAGTTGGAGCAACGACGAAGACGACCTCTGCGACACATTTTCACGGGAAATCATGGAGACACCACTCCCAGTTGGGATGGAGAAACCTTCCTACCTGGGGATGTAAGATAGGACCATTGACCCGGGCGACCATCTCAAAAAAATCGACACTCTTGTCGATTATTTAAATGTCAAAGGCATCATAAAATGAATATCATTCTCCATCACGCCTAGAAAGAGAGTTATGGCGTGGTATAATAGCCTGCCCGACGAATCGATCACATCTTGGTGGAAACTCAAAAAGCAGTTCTCTAGGAATTTCATAGCTTTTCTTCGGTAATCAAAGTCAAAAGCATCACTCGAAGCGATCATCCAAGGTAAGGATAAGTCCCTTTGGGCATATACTGAGAAGTTCAACAACGAGGCCGTTCAGGTCTCCACTATTGATGACATGAAGAAATACGAGCTCAAGCGCAAACTGCGCCTGCACACCGACTTTGCCAAAGTTGTAGGCAGTGAAACTCCCTCCTCAATGGATGCCATCCTCCTCAAGGCACGGGCGTTGATCAATGGTTTTTAAACAAATATAGATGTTATTTATGTTATCGTTTCTTTTACTTATCGAGGTTTTATTTCATTTTATCTCATATTATGCTTTGGTTTTGTGTTTTAGTGTTTTCAGGTTCAGAAGAATAAAACAGGATAAATCGGGGCGGAAAAAGTACATAATTTAAAGTTTTCGAGGAGATGCTACAGGAGCCCTAACACGGATGACTGTGTCACCTGACATGGACCGTGTCAGGGGGAAGACTTGGAAAGTATTGAAATTAGAGGCTGACACGGGAGGCCGTGTCACCTGACACAAGTCGTGTCAGCATGCCTGGAGAAGGAAAATTCCTGATGGCCAACACATGCAGCTGTGTCGCTTGACACGGGTCGTGTCGGCCTACGACGCTGATTTTAAGACTTTTTATGATTTTTCATGATTTGGGACCTAGAGGGGCGTTTTGGGAATTTCAGAGCAAGACAAATGGATTGTTCACTATTTATCCAAGTTTCCATGATGAAAACCAAGACTTTTTGACAGCGAAGAATAGTTTACACGAATGAAGATTAGGGAGATCAAGGTTCTTGGAGAGAGGAAGATTCTCATGAGCGGAAGAAATTAAAGATCGAAGCTATCCAATTACTTGTAATGTGTAATTTTTATCTCGTGATTATTTTGAACAATATGAGTAGCTAAACCTCCACAATGTTAGGGGTGTCCCTGATTTGACTCTGTAAATGATTTTGATTCCTGAATTTCTTTAATACAAAAGTCTACTCTATTCTATTTAATTGTACAATGTTTTTATGCTTTCCTGATCAGACAAAATAAGATTGATTTATCGTTAAGAACTAGCTGGACCGCGGTTGTTAAGGTTTTTGTACAATTAGACTATAATATATATCACTTAGTACTAGGGATACCCTATAGTTACCAGATTTAATCCTTGATAAAACAAAGGTTTGACTCCATCAGAAATCTCTAAGGACTTAGGATTTAGGATGAAGGTTAAAAGGTTTTCCAAATAAGAACTTAAGGGAAGATAACCTAAAGGGTTGGTAATTAAAGGATATGAACTTGTTGAAGAGATTAGGATTCTAGTTACAGGGAAAATTATACACCTTACCCTAGCATGCTCCTCATAATTATGAAAAAGCCATTTTATATTTCTGCTTTTTGTTAAGTGATAATATCAAAACCAAAACCCCAAATTAAGTTTTTGTTTAATTGAACTAAAAATTTAACTCAATAATTGCAAGCAGTCCTTGAGATCGATATCTTGGGAATTTACCATTATTACTGCAAGGCAAAAATAGTACACTTGCTATTTTTCCTATCAAGTTTTTGGCGCCGTTGTCGGGGACTTCCTAGTTATTGAGTGTAATTTGAGTTCAATTAGAATTTTGTTGCTCCGCAACTAAAATTCCTTTTCTATAATTTATATATTTTTGTTATTACTGATTTTTCCTAACCTTTGCATACAAGGAAAACCCTCACCTGAATTTCCTTTTGATATAAAGACTCATGTTGAGAATAAGAACCTGAAACCCACCACCACCAGAGAGACTTCTTGGGGATTACTGAGGAGCAAATGCTCCAGCAGGTCGGTTTACTATTGTGAATCAACCGGTCAATGTTGCAAATTTTCAACTACATCATTCAACCATCCGCCAGCTCGAAAACAAATCTTTCACCAGAAAGATCAATGAAGATGCCAATAAGCATTTGCAGAGATTCCTCACCATAAGTAATACTTTGAAGATTGAGGGGCACTCTGAAGAAGACAAGAAATTAAGGATGTTCCCGTTCACGTTGTCTGAAGATGATGAAGAATGGTTTTACTCATTGCCTGCCGAAAGTATCACCACTTGGGAACAGATCGAGAAGACTTTTCTTGATGAGTACTTTCCTACTTCTATTTATATTCGCAAAAGATATGATATGTGAATTTTAAGCAGAAGGAAGGAGAGTCACTAGGTGATGCATATAAGAGGTTAAAGAGGTTACTAGTAGCATGTCTCACTCACAACATGGGTCAAATGGAGCAAATGAAAATGTTTGTAAATGGCCTTCAAATGAAGACAAAGCAACTTATTAATACAACAACTGGTGGCTCATCCAACTCTAGAACAGGCACTAAAAGATTATTGAAGTCATTGCTGCAAATGAGCATCTGGAGCTATATGACTGGGCTGTGATTAAACCAGAGGGGGTGATTGATTTGAAGTTAGAAATTAATAAGCAGCTGAAAATTAAAGAAGCAATTGTTGCAGAAGTAGAGAAAAAGCTGAAAGAAATGAACATGGGTACTCAACAGGTAGTTCAGGTTCAACGGGTACATAAGGTTGCTTATGAAATTTGTAGTAAACTGCACCTTACTGTGAAATGTCTTGCAACTCCACAACAAATTGAGGGGATAAAATTCTTGAGACAAAATAACCCATGTTCTAACACCTATAGTCTTGGGTGGAAGAATCATCCTAACTTCTCCTGGAAAGATCAGCATCAACAAGCTCCTCAAAAAGAAGAGTGGGATGTGGCTATTAAAAAGATGGCTGCTCACACCTCTCAATTTCAAGAAGAGACAAGGAGTAATTACATGAATACCACAACTGCAGTAAAAAATTTGGAAGTTCAAATAGGACAAATTGCACAACAGGTAGCACTGCGAGCACAAGAAAATCAGAAAAATCATGAGAATGTTAATGCTGTCACAACAAGGAATGAGAAAGCTGCTGAAGAAAAGAAACATGAGATAAAATTTGATGATAGTATTATAGAAGTAGAGCTGGAAGTGAGAGAGAACAAGAAAAAACAGGAAAAATTGGTATCACATGTGAAGCCAGTTGAAGAGAAGACTAAACCATCAATCAAGTTGATGTATCCATCTCGAGTGGCAAAGAAGGACACGAAAGAGAAAGAGTTTGATAAATTTGTGCAGTTGTTCAAAAAGCTAGAGGTTAATATATCATTCTTTCAAGCACTCGAGAAAATTCCTTTGTATTAGAAATTCATGAAGGAGATATTATCAAGGAGATCAACAGGAGAGGGATCGATACCCTATGATGATAAATTGTGTGTAATTGCACCCGAGAGCAAAATACATGTCAAGCAGAAGGATCTGAGCTCAGTTTCAATACAATGCACCATAAAAGACATAAATTTCAATAGGGTTCTAATTGATTTTGGTTCTAGTGTGAGTTTGATGCCATTGTCTATTTTCAAAAAGCTGGGTGTTGAGAAGATAAGAGAGAGTGAGACAAAATTGAAATTTGCTGATCATACCATCAAGCAGTCATATGGGATAACTGATAGGAGTCTCTTCATCTTTAGGTATGTCCATGATATGAAAATAACCTAGGAAAACAAAATTGTCAATTTCTACTAATACAACTTCAGCTATCCCATATGACCGCTTGATGGTGTGATTCACAAATTTCAAATTTGTCCCACTCCCGCTTATCTTATCAATATCGAGCTTCTTGAAAATTGATAATGGCATTAAACTTACACTAGAGCCAGAATCAACTAGAACCCTCTTGAAAGTTATGTCTTTATGGTGCATGGTATTTCAAGTGACCCCGGATCCTTCTACTTGACATGTATTTTCCTCTCAGGTGCAATTACACACAATTTCTCATCACAGGGTACCGATCCCTCTCTTGTCGATCTCTTCTTTAATAATACCTTCTTCATGAATTTCTGATACAAAGGAATTTTCTCGAGTGCTTCAAAGAATGGTATATTGATCTCTAGCTTTTTAAACACCTGGACAATTTATTAATCTCTATCTCTTTTATGTCCTTCTTTTCCACTCGAGAGGGATACGCAACTTAATCACCAGTTTAGTCTTCTCTTCAACTGGCTTCACTGGTGATACCACTTTTTCCTGTTTCTTCCTGTTCTCTCTCACTTACAACTCTACTTTTATGATATTATCATCAAATCTTACCTCATTTTTCTTTTCTTCAGCAACTTTCACATTCCTTGTTGTGACAGCATTAACATTATCATGATTTATCTGATTTTCTTGTGCTCGCACCGCTACCTGTTGTGCATTATGTCCCATTTGAGCTTCCAAATTTTTTATTGCAATTGTGGTATTCCTATGATTACTCCTTGTCTCTTATTGAAATTGAGAGGTGTGGGCAACCATCTTTTCAATAGCCACCTCCCACTATCTTATGAGGAGCTTGTTGCTGCTGATTTTTCCAAGAGAAGTTAGAATGATTCTTCCATCCAGGATTATAGGTGTTAGAATATGGGTTATTTTTCCTCAAGAATTTTATCCCCTTAATTTGTTATGGAGTTGCAACACATTTCACTGTAATGTGTGGTCCCCTACGAATCTCACAGCTGAAAGTCTGAGCAGGTTGAACTTGGGCTATAGTTTGGGTACCTAAATTGATAGCCTTTAGTTTTTTCTCAACTTCAGCATAAATTTAATCTTCTATCTTCACCCTTTGATTTGCAAGTTTCAAGTTAATCACTCCTTTTGGTTTACTCACACTTAGGTCATATAATTCCAAGTTTCCATTTGCAGGAATGGCTTCAATGATCTTTTTAATACCAGTGGTTGTTGTAAAGTTGGATGAGCCACCGACAACTGTATCAATAAGCTGCTTTATTCTCATTCTGAGGCCACTCACAAACATCTCTATTTGCTCAGTTTGATCCATATTGTGAGTGGGACAGGCTACTAATAACCTCTTAAACCTCTTAAAGGCATCACCTAGTGACTCTCCTTCCTTCTGCTTAAAATTCATAATATCATATCTTTTGTGAATATAAACAGAAGCATGAAAGTACTCATTAAGAAAAGTCTTCTCCATTTGTTTCCAAGTGGCGATACTTCCAGCAGGCAATGAGTAAAACCACTCTCTAGTATCTTAAGACAGCGTGAATGGGAACATCCTTCATTTCTTTGCTTCTTCAGAATTCCCCTCAATCTTCAAAGTAGTACTCATGGTGAGGAATCTCTGTAAATACTTATTGGCATCTTCATTGATCTTTCCGATGAAAGATTTGTTCTCGAGCTAGAAGATAGTTGAAGGATGCAGTTGAAAATTTGCAACATTGATCGGTTGATTCACAATAGTCAACCGACCTGCTGGAGCATTTGCTCCTCCATAATCCCCAAGAAGTCTCTCTGTGGTGGTGTGTTTTCACCAATAGTTTCTGGTTCTGATTCCAAATCTGAGTCTGTATATCAAAAGGAAATTTAGGTGAGGGTTTTTCTTGCATGCAAAGGTTGGGAAAAATCAGTAAAAACAAAAATATAAAAATCATAGAAAAGGAATTTTAGTTACGGAGCAACAAAATTCTAATTGAACTCAAATTACACTCAATAACTAGGCAGTCCCCCGACAACAGCGCCAGAAACTTGATAGGAAAAATAACAAGTGTACTATTTTTTCCTTGCAGTAATAATAGGAAATTCCCAAGATATCAATCTCAAGTATTGCTTGCAATTATTGAGTTAAATTCATAGTTCAATTAAACAAAAACTTAATTTGGGGTTTTGGATTTGATATTGTCACTTAACAAAAAGCAGAAATATAAAATGACTTTTTCACAGATATGAGGAGCATGCTAGGGTAAGGTGTATAATTTACCATGTAACTATCTTGAATCCTAATCTCTTCAACAAGTTAATATCCTTCAATTACCAACCCTTTAGATTATCTTACCCTAAGTCCTTAGTGGGAAAACCTTTAACAATCCATCCTAAATCCTAAGTCCTTAGAGATATCTGATAGAGTCATGCCTTTATTTTATCAAGGTTAAATCCGGTAACTATAGGATATCCCTAGTCCTACATGATATCTACTATAGTCTAATTGTACACAAACCTTAACAACCGCGGTCCAGCTGGTTGTTAATCGTAAATTAATCCTAATTTGTCTGGTCAGGAAGACATAAAAACATTTTACAGCTAAATCGAATAGAGAATACTTTATTAAATAACTAAGTAATTCATAATCATTACAGATTCAAATCAGGGACACCCCTTAGAATTGGGGGATTTATCTACTCATTTTGTTCAAAATAATTTCAATGATATAAAGATTAAACATTACAGATAAATGATGAACTTTGATCTTCAATCGCTACGGCTCATGAAAAATTTATATCCTCCAATAATCTCATACGTTGCCCTCTCCAATCCTCAATTCTTCGTGCGGCAAAAAGCCCCCTAATTCCTCTTTCAAACTTGGCTAAATAGTGAATAATTCATTTGTCTCGGTCGGAAATACCTAAAATGCCCCTTTGGGTCCCAAATAGTGAAAAATCATAAAAACACTTAAAATCAGCGTCACTGGCCAACACAGCCCGTGTCAAGCGACACGGCCGCCCATGTTGGCCATCAGGTAATTTTTTAGCTCCAGGCATGCTGACACAGCCTGTGTCAGACGACATGGGCGCCCATGTCAGCCCCTGTTTTCCACGCTGTCAAAGTCTTCCCCCTGACACGGCCCGTGTCAGGCAACATGTCCACCCTTGTCAGGGTATGTTTTCCACGCTTTCCACGTTTTCCTCCTGACACGGCCCGTGTCAGGTGACAGGGCCACCCATGTCATAGCTCCTGTAACATTTCCTCCAAAACTTATAATTATGCACTTTTTCGCCCCGATTTGTCTTGTTTTATTCTTTTGAACCTGAAAACACTAAAACATAAAACCAAAGTATAATATGCGATAAAATGAAATAAGAACTCGATAAGTAAAAGAAACGATAACTAAAATAACTGCTAAATATTTGTGTAAAAACCACTGATCACCAAGCGCCATAAGGTTCTCCTTGACCACTCAGAGACGAGTGATCACCTCGGCTCGAGTCCTCAATTGCTTATGCTCCTCGGTTTCATCTTCAGTCGGGGCCGCGTTGGATTCCAAAACAAAGATATTTTCTTCGGACTCCTTGTTTGACTTGGTCAGCTTTTAATTCTCCCCGGTTAAAGTTGCCTTCTCTTTTTCTAAGTCCCTCTTTTTAGACTTCAACTTAGTCACCTTCGTCTTAAGAACCATGTTAGTTGCATGACAGTCCCTCACCTCCTTGGCAGTTGGTTCCCCCTCCTCGATATGGACCAGTTCGAGTTCCAAAACCATGATTATGGCAACTGCATCCTGGGCAAGAGTTTTCCTCTTGCTCGATTAATCCAGATCTTCCAAGTGCAGAGATTCCGCCCACGGAACCTTTAATGAGGGACCCCCCCCCCCCCCTCAAATTAGCTCTTTTTCATCCAACAGTGAAGACGGAGGTATCTCCCTGGAAGTCTCAACCTCCTCGACTAGGACTTCATCTTCGGAATCTGTAGACATTTTCATCTGAAAAGCAGAGGTCAAAAGTGAATTCGATGATCAAATTAAATTCACCCTTCCACCACTAAATTAGGAGAAAGGGCGCGCAAAGACATGAGAATGATGTCCTCGGCCAAAATACCTTGCTCAAACGAGACCATCACAAATTATGTTCGACGGGTAAAACTCATAAACTCTAATGAGGAAAGCCTCCCCGACATATTGAACTAGAATTCCATTTAAACATTCATCAGAAAACTCATACATTCATCAGAAACTTCATGCATTCTCCAGAAAAATCATAGACTACAACAGAGGTAAGCTAAGCTCGACGACACGATTATGGCCCAGAACGACAAAAAATTCACAAGTCTCTACTCAACCTCACCGTCTCATCGGCAATGGCACCGGAAAGTGGCACAACCACCTCCAGGCACCAACAAGTTGCCAGACCAATACTCTTCCTAGCTTAATATATCCTATCAGCTTGCAATCTAAACAAAATAGGGCTAAACCTAACTTTAAAACGAAGAAGTAGGAAACTTACATGGTCGGAGAGATGGGAACTATGGACGAATAAATCTGCAACGGCAGTAGACGGAAGCATGTAGTGGCAGTGACGATAGAGAAATAAATAAAGGAAGAGTGAATAAGAGAGAGAAGCGAAAGTGGGAATGAACTATCTTCCACTTAATTTATAGGACGACCTCAGCACACGTGCCCGCTCACGCGCAGCCTGGGGCAGTGTAAGGGTCATCATTAACCCTAGCCCCTAGACTTCCATCATCACGCATTAATGACAGCACATGGCTCGATGCAGGCGTGGCACACAAGCTCTCAGAGTCCAATCAACCATTCGGCTCTCTGCATGCCGAACATACGAAACCATGTTTGGGCTCCCCGAACATGCATATACCCATACACATCCTAAAACGTCTTCGTCTCCTACGAATGGCGTCAACAGTATTATCTCCTTATTGACATACCGACTGATTATATGTCATTATTCTTATGCCCATAATCAACGACTTGGGGGCTCCTGTTCGGGGCTGAGCCAATGGAAAAGCAGGACCCAATCCACTTCTACATGTAGGATAATCCAATAACCTTGGCCCAATAAGACATGAAGGATATATGAAACTTTATCCCTTCTGCCCCTCACTTGAGGAGCCCTGGTCGGCTGACCACCAGGGTCTGCACGATTACTTCTGCTCGAACAAGCTATTCCTCGCTCTGTTAACCCACACAAGGATAGCCATCCAAGAACTCCCAGAAATCACGCTTTCCCGTGAACTCTTCTTTGCCCATCGTAACGGCTAGTTCCGAGTATCCCTACCTGTTACAACGGCTATTGGCAATTAACTATTTTTGAGGAACCTGATATTCAGGCCTAAAGATAGGGACCAATGACCAAGCGCCGGGGGCGTTATATAAACCCTCACACTTGTGAGGGCCAAGTATCAAATATTCACACCAAAAAGCCTAAGCTCTTTCTTGTATCTCTTTGGACTCTTTCTTACTAGACCGCTGGAGTGCCTTGAAGGCATACCTCTCCTTCTCATTTTCCAGCCTAGTAGACGAAATTATCGGTGTACTTCAGGTTCTGATCAACTGGTAAGATCACTAACAAAATATACAAAATAAAATAGTATATCAAATACAGTGATATTTCACAAAAATTATTTATGTCATATATCAATCGATCAACATATTTGTATCACTATGGATGATTGAAGAATCATCGTTTCTTTATACAAATATCATTCACAAAGTACAATCAACATTAAACATCCAAATTTTATAAATCATTGTATATTTAATTTCTATGTTATTATTTAGTTCAGTATATATGTTTAATCGAATTAAAAGAAAACATAAAACAAACAACTATCTGACTCATGGTGTCGTAAGTGGCTCAAATACCACTTAAGAAAAATCAAAGTTAAAATACGTAGCGGAAAACAAAAATTTCCTTTAAGTTGATCCTTACTAACGAATATTATTAGTGGTTGGATGGTTACCTCTTGTGTCAATTAGCCATTGATGTAGTATCCAAAGAATGATCATGAATGTTGAGCGAACAACAACATCGTTATCTAGTCCACATGAATGATGACTTTGAGAGAGAGAAAAGTGTGGCTAGGGTTTCATAAACATAATTTTGTCAAGAATAAATAATTTAGCTCAATAATTATATTTATAGAACTGATTGTGTGGGTTACAAGCTGAACAAATTCGTCTATGTACATTGTACCTTACAATGTACCGTATTTCACTTAAGTGCATCATTCAATGGTGTATTGGATTCCCCTAAAGGGCATTATCCCTTACCATGTTGCATATTTTGATTAAGTACATTGTACCTTATAGTTTTCACATTATACTAAGTATATTGTATCTTATAATGTGTCACATTTCTCTAATTAATTCTAGCTCCTTACAAGACTATACAATCTAATAATTCTAGAATCAATGTTTTAATGTTATCACACTTCACAATAAAACTTGACTATGAATACTTAAAGAATAATTCTTTATTTTTAATGAGATCTCACGATTAAATCATATTTAATATTTTATCAAATAGGGTAGTTATTCTAGGAGACTTGATTACTTAAAAAAAAAAAAAAACATAATAAAGAAATATCTTATTATTATTAATAGATAATTTGATATAAGTACAAGTTCTAATAAAAATTATTGAGTTTTAGGAATTACACCAACAATTTTATCATTTTTGTTACGATACATTAACTTTTCAAGTTGGAAAAGCAAGCAATGAGCTTCAATTCTTGCACAATATGTATATATAATTTTGTTGATTGATAAATCATTATATAAACCCTGTATATTTTTCTGCACTGGAAAAATATGTAGGAAAAACTAACATTGCTCTAATAAAAAGTATGGAAACTTGATACACCAAATAACACTAAGAAAATTTCAGAGAAAATTTTTCAACTGATTGCTCACAATTGAGAGCTTTCTTAACCATGTATATAAGACACGTGTGTCAAATGGGCACAATCACACTTTGATCAAGATCAATATTACTCCATAAAAAATATGAAATGAAATTCTCTGCAGTTAGAAATTTAACGAATTCATGCTGTCAAAATATTTAAAACCATTGGATTTTAGGACCTGTTTGTTTCATCTTTAAAAAATAGATTTTTTTTTTATATTTTTAAAAATAGATATTTCGAAACCGTTTTTTAAAATATTAGAAATTTTTTTATATTTGTTTTTTTTTTTAAATTGAAACACTAATTTTAATATCCTATAATATAAATATATATTATTGAATACCAACACATGGTCAAAATCACAATTTTTTAAAAAGTTATATTTCAAAAATGATTTTTATGAAGTTCTATTTGAAATAGTTTCAAAATTAAGTGATTTTTTAAAATTTCGAAATCTAAAAAAAGTTTCAATAAGAAGATGAAATACCTAAAATAACATTTTAAGAACAACTATTCAAACTAAAATTTCAATTGAAGCTTTTATGAAAAGTTTCTTTGTAAATTTTTTTTACATAAAATTATGTAACACTATAAAAATGACTTTTAAAATAATCAAAACAAACGGACCCTTATATATTTGATTTTTCTAAAACTGTTAACTTTCAATCAGAGTCATCCATATCAACTTCGCTTAAATGCGTGAAAATGTGTTTTCCTACTGTTTAGCGATTGGGATCCAAAAAATATGGAGATGATATGGAGAAATATTTCTCAAGGCTTTTATGCAAAGATAAAGGTGTCGTATACTCCAACGAGATGAATTTATCCCTCTTCCTTATTAAACTAGACTGCTCTTCTAAGTTCCTACATTTGATTGAGTGAGAATTCTCACTCCAAGTTCATACGCTTAGTTAAGTGAGAAGTTTGGCCCTCAAATTTAATTAGTATCTCCCATTTCTCGGCTTGCACTAAGTTTCTGAGAGAAATGACACCACCTCCACCTCAATCTAAGGATTCCATTTTGGGGAGAATGAAACGTTTACATTTAACCGATGAAATCTTCTTAGAGATTATAGGACGTCAATAACATCTGGCACGAAATGAATATTAAATCATAACCTTCAAGAGTCATGGGTCGTCCAAGATGCTGACATGAGTTTAAAAGCACATTGAATCCAAAATGATTATGCTCACAAGTTTGTTGGAAATCCACCAAAACCTATGATGAATTTATCTCAATCTTGATGAATAAGATTGTTATCACCACACAATGACAATGAAAAATTATGAAAGAAAGAAAAGAAGACAATGATTTTCTGTAGAGTTTCTCTCTGCCTACAAACTGTGGAAAATTTCTTATTCACTTGAAACTGCAAATTCTGTGAATACAACTTGATTACAAAAATAAGGGTTACTCCCTCTATTCATAGGTTTAGGTTAGCTTTCTCTCTAAGCTAAGGCCAAAAACTAGGAAAAACCCAAAATACCTATTATGGATCTAAATCAAATATATTTATTTTAGACCTAAATCAAATCCATCTATTTTAGGTCTAAATCAAATATGTTATAACAAACAGCTTCCACACTTTGATAGACTAATTCAACACATCTTGTGTCAAGCGACATACTGCTTTCGATACAAGAAATTACACTTTCAACACACCACCTAATTCATTGTGTCTAGGCTATCTATATTCATCATAGCTCTTAGTCTCCTGAATACTTCGACATACACACCCTTCATCATGATGCCTCTAATCTGGTTCTCAGTTCTGCAGTGTTTCATCTTCATCTTCCCTTTTGCTACCCGCTCTTGAAGATAATGGAACCTCATTTCGATGTGCTTGCTTCGACCATGTGCTATCGGGTTCTTCGCCAGATTGATAGCTGACATACTATCGATCTTCATGGTAATTGCTTCATGATCTTTCACTGTGATTTCTTCGACCAAGTTCACTATCCATGTTACTTGAAATTGTTGCGACTGGTTTTTAAATCAAGAGTCGTCACTATTAGTTTTTATCCTAAGGAAGGGCATCTAATAAGAAACCCTAATTCGCAGATAGAGATTCTAGGTTTCAGACTCTTATTAGATGAAAGAAAGGTGTTACGGACCTTTCACCTACCTTGTTCACAAGGATACTAGGTTTTAGGTTTAGGTTTGGGTAAAATAGGGTTTTAAATTTTAATTAGGAGGACTCGCCACGATTTTTGATCGTATGCCTACGTATCCTCTTATGAAGAATCAGAGTCCCAATTCGTAGTTCGTATGGGGTTGGTGTTTTTTAGGAGATGCAAATGTATTTTGAATCACCTTGCATTTTGACCGGGAATAGTGATTGCGGAGAATTTGGCTAAATGCGCGAATAGTCAAAATCCGTTTGAAACCCTTTAGCAAAAACAGTTGATTAAATTAGTTTGTTGCGAAAAAATAGTTCGAGATTGGTTAGTATTTTTTAATCGTATAAACTGCAAAAAATCTTGATTACGCATGAGTAAAAAATATTTAATGCAAATATAAACAATATATGTACATGAGTTTGTTAGGAAAAATAATTTAAATGATAATATTTACATATGATAAATAATAAAATATGTAATCATAATAATTAATATAAAAATTAATAATAATAATAATAATAATTACAAATATAAATAATAATTAAAATATAATATAATAAATATAAGAAAATAGAGTCAAAATATTAAAAAAAAATATGGAAAATAAATAATTACTAGGGGGTGCCTTTTCAATTAGCAAGTAAAATAAAGGGGGCGCTAAAAGGGAATATGGGATGGCCCAAACATGAATTCAGCAGGGGGTGTTAATTGTTTAGGTGTTTAGTAATACAATGGAAGGGGTGTGCTAAAAGTAATGGGTTTAGGCCCAAACGGTTTTAGAGAAGGGTTTGTTTGATTGTGTAAGTGAGGGAACACGTTAATTAGCGTGAGACTTGGCCTAATGGTCGTCTGATGTGATATAACGGATGAAACTTAAGTGACCATGATGATTAGGATAGGCTAGCGCGTACAGGATTGAAATGGATTACATTTTGTTTTAACATTTTCATTTTTTATTGTTTATGTTTTTACAACAATTCTCTTTCTCTCTCACGCCTCTCACCTTCCCTTCTCATATTTCACAACCCTACAACCCCATCTACAGCGGCGCTGCTACGAACAACCCCTACCCATCGTGAAGCAAACCCCAAACCACCCCAATACAAGAACAAATAAATCAACGAAAAAAAGAGCTAAGCTTGTTTTACCCCCTTTCGCGATTGTTCCGATTCTGACCTTCTTTGTCCAATTTTGGGCTAATCTCCTCTTTCTCTCTTTTGCAGGTAGCGGTATGAGGATTGATGGTGTACGGAGGCTGGAGGCGCGGCGGAGACGATAACAATTAGAGTTTCAGATATCGAAACCACAATCACTGCTTCTTCTTCAACAACAATTAGGTGCTTGTTCTTCATCAACAATGTCTCCGTATTTTCCTCTGTCTTCCCCTTCTACTGTACTGTCTTCTTCTTTACTGGAACAAAATCCACCTCTTGTATCTGACTCCCCTTCTCTGTACGTTCTTGTTTGTATTTATAGGTTTTATAATTTAGGGCTTTTGTCAATTTCTGTTTTGATTAGCATGAATTAGGGAGATTAGAGATAATAAGGATTTCTGTAATTGATTGCAATCTTTGCTGTAATTTCCAGATTTTGTTGTAATAGAGATTTGATGTAATTTTTCGGATTTGATTTAGAAAGATTTTGTACTGATATTTGATTTAATCTATCCAAATCTGCATATTTGGTTTGTTCTACTGCACTATGTTTCTGGGCTTGAACTAGGCTTGTACAAAAAAAAGATATGATTTTCGTTAGATTGGAATAGTATTTGTTTTCTGCGAAAACGTGCGTGAATTTTGGCTTGATTGGTACAATAGGTGTTTCCTACTTTGGCTTGCACTAATTATTTTAAATTGGGCATGCGCGTTATTTCAAATGCAGCCCAACAACACCTTTTTTACAACAGCAAAAGGAGTTTTTTTTCTAATAAAATCGGGCTTTGCATCATAATTTGGCCCAATAACACTATCATCATTTACAGGTACGCATTTTTTCCAGTTGGTCCACTTGACCTTTTTTAACAATAATAACTTAGATAATATCTAACCACAAAAGATTTATCAGCCAAAACAATATATTATGTTTTTAACAAAAAAAAGGTATTTTGTTTATTTATTTTTTTATTAAAATAAAAATAATAAACAATTTCTTTTTTTTATATAATAATAACCTATGTTTTTCCAAAAAAAACTCTTAAAGCACTTAATATCTTTGATAGCAAGACAGTGTACGGGCTCTTAATTGTGATGTGTGGTTCGTGGTTTGACCAAGTTACTTTGAACATAACTGATATAGTTGCCAGAGCGTCTGCTATTTGATTTTCTTCTCGTGGGATGTGATTGAAATTGATCTTTGTGAATTCCGCATTTGTGAATTCCACAGTCAGTTTTCCAAACATGATCCCGATATGGAATCATTTTTGGATGTTTTAGTATTCCATTTGATGTTGACTTAGTATATGACTAATGCGGAGTCCCCAAATACTTCGAGATGCTTTATTCTCAGATCAATGGCAACTTCCAGTCCTAGTATATAAGCTTTGTACTCAGCAATGTTATTGGTGCAGTCAAAACACAACTGTGATACGGTGGGAGAACTGACTTGAGGTTTTGAGTTTGTGTTTGCAAATGTTTCGGTTTAGCAAGAGTCGCCACCGACTTTTTATTTTATCCAAAGAAAAGGTCAAAAAGCACAGGAAAGACCTTTGAGATGTTTTCTTGGGTTCGGGGGGTAGATTATGAAAAGGGAAGGTGCTAGCACCCTTTTCATCCATGGTTTTCCATGGGCTCTTAGTTACTTGTTTAGATCACTTGCTTTTGCTTTTCAATTGTTTTAAATGGTGCTTTGTGTGTGGTTTTTTAAAAATGCTTTTGAAAAATAGGCCTTGTCTAGGCAACCTTTGTAATTATTCTTGTTTGAATATATACAAAGGTGTTTGTCTTTTGAAAAGATATTTCAATGTTTGAAAGTTTGATTTGGGAAATGTTTTGAAATCATGTTGTGAGGTGTGTTTGAAAATAACAAGGATGTTTTTGCAAGTTTTGATCAAGTAACTAAGAGTTGTCTACCCTATTTTACTCAAAGATCTTTCCTATACGTTTTTAACCCTTTTGGTTCACCTCCTGTATTTTACTTTTGGCCTGCTGTGTCTGCACTTGTACTTGTCTTGTATGCTGCATCCAGTTTGCTTTGTTCAGTTTGCTGCAATGTTTCAGTTGCTATGCTTAGTACAATTTGGCGCATGTTTACCTTAGTTTGTTGCAATGTTTGCTTTTGTTTGCCATGCTGTTTTGCATTTGAAACTGACTTGCATCCAACTTGGCCTTGTTTTGTAATGCAGTTTGGCGCCTTGTTGCATTTGAATAAATTTGCTTTGTTTGCATTCTTCTTTTTGCATTTTTTATTTTTCTCTTTGTGAACCAAGAAGAGCAATCTTCTTGTGATTTGCAAAGAGGAAAATAAAAACGTGATGAAAAATAGAACTCTGATTCCAGACGGCAAACTTTAATGATGAAAATTTTTCTTTCTTTTTTGTGTTTGAAAATTCTATTTAACTGACTGTACTAATCCTCTTTTCTTTGTTTTTCTTTCATGTGAGCACAACTTGGGTGATGACAAAGTAGAGGAAGCAGAAGACTTTGAGCATGGGAGCAATGGAGCAATGGAAGCTTAGGCTTAGATTAGTAATCTAGAGAGATTTCTCATTAGTTGTAATCATTTATTTTTCAATAACTATAAGTTGTAAAAACCTAAAGCATATGAATAATAATTTATCTTTGTATCAACATCTGAAATAAATGAAAAATCTTTGTGAGACAATTTGATATCCAATAAAATCTTCTACTGTCCAATATCTTGCAATTCTTTCTTTGCATCTTCACTTAATCCTTTAAGATTCTCAGATCAAAATAATTGAAATTGCATTCCAACAATTCTAATACAGATAACTTGAACTTTAAGTAATCCAATAACTTTGTAGTCTCGTAACCTTGCAACAGCATTCCAATCAAAATACGCACTGTGCATTCCAATAAACAAACAAACGTTTCATTCCATTAACAAGTAAACGTCTTAACAGACGCACATCATCTGGTTAACCTGGATCAGACAAAACCTGAATATTCCAAATGACCATCTCAGCTCCTATTTCTTATCCCAGATAAACAAGCCTTGAGAACAACCAGTAACCTTTCAGCAAACTCGAAAAAGTGTGAAAACATGTGACAGTTAATCTGAATTTCTGAGAAATGAGAGAGAACCCCTAATTCTTGATCTACTGCCAAAGAAAAGTCTGTCTGATCGATTCCTGAGCCAATCTTGAGAAAATCTGAGAAAACCCTAGGGTTGTGATTTCTTGTGAAAAAGGGAGGGCAAATTTTGGGGTACAACAACCTTGCAGTATAGGGCTTATGATAATTCTTTGGAGGAGTCAATACTACCCCTATACCGTTCCCTAGTGCATTTGAAGCCCCGTCAAATATTGAGTGTCCAACGTGCCCCTGGCTTGGGTGCTTCGCCAGGTCCTGGTATCTCATAGTCACCTATAGCCAAGATATTTTCGTCTGGAAAGTCGAACTTCGTAGGTTGATATTCTGGCAGCGGTTGGCGAGCTAGATAATAGCTTGATTGGCCTTTCTTTGATGCTCTTCTCAACATTGTCCCTAGCTTAATTTTTTTGGATCTTCCCATGTGCCCAGTTTAATGGTCTTAATAGCCTCTTGATACAGTTTTATATTGTCAGCCTTTCGCTTTATTTCCCTCGCCATTTCCTTAGAGAGTTCAAGATCTTTATCATCTTCCTCTTTAGCTTGGTTGATAGGAGCATGAAAATTATATCGGGTCGCAGCAGTAGCATTATCGGTGGTTTTGGGCATGGATTTGCACCGGTATCATGTTTTGGTGCAGATTTTAGCATATGAATATTTGAAAATGCATATGCAGAGAAAGTATTGCCATTTTTAAATTTAAGAGTTAAATGCAAATGAAAGACAAGGATCTTAATTGAAAACAAAATATAACTTTTATTAATTGCAAATATTGTCTGAAATAAAGCGGGGGGACTCTTACAAGCAACCCCTATGCCTCGGACTTGACATAGGTTCTTTCAAAAACAAGAAAAATTACTTAGGAAAGAAAAAGATCTCGGGAATCTCCACGGCGGTCCATCCTTTGAGTTATTCTTCTGGGGCGCACTCTCTGATGAAGTCAGATTCCCCTTTGGTGTTGACTTTGTTGGATATCATCGCCACATGTTCGCCCTGCTCTATTCCCTTGTTGATAAAGGTTTCTTGGATTAGGGGGACCCAAGCTTTATCCTTTAGAGTAGCTACATATTTTTCTTTAGGGTATGGTCCGAATTAGACTATCCCCTGGTCCACTAGCTTTTGTAGCATTCTTTTAAAGGCTTCATTATGTTCTGACAGGAACCCACATTCGAATAGATATTCCTTCAGTGAGTTGATTGGGGTTTTTGCTTGTTGGTTTCCCCAAAGCTAATGACTACTTCAATCACATTTATTATGGGCCCACCATGCGGAGGCATATGGTTTGATTTGATGTTATGTTTCTCAAAAGTGATGTCTTGAGATTCTAACAAGTCTTGAACTTTATGCTTGAATGCCCAACATTGCTCTATGGTGTGCCACATAGAGTTAGCATGTTATTCGCATCTGGCGTCGGCCTTGTACCTTTGTAGGATTGACCCGACTGGAGGAGCTAGAGGCTTGATTTCCACCAAGGATGCCTTAACCAGATGTTGTAATAACTGGCTGGGTGGCATAGGGAGTGGATTAAATTTTCTTTGCGGTCTTCTGAATCTGTCTTGTTGTTGTCCTTGTGGGATTATTAATGGTTGTGGTGCCCTTGGTTGTGACGCTACATCATTAATTTCTCCCTCTTTTTCTTTGGGGAAGTTTGAAGCAGACCTTCTTGAATTGTAGGGGGTACTTGATGGTCCCCCTGTTATTTTACCACTCTTTATTTCGGTCTCGATTCTTTCTCCGATATTCACTAGATCTGAGAACCCCGAAGAGATACTTCCAACCATCTTCTCATAATACAACCCTTGCAAAGTTCCCATGAACATGTCAACTAATTCCTTCTCTAACAGTGGTGGTTGTACACGGGATGCCATCTCCCTCCATCTTTGAGCATACTCTTTGAAGGACTCTTCTTTCTTCTGGGACATATTCTGGAGTTGCATGTGTGTAGGCTCCATGTCCAGGTTATATTTGTAATGCTTTAAGAAAGCATTAGCAAGATATGCCCATGTTTAAATATGTGTTCACTCCAATTTCATATACCAGTCTAAAGATGCCCCGCTTAAACTATCTTGAAAGCAGTGAATTATCAACTTCTGATCATGGTCATGGGCATGCATCTTCCTGAAATACATACGCAGATGATTTCTTGGACAAGTGAGTCCCTTGTATTTTTCAAAGTCAGGTACTTTGAATTTCGGCAGAATTACCACATCAAGAACTAGGCCCATTTTGAGAGCGTCTACCTTGAAGGCGTCAATACCCTCTACAGCTTTCAATCTTTCTTATAGATCTTTGTACTAATTCATTACTAGTGGATTATCAACAGCATGAGTATCAGTCGTCTTTAAGGGTGCCTGGTTGTCATCCTCTGGGTCGTGGTCTCTGTATTGCAGATCCAAGTAGTTGTCTGCATTGTTGTTTGTAGGGAGTTTGTATGGTATGTGATGCCCCTGCTCTTGGTGGTGGTGGGACAAACCCTTCAGTTTCAGCTTCTCTAGTCTCTTGTTGAGCCATGACGGACTTTTGGAGTCCTGCTTCTGGCTCCTTTCTTAGTTGGTGACCGCTCGATGCACCAATTGTTTGGGCTACTTCTTTGAAAGCTACCTTGGGAATCTGATCATGCCTGCCGATGATGTTTTTCAAAGCTAGGAGAACCTGACTCAGATCTCCTTTCATTTAACTTACATCCCCCTTTACTTGGTCGAGGTCCTCTTTGAATGCAGCCCGAGTCTCCTCGATTTTCTCCATTGCCTTTTGCTGGTAGGCCCTTGTTTGATATGGAGGCCATGGAGGTGGATATCTTCTTCTACCAATGGTTTACTGGAGAGATTTGTTTTTTTATAAAAAAGATGAGTTTTGATATGATACGCATGTGTTTATGAATGCATGCATGCGAATGAATATGTATGAATATGAGCGGGGTTAAATGTCTTATTCACTTGGGTATATGCTTCTTCTTTTTATCCGGTGATCAGCTTAAAAATAGATACGCAAACGAGATGTGGAAATAAAAAGCCTTTATTGAAGGTAACATAATTCATATATTGAAAAATATTACAATCTTACACCAAAACTTTATTTGCATGAAATCAAGCAAAGGGAAATAAGTCTTCTAGGCGCGCTTGTGGAACAGAGCTTGAGAAACCATCCACTAATTGCTCGACAAAGCTTGAGAAAGTCTTTAGCACATTATTTCCCTTTTGTGACTTTGATTTCATACATGTTTGGTGCATTGATGTGGACAAGTTGTTTCCTTTGGTATCCATTTTAAAGACAATCACTGAGATCTTGATTTTATCATTATTTTTTGTACCCTGTGAATAAGACAAAGAAACGGGTTACGAATATATGAAATGTATGACGAATATATGAAATGTATGAATGCATAGATGTAGGGTTGAGTGACAGGTACCCTTAGAAGGTAGGCTCTTTAATTTTAACCTACGATTAGTCTACCCTCCCAAAAGGTGGCTTCCTTAAGTGTATCATGAATAACACCAGAGGGAAAAGGCACAAGGGCCTCCCTTAGGTGGGGCCTCTTTACGGACCAAGACTTTCGTCTCAAAGTCGTGAAAGGTCTCGTCATGAGATTTTAGGTTAAGGTCGTTATAAAGAGTCATGGGTGTCCTTCCAAAGTCCTACTCGTCAAGAGGATATCTCTCGATAATTATTCCTTTTTTGGAAGTCCACCGACTCTAGGCAAAGTCGTCACATAAAATCGCAGGGATGATGTACCCCCTAAGCTAATAGACAAACCTTCTTTCTAAGGGTTATATAGACAATATTTTTGAAACGAAAGTCCCGCAACGCAGCAAATATATATAATGATAAGAAAAATTGATGATAAATAAATAAATGCAATAAAGTAGATAAAAGCAATAAATAAATAAAGCAAATAAAAATAAAAACCCAAAAAAAACCTAAAACCTAAGGTTGAGAAATCCCCAGCAGAGTCGCCAGTTGTTGCGACTGGTTTTTAAATCAAGAGTCGCCACTATTAGTTTTTATCCTAAGGAATGGCGTCTAATAGGAAACTCTAATTCACAGACAGAGATTCTAGGTTTCAGACTCTTAATTAGACGAAAGGAAGGTGTTAGGCACCTTTCATCTACCTTGTTCACAAGGATACTAGGTTTTAGCTTTAGGTTTGGGTAAAATATGGTTTTAAATTTTAATTAGGAGGACTCGCCAAGATTTTTGATCGTATGCCTACTTATCCTCTTATGAGGAATCAAAGTCTCAATTCGTAGTTCGTATAGGGTTGGTGTTTTTTAGTGGTTGCAAATGTATTTTGAATCACCTTGAATTTTGACTGGGAATAGTGATTGCGAAGATTTTGGCTAAATGCGTGATTAGTCAAAATCCGTTTGAAACTCTTTAGTAAAAATAGTAGATTAGATTAGTTTGTTGCGAACAAATAGTTTGAGATTGATTAGTATTTTTTAATCGTATAAACTGCAAAAATTCTTGATTAATGCATGAGTAAAAAATATTTAAATACAAATATAAAAAATATATGTACATGAGTTTGTTAAGAAAAATAATTTAAATGATAATATTTACATATGATAAATAATAAAATATGTAATAATAATAATTAATATAAAAATTAATAATAATAGTAATAATTACAAATATAAATAATAATTAAAATATAATATAATAAATATAAGAAAATAGAGTCAAAATATAAAAAAAAATATGGAAAATAAATAATTACCTGGGGGTGCGTTTTCAGTTAGCAAGTAAACTAAAGGGGGAGCTGAAAGGAAATATGGGCTCGCCCAAACATGAATTCAGCAGGGGGATGTTAATTTTTTAGGTATTTAGTAATACAATGGAAGGGGTGTGCTAAAAGTAATGGGTTTAGGCCCAAATGATTTTAGAGAGGGACCTGTTTGATTGTGTAAGTGATGGAACACGTTAATTAGCGTGAGACATAGCCTAATGGCCGTCTGATGTAATCTAACAAATGAAACTTGAGTGACCATGATAATTAGGATAGGCTAGCGCGTATGGGATTGAAACGGATTACATTTTGTTTTAAAATTTTCATTTTTTATTGTTTATGTTTTTACAACAATTCTCTTTCTCTCTCATGCCTCTCACCTTCCCTTCTCCTCTTTCACAACCCTACAACCCCATCTACAGTGGCGCCACTACGAACAACCCCTACCCACCGTGAAGCAAACCCCAAACCACCCCAATACAAGAACAAATAAATCAACGAAAAAAAGAGCTAAGCCTGTTTTACCCCCTTTCGCGATTGTTCTGATTCTAACCTTCTTTGTCCGATTTTGGGCTAATCTCCTCTTTCTCTCTTTTGTAGGTAGCGGTACGAGGATTGATGATGTACGGTGGCTGGAGGCGCGGCGGAGACGATAACGATTAGAGTTTTGGATATCGAAACCCCAATCGTCGCTTGCTCTTCTTCAACAACAATTGGGTTTTTGGATATCGAGACCCCAAACGTCTCTGTATTTTCCTCTGTCTTCCCCTTCTACTGTACTGTCTTCTTCTTTACTGTAACAAAATTCGCCCCTTGTATCTAAATCCCCTTCTCTGTATGTTCTTGTTTGTATTTATAGGTTTTAGAATTTAGGGCTTTTGTCAATTTCTATTTTTATTAGCATGAATTAAAGAGATTAGAGATAATAGGATTTTCTATAATTGATTGCAATTTGTGCTGTAATTTCTGGATTTTGTTGTAATAGAGATTTGATGTAATTTTTCGAATTTGATTTGTAAGATTTTGTACTGATATTTGATTTAATCTATCCAAATATGCATATTTGATTTGTTCTACTACACTATGTTTCTTGGCTTGAACTTGATTTAAAGATTTGATTTTGTTTTAGTTTAGTTTTCTACAAAAAAAAAGATATGATTTTCGTTAGATTGGAACAGTATTTGTTTTATGCGAAAACGTGCATGAATTTTGGCTTGATTGGTACATTAGGTGTTTCCTACTTGGGCTTGCACTAATTATTTTAAATTGGGCTTGCGCGTTATTTCAAATCCAGCCCAACAACACCTTTTTTACAACATGTTGTACCTCAAAATTTACCCTCTCATTTCTCAAGAAATCTCTCATAAGATCTCCATTAATTCAAGACTACACAAGGTTTGATCAGCTCAAGACATCTCCTCAACCACTGACAACTCAAAATTAGGGATTGAGTTTTCACAAGTACAATTGGACTTTCAAGGCCTCAATTGACTTTAATGGATAATTAGGATCCCTCAATATTGCTCATGTCAAGTTTCAAGTCTTGGATCACAAAATTGCTCAGTCATTTGATCAGATGACCTAAAATCAGCTGTATTAGATTAAAAAAAAGTCAATTGTGATCAACCTACAGTCAAACTTCAAGATTTTTGATCCATATCAACATTATGAATTCATATATGTCAATTGATCAAGTTGGATCACAATTCCTCAAAGAAATTTGATCAGGACACCAAAAGGGCAAAATGGTCAAAATTAGGGTTTTGATTGATAAGGCTTAATTCTTGACTTTTGACCAAGGAAATGACTTATTGGTTTAAGACATGATCTCAAGGATTCAAATGCACCATCTTGACCTAATTGCATAGTTCAAATCACCTCTCAAGATCATTTGGATTGACAAATGAATTTCAGCCAACTAATGAAAAGTCAACTGTACACTGAAAAGTCAAACTTTGACTTTTTGATCAAAATCAAGTTTCAAAAATCATATTTCATCAAGACATGTCAAAATATGAAACTGTTCATCAAGAAATTGAAAAGTCAAAATTCTAAGACTTAGAAATTTTTCTAAGTGTTAGAAAGTTAACATTTTTTCATAACTTTGTGCCAAATTTCCACCATGATGCAAGATGATTCAAGGGAAACTTCCAACATGAAAGTTGTAGATCTCAATGAGATCTAAAACATTGTAGGGCATAACTTTTTCTAGAAATTCTTAGATTTCAAGTTATGAATTTATGAAGACATGTCCATGAAACTAAAAAGACTTAGTGAAATTTTGCCCTAGTTAGTCGGGATTTTGATCTAACTTCATGGAAAATTTTCACCTAGTTACAAATTGAATCTTAAAAAATGTCCAAAAAGAAGGTTATAGAGGATGTTACAAGCTTTCCAAAATGTCTAAAAACTCATTGAGATCATACTTGAGCTAAGAGAAACGAAGGGAAGAAGTTAGAGTTTCAAACTTGTTTTTCAAGTCATTTTCATGATGAACATTTGATCCAATCCATAGCCATGCTGCATAATCCTCACTTTGCAGGCCTCAAACTTGTTTTTCACTCCATAACTAATGGTTTACACAACTGTTTAGGCCCTTATCCAAGTGTTTGAAGCTTTGTCCAAAATGATTTTCCATTTATGGCACAAAGTTGCCATTTCCATTTTGATAAAGCATTACTTTTACAATTTTCAACTTCTTGAGCCTCTCAATTTTTTTCTCTGCACACAAGTAGAGTTAAAACCAAAAGAAACATGTTTAAGGCCTCTACCAACTCAGACCATGCTTGTACAACACTTTGAGACTTGTCTTCTCACTTTTCTTCAAAAGCAAGTTATAGAGCCAAAAGACTAGAACTCAGAAACCTTGAGTGCAATTGATCTCTAACCTTTTCCATACATATACACAAGTCTATTGCAACATAACACACGAGCTCAAGCACCCCAGAAAACTCCCAAGCATCCTGCAGCTCAAAATCTGCCATAACTTGATAGTTTTGAGCTTCACATAGCCATCTCCAAATCCACTCGTGTGTATTGAGTTTTAACCATCCAAACACTTAATATACATCATATAAAAGTGATCCAGGCCCTTGTTTCTGGACTGTAACTCCCTTTTCACCATTCACCATTTTCAAAACTCAAGCTTACAACTTGACTTGAGTAGAGAGTTTCAACCATCCATGAGGAAAAGTAAGGATTGCAACACACTCAGGAGGGTCTAGGCAAGCTAAACAGATCATCACAACACCTTGAAAGTTTCTCTTATTCAAAACAAGATCCCTACTTGCAAGGTAAGTTTTCTGGTTTTCAAACTCTTCATATATGCATTATTAAGTTTCCATTTTCAAAGATAAAATGTAGACATCATTGCCTTGAAGCTGTACATATTCATAGTTTTCATTTATATTGCACGAGCTTAGAGAATTTTAGGTTTGAATCTCTGAAAAAAGTTAGGTCAAGATTTGGTACTTTTAGAAACACATGCTCACCTTTGATTGTTAGTTCAAATTGTTTACATATCTGAAATCCTGGTAAAATTTCTAACAAGTTTGATGTTGGAAGTTTTGAGAATGGATGAGAAATGAATGAGATACAGGGACCCTGGCTGGAGGTTGAAGATGAAGTTCATTTCTAGGAATGAATTTGTAATATATATTTACGGTTTTGTTTAAGTTAACGTATGTATAGCCACCCCAGTGGTAAGGCAGCGCGCGTATCATGTCAAGGGCGTGGGTTCAAGCCCCAGCGCTGCCACTTTTTGTTTTTTTCTAACATTTCCTTTCTCCTTGTTTCAAACACTGGCGCGCTTGGGCCTCCTGGATGGGCCTTCCCCCTTTTTACTGCACAACAACCCCCTCTTGCTTGTTCCAGCGCAGGCCCACTGTTTCTTTTATTTTTATTTTCTTTTACTAACTAACAAAAATGCTAATGGGCCAGGCTTCAAACAAAAACTGTTTTTTCTAACAAACATCCTAAATTCTATTTTCACCTCCTGACTTTATTTTTCACATTTTATTTTATTTTTTTAAATATATTATTTTTCATTATTGTTATTATTATTATTATTATTATTATTTATTAAATCAAAAATTCCAAAAAAAATATTTTTATTTATTATTTGCATTCTATATATTTTATTCCTTTATAAAACAAAAGACAAAAAACATTTTTCTTATAAAAAATTAATTTCTTTTTCTTATTAAATTAATAATTAGATTTAGGTTTAGTTATTTTCTTTTTTAATTAAAATTAACTTAGAATTTAGGTTTTCTTTTAATTAATTAATTTCCATACTATTTATATTAAACTTAAAACCTTTTTCTAAAAAACCCTAAAAAATGCTTTCTAACTTAATTTCTTTTCTTAATTAGTTTAGTTTTAATTTTATTTATCTTAATTAATTACTTCTTTTAGTTAATTAGGTCAAAACCAAACTTTTTCCTCAAAAACCAAACAAAAATCCATTTATTTTCCATTTACATCCTTGCACATTATATTTATTCATTTCTTGTATATTATTCAATATGGTTGTAATAGATAATTATGTTTAATTTCTTGAAATCCCCATTTGTAAATTTGTATACCTCATCCCCAAATGATGTAATAGCATAGTAAATTTACTTTCCGCAATTTATCGCTTTCATATAAATGTTAGTAATTAGGGTTTCTATGGAAAGATAAAAATCAACAAGTAGATAACTTTAATCAAAGATTAAATGCATGCAAATCAAACACATTATTCACACATGCACCCTTAAAGTTAACTCCACTTGTTGCCTAAAAAATGATCATGTTATGCATGTGAGATGTATTAGTAAAAACAATCGAAATACAAGATCATAGTCCCTCGATGATGCTATAAACGTTGCCTTTCAAATGATCTTAGTCCCACAAAGAGAAATGCTAAGACATCTTACAACATTGCTATCATGACTATACTATGACCCACACTCGTCCCTTTACATCCAAAGATAAGGCTTCTTACCAATTAATGGTGAGATAACAATATCAAAGGAAGGATGAAATGAACAAAAGACTTTTGAGTAGGTAGAGACGTTTTTAGTTGCTTGCTCACTTTCAAAATAAAACACACACCAAACATTTTTCAAAAACAAACATCTTTTCAAATACACCAACACTTTCCATGAAATATTTTCAAATGTCCAACACTTTGTATACATTCTTGTCGGAACGAGAATCGTTACAAAGTTCGCCTAAACGAATGCGCCTTTTCAAAAATACTTTTAAAAACCACCACAAAGCATATTTTCAAACAAAGAAAGTGATCTAGCAAGCAACTAAGAGCCCATAGATAACTATTGTACCCCAAAATTTGCCCTCCCATATTCTTCAAAGTTTTGACAAGCATCATCTCAATTTGCTCAAGTCTACTCAAGGATTGCACAGTCAAACATCCTCCTAAGCCAGTCAAAATTAGGGCTTTGGTTCTTGCAAGGAAGTTGAGGTTTTCAAGGGCTCAATCAAGTCCCATATGCTCATATACATTGTCAAGCATCTACATGCCAAGTTCAAGGCTCACAGGGTCAAGTTGCACAGTCAAAAGCCCTAGTTGCTCCACAATCAACTGCAGGGGCAAAATGGTCATTTTACAGTCAAAAGTCAAAAATTTTGGTCAACATCTTATTTTGAAGCCACAATCATCATTTGATCAAGTCTTGATCATGATTCCACAAGAATGGCTCATAAATCATCAAGGATGCAAAAGTTTCCATTTTTGGACAGTTGAAAAGTCAACTGTAACTTGACCAAGGCATAACGTTTTCATGGATCATCAGAAAAATCCCATCCAATTCTCATTTTGAAGGGGATGACATTTCCTACAACTCATCTTCACATTCCAAGTCCAAGAAATGCTCTCACAAAAAGTTATCAATTTCAACATTATAGGTCATTTTCAAAAGTCAACAAAAAGGCACTTTAAGTCAAAGACCATAACTTGAGATTGGTAAATTCAAATGACATGGGACCAAAGGAATTGGTTAGAGGACTTCAAGAAATTTCCAAAATGTCCAAGAACATGTTCATATGATCAAAATTGAGCAAGATATGCATTGGAGAAGTTGGGAAATTTTTGTGAAATGGCAAAAGTCAACTATCCTTGAAACTTCAATTTTTGACAAAAGGGCCCACTTTCTTCCACTTGATTCAGCCTTGTCATGCCATACACGTGTCCCATAATTAATTTCAATACCATATCTTTATTTTTTCATTTTTATTTAATTTTTGTGGATTTAATTCATTTTAATCCATAATAATTCAAATAAAATCCAAAAATGTATTAAATGGTATCTTTGTGGTTTGAATAGTCTTCATGAAGCATTTGCTAGTTGCCAAATTCGTGTCAAGGCTATTTTGAGCACAAAATCATGGTTTTGAACCAAGCTTGGAATGTTCATTAATGGTGATTAAGCAAAATCCAAAAACTTAATTGCAATGGATCATTGGCTCATAATGTGACTTATTCTCATTCATACATACATATGCAAGTGTGACAAACCTAATTCACGACCGGAACATCTCTAAAACGGCCAAACCAATTCCAAAGAAATTTGAAAACTGAAATCCACCTTTCAGCACGATTCAAAGTGTTTCCTTGATCCAGACACATTCCCAACACTCCCAGGAATCTATTGCAATCACAAACAAGCCATAAACCTCAAGGAAACGCCCAGCACAAGTCACACGGTTTGAATTTTTTCCCATAAATGCATCCTTTGATTCATGCATCATTAATGTATTTTATGGTTTGTTTTGTGTTCAGAGAGACCATACGAAGCATTTGGTACAATTCAATTTGATTATAGTGCCCTGAATCAAAAGACACCATTTTTGAATGCTAGGTTTTCAGAGCTCTCAGATTATGGCTTTTCACATACTGTAAAATTAGACCTCCAGACGCACATGGTTGGAACCGTTTGGATGATACGAAGACATTGAAACCATCGCGCCCTTTTTATATAACGTGTACATCTAATCGCTATTTTTGCATTTTGTATTTTGTGGGGGTTTAAAACCCCCGCTATCTGACTTCTATTTTACAGGAAACGCGAAGAAGATGATGGCGTGCTTGCATCCCATTGGCTCATTCAAAATATGCGCGCTACTTTTCTTTTGTCCAGCATATAACGTGTTTATTGTATATTATATTTGTTTCTTATTATTCTAACAAACGTGCATAAGTGGTCTAGTGGTACAGGTGCTGGTAAATGATCATTGGGACCTGGGTTCGATTCCCAGGTCCCCCAAAATTCCATATCATTTTTTCTTATGTGTTTGTGTGCAGGATGCCCAGTGCGTTTCACCATGAACCTTCAGCGTTCCACATGCCAAGTGGCCATGATCATCAATCCGAGGGCCAAAAAGTGATGAACACTATATTCTCCAGTCAACGTGCTCCAGGCAATCTCCAAAAGTCAACAAGGCTGGTTAATGGGCCAGCAATTTCCAGGCTTCACACCTCCATTGGGCCATCAACACCCTCATTGGTTTCTATTTCTTTTTTTTCTATTTTCCTTTCTGTTTATTTTCTTTTTTTTTAATTATTATCATTATTGTTAATTAACCTAACAAACTAATTTTTTCCCATAAAATTCAATAAAACAAAAAAAAAACATTTTATTATTTATTAACTTATTTTGGAAATAAATTTTAAAATTAATTAATTAGTTGTGTAATTAGAACAATTTTAACATTTTTTTTATAAGTAAAATTAATTTAGAATTAGGACTTTCAACTTTTAATTTCTTTTTTTATTAAAAACACAAAAATATTTTCCTTTTAATTAAATTAATTAATTAATTATTAGTTTTAATTTCATTAATTACAAAAAAAGGACAAAAATTCAATTCTTTCTTAAAAAAGGGTCAACACCCTAAAGACGTCCCGATTCAAATCTTTCGCGCGTATTTTTTTTTTTATTCATTATTATGTAACTGCTTCTGGAAATGTAATAGTTAATTAGGACTTCCTTTATTGCTTAATTTTCTCGCACTTTATTTTCCAAAACGGGTTTTTGTTTTTTGGCGATGTATAGACCCGCGCCTTGTAATAGTTAGGTTTACATTTCTGCAAATTTATTTTTCGCACTCCTAACTGTTAAAAAAATGCATGAAAGAATGTATGACAAATAAAAATTAATTTGTAGCTCACAAATAACATGCAAAGACAAACATTAACTGAAAAACAACACACATGCACATACCACCCCTAGGGTACGCCTCACTGGTTGCCTCGAAACGTGGTCATCAAGTATAGGGTGTCTTAGAGGTCACCCTCCTGTCTAAGATCCAGTTGCCTCGAAACGGTTGCCTCGGATACAAAGGATCTAGGACATTAGGGTTACTTCTAAAGCGTCCTACCATTACTTTGGTGACCACATGTCCCTGATAATCGAATTGACCCGAATAACTCCAACGATGGTGCTACCTACCTCTCAATGGTGGGATAGCACTATCTAAAGGACTCTTACACAGCCTAATTCCTTAGAGTAGGTGGATTCTCCTGGGTACTTGCTCTTTCAAACAAACAAAAATACTTTTCGCACTCACACTTTCAAAAAAGTTTTCAAACAAATATTTCATACACTCTTGAGGACAGATACAAGAGTTACTTAGAAATTTTTCAAACGAAACTTTTTCAAAACCCACACACACTTGAAAAGCAAACAATTTTTGAAAACATAAGAGCAAGTACCTAAGAGCCCGTGGATAACCACGGATAGAAAGGGTGCTAACACCTTCCCTTTCTATAAATCTACCTCCCGAACCGAGAAACATTCTCGAATAAGGAATTTTGTTGTGCTTTTGTCCTTTTCATGTTTGAGAACATAAAAGACGGTGGCGACTCTTGCTTACCGCGACATTCCGCGAACCAGCTTAAAAAACAGTCAGTTCTATTTCCACCGATCACAATAACTATGGATGAAAAGGGTGCTAACACCTTCCCTTTCATAATCTACCCCCCAAACTCAAGAAATCATCTCAAAGATCTTTCCTGTTCTTTTCCACCTTTCCTTTTGGATAAAAGAAAAGTCGGTGGCGACTCTTACTAACCGCAACAATTGCGATAAAACGCAAAACATCCCAAGTCAGTTCTCCCACTGTATTACACAACAACAAAAGGAGTTTTTTTTCTAATAAAATTGGGCTTTGTATCATAATTTGGCCCAATAACACTATCATCATTTACAACAACGCATTTTTTCCAATTTGCCCACTTGACCTTTTTTAACAACAATAACTTAGATAATATCTAACCACAAAAGATTTATCAGCCAAAACAATATATTATGTTTTTAACAAAAAAGGTATTTTGTTTATTTATTTTCTTTATTAAAATAAAAATAATAAACAATTTCTTTTTTTATATAATAATAACCTCTTTTTTCCAAAAAAACTCTTAAAGCACTTAATATCTTATGACAAAAATGTTCTCTTTTATAAAAAAATCTTTTTTTCCTCTTTAAAACAAAACAACAAAAAATGACAAATTTGCTGACTTCTTTAACAAGACCTTTAATGGGCATAGTATTCGTAATTGCACCCCTTATTTTTACTAACATCAACAAATCCTGAAGGACTTAATAATAACTAGAACTTATTGAATTTGAAATAATTTTCCATTTTGGAATCGCATTGACCAATGGCCAACATGCCTCGCGAATGGATTCACGGATACACGAGTCTTTCTGATTTATAAAGCCTCGTTTTCCTGAATTAAAATACACCCCCTAGTCTTGGATAAAGATGGGCCATCAGATATTGATGTATCATCTTTAATTAAATATTTCTTCTATTTTAAATCTTGAAATTATGATCGTAGGGGTAGTGTGATACGGTGGGAGAACTGACTTGAGGTTTTGCATTTGTATTCGCACTTGTTCGGTTTAGCAAGAGTCGCCACCAACTTTTTATTTTATCCTAAAGGAAAGGTTAAAAAGTACAGGAAAAACCTTTTGAGATGTTTTTGTGGGTTCGGGGGGTAGATTATGAAAAGGGAAGGTATTAGCACCCTTTTCATCCATGGTTACCCATGGGCTCTTAGTTACTTGTTTAGATCACTTGCCTTTGATTTTCAATTGCTTGAAATTGTGGTGTGTGTGTGTTTTTTTAAAATGTTTTTGAAGAAGACGCCTTGTCGAGGCAACCATTGTAATGACTCGTGTTTGAGTGTTTTACAAAGGTGTGTATCTTTTCGAAAAGATGTTTCAAATGTTTTTGAAAGTTTGTTTTGAAAGTGTTTGTGGAGTGTGGTTTGAAAAGTAGGCAAGTGTTTTTGCAAGTTTGATCAAGTAACTAAGAGTTGTCTGCCCCTATTGTACTCAAAGGCTTTTCTCATGTTTTAACCCTTTTTAACAATTTTGTTCCACCATTGTATTGGGTGGGCAATCTTGCGTTAGGATGTTTAACGGGACAGGCGCGGGTCATCGTATGGACCATGAATGCAATGGTGCCAAGTGTCTTTGGCAATTTGCTTGAAGGGACTTGATCATTTTTGATTAGGCAACTTTCGAAAGCGTCATCGAGGGACTTATGATCATTTGAATTGTTTTGCCAAAGAAACTCGACGTGCAAGCATGGCCCATTTTGGAAGGCAACAAGCGGGATTACCCGAGGGGTGCAAGTGTGAATTGTGTATTGATTTCATGTATTCGTCTTGTATTAGGTTATCTAGCGTTTGGATTTTATGTACATACAAACCCTAGGTCTAACCATGGTATATTTGAAAGCGATAAATTGCGTGAATTTAAAGTCTACGCTATTACAAATAAGTATCCGGGAGTGGGGGTACAAATATTTACAAATGGGGATGAGACTTAAAAGGAGAGTAGTGTCCAAATAATTACAACCAAATCGAATTACGATCTCAAATGTAATATGTATCAATGTACAAGAATAAAGCAATGTAAATGTGTCAATGTATAAAGATAATCAAATGTGTATTGTAAATGTGTATGTGTATGTAATTATTTACAAGTGAGAAAGTGTATTTATTAAGTATTGTTAACTTAATGTATTTAATGTATTTATTTATGTGTATTCTTGTATTTTTGTTAACATGTACAAAACAAAATATTTTAATAAAAGAAAAGAATGTTTTAAGTTTAATTATATTTTTAGGTATTTTATTGTTTTTATGTATAAAATCTAAATTAAACAAAAATGTTCAAATTTAAGAAAATTAATATTTATGTTTTAAAATGTAATAAAAATAAAAAGAAACAAATAGTAAAATTTGTATGAAAAGATTTATTAAAGAGAGTTTTTAATCTATTAATTCAATCTAATATTTATGTGTTCTTTTTAATATAACAAAATAAAAGACAATTTTTAGTATAAAATGAAGTATTGTTTTATTTGACAAAATAAAGACAATGTATTAGTTTAAGTTATAAAAAGAAAAATGAAATGGTAAGTAAAAAAAAAGATGTTAAAAGAAGGAAATGAATGGGCTTTATGAACTTGTGCTGGCCCAAACAAAACTGACTGGGAATCAAAAGAAGAGGGGGTACGCGTATTGGAATGGGCTTAAGGCGTCAAGGCAGAGGCCCAAGTGGGTTTGTGAATATTTTCTTAGGGTTTCTTTGGTTTTGTATCATTTGGGACTAGGGTTTCACCGTTACAGAGGCGTCGTTCGTTCTCTTCGCTTCCTCTTCATCTTTTGAACCATAGCTACTGAATAAGCTTCTTTGTCCATGGCCACCAGGTTTCCCCCTTCGTCCCCTCTTCCCTCCTTGGTCCAGCGAAGCGAGGTTATAAGGTGACGGTTTCTGTTTTTTAAATGCATTTAGAGTTTCAAACTTTATATGTCTTGCATGTTTTGTTTATTGATTCTGATTAAGTGTTATTTTTATTCTTGTTGGAGGTGCGTGAAAAGGGAAAGAAATCATACCTTTGGGGAATGGAGATGGAGGAGGATGGATCGGAGGCGCCCTGGGACGGCCGGAGGCGAAGGATACAGTGCTGAGCTTTTGCTTCCTGGTTTGTATCTTTGCTTTTTTACCTCTTTGTTGTTGATTTGATGATGACTATCTGAAAACAACTTCTTTATCTTCTTCTCTTGTTAGCCTCGCCTTTGGAATAGCTTGCTTGTATGCTTATTCTGAGTTGTGATATTGGTAGCCCAATGATGAGGATGCTCTGAGGGCTTGTGTGGGTTTGAAAGTTGTTTGCCTTTTTCTCTTCTTCTTATTGACTTGCTGAGATACCTGATATGTTGGTTACTCGATGATGAACTCTTTGAGTTCTGAGAGTTTGGGCTTCAGTTTGAGGCTTGGCTTATGGTACTAGTTCAAGGCTTATGGTTTAGGCTTGGACAGATTAAGCTTGAGGGGTTTGAGGCTTAACAGGTTTAGGACAAAGGCTTTGTTGTTTGTATGTTTGACAGGATGATTGAAGCTTTATTTTGGTTTGTGAGACTTACACAGGATTCAGGCTTGATGGCTCTGGTTTTGATTGTTTGTGGACACAGTTAAGGCTTTAAGGCTTAGCTTTAGACTTGTTGTTTGTAATCTTGAACACAGGTTGATGTTTTAGGCTTTTTGTGAGAAGCAGGTTATGACTTATGCAGTTTAGAGGCAGGTTTGGCTTCTGTTTGAATATTTGTTCTTTAAGCTTGTTTGTAAGTTGATCACAGGTTTGGGCAGGATGTTTTGAAGTGTTTAAAGTAGGTGAAGGCCTTGATACAATTTTTGAGGCAGGACTGTGTTTTTGTTACAGTTTGTAGCTTTTTTCTTTTTGTGATATCTCTGCCTTTGGAATAGCTGGTATATCTTTTCTTATATTTTTCTCAGCCTAAGCCCTGTAAGCCTCCTTTTCTTTTTTCTCTTCTCTCTCTCTCTCCAGTACAGATTAAAGCATAAAAATATTGCTTAGATTTGTCCTTATTCTGAAAAGGTGACAGGCTGGAAAGTGATGATTTGAACATGCTTGCTTGTACATTAGTCTTTCTCTGCATACTTCTTTTCTCTGTGTACTTTCAAGATTTTCTGCATATTGTGTGTACTTCTTGACAGCCTTTCTTTGGACAGCTCTAGTTGACATTTAGTTTGAAATTGTGACTTGCATTGTTATTTTGGTATATTCAGTAACTGCTCAGTTTCCTTCTTGGTTGCCCATTTGGATTTTGTTTGGCATTTTATGCAGTCTTGCTTGACAATTTTGAATCATGAACTATGCAGTTTGTTTGATCATTTTGAAATTGTGCAATATTACAACTTTGTGCATTTCATGTTTCATTGCAAGCATTTCATCCCTCTTTGTGAACCAAGAGAAATCTTGTGATTTGCAGAGAGGGGAACAACTGATTCCGGTCAGTCGCCTTTAATGATGAATTTTAACTGTGTATGCTCTTTTATTTATTTTATCTGCGTTGACTTTTCTTCTTTTCTTTGTTTTGCAGATAAAAATCAATGGAGAAGAGTAGCAGTAGAAGATGAAGATTTGAAGACTTAGGAAATTTAGGACATAGTTTTATTTCAATTTTAATTATTTGTAATAATATTAATAAATAATTGTAAATAAATTTAACAGTATTTAAATAATATCTGTAACAAACAATTCAAAGTGAATAAACATCCTTTTTATCAGTTAATTCCTCTTTCAATTTACTGTCCATTTAATTATTTGAATTTCTTAAATTAAAATAACTGGAAGTATCCAATTATTCTGACTTAGAAAAATAATTAACAAACATTGTGGTCTTGCCATTTAGCATGAATCAATAATAAACCTGGCGCTCCAATTAAACAATGCATAGTTAATCAAACCAACATCCAGATGCTTATCTTTTTACTGATCAAATCAAACACTGCAGATTCTTAATTTAAGTACCTCAGCTTTTATCTCATCTCAAATCAAATGCCTTAGCCTTTACTGATTAAACAAAATACTGCAAGTTCTTGATTCAAATGCCTCAATCCAAATCTCAGAGTAAATTGAAAAGAATTGTAGGATTAATTCTTTTTGCACGCATAAACCCTAGTTCTTGAGTAAATGTTAAAGAAACGTCCGCCTGATCAAAACCTGAGCCAACTCAACCAAAACCCTAGCAGTCTGCTTGAACTGTTCCAGAGCCACGAAAACCCTAATT
The DNA here is from genome assembly GCA_948472305.1 of Vicia faba. Lineage (NCBI taxonomy): Eukaryota > Viridiplantae > Streptophyta > Magnoliopsida > Fabales > Fabaceae > Vicia > Vicia faba. Next base: position 677,000,824 of record OX451735.1, on the reverse strand, counting down.
CTGTCTGACTGATAAGAAAAGTTTGTTTGACTGATTCTTACGCCAGTCTGAAAAAATCAGGAAAATCCCGAAGCTGTGATTTCTTGTGGAAAAATACGAGGGCAAATTTTGGGGTACAACAGGTAGGAAAAATTTGGGGTACAACAGACATGCACAAAGAGAAGCAGCTATGTACTCTACTTCGCACGATAATAATGCCACTACTAGTTCCTTTCTCGAAGTCCAAGCAACTGATGAACCACCTAGCATAAACATATAACTTGATGTAGATTTTCGATCCTCAACGTCACTACACCAACTTGAATTAGTGTACCCCACTAACTTGCATTCTTTTCCTTTAACAACCGCGAGAAATAGAATGCCATAGTTGAGAGTTCCTTTAAGATACCTCAAAATATTCTTCGTTGCTACTAGGTGTGATAACTTTGACTTCTGCATGAATCTACTCATTATACCTACATTGTATGCTAAGTCAGGCCTTGTGTGACAATGGTATCTCAATGACCCTATAAGTCTTATGTATTGGATTGGGTCGACATCATCTTCATATGTATCTTTTGATAGTTGCAATCTTGGTTATGTAGGTGTCGAAGTCGAGTTACACTCTTCCATCTCAAATCTCTTGAGAATTTCTCATGCATATATTCTTTGATGCATCACCAAACCTCTACTACTCTTGTAGAATTCAATGCCAAGGAAATATGAAATGTCACCCAGATCAAACATTTTGAATACCTTGCTGAGATCCCCTTTGAAGTCTTCTATCTCCTTTTTGCAGTTACATGTTATTAACAAGTCGTCGACATAGAGACATAGTATAAGCAATTCACTCTTGCTTCTTCTTACATATACACCATACTCAGTTGTGCACTTCACAAATCCCTTCTCCCTTAGAAAGCTATGTATCTTCTTATTCCAAGCTCTTGGAGCTTGCTTCAATCCATACAGGGCTTTATGCAGCCTGTACACCTTTCTTTATTCACCATGCTTCACAAACCCAACTGGTTATGCAACATAAACTTCTTTGTCTAAAGGTCCATTTAGGAATGCACATTTCACGTCCATCTGACATATGTGCCAACTGTTCATTTCTTCTAGACCAACAACCAACCTGATTGTTTTGATTCTAGCAACAGGTGCAAAAACTTCATTGAAGTCAATTCCTTCTTTCTAGAGAAATCCTTTCATCACGAGCCTTGATTTGTGTCTAGTTATTTCCCCTTTGGGATTCATATTCACTTTGTATACCCACTTGACATCAATTTCCTTCTTGCCTTGAGGCAATTCGACAAGTGACCAAGTGATGTTGTCTTCGATTGACTTCACTTCTTCGTTCATTTCTTTCACCCACTTTGAATCTTTCAATGCTTCAGTTGTATTGACAGGTTCAACATTTGCATAGAAAGCATAATGTATCAGCTCACCTTCATCACCAACCACATCATCTGATGTAATCACACAAACTTGCAACCTTGCAGGCATGTGTCTTGTTTTATGAGGTTTTCTTGGTCTTGGTTGATCTATAACTTCCTCTTGTTGAACTTCTCTCTCGACTTGAGTTTCTGGTTCTTCAAGTAAGATTCTCACTTAATCCTTCTTGATATTTTCATTCCAATCCCATTCCTTAAGCTCGTATATAATCGCGTCCCTATTGATCACAATCTGCTTGTTCACTGGTTTGAACAACTTGTAACCTTATGTTGAATGATACCCTACTAGGATCATCTTACTCTACTTGTCATCAAGTTTTCTTCTCAATTGATCTTCCACATGTCTATGTGTTATAGATCCAAACACTTTCATATGACTCAAGCTAGGTTTAATACCAAACTAACATTCTTTTGAAGTAATTCCTTCTAGTTTTTTGTTAGACATCTATTCAAAATATATGTTGGAGTTGCCACAACTTCACCCCAAAACTCTTTAGGTAAATGTTTGCCTTTCAACATATTTCTCATCATATTCATAATGGTTTGATTCTTCCTTTTTGCAGTTCCTTTCTGATATAGAGTGTAGGGTGGCACCACCTTATGCATAATCCCTTCTTTTTCACATAATTTATCGAAGTCTTTCGACACATACTCTCCACCACCATCAGTTCTCAAAACTTTAAGCTTTCGACCACTATATCTTCCGACCATAGACTTAAACTTAGCAAATACCTCGATCACTTCACTTTTCTTCTTGATCAGATAAGTCCACAGTTTTTAACTGAAATCATCTATGAATGTAACAAAATATTTGTTACCTCCCATCAAATCCACCTGGATTGGTCCACATACATCAGAGTATATGACTTTGAGAATAGCCTTCAAACTGCTTACTGCATCCTTGCTGAAGTTATTCTTATGTTGCTTCGTCTGCACACATTCCTCACATACTTCATTTGGAATGTCGATTTTTGGCACTCCTGAAACCATCTTTCTTCTCTTCAAATCTCTGATTTCTCTGAAGTTGAGATGTCCTAGTCGATAGTGCCATATCCATTCATCTCTACTATCTGCAGTCAAAAGGCACTGGTGCTTCATCACATTAAGTTCGATCTTGAAGGTAGCAAGATTAATCGTTTGTTTGCATCGACAACTCTCATCATCTTGTCTTCAACCGAAACTTTGTAATTCTTTTCGACCAACTGTTCTATATTGAGAAAAATGCTCTTCATACCTGGTATGTACAACACATTGGAAATTACTGATCTCTTTCCATCTTTCCTTATAATCATAACATCGCCAATACCTTCAACTGCAAGGGTATTGTCATTTGAAAATTTTACCATGTTCTTCATTGAGGGTTTTAGGTTGACAAATCAATATTTCCTTACAGACATGTGTGATGAGCATCCTGAATCCAAGTACCATTTATTCTTGAATTTTTATTCATCTCTTGTTATGACCATCAACAACATCTCTTCTTCTTAATACTTTGCTAACTTTGCATCACTTTCTTGATTCTTTCGCTTTTCTGGATAATCACTCAAATAGTGACCATACTTCTGGCAATTGTAACATTGAATGTGACTCTTGTCAGGTTTTCAACCACCACATATTCCTTTATTTGCAACACCACCTCTTTGGTTGCTGTGATACGGTGGAAGAACTGACTTGAGGGTTTTGCGTTTTATCGCAAATGTTGCGGTAAGAAAGAGTCGCCACCGACTTTTCTTTTATCCAAAAGGAAAGGTGAAAAAGCACAGGAAATACCTTTGAGATGTTTTCTTGAGTTCGGGGGGTAGATTATGAAAAGGGAAGGTGTTAGCACCCTTTTCATCCATGGTTTTCCATGGGCTCTTAGTTACTTGCTAGATCACTTGCTTCTTGTTTTGAAATTGTGCTTTGTGATGTTTTTGAAAATATTTTGTAAAAGCGACCATTCGTTTAGGCAATCTTTATAATGATTCTCGTTCATAAGAATGTATACAAAGATGTTTGTCTTTTTGAAAATGTTTTCAAGTTTGTAAAATGTTTTGGAAATGTGCGTGTTTATTTTGAAAATAGCAAGGATAGTTGTTGGGAAATGGAGCAAGTAACTAGAAGTAATCTACCTACTCAATTGTCTTTCTTGTGTATTTCCTATTCCTTTGACATTGTTGTCTTACCATTGATTTGGTAAGCAATCCTATCCTTGGATGTTAACGGGACGGGCGTGGGTCATCGTATAACCATAACTAGCAATGTTTGCAAAGTATCTTAGCATTTTGAAGGTCCAAGATAATTTTTATAAGGCAACCTTGAATAGCGTCATCGAGGGACTATGATTTTATACTTGTTTGTTTTGCCAAGATACTTCGCATGCGTAATATGGCTATTTTTGTTTTAGGCAACCAAGTGGAGAAACCCTAAGGATGCTTGTGTGCGAGTGTATCATTTTCATGCTTTGATTTTGTCTTGTATTTAGGGTTTTCTATTTGTCTTGTTTCGATCTTATCATACAAACCTTAATTACTAATCATGGCATTTAAAGCGATAAATTGCGTAATGTAAATATTTCTAAGCTATTACAACAATTTATGGGATGGGGGAATACAAATTTGAATGAGGATTTGCAAAATATAAATCTAAATAAATTATTACAACCAAATCGAATTTGAATAAATAATACAATATTTAAAGATGAAATATAATGTACATGTAAGAAAAGATTTGTTTTGTTTTTATGTAAAAAGAAATTTTAATCTAAACCTAAAATTATAAGGAAAAGAAAATTAATTTTTTTAGAAGGGAGACTTAACCCTAATTTTTATTTTTAAAATAAAATGAAGTTCTTATATGTATTAATTTATGTACTTCTTGTATAAAAATGATAAATAATATTGTATAAAAGTGTAAAAATTTTATATACAAAAATAAATATTTATAAGTATGAAATGAAAAATAAATTAAACTAAATATGCTTTAACTATATTTTACCTATTTATTAAGAAAGTATGTGATATCTATTAAAATAAAAATATATTTTTATGTGACAAATAAACTAGAATAAAATAAAAATGTAATATCATGAAATTTACATTTTTTGGGATTTTTATGCATTAAAGAAATATTTAATATATATATAAATAAAAATAATATAAATAAAATAGAAATAATAAAAATATAAAAACTGGCCAGGAGCTGATGTTAGCAGATTGGTAGTGATGTTAGCAAAAAAATATTGGCCCAGAAGACTAAGCCCAACCTGCAAAAATGGAAAAAATGGAAAAGAAAAATGTGAAAAACACAAAAGTACATGGGTCTCACCAGCGCGCTACTTTACCACTGGGGTGGTTGTACATCTGTTATCTTAAGGAAAACAAAAATAATATAACACAAAACACGTCATTGCCCTGTATTTCATCTTATTCCTCAAGCTTGGCCAGACACCCTGTAACTCTCTCATACTTCCATGAAAATGAAAACTCATAACATGAAAGTTGTAGTACTTAAACTCACGATTCCAACCATATAAGTTATGTGAACTATCAATCAAAGATCAAAGAGAATTTTAACAGCCCTAAATTTTAACCTAATATTTTCATAAATTTCAACTTCTGAATTCTCTCTACTCAAGTAAAATCAAAGCAAGATAAAGATATGTACAGTTTCGTTACGATGAGGACTACACTTTTTATTCACAAATCGTGGCCTATGGTTGCCTGTACAAGGAGATAGAGTTTGAGATTTTTACTTCCTTCCGTTAGAATCGTGGATGGAACTGGAGTGACTTTAATGGGGGCTGATTCTTGCTTGAGCTTCCTTGAGCTTCCCTGAATGTATTCCAACCTTTGCCTTGCTCTGAAAGTATTTGAAACTCCTTGGCCAAGTCAAACTGCAAGCTCTGAACTCAACAATGGCAGATGGTGGAAAAGTGATTACACAACAGGGATGAAGGTTTGGATGGGTTTGATATCAAGTATGTAAGGTGTTTGAATGATCAAAACTCAAAACGCACGAGCCAGATGGAAGATGGGTGTGCTTGTGCAAAAACTGCAGGTTTGAACAGATTTTTGGTGTTTTTCAGCTTGGGAGTGTTTTAGGCCTTTTTCCCTCGTGTTATGTGTTGCATAATGTTTGTATATTAGTATGGAAATGGTTTGATGTCAACCCCCTCACAGTTGTGCCTGTTCTAGCCTTTTTGCAACTTTCCTTGCATTTTAAGTAAAGTGAAGTGACCATGCTTGCCATGCTTGTACTTGCTCCCTTAGGGTTGATATCAGCTTGTACAATTTACTTGATACCTGTGAGACTTGTATGTGCAAAGGGGATAATTCCAATGCTCAAAATTGTAAAGTTTGCAAAAGTTGACTTTTTCCAAAATGGTAATGGTCACTTTTTCCCATAAATGGAATTACAAGTTAGATAAAGGTTCTAAGGCATGGATAAAAGCTTTGTCAATTGAGTAAGCATTTAATTAAGGAGTATGGAACAAGTTTGTGACCTGTAAAGCATGGATTAGGCAGCATAGGTATTGATTGCAACTTTGTTCTTCATGAAATGGCTTGGACAAAAAGTGAGAAAATGCCAACTTCATCTCTTAGATTCTCCCTACTCAAAAATGATCTTGAGGAGTTCTTGGACATTTTGGAAAGCTTGATGTTGTACCCCAAAATTTGCCCTCTCATTTCATCAACATTTTCTCATCACAAGACTCTTGGAACTCAAGATCAAGTTAGGGTTTGCTCTGCTCAAGACACCTCCTTGCACTGTTGACCTAAATTAGGGTTTGAGTTTGCACAGGAATGTTTGACCTACAATGCCCAAAGTGACTTTCATACTTCATTTTGGACTCACAAGTTTGTCCATACCAAGTTTCAAGCCTTGAATCAAATTTTTGCCCAGTCAATTGGACAGTTGATCTAGAAATCAACTGTATTGGGGAAAAAGTCAACTGTGGCCAATTGGCAGTCAAATCTCATGAATTTTGACCCACATCAACATTATGAACTCATATGAACCATTTTATCAAGTTTGGATCACAATTCCACAAGAAATTTGATCAGATCACCAAAAAGGCAAAATGGTCATTTTTAGGGTTTTGACTGTGCAAAGGCAATTTTTGACTGTTTAACCTAGCCAATGGCAAATCAAGCTCAACCATGGACACAAGGACTCAATGAAATTGTATTGACCCATTCAACAAGTTCAAAAGGTCTCAAATGCATAGGATTGACAAATGAATTTTTCAATCAACTGATCAAAATTTGATTGTACACTGAAAAGTCAAACTTTGACTTTTTGGTCAAAATCAAGTGCCAAGAGTCATTTTCCATCAAAACATGTCAAATTATGAAACTTGTTCATCAAGAAACCCAAAATTGCAAATTAGGGTTTAAAATGGAAAAAATTCATAACTTAGAAATTTTCTAAGTTATGAAATTTTCTTAATTTTTCCTAACTTTGCCCCACATTTTCACCAAGATGAAAAGGGATTAAATCAAAACTTACAACATGAAAGTTGTATTCCATCACAAAGTATACAACTTTGATTCACAAAGTTTTCTCAAAAGAAGCTTGGATCTCGAGTTATGATTTTTGGAACAAGGGTACCTAAAACTTTTAACTTAGAGAAATTTTGCCCTAGTTTAGGCAGGATTTTGACCCATCTTCTTGGCCATTTTTCACATAGTTCCACTTGGAGTATAAAGTTGCATTTCAAATATGGATTATAGTACATGTTGCAATATTTCCAAATTGTCCAAGAACTCCTCAAACACCTTTGTGGTTAGGGATAATCGAATGCTTGAAGTTGGCAAAAACTCACTTTGTAACCATGGCCAATACATGTTCATACCAAGTTGCAAATCTGACCAAACTAGCTTAGTACATAATTACAGGCCTCTAAACCAATTTACACTCAAAAATTGAATTCAAATACATTGGATATTGGCATT